>OX493406.1:2870917-4306375 GCA_950371165.1 Lacanobia oleracea | reverse complement strand
ATATTATGCGAACTAACTAACCAACTCTTCGACAAATTACATTATCTTATCATGTTTGAGCTCACTAATAAATCTCGATGAGTAGGTAGTTAAAAACATGGTCTTTATGACAATGGTTCAGGAAGTTGGTCAAGACTTGGTGATCTTGAATGTCGATACATTCAAGATTACCTACTCTTCTGTCAAGAAAGTACCGGGAAAAGATCAATAATACACAAAATGTCTGTTATTCATCCAAATTTATTTTATCACCTTCAAAGTATGCTCCTTTAGAAACGATACACTTGCGCCAACGAATAATCCATTCATCAAAACATTTTTTAAACGCTGCTTCCGGAATTGAGTTCAGTTCTCGCCGCAAATTCTCCTTTATGTCTTCTATCGATTGAAAACGGGTGCCACGAAGTGGTAATTTGAGTTTAGGAAAAAGAAAAAAGTCAGCAGGAGCCATATCTGGTGAATATGGTGGTTGCTGGATGGTATTTGTTGAGTGTTTGGTTAAAAATTCGTTCACAATGATAGCCTTGTGCGAAGGCGCATTGTCGTGGTGCAAAATCCAAGAATTTTCTTTCCACAAATCTGGCCTTTTTCGTCGAATTTGCTCTCTTAAACGCCGCATAACGCTCAAATAATATTCTTTATTTACCGTTAGACCTTCCGGTAAGAATTCAGAGTGCACAACACCGCGATAGTCAAAGAAAACAGTCAACATGACTTTGACTTTTGATCGACTTTGGCGTGGTTTTTTCGGTTTCGGTTCAGTTGGAAGGCGCCACTCCGAAGCTTGTTGACTAGTTTGCATGTCAAACTCGTAAACCTACGTCTCGTCACCAGTAACAATGCGTTTAATGAATGTTGGGTCCGAACTGACTCGTTCTAGCATGTCCTCAGCGACTTTCATGCGATTGAGTTTTTGGAGAAAATTCAGATCTTTTGGGACTAGCCGAGCAGCAACATGTTTCATACCCAAATGATTAGTTAAAATGGTACGAATTGACTCGTGAGATACAGAAAGTTCGGCGGCTATCTCTCTCAGAGTTGAATGGGGATTTTCAGTCACTATTTCCTTCACTTTTGCGATGTTAACTTCAGTTGCAGACGTTGACGGCCTACCAGAGCGAGGCTAATCTTCCATCACATCTCGACCGCTTTTGAACGCTTTGAACCACTCATAAGCACGAGTTTTTGATAAAGTCGATTCACCGTAAGCCTTCTGTAACATTTTCAGTGACTCCGAATACGAAATTCCATTGGCGATGCAAAATTTAAGACAAACTTTTTGTTCGATATTTTTGTACATTATGAAATTCACAATACACACTATATATATGATATTACTAAAACCAGCACTGTATTTAATATAAATAACAGATGCAACTCAAACTCCGCGCCAAAATGGAAAACAGTTGTGCCAATCTTCTCAAATCAAAACTCAATCAAAACTACAAAAAAACAAAAATTTGAATTTGGAACCATAAACAAATCATCCATTCCCGATACTTTTTTGACTGAATGTATATGGAAGTTGTCACTCGATTTTTCAGAAAGGAGTAGATTTCTCATCATAAGCAATTTTTGAAAATGTAAAAATCTTAAAACTTTCGATTAGTCGGTAAAAGCCCAATGGGAATAAGATTATTATCGTATGGTACCGGCAGTTGCCGTATGGTGCTGTAACAGAATAATACCATCCCATCACTTCCCGTGGGTGTTGTTAGAGGGATGTAGTGTTAAAGGCATTGGCAATGTCCAAAGACACCGCCAAGACGACCCCTCCCCAGGAAACCACGTCCCCCGTCGAAAGGGCTCTCACGCGCATGATGGCGTCCACCGTCGAGCAGCCCGTGCGGAAACCAAACTGGTTCTCCGCCAGATCCGGCCCCACCCTCACTAGGTGCTCGACGAGGTGGTTTGCAATTACTCTTTCAAAGAGCTTGCCCACCTCATCGAGCAGCACAATGGGCCGGTATGCGGACGGAGAGTCCGCAGGGCGACACGGCTTCTTAATGAGGACCAGTTTTCCCGTCTTCCAACGAAGTGGGAACTGGCCCCTCTCCAAGCATGCGCTTAACTAAGAGACTAAGAGGGTTCCTCTTAGTCGGGGCCCGAGATCCTCCAAGGCCAGGACCCAGGCTTTGCCAGGTAAGCCGTCGGGTCCCGGGGCAGTATTTTTGGCCTTCAGTCTATTAACCGCCACTCTCAGGTCTACCTCAGTCAACTCCGGAGCATCGTCATCGTCGTCATCGGTGTAGTCCGCATAGGGCACTGCAGGTGGCGGAGCCATAGGTGGGGGAGAATGCTCTCCTCGCGAGGGGAACAGAACGCTCACCACGTCTTCCACCAGCTGGGGCCGGAGACTCTGCGTCAACGGGGGGGGCCAGGTGCGAAGCTTATTCCGCACCATTTTGTAGGGTCTTCCCCACGGGTCCCCGTTCAGAGACTCTAGCATCTCCTTGCGAGCCAGATCCTTGGCCTGCAGAATTCCCACTCGGAGGGCGGCCTTCGCCACTTTGTACTCCTCGTACAGCTCCGCCTCTCTGACTTGCGCATCCGGAAGGCGAATGCGGAGCCTGCGGTGCCTAGTGTACCGGCGCCGTGCGACAACGCATGCCTGACGCAGCGTCGCCAGCTCTTACGACCACCAGTACACCTGGCGGCAGGTGTATAAAAAAAACTAAACTTACCCCTATTAAATGAAGTAACTTGGCCGGATCCATAAAATGAGGTATGAGTTGAAGAATAAATTGTGGAACTATTTTTAGTAAAATTAAAGTAAATCTAATATTAGGTCTTTACCTATGAAATTGCCGTTCTGCAGTACTGGCCATTTCAAATCAAAATAATTTTGTTTGGCTAAGAATTCTAATTTCAAATTAATTTTATTTTAAAAACATGTTTTTTTTTCAAAAGTAATCATTTGTTTATTGATTAATGTTACATTTTCATCGCATTTCAATCTTTTTCGTCATCATGGATACGTTAAAAATTCGAGTAATTATGGAATATGAATACCGTCGTGGCAGCAACGCGGCACAAGCGCAACGCAACATCAACGACGTTTACGGAGCTAACGCTATAAACCAACGCACCAGCTGTTATTGGTTTGCTCGCTTCCGTTCTGGAAATTTCGACCTGAAAAATGAACCTCGCGGTCGTCCGAAGACTTTGGTCGACAATGACGAATTAAAGGCGATTGTGGAAGCTGATGATACACAATCTACGGCTGAATTAGCAGCAGCTTTCGACGTTAGCGTCAAAACATTATTGGTCCATTTGCGTCAAATTGGCAAGATAAAAAAGCTTGACAAATGGGTGCCCCACGAACTCAATGATCGCCAGCGCGAAGTACCCGTCGTGACGTGCCTTGCACTGTTCAACAGACACACAAATGAAGGAATTTTGAACCGCATTGTTACCTGCGATGAAAAATGGATTCTGTTTGATAACCGCAAGCGCTCAGCAAGTTGGTTGGATCCTGGTTCAGCACCTAAACAATGCCCTAAACGAAAACTTACCCCTAGAAAAGTGATGGTCACTGTTTGGTGGTCTAGCGCCGCGCCGGTGTGATTCATCACAGCTTCTTACCAAACGGGGTGAGCATTACTGCAGATGTGTACTGTGAAGAACTGAACACAATGATGGAGAAGCTGGCACATCTCCAACCAGCATTGGTCAATCGCTCGTCTCCGCTGCTCCTGCACGACAACGCGCGACCTCATACTGCATAGCAGACGGTCTCCAAGGTGCAAGAACTGGGGTTGGAAGCTCTCCGTCATCCGCCCTACTCACCAGACTTTGCGCCTACAGACTACTACTTTTCCAGAATTTGGATAACTTCTTGGCGGGAAAAAAGTTCAATACCCGAGAGGCAGTACAAAACGCCTTTGAAGAATTTGTTGCCTCCCGTCCAGCTGATTTCTTTAAGAAGGGCATCAATAAACTGCCACTGCGTTGGCAAAGATGCATTGATTGCATGGGTGATTACTTCGATTAATACAAATAAAAAATACATGAAAAAAATTCGTTTAAATTTTTTCATACAAAACGGCAATTTCATAGGTAAAGACCTATTATATGTCGTGCATTGATGGCGCCACTGTGTTACAGATAGCGCCGTCTAGCGAATGGTTTTGAAACGGAACAGTCACGTGATCGGAAACGCAAGCGTGCCCTACCGCTTGAACACGGTCGTCGGTAGAGGGGACAGCAAGAAGTGTCGGGGCTTGGGCACGTTTGCTCTAGCGCTTACTGGAGTAGTTTCGGCTGAAAGCTCAGTACCAACGCGCGTGTTTGATTCCTACGTAAACTTTAAATGTTAATAAAGTTATTTTAATTATCTTTCGCACACCCAAATCTATCTCGAATTGTGAAGAAGACCCGGTGTTTGGCATCTCCGCCACCCATGATGCGACATAATATAAAAATCTTTTTGTTTATATTTGGTCGTAAGGTATATATTTTTTTATGACAAAACATCGTTTGCCCGTTCAGCTAGTTCTTTACGCTTTGTAATAATTAATAAAAAAATTTAACAGTTAACTTTCTAAGTGTACTGTAACAGATGACAGGGTGCCATACAAGTGGACGGATGGTAATAGAAAGGAAACGAGAAGGTATAAAGAAGAAGACTCAACATTTATTACTTTGCTTTAATTATATTATTATCTAATTTAAATAGAATGCTTATGCCTAAAATAGAATTTATGAAATAATCACGTTTGCTTATAATCACTAAGTTAAATGGGAAAAGGCTAAGCAGCTATCATTATCTGCCTTAGCTAGGCAGATAATGTTATCTGCCTAGCCTTCATCATCATTGATATTTTGTAATAAAATCAATGATTCAAAACACTCGTATCGTTCACCTTCATCACTTTATATTTGTTAAATGCCACCTTGACCTTGACATCCACTTGAAGACGTTTCAGGAGTTGCGCCATATCTTCATTTTCATTAGAATCTGAGCTGTCTGATTCATCTTCCTCTTCTTTTTCTCCAGAGTCGTCTGGAGGAGCAGTTGTATTATCTTCGGGAGTAAAATCTTCTGGTCCCTGGTCTGAATCAGTGGTGGTGCGGGTGATAGTTGTAGAGGTGGAAGTGGGAATAACAGGAGTGAGAGTAGTAGTAATAGTAGGAGTAAGAGTGGTAGTAGAAGTGGGAATGGGAGTAGTAGTAGACGTTATAGTGGGAGTAGTAGTAGTAGTAGTGGGGATAGTAATAGTAGTGGTACTGGGAGTAGTTGTAGTCGTAGTGGTAGTTGTAGAAGGAGTAGTAGTAGTAGTGGGGATAGTAGACGTAGTAGTGGAAGTGGTCGTAGTGGTGGTAGTAGTAGTAGTAGTTGTATCAAAGTCAATACCAGTTAACTCTTTAAACTATGGTATGAAAGCTCCGGGACGATGGAAACCTGGTAGAAATACATTATAGATTTTAATAATATATGCGATTCAATGTGACTAACTATATATTGAGAATTGTTGTTAAGTGCAAGGATACTCCAATAAATTATAATTATTACCTGAAGGAGAGCCATCGCAGCGTCCACTAACAAAGTAGGAGACACCTATGAGAGTTGGAACACCGTCGAAGCCAACATGCACAAGTGGGCCACCTTGATCATCCTAAAATAAAGCTTAGTTAAATGTTGGTAACTTTAAAAGAATAAAACACGTACACTTTTCCAAGTGGAACCAAAATGTTATATTCTAAAAATGTACAAATGAGTATGTCAATCCTCAAACCTTACGTTGCAAAGAGACTGTGTTGTGACGTTGAAGTGTCGCGCACAGATGGTGGTGTGGAAGAAGGAGTTCAAATGTAACCTGCGACACTCATCGTTGCTCATTGCTCGTAAATATACCCATCTCAGCATGTTAGAATAGACAGCTAGAACATGAGAAAAGGACTGTGATCACAAAGATTCATGTTGAGTGCAAAATCAGTAAAGACACAAAATAATGTTGCACTTTCTCTACTTGTCCTGGTTCATGGGAGATGGATCGATGGATATTTGTTACTCAGTCACGCTGGAATGTAGTTTTTAAATTAAATTGAAATTAGCACAGAGATATATTATAATCTAGAATAGCACATATAAGCTACTTTTAATTCTAGAAGTGTGATCCTTTAGAATAATTTTCAACATTCACGCGGACGTAGCCGCCGGCGGAAGCTAGTTTATTATGTAAAAAAATACCAACCCCCAAATCCTATCCTGCCATGTCCACTGGTGTACACCTGCTCGCCAGCATAGTTGCGATGCGCATCAGCACTCGACTGTATCCGAATCGGTTTCACCAACCCTGAGCAACGGCATTGTAAAATGGAATTAGATTCTACAATTTCTTGCATGAAAAATCATAAACTGGAAATATATTCTAATTTAGGGTTCCATATCCGAAGGGTAACCGACGCAACCCTATTACTAAGCCTCCGCTATCCGTCCGTCCGTCTGTCTGTTAGCGGGCTGTATCTCAATAACCGTTATAGGTAAATAGCTGAAAAGACATTGCTACGCGTCCACATTTCGTTCGCCTAAGAACAAACAGAGACGCGAGTTAATTTTCTGTGTTCTAAATAATGCATAATATATTTTACTGAATTTAAATTTAAACCACGGACACTTTCAGCATTGCAAAAAATCCAAAATGATTTTGGATTTTGAGGTTATAATTACATTTGTTAATGGAGGAGCTCGTGGCTAAATAAAAACAGCCGCACGGGTCGATCTTGATGGTTAAGCAACGCTTGCCAAGGTTGGTCTGATGATAGGTGACCATCTTAACATAACGAGTTTCCTCCGTGCCTCGGAAAGCACGCTAAGCCGTTGGTCCCGGCTGTCATTTGTAGATCTTTGGCAGTCGTTACGGATAGTCAGAAGCCAGTAAATCTGACTCCAGTCTTGCCAAGAAGTACCGTGTTACCCAGTTAATGGGTTGTGGAGGTCTGGTAGGCAGCCGCTCCACGTAAAACACTGGTATTCAGCTTAATCCGGTTTGACTGGAAGCCGACCCCAATATAGTTGGGAAAAAGCTAGGCAGATGAATTACATTTGTTAATGTACATGTTTAATGGTTGTTAAAAAAACATACCAAATGGACTGAGAACCGGAGCTGCTAGACCTGTCTCATTATCTCACCAACAAAACGTGTGGTATAGAGTAGTGTTAATGTTTTTACCCGACGTAAACGTGGTTACTTAAGCCCACGCGACAGATTTGCAGGTATTAGGTGCTAAAGCCATTAAATCATTTTTGTTTAGTCTGCGTTTTATGTATGTTTTAAAATACGAGTGTATCCAGCACCAGGCTGTAATTTGGGCATAGTTCATTTACTAGGCGTAAATAATGAAAACTAATGTCTGACAGGATTTGGGAGTATGCCAAAGTATACATCACAAAGAAAAAAAAATTATCGTTAGCCCAAGCTAGCAAAAAATACATACTATTCTATCCCACAAATTCAAATTCAAATTCAAAGCATTTTATTTCAAATAAACCATTCACAGGCACTTTTGAAACGTCAAGGTCGGTCAGTCAAAAACATGGAAGCTATTTGCACGTTCCAAAGCGTAGATCTCTATGGAGAAGAACGTGCACGAAACTCCACGGACACTCTTTTAAATCATGTTCTGTTTTACAAAATGCCAAGTTACATATACTTGTTGCTTCTGCATATGAGGACAATGCAAAGGAAAAAAAAAGGCTTGTTGTAAGAATTTAAAATATAAAGATTAAATTGAGCCAATGGCAGTTAAGACATGACCAGTCTCAACCGACGGCGCCCGTTCATAAACATGACGCGTGTATCGGCACCTTTCAGCTCAACAATTTCGAAGGGAACCGAATGATCAAACCCACGCGCCGCCATCAGCGAGTCATTGAGTGAGCATGACATGCTCTCAACCACCATGCTCGTTGTTCATGTCCAACAAGTAAAACTATAACTAATCACATAAAATGTAAATGGCTTCATGGTACTCACATTTACAAAATTTTAAAAATATGCTTCTAATTTACACAAAACTATGGTTGTCAATTACCAAATTACGAAAAATAAATTAATAAAGACAACGATTAAGTTCTTACATCAAAAATAATAAATAAGTAATTATAATAATATAATTTGTATGTAAATAAGAATAAGTAAACGAAATAATGAGCGAGCATCTCTTCCAAATATAAAAACCTAAAAAGTGGACCTAAGCAGCTGTGACTGTGGAGCAGGACCAGCATTTAGCCAAGCGTTTTTATCGAGGATATAATCTTCCAGTTTATAATTAATACGCTTGTCTACATAGTGTGCGTTTTATGCATGCTTTAAATTTTCTCTCATTCAGTTCGAGAATATCAACTGGTATTTTATTATAAAATTTAACACAGTACCCCATAAAAGAAGTGTGCACTTTGGCCAATCTGAATCGGGGTTGATCTAATTTGTTCCTATTTCTAGTATTAAAATTATGTCTGTCACTAATCTTGCTAAAAAGATGAAGATTTTTCCAAACACACATAATATTTTCGTAAATGTATTGACAAGGTACCGTCATGATGTTGATATCCTTAAAAAGTTCTCTTAGGGAATCACGCCGACGGAGATTGTAAATGGCTCTGATGGCTCTTTTCTGCACGATAAATATAGACTCGATGCCTGCAGCACGTTCCCATAATAAGATACCGTAAGACATGATACTATGAAAGTAACTAAAATAGACCAGCCTCGCGGTATCTATATCAGTAAATTGACGGATTTTTCTGACAGCGTATGCTGCTGTACTTAGCTGTCCCGCAAGAGATGATAAATGAAGACCCCATTGTAGCCTCGAGTCAAGCGTAATCCCCAGGAAAACCGTGTTTTCGACGAATTCAAGTTTCTCCTTGTTCAACACTATGTCGCAATCATTTCTTTTAACGTTCGGTAAGGCAAATCTGATGCATTTAGTTTTTTTCCCATTTAATACTAAATTATTAGCAGTAAACCAATTTTGGATCTGCTGTAGGGCGTTATTTACGTCGTCAAGATTTATGGAACGTCTATCTATCTTAAAAATTAAGGACGTATCGTCAGCAAATAATACTATATGAGGTTGATTTTTTAAAAGATGGGGTAGATCATTAATATATACTAGAAAGAGGAAAGGACCCAAAATAGAGCCTTGTGGTACCCCCATTTTGACTTTTAAACCCCATGAATTGACACCATTTACTTGAACTTGCTGCTGTTTATCATTTTAGTAAGATTTTATTAGACTGAGTGCAAGTTTACCTAGTCCGAAATGTCCTAGCTTTAGGAGCAAGGTTTCGTGATTTACACAATCAAATGCCTTGGAGAGGTCACAAAAGATTCCTATTGCATCTTGTGCCTCTTCCCACGCTGAATATATGTGTTTTAACAACGTGGCACCAGCGTCAGTCGTACAAGGACCCCTGGTAAAACCATACTGTTGATCGTGTAAGATTTTATTGATGTTTAAATGATTGAGCATTACTTTTTCAAACACTTTGCTAAAAACCGGCAATACAGATACAGGTCTATAATTATTGGTGTCTTTGCTGTCGCCCGATTTAAATAGTGGTAAACTTGATTTAATAGTGGTTTATAATCTTACTATATTTCATTATATCCGGAAAGACTCCTTGGTCCACACATAAATTAAATATTAAAGCTAAGTATGGTGCTATAGTTTCAATTATGGACGTGCACACTTTAATAGACATTTCCCATATGTCTTCGGTCAATTTGATCTTGATTTGCCGGAAAGCTTTTATGACTGTCACAGGGTTGATATGTTTGAACTGGAATTCAACCGTACAACCTGGAACGTTAACTTTTAATAAATTATATGAGACCTCAGGTGAAGAATTTAAAGATTCCGTAGTTTTAGTTGGTATATTGGTGAAAAAATTTACAAATTCTTGAACTACTTCTAAATTAGAGCTTTTGGCACCATGTGTAGACTCCAGTAAATAATCAGTGTTTCGTTATTTATTTCTATTAGTTTCCTTATTAATAACTTTCCAAACTGTCTTTATTTTATTTTCTGACGATTTGATCTTGTTGCTAATATATTGTTATAGGGCTTTAGCTACCATGCAAGTATTTCTGAATACTTTAGAATATTTGTTTACAAACTTATTAAAAGAATCAGTGTTTATGACATATTTTAGTGAGAAAATAAAGTAGGTCTGGCAGCTCTGGGATGTTATCTGCAAATTGCCAAAGTGTCAGTGTCGATGGTGCTTGTGTCACTCAGCGCTTTAATAGCTTTTTCTTTTTAACCGACTTCATCAAAAAGGATGAGATGTATCTTTTTTTTATGTATGTTCACCGATTTCTCGGCCACTTCTGGACCGATTTTAAAAATTATTTTTTTATTCGAAATCCTATACTCCTGAGGTGGTTCCATTGTCATCAAGTTAGAATCTGATGATGGGATCCCATGAAAATCGAGGAAAACCCTCAAAGTTTATAAGCACATACACTGTTTTTCATAAACTTTCTAACGCAATTCAGATATTTGTGCCTGGTAATCATCATCTTATGTTTCTGAGCTGATAAGGAAGGTATCAGTCAGGATCTGATGATGGGATTCCATGAAAAATGTTTGTTCAGCGATATTTTTGCCTATTGTTAATCGATTAGGATGATTCTTTTTTATTTGGAAGAGTTTTTTTTGGACTAGTCCCATTTAAATTTGGTGAAGATTTGATGAAGAACTTCGGAGGTAGGCAACGTAACTCTTCAATAAATGATAGCAAATAGATCGGGATTTCTGTATTCGCAAGTCTGTTGATTGTACGTAACTCTTCAATAAATGATAGCAAATGGATCGGGATTTCTGTAATCGCATGTCTGTTGATTGTTTACACCAGTTCATAACATAATATCACACCGGCACGCTGTACTTGTAGTTTCACTTTTTACTGGTACGCAGGTACCACTAAAAAGAGGTTTTTGTTAAAAAAACTTTTATCGGTGTTCAAAAACGAAATAACCAAAAACACCGACTTCCAAAATGAAAGTTATTTTTTACTTTATAGTGTTTTGTTTTTGGAAGTCGGTATTATTTTTTGTTAAATAGCTTTTTTGTAACTAAAAATCTTACTTACAGATGAAGAGCTAAGTGTGCTTTGTTTTTATTTGAAAATAATGGTACCGGGGAATAAAACCGACGTTTTTAAAATGTTTTTTCTTTTTTGTAATTATAAAATGTCCGTTCTACTCTTTTAATTTAAATGGAAATTATAATAAAAAAAAACTAAGAATAATTGTGGTAAAGGTTTTATACGTGTTGATTCATAGCCCACCATGTCCTTTTCTCAGATTGTACTCTATAAGGGCTGAGCTATAAAATTAATTTTCCGTGCATTTCACTATCATAAGGTGACAAGTGGCAATAAATAGCGACAGATTTTATTACTTTTCCTCAGATAAAAAAAATATGCAATTCAACATTCGTCTCATAATAATGGAAACCATATGCCTATTTTGTATTTTTATTTCTTAACGGCACTAAACATTATACCAGAAAACAAAGCTATGAAATGGTATGAAAACGAATTAAAATGAATTTCAAAACTTACAGGTGAAAGCAACTGGGCGCGGTAGTTTCAGAAGTGTGACACCGTACGGCTGAAAAAAATCAGAAAGGATGTTGTGATTAGGATGGTAGTACCATTCCGTGGTCTCGAAAATGTTTCTTGGGTTGTTGTCATTGATGTCCAATACGCCGACGCGAACAATCGCACGAACTTGTCTGAAAAGGAAAGGAAGGTTTTGAACGCTCAAATACAGAGTTATTATGGAGGCAGTGTGCATTTTTCTGTAACGATTTTTATTAGAAGAATCAGCATCACTCATCTCTTTGTTAAGAAAAGAGTGACTACGATAACTTACTCTTGATTATTTTTTTCGTAAAAATGGTTACACTAAAAGTACGTACTTATTTATCTTTTCTCTATCTCTTTCTTTATAAAAAAAAAAACGGTGTGCCACTCTAGGAATTATTCCTGTATTTTGGGGTTTTTATTGATCAAGCTTTTCTTAAAATTTGAGCTCTCTTTGAAGTAACACTGTATTCGCAATAAAAAGTCAATGAACCAGATTGATAATTTTAATAAAGACATGCTTTAGGATTCCCGTGACTTTATTTCTTAATTTCGATGTATTTAATGAAGTTAAACTTTTTAAGATAGTATGAGTTCGCGCGACAACGTATCAAATTTATCGTTACGCTGGACCCACAAAGTGTTATTTGCCATATTACCTACTGGTCACGGATTCAAAAGGCATATTCATGTCAAGATAACGGTCACTAAATGCCGAGAATAGCACTACTTCTGACCATCCATTGATGATTGATTAGTTACCTGATTGTACAGGGTGCAGTTGAGAGTACCCACACGTTGGATATAATTGAGCCACCACAAGTGCGCATACCACCAAATTGGTTCACCATTCGAAGTGCAGCATGATGAGGATGCTGGCCTGGCTGTGCCTCCCATCCTGATACTATGCGAGATGATGACAATGATTCGAGGCCTGGGAGAACAATACATCACAGTGATAATATAATAATCGTGATTCCATATTTTTTTTAGTTTCTATGTAAATTCTATTTTTACTTACCGGGGTTAATTTCATCGTCAATAAGGTCTGTTACAACGTTTTTGAATCGCGCGGAAACCTGTAAAGTATTAAAGTTTGGTGAAAGTTTTTTCCTTACAGGCTTAACGATGACAGCCATCAAGTCTGAAGATATCACATTGTTTTGTAGATACTCACGCCTGTTATTTGTAGATCTTTGACGAGAGATTTTCTGGCTTTGGAATGCATTAAGCATTCCAAAGCCAGAAAATCGAATACCAGTCTTGGCAAGGTAACACGTTTCTTAGCTACTAGATTGTGAAAGTCAGTCACTTCATGTAAAGAACTAGTTCTCAGATGCAACCAGTTAGAATGGAAGCCAACCCTGATATATTTAGAAAAAGAACAAATGTATGATGATGATAATATTGTAGATTAAATCTAAGGAATTTAAAAGGAACTTGGAGATTGGAGTGGCGACCGAGTACCGAAACATGCAGTGTTAGAAGGCGTCCCACAACATGGACCGATAACTTGGTGAGGGTCGCGCTCGCGGTTAGCCGACGAATGCGTGACGCACGGGACCGGTTGTTGTGCGACATTTGGAGGAGGCCTATGCCCAGTATTGGACGTCTGTTTGGCGGATATTATAATGGTGAGGCTCGGTGGACTTTGAAAGCGACATCTCATCAGGCACACTGAAGTTAAAGGGACGAATTTGAAGCTTACAGACAAGAATTTAGGAAATAGTTGATTCCAAACAGAAAAAGGGCTTCGACTGCAGTGGAACCATACAAACAGTATTTTGGGGTATCTAACTAAATAAGCAGCTACAGATTTTTTCTTAAAATAATAATAAATCAATTTACCTGAATAATGGTCAACACGAGAACAAACAAGCCCGACTTGTTGAACATCTTGATTGAAAATGAAAATGTTTGTCAACGAAGCTACTTTATAACAAAATTAATTAGAATTTATAAGAAATTGTAAACATGAATATTAATAATGAGATTAATATCAAATTAATGTAAAACTAATGCACTAAATTAAAACATGATATGGATAATTTAATAATTTAGTCATTCGTTAAAACTGTCGTTTTTACCTGTTGAAATCAAGATAAAGGAAAACTTTGAAGAGTTTCTTCTTTGATGTTTTCCTTCATTTTGATTTTAATAATTATGTTCAGCATGTACTAGAACAAAATTATCGGCAGCGTGTGACACTTATCAATCCGCACTGTGCCTCTCACAGAAGTTTGGCCTGTTACCCAGCAGTTGGAAAATTGTAAGAGTTTTAATGGAGGCACATCACCAAACGTTTCTAATGTGACGTTTGAAATTAGTGATTATGGAGATTTTGTTTGTTCTTCACTTTAAGAATCTTCATTTTCGAATGAACAGTAGAGTATTTATATTATTTTTATGTATTATTTTAAATGTTAATGATGAATTTCAGAACTTGTGCCGTTTAATGGCTTAATTGAAATAAATGTTTTGACTTTGTTTGTTGTCTTTATCGAGAGATTAATGATTATTGATTATTGGGATCGTGAGGTGTGTTATTTTTTAGTGTCACATGTTTACTATTGAGTAATAATGTGAACGGAGAGACCAAACCAATTACTCTATTATTTAATAACCCAATATAGATTATAGTTTTTGGGGTCAAAATCAATGCAAATCAACATTATAACCCACGTACGGCGTACTTGTGCATGTTGTGAAGACCAAGTTTTTGAATCGCTATAACTCAGATTCAGAAATATTGATTCTTAGAAAAAGTGGGAGAACTTTTTGTATACAAAACTGCATAACGTACGGTTTTTGTCTGACCTAGTTTTGTGAACGTTGATCTTGAATTCCTTTTTTGTGCAAAAGGGGATTGATGGAGACTTTTCATATTCCATTTATAATTTGTGTCCTCAACATCCTTACCAATTTTTAATCCTATGCGAATTATTGTAACATTTCCCCATTTAAATGGGCTAACTTCACCGGATTCATTTATTAGATATGAATAAATGAACAAATTGAGTAACTTTTTTTTGCGAAATTAAAGAATGTAATAATATACTTTGTAATTATGTACATTTTCTTTTGCCTTTGTTTTTGTTTAACAGTCAATTTTCTAAGTGTACTGTTATAGATGACAGGATGGTATACAAGTGAACGGATGATAATAAAAGGAAAGTAGAAGGGTAGAAAGAAGAAGAAAATAGCGGTAGTAATAAATGTTTAATAAACTTTGCTTTGAAAAAATCTTAATGTAGTAAACTGTATGAAATAATTGGGGTTTATTTTAAGCACCGTGTTAAGTAAAATCATTGATTCAAAACACTTGTATCGTTCATCTTCATCAAATTATATTGGTTGTATGCCACCTTGACTTTGACGTTCACTTGAAGACGTTTCAGGAGTTGTCCTATATCTTCATTTTCATTAGAATCGGAGCTGTCTGATTCTTCTTCCTCTTCGTTTTCTTCAAAATCGTCTGGAGGAGCAGTAGCATTATCTTCGGGTGTAAAATCTTCTGGTTCCTGGTCCTCTGATTCAGTAGTGTAGCTGGGAATGGTTGTAGGGGTTGGAGTGGGCGTGGTAGTAGTGAGCGCAGTAGTAGTGGTTGTGATAGTGGGAGTAGTGGTAGTAGGAGTAGCAGTAGTAGTGGGGGTGGTAATAGTAGTTGTAGTGGGAGTAGTAGTAGTTGTGGTGGTAGTAGGCGTAGTAGAGTAAGTTGTCGTTGTGGTGGTAGTAGGAGTAGAAGTGGTAGTAGTACTAGTAGTATCAAAGTCAATACCAGTTACCTCTCTAAACCATGGTATGAAAGCTCCGGGACGGTGAAAACCTGGTAGAAATGCATTATAGATTTTAATAATATGTGCAGTTCAATATGACTAACCATATCTTGAGAATTTCTGTTGCGTGTAATGTCCGTATTGAATTAATACTTTCTTATTTAAGGATACTCCAATGTAATAATACATTGGAGTATCTTTATAAAATTATATTTTAACATAACTATTACCTGTAGGCGAGCTAGTCTCGCAGGTTCCATGAAAAAAGTAGGAGACACCTATGAGAGTTGGAACGCCGTCGAAGCCAACATGCACCAGTGGGCCACCAATGTCATCCTAGAATGAAGCTTAGTTAAATGTTGGTAACTTTAGAGGATAAAACACTAACACTTTTCCAATTGGAACCAAAATGTTACATTACAAACAATGTACAAATGAGGACCTTAATCCTCAAACCTTACTGAGCAAGTAGACTGTGTTGTGACGTTGAAGAATCGCGCACAAATGGTGGTGTCGAAGACGACCGAGGTCGAATAAAACCTGAGACACTCATCGTTGCTGATTGCCCGTAAATATACCCATCTCAGCATGTTAGAATTGGGACCTATAACATTATAAGAAAAGGAATGTTAATGAAGATTCATTTTGAGTGCAAAATCAGTAAAGACACAAAATAATGTTGCATTTTCTCTACTTATTTACACATTTTATAAATAGTACACGTCATGGTTCATGGGAGATGGATCAATGGATATTTGTGACTCAATCGAGCCAGAATGGGATTTTCACATTTAATTTAAATTAACGCAGATATAGATTACAATCTAGAGTAAAATATCTAAAAGTAGCTTATATGTGGTATCACATATAAACTACTTTTTATTCAGGAAGTATGATCATTTTGGGTAATTTCCAATACTCACGCGGGCGAAACCACCGGCGGAAGCCAGATTAATATATAAAAAATACCAACCCGAAGCTGATATCCTGCCATGTCCACTGGCGTACACCTGCTCGCCAGCATAGTTGCGGTGCGCATCAGCACTGGACTGTATCCGAATCGGTTTCACCAACCCTGAGCGACGGCATTGCAAAATGGAATTAGATTTTACAATTTCTTGAATAAAAAATTTAAACTGTAAGTAGAACCCGAAGTGTAACCAAAGCAACCCTATTAATAAGCATCTGTTCGCCCGTCCATCCATCAGCGGACTTTATTGCAATAACCGTAGGTAGATAATAGGTAGACAGTTGAAATTTTCACAAATTGTACGCAACTGCTTGCAAGGGCTGAGCAATAAAATAAATTTTACGCGGATTTCACTATCATAAAAGTGGCGAGAGATCATATTAGTTCTTATTTTTTTTTTCCTAAGATAAGATTTCATTTAATTTGTAACTCTATGGCGTACACGTGACGTCACATCCGAACATACCAATGAGAGCCTTGTTTCTTGTAGAATTGTACTCTGATTGGTCGTCATTTTATTTCAGTTAACAATTTCTCGGAATAACTTCGAGAATTTATAGACTATCAAATTTTGATGCGTAAAAACGTATTCCAAATATTTAGTTGACAATTTATCGAAAGTTTACAATCTCTCAAGTTATTTTATCATCTTACAAAGTTTGCTATTTTCCGGTGACATATACATACTTAAACATGCAAGATATTACATAGTTTTTTTTTTTTTTTTTTAGTATGGGAAATCATCAAATGACTCCTCCCACTCTGGGTACAGCAGGAGGGAGTGTCAGACTCTTACTGACTAAAACCCAAGTCCGCAGCACATAGTTTAAGTCCAATCATGTTTAGCTGGAAGTATCATATAAATTATTTCCATAACTCTTGAAGAACTAATAATTGGAGAAAATAGAAAATTTACCTAGCAAAGCACACCCTAGCAGACACTTACAACGATTATATTTTTTAATTAACTTTAAAAATTATGTTATAATGTAAAGATTATTATGTTATAATGTTAAAATAGTAATTAGTTATGTCAAAAATATTACTAAGTTATAAAATGTCAAAAAAAATAACTTGATACAACAGTATTAGTATCAGGAAAACGGGTAAAGTTATTTAATCAAACAAAAAATTCCTTTTGGGCACACTTTTGACACTTGAGTGCCTTTCCTTTCAGCTCCTTCCATATGTTAACTTTAAGGTGGAGTCGCTATTTACAAGCACGGCTCGGGTTGTCGATGCTGAGGCCATCTCTGGGGACATTAACGTTCAGTTTACCCAAAGGAAGTTGCGTTGGTGGTAAAATCAATGAAAAGAGGGAAGTCACCAGGTCACGATGGGCTCAGCATCGAACATCTGAAATACGTCGGGGTGCACTTGCCACGCGTACTTGCCATGCTGTTTAATTTGTGTATCAGTCACTGTTATTTACCAAATAGCCTCATGTTTACTGTTGTGGTGCCTATTATTAAAAATAAAACTGGGGATGCCTCTGATGTCTCCAATTACAGGCCTATATCCTTGGCTAATGTTTCAGCCAAGGTACTGGACCGTCTGCTTGACATACGCTCAGTTTGGCTTTAGGCCGAGGCTGTCCACTGAAAGCGCTATATTGTGTCTAAAACAGACTGTGCAGTACTACAAGGAAAGAAAAACGTCTGTATTTGCCTGTTTTTTGGATCTATCGAAGGCATTCGATCTTGTCAATTATGATGTGCTATGGAATAAGTTGCTATCTGAAACTTCTTTACCGGTTGAAGTTATATCAATATTTAGATATTGGTATAACAATCAACGCAATTGTGTAAGGTGGAACGGTTCCTTGTCGAGTATATACAAGTTGGAATGCGGAGTGAGGCAGGGGGGGTTAAGCTCACCTCGCATGTTCAACCTGTACATGAATCAACTGATTGCTGAGCTCAGCAGCACCAAGTTCGGGTGTTATATTGACGGAGTGTGTACCAATAATCTTAGTTGCGCAGACGATATGGTGTTGCTGAGTCCATCAATTAGTGCCATGAGGAGACTAGTGTCGGTCTGTGAGTCATATGCGGTGGCCCATGGGCTCAAATATAATGTTTCAAAGAGTGAACTAATGCTCTTTAAAGCAAATGGTTTTTCTTACCCAGCATTTCCGAGTGTGTCACTTTGTAGCACTCCACAGCGTCAGGTCTCCAAATTTAAATATCTGGGTCACTGGGTCACCGATGATTTAAGTGATAATGTAGATATTGAAAGGGAACGCAGGTCGCTGGCAGTCCGTTGTAACATGCTGGCCTGCAGGTTTGCACAGTGTACGAATTCAGTGAAGATTACACTTTTTAAAGCATTTTGTCAATCATTCTACATCGGCAGCCTGTGGGTCAGTTATTCGCAGCGGGCAAACAGCGGCCTGCGTGACCAATATAATAATGCATTCAGGGTACTGTTGGGGCTGCCGTGGCGGTGCAGTGAGTCAGGGATGTTTGCTGAGGCGCAGATTGATGGCTTTGCCGCCATAATTAGGAAAAGATGCGCCTCCCCACTTACTCGCGTTCGTGGCAGCACCAACACTATATTGAGTCTTTTTGCAGATAGATGGGAGTCCTTCATGCTGCAAAGGTGTATTCGGATTCATGTCACAGTTTAATAGATTAGTGTTGTCAATACTAACATTGCCTCTTAAATATATTGTTACTAACAAAATATGGACCTAGTCTGAATTAAATGTTATTATTATAATCTCCTTTATTATTTTACTATACATATATATTATATTTTTAAATATTTTAATAAAAAAAAACATTTAAAAATATAAAAATAGTAGCCCACTGATATCGGGAACAAGGTCCAAGCTACCAATGGTCAGGGCTCCAAAGAAAGGAACCTACTGACAATGCGAGCCGTGTCCAGAAGTACCGCTTTCTGAATCAAGCCCTTGATCCAACTGCCCAACGAGAGCCTCCTAAGGTGTTGGTCGAGGCTCGTGGCTATTAAACCATTGGCCGAAACGACTATCGGTACAATGATTGCGGAGTCCACTTCCCACATGTCAACAACCTCGCGAGCCAAGTCAATATACTTGATTTGTTTGTCTTTCTCGGCTTTCACGAGGTTCTCGTCATGTGGGCCGGTTATATCTACAATCATTGCACGCCTCACAATTCGGTGCACCACCACTATATCAGGCTTATTGGCAACAATAGTCCTGTCAGTGATGATGGACCGATCCCAGTACAATGTGATATTGCCATTATCGAGAACTGGGTCGGGCGTACACCTATAGTATGCCACCTCCAACTCTACAAGAGAGTATTTCAGAGCAAGTTGCTGATGGATAATCCTGGTTACAAGGTTGTGCCTATGCAAGTATTCTCCGTTAGCTAGACAAGAACAACCAGAGACAATGTGGCGAATTGATTCTCCCGGCTGGTGACATGCCCGACATATATCGTCCTTGCCGTCTTTCACAATAAATCTCCGGTAATTATTCGTCATGATAACTTCGTCCATAATTGCACAAACAAAACCTTCGGTTTCTCCAAAAAAATCACCGAAACGCAGCCAGGCTACAGACGCTAGTTGGTCTACGTCGGGCCCATGTAGGGCCCGGAAAAAGCGTCCGTAAAGCTCCTTACTCTGCCATACCGCCCTGCGATTATTACGCGGTATCGTGTCCTGTAGACGTGAGTATGCTTTACATGTATTACCGTTTTTAGCCCAAAAATACATCTAATGTATTTCTTTTGAGCCCTTAATGCCGTGTTATCGTTGGTAAAATTTCCCCAAAATATGATACCATTATCTTAGGTGAGTATCAGGGTATCTACATCCACCACTGCAGCTAGAGAGCGCTTTGCAAATGCAGAATTATTTTTTTTGCATAGGTTTTCGATTTGCGATTTCCAGTCAAGTCTTTTGTCAATTATTAGGCCAAGGAATTTAGCGGTATTCACGATTTTACCAATTTTAGTATGTATTTTATGTTCATATTTTTATAGTCGATCGTTGGCTAAAATGTATGATTTTAGTTTTATCTAAATTAATCTTTAAATTATTATTATTATTGTTTACCCACTCTATTATAGAAATCAAGGAATGGTGTATGTTAAGTTTGTATTTGATCATGTCATTGCAATAACAATAAATTGTCACCGTGCTATCATCCGCAAATAAAGTGTAAGTAGAATTGATTTTGCCAGTCATTAATTATCAAAGGGGTTTAGAGTAAATAAAACGGATCGTGTATACACTACGAACTATTTTATCGGACTGTAGAAGGAACAGGTTACAGGTCACTACTCTTATCTTAATTTTATATTTGTTTATAATATTTTAGCTTACCTTAAGCTATACATAACTACATCTATGTGTGGTTGTCAAGTATAAAAAGTGGCGGTCCCCATACATTACCTTGTGGAACACCAAAAGTAGTTTGACGTTCATTTGATAAGTATAACTCCTCTTTTCAGTGGTCATATTGATTCTAGTGATTTCCAGTTTTTTTTTCTGTTGTTTCAATAGGATTTAATTAAATAAAGGACGTTCCCTCTTATGCCTTAAGCTTCAAGTTTTTTATTTAAATGTTATGTTATGATTTACGTAGTCAAATGCTTGAGTCATATGTCTTTATGTTTTATGTGTTACATTTTATGTGTTTAATGTATCTTTTGTGTGTTGTATGTTTGTGCCTACTTAAACAAGTCTTGTTAGAAATAAACAAATTTAATAATTTAATATCGCAGAAGATCGCGTATACAGGTGTTTTTGGTCCACTTTGATCAATACACTGTATAATAAGTCGCAGATCGCCATATTAAACTGAAGGCAGATAAAGTAACTCCATATGCAACGGCAAACAACAATTGTGCAGACTAATTCATTATGTGTAATGTCAATTTAGTTGAGGAGTATCGCCACTAAGTAGTGAATAATAAAAAAAATCTTTACAAAAAAATACAACCGACTTCAAATTAAACACGAAAAAAAATAACTAATTTCGGAATTTGGTGTAAAAAAGTTTTTTCTTAAAGCGAAATGTTTATTAAAAAAAATATTATTCGCTCGGAACGCGAGTCTGACTTGCGTTTGTCCAGTTTTTTTTTATAAACATAATATTATGTTAAGCCAGAAAACAAAGTTATGAAATGAAATAAAAATTAATGTAAAAACTTACAAGTGTAAACAATTGGGCGCGGCAGTTTAAGAAGTGTGACACCGTGCAACTGAACACCGATTGAAGGGTTGTAATTAGGATGGGTGTACCATTC
The DNA here is from genome assembly GCA_950371165.1 of Lacanobia oleracea. NCBI lineage: Eukaryota > Metazoa > Arthropoda > Insecta > Lepidoptera > Noctuidae > Lacanobia > Lacanobia oleracea. The sequence continues at coordinate 4,284,778 of OX493406.1, read as the reverse complement.
TGTGGTCTCAAAAATGTTGCTCGGGTTATTGTCATTGATGTCCAGTACGCCAACGCGAACAATCGCACGAACGCGGCTGAAAAGGAAAGGAAGGTTATTAAGATGGTAAGGTGCATTTTTCTTCAACGATTGTTTTTTTTGTAGAATCTCTCATCTCATTGTTAAGTATCGAAAAGAGAGTAAATGATTTATGATTTTTGATTATTTTTTCGAAAAAATACTTTCATATTTATCTTCTCTCTCATCATCATCATCATCTGCCTAGCCTTTTCCCAACTATATTGGGGTCAGCTTCCAGTCAAACCGGATTTAGCTTAACCAGTATTTATTATCTTCTCTCTCGATCCCTTTATTAAAAAAACGTGGTCTCACACTAGAAATTATTCCTGTATCGTGGGTTTTTTTTTAATTGATTTTGTTTTTCGTAAAACAAGTCATGACCAGTGATAACATGGAAGCGTGCTTAGGTTTCGACATCAATGTGCAGCAAATATTGTTATACATATTTTTGGAATAGTTATATTCTGTAAATTACCGATAAAAAAGTTAAACGGGTCTAAAAACTAAGGATTCTGATAAAAATAAAGGCACTAGGAGTTGCGGTTGTCGAGTTTAAGAATGATTTTCTATTATTTGACACTAGAAAGATAGGTAGTAAAATAAAGGTATACAACCGTGATGTGCTTTTTTGGTAAAATATCCAGTTTAAAAATAAGATTCAACTAAAACCAATGTAGATACAATAGTAGTTTATTTGTATAGAGTATACAGTAGTTTATATGTTTCACATCAAGATTGCTTACCTTTATTTAACTACTTAAACGTTTCAAATAGGAGAGGTATAGGTTTTTTATACCATCAAGGGGGTAAACGAGAATGCGGGTATCATGATTGTTCAACAATTCGGCAAGTATCGCTTGCTGGGATAATATCGATGCCTGCTGGGGCTGCGAAATCTTTTCGAAAAAGATACCGTAGCCGTGGAACGCAAAGCGTATTAGGAGGAACACGGATGGGTTTTAGTCAGTAAGAGTCTGACACACCCCCTTGCTTTTCACCCAGAGCGGGAGGAGTCATTTGATAATTTTCCCATCCTTAAAAAAAGGGATCATATCGATTTTGGTGAATCGATTTTTCAGGATTTGACTAATCGATAGAATTATCATTTTTAAGAAACATATTGCTGGCCGTCTTTTCACATGTATCCGCCACTAATGTCAGATACATTGTGAAAGAAATGACACTCCTTTATATGCAGTGATTATTAAAAAAAAAGTGATGCTATCCCATCATAGAAATACACACACGTGTCAATAAAAACTTAACCTAATCTGTAGAATTATCAATCAATGAAATTAATTATAAACAAATAAACATAATATTCCTTAGTCATCATTCACTTGACCGAAAATAACTCGTAATACTGTGTGTAGGTTACTATGATTACTGGATAATTATGGACACAATGGAACGTAAACATCGTGAAATACTACTGAAGCAATTAAAATACTGTTTTTTTAGAGATAGCCTTGGCCTTATTCGGAATACTATAACCACGACAATTTAAATCTTTATTGTTAAATTTTCGTGTAAAAATTTTAATCCTGCACATGGTCCCGAACTCGCGTAGGCAGAAACTGGTCATCTGCTTTGAGCATTCTGTCCAAAGTAGGTAACGTTGTATTCGCATTACAAATTAATTGAACCTGATTGATAATTTTAACTCGTCCGGTACCAGCGTCCCACATGTGGAACGGTGCGCTCGCGAAGTTTTTGTCTTATTTACAATAATGCAAAGTCTTTTATGATGTGGCCGTTTTAAGCGCACGGGGACGGAGGGGTTATATAGACATCCTCCAGGATTCCCGTGACTACACTTCTGAATTTCGATGTATTGAATGAAGTTAAACTGTTTAAGATATCACGAGTTCACACGACAACATATCAAACTAATCGTTTCCGAATTATGCTGGTCCCGCACCCGCACGGTGTTATTTGCCATATAATTTACTGGTTACAGGATTCAGAAGGCATATCCATGTTAAGATAGCGGTCACTAAATTTCCAGAATAGTACTACATAATTATGACCGACCAGTGATGGTTAAGTAGTTACCTGCGAATACAGGTCACAGATGAGAGTACCCATACGTTGGATATAATTGATCCACCACAAGTGCGCATATCACCACTAGATGCTACCATACGAAGTGCAGCATGGTGAGGGTGCTGGCCTGGCTGTGCCTCCCATCCTGATACTATGCGAGATGATAACAATGATGCGGGGCCTGGGAGAAGAATGCATCATAGTGATAATTATAATAAATAATATTCCGATATCCAATTTCATGATTCCGAAAAAAATGCAATTTTTACTTACTAGGTTTGATTTCGTCGTCGAAAAGGTCTGTTACCACGTTTTTGTATCGCGCGGATACCTGTGAAGTATTACAATTTGGTGAAAGTTTTTCCCTTACAGGTATAACGATGACAGTCATTCAGTTGGATGATTTCTTCCTCTTCAAACCTCTGTACCTACTCCACATTAAACTTTCTAATGTAATCTTTTTGATGCACATTGTTTTGAAGATAGAAATAACTTTCGCCTGTCATTTGTGGGTCTTTGAAGTTACTACAGTCAAAAGCCAGAAAACTGAACACCAGTCTTGCCAAGAGGTACCACGTTTCTTAGCTACTGGGTTGTGGATGTCAGATAGGCGGCCGCTTCACGTAAAGAACTGGTTCTCAGCTGCATCCAGTTAGAATGGAAGCCGACCCTGATATAGTTGGAAAAATACCAAATAGATGTTCATGATAATATTGTAGATTAAATGTAGGGAACTTAAAAGGTAATTGGAGTGACGACTGCGTACCAGAACATGCAGTGTTAGAAGGCGACCTACAACATGTACCGATGAGCTAGTTAGGGTTGCGGGTAGCCGACGGATTCAAGACGCACAGGCCCGGTTGTTGTGGCGACACTTGGGGGGTGGCCTACGTCCAGTAGTGCAAGTCTTTTGACTGAAATTATGATGATGAGACACGGTAATCTTTTAAAGCGACATCTCATCAGGCCTATTGAAATTGAGAGGACGAATTTGAAGCTAACATACAATAATTTAGGAAATAGTTAATTATTTTACAAAGAGAATCAATTATTTGGGGCTTTGACTGCAGTGGAACCATACAAACTGTGTTTAAAATATCTTACTAAATAAGCAAAATAATAAATATTTCTTGAAATAGTAATAAATAACTTTACCTGAAGAACAGTCAACACGAGAACAAACAAGCCCGACTTGTTGAACATCTTGATTGAAAATGAAAATATTTGTCAACGAAGCTACTTTATAACAAATTTCAAAAGAATTTATAAGAAATTGTAATCATGAATATTGATCAGATTTATATCAAATTTATGTAAAGATAATGCACCGAAACTAAAACATGATATGGATAATTTAATAATTAAGTTATTGGTTAAAACTGTCGTTACTACTTTTTGAAATCAAGATGAAGGAAAACATCAGAGAAGAATCCAGCATGTACTACAACAAAATTATCGGAAACGTGTGACAATTATCAATCCGCATTGTGCCTCTCACAGAAAGGTGGCCTGTAACCCAGCAGGGTTAGGGGGGTTATGGTACTGGGACTAAAGCCCAGTTTCCCCTTTTAAAAATTGATAATGGTTAACTGGGCCCACATCTGTTTTGCTTTAAAATGGTTTATATATTATTAAGTATAAAATAGATTTTGTACAGGTACAAGCATTTCCATACAAATAAGTATTATACATTATTATTTTTATTACTATAACAAACATTGCCAATTGGAAAAACTATAAGAAAATCTGCTGTTCCCTACATTTGAGTGTATCTCGTCAAAATGTAGGGAACAGCTGATTTTTTTCCGGGATTTCTGGTTAGGTCATATTATAGTAAAAGTTGTTCATAATGATGAGTACAATAACCCCATATGAGGTTGTGCGTTAATTCCGGGACATGTAGATACATATAAATATATCGACATGTAGATTTAAGAAAAACAAGGTAAAAAAAAAACATTATAATAATCAACGTAAATTATTTCTTAAAAAAACATATTAAAAAACAAATAAATTTTACCCTTATCAAATCTATATTATATCCTTATCAAATTCTTGGGGGCTGCATTAAAAAATTAACAATTCCAGTTAGTTAATTTTTCAATGCAATGTCCTAAACTTATTTCACCGTCCAGTAATTCCTGCAGAACGCGCTCAATTTTGTTTTGGGATCGTTTACATTCTTTGGTTTTTTTCGATATGTACCCGTTATTTTTTAATAGACCAAAATAATGCCTTGAATCTTTCTGCAGTGACCTTAGAAGGACAGCAATGTTTGGTTTGGCGGTTACCATTTTATTGAGCCTTGCATTCCAGGCTTCAACTGAATTATTAGTTTTGTGTTTTATTTGATAGAAACACCATTTATTTGAAAAATATGCTTTGTTTCGCAACCACTTTCGTTCAAAATAAACATTAAAGGAATCAATTTTGGAGTCCCTCTCACTCTCCCCTACGTTATAGAGCCATCCATCATTCACATAGTCTTGAGGTAGATGAGAAAGTGCTATACACCGTTTTACGTGAACCCTCAGATGAGGTGATTTTTTAAGACTTGAGGGGCCAGATGTGCCAGTTTTTTGAGCATTTCTCTATAAAGCTTTAGCAAAATGAAATAAACACCCTTGCGTCTTTGCTTTTGGAAAAACTGCTGCAATAGCTTGCATAGCACTAGCTGCAAAATCTGTCGTAAATGTTTCTGGGTAAAACTCGGGAACTCTGCTCCTAATGAGCCGAAACATAATGTCATACGTGTTTATTTTTTTATCCGGGAGCAGGCAATACACTACAGGCAGGATACTGTTACTTTCTTCCGAACTTCCTGCGTCCACGTGTATTGTGTATAATTGTGTAAAAGGTGGTGTTGCACATTTAAACGTACCGTCACAGAATACATGTTTAGCGTCTTTTAAAAAACTTCTAGCGTCTGTGCTTGCAAACGGAAGTATTCTACAATTGTTATGCGAATAATCTGCTAAAATAAAATTTTGAAACATTGTTGGATTAAAAACATCTTTGACTTTCAAACATCTTATTTTTTTTACACCTAATGCACGATTCCTGTGCTTGTATAAAGTTTTTTTTTAAATTTTCATACTTTGGGAGATTTGTGACGAGATTAGGTTTCAATATCAGTATTCTTTCTCTGCTCTTTCTATGGTATCATGTACTTTTATTTTTACTTTATTTCCAATGATATCTGATTGACATTTGTGAGCTTGCTTCTTTATAACTATTGTTAGGTTTGTAACTAAGATGGCTGTACACAATTTTCTATTAACACAACGCCACACGATATGACCATTGGCATTGGAACGCTTTATAGTGTACCGATATCCATTATGTAACAATAAGTCACCTCCTCTTTGATATTTTATAATTTCATAACCACTACTGATACAGGTTTCTGCTGACATTCTAAAAAAAAAAGTTACAAAATTGAAATACAATCCAATTCTTTGACGCATAAAATAAAATTATGTTAAGTGATTTCCAAAACTCACCTTAGTTTTTATCAGATCAATGATTATTATATCACAATACTTTATTATGAAAAAATTAAACTACTTAAACAATGCTTGCGAACATTTGTCACGAAACGCACCATTTTTCCCGAACTACCCTACAAAGATTACTCATGTTTGTAGGAATATACCCTACAAACATGAGTGTTATTTAGTATCCACAAAAATAATATATATAAAGTTTAAAATGAGATTGATAAATTAGATGTGCAATAGAGTTTATAACAATGATTTTACACGTCGACGTCGTGATATTATAGAATATTAATGTATCGGATGTGTACCGATAACTATTTCTATGCATCCGTCTACTTCCTGTTGTTGTAATATACTATTTTTCATTACTTTGTGTTTGAAACTATTGAATTAATTCTCAACTAATTAATAAAAATGTAAACCTATTATAATAATTTATTTATTTATTAAACAATTATAGAACACAATATACAAACGATTTTATTTTATATTTAGATGAGGGTTGATTTACTAATAAGACTCGTTTTTTTTAAGGCAATGCGCCAGGGTAGCCCGCGAAAATCAAATTTTCTTACATTTCTTGCAATTTGCAATGTATGTTATAGTAATAAAAATAAAAATGTATAATACTTATATGTATGGAAATGCTTGTACTTGTACAAAATCTATTTTATACTTAAAAGCAAAACAGATGTGGGCCCAGTTAACCATTATCAATTTTTAAAAGGGGAAACTGGGCCTTAGTCCCAGTACCATAGTGAGCCGAATGACCCCTAACCCACCCAGCAGTGGGAAAATTATGAGATTTTAATGAATTTTTAACAAACGTTACTAATGTAAAGATTGTTGTCTTTAACGGGAGTGTAAGGCTTGCGGTACCGGGAACCTGAGGTGTGTTATTTTTAGGATTCCGTACCCAAATGGAACCCTATTACCAAGCCTTCGCTGTCCGTCTGTCTGTCAACGGGCTATATCTAAAGAACCGTAATAGGTAAACAGTTGAAATGTTCACAGAGTGTTGCCGCTATAACAACAAATAAAAAAAAAAAAAATTAATAAAAAATTAAAGCGGTTCCAAACAGAACGTGTTTATGGTACCTATAGACTCCTTCACTTGAGGGTAGACTTAAAAACTAAAATGTACAGCTCCATTTTAATTTCATGTATTTAATCTGTAAATGTACTGTATTAATTCAACCTTTTTTAAACTACACAAATATTAATCCAATAACGGAGTGCGAGTGTTATCTTATTAGAAAATTAAGAATCAGTTAAAACTCAGCGTCAACAATTAACAAAAAACTTGAAGTTATTAAATCATTGTGTTTGAAAGTGAAGTGATAGTCACACATCACTACCACACAGTAGTGATGTGTGACTAACACTGGCATGGCCACCATCAGCGGGTATAAAAAGGCCACTTTAGTGAAATCATATTAGAACATTAATATTAATCACACAACAATCTGTCAAATTTCATTATCATCTTTATCGCTAACGCATTGAAAATTTGACAGTGACAGGTAACATGATGTGCTTTCTGATTTTGCTAAAGTGGTCTTTTTAGACCCGCAGGTGTTTAAGTTTTGACAAATAGTCGCTAATTAGTCAAGATTCGTCGCCAAATATCAAAATTGTTGGTCACTGCTTTTAAAGTTATACGTAAGGCGTTTTTTTTTGGTTGGGACAAGCCCGCCACACATTCCTAACCACTGCAACTCCTGAAATCCAGAATCAACAGTGGCGACCACCAGAAAAACACCGAGCCAATGAAACCCAACGATTCCCGGAGAAATGATTCAACTGTCTTGGATCCTGCAACGAAATTAATCAGAAAACTACAGCGGAAAAAAATATAATTTCCACTTCCCTCCGTATTAAACAGGAGACAGAATGGAACTAGGCCAATGGGCACCAAGGGACATATACAACTGGGTTAAGCCCAGTTGCCAAGCATCACGGATTATACCTTACCACTAGAACTAATGGCTCCTAAATTGTGAACTACTTTTGATTCCAGTAATAGGTATGGCAAAATCGCTTGACTGCACGGAAATTTGTTCCGAATTGTAAACTACTCCAGATGTAACCTGAATACTATCTTATATAATATTGCGTTCAGTTTGCCAAAGAATACACTCCCATAAGATGTGATGTGCGGATTGTTCGTATTTATGGTCAGCTGTAGAACACTTACATAAAGGCGAGGCCACAAGCTTAAAGAAAAATAATTTACTCTTAAAGTTGCCATGACCTGTGGGAAATCGGGCAACACATCCTGCTATTTTCTGTCGCTCACGAAAAGATAGAAAAAACTGGTGGAAGTCTTCGATAGAATTTTTCCACCTAAATTGCCACTCGGATAAAAGTTCCTCCCAGACATCAGGCTGGCGTTTTAGTAATCTAGTGATCTTAGCACGGTCGCGTTGCGGTAAGAACTCTGGGTCCGTAAACCATCCTATACGCCTTGAATAAGAATATCAAAGCCAAACGCTGGCTTTGAAGCAATTTACGTCGTACCCCTATGGTGGCCCTATCGGCCCAGACAGGTGCCCCGTAGCACATACAACCCAAGTAAGTAGCCCCGTTAAAAGTTTTTAAGGTTTGAAAAGATAGACCCCAAGTAGCTTTGGATATTCTCGTTAGAAGTTCTTTTTTGCTTTTTCACCTACTGTTTTTATATGATCAATAAATGATTTTTTTTTTCTAGTAGCATACCGAGCACACGGATTCTTTTCTTTTGGTCACGGGTACGTTATTAAATTTAATATTAGGACAGGATTTAAGGTTTCCTTTTAAAATAAGTTGACAGATTTTATGCTGTGCAAAGGTCAGATGGTTTCAATCGCCCCACTGAAATATTAATCGTAGGCATGTGTCAGCCAAGTCCTCGAGGCCAGCCCGAGTACTTGCCTGAATGAGAAGAAAGCCATCGTCCGCGTAACCGGTTAATGAGCAGCCGCATGGGAGCGGAAGCGCGAGGAAATCATCGTAGCCTATATTCCATACATACGGACCGATAACTGAGACCTGAGGACAATCCATGGTTAGAGATTTAGTGATGGAGTGATTTCCAAGTTTGCAAGTATTTCGCGGGTTCTATTTCAATGCCAACCCATTTTCGACCGTTATCTTAAGAGCGCCTACGGATAATTTTGGTAGACTTTATAAAGTCATCTTCTTTAATTTGCAGCTCATCTTTAATATTTTGGCAGTATAGCGCGTTCAGAAAAGCGTAATCATGCATTGAAGATGGAACATCCTTTACTAACACTCGAAGGCGTCTACCTTTTGGCTTTTCTAGTCTTAAACCAGCGGCCGTGATTGCATCCACAGATTTCAACTTTTTTTGCAGATTTTCATTAGCAACACGTAGGTACAACACCTGATTTGGTGGTTTTTTTCACGCCTACAATTTGAAAACAGTCGTCTCTGGGCTCAATTGCTTTTATAAGCGCTTGTTTTTTTGCGGACGAAGTGTTATCGTCAGCTGATCGGTGCGCCGTAGGATACTATGTATGTGACCACACAAGGTAACGCTGGTCGAGACTGCATAATTGCTGGAGCTACTTTTGGCAAACGTAGTTTCCACGAGTCCGCATATGAAATTTTACAGTTGTTGTTATTGACAGGATTGGGATTGTTAGCGATATTTGACTTGATTTTATCTAATTCACGTTCCGTACCTATTGCCTAACTTCGTTTCGTTGCATGATGATTTTATGGCCAGCATAGAAACAATAGCCGTGACACACTGTGTCATATCCATGATATCAGACGAGAGCCCTGGTTATTCACTAGGTCGTTTATTTTAGACAGGTATGCCAACGACTCCTCGGAAACTAAGTCAAAATAATCTGTACATAAAATCGGCAAGGACTTTATGTACGAATGTGTGTGTTACAATTATTGAGTAGCAAGGTGAATGGAAAGACCAAACAAATTACTTTAAACGACATCGTTAATATTTATTTATTTAATATTACACACAACGGTAAGACAGTTGCATGTATAATGCTTAATTTAATGGATGTAATACCCTGTTTCATGTTCCATGCCAATAAGGCCAGTGGACCTGACGGCATTCCGGCGAGAGTGTTGAGGCAATGTGAACCTGAACTGTCTCCTATATTGACACGCCTGTACCGCGTCTCTTTTGAAAAAAGAACGGTGCCGAAATCATGGAAGCTTGCGAATGTGCAACCGGTGCCCAAAAAGGGGGTCCGTGCTGACCCTGCACATTACCGCCCGATCGCCATTACTTCCATCTTATGCAGGGTTATGGAAAGGGTTCTGAACAGTAAGCTGCTGACCTACCTTGATGACAATGATCTTATCGGTGACCGTCAATATGGCTTTCTAGTATAGTTATGCTATGATGCGTTATGCGGAGATGGTTAACTGGCGATCTTCTTGTGTATGTCACGCACTGCTGGGGCGATGCCATCGAGAGACACGGCGAATCACTTGCCATGTCCCTCGATATCTCGAAGGCCTTTCTTCCAGGTCTGTTCAGCAAGTTTCATGCTTATGGTATCCCAGCTCGTTTTTGTAGCTGAATATCAGACTTTCTAAGTGAACGGTCGATCCGAGTAGTCGTTGATGGCTGCTCCTCTGATCTCATGGCTATGAGTTCCTCAGGGGTCTGTTCTCTCTGCAACTCTTTTCCTGCTGCACATCAATGACCTACTTCAGCCTGTTGTTGGTGGGTAAGCAAATGACAGTACGGTTTCAGAGAGATACTTATCCAGCACAATAACCGTTGGGGATGAAGTCCGTTCCTTGCTCTCAAGGAAGGGACTTCATCTCCACCGACCATGGTAGAGGGGTCAAATTTGACCTTAAGCGTTGTCTCCCAGTGGGGTGATGACAATCTGGTCACTTTTTACGCCACCAAAACAAAGGCGTGTCTTTTTACCAAAACAAGAGTCGTTTTGACCAAACTCCTACTTTTTGGGGTGCATCTGTTCCTGTGTCTGATCGGCTCGAGCTTCTAGGCATGGAGTTGACATCCAGTCTCAACTTCGGTGCAACCATCGGGTACAAAGCCCAAACTGCGTCCAAAAAGCTGGGCATCCTAAATAGGGTAAAGCGCCTAGACAGCTTTTAACCCTTTACAAAGCACAAGTCCAATCCTGTATGGAGTATTGTACACCTTTGGGATGGCTTAGGTAAGTATCAGCTTGCCGCGCTTGACTCAGTGGAACGCAGAGCTAAGAGGCTCATCGGTGAAGCACGAGTAAAACTGGTGGATGACAAGCTACATAGCTTGACTCATTGCCGTAAGTACAATCTGTAGAAGGCCGACAAGACAGATTGTACTTCGGTGAGTGTGCCCAGGAACTCCACGACCTCATCCCACCGGCCCCCTTTTGCCATCGGCCATGCGACATCAGACGAACTACATCTTACCATCCCTTCCTTGGTGCTAATCCACCAATTCCCACTAAGCGTTTCCAAACGTCTTCTTTAATGCGCACAGCAAAGGAGAAGAACTCTCTGCTTGCGTCTGTGTTTCCAAACGCTTACAACCCTAATTTATTCAAAGTTAGAAAGAACAAGCTCCTTCTAGGTAAACTCGCTCTATCGTAGACTTTATTATTTATTTATTTTAAACACTTTCAGCACAAAAATGTACAGAGGCGGACTTAATGCCATAGGCATTCTCTACCAGTCAACCTTTGGGTAATGCAGAGAATAGTCGTAGGTGCAATAAAGAAAATCTAAAGCGATTCAAATACAATAATGAACAATATACAAATACAAACCATACATACAATCTATATATATAATAAATATACAATTCAACAAGATAAATATACAAACGAAATACTCAAAAAATTAAGGCGAATAAGTTAATGGGAAACATTAGCGCTGTGATGATACAACTGCCAACCTCTTACGAATGTGTTCACGAACTTTAACTTTGAAGGATAATCGGTTGGTGGCCATCCTGATCTCTTGGGGGAGCGCATTCCAAAGAGAAATAGACTGAAAGAAGAGTGAATAAAGTCAGTACGGTGAGTGGGACATTGAAGGAGACGGTTGTTAGATGAGCGTAGATTTAGACTAGACCTAGACTAGAGTCAAGAGCAAACCCATCACAAATAAAAAAAATAGACAGAAAATATGTCTCATTACATTTAAATTAAGTTAAATGGATATTAGATTCCTACTGCTGTGATAATAAGTGCAATACATTATTATATTGTTATTAATAAAATAGTAATTAAGATGACTATTAATTGTGTACTATGGTTATAATCATGATGACCGTTTCTACTATAATAATTGCTGTGATTAAACATTTTTACCCGACTTCTTAAAAAAGAATGAGGTTCTATGTTCGGCTGTATGTATTTTTTTTATGTATGTTCACCGATTTCTATATATATACATACCATGTTTTTCATGAAATTTTTAAAGCAATTTAGATATATTTTGTGCCTGATGATCATCATCTCATGTTGCTGAACTGATGATGGAAGTTATAAGTCAGGATCTGATGATGGGATCCCATGACAAATGTTTGTTCAGCGATATTTTCGCCAATTTTTATCCGATTTGGATTTTTAATGCTATGTTCTGGATTACACTGCAGTTGTCATGAGTAGGTGTAGTACTAAAACTATCAAGTAAATGACCTGATCGGCAGAAATAATTGATGACAAATGCCACAATTGTCACTTACACCACATATTGGACAAAAGGCTTGTAGCTTACATCGTTAACTGGAAACTACAATACAAAGAGATTGTACCTTACATCATGAATTGTTAGTTGATTTCATATGATTTGCTATTACACCTATAGCTGCTTGTGCAGGAGCTTCTTTTTTGGCGTAACCGACTGCCTTATTTATTTTTTTAGGGAGTATTCGAAGTTTATTTTTTTATTTGTTACATTTACTTAATGTATAATTCTACAATGTTCTTTATCTCCAAATTCTAGCAACTTTTGTCTTTTGCTTTTTCTTATAGCTCTAAGCACAAAAAAGTTATGTCGGAAAACTGTTTTGTTGTTATGTTTTTTGGCTCTACTGAAAAGTCGCGGTATGGTGGATACGCCCTTTGAGCAGAAAAAATGTATATCTAAAAACTTTCGGCAACTCGATAATAACCCAATATGGATACGGTTTCGGGATCAAAATCATTGCAAAGCAGCTCTAGTATAACCCATTTTATGAAACACACTCAATTATCGTATGGTGTCGGCCGGTGCCGTATGGTGGCGACAAAGAGACTCACCAGAGAATGGGCACCAGCGTTCTCTGTTAAACACAACACTACGATCGCCAACCCGCCTGCCAGGCTTGGCGATTATGGCCACTCCCCCTTTTGGGGAGACCTGTGTCCAGCAGTAGACGTCTTTCGGCTTTTGTCTGACCTAGTTTTGAAATATGCAAAGACCCATTATTGCAAACTTTGACCTTTAATTATTTTTTTGTGCGTATAGGGGATCGATGGAGACTTCATATTCCATTAATAATTGTGTCCCCATTTTTTAGGCCTGTGCGAATGATTGTAAACTGACCCCCATTAAATGAACTAACTTGGCCAGATCCATAGAATTAGGTATGAGTTAAAGAATAAAATATTAAATATATAAAAACTTTTTTGTGTATATTTGGTAGGTCTGAAAATAAGTCGTAGCAAAACATCGTTTGCCTGTTCAGCAAGTAATTATATACTTTGTAATAATGTCTTTATCTTTGTCTTTGTAAATAAATGTAATTGTAAATGTTGTCTTGTTATACAGTCAATTTTCTAAGTGTACTGTAACAGATGACAAGGTGATATAAAAGTGGACGGATGGTAATAGCAAGGAAAGGAGAAGGGTAGAAAGAAGAAGACGGTGGCAATAGTAATAAATGTTGATTATACTTCAATATTCAAATATAATAAAATGTATGAAATAATCATGTTAACTTGTAACCACTAAGTTTAATGGGAAATGGCTAGGCTGATATCATTATCTGCCTAGCTACATAATCATTGATATTTTATAATAAAATCAATGATTCAAAACACTCGTATCGTTCATATTCATCAATTTATATTTGTTGTATGCCACCTTGACTTTGACGTCCACTTGAAGACGTTTCAGAAGTTGTTCCATATCATTTTCATTAGACTCTGAGTCTTCTTCCTCTTCCTTTTCTCCAGAGTCATCTGGAGCAGCAGTAGTATTATCTTCGGGAGTAAAATCTTCTGGTTCCTGGTCGTCAGAGTCAGTGGTGATGCTGGGGATGGTCGTAGTTGTGGGAGTAGTAGAAGTAGAGGGAATAGTCGTAGTAGTGGTAGTAGTAGTAGTAGTAGTAGTAGTGGGGGTGGTAGTAGTGGGGGTGGTAGTAGTGGGAGTGGTCGTAGTAGAGGTGATTTCATTGATATTTTCGAAGTCAATACCTGTTACCTCTTCGAACCATGGTAAGAAAGCTCCGGGGCGATAAAAACCTGGTAGAAATAAAAATATTTAATTAAAGCATTTTAGTTGTAGTAACTGCTAAGTTTTTTTTTTTAATTCTTTTCTCTTTTGGCATTTTATTTTAATTTTCTTGTGAGTGTAATTTAACACACACGTAACTTCTGCAATCTATTGTGAGTTATACTTTTGTTTTTGTTTTATGTTTTAACGATATCTCTGAAAATAATCAATCAGTAGTGATAATAAAAGTCATGCAAAATTGTACCTGTAGGCCTGCCAATATCACAACCAACGCTTACAGCAGGAAAGAAGAATGATATTCCAATTAGGGTTGGTATGCCATCAGAGCCGACGTGCACTAGTGGGCCACCATTATCACCCTGGAATTAATTAATTTTGGATTTTAATTTTTTATTAGAAGGCTCGCTGTTTCAAGGCTTTTCAGAAATCAAATATTATTATAATCATAGCAAGACTTGCATTTAGCAAGTGAAGCTAAAAATATTCAATTTATTCAAAGGGAACCTTAGTAGTTAAAGGCTTGTGTTTAAACACCGCCCAAAAAAGTACCTATTTTACTACCAAAAAAGTTCTAAACGGTTACCAAAACAGATAAATGGTCACCAAATAATATTCGAGAAGAGCGCTCGCCGGCCGTTGCCGCGGCACCGCTCGCTTCGCTCGCTCGGCTCGCTTCGCTCGCTCGGCTCGCGCGCGGTTGGTCACAATTCTAACCTAACCAAACCTATTTTATCCAGTTTGTAACCCCAAGCCTACATTTTATGGCAATCACAGTTGAGTTGGATAGAATTTGGTGACCATTGATCCATTTTGGTACCTAGGCTTAGAGTCTTGAAAATATTATTTTTGGTGACCGTCTAAATTATACCCGTAGTTAAACCTTACATAGCAGGTAGATTGTGATGTGACGTTGAAGTATCGGGCGCAGATAGTAGTGTCGAACACGTTGTTTGGACTTGTCCTACGACATTCAGTATTGGAGATAACCCGTAAGTATACCCATCTGAGCACGTTAGAATCGGGACCTGGAACATTATTTATTTTATTGACATTTAAATTTTCATCTTTTTTAATTTTATCCTTGACATCTTAATTTATTGTAACTTTAATTAATTAATTACTATTATATTATTTAAAGATCTTTCTAAACGCTTAGTTGACACTTCGCTTGACCCAAGGGCTGGCTTTTACCTCGGACAGAAGATAAGCATTGCCATACAACGTAGTAATAGCAGCGAGTCTTTTGGGTTCACTTTCAGTGGACAGCAATGCGGACGAATTTTTTGACACCTTATTTTATTTGGGATTTCTTATTTTAAGTGTATATATTTTGATTTAGTAAAGGTTTCACATGTAGAAAAAAAATTAATTACTTTTTACTAACGTCATATACCAAGTTGATACGACAGAGGGGCTTTCCTTTAAACTGCCTATACTAGGTGCACTTTTAAAACTCTGTACCAAAAACAAATTAAATAGGAGCAGTAGTTTAGTCGCAAATGATTTTTAAAGTTTTTACACCGTTTGAACACGATGTATCTTTCCTAACAGCTGATTATGTCTAAGCATAGGTCATGCACCTTACAACGATAAATCTACGATGCGTTGTTGCCGCTCTGCGCATTTCGCAAGTACATTCACTAAAAAGTTGGAAATGCGCCCGTAAGTGAAATAAGAATAAGTCAGTTTGTTGCATCCTAGTTTTTTGCGATCGGTAAGTGGGGCCTCTAAAAAACTTGTTTTTTCAGTGCGCCGACGCTGGCCTTTCAGAACGTACGATTTGTCAAATTCGCGCGCTAACAATTGTGATTTTGTTTTGTTATTGTGATAGGACACTAAATAAGTTTAAGACAGTATTTCTTATTTTTTATTGTGACAGGACACGTAACTTGGGATTATTACTATTTAGTATTAGTGTTTTTTTTGTGACTGACTGTTTTTATGGTGGTAGGACACGTAAATAAACTTTGGTTGTGTGTGTGTGTAGTTAAAGTGTTAAACAATGCCTCGTGTAACTTACACGGCGTCAGAATGCCGTGGAAACGCAGCTTTACGAACGTGCAGAGAAAGGTATGGTGACAGCTATATTGCCCAGTGCTTGGCGACGGACAGTGATTTAATTAGAAAAATAAATAATAATATTCTCCGTCAGTATAATTTGTGCATTAATGTGAATGGAGGACACATCGAGAATTCAAAAATTTAGTGTGTTTGTTTTTGTGCGCGTACTTCAAAACCTTACCAAACATAAAGCCAGCGCGAGCGGAGGCCTAAGTCGCCGGCCGCCACACTGCCCCGGCCCCCGCCTCGACACGAAATAACGCACACCGCGCTCCGGCGCGCGCGCGACGTTTCCACTGTGTAACCTAGGTATCTACGGTCAGTCTAATTTATTTATAAAGGGTGGTTGCGTTTTATTCTGATTTGTAAGCTATTTAGTTTGTTTGAAAAAAATATTTTCTCATTTTTGGCGCTTTTTATTTTTGTACCGTATCGAATTAATACTAAACACGTATAGAATACGTAGTGTAATTTAATGCCCCTCTGTCGTATCAACTTGTTGATTTTATCTTTATTTTGTATCCAATATCAAGTTTTAAACTAATACAATAAGGGGCCTTCAAGTCGTATTTATAAAAGTATATTTACTAACATAGTATAATAACACCTACTGTGGACCAAAAGTTGTCTTTTATGAATAAATATTATAATTATTAAAAAGAAGTTACTTTGTTATGAGAAAAGGTACTTATCTCAAAGATTGATCAAGTGGTATTATGTAGATTTTTGGGTGCAAATAAGAAATGACACAAATTAATATTACAGGTACTCATTTACAAAATATTATTTTTGTAATTTTAACCAAAAATTCTAAGACATGTGACATCTACCAACCCGTACTGGGCCCGCGTGGTAGATTACGGCCCACTACCTCTCACCGAGAGGAGGCCTGTGTCCCAGCAGTGGGAACATTATAGGCTGATTATGCTTATGTAAGTTTGGACTGGAATAGACGTTTTGGGGGGTATAAATAAGATAATACCGACCTGTATTTGATGTCCTGCCATGTCCACTACTATAAGCTTGCTCGCCATCATAATCACGGTACGCGTCAGCACTCGACTGTATCCGAATCGGTTTCACCAAACCTGTGCGACAATATAACCAAATTAACAGAAAAATTTCATTTCAAGGACAGAAAGATTAGCAAAAATGTAATTTAATAATACTTGAAAATTTCATTACAAAATGAAACGGAGCATTGCCTGAAAAAGTTTTTACCAAAAAAAATATAATTAGCTGATATTATCAACCTATCTTTTTAAACACCTTGTCATTATGTATATGTCATGCATGACATATCAGTTCTGTCATTATAATTTTCAGTGTTAATCAACAAAACATAATATTCTGCTAATTTTTCACTTATTGCTTACGTTTATTTTCATACATTGGTTATGAGCGTTTGTAAAGCTCCTCCCAGAACCAGACCAAAATAAAATCCCTGACATGAAATTAGACTCCTGCAAATGTTTAATGTTCATCCGAGTGACGATGGGAGACCAATGTAACGTGTCAGTAACTGGATAGATGCATCGGCAAAACCACGCTATGGAGCTTGTTGAATGAATGCTAGAATATCAAGACTTACCTTGTTCTTAAGTTGTAAATTTATTTATTATTTATTTTGAGAATGATGTTACTAACTTATACCAAATAAAAGTTATGTTTAAAAACCTTGTTATGTATTATTTTATCTGAGCATTTGTAAATCAAGTAGGGTAGAATGAATGAGTGTGTGTAGGAAGTTGTGGATGATTTCGAGAATGATAAAATAATGTTAAATACCTTTTGGATATAAAACTATATTGATTCCCTTGAGTCAATTGAGAAACGAGCCAAGAGGATCATTGGAAATGAGAGGCTTGTCGCGACGAAGCTCCAAAGTCTTGAGCATCGACGACGAGTTGCTGGCTTATCGGTTTTCTACCGGTTGCATTTTGGGGAATGTGCGACGGAATTGCATAATTTAATTCCGCCAAGCCCGTTCCATCATCGGACCACAAGACGAATGGCGATGCGCTACCGGTACATGGTGGACATCCCACCCACACGCACAAAACGTTTTGGGAACACATTCATAATGCGTACAGCTAAGGAGTGGAATTCCCTGCCGGAGTCTGTGTTTCCCGATAGCTACAACCTAGGAGTCTTTAAGTCAAGAGTGAATAGGTTACTTCTAGGCAAGCGTGCTCCATCTTCGACCACATCATCGCTTACTATCAGGTGAGGGTGGTCAAGCGCGTGCCTATTAATAGGAAAAAAAAAAAAAAGACAAACTGCTTTTTTAGATAACTCTTCTTCTAGATCGTGAATTGGGCTATTTTTTATATTTTGAAATAGAAAATATTAACCATTTTTTTAAATCATATCTCAACCCATTTTGGGCCCACTAGTTTCCGTCTCCTTTTTTTTTCAGTTATTCAGTAGAACATAAATTAATACGTATTTTTTTATAAAAAAGGGAAAAGAAATGTTAAGCTATTAATTTTTTTTTCATTACTCATTATACTCATTTACGTTATAAAAGTATGTATTGGTTACTCAAAAGGAAATCCTGACTACCAATCTATATATATAAAAATGAATTGCTGTTCGTTAGTCTCGCTATAACTCGAGAACGGCGGGGCCGATTTAAATAATTCTTTTTTTGTTAGTTTCGCCAGAATACAGGGAAGGTTTAAAAACAAAAAAAGTAGGTAGGGTAGGTAGGGTAGGTAGGGTAGGTAGGGTAGGTAGGGTAGGTAGGGTAGGTAGGGTAGGTAGGGTAGGTAGGGTAGGTAGGGTAGGTAGGGTAGGTAGGGTAGGTAGGGTAGGTAGGGTAGGTAGGGTAGGTAGGGTAGGTAGGGTAGGTAGGGTAGGTAGGGTAGGTAGGGTAGGTAGGGTAGGTAGGGTAGGTAGGGTAGGTAGGGTAGGTAGGGTAGGTAGGGTAGGTAGGGTAGGTAGGGTAGGTAGGGTAGGTAGGGTAGGTGGGGTAGGTAGGGTAGGTAGGGTAGGTAGGGTAGGTAGGGTAGCCAGTTGACGGGAGCGAAGCCGCGCGGGTCAGCTAGTACATAATAAAATAACCCTAAACAAGCATATTCTGATGCCGATTTGGACGTATGGTATCCAAATTTGGAGCTGTACTAAACAAAGCAACGTCAAAATAATCAAACAATTCCAAAATAAAGTACTCAGGCTGTCAATGCAATGCACCCTGGTACATAAGAAATGACGACCTCCACCGTGACGTTAAAATGGAATTCGTCACCTCCATTATCCAAAAATTTGATGAAGCCCACAAACACAGACTTCATCGACACGTGAATGTTGAGGCAATTCACCTGCAAGACAACACAGACTTAAAGCGTAGGCTAAAAAGAACTAAACCTTTTGAATTAGTGTAGTGTACAAAGTGAATGAATAATAGTAACAATATTGTGCTAAAAATTATATCAGACTGTAAGAAAGTGCTAATGGACACTATTCTCTGCCTATAAATACAAATTAGATCGTGCCGCAACTTAAAAAAAAAGTGGCGGCTGGGGGGCTATTCTACTATGGTTTTATGCCCTTTGGTTCAAAAGAAATATATGACTGCTGGAGACCATTAGGTATGCACCTAAGAATTCGCAAAACTCGTTTGTCCCTATTAATATATTTTTTAACAAACATCATTAAACACATACTCGTAATTATCCAGAAAACAATGCCATGAAATGGATCGGAATATCAGTATGTACTTACTGGTATAAACAAGGGGTTGCTGCAGCTTCAGAAGTGTGACACCGTGCGATTGTAAAGCTGTAGACAAGTTGTTGAACCTTGGATGGTTGTACCATTCCGAGGTTTCGAAGATGTGCTCCGGATTGCTGTCATTAATGTCCACTACGCCAACACGAACCACCGCCAGAACGTTGCTGTAAAGGAAACGAAGGTTTCATCAGCTCAAATATAGGGTCACTACAGGGGCTGTATACACTTTTCTTCCCTACAATCAATATTGTTAATAATCACTATAACTAAATATTGTGCAACCAAATCCGCTCGGTCTGCGTCTGTCTGTTTGCGATAAACCGAAGTATTTTTTGGTTTCTCCTTTTTTTTTTTGGAAATTTTGTAAAACTTGCTTGTAAAAATACGTTATCATTTATTTTTATTGATCATGCTTAAATTTGAAGTATTTAGTTTGTAGTTATTTACCTGACAGTACAACGCGCAGCTGATAGAACCCATTCCTTGGATATAATTGAGCCACCACAAACGCGCATACCACCATTAGAAGCCACCATTCGAAGGGCAGCATGGTGAGGGTGCTGGCCCGGCTGTGCTTCCCATCCTGATATTATACGCGACGACGACAATGATGCGGTTCCTGTGTGAACAAGGCATCATAGTGGTAATGTAATAATTGTAATTCCTAGTTTTTTAATTATCTACGGAAATTTCATTTTTACTTACCGGGGTTGATTTCATTGTCGATAAGGTCTGGTACCTCATTTTTGTATCGCGCGGAAACCTGTAAAGTTTTAAGTTTGATGAAAGTTTTGCCCTTACAGGCTAAGGATGAAAGAAAAATTTTATTTGTACATGCAAGATAACAAGAAGTACAGAAAAAGTCCTAACATGTTAAGCCGCATAGCGTGGCGTTTCGTAGGAATAGATAGTGAAAATATTCATCAAAATTACATTAATGAAAGATATTTGGTAGGTACTTATCAAATCAACACTATTCATTATAGATCACCACAATTCAGCAAGCATTTATAGATAAAAATGTCAAAGTTAAAATGTCAATTATAAATATCAAAGTGTTCATTAAATAAATTAATCAATAAAATATGAATTACTATCATTAAATTTCAATTCCAAATAACAATTATTCCAAAAATATAATAGATTACCACAACATGTCAAAAATACAACATAGTCATTTCAAAAGGAAGACAAATCGTCCTCTTTCATAAACTCTGATATACTGTAATATGCTCTTTCAGTTAGTAGACTCTTTAATTTAGTTTTAAGAGTAGATACTCGTATATTTAATGATCTCCATGATTTGGGCAATTTATTAAAAATGGTCGGAGCCATGCAAAAGATGCTCTTACACATAAGTTGTTTTAGCGACGTGAACACAAGAGTTTAAAATTATCACGTCTATTCCTAGGGACAGCATCAGAAATAAATGAGAGTTTGATTTTACGAACATTACTGTTTCCATGATATACAATGAGGGCAATGTCGCAACGGACAGCTATAGGTTTTATTTATAGAACGTAAGATTGTTCTATAAATAAAACCTACAGCTGTCCGTTTTTTGCAGTCCAAACATCGATCTAATGCACCTTTTCTGTGCCCGAAACGCTATTTCACTGTCCGTGCTATTCTCCCAAAAGATGACTCCTTGTCTAAGAATTGATTTGGCTAATCCATAGTAAGCAGTAATAAGCGCATCTATGTTGAGAACCGCAGCAAGAAGTTTCAGAGCGTAAGCTGCACTACAATTTTTTTAACTAAATGCCTCTATTTGAGGTTTCCAATTCAATTTAGAATATATTATTAGTCCCAGAAATTTTGTTGTGTCAGCTTCATTTATATTTATATTATTAAATTTAATATTAAGATTGTCGATTGTTTGTGTACGTTGCCTAAAGCGCATCACGTTAGTCTTGTTTAAATTAATTCATAAATTATTATCATTTAACCAATTTATAATAGATATTAGTGAATTACTAATGTTAAGTTCATGCGTTTATGTCATTACAAGCTATTGTCATAGCATAATTGTCAGCAAAAAGTGTCATCGGTTGTTCAGTAAGTTTTAAGCAAGTCATTTATATACGGAGTGAACAACGGAGGCCCCAGTACACTGCCTTGAGGTACTCCGTACATAACTTCGCATTCCTCTGATCGAATGATAGACAGCAGCTAGTTCATAGACATATGTTTATCAGTTGTCTAGTACCCATAACACAAGCTCTGCTTAGCTTGGGACTAGATGGCGTTGTGTGATAGTTGTGTGGAATATTATTATTATTATTATTATTATATACGGCAAAAATTCAACAGGATTAAACAAAAAAATTGGGGTACCACAGGGCTCAATTATGGGTCCTTTCGTGTTTCTAGTTTGCATAAATGATTTGCCCTATTACACTATTATTATTAGAAAATAAACTTAATATGGTGTTTTTAAAGGCAATACATGTTTTTTTAATAAATAGACTGGCAAACCATGTCGACGATGTTTATAACGCGCTACTGTAGGTTCGTAATTGGTTCACTGATAATAATTTAGCATTAAATGGAAATAAAAAATCAAAATAAGATCATTATTTTATAGATTTAATCTATAAAACCTAAAAATATTCGACAAATTTGCACGGTGGTCCTTGACAACGTAAAGCGACATAAGACTGATTAAAATGCATTTAAAGCTTTTAACTCGTCCCTTCAAAAGTTGATAACAAAGAGAAAATAGGTTTTGGCATTGAAACTATATAAACTGTATTTAGAGCAGCTTAATAAATAAGTAAAGCTTAAAAATAGTTTATTTCGAATTGAAATAAACTTCTTTACCTGAAGAATAGTCAACACAAAAAGAAACAAGCCCGATTTCTTGAACATCTTGATCGAAAATGATTTTTTTTGTCAACGAAGCTGCCTTTTTACAAAATTCTCTAGAATTTATAAGAAACTTTAATCATGGATAGTGTTGAGATTAATATCAAATTAATGTAAAGATAATAACTTTGTTAGCCCAGATTAAGACGATTTAATATTAACGGTGCTATAGGTAAAAAAATGGTTTGAGTAATTTTTACCCACGTCATCATTGATCAAAACTACCTTTTTTTATTTTGTATTTATTGCGATGACTTTAGATGTTTAAAATATTGAATTTATGCTATTTGAAACCTAAAAAAACATAACTAATTAAAATTCAGAAAAATTAAAAAACCCTTAATAATGACTGGACAAGCTGTGGGCCTCAAATGCAGGGTTGGAACCCTGCCCCACCGCTGTATCTCCACGTTGTCGTCGTGGTGGGGCTTGTGTGTCTCAATGATCTTGGAGCTCTGCCGGTAGAGTTACTCATGCCGGAAAGGTCCGAGTGAGAGATCAGACCAAGAGAGATACCGGGAAGTGGTTGCTCCTGGTTGATCGACGGTAGTCGATCGACAGATGACGTGACCATGCCACTGCGGTGCAGGCGCACCAAAGTGGCGCACCTTTCTCTCCTTGAGGAGAGAATTTTCGGCGGGTTCGCTGAGCTGGGTTGGCCGGACAGCGAACGGAGGCATGTTTAATGCCGCCGCCGGGGGCTTGGCTTGACCGCCTGGCCCAGAGGAAGGCTACCTCTTAGATAAAAAACCACCTAATCCTAAACTTTGAAGCGCGGTGAGAGGATGAATGGCTGGAGGGAGTCCAGTCGCGAGCGCTTACCCTGTAGAGCACCTGCCGCACTCTGCAGTATGTAGGCTTACCCAGGTAAATAGGCTCTGCCTTTTTTTTTTTTTTTATGACGGGGGAAATCCTCATGGATGTCCTCCGCCCTGGGGCGGGCGGAGGGGTCTGTCAGACTCTTACTGACTAAAACCACCCCGGTGCTCCATCTCTCACCAACCGGGGATCGCGAGAACTAATGCGACTTCCGTAATCCCCGGCTGGTGCCGGCCCGCCTCTGCAGGCCACCTCGGGTCAGCGGGGGAAGTGAGGTGTTTGACTCCCCCCGCAACGTCAAAGAGGGGCGCACGGGAACACCACGCGCCGCCACCTCGGGTCCGAATGAATGGGGGGCGACGGATATCCCCAAGTCCGACGCCTCAGGACCCAGTTAGGGGGGCCGGAAGAGGGCAGCGTATGCCCTCCTCCGACGCCCGGTGCGCCTACTGCGGGCCGAGAGAGAGGTGGAGATCTCCCTCTCCCTTTCCGCAGCCTCCTTCTGCGCGACAACTGCTTCACAGAAGGAGACCACCGCGTCCCAGGACTCCTCGCCGTCGACCATAGCACGAACTACGGCCGGCAGCGAGAGATCACTGCCTACCACAGAGATGAGGGCACGGCGTGGCCCCTCCCAAGCGGCACACTCTGCCAGTGTATGCCGCGCCGTGTCCTCCCGACAGTCGACGCAGTGGTGACACCGAGCGTCCGGCTCCCTGCCTATGCGACACAGGAACCTCCCGAAGCAGCCATGCCCCGAGAAGACCTGCGTCACACGAAATGTCAAGGAGCCGTGCCTTCTCCCGAGCCACAGGTCGAGCACCGGCCGGATGGCCTCGATAGTGACGAGGCCAGCGGAAGGGCGTGAGAGCCTGTTCCGCCATTCCGCCACCAGAACCTCGTGCAACTGCGACTGACGCAGCTCAATGTGCCGCTGCATCAGTCGCTCGCCGCGCGCCCGCGCGTCCTCACGCCACCGGTGCAGTGACGCGAGGACTTTTGCCTCCAGGTCCCAGGGCGGAGATCCGGCCAGTACGCAAGCCGCCTCGTAGGAGATCGTGCGATAACCCCTGATGACTCTGACGGCCATCACCCTCTGCGGCTTCCTCAGAACAGTGATGGTGCCGGCCGTCAGGTCAGCCGCCCAGATCGGGGCCCCATACAGGGCCATCGATCGCACGATCCCCACGTACAACCGCCTGCAAGCGGTGCTCGGGTCCCCCAGATTGGGAAGCAGCGTTGACAGCGCCCCAGCCGCGCCCAACAACTTGGGTGCCAGCCGCCGGAAATGGGGGCCGAAATCCCACCGGCTGTCGAGCACCAATCCCAGGTACTTCATGGTGGACTCGACAGCGATACGGGCCCCCCCAACAACTATGTGCGATCCCGGCGGTGGCGCCCGCCGGGGACCATGAAAGGCTATGGCCTCCGACTTGTTGAGGGCCACCTCCAGGCCAAGGCGCCGTATGCGGCTCACCACCTGTGAGACCGCGGCCGTCGCCAGCAACGCTGCCTCCCTGTACGAGCTCCCCCGGGCAGTAACCAGCGTGTCGTCAGCGTAACACGTCCGGTCCACACCCGGCGGAAGCTCGCCCCTCAGTACCCAGTCGTAACCGATGTTCCACAGGGGTGGGCCCAACACTGAGCCCTGTGGAACGCCGCACGACATGGGGTGCTGATGTCTGCCATCACGTCCCAGATAGGTGACACACCTGTCCGCCAAATAAGCCCCAATGACGCGGCGGAGGTAGGGAGGCACTCGATGATAACGCAGTGCCTCCCGAATACAACTCCAGGGCAGCGTGTTGCAGGCGTTGGAGATGTCCAAAGACACCGCCAACATCACCCCGCCCCGGGACACCGCTTCCTCCGCCAGGACTCTCACTCGCGATATCGCCGTGATAGTGGAGCGCCCATGCCGAAACCCGAACTGGCATTCAGCCAGGTCCGGCCCCTCTCCGCACAAGTGGCTGACGAGGCGGGCTGCGATTATCCGCTCAAACAACTTTCCCACCTCGTCCAGCAGCACTATGGGCCGGTACGCGAACGGCGAGTCCGCAGGGCGCCCCGCCTTCCTGAGCAGGACCAGACGACCAGATTTCCACTGAACGGGAAACTGGCCCTGCTCCAGGCACGCTGAGTAGAGTCCTCTCAGATGGGGCTCCAGCTCCTTCAGAGCGAGGGCCAACACGCAACCATGAATTCCATCAGGCCCCGGGGCAGTGTTTTTCGCCCGGAGCCGCATCACGGCCGCCCTCAACTCTGCTTCTATCACCTCTGGGACGCTGGCGTTCTCTTCAGGCTCTGCGGTTGTGGGTAGAACCATCGGCGGCGGAGTATGCTCCGCTCGTGCCGGGAAGAGGGCTGCGACCACGTCCTCCAGCAGCTCAGGTTCGAGACTCTCCGTAAGCGGAGGCGCCCAAGGTCCGAATTTCCCTCGAACCGAGCGGTATGGACGCCCCCACGGATCCCTGTTTAGAGTCTCTAACATCTCCTCCCTGGCACGCGTCTTTGCCTCGCCGATGGCCAGCCGCAGAGCCTCTTTAGCCGCGCGGTACACCTCATACAGCGCGGCTTCGTCTTCGTCAGGAACCCGACGACATCTTCTTCGGTATCGGGTGTACCGGCGCCTGACTCGCACGCACGAGATGCGCAACTGCTCAATCTCGGCGGACCACCAGTACACCTGGCACCTTCTGGGTTGTGTGTGGACCCGGGGAATGGATGCGTCGCTAATTTGCGTCATCGCCCAGTGGAACCACTGCGCCCCCTCTTCGACGTCGACGGGTCTAGTCGTTGTCGACTCCCGGATCCAGGCCTGCACAATAGCGGCCTCCTCGAGGAGCTCCCTGTCGAGGCGCTTGCGCGCCCAGCGCGGACCGTCCGTTCGTGGAGCCGATTGACTGCGGCTGCCCGCGGTCTGGGGGGAGACGTCAAAACGGATGTATCGGTGATCCGATAACGTCTCCACCTCCACGGCGACATGCCAGTCGCGGACACGGCTAGCGACAGTAGGGCTAGCAAACGAGACGTCCACTATGGAACCGCCGCACACACGTGTACTCCGAGCCCCGATTCAGGACGGTCAAGCCGGTCGTGACCGCCCACTCCTCCAGTGCCTCACCCTTGGCATCGGTGACCGGGGATCCCCACGCCGCAGATTTGGCATTGAGATCCCCGAGCAACAGCACTGGGCGTGGGTGGTACCGGTTCACGACGGCACCTAACTCAACAAGGAAGCTCTCGAAGTCGGCGAGGCTCTTGTTAGGTGAGAAATACACTCCAATAGTGCCGATGCCGTCCGCGAGGGCGGCCACCCAGCCGTGACCTCGGGACGGGTCGGCAAGAGCCCCGCCAATAATGGCCACCGAGTCGTCCAGGTCACCCACCCAATCATCTCTGGGGGGGACGTAGTACGGTTCGGCGACCACAGCCACATGAATCGACCACTCTGCCATGCTCTGGAGTAAGAGATCCTGAGCCCTGGCAGAGTGGTTGATATTGCCCTGGAGGAAATGGAATTGTGCCATTATGCGAAATCCATTCCTTCGGCGCCATTCTCAGGCCGGGAGTCGGCCGAAGAGCAACCAGGCTGCGGGGGATGTAAAGAGTCCCCGGCAGCCTTGGTTGCTCCCTTCTTTTTCTTCTTCTTGCCCGTCTTGGGGGCGGGCGCGCCACAGGCCTTGCCACCCACAATGTGCTCCGCGGGCCTCCCTGCAGCTGTACAGAGGCTACAGTTTGGCGTCGCAGAGCATTGGGCCACCTTGTGGCCGGGCTTACCGCAGCGATAACATAGTTCACTGCGGTCAATTGCGGCGGTGCAACGTGCCCTGACGTGCCCAGCATCAAGGCATCGGTAACACCGCATAGCCCTGGGTTGCAGCAGCTTCACCCGTGCTGCCACCCACCCCACCAGAAGACGCCCGCTGTCGGCGATCTTTTTCGCCGCCGCTACCGGGCACTTTATCCAGATGATGCCGAGCCCGGCAGCGTCGGCGCGAATCTCGCCTGCCCGCACGTCACCCGGCGGACATCCCCCGCTTCGAGCGACGGCCGCCACGAAATAGGCTCTGCCTGGGTGGACATTTTTTCCTTACCACTCGTAGGATCAATATGAATATTTCTAAAAACCCAATAAATAGAAAAGATGTTGTGGAGGTACCGCTTGCCGGCGACGGCAACAAGAGCCGAGGAGGCTCCCGATCCTCGATAGAGGATCCAAATATGTCCGACCAGGACTTGCGCCGTCTTGAGCGTCAAGGAGATGCCGGGTCAGACTCGGACTCTGCGTCAGGCGTCGGCTCGGCAAGCTCTGGACGCGAGGGAGTGGGGGCTGCTGCTGGGAACTCCAAGTTCTTTCAAAAGCGGCCCCGGCAGGAGGAGGACCAGGGGTCGTCTTCTAACGAGATGGCCTCGGCCCGAAAAATCCCCACCTGTAGGCGGGGTAAGGGCCGAGAAGGAGGTAAAGGGAGGGGGCTCGCCTCCGAGGAGGTGGCCCAGCGAGCCTCAAAATTCGTCGAGGAGGGGCGCCACCCTGGAGTGACCGATCGGAAGGCTCCCTTGGCATCTTCCGGCGATGAGCCAAACACCGGTTTCGGCTCCGATGTGGAGCGTAAGGCTAGGTTTGCGGAGGTCGTGAAGGCCGCGATCCGCGATGTAGCCTTGAAGAGGTCGCAGTCTTCTAAAAACAAGGCTATAAGTGCGGCCTCGGCCTCCATTTTGGCGGCAGCAGAGGCCATTTGCTACTGCGGGCCTCCGTCGGACGAATTGTCCAGGCTGCGGGCAGAGATCGCCCGCTTGGCAGCAGCCACCGAGCTTCACCAAAAGGAGAATAAGAAGCTCCAAGCAGACCTGGCCGGGCTTCGAGGAGCCGGGTCAAACGAGGCGCGTCAAGGGGGAAGCAAAGGCGGGCAAAGTCACGCCATGCTGGCGGAGGACAAGCTCTTGAACCTGGTGCGCCAAGAGCTGGCTACCTTCCAGGAGCGGTTCCAGCCACGATTCTCCACTTTGGAGGGCATCGTATTGCGCCCCCACTAGCGGCGAGTCAGACGGGCTCGGGCCAGCAGAAGGCGGCCTCGTATGCGGCAACCGTGGCTGCCAAACCGGGGTCATCTGGTCAGGCCAACCGAGGGGCTGGACTGGCAAAGACCAAGCTGAAGAAAGGTGGGATGGCTGTACAGGTAGCGCGAGCTTCAGCTCCAGCTGTGCAACAGGCGCCTCCGTCTTCAAACTCTCCTGCGGCCGAAGCTGGATGGCAAATAGCTGGAGAGTTGAAGAAGGCGAGAAAGGCAACCAGGGCGGCCAAGAAACGCGAGAGGAGGCGGCGACAAAAAGAGCGAAGCGTCGCAGACAGGCTCCGTGCCCCAAAAACCGCAGCTGTAGTGATCACACTACAGCCGGACGCGGAGAAGAGGGGCATGACGTACAGCCAAGTGCTCATAAAGGCAAAGGAGGCGGTGAACCTTCAGGAGCTCGGCATTACTGGGGGCCTCCGACACAGGATGACCATGACTGGGGCCCGGATGTTAGAGATCCCCGGTGCAGCCAGTGGCCCGACCGCTGACGCTCTGGCTGAAAGGCTTAGAGCGTCCTTAAATGCGGACGAGGTCTGAGTGTCCAGGCCTACCAAGTGCGTTGATATGCGCATTAGAGGTCTGGACGACTCCTTCACGGAGGAGGAGGTGGTGGCCGCCGTCGTCAGGACTGGGGGGTGCTCTGCCGAGCAGATGCATGCACGGGCATGCGAACCGTTGTGGTGAGCTGTCCCGTGACGGCGGCCAAAAAAATATCGGAGGGCCGAAGACTCCTGGTGGGCTGGGTATCTGCGCAGGTCAAACTGCTGGAACCCAGACCTCTGAGGTGCTTCCGCTGCCAAGTGGGCAACCATGTGGGAGTCCAGTGCACCTCGGAGATGGACCGCAGCGATCTTTGTTTTCGCTGCGGTCAGCCCGGACACAAGGCCGGCTCGTGTAACGCCAAGCCGCACTGCATTGTATGTGCGGCAGCTGGCAAGCCGTCCGATCACTGGGTTGGGGGCAAAGCCTGCGTCCCACCCGCCAAAGCCGGGGGCAAAAGAAGCCCTCCACTACCGCCATCCCTGCCGCCGCCGCCGTCCCGGCCGCCGCCGCCGTCACTGCTGTCGCCGCTGCCGCGACTACCACCGCCGTCACTGCCACCGAATTCGCTTCGGTTGTCGCGA
The DNA here is from genome assembly GCA_950371165.1 of Lacanobia oleracea. Taxonomy (NCBI): domain Eukaryota; kingdom Metazoa; phylum Arthropoda; class Insecta; order Lepidoptera; family Noctuidae; genus Lacanobia; species Lacanobia oleracea. The sequence goes on along the minus strand of OX493406.1, from coordinate 4,255,045 downwards.
GTGAGTCACAAGGAACTCAGGAGGAAGCAGAAATGGAGTGAATAACGGCTCCATTACGCTTCCTTCAGGCGAACATCAACCACTGCGCCGCCGCTCAAGACCTGTTGGTCCAGAGCATGGCACAGTGGTTGATTAACATCACCGTGGTCGCTGAGCCCTACTTTGTCCCGCCCAGGGATGACTGGGTGGAAGACCTGAACGGCTCAGTGGCTCTAATTTCTTCGGCCGCTGCCGGTAACCCATCCCTCCAACGTCAGGAGAGGACAGGGGTGCGTAGCAGCACGGTTCGGGAAGATTGTCGTGGTAGGAGTGTACTTCTCCCCGAACCGAACTTTTGCTGAGTTCCAAAACTCCCTTACGGAGTTGGGCGTCGTCGTCGCCGGGTTTCGTTCCCTCCCTGTACTCGTTCTCGGGGACTTCAATGCCAAGCACTTGGCTTGGGGTTCCCGTTATACGGATACGCGGGGCAGGATGGTGGAGGACTGGGCTCTGGAGGCAGGCCTGGTCGTCCTAAACCGGGGTTCTATCCCCACGTGTGTGCGGATGCAGGGGGAGTCCGTGGTGGACATTTCGTTCGCCAGCCCTGCTCTGTCACCGCGTGTCATTGACTAGCGCGTATTAGAGGAGGTGGAGACCTCTTCCGATCACCGGTATATCCGGTTTGACGTTTCCATGGAAACGTCAAACCGGATGAACGAACCGGTCTGGGTGCACCCAGACCTCAACCGCGCCAGTCCGGCAGGCCCCGAGTGGTCCGCGGTGGGCGCTGAAGCAGCTGGACCGGGAGCTCCTCCTGGAAGCTTCGATCGTGCAGGCCTGGGATCACCTCCGGACAGGCCTGCTGACATCAACGACGAAGCGGAGTGGTCTCGGGAGGCCATGTCCGATATTTGTGATGTGGCAATGCCCCGGGTTAAGCAAGAATGCACCCGCCGCCAGGTGTACTGGTGGTCGCAAGAGCTGGCGACGCTGCATCAGGCATGCGTCGACGCACGGCGCCGGTACAACAGGCACCGCAGGCTCCGCATCCGCCCTCCAGATGCGCAGGTCAGAGAGGCGGAGCTATACGAGGAGTACAAAGTGGCGAAGGCCGCCCTCAAAGCAGGGATCCTGCAGGCTAAGGATCTGGCTCGCAAGGAGATGCTGGAGTCTCTGAACGGGGACCCGTGGGGTAGACCCTACAAAATGGTGCGGAATAAGCTCCGCACTTGCACCCCCCCCCCCACCTTGACGCAGAGTCTCCGGCCCCAGCTGGTGGAGGACGTGGTGAGCGCTCTACTCCCCTCCCGAGGGGAGCATACTCCCCCACCTATGGCTCCGCCACCTGCGGTGCCTGATGCGGACTGCATTGATGACGACAATGACGATGCCCCTGAGGTGACTGAGGTAGACCTGAGAGTGGCGGTTAATAGGCTGAAGGCCAAAAATACCGCCCCAGGACCCGACAGCTTACCTGGAAAAGCTTGGGTCCTGGCCTTGGAGGCTCTTGGTCCTCGACTAAGAGGGTTCCTAAGCGCATGCTTGGAGAGGGGCCAGTTCCCACTTCGTTGGAAGACGGGGAAACTGGTCCTCATTAAGAAGCCGGGGCGCCCCGTGGACTCTCTGTCCGCATACCGGCCTATCGTGCTGCTCAATGAGGTGGGCAAGCTCTTTGAAAGAGTAATTGCAAACCACCTCGTCGAGCACCTAGTGAGGGTGGGGCCGGATCTGGCGGAAAACCAGTTCGGTTTCCGCACGGGACGCTCGACGGTGGACGCCATCATGCGCGTGAGAGCCCTCTCGACGGGGGATGCGGTTTCCCGGGGCGGGGTAGTCTTGGCTGTGTCTCTAGACATCGCCAATGCCTTTAACACCCTGCCTTGGAGTTGCATCAGGGAGGCACTTCGGTATCACCGGGTGCCGAACTACCTCCGTCGCGTAGTTTAGGCTTACTTGACGGACAGAGCCGTCATCTACCCCGGTCACCTGGGAGAGTGGAACCGGCGAGAGATGTCGTGCGGTGTTCCACAGGGTTTCGTTCTGGGGCCGCTTCTGTGGGACATCGGCTACGATTGGGTGCTGCGCGCCGACCTCCCTGGCGGCGTCAACATTGTCTGCTATGCTGACGTTACGCTGGTCCTGGCGCAGGGGAGGTCGCACCAGGCGGCGACCGACGCTATGACACGCGGGGTTGCGATAGTCGTTGAGAGGATCCGGCAGTTGGGTCTCGAGGTGGCCTTGCACAAGTCCGAAGCCATGTGCTTCCATAATTCTCGGAACAGGCCACCATCGGGATCTCAAATAACGGTGGGAGGGGTTCATATCGGCGTCGGGTCGACGATGACGTACCTAGATCTCGTCCTTGACAGCCGATGGAACTTCGTCGAACACTTCCGACGTTTGGCTCCCAGACTGGGACGAGCCGGGGCTGCCTTCAAGCGGCTTCTGCCCAATCTAGGGGGTCCAAATGCCTCCTGCCGGAAGCTTTACGTAAAGTAGGCGCTTTAAAGTAGGCGCCCATACCGGGCGCCTACTTTAAGGAAGCAACCTGCCCGTTACCTCAACGCGTCTCAGAGGGTCATGGCCATCCGGCTGGCCCGGGGATACCACACGGTCTCTGGCGAGGCGCCAACCCTCCTTGCCGGACTGCCGCCATGGGATCTGGAGGCGAGAGCCCTCGCGCACATTTACGAGTGGCGCGTGGAGGCGCAACGCCGGGGCGAGACACCTCTGCCGCGGCAAATCGCAGCAAGGCGGACGGAGCTCCGGCAGGATCTCATGGCGGTATGGAGACAACGACTGTCGCAACCCAGCGCTGGGCACGCAACAATCCAGGCGATAAGTCCCCTCTTTGAGGAGTGGCTGGAGCGGCGCCACGGCGTTCTCACCTTCCGCCTGACACAGGTACTCACCGGACACGGTTGTTTCGGGAGATACCTGTTTCGGATTCGGCGGGAGGACGCGCCCGGGTGTCATCACTGCGAGGATCGCCGGAGGACACGGTGGATCATATGGTCTGCCCTGCTTGGGCGGAGCACCGCCGTTGGTCCTCGTCGAGACGATCGGCGGCGGCGACCTCTCGCGACCGGCCTTGGTTCAATCTTTGGTCCGGAGCGAGGAGGCATGGGAAGCGATCACCTCCTTTTGCGAAGCAGTCTTCTTCTTCTTCTTCTACCTGGCGTTAATCCCGGCTATTGCCAGGGTCCGCCTTCCTACTTAGCTTCCTCCACTTTGCCCGATCTTGAACATCCTTCTCAGTTAGGCCATTGGCTCTCATTTCGGACTTAACGACGTCTAACCAGCACTTGCGAGGGCGACCACGGGACCTAGCCCCAAGAACAGCCATATTCATGCATCCCCGACCAACGTACTCCATAGGGCGGCGCATGATGTGGCCATACCATCGCAAACGACACTCTTGCAGTTTTTCCCCCACGTCACGGACACCAAGACTACCTCTGATGAAAGAGTTGCGTATGCGATCGGATCGCGTTACGCCACTCATCCACCTCAGCATCTTCATCTCCGTGACGCGAAGCTCCTGGGTGTGTCTGCTTAGTGCTGGCCAACATTCACCGCCGTACAGTAGGACAGGCCGTATGATGCATTTATATATCTGCCCCTTGAGCTTAGGAGGCATTTTGCGGTCGCATACAACGCCCGTTACCTCGCGCCACTTCGCCCAAGCCGCGCCTATACGTGCTTGGACATCGTCGTCCACGTTGCCAGACTCGTGCAGCACGGATCCAAGGTACCTGAACGTATCGGACTTTCTGATCAGGTCCGAACCTATTCGGATGAACCTATTTGAATCCGTGCCGCCACAGGACATGTACTCAGTCTTCGCCACATTTAGTCTCAGACCACCGTTTTCAAGCGTGTCCTTCCAAATGTTGACTTTGCGCTCAAGATGGGCTTTGTTCTGATTAACGAGGGCGATGTCATCGGCATACATCATTAGCCATGGGGGCTTATCTTGGATGTTTGCCGTAACTACATCGAGCACTACGTTAAACAAGAACGGGCTAAGAGCCGAGCCTTGGTGAACGCCAACAGATATTGGGAAGCCATTCGATTCGCCAACAGCGGTCTGGACAGAGGACACGGAATCGCGATACATGTCTCTGATAATATCAACATAGGCCTCGGGAACGCCTTTGAAGCGCAGTGCCCACCAGATGGACTGCCGAGGTATACAGTCGAAGGCCTTCTGCAGGTCTAAAAAGGCCATATGCAAAGCTCTCCTTCTCTCTCTGTAAGCCTCAGCCAGATTCCGTAAGGCGAATACTGCGTCCATGGTGCTGTTACCCGCCCGGAAGCCATATTGACACTCAGAGACAGTACACTCGCTACGGAGCCGTGTGTCAATGATGCGCTCGAAGAGCTTCATGGTGTGGCACATGATCTTGATACCGCGGTAGCTACTACAATCTTGTACCACTTGTGCTACCTTTGCCTTTGTATACAGGGATAATCAGGCTAAATCGCCACTGGTTCGGCATTTCCTTGGTGATCAGGATGCGGTTAAAAAGATCCGTCAGAAGGTCCACGCCATGTGGGCCCATCGCCTTCCACACCTCAATTGGCACATTGTCAGGCCCGACCGCTCAGGCCAGGCCTCCTCCTTTTGCGAAGCAGTAATGCTAGCAAAGGAGGAGGCCGAACGTGTGAGAGAGAAGGAAACCTCACGTCCCAGTCGCCGCAACAGAAGAAGACGCCCCAGGCGTCGGGAGTCGCAGGACGATTCCCGGCCGCCATAGGCGCGGGCCTGCGGACGGCGAGCAGTGGGTGGCTCGCCGTCTGATCAGAACTAGGCCCGGATCGGCGGCGCGCTGCGATCCCAGCGCGCCTCAAAGAGATGTCAGCGTGGAAGACGGGGCCCGCTAGGGTGGGTGCCTGCTGGGGCTGCGGAATCTGTTCGAAAGAGGTGCCGTAGCCTTGGAACGCAAAGGGCACCAGGAGGTACACGGATGGGTTTTAGTCAGTAAGAGTCTGACACTCCCTCTTGCTTCACCCAGAGCGGGAGGAGTCATTTGATGATTTCCCATGCTTAAAAAAAAAAAAAAAAAAGGGTTGGAACCCTGAAACCGCGAGACGAGGGCGCAGCAGACCGCGAAGGAGATCGCGGGACGACCTGGACGTCTTCCTTACGAATTGGAAGGAAGAGGCACAACACCGTGAGTATTGGAAGGAATAGAGGGAGGCCTTTGCCCAGTAGTGGGACAGGACGGGCTAGTAGTAATTAAATAATAAATATAAATAATGACTGGACTAAGAAGTTAGGGAAAACTGTCAAATCACACAACAATCCGTCAAATTTTCATTTTCATATTTATCGCTAATGCATTCAATGGTTCAAGGTTTATTGGGAAAATTTGACAACGACAAGTTTTCAAATTTGCTTTTTGATTCTGCTAAAGTGACCTTTTAAGACCCGCTGAGTTTTTTGTTTTTTGATTTCTTGGTCTTGCGGTTGCAAGCACGACTACCGAGCGTAGAGTCCTGAGGTCGATTCCCAGGTCGGAGAGAAGTATTATTGGGTTTTTTATTAGGGATTTCTCTATGACAGCCTTGATTTAGAAAATTGGTGGTGTGACAACTCTGTGCCTCGAAAAGCACGTTAAACACACCGCTGCTCATGAAAAGACTACGCATGTGACTGTGATGAGCTTTGTTTTTTCAAAAAAATGTATACGATTGTGTCCACTGCAACCCACGGACATGCTCGCATCAACTGACGTCATGTACCAATACATGCGTGGCTTGCTCAAACAGCTCAACCGCTTGCACAGCGTGCATGACGCCATGACGCTGTGCAAGTGGTACACGCTTTACTAGAAAATCAACCCACGACTATGTACAACTGTATCGGATCACACTTGATGACACGGTTGGCGCAGTGGTTGAGCGATTGACTACTGCGCTGCGTGTCGCGGGTTCGATTCCCACACGGAACAAATATTTGTATGACCTATAGAAAGTTGTTCCGGGTCTGGCTGTTTGTGTACGTGTGTATGTTTATAAATAAACCCACGATACAGGAGAAATTTCTAGTATGGGGCAACGTTTTTAAAAAAAAATATTGGATTGCACTTCGGGAGTGCCGGCAGAAGTAAAAACTTGAATACGTGCTTCTCTCCCTCCGTCTTACGAATTTTCGATCAGATGCTTAAGACAGTCACGAGTCCTAACACGTACCGTCTCACGCATTTTCAATCGGGGTCACGTGTCCTGACGCGATTTTAACATTTTTACCCATCACAAAAAAAAGTGCGCTACAGAAGTTTTCACTTAAAAAAAAAAAGTTTGAGATACGCCTCGTAGAACGGAGGCGTGTGTAGTGTGTACTGCAGTGGAAACGTAGACCCTTGTTGTCAAACACAATAAATCAACGCAGCTAAAATGCGCCCCGTACCCGTGCACAGCATGCAACCCGGTGGGTTTGCGCCTTAAGCCGTGTGTCGGGTTGCCGCCTTATCGGAATATAAGGGTGATAGAAAAGGAATGCACCTGTGTTAACGTACAGATTTGTATACTATATTAATTATGTCCCGCACCGATGATGGCTTATCTCCGTTAAGATTAGTCACCATGGCTGAAATCGGTCAGAAGAACCGGATTTAGCTGAATACTAGTATTTTACGAGGAGCGGCTGCCTACCAGACCTCCACAACCCTTTGCCCAGCAGTGGGAAAGTACAGGCTAAATAAAAAAAAAAAAAATTACATCTGAGATGCGAATGCGACTGTTTCTTAAACATTCACACAGCAGAATCAGGTTAATGATGGACTTATTTCGACCTTATGAATGAGTTAATTCTGTGCCTAGTAATACGAGAACATTTCTTTCAAGATTTTGGTAATCATCCCGGGTTATAATAATCTAGAGACAAAAGCCAGGTTAAAGATGGTATTATCGTATTTTTACTAACAAATATAATTATTTATCAAATCTATGATAATTCAACAAGGAAGAGCATTAATTGAATCATCGATACACATAATTAAAATTATTTCTATGAATCAAAAATGTTCGATACTTATCTTTTGTAATTATTATGTAGATATTCAATTAGATCTATTTAGATAAGTGAAGATTATCATTTTGTTTTTTTTTATGAGTTGAACACGTGTGACTGAGTCAGTCTGACTCTGAGAAGAAACACCGAAACCAACCCAGATAAATTTTACCCTTTTTTCTTCTTCAGTACTTCATGACTTCAGACTTTGATAAAGTAAGACTGACTTTATATAGATAGCACTGATATAAATAGGCAAAAAAGAGCCATCTCAATGCGTGTCAACATGCTAGCGAGGTGGTTTAGATGCTCCAGCAACGACGCCGTGAAATCGCAATTTTGCATTACTTACTGCACAAGCGTCTACAAAGTCCAATAGGGTATTTTAGTAAAAAAATCGAATAAGTCCTTCTGATAGATTTAAAAAAAATATTCGACTCGTATTTTTTCTTTTCTCACGTAAACAAAAAATAAACGAGATACAGCGAGCTGAAGACACGCGTGACGTCATTTGGCTTGGTAAATTTGGTACATTTTTACCAAGCCAGATGACGTCACGCGTGTCTTAGCTTTTTTTAGTAAAATACCCCATTGTGATTTAAGTACAAGAAAGTTGCACTCAGCAATATGCAAGTGCAGAACAACGACGCGTGGCGTGCCTTCTTCCGACTGCCTTGGTAGTGCAGCGCGAGCGCCATGTTCTGCGAGAGCTGCGCGCCCGGCTGGCCGGTAATCCTGAGGAGCCGCTATACCGCCGCACGCTCCGCTTTACATCGATCCGCCAACTTCTTGGTGACTGCCGTGTGAGGCTGGGACAACAGCCCTCTTCATCAAAGGTGGCAGCCCCACCTAGGCCGATAACATAATTCGCGGCGATTAAGTTTGCAATTGTACCATTATTTATCACTAGCACTTCGCCTGCGACTTAGTTCGAGCAAAAATTGGTACTCCACAAATTTCACCTGCCTTTCTTATTTATAGACTAAACGTAGGGCAGTTCGCTCAAATCGTTACATTTTTCTTTCATAGAGTATTTTTATACCCGTTGTAACTTTTAAACGAAAGGTCCGGTTTGATCAATTTAAAGTGTAATTTACGTGTACATAACCAATTTTAATTTATTATTAAACAATTTAAATAGATAAGAATTATTATCATGACACTTAAATCACCACTATTCCATTTCGCCCGGGGTTTGATTGAATAATTTGAACAAAAAGCGGTCATTGTGACTTAACCATAATAGTCAGATATACCCTGGACAGAACATTTTTGTAGATATTTATATCTTCTAAAAAACTGTTCTACATCATTTTGTTCTATTGTTAGTTTTCACAGCGTACGCGATATAAGGATCTTTTTAGGTATTTTTTTCACACCTTAGGTTACATTATCGAAATTTTCATGCAAATCCCTAACTTTTTTGAAAATATTCTATAGCCTACTCAGTGATAATGTAGCTTTCCAGTAATATTTAAGTGTATTCTTTACATACAAAAGTACAAAAATACAAATCTTTCCTCTTTATGATATTATTTGTGTAGATTTATTGTTATCTATGTTTATTTTGGAATAGAGATAAATTGGAGTTTAGAACATAATTATGATACTTTTTATCCCAAAAAAGTTCCCTTGGAAAATTTGGAGGAGCTCGTGGCAAAATAATCTCAGCCGCACAGGTCGATTTTCAAGATTAAACAGCGCTTGCCATGGTTGGTCTGTGGATGGGTGACCATCTTAAAATACCGAGTTTTCTTCGTGTCTCGGAAAGCACGTTAAGCCATTGGTCCCGGCTGTCCATTGAAGATCTTTGGCTGTCGTTACGGATTGTCAGAAGCCAGTAAATCTGACTCCAGTTTTGTCAAGAAGTATAGAGTTATCCTGTTGATGGGTTGTAGAGGTCTGGTGGCAGCCGCTCCACGTAAAACACTGGTATTCAGCTAAATCCGGTTTCCCAATATAGTTGGGAAAAGGCTAGGCAAATGATTTTCCCTTGGAAAATTTCTAATTTTCATGCAAGCGCAGCTAATCATTTGCAAAATCAAAATCAGATAACAATCCATATAAAAAGATTACATAAAATTATCTTCAAAATATTTACATTGTCATTTTTATTTTATCTCATCATGTTAATATTAATTACTATAGATATTAATATAGATTGCGATATCAATATCTATAATAATTGCAGTTTATGCTTTTAATTCTTACGTAAGTTGTCAAAAATTATCAGTGTGGTTTAAGATGTTAATGAAATCGGTTTTGTTTCTATTTCTGCTGACTTTACTTCAGGTATTTTGCCATTATTTTAATAAACACAATAACATAACTCCTTAAAATGGGTCATCACTCATCATTCTATCATTATACATTTATGTTTATGGTATCATAAAATTAACCACAAAAATGATAGCATCCCTCGGACCGTGGGGCCCATAGGCTCACCGCCTTTTCAAGGATATTTTGAAAAGGCTGGTTGACACTTCTCGTGACCCAAGGGCTAGCTTTTACTTTGGCCAGAGGCTAAGCATTTCCGTACACCGTGGTAATGCGCCAGTCTCTTGGGCATATACCAGCTGAGAGCATTGAGAACAATTTTTTTGATGTTCTGGAATATCTATCTAGGAAAATTATCCATTTAACCAGTACGGATTGAACAGAGCATAAAAGAGACCAGCATCTGAGTTTGTTTCTGATTTCTTCTCAGGAAAGACAGCTAGGAAACACCGGCCTTCTCAAGTTTAAACTGTAACGTGTGTAACGTGTGAGGTTTCGTCCTATTTGGCTTACAATAGGGTATTTTACTAAAAAAATCTAATTAGTCCGTCTGATAGATTTTCAAAAATTATTCGACACTTATTTTTTCTTTTTTCACGTAAACAAAAAATAAAGGAGATACAACGAGTTGAAGACACGCGTGACGTCATCTGGCTTGGTAAATTTGGTACATTTTTACCAAGCCATAAGATTTTTTTAGTAAAACACCCCATTCTACAAGTTGCCGATGCGATTTCGTCGCGCGATGAAAATTATTCGTGTGCTTGCGTTATGTTTTGCGAGCTCCAATAGGAAAGATGCAAATATAGAATTTATGAAAAGTTAATAAAATGATAGAAAAGTAAAATAAAGGCCATTGCAAAGTTTTTATTTTAGGTAATATCGATTTTTAACAAAAATTAAGAATTAAAGTAACGTGAAACGGAACGTATTTAAAAACAACAATCAGCGTTCAGTGACGTCACTGTTGTTACGACAACGAAAAGGCAACCTTATGTCTTTGAGTTAGGACAGTTCTTGAGCAGTGGCAGACAGAAGTGACGTCATCGTCCGTTTTTGCGCGAAAATTTAAAGTGTCGGTTTATAAACGCAATTTTGGCAACAAATTAAAGCTTATTCATTTCTTATTTATGTGGTGGTCTATTCTTTAAAATTAAAGTAAAAATTTAAATATTGCATGTTCCCTATTAGGGCACTATAGAGAAATGTGTTTCTATTCTCGTCGTGCGACGAAATCACATCGTTAACTCAGACGATCGTTAGCCAAGTTGTACAACGCCTATATGTATATATTCAATCTATGTGAAAAATAAATATAATTATTATTCATCATACTTGCAGGTATCCGCGCTTTACAAAAGCTTCGAACTAGACTTCATTGAAAATGAAATCAGCCATGGTAAGTAAAAAGTCTCATTTTCATATGGAAATGAGAAAATTAAGTAACTAAATTATGGTTAACTTATGGGTCATTAACTCATTACGTATGATTGCCTGCCTAGCCATACTCGGCACGCAGTGCGCTTAATTTATGCTTTTATCTCTGTTTTTCATTTGAGATGGGTTTGCTCTTCACTTTTGTCTAGGTCGGAGGTGACAGAGTCGTCAATGGAGCGAGCTTACCCAGAAGAAGCCTGTGCCAACAGCTGATGAACCAGATCTTTTATACCAATATTACACTAAAGTTTAAGATATTTGTTATACGACTACTGACACAATATCGATCACTATTTCCGGAATTAAATTGCTTCGACTAAGAGTGCAAGGATCAACATAGCTATTCACAACCATCCGATTCCATCCCGAAATGAATGGTTAAGGTTTGTTTTTAGGGAGAATGTTACAAAACGTTAATTTATAGGTAATTATAATTAAATAAAACATGTTTCTTGGCTTAATGTTCATGGCTTTATCTTCAAACAGACACTTTCCAAAATCAAATAAGCAGACTACCATTTTTTGGGAGAAAAGATGGGAAATCATCAAATGACTCCTCCTGCTTTGGGTGAAGCAGAAGGGAGTGTCAGACTCTTAGTCACTAAACCCATCCGTGTTCCTCCTAGTGCCCTTTGCATTCCAGGGTACGGTGCCTCTTTCGAACGAAGTCTACCAGCATTTTTTAAGAACCACCGTCAATAATTACATTTAATATCATTGTTCACCCAGACCCTCCATCGGTATCATCAGCATCACGCATAGTGTCAGGATGGGAAGCACAGCCAGGTCAGCTCCCTCATCATGCTGCCCTTCGTATGGTGAACTCCACTGGTGGTATTCGCCAATGCGGCGGCTCCATTGTATCCAAGGAATGGGTCATCACGTCTGGATTTTGTACTGTCACGTAAGTAGCAAATTTTTCCACCAATGTGCCAATTTTAAATATCAACTTTTATTGTAACTTTTTGTGCTTTTGTTCTTACTAATCCTTTCTTTACTGTACAGCCGCATTCTAGCAGTGGTTCGCGCAGGTGTGGTGTCCCTCATCAACCCAGAGTACATCTTCGAGACCACGGAATGGTACAACCATCCTAAGTATGACCCATCTTTAACTTTGCAACCACACGACATCTCGCTTGTGAAGTTGCAGCGCCCCGTGGTTTATACTAGTAAGTATAATTGATGTTACATAAAAAATGCTGTAGCACATGGCTACGTAGAGAAATACCTTTCTTTTTTTAAGGAAGGGAAATGATCAAATAAAGACTCCTTCCGCTATGGGTGGAGCGGAAGAGAGGGCCAGATTATTACTGTCTAAAACGTGTCCGTGTTCCTTCTTATCCCTTTTGCGTTTCAAGGCCGCGGGAAATTTTTCATACTAACTCGCAAGCGGAAATCCCAACGTAATGTGCAACAGGATTGTTTACCTGCTCTGCTAAAAATAAAAGATTATAAAAAGGCCTGCAAAATGATGGAAATTCATGCATAACGTATTTTTAACCGACTTCATGTAGATGTGTTTCTTTAGTATCCACCCAGAAGCTAATTTACCCTTAGGAAAAAAGGGCTATGGCCCAGGGCAGCTGGCTGTCTAGGAGGCAGTTCGATACTGACGTAGCCTACCGCCCCATAACTTCTTGTTTGACCAATATAAAGAAAAAATAAGCTTAACGAGACGCAGTGCAAAAAAAGGTGGAATAACAAATTGACCAAGAAACAATAAATCTTTAAATACGCCACTGTGCTTATAAAACAAAAAGAAACTGCGAAATGCCATGCGGTTTTTTTTCATTCTATCGACGTTTTCGCTCAGGGTTGGTGAGGCCGATCCGGGTACAGTCCAGTGCTGACGCGTATCGTGACTATGACGGCGAGCAGGTGTACGCTAGTGGACATGGCAGGACAGAGACCTTCGGTCAGTATTTCCTTAAGCTGATATTGTTTATTGTTGATTGTTGTTGTGTGTTTCCGCAGTTTTTTTTTGTGTTTTTAGTTTGTTTGCTTGTTGAAAAATAATTTCGTTCCCGGTTCGATTTGTAAGTCAATATTTTTAAAATTAAATGAGAAGTTTTAAGTTTTTTTCTATAGTAGGTATTTTGTTAATATGGTGTGTACCTTGTGAAAGAGTGTAAAAAGAACTGAAAGTTTCCTCGACGCAGCCTCTACTATATCTATACTAAGTTTACAGGTATGTTTTATAGCAAAGTACCAAATAAAAAATACCTGATAAACGAATAAAATAAAAAAGCTCTGCATCAAAATGTATTTTATTCTATTGAAACACGTTTGTGGTTTACCGGCTCTATTAATTGAACCGCAATTAAGAAGTGGCGGAAAAGCTCCCCAGTAACATGAAATTTATAAAAAAAATATGTATAATTCCAGGTCCCGACTCTGATGTGCTAAGATGGGTATACCTAAAGGCAATCTCTAACAAAAAGTGTGCTGCAATATGGCCTGGCGTTTACGACACCACCATCTGCGCTCGATATTATAACGTCACCTCGCAGAATACTTGTTTTGTAAGGTTTTTGGATTATCTAATTTATTTTTATTTTGTTTGGGAAAGTTACAGCTAATAACAAGGCATGCTTACTTATTCTAATATAATGAAGGCCAATTAAAATATTTCATAAACAAAAATAAAAAAAGAGACTATAGGTACGGACATTATAAATATGCACATCCAAAAATAACATAGTAGTGAAAACAATACAGCATAAAAATAACAAATTAAATAGTCACCTTAGGTTTTTTAGATTGAAAATTAGCAATAATTTAAATTGCAAGTGTAGAAATAATATAAACTACAAATGGTTGACCCACACATAATTATACGGGTCATATCTGGAACATGGATGTGTGTCATCGTCGTTTTTTAAGGTCTTGACGGACCAGGGTCCATTCACGTCCCAAGTACAAATAAGCAGAGTCTACCAACTGACTTTTGAATGTGGCTTCTGATTCGTCGTTAAACTCAATTGGTGGATTTAGTAGGCAAAGTCTACTATGGGGCTGTAACGAACAATCAACAGCCACATAAAGAAACAGTTGGTGAACTGCACTTATTAACGTCCCGGATACAGCCCAACCTTCAGTCCCCATTTTGCACGTAAACTCATAATTTAAGTAGCATATTCCAAATGATTTTGCGATAGTTTTCGTTAAAAAAACTGAGCTTTACTAGTTTTTTAATCTGCTTTAAACTAAGTTTCATTCCAGGGTGACAATGGGGGCCCACTAGTGCATCTTGGCTCCGATGGCGTTCCGACACTCATAGGAGTGTCTTACTTTTTTCCAGCTGAAATCTTTGGCTGCCAATCTGGATTGCCCTCTGGTAATATCTACATACAATACTGGATTACAAATTAATTGATTCTCCTTAGCCATGCTTTTGAATCATCTTTTATAATATCTATTTAGAATATTCATTCAATTTATTGGTATTTACCAGGTTTCACTCGAACGGGACCATTTCTACCATGGTTTGAAGAAGTAACGGGTATTGACTTTGAAAATTTACAAGAAGATGGTGGAGATGTAGATGAAACCACTGTGGCTGATACCACTACAACCTCAACTACCACCGATGCAAACCTCACTTCAACTACCACTGTTCTTACCACACCTGATGCAAACTTAACTTCAACCACCTCAGTTCCTACCGCACCCGATGCTAACTTCTCTTCAACCACCTCCATTCCTACCGTCCCCGATGCAAACTTCACTTCCACTACCTCTGATCCTACCACACCTGATGCAAACTTCACTTCAACCACCTCCATTCCTACCGCCCCCGATGCAAACTTCACTTCCACTACCTCTGATCCTACCACACCTGATGCAAACTTCACTTTAACCACCTCATTTCCTACCGCACCCGATTCTAACTTCACTTCAACTACCACACCTGATGCAAACTACACATCAACCACCTCAGTTCCTACCACACCTGATGCAAACTTCACCTCAACCACCTCAGTTCCAACTGCCCCCGATGCAACTTACCCCACTTTAACAACCCCCGTTCCTACCACACCCGATGCAAACTTCACTTCAACCACCTCAGTTCCTACCGTACCCGATGCAAACTTCACTTCAACCACCTCAGTTCCTACCGTACCCGATGCTAACTTCACTTCAACCACCTCCATTTCTACCGCCCCCGATGCAAACTTCACTTCCACTACCTCTGATCCTACCACACCTGATGCAAACTTCACTTCAACCACCTCAGTTCCTACCGCACCCGATTCTAACTTCACTTCAACTACCACACCTGATGCAAACTACACATCAACCACCTCAGTTCCTACCACACCTGATGCAAACTTCAGCTCAACCACCTCAGTTCCAACTGCCCCCGATGCAACTTACCCCACTTTAACAACCCCCGTTCCTACCACACCCGATGTAAATTTCACTTCAACTACCTCAGTTCCTACCACACCCGATGCAAACTTCACTTCAACCACCTCAGTTCCTTCCACACCCAATGCAACCTACCCCACTTTAACAACCCCCGTTCCTACCACACCCGATGCAAGCTTCACTTCAACCACATCAGTTCCTACCGCACCCGATGCAAATTTCACTTCAACTACCTCTATTCCTACTGCACCCGATGCAACCTCCCCAACTTCAACCACCTCCGTTTTTACCACCCCCGATGCTAACTATACTTCAACTTCCTCCATTCCCACCACACCTGATGCAAACTTCACTTCAACCACCTCAATTTCTACCGAACCCGATGCAAACTTCACATCAACCACTTCCAATCCTACCAACCCTGATACCACCTCCCCCGCTTCAACTACCCCTACTGCGACTACCAGCGACGCAACAACTCCTACTTTTACGACACCTGATGCAACCTCCCCCTCATTAACCACACCCATTCCTAGTACTCCCGATGCCACCTCTCCAACTTCAACCACCTCTCCTTACACCACTACCTCCACTGAATCTGAGGATTTAACTCCCGAAGAAACTACTACTGAACAACCAGATGATCCTGAAGAAAACGACGAAGATGACGAAGAAGAAGAAGACTCAGATTGCTCAGATTTTAATGAAGATGATGAAATAGGGCAACTTCTGAAACGCCTCCTAGTGGATGTCAGAGTCAAGGTCAGATTGAACAAATATAATGCGACGAAGGCAGTAGGAAATGAAATAAGTCTTTGGAAACAATAACTTATGCGAGACACAATAACAACAACAAAATATATTTTTTTGTACAGAAATTGAATTGCATTTTTTATCAAAAATATTTCTTTCTGATCAATATCTTGTGTCAGTTCTTGTTCTGTCCTTCAAGGTCTGCCTAGAATGTTTCCCTTTCCATTATACGAGTACCTTGTATTATTGCCATAATAAATTAATAATAAAATCATTTTTAAATCCGTTTTTTTTGCAAAGACATAATCACCCCAGAATATAGGTACCTAAGTACATGTAAAACTAAAATGATCAACACATATTATTTCTTTTGCTCATTGTTTTTCACCGTGTATAATAACTGTTTTGGTGAGTTTTTTAATAGGCTGCTGGAAAAAGGCTTCCCACATATACTCGTATTTTCAGATTTATTTTCAAGCGCCGCCTCAAACCAGTCTTTGTGGCTCTTATCCAGGTCATCTTGCTTCTACTATCTGGGCCGGTCTCTAAGAGGTCGTCAATCCTCTGGCACCCATTGCATCACGAACTGAAAATTTTTGCCCTGCAGTCATCGAGTATGTGGCTGACGTGACCCACCCAACTCCATTTGACTCTTACAGCCTTTTTGCCTTTCATATTAATTGTCATCCAAAATAAACCATCCATAAAAGAACAATAAATTATGCGTTCGGAGTGCCATGTTTTGACTCTGAATAGAACATAATGTTGGAGTGGATAGAAAATTATTTAAAGTAAAGAAAAGCTCAGTGACCTAAGCGACGCGGGTGACTCGGCCCCCAAAATTTTCTCCTGTTTGTGTGTATATTTTGTTTGTGTATTGTTTTTTTTTACTATTAATAGGCACGCGTTTGACCACTATCTCACCTGATGGTAAGTGATGATGTGGTCGAAGATGGAGCACGCTTGCCTAGAAATAACCTATTCACTCTTGATTTAAAGACTCCCAGGTTGTAGCTATCAGGAAACACAGACTCCGGCAGGGAATTCCACTCCTTAGCTGTACGCATTATGAATGTGTTACCAAAACGTTTTGTGCGTATGGGTGGGATATCCACCGTGTACCGGTGGCGCATCGCCGTTCGTCTTGTGGTCCGATGATGGAACGGGCTTGGCGGAATTAAATTATGCAATTCCGACGCACATTCCCCAAAATGCATCCGGTAGAAAACCGACAGACTAGCAACTCGTCGTCGATGTTCCAGACTTTGGAGCTTCGTCGCGACAAGCCTCTCATTGCCGATGATCCTCTTGGCTCGTTTCTCAATTGACTCAAGGGCATCAAGTTGGTATCTGGCAGATCCATCCCAAAGATGAGAGCAGTACTCCATACACGATCGAACTTGCGCTTGATAGAGTTTAAGCAGCTGTTCCGGCGTGAAGTATCGTCTCACCTTTGCCAGAATCCCCAACTTCTTTGCAGCCACTTGGGCTTTTGCCTCTATGTAAGGGCCAAAATTGAGAGTAGATGTTAATGTAACCCCAAGAAGCTCATGTTGGTCGGTTATCGGCACGGTTAAACCACGGAAAGATGGAGCTGGGTGGAATTGGCTCCTTTTGGCGGAAAATAGACACGCTTGGGTCTTAGCAGCATTGAACTTGACCAGATTGGCATCGCCCCATTCAGAGACTGCCTGTAAGGACACGTTCAAGCGGTCAACCATTGCCTCCCGGAGAGACCGGATCTGCGACCCACCGGCTCGTGCGTCGGACACGTATCTTTCAGCAACAGTGCTGTCGTCTGCATACCCAAAGGTACCGGGTTTAAGCAGATCATTAATATGCAGCAAGAACAGTGTTGCCGAAAGCACCGACCCCTGAGGAACCCCAGAATTAATATCCAGCAGTCCAGACGAGCAGCCATCAATGACCACTCGGATAGACCGATCCCTCAGGAAATCTGCGATCCAATCACACAAACCGGCGGGCAGACCGAAGGAAGGAAGCTTACTAATAAGGCTATCGTGCCAGACCCTGTCGAAGGCCTCCGAGATGTCAAGGGAGACCGCTAGTGCCTCCCCGTGCTTCCCAGATGTGGATGGCATACGCTAGAAGATCCCCAGTTGACTGATTTCGGCGGAACCCGTATTGACGGTCACTAAGAATATCATTCGCTTCTAGGTACGCCAGGAGCTTATGATTCAGCACGTTACCGAGATGGGTCTATAATTCGACGGGTCAGCTCGACTACCCTTCTTGGGCACTGGCTGCACGTTAGCTTGCTTCCAAGCCTTCGGCACTTTTCCAGTCTCAAACGAAAGGCGAAATAGGCGTGTCAATATCGGAGACAACTCAGGCGCACAAGTCTTCAGAACAATTGCCGGTATCCCGTCGGGACCACTAGCCTTGTTCACGTCTAGGTTACGCAGTACCCTACGGACGTCCTTCTGGTGAATGCGAATGTTTGCCATACTCGACTCGCATTCACCAGGAGAGGCAGAGGGCGTCGCGCCACCAGGATCCAGACGTGAAGATTCCGCAAACAAAGAAGCAAACAAGTTCGCTTTCTCCTCAGCGGAGTGGGCCAGCGTCCCGTCGGGTCTCAGCAGTGGTGGTAGTGAGGGGCGGCAGAAGTTCGATTCGACCGACTTAGCCAGGGACCAAAAAGCCTTACTACCTGCTGGGTATGAAGCAAGTTTGTTCCCTATTCGGCTAATGTGGTCAAACCGAGCCCTCCGCAACACTTTCTTGCAGGACTTGGTAGCCCTGTTGAAGGCTCTCTTCCTCCGACTCAGGTCATTTGCTTTGCGCTTACGAGCGTCGACCCATGCCAGGTACGCCGCGTGCTTAAGCGCATCAGCGCGATTGCACTCGGCACCAAACCAAGGACGAGCTTCGCCAGATTTCGCTATGTCAGAGAACGGAATGTAGTACTCCATTCCCCTCCGCAACACATCCGACACGGCGTCCGCGTACGACGAAGCATCAGTGGAAGAAAAGCAAGTAGGCTGCCAAGGGTAACATGCGAAAAAAGATCGCATGCCATCCCAATCTGCTGACCTGTATCGCCATACCCGCCGGGTACCTCTTGGGCTAGGATCGGGCGGGGAGTAGACGGATACAGACTTCACCAGACAGTGGTCGGAACTACCCAGTGGTGAAGAAATCGACACCGAATAGCGGTCTGGATCTGTTGTCAGCAAAAGGTCCAAGCAATTGGCAGTGTGCGAATCAACATCGGGTACCCTCGTTGCTCCCTGGACCAGCTGGGTAAGATTTAACGCAAGCGAAAGCTTTCGCGTCTCTCGTCCAGCATGGTCTGTGCACTGGTATGAGAAGAGCCACTCCTGATGGTGCGCATTGAATTCCCCCAGTAACACCAATTGGACAGAAGGGTACCGCTGCTGAGCCGCATCCGCCGCCTCACTCAGGTGCTGTGTCAGCCCAGTTGTCTCCAAATCACCGCTGTGCGAACGGTAGACGCAGGCGTAGACAATTTTGTCTAGGCCTGTGTCCACTATAGCCCACAGCGTCGAGAACCTGGGGTCTTCAAGGTAACGGAGACGCCGATAGCAGATGTCGTCCCGGGCGTACATGCATACGCCCGCACGTGGTCTGAAGTGGTGCTGCAGGGTAAACCCTGGGTAAGACAGGTATGACACGTCCGACGGACATCCGATCTGCGTCTCCGACAGGAACAAGAGCGCTGGTTTCTCGGTCTCAAGGTGGTGATGGACTGCAGCGAGATTTGAGTGCAGACCTCGTATGTTAGAGAGGTGCACTTTATGCGAAAGGGCGTGCTGCCGCTGTACAGCTTTTCTCTTTTTTCCCTTGTTCATTGTAAAAGTGAGTGAGGTTGAGGAGAAGGAAGTGAAATGAGGTTCCATGCTGCTAACCCTCAGGCACGCCCTGGCAGGACGACATCTTTGGGGGACTAGTCTGGAGACTGCGGAGACGCCCGAGCCCCCCCGGAAATGGCCATCGGGCCCTTTCATCTGGTCGCCAACCAGCACGATGGTGCATTCCGGGATTTTTCGCCAGTTGGCGGGGCAGCCTTTCATGTGTGGCTAGCACATTACTTGGGCCCCCAACTACCTGGCGGTCGGCCAGCGGCGCACCGTGCCTCGGATCCCGCTACCCTCCGCGACTAGTCTCCCGATACGCCCACGCCAGGGCAAGCCTGGTTGGTCTGCCTGCATTGGAACAACTATTTTGACCCAACTCCTCTGGATTGGCTACACTGAGCATCGTACCGGAACGCAGCTAAGCCGCTTGGCGGTACGTCTTTGCCCAGAGGGTGGTCACAAGCCATCGGCCGAAGCCTACCACCAGTTAGTGTCACCTGATTAGCACCACCCGGGGACCACGTGTAGGGTCTAAAATTTTGGTATTCTCCTACGGACGCGGGTGACTCGGCCCCCAAAATTTTCTCCTGTTTGTGTGTATATTTTGTTTGTGTATTGTTTTTTTTTACTATTAATAGGCACGCGCTTGACCACCATCTCACCTGATGGTAAGCGATGATGTGGTCGAAGATGGAGCAAGCCTGCCCAGAAGCAACCTATTCACTCTTGACTTAAAGACTCCCAGGTTGTAGCTATCGGGAAACACAGACTCCGGCAGGGAATTCCACTCCTTAGCTGTACGCATTATGAATGTGTTCTTAAAACGTTTTGTGCGTGTGGGTGGGCCCCATGTCCACCATGTACCGGTGGCGCATCGCCGTTCGTCTTGTGGTCCGATGATGGAACGGGCTTGGCGGAATTAAATTATGCAATTCCGTCGCACATTCCCCAAAATGGAACCGGTAGAAAACCGACAAGCTAGCAACTCGTCGTCGATGCTCAAAACTTTAGAGCTTCGTCGCGACGAGCCTCTTATTGCCAATGATCCTCTTGGCTCGTTTCTCAATTGACTCAAGGGCATCAAGCTGGTATCTGGCAGATCCGTCCCAAAGATGAGAGCAGTATTCCATACACGATCGAAATTGCGCTTGATAGAGTTTGAGCAGCTGTTCCAGCGTGAAGTACCGTCTCACCTTTGCTAGGATCCCCAACTTCTTTGCAGCCACTTGAGCTTTTGCCTCTATGAAAGGGCCAAAATTGAGAGTAAATGTTAATGTAAGACTAAGAAGTTCAAGTTGGTCGGTTATCGGCACTGTTGCACCTCGGAAAGATGGAGCTGGGTGGAATTGGCTCCTTTCGGCGGAAAATAGACACGCTTGGGTCTTAGCAGCATTGAACTTGACCAGATTGGCATCACCCCATTCAGAGACAGCCTGTAAGGACACATTCAAGCGCTCAACCATAGCCTCCCGGAGAGACCAGCTCGTGCGTCGGACACGTATCTCTCAGCAACAGTGCTGTCGTCTGCATATCCAAATGTACCGGGTTTAAGCAGATCATTAATATGCAGCAAGAAGAGTGTTGCCGAAAGCACCGACCCCTGAGGAACCCCGGCATTAATATCCAGCAGTCCAGACGAGCAGCCATCTATGACCACTTGGATAGACCGATCCCTCAGGAAATCTGCGATCCAATCACACAAACCGGCGGGCAGACCGAAGGAAGGAAGCTTACTTATAAGGCTATCGTGCCAGACCCTGTCGAAGGCCTTCGAGATGTCAAGGGAGACCGCTAGTGCCTCCCCGTGCTTCTCTATGGCTTCACTCCAGATGTGAATGGCATACGCTAGAAGATACCCAGTTGACCGATTTCGGCGGAACCCGTATTGTCGGTCACTAAGGATATCATTCGCTTCTAGGTGCTTATGATTCAGCACGCGTTCCATAGTCTTACAGAGTATCGACGTTACCGAGATGGGCCTATAATTCGACGGGTCTGCACGACTACCCTTCTTTGGCACGGGTTGCACGTTAGGTTGCTTTCAAGCCTTCGGCACTTTTCCAGTCTCAAACAAAAGGCGAAATAGGCGTGTCAAGATCGGAGTCAACTCAGGCGCACGAGTTTTCAGAACAATTGCCGGTATCCCGTCGGGTCCACTAGCCTTGTTCACGTCTAGGTTACGCAGTACCCTACGGACGTCCTTCTGATGAATGCGAATGTTCGACATGCTCGACTCGCATCCACCAGGAGAAGCAGGGGGTCTCGCGCCACCAGGATCCAGACGCGAAGATTCTGCAAACAGGGAAGCAAACAAGTTCGCTTTCTCCTCAGCGGAGTGGGCAAGCGTCCCGTCAGGTCTCAGCAGTGGTGGTAGTGAGGGGCGGCAGAAGTTCGATTCGACCGACTTAGCCAGGGACAAAAAAGCCTTAATACCTGATGGGTATGAAGCAAGTTTGTTCCCTATTCGGCTGATGTGGTCAAACCGTGCCCTCCGCAACACCTTCTTGCAGGACTTGGCAGCCCTGTTGAAGGCTCTCTTCTTCCGAGTCACGTCATTTGCTTTGCGCGTACGAGCGTCGACCCATGCCAGGTAAGCCGTGTGCGCGTGAGCGCATCAGCGCGATTGCACTCGGCACCAAACCATGGACGAGCTTCGCCAGACATAGTTATGTCAGAGAATGGAATGTAGTACTCCATTACCCTCTGCAATACATCCGTCACGGCGTCCGCGCACGACGAAGCATCAGTCGAAGAAAAGCAAGTAGGCTGCCAAGGATAACATGCGAAGAAAGATCGCATGCCATCCCAATCAGCTGACCTGTACCGCCATACCCGCCGTGTGCCTCTTGGGCTAGGATCGGGCGGGGAGTATACGGATGCAGACTTCACCAGACAGTGGTCGGAACTACCTAGTGGTGAAGAAATCGAGACCAAATAGCGGTCTGGATCTGTTGTCAGCAAAAGGTCCAAGCAATTGGCAGCGAATCAACATCCGGCACCCTCGTTGCCCCCTGGACCAGCTGGGTAAGATTCAACGCAAGCGCTAGCTTTCGCGTCTCTCGTCCAGCATGGTCTGTGCACTGGTATGGGAAGAGCCACTTCTGATGGTGGGCATTGCAGTCCCCCAGTAACACTAATTGGGCAGAAGGGTACCGTTGCTGAGCCGCATCCGCCGCCTCACTCAGGTGCTGTGTGAGCTCAGTTGTCTCCAAATCACCGCTGTGCGAACGGTAGACCTCTTCTATTTAGTACTAGCTGACCCGGCAAACGTTGTTTGCCAAATAAATAAACACAAAAATTTCATAGAAATCGGTCAAGTCATTTCGGAAGAGTTCCATAACAAACGTTGTAATCCTAGATTATTAGAAGATTAGAAAAAGATAGCTGTTGCACGCGACTTCGTTTGAGTGTATGTCGTATAGTAAAATGATGTCGTTAGGTAAGATCGCTAAGATAAGATATCATCATATCAGCCGAAAGACCTCCACTGCTAGACATAGGCCTCTCCCAAGCCTTGCCACAATGACCGGTTCGGCGCATCTCGCATCCATCGGCTACCCGCGACCTTCACCAGATCATTGGTCCACCTTGAGGCCTTCCAACGGTGCGTCTTCCGATACGGGGTCACCATTCCAGAACTTTTCGGCCACAACGACCATCTGTTCCGTGAGCAATATGCCTTGCCCACTGACACTTTAGTTTGTCGATCTTTCGGGCTATGTAAGTAACCGTGGTAGAGAACTTTGAATATCATCATTCCTGTTTCGATCACGCAAGGAAACTCCAAGCATTACCCTCTCCATTGCCCTTTGAGTGACTTTAAGTCTTATGATGAAGCCCATTGTGAGCGACCAGCAACCATTGTGACATAAGATATACGAACAGTCAACTTCTAACATTGCTTGACCCCCTTAGAATGCAATGCATTGGCTGTTTCACCTCTTCTATTCAAAACACCGACCAATCTTAGTAATTTTTTGTAATGAGAAACGTTTTAATGATAACGCTTTTCTATACACGATGTTGAAGAAAGTTGCTAGAGTTGTTAACACGCGATAGAACTAAATAAAGTTAAATTGTGAAACTCTATCCAGACGAAAAGACTAACCCCGCAACGGAGAGAGTACAGTTGTGATTCCGTTATACGCACTTAGGCTCCCATTCGTGCTGTTGTGCTTAGGAATCCTGGCTAGGTTAGCCAGCAAAGTTACGCATATAGGTTTCGCTGAGCGTCCTCATCGTTTCGAGTATTTTTGCACGTCCGGCAGCAAAGGCCTCATTTCCAGAATGAAGTCGGCGACTAATTTCTCGGTATCAAAGTAATCTCTGTACATTTGGCTGTCTATGGGGACTATCATCATCAAATAATGATGCCAGCCAATTGCCGTCCACTGTTGAATGTAAGCCTCCCAAAAAGCGCGAACCATCCCGGTCTTGTGCCACCTTTTTTAAATCATCGTTCCATTGTGCCGAAGTGACTATGTTGAAAATATATTTTTTCAGTGGGGGATTGACCCGGATTTATAACGGAGGGGTTATTTGGGGGGTTTCTACTTGGGTTGAGAAGTCGCTTAGTTAGTCGCATGCATAGGCTTAACATTGCCATTTTTGACTGCCTGTAATTTATAGCCCGTGATCATTTGTTGTCTTGAAGTTCAGTTGATCTCTGGAAAATTCATGTACAAATCAGTAATAAAGGTAAGAGAAGAAGTGGGTACAGGTCCAGCAGTACCGTTTCGGAAACTGTCTTCGCGAGTTTGTCTCTGACGTCATTGCTTGGGGATATACAGTTTCCCATGATCTACTGGAGGGTGAAAGTGAAACTCGCAACGGATAATTTTTGCCCTGAGCTGTTGCTTCACTGGAAATTGAACAGTTTTTAACCATGCCGGAGAATTAGCCGAAGTATTATTTCGGCTACTATGACAGTTGGTAGGATATGTGTAACTTTCAACCGAGTGCCTTTGCAAAGTTTTTTAGAAATTACGCATTTAAATAGAAATCATAAAATTTAATCGGATGGTGTCTATCATTTTCTTCCTTTGCGTTTTCATGGAAATAATTTCCTTATTTTTCCCAAAAACATTTGTCAATATTTTACGTATTGATGGTCTGCTTGGTCAGTAGGCTCCTCGTTCACAGAAGTAATGAATTAATGCTGAAGCAACGGAACAACACAGGCTCTCTTCTAAATTAACCTAGCCATCTCTTGATTGTGGTGTATGCCATCGTCAATTTTTAATAAAATTCGTAAAATAATGCGCATTTAAGTGGCTTTCTTATATCATGTTCGCATTTTTCTTCTTCTCCGTCGTTTCTTCAATGCTGAGGATCGCGACCACACACGACGCGTATCCATGCGGTCTTCTGCTGCGTGGACCACTCTGTGCATGCTACCTTTAACAGCCTTCTTTATGGCGTCGGGCCATAAAAAGGTTTGTATATTTGATCTTCAGTATACTGATATTATTTTGCGCTATATGAATGGTGCTATTCTTCAAACTACAAAGTTAAGAAACTACTTGATCAAGTTAATTCTCAATTTATTTCGAATGAGGAACGCAAATCGAAACGATTTAAGTTTTTATAACTCAGTTAGACATCCGATTAACCAATCTAATTCAACTCTTTTCGCGACTCCTCTATCATGGGACTTCGCCAGCTGCTTCAAACAGTCGAGAGCCAAACCTCGAATTATGACTTTTTACATACAAAATCTCGCCACCAGCATTTCCTCTTAACATTAAAAGCAGATGACACATGTTTGTTTTACTTTGGGAGCTCAATCGATTCGATTGGTAGGCAAGCACAGAACGGTTTGGACTTACTGAACCTGTGGTTTCAACAAAACATTCTCACTGTCAATTCAGCTAAAACAAATTATATGATATTCACAGCAAACAAAATGGCAATTAAACACTATAAAATTAAATAAACAAATCATAAGCAAAGTAGATAAAAAAAAAATTAGGGTTAAGTCCCCTTTAAACCAATAATATCAGTAGCGTGTTTACCTTTAAGACAAAAGTGTGAGGACCCAGGGTAGCAGACTGCGTAGGCACTAAAAAACTCTTGTATCCTGCTACCCCGTAACTTCTTGTTATGCCTGATATAAAAAAAAAACGGACAAGTGCGAGTCGGACTCACCCTCCGAGGATTCTGTACAAATTTGTACGTACATAAGTATTACTTTAAATGTAGACTAATCTTTTTCATGATTTAATTACAAATGTACAGTTTTCAGATTTTTCCCTGTACCTATTTGTAATATAAGACGATTGAATTTCCTATTTCTAGGTCAACGGATAATACCCTATAAATTTCATTCCCTTGTGAATGTCGAAATATACATTTTTTTTAAATAAACGGTCATATCTTTTTTTACGTTATATAAAAGCTTGTTTTTCACAGCATCAAGTTACTGTAGATTTGAATATATGGTTTTAATTTCAACTCGATACCTCCACGCGTTTCTGAGATTTAGGGTCTTGACAGACAGAAGGATGGACAACAATTTGTTCCTATAAGGGTTCTGTTTTTCCTTTTGAGATAAGGAACCCTTAGAATTAGAGACGTGCTGCTAAAATATAAAGTAGTATAGTACCCAGCTAAATCTATAACTACGCCATTGTGCCTTTTACCAGGAACATAGAGAAGAGACAAAAGAACAGCAAAAGTTATTTTGACTTTCTTTTAATTCTATTGACGTTTTCTCTTAGGGCTAGTCAAACCAATCTGGATACAGTCCAGCTAGTCTATTCTGTAAATAACCATTTCAGTATCGAGCTTCACCTGAGTGACAAACCGTAC
Organism: Lacanobia oleracea; assembly: GCA_950371165.1. Lineage (NCBI taxonomy): Eukaryota > Metazoa > Arthropoda > Insecta > Lepidoptera > Noctuidae > Lacanobia > Lacanobia oleracea. The sequence goes on along the minus strand of OX493406.1, from coordinate 4,228,558 downwards.
AAAGTGAGCTTAATTGCACACAACATAAAGGTCTTACGTTTTACGTAATTTGATACTCACCTCGGATTCCGCTGTCGAGACACGAAAATGTTGTTACAGAATAGGGGTACAGTACTGACGCGTATCGCGACTATGATGGCGAGCAGGTGTACGCTAGGCGACACGGCAGGACCAGTCCAGGACTGACCTTTGGTCAGTATTTCCTTAGCCGACAACACTGTTCGGCAACACTGTTCTTGCTGCATATTAATGATCTGCTTGAACCCGGTACCTTTGGGTATGCAGACGACAGCACTGTTGCTGAGAGATACGTGTCCGACGCACGAGCTGGTGGGTCGCAGATCCGGTCTCTCCGGGAGGCAATGATTGACCGCTTGAACGTGTCCTTACAGGCAGTCTCTGAATGGGGCGATGCCAATCTGGTCAAGTTCAATGCTGCTAAGACCCAAGCGTGTCTATTTTCCGCCAAAAGGAGCCAATTCCACCCAGCTCCATCTTTCCGAGGTTTAACCGTGCCGATAACCGACCAACTTGAGCTTCTTGGGGTTACATTAACATCTACTCTCAATTTTGGCCCTTACATAGAGGCAAAAGCTCAAGTGGCTGCAAAGAAGTTGGGGATTCTGGCAAAGGTGAGACGATACTTCACGCCGGAACAGCTGCTTAAACTCTATCAAGCGCAAGTTCGATCGTGTATGGAGTACTGCTCTCATCTTTGGGATGGATCTGCCAGATACCAACTTGATGCCCTTGAGTCAATTGAGAAACGAGCCAAGAGGATCATCGGCAATGAGAGGCTTGTCGCGACGAAGCTCCAAAGTCTGGAACATCGACGACGAGTTGCTAGCCTGTCGGTTTTCTACCGGTTGCATTTTGGGGAATGTGCGTCGGAATTGCATAATTTAATTCCGCCAAGCCCGTTCCATCATCGGACCATAAGACGAACGGCGATGCGCCACCGGTACACGGTGGATATCCCACCCATACGCACAAAACGTTTTGGGAACACATTCATAATGCGTACAGCTAAGGAGTGGAATTCCCTGCCGGAGTCTGTGTTTCCTGATAGCTACAACTTGGGAGTCTTTAAGTCAAGAGTGAATAGGTTATTTCTAGGCAAGCGTGCCCCATCTTCGACCACATCATCACTTACCATCAAAAAAGAAAAAAAAAAAGCCGGTAGAGTGGTTGTTGTGTTGTTTGTTGTTGTTGATTGTTACTGTTGTTGTTATGTGTATTCATTGTTGGAGTTGTGTGTGATCGCTGGTCTTATTGTGTTTGTTTCGCTGTTTATTACGTGTAAGTTTGTTGTTGTAAAAATAAGCGAAAACATTCACTTTGTTGGATTTCAGCGTTCAATTTCTTTAAAATTAAATAAGAAATTGTTCATTTATTGCTTTAGTTTCCTTTATATAAGTAACGAAAAAGTTTTTATTATTATAATATTTGGTTGCTTTCGCAAATTTTATATGTAAAAAAACTTTTTCCTCCGAAATCAGTTTTTGATTTAATACTTTGATAATGCCTGTTTACTATGATTTATAAGGATTATAAAACCCTCAACCGGTACAAAATGTATTATATTTCATCAGAAATAATCAATTGTTGACCAAGTTTTATCTCGTCAAATTACCTGAGTCAATCCACAAAATTTTCGTATTTCACTGTTTCCTAGCATTTCTGTTTGAAAGAAGAAAATGCCGGAACAAGCTCCTCAATAATATAAAATTTATTAAAAATATATTTATAATTCCAGGTCCCAACTCTGATGTGCTAAGATGGGTATACCTAAGAGCGATCTCTAACAGTGCTTGTTCAAGAATATGGTTAGGCGCTCGATACTTTAACTTCACCTCCCAGAATACTTGCTTTGGTGAGTCAAGTGCCTTAGTCATGGTAGAACTGAGGTGATCGAAGGGACGTTTGCATCAGTTGTTGTAGGAAGTTGTTGTGAATATTAGCGCTATTTTCACCAATTTAAACTGATCGCGATCAGTACATCTGAACTGCGTTCAAGAACCCTATTTACACTGATAAGTGTCAATATTCCACATAAAATAACGACACTGACAGTTCGTAAACGTGATCGCGAGCAATGCTGATCGCGATCAGCCGGTCGATTCTGTAAACATGTCGAAATGAAGGCTTGGGTGAAGTGATCACGGAGTGAGCTGTCATTCCATCTTGATTACTTGGATTGACAGCTCACTTTGTGATCACTTCACTCAAGCCTTCACTTCGACATGTTTACGGAATCGCACTGCTATTTCGTTGGTGAAATTTGCCCTAAGTCATGGTCTTATATTTTCCATCGTGAGTGGCTAGTTCAAAAAGTTATTTTTTTTAACCAACTATTTGAGTGAGGTCTGACCAAATTTTTTAATCATTATGCTTAATTAATTTGATTTCTATCAAAATGATTAGATTTTTATCATTTACATTTATCTTCATGTACACTCAATTTGATCTATTTTGATAAGATATGTTTATCAAATAATTCATTACTTTTTACGAATACAATCGTACGGGATTTTTTTTAATCTTATATGTTGTAGATAGTCCACACTAATATTATAAAGAGGAAAGATTTATTTGTTTGTTTGTTTATATTAAATTGGTTCCGAAACTACTGGACCGATTTGAAAATTTTTTTATCATTAGAATGTAGGATACATTATATCTGATGAACATAAGCTGTAAAATATTTTCAAAAAAGTTAGGGATCCGTATGAAAACTTCGATAATGTAACCCAAGGTGTGAAAAAATACCAACAAAGATTCTTATATCGCGTACGCTGCGGAACGTGTTGATAATAGAGCAAAGTGACGTGACTACAGTTTAATTGAAGACATTAATATCTACAAAAAAGTCCGCAAGGGTATATATCTAACTATTATGGTTAAGCCACAATTACCGCTTTTTGGTCAAATTATTCAATCAAAACCCGGGTGAAATGGAATAGTGGTAATATATTAGTATCGTGACATTGATCCTTATCTATTTAAATTGTTTAACAATAATGTTGGTTATGTACAAGTAAATTACACTTTATTAAAATCGGACCTTTCGTTTAAAAATTATTATGGATATAAAATACTCTAAGTTAGCAAAATGTTGCAGTTTGTGCGAACTGCCGTCGTCGAAGGTTTAGTCTATTAATGAGTAATTTACACGGGGAGATGAAGTTCATGGAGTACTAACTATACCCTTGCGAACGAAGTCGCGGGTGATGTGCTATTTTATATATTTTCATTATTCGGTCACCTCATTCTATGAACAGCCAAAGCGTAAGCCGACCCTTTCATTAAATATCGTAATAGACGTATTGATTGGATGACATCTAGGCTACGGATTACACGATGCCGTTCAATGAAAAGCCTAAGCAGCTAATTAAAAGGCTGGGTAAGGAAATTGGCTGCGGCAGATCTAGTTCATAGACAAAGTACTATGACGATATTACTTTCGACTGACGGATTAACATAATTGTAGTTGAGAATGCGGAGGAGCTTAGGGCTTAATAATAATAATACTCTATTGTCAGGCAACAGAGGCCCATCGAAAACAGTTACAAACTGATGTTACAAAAAATAAACTAAAATGTATTAAAAACATAGCAACTTGGTAATTTAACTGCACGGTTGGCGAAATGTTTGAGTCTCACACGGAACAAATATTTGTCCATATAAATATTTTTATAAACTCATACACAAACAGACCCGGAACAGCTATCTGTCCTACAGATAGTTATTCCGGGTCTGGATATTTTTGTATGAGTTTATACATATATTTTGTAAACGCACCCACGATACAGGAGAAACTCCTAGTTTCCGCGCCACATTAAAACGTTGTTTTAAGGTGAAAGCGCCAGGGTAGCCCGCGAAATTCAATTTTTTTTTTATGTTTTTTTTAAATTTGCTTTAAATTTGAAGCAGTTTGTTGAACAAAATACGATTCGCGGCCGTAACGCGTAATAATTATAACCATTTTAATCATCAATAAAACCCTAAGTTCATTTAAACCCTACTGAATGGTTATTTCATGAAAAAGTCATTCAATAGGGCTTAAATGAACTTAAGAGGTTATATCGATGACTAAAATGGTTATAATTCTTTCGATAAATACGTGTTACAGCCGCGAATTGTATTTTGTTCAACATACAGCTTCACACTGACCGGCAAATTGCAAAAAAACATAAAAATATTTGAATTTCGCGGGCTACCCTGGCACTTCCACCTTAACGCGTCGTTTTTTTTTTAATTAAAGAAGAAAAAAAGAGGAGATTTTTTTCTAGGTAAATAATTACAGCAGCACACGTCTATCTTTATGGTTATGCAATGCTAGCCGAGGCCAGTCGGTGAGTGAAACCAAATGACCATCATAACATATTATTATATATGTAGACACCTTCGTGCTTCAACCAGCACGCTACGCCGTTGGTCCTGGTTGCCATTCTTAGACAATTGAATTTGACAGTCATTACGATCATTAGTCGTTACGGGTAGTAAGAATCCAGATAATCTGACACCGTGTCCACCCGACACGCACAAAATATATTGGGAACACATTCATTGTGCGTACCTACAGCTAAGGAATGGAAATCCCTGCCAGAGTCTGTGTTTTCTGATTTAAATCAAGAGCGCTCTATCTTCGACCGCATCATCGCCTCGCTCGCATCAGCTCGCTCTATGTAACATAGGTACTTAGCTAATGACTAAACAGAGCTTGTAGGTACTGGTAAAATTTGAATTTCCGATGAGAAAGGAAATTTCCTCCCAAAGTCTGTTTTCTAATAGCTAAAACCTGGAAGTCTTCAAGTTAAGAGTGAACAGGTTACATCTAGGCAAGCATTTTCCATCTTCGACCGCATCATGGCTTACCATCAGGTGAAATAGTGGTCAAACGTGTGCTTACCGATAGAAAAACAAACAACAAAAAAACCGACTTCCAAACACTACAAAGTAAAAAATAACTTTAATTTCGGAAGTCGGTGTTTTTGGTTATTTCATTTTTGAACATATTTTTTTGTTAAAAAGTTTTTTTATTTTACACTTTTTAGTGGTACGCAGGTACCACTAAAAAGTGTGTATGTTATGAACTGGTGTAAACAATCAACAGACATGCGATTACAGAAATCCCGATCCCTTTGCTATCATTTATTGAAGAGTTCCGTTGCCTACCTCCGAACTTCTTCATCAGATCTTCACCAAATTTAAATGGGATCAGTACAAGAAAATACTTTTGCAAATAAAAAAAGAATCATCTAAATCGGTTAACAATTGGCGAAAATATCGCTGAACAAACATTTTCCATGGGATCACATCATCAGATCCTGACTTATACCTTCCATCATCAGCTCAACAACATGAGATGATGATTACCAGGCACAAATATCTGAATTGCGTTAGAAAGTTTATGAAAAACAGTGTATGTGCTTATAAAATTTGAGGGTTTCCCTCGATTTTCATGGGATTCCTTCATCAGATTCTGACTTGGTGACAATGGGACCCTCTCAGGAGTATATAGGCTTTTGAATAAAAAAAGAACTTTTAAAATTGGTCCAGAATTGGCGGAGAAATCGATGAACATACATAAAAAAAACCTCCTCCTTTTTGAAGAAGTCGGTTAAAAAGGGTAAGTACATTCTCTAATCGTTTAATAAAATCAAAATCAAATAACGATAGGAATATCGAAGGATCAAGAAATTATCATCAATTGTTAACACTCATGTTTTTTATTTTATCTTATCTTGTCTTATCATGTTCAAACCTCATCGATTTTGATATAAAAGTAAAACAAGTGCAGGTAGGGCTTCTAACTCAAATGCAAGTTGTACAAAATTGTCAGTGGCATTGAAGATGACGATCAAATCAGGCTTGTTCCTGTTCTTGCTGACTGCACTTCGGGTAATGTTATCATTTGATAGTATTTTAAAATTCTTGGAGAATTGAAGTAATCTGAATGTACAGTTTTTAGGGTTCCGAACCCGATGGGTAACGAACGGAACCCTATTATTGAGCCTGCGCTGTGTGTCCGTCCATGCATCCATCCATCCGTCCGTCCGTTCTTCTGTCTGTCAGTGGGCTGTCTCTCAAGAACTGTAATAGGTAAACGGTTAAAATTATCACAGAGTGTATTTCTATTGCCGTTTTAACAACAAATATAAAAAAGACCGGCCAAGTGCGAGTCGGACTCGCGCATAAAAGGTTCCGTACCATAAACCTTAATCTTACCCAAAGGGGAACTAACGGAACCCTATTACTAATTCTCCGTTGTCGTACGGAACCCTATTAAATATTAAATTCATTTGATTGCCATTCAAGAAATGTGTTTCTTTTCGGTTTATGGTACGGACCCCTCCGTGTACGACTCGTACTTGGCCGGTTTTCCAACAGTCTACATCATTTTATATTTCTACTAGTTGACTCGCGCAACTTCGTCTGCGTCACAATTTTCATTACTGCTCTGCTCCTATTGGTCTTAGCTTGATCATTTATAGCTTTCCTCGATAAATCGGCTATCTAACACTGAAATAATTTTTCAAATCGGACCGTTAGTAGTTCCTGAGATTATAGCGCGTGCAAACAAACAAACTCTTTAGCTTTATATATTAGTATATAGATGAAGCCTTGTTTGCTTCAATTCTAAGTTGATGTAGCTGTATCGAATATTTAATGAATATTGTTTTTGGAATGGTAAAGCATGTTGGCGCACGTAAGACAGTCCCCATACGAGGTGGAGCGACGATCTTCGTAGGGTGGCTGGTAGCAGCTAGATGAGAGTTGCCGGAACTTGAATGGCGTGCACTAGAAAAGGCCTATGTCCAGCAGTGGCTGATGATTATGATGATGAAAGAATGTTGAAACGAACATCTGTTTATTAAAAGATTCTGCACATTGCAGGTGTCCGCGCGATTCAAAAGTGTGGAACCAGCCTTAATTGACTCTGAAATTAATCCTGGTAAGTGAAAAACGCTATATCACAATGAACCACAATCTTATTTTCAAGTAAGTAAGTTTGTAAGTCTGAGCTCAAAAAATAGGGAGCCGCAATTTCACAAAACTCATACAATCAATCAATCTGTCTTGCTTTTTCTTGACAATATTTAGTTTAATCATCATCATCATCATCTGCCTAGCCTTTTCCCAACTATATTGGGGTCGGCTTCCAGTCAAACCGGATTTAGCTGAATACCAGTGTTTTACGCGGAGCGGCTGCCTACCAGACCTCCACAACCCAGTAACTGGGTAACACGGTAATTCATGGCAAGACTGGAGTCAGATTTACTAACTTAATTGACTGGCTTAAAGACTTAAAGACTGGAGAGATTAACTGGCTTCTGACTATCCGTAACGACTGCCAAATATCTACAAATGACAGCCAGGATCATTGGCTTAACGTGCTATCCGAGGCACGGAGGAAACTCGCTATGTTAAGATGAACCCATCCACAGACCAACCTTGGCAAGCGTTGCTTAACCTTGAAGATCAACCCGTGTGAACAACAATAGTTAGTTTAATACCACACGTATTTCACATAGGTCTGTGGATAGGTGACCATCTTAACATACCGAGTTTCCTCCATGCTTTTGAAAACACGTTAAGCAGTTGGTCCCGGCTGTCATTTGTAGTAATTACGGATTGTCAGAAGCCAGTAAATCTGACTCCATTCTTGTCAAAAATTACCGTGTTAGCCAGGTGATGGGTTGTAGAGGTCTGGTAGGCAGCCGTTCCACTTAAAATTCAGTTAAATTCGGTGTAAACCGACCTCAATATAGCTAGGCAGAAGATGATTATTAGTATTTCACATAGACCGACTGCCTATTCTCTACAATCCTGTAACAGGAAATCAATCAATCAATAAGCCCCCAATTCACCCAGGTACCCTCTGTGAGAAAGTTGGTAACACCAAGGTGTTGCTGGCCTTCCTTGGGGAGCTGGGGTGGATCGAATGACACATTTGTCCCAAATGCACGCAAAATACGCGCTTAGTCGTCGTCGTCGTAGTTACTGAAACTAGCCCGATTTACATACATTACATGTATACAAGCCCCCAATTCTGAACGATTCAGTAAGTAGTTTACAAATAATGTATGTTGCCCAATGAATGTATCTCAGTTCAATGTGCCTCTTGGCATAGGCCTCCTCTAATATCTTCCATTGCTTCCTATCCCTAGCAACCCTTCTCCAATTGGGACCGGCTGTAAGTTTCAACTCGTCCTCCCATCTCCTCTCTTGCCTTTTTCTTCTCCGTTTACCATCTCTAGGATATCATTCAACAGGAAATAGAAATCCTTTAAGCTATTGGCGAACGATGTATCACTCGGCGAATATCAAAAAACATTCATGTTAGTCATTAAATTACCTTCTTTACTTCTTCTACGTCCAGAACCAGTAGCGGAATTATCTGTGGAGTCTCGCATAGTATCAGGATGGGAAGCACAGCTAGGCCAGCACCCTCATCATGCTGCCCTTCGTATGGTGAACCCCACTGGTGGTATTCGCCAATGCGGCGGCTCCATTGTATCCAAGGAATGGGTCCTCACATCTGCGTTTTGTACTGTCACGTAAGTTACCAATTAATGAACTGAATATGTTTTTTTAATGGAACAAAGGTGTGGACCTCTCTACCTGCATCTGTGTTTCCAAACGTATGCAATCCTAATCTCTTTAAAGTGAGAGTGAACAGGCTTCTTCTGGGTAAGCTCGCTCCATCGTAGACTTTTTCTCTGTCATCTCTGACCTAGACAAGAGTCAAGAGTAAACCCCTAACAATAAAAAAACCGGACAAGTGCGAGTCGGACTCGCCCACCGAGGATCTTGTAATTTTTTTTAGGCAACAAATTACTATAAATAAAGACTATAATTATGTCTATTAGTTTTCATACTTTTCCCTATACTCGTACTTGAAGTATAAAAAGGTGTTATTACTTGCCAAATTTCATAGTTCCAGGTTAACGGAAAATGCCCTATACATTTTGATTCCCTTGAGAGTGTCGAAATGTACGTTTTTTGCGGCATAAACGACCGTATCTTTTATTTTTCGTTAACTTAGAAGTTTGATTTTTTCACAGCTGCAAGGGGCTATAGACTTAAGCATATGGATTTAATTTCAACTCGAAACCTTTAAGCGTTCTCGAGATAAACGGTCTTGACAGACAGACGGACGGACAACAAAGTGATCCTATAAGGGTTCCTTTTGGGGTACTGAACCCTAAAAATGCTTTCTAAACTTTTTCTTCTCTACAGCCGTGTTCTAGCAGTGGTTCGCGCAGGTGTGGTGGCTCTCACCAACCCGGAGTATATTTTTGAGACCACAGAATGGTACAACCATCCTCAATACGATCAATCTTCAAGTTTGCACCCGAACGACATCTCAATGATGAAACTGCAGCGTCCTGTGGTTTATACTAGTAAGATTTTTTTCTTAATACGTAAACAATACTTTTGCACATTACCCTGTGGGTTTTTGTCGGCACACGGTTGTGCCATTGGGCGTCAACGGATAATGGCATTTCACACGCCATACCAAATCACGCGGTTTAAATTTCTTTTTTTTTTAAACTATGGCCCCCGATTGTTTACAATAAAACTATTCAATTGTTCACACCTCGAATTATGACTTTTTAAATACTTAGTCTCGTCGCCCATGTTTTTTCTATATTATGTTGCATTATTTCACTCAGGGAACGTGAAACCGATCAGGATACAGTCGAGTGCTGACGCTCATCGCAACTATGATGGCGAGCAGGTGTACGCTAGTGGACATGGCAGAACAGAGACTTTCGGTGAGTATTATTATTTATTATATACTTTATTCCACATCATCATATCAGCCAAAAGATGTCCACAGCTGGACATAGGCCTTCCCCAAGATAGGAGGTTTGCCATAATCGCCACGCTTTGCAGGCGGGTTGGCGATCGCAGTGCATGGTGTTGAGTTTTACAGAGAACGCTGCTTCCCATTCTCTAGCGAGTCCTTTAGTCGCCTCTTACGACACCCACGGGAAGTGATGGGATGGTATTATTCTTTTATGGCACCAGTCGACACCAAACGGCAAAATGCCGTAATACCACACACGTACGTATTTTACACCTCATCATAAGAGCAGGACAAACATTTATAAAAACAAGTGTGCAATGTGCATCTTATCGCACAAGGCAATCTCTTACAGACAACCTTTGGATGGACTAAACGAAAGGAGATAGATATAAGGATTATTTTCCTGAGTTGCTATTAATTACTTGCTGTACTGATTATTCATTTCTGTCTTTGAATCGATCATTGAAAGTGAATCATCTGAACACAAAATGTTTTTTTTACTTGATTGTTCACTTTTGAATTGAACCATTCCACTTTGTTGTGTATCGGCATTTGGTTTGATTATTATGAAATGAGCAGATAAATGGTAATTTCTTTGTCATTTGTTTAATATCGTGTAAAATAAACTCTTAGTTATAAAGCTATCATTTTGGTTGTCAAAATCCGACTGCAAAAAACTAAATAAAGTTCCAAACCATTAACTTTTCAAACAGTCTGTTAAAGTTGGTAGCATGTATTTCAGTTCACTCATAGATCTAATGCCACCATGCATATAGAATATTAAAGTAACACAAGACAAACTACAAAATGCCAGTCCTCCACAGTTGTTTTGTGTTTAAAAGTACTAAACACTAATTTAAAAACTAAAACATTACAGGTCCTAATTCTGATGTGCTGAGATGGGTGTACCTACGGGCGATCTCCGACGAAGCATGTCAGAGAAGATATGCAATGGTCGTTATTAAGAACACCGTATGCGCACAGTTCTATAACGTCACGTCACAGAACGCTTGCTTTGTAAGTACCCATTCATACAGACTGAAAGTACGATGGCTAAATCTAAAGCGTGCTAGATGGTGAGCGCGTTTGGGTGGCCATAGATTTGAATAGAAAACATTTATTCGCCACAGAGACAACACATTAGCAAAAAACACATTATGAAAAGACTGGCCAAGTGCGAGTCGGACTCTCACACGAAGGGCTCCGTACCATAAACCTTATTTTCCAAGCTGAGACATGGCGCTTTTAGCCATGCCAATTCTAGGTATATAAATTTGTCCACTGATTCTACAACTAATGCGCCAGTAAGTTCCAACTTCCCAGATCAATTTATAAAAAATACATTTATTCGCCACAGACATAATACATCAGCAAGAAACACATTATAAAAAAACCGGCCAAGTGCGAGTCGGACTCTCACACGAAGGGTTCCGTACCATAAACCTTAATTTTATTATTTGTTGTTATAGCGGCATTAGAAATACACAATCTGTATTTTTTTTTACTGTCTACCTATTATGGTTCTTGAGATACAGCCCGCTGATAGACAGACGGACGGACGGACGGACGGACGGAAAGCGGACGCTTAGTAATACGGGTTACGTTGGTTACCCTTTGAGTACGGAACCCTAAAAAGAGAAACAAAAAACACAAAACACAAAAAAAAAAAACGACAGTTAAAGTGAAATTGTGCTGAGCATGCCCATGCCGAAAGGGTTACCATCTCAGCATATGCTGGGCGTCGGACACCCAGCGCTGGTTACCAGGTAGCACCCTGCAGTGACACGGACGTGGGCAAATAAAATAAATACATACAGCTAAATAAATACATGCTATAAATGTTAAGACAACATGGTGGACTGATGACCTGGTGAGAGGGTCGTGGGACACCGATAGATACGAGACTCACAGGACCGGTTGTTGTGGTGACACTTAGGGGAGGCCTATGTCCAGCAATGGACGTCTTTTGGCTGATGATAGGTGCAATGCAAATAAATTGCGGTAGTTGTCACGGGTAGCCTGTTTTTCAGGATTGCCGCAACAAGCGTAGCAATGCGACCACCGCTGAAGACGCAAACAATCGTTTCTTTATTTTCATATTTTGCTTACTCTATTTAAGGCTTAAAATGGTCTTTTAAAAATTCTTTGGTTCCACGTAAAAAAATGCAAGTGTGAAATACCTGCACTCCTTCTATTGAAATTCTAAAAGACCGCATTTGAATTCAGCGGTGTTCATATTTGCTGCATTTCAAAAGAACTACTATCTTCATTCTAGGGTGACAATGGTGGTCCACTCGTGCATGTCGACTCCGATGGCATTCCGACTCTCATAGGAGTTTCCTACTTCTTTCCTGGAACAAGCAATGGTTGCGGATCTGGCTTGCCTTCTGGTAATATTGATCTTTATGAGAACATTAGGATCGACTCTGTCTATTACTAATTTTTTTTAATTTTTTAGGATTCATCCGTCCTGGAATATTTTTACCTTGGTTTGAAGAAGTAACGGGTATTGACTTTGAAAATCTGCAAGAAGTTGATGGGGATTTAGATAATACTACTGTGGCTGACACCACTACAGCCTCCAACTACCCCACTTCCACGACTCCTATATCTACGTCCACTTCTTCCAACCCAAGCTCTACTGAGTCTGAGAATTTTACTCCAGAAGTAGCTATTACTACACCAGCAGAGGACTTAGAAGAGAAAGAGGAAGAAGAAGAGTCAGATAGCGGAGAATCTAATGAAGATGATGATGTTGCGCAACTCTTAAAACGCCTTCTTGTGGATGTCAGAGTCAAGGTCAGAATGAACAAGTTTAATGCGACGAAGGCAGTAGGGAATGAAGTAAGCGTTTAAAAACATTGTTTTTAAAAAAACAATAGTATAACTAATGATTAACTGTGTGAAACTTGATTCATGTATAGGAAAACGTTTTACGCATGAAGAATTTAATAAAATATTTAAAGTTCTAATGTTTACTGTAATTTTTATTAAGTTCATTCTAAACTTGTTTCCAATCCGAGCTCTTTCCAATTCCCATTAGATAACTTTTACTTATCTATTCATACCTGATTTTGAAAAATAGTAGGCGAGTTTTTGATCCACAGCTGTATCAATTTGAAAAAAGCCTCATGGCCTATTCTACAAAAACCATGAATTATCAAAATAAAAAAAAAGGTTCCTACTCGAAAATAATGTAGCTTCCAATCAGAACAAGAATTTTCGTGACAGGATTGATTTAGCTATAGATAATCTTCAACAAACTTCACCTGTGAAATATTAGTGAAGATAAACCATAGATACCTAATAATAGTCTAGACATGTACCGATTTTATCTAATTCGTTCTGTTTGTATTTTGTTTTAAATGCTTTTCCTTGTAGTTTGAATTTCAACTGATAAAAAGTTGCTAGTAAGTGATTTCTCAAACAGATTGTAACACTTGTTAACACCCACCAAAAAACTTTAATTTTGGTTTCGGGACCCTGGTTTCCGAGTCTTTTGGTAGGCATAAGAGGGCCCGGAGCCAACTCGCAGAGGCCCCGTAAGACATTTCAAATTTAATTTGTAGAGCTACTTTCTCCCACTATACTACAAATCATTTAATATTCCGCAACACGGACTGAATGGAATCCCCCAACAATTCTCCACTACTTTAACATTCATAGAACATATAGGAAAACATTCAATTCGAAATTCTTACATCGGCACGGCTCTCCCGATTTTGTCTTCGATATTTCTACCCTACCTTTCGGGAAATAGGGGTAAATATGGGGTAGATAGTGACCGAAATCATCTGAGTGGAAAAGTGGGCTTCGAATAATAAGTGGCAAGAGTGAACGGAGGAAGTGAAAATATACCTACCTGTATGTTTTTGTAAGAAAAGTTATTTCAGTCAAAGTCTGGGTGAGGAAAAAGAAATGCTTAGGAACTATGGAAGGCACCAGATAAACTTCCAATAAAGTTAATTGTCCTTACCCTATGTATGTAAATCGGGCTGGTTTCCGCAAATCCACGACTAAGCGCGTATTTTGCGTGTGTCCTTTCCCTAATATCCCTTTATAGAACCCGAACAATAAATTATGAACCGTTTTTCGTAGAAGTTAAAGGATCACGACAGAAGTCAATCCAGCAAAGCTTTGTCTTTATTTCTGTTTTCAATAAATAATGTGTGTCTATGACCATTATTGCACATTTATTTTGTCTGACGTCATTATTTTATAATGGTTCGATTGCCTTTCAGATTTCCACCATCAAGTAAACAGGCAACACGCCACTCCTTGGAAAAATCTTGTCAAAATTTCTGGTGACTTTCCGGACCGACTTTCAAAAATCTACAAATGATAACTGCAAATGATGTCAATTTTTGTAAATTTTTCGTCAAAAATCGAAAATAATTGTCCTAGAAGCCCCAGTTCAAATTTATACGAACCCCTTTCAGTAGCCGTAGCAAAAGAAATAATACACATTTTTACTTCTTTCTTATTTGAAAAATGGTTGAGCAAACATCATCAAACTACTTCAAATTTCATGTCGATAGCATCAGTAGTTCTTGAGATAATTATCCAGCTGTCACAGACGGACAGTCTTAGTGACACCATAAGGGTTCCTTTTTTAGGGTTCTGTACCCATGCGGTAACCAAGGGAACCCTATTACTAAGCCTCCGCTGTCCGTCCGTCCGTCCGTCTGTCTGACTAAGACGGACAGTCTTAGTCACACCATAAGGGTTCCTCTTTTAGGGTTCCGTACCCATACGGTTACCAACGGAACCCTATTACTAAGCCTCCGCTGTCCGTCCGTCCGTCCGTCTGTCAGTCAGCGAGCTGTATCCCAAGAACCGTAATGGAAAGACAGTTAAAATTTTCACAGATTGTGTATTTCTGTTGCCGCTATAACAAAAATTACGGTTTATGGTACGGAACCCTTCGTGTGCGAGTCCGACTTGCACTTGGCCGGTTTTTTACAAAACACAATTTCATAGTGATGAGTGAGTGACCATATAAGAGGTATGGAGTTTATTTTTTTACGCATTGTATAGCCACGAGCTCCTCATTACGTCATCAGTACGTTATCAATAATCGATCTTCCGTTATTTAGTTTGGCCCTCAGTCCCAGATTCTGGGAGGATTTTCCTCATATTGTCTCTTATGTGGTAATAAACTTAGTTGATCTCAGTGTCCTTGATCGACTTTGATAACTTAATAAGTTATCAAAGTCGATCGAAATTATTAAAGTTGAACTACTATAATATAGTAGTTCAACTTTAATATGACTGTATCTGTTAATGGTAGTTCTTGGATTATTTTGAAGAGATTTTTTCCAATTTCATTCAGTGGGGATTTGAGTATTTGGCGTCAAAATTAAACACTATTTTTGATTTTTATAGTAATCCTAATCTTATAATATATAAAAATCTCATGTCACGGTGTTTGTTACCGAACTCCTCTGAAACAGCTCGACCGATTATCATGAAATTTTATAAGGTAGGTATGAGAATAGGTGGTAGGCTATTTTATTAACCGACTTAAAAAAAGGAGGAGGTTCTCAATTCGGTTGTATTTTTTTTTTTTTATGTTTGTTACCTCATAACTCCGTCATTTATGAACCGATTTGAAAAATTTTTGTTTCATCTGAAAGGATATACATTCAGTCAAAAAAGTATCGGGAATGAATGATTTGTTTATGGTTCCAAATTCAAATTTTTGTTTTTTTGTAGTTGTTAGATTGGCACAACTGTTTTCCATTTTGGCGCGGAGTTTGAGTTGCATCTGTTATTTATATTAAATACAGTGCTGGTTTTAGTAATATCATATATAGTGTGTATTGCGAATTTCATAATGGACAAAAATATCGAACAAAGAGTTTGTCTTAAATTTTGCATCGCCAATGGAATTTCGTGTTCGGAGTCACTGAAAATGTTACAGAAGGATTACGGTGAATCGACTTTATCAAAAACTCGTGATTATGAGTGGTTCAAAGCGTTCAAAAGCGGTCGAGATGTGATTGAAGATTTGCCTCGCTCTGGTAGGCCGTCAACGTCTGCAACTGAAGTTAACATCGCAAAAGTGAAGGAAATAGTGACTGAAAATCCCCATTCAACTCTGGGAGAGATAGCCGCCGAACTGTCTGTATCTCACGAGTCGATCCGTACCATTTTAACTAATCATTTGGGTATGAACTATGTTGCTGCTCGGCTAGTCCCAAAAGATCTGAATTTTCTCCAAAAACTCATCGCATGAAAGTCGCTGAGGACATGCTAGAACGAGTCAGTTCGGACCCAACATTCATGAAACGCATTGTTACTGGTGACGAGACGTGGGTTTACGAGTTTGACATGCAAACTAGTCAACAAGCTTCGGAGTGGCGCCTTCCAACTGAACCGAAACCGAAAAAGCCACGCCAAAGTCGATCAAAAGTCAAAGTCATGTTGACTGTTTTCTTTGACTATCGCGGTGTTGTGCACTCTGAATTCTTACCGGAAGGTCTAACGGTAAATAAAGAATATTATTTGAGCGTTATGCGGCGTTTAAGAGAGCAAATTCGACGAAAAAGGCCAGATTTGTGGAAAGAAAATTCTTAGATTTTGCACCACGACAATGCGCCTTCGCACAAGGCTATCATTGTGAACGAACTTTTAACCAAACACTCAACAAATACCATCCATCAACCACCATATTCACCAGATATGGCTCCTGCTGACTTTTTTCTTTTTCCTAAACTCAAATTACCACTTCGTGGCACCCGTTTTCAATCGATAGAAGACATAAAGGAGAATTCGCGGCGAGAACTGAACTCAATTCCGGAAGCAGCGTTTAAAAAATGTTTTGATGAATGGATTATTCGTTGGCGCAAGTGTATCGTTTCTAAAGGAGCATACTTTGAAGGTGATAAAATAAATTTGGATGAATAACAGACATTTTGTGTATTATTGATCTTTTCCCGGTACTTTCTTGACAGAGTAGTACTTCTCAATTGGTCCCATTTTTTTGCAAAACAACGTTTGCTGAATTAATTATATAAAAATCTGCCGTTACTGATTGAGTGACGGACAGACAATACATAGCCGAAACTACTGGTCGCAGATAGCTTTGACATGTAGGTTCCTTGGTGAGTGTAGGGAATCACTAAGAGATG
Organism: Lacanobia oleracea; assembly: GCA_950371165.1. Lineage (NCBI taxonomy): Eukaryota > Metazoa > Arthropoda > Insecta > Lepidoptera > Noctuidae > Lacanobia > Lacanobia oleracea. Next base: position 4,211,605 of record OX493406.1, on the reverse strand, counting down.
TTTTTCCGAATTTTTTACGGGAACGGGATAAAAAAGGCGCGTGTTAAAACTGTCTGTCACTTTAAATTACTCGTACAATTATATATTTCAGCTTTCTACAACCAGTAGTTTCGGTTGTGCGTTTTCTGCCAGTCACTCAGTAGCGCAAGAGTTTAATATATCGATTTGGTCGTGATGACTGATATAGTCAATAAAACGTAAGGTAAGGGGAAAAGAGTTGAAAAAAGGCACTTGCTCGCAATAAATCCTTACACTAATCAAAATCAAAATAAGAATCATCTACCCAGCCTTTTCCCAACTATATTAGGGTCGGCTTCCAGTCAAACCAGATTCAGCTGAATACATTATATTATATATATTTTACGTGGAGCGGCTGCCTACCAGACCTCCACAACCCATTAACTGGGTAACATGGTACTTCATGGCAAGACTGGAGTCAGATTTACTGGTTTCTGACTATCCGTAACGACTGCCAAAGATCTACAATTGACAGCAGGGACCAACGGCTTAACGTGCTTTCCAAGGTAACAAAATCAAAATAAGAATAACTGGACAAATTTTTCCTGTCCTGAAAAATCTATCCATGTTTGCCTGTTAAAGATCGTAATCAGATGTAAAAGGGCTGTTCATTTTTAAGCTCCTTATGATTGGATATGCTGCACATATAAAGAGCCTCCGCAAAAGGCCTAAAGTCACTCAAAGGACAAAGGAGAGGCCGAGAGGCGGAGAGCCGATGTCTCGCATCGCTCTCCGCCTCTCGACCTCTCCTCGCACAGGACCGGTTGTGGCGACACTTGGGGGAGGTCTATGTCCAGTAGTGGACGTCTTTCGGCTGATATTATAATGCAGCCATTTTAAAGTATATCTATCTTTAAACTAATAACATAGAAAAAAAATATAGAAATAATAGAATAGAATGCTTCGTTGCATTTAGTCCGCCTATGTTACACTATTGTACATGAAGTTTAAATAAATAGTCACCCATCCACAAAATCACCTCGCCAAGCGCGGCTTAGCCTCAAGGCCCGGTCGTATTTCACCATAGCTATTTATGACCATAAACCCCTATGAAAGTACCCTACAAAATTTTCCGATAAATAATAATGATACCCTCCACTATTTCGCCATATACATTCAAACAAAGATTGCCCGTAAATATTTTATTTTCTTATATACAATACCTCTTTAACCGGCCCCGCCGGGTATGCCGTAATAATTTTCAATCGGCCCAGAATATGTTCCACAGGATACTTTCATGAATAAATATGAGCATTTTATATTTAACAGCGTGTTAAAGGCAAAAGGTTTTTTCTTATAGTTTTTATAGCAATCGGTTTTATGTCTCAGTTTCAAGATAGGTGTTATAATAATGAAAAAGCTACGATTTATTTGGTGGTAAAAATATTGATGAGAATAATATTATTAGTGAGTTTTGATTATGTTTTGGAAAAAGTTTATATATTTGCTTGTGGTTTTGCCCGTGTGGTAGTGAGTAGTAACTATCCCACACTTTTAAAGTTATTCTTCTGTCCTCGTCACACAAAACGTCATTTGTACTGGAAAGTGCAAATTCATGGTATGTGTGGTATTTTTAAGGATGGTAATCACAGGAACTGCTGGTTCGAATTGAAAATTTTTTTAAGTGTTCAATAGCCCATTTATCGAGGAAGTTTAAAGACGAAGATATATAACATCACGCTACAACCAATAGGAGCGGTGCATTATTGAAAAAACTGGCCAAATGCGAGTCGAACTCGCGTGCAAAGGGTTCCGAACGAATTTTTTTTTTAACATGTTATTTTAATACTATAGAATTCTTATAGACTTTCCTGTAATATTAAGTAAAAATCTATTACCTACTTATCTCCATTTTTTTTTCAAAAATTTTGGCTCAGTAGTTTTGGAAATAAGGGGGAGGAGGTTATGGTAATTTTTCGTCTAATTTCTTGAATAACTTCAAAACCATTTATTTTAAAATTATGAAAAAAATATATTTAAAACCCTCACATTTAAGCCCTTTCATTTGAAATATGTCGCACGATATTGTTTAAAAAACTATTTATTTGTAATTTTTTAGTTTGACCCCCAAAAGTGAACCATACCTACTAAAAATTTAAATAGGGTGAAGCGATACTTTAGGCCTGGACAGCTTTTAACACTATACAAAGCACAAGTCCGATCCTGCATGGATTATTGTAGCCACCTTTGGGATGGCTCAGCTAAGTATCAGCTTGCCGCGCTTGACTCGGTGGAACGCAGAGCTAAGAGGCTCTTCGGCGACGTAAAACTGGTGGATGTCAAGCTACATAGCTTGGCTCATCGCCGTAAGGTTTCCTGCTTGTCGGTCTTCTACAGAATGTACTTCGGTGAGTGTGCCCAAGAACTCCACGACCTCATCCCACCGGCCCCCTTCTACCATCGGACATCCAGACGCACTGCATCTTACCATCCCTACCTTGTGGCTATTCCACCAATTCGCACTAAGTGTTTTCAAACGTCTTTTATAATGCGCACAGAAAAGGAGTGGAACTCTCTGCCTGCGTCTGTGTTTCCGAAAGCTTACAACCCTAATCTCTTCAAAGTTAGAGTGAACAGGCTCCTTTTGGGTAGGCTCGCTCCATCGTAGACTTTGTCTCTGTCATCTCTGACATAGACTAGAGTCAAGAGCAAACCCATTACAAATAAAATAAAAAAAATAATAATAATAATTTACGTAAACGCTACCGTATTTGAATCACAGAAGTCCATATGTGTACCAAATTTCAACAGAATCGGCCCGGTGGATCCGGAGAAAACTGGCTGTGACAGACGGACAGACAGATAGACACCTGAGCGATCCTATAAGGGTTCCGTTTTTTGTTCGGATCCCTAAAAATTTGACGCAGATGTAGTTGTGCTTCATCGTGCAGCTAGTAATTTAATACAATCGCTATAAATCATTACAGTCCAAATAATCACAAACTTTACTAGTCCGCTTCATATAATGCATACCATTTTTTTCAATTTCGCCTATCTGCCTATCAAAAACAAAATAACATCGATAAAGTACCCTATTGAACAAATAACAGACGCCTTCAATATAACGGGCATGTAGTCAAAGAGATCGCATCTTTGTCCAGAAGCTGATATCTATTATGATTACAATATGCACGCTTCAGCACACATTGGGTCGAACAAAATGCCTTTTCAATATTCCTCGGTAATCTTACATTTATTTCGTTAGAGGTAGGATCGAAATATATTGGTTATTTATTTCGTTGGTTTAAGAGAAAATTATAGTGTGTTTATTTTGTAGATTGGTTTTATTACATACTGAGAAAGAATAACAGCTGCACAGATCGATCTTCAAGGTTAAGGAACGCTTGCCAAGGTTGGTCTGAGAATGGGTGATCATCTTAAAATACCGAGTTTCCTCCATGCCTCGGAGAGTACGTTAAGCCGTTGGTCACGGCTGTCATTTGTAGAACTTTGGCAGTCGTTACGGATTGTCAGAGGCCAGTAAACCCGACTCCAATCTCGCCAAGAAATACCGTGTTACTCATTTAATGGGTTTTGGAGCTCCCATACAAGAAACCTTTTTTCCTCCTGTCGTGTGAAATTCCAACCCGCACTTGGCTGGCTTTTTCCTTCTCACAAGTCAGAACTTGCCACATTTCCAGGTAATAATTCTGAAATCACCATCCTTAACAAAAATAATGGCACTTGATGGCGAAATCTTTGTGTATGACTCAGATTTAACGTCCGATACACGTCATGATCAAACAATTCACGTTCAGTCCACATTAATATACGCTCTAACGAGTGCTTAAATCATAAAAATATCCCTTGAAGCTTTTTGACGACAGTTTTGATCCGGTAAACTGTTCAGAAATACCATAAAATGCCTCCATTGTGTACTATTAATGGTTAATTTATACCCAAACTTGAAAACAATAGCTATTTGATTTTCATTATTCGCAATTCTGGCTTGAGTTTATTGTTTCATAGTAATAAATACGGGCTATTGTTGTAAATACCTTCCTTTAATGGATAGATAGTGTTGTCCTAGAATGTGGATGAGTCGTTTGTCTGATATTGTGAAGCTCTCTAGATTGGTTTTGATAAAGTCTGTTTTTTTCTAATTCTCATTTTTCAAAAAAAAAAAAATGGTTTTGCTCTTGACTCTAGTCTAGGTCAGAGATGACAGAGACAAAGTCTACGATAGAGCGAGCTTACCCAGAAAGAGCCTGTTTACTCAACTTAGAAGAAATTAGGGTTGTGAGCATTCGGAAACACAGACGCAGGCAGAGAGTTCCCCGCCATGGGATCTGCAGGCGAGAGCCCTCGCGCTCATTAACGAATGACGCGTGGAGGCACAACGCTGGGGCCAGACCCCTCTGATGTGACAAATCGCGGCACACCCTCAATTGTGCCGATAATTACCCTATTTGAGGAGTGGCTAGAGCGGCGCCACGCGTCCTCACCTTTCGCTGGACGCAGGTAATCCCGGATACGGTTGTTTCTGGAGGTACATTAAGAGGAACACGGATGGGTTTTAGTCAGTAAGAGTCTTCACCCAGAGCGGGAAGAGTCATTTGATGATTACCCATCCATAAAAAAAGGCAGAGAGAGAGAACTAAAATGGAGTTAGGCAGGACACCTGGCAAGGCGCAGTGATGATAGGTGGAGTAAGGCAGTGACCGAGTGGCGTCCAAGGACTGGAAGAAGTAGTGTTGGTCGACCAGCGGTGAGATGGACGGATGACATCGTTGCCATCGCAGGAAGAACCTGCATTGGGCTGGCACAGGAGCGTGGGGATTGGCACAATAAAAGAGAGGCCTATGCTCAGCAGTGGGTGAAGTCAGGCTGTGGATGATGATGGTGAATAACTGCTGCCCCGGTCAGCCATGCTTAGTTTATTGGTCTGTGGATGAGTAACCTATCAAAGATATAATAAACTATTCCTTAAGATGAATACAGACATTGCGAGGCATGCACCGCGCACGCCTCACAACGCATACGCTTCGATGTTAATTTGCCTGTGTACCCATGCTTCACCATAACGTGCGGTGCGCCTGCCTTGCAATTTCTGTATCAGCCTTTACACCCTCATGACTCCTTCGTGCATTGGAAAGCATGATACGCGTATCTAAAAGCGGGTCTAAATGGGCCACTTTAGCAGAATCATAATGTTAACCACACAACAATCTGTCTAATTTAATTTTCATCTTTATCGCTAACGTATTAGGTTCAAGTTTGATTGGGAAAATGTTACAGTGAGGGGTAGCGCGATGTGCTTTCTGATTCTGCTGAAGTGGCATTTTTAGACTCCGTGGTCAAAAATCAGTCATCCCAAGAGATATTGTGCTAACCAGTTACTGGGTTTCTGCTCCTACTTTCTACTAGTCCTAGAACTGTCTCCGTGGTCGAGTGGTATAGGCGTTTGCCTTGTGACCCGGTGGTCGTTGATACTCACGGGAAAGCATACTTTGTAAAGTTGTTTACCGGTTTGTTTAGAATATTGCAGGCTTGAATCACCTGATTGTCTGATAAAAGATGATGTCGTGCTTCGGAAGTCACACAAATGGCGGTTGTCAAATAAACCATGTCAGAGGGCCTTGATGCGGTTTAGAAACTCTGACACTAGGGTGTGTGAGGTCGTTAGACCTTACTACCCACACGAGATGAAGAAGAAGACTAGTCACACTTCAATTTGGTGCATTTTTTGTATTGTCAATTATTTGTGTTTTGATACCCAGTGTTGTGGTCCACGTATCATGATCAGAAACAGTTGGAAGCCATTTGTAACACTTACTGTTTTATAGTGTAAACCGCATTGCTGTACTGAGTTATGAAAATACTCTTCTAAACAAAAAAAGAATCATCCAAATCGGCTGACAATTAGTGAAAATATCGCTGAACAAACATATTTTATGGGATCTCATCATCAGATCCCAATTTAAACCTACCATCATTAGCTCAGCAACATGAGATGATGTTTACCAGGCACAAATATCTGAATTGCGTTAGAAAGTTAATGAACATTGTATGTGCCAATAAAATTTGAGGGTTGCCCTCGATTTTCATGGGATCCCATCATCGAATTCTGACTTGGTAACAATCGGACCAATCGGAAAAAATACTCTTTCAGATGAAACAAGAATTTTTCAAATCGACTCATAAATGACGGAGTTATAAGGTAACAAAAAAAAATACAACCGAATTGAGAACCTCCTCCTTTTTTGAGGTCGGTAAAAAAGACATGCAAGGCATAAACACGGTGTCATTTTAGTCGTATTACAACGGCAGCCCACTTCATCTATCCAATAACTTCAACACATTCATAAAAAAAAAATATATATGGACATTAAAATTATTAAATAAATAAAATTCTATTCATTATCATGACGCGTGACGTGCAGTCCGAGTCTTGTGTTCCACGGACGGCGCAGAAGGGAACGGCAACATTGTTTTGATACTTTAACATTATTAGCAGGGTGTTTAATGCATTATTTGTTTTATTGTACATGTTATCATAATTAATTACTAAAAAAAATTATGACACCTAGAGATAGTTTATGTCGGGTACATTAAGTGGACCGCCTTTGCAAGACAATTAAAATAGCATCGTGTATCTTTTTTTAATAAAATCTGTGATTCCCAAAGTACTTACCAACTTAATGTAACGGCCATCCAAAATCTGATCTTTCCATAAAAATGACTATGGAAATTTAAAAGTCTCACATGTATTTTTAAAATTGATCTAATTTTAAAAAATCTAAAAGATATCAAATAATACAATGGAAAAGAAATTAAATGGAAAATAAAAAATACAAAACTCCCTATCCCAATTCAACACCCCGTTTAAAGCTAAAAATATTAAATTACACACAAAAATAAATCCCATTGTTTGGTTCCAGCCATTACATTAAATTATCACTTGAAAACTAATTAAAAAGACAATAGGAAACTTTGCAAATAACAGAACTCCATCGCCAGCTTTATTTAAGCAACAGTAATTTCTTCCGTTAATGGGACGAGTTTTAATATAATAATATTGAATAAAAAAAATTCTTTGCTTTAGTTTTTTCCTCTGGCTTTACCCAAAGTCTTTGTAACAGAAATCGAGCATTTTTGGAATGAAAAGAGAGAAGAACTTGCTATTATTTCAGACGTTTTACAAACATTTAATCATCATCTGCCTAGCCTTTTCCCAACTATATTGGGGTCGGCTTCCAGTCAAACCGGATTCAGCTGAATACCAGTGTTTTACGTGGAGCGGCTGCCCACCAGACCTCCACAACCCATTAACTGGGTAACACGGTACTTCCTGGCAAGACTGGAGTCAGATTTACTGGCTTCTGGCAATCCGTAACGACTACCAAAGATCTACAAATGACAGCCGGGATCAACGGCTTAACGTGCTTTCCGAGGCACGGAGGAAACTCGGTATATTAAGATGGTCACCCATCCACAGACCAACCTTGGCAAGCGTAGCTTAACCTTAAAGATCGACCCGTGCGGCTGTTATTATTTAATTTAATAATAAACAAACATTTAATACAAAAACAAATTGATTTCACCTTTTCAGCTTTCTACACCCAGCAGTTTCAGGTGTGCGTTATCTGTCAGTAACGGAAGAATGTTATATGTTAGGACTAGCTTTTCCCGCGTATTTCACTTCGTACGCGCATATCCCGTCCTATCCCGTTCCCGTAGGAACTTGTCTTAGTGCTCCTTTTCACTCCAAAATGAGCCCAAATTTTAGCTTTCTGCGACATGTAGTTTCGGCTGTGCGTTGTCTGTCAGTCACTCAATCAGTAATAAAATAATTTTATATATAGTATATATTGATTGTTGATTGGTGATGATTGATAGTGTAAGCTTGCTCCTCACGTTTGCGTTGGATAATAAATTTAAGCATAATATTACACAATATATTTGTTAAGTTTTATTGTAATCCAACGTCCTGCCTCCTTTATTTGAACACTCTTAAAACTCGAACATGATCTCATAAGATTGGGATACCCAGATTAAAAGTATTCTTTGTCTAAATTTAGACGTGTTCCGCAAAAAAAATTAACAAGAATTTGTTCGAAATAGAGACCGTTTTAGTCAGTAAGAGACACTTTCTTTCGCTCCGTCCAGAACGGAGCTAGTCATTTGATAACTTTCCACCCTTGAACAAAAAAAAAACGTTTTCAGAAAGAAAGAAAGAAAGAAAGAAAAAGCGTTTATTTGCGCCAGGCATGACGCATACCAAAAAAATAAAATAGAAATTAAATAAAATTTAATTATAGGAATTGGGAAGATATGCGAAATATTATTCGATGGCCGTTTTGCGCGCATATTCGCGCAAAACGGCCATCGCTCAGCATAATACTGGGACTCGTGTGCGAGACAGAGCCACAGCCCTGGTTTTCAGCGACAGCCGGCGTTAAGTATGACGTCAATCGGAGCGCAAAACGGCCATCGCTCAGCATAATACTGGGACTCGTGTGCGAGACAGAGCCACAGCCCTGGTTTTCAGCGACAGCCGGCGTTAAGTATGACGTCGATCGGAGCGGCACCAAAGACAACAAAAACTAAAATCCATGCAATGCGCACGCCCACAATATGGCTGACAGACGAAGGAATGCGTCTAGTGACATTACAATTATTATGCAATGAAGTTCTTGACCTGCGCAATACACGTAATATTCGGTAATGTTTCTGTTATCACTTAGTAAAATATGTTTAATTAAATTGAGAGATTAATAACCAATCATCATAATCAGCCAATCTAATCATATTAAAGCTAGAACTGGTCCTACGTACGCTACGTATGCGTTGCATACGATAAGTGTGTACATAGGACCAGTTTGTCTCCAGCTTAATGGTGTAACTACTGTTTAGCAGATTGTTCATTTAAATTCTCTTCATAGAAAAGTTTTATAGAGAACCCATAAGTTGATTGATATGGAATGCCCATGGGACCGACCGTACCGTTGTAATTTCATATTTAGTCCAGTATATTTTCATGTTATACAATTCACTCTGTCTTTCGTTTAACTTACCTCAACCTATCGTTGCCATCAGGCCTCCATCCGAATTTGTGTTGATTGGCAGAGACTAGCACTCTCATGAATTTAAAAATCTACTAAAAGAATGTTGATGAAACAAAAGGCTAATAGAATTTCAAATTTTATATTAGAATAAGGCTAATAAACTTTGTCATTCACAATAACAGAAGAAAGAAGGATTCCCAAACTCAATCATCGCCACAAGTACCGAACAACCTGCTCCCCAAAAATCCTCGATCCAAATCAGAGCCGGCAAGAAATATCAGCGGAATATGAAAAACAAATATATCACCGAGCTGTTGTCGACATATGGGGCTGACAGGGATAAAAACAAACTGTCTAGACAATATTCTACGTCAGGTAGTCACGAAAAATAGCCATGTTTATTCATAATGAAAGGGTCTCGTCGAAGGAAAGGTGTGTTTTTCCAGAGATATTTGTTGCCAGGAAGTAGAGCGACTTAGCATTTTGAATAACTAATGATGTTTGAATAAAAAAAAATGCTACTCGTGGTAAATAAGTCGTTACGAAAAAAAATACTGTGGCAAGCCGTGTGACTGATGGGAATTTATATTAGCGAAAATCAGGATCGCCTATACAAACTTTTATGTCCTATTAGGAGTTGAAATTCCAAATTATTCTTCAATCATTTTCCACAATTTTTTAGTTTTTCTGTAACTTTAAATGTTTGTTAGATTATTTAGATCAAATCTTGCAAGGTGCATCAGAATCAATCCTCTTATCCTACTTAGTTGAAATAATAGATACCAAACGTCTTTAATAATGCGCACAGCAAAGAGGTGGAACTATCTACTTGCGGCTGTGTGTAAAGTTAGAGTGAACAGGCTTCTTCTGGGTAAGCTCACTCCGTCGTCTACTTTATCTCTGTCACCTCTGACCTAGACTGGAGTCAAGAGCAAACATATCTTAAATAAAACAATTGATACATGTTCGTTCAGTTCCACTGACAATTAATTTGTATTATAACTGTGACCTGATTCTGCGACTAGAGTTGATACCGAACATCGAAACAACTCCTCAATAGTCAACAGTAAAGACTCAAAATACTACTTTAGCGTGACCCTGAATGACATCATTAATTACGCTTTCAAGAACATCAACTTAATGGTACAGTCTATTTCTAAGGCCTCCCGATATTTCCTAGAACCCAGTCTCCAGCGGCATTTCTATTTTGACACCCCATAGAATCCACCCTAGGGTGGATACTGGGAAACGTAAGTCCGGGAATCCACCTTTAGCTAGGGTATTACAAGATTAATGATCATCACACTTGATCGTATATTGGGGGTATTATTGTAATCGGTTGATGTGTGCATCTAGGGTGGAAAAACAATATCAATACGACACAGATTCCATCTATGCACTTTGGCTCAAGGCGGATACTCAGACATGCGTTTCCGAGTATCCACCCTAGGGTGTATTTTATAGGGTATCAAAATAGAAATGCTAGTCTCCAGGTACCTCTGACTATACATACGAGTAGACAATAGATTAACCTAACCCCTCGTTTAGCTACAAACAACGTTGGCTACACTGACACCGGCTGTCTAATCGATCCTAGCCGTTGGCTTCAAAGCAAACCCTTTGGATATTATTGGAGCCCCCAGGTGTTTGTACAAGCCGGTAACTGACACCCTGTTAAATAATGTTTACTTTTATTGTAAGGTGTGATGAGTGAATGTTTTTCCTTTGCGATGTTAGTTTTTAAGGTTTGAAACTTATTGAAATAACAACGTTTACTTACGTAACCTTTCTACTTACGTAACTGGTTAAGGTGGCTTGTAGCCGATGGATGCGAGACGCACAGGACCAGTTGTTGTGACGACATTTGGGTAGACCTTACTAGTAGCGCAGGTTTTTCGGCTGATATGATGATGAATGATTTGCGTAACGCATTTTCGACACGTTTTTGGGACCACATTCATTACGCGAATACGAGGCTAGGCTAGGCTTGAGGAGCTCGTGGCTAAATAATAATAGCCGCACGAGTCGATCATGAAGGTTAAGCAACGCTTGCCAAGGTTGGTCTGTGGATGGGTGACCGTCTTAACATAATAAGTTTGGATGAAGGATGATGATGACGTGGACGCATATTCGCATAATAATGAATCATCATCTGCCTAGCCTTTTCCCAACTACATTGGGGTCTGTTTCCAGTCAAACCGGATTCAGCTGAATACCAGTGTTTTACGTGGAGTGGCTGCCTACCAGACCTCCACAACCCATGAACTGGGTAACACGGTACATTTCGGCAAGACTGGAGTCAGATTTACTGACTTCTGACAATCCGTAACGACTGCTTTCCGAGGCACGGAGGAAATTCGTTATGTTAAGATGGTCACCCATCCACAGACCAACCTTGGCACGTTGCTTAACCTTGAAAATCGACCTGTGCGGCTGTTATTCTTTAGCCACGAGCTCCTCAATCAGTATGCGCTACGAAAAAAAGCATGATGTAGTGCTGCATTTTCACATTCGAAACAAACTTCAACTATTTCACTATTTCCCAATTGTAATTACTAAGCAACCTCATAGAAAATCCAACGAAAAGCACTCAATTACAAAGTCCCAAGCAGGTGCCATAAATAGAGAAACTTCATCAAGCCACCTTATATATTTCGCCTCTCATCCCTAGGGATAAAAGACCGTCTGTATTCATCCCTTCTATTTAGTCACTAAGTAACGTGACGAAAAAATCCCACACACATTTGGGGTGGAACATCGGGGCATGTAAAAATTACTTGTGGAGTAGCAAATAAAAAGTGTATTTTTTTTTGTTTTTAAAAAATGTATTAATCTATATAAAATAATTATGTCAAAGTTATGAAGTATTAATTAAAGTGAAATTAAAATATTCGTAATAACTTAATCGAGGTTTAGTTATTAATTTGAATGATTTTTCTTCACCTAATGAATTCTATATTAAGCAAGCGTTGTACCCGTCATCGTTGTAGTCACATCATTGCTTTCCATCAAGTGAGATTGTGGCCAAGAGCGTGCTCAGCCATCTTCTTATCTATATATCTTATACTACTCTGTCAAGAAAGTACCGGGAAAAGATCAATAATACACAAAATGTCTGTTATTCATCCAAATTTATTTTATCACCTTCAAAGTATGCTCCTTTAGAAACGATACACTTGCGCCAACGAATAATCCATTCATCAAAACATTTTTTAAACGCTGCTTCCGGAATTGAGTTCAGTTCTCGCCGCGAATTCTCCTCTAAGTCTTCTATCGATTGAAAACGGGTGCCACGAAGTGGTAATTTGAGTTTAGGAAAAAGAAAAAAGTCAGCAGGAGCCATATCTGGTGAATATGGTGGTTGCTGGATGGTATTTGTTGAGTGTTTGGTTAAAAATTCGTTCACAATGATAGCCTTGTGCGAAGGCGCATTCTCGTGGTGCAAAATCCAAGAATTTTCTTTCCACAAATCTGGCCTTTTTCGTCGAATTTGCTCTCTTAAACGCCGCATAACGCTCAAATAATATTCTTTATTTACCGTTAGACCTTCCGGTAAGAATTCAGAGTGCACAACACCGCGATAGTCAAAGAAAACAGTCAACATGACTTTGACTTTTGATCGACTTTGGCGTGGTTTTTTCGGTTTCGGTTCAGTTGGAAGGCGCCACTCCGAAGCTTGTTGACTAGTTTGCATGTCAAACTCGTAAACCCACGTCTCGTCACCAGTAACAATGCGTTTCATGAATGTTGGGTCCGAACTGACTCGTTCTAGCATGTCCTCAGCGACTTTCATGCGATTGAGTTTTTGGAGAAAATTCAGATCTTTTGGGACTAGCCGAGCAGCAACATGTTTCATACCCAAATGATTAGTTAAAATGGTACGGATCGACTCGTGAGATACAGAAAGTTCGGCGGCTATCTCTTTCAGAGTTAAATGGGGATTTTCAGTCACTATTTCCTTCACTTTTGCAATATTAACTTCAGTTGCAGACGTTGACGGCCTACCAGAGCGAGGCAAATTTTCCATCAAATCTCGACCGCTGTTGAACGCTTTGAACCACTCATAAGCACGAGTTTTTGATAAAGTCGATTCACCGTAAGCCTTCTGTAACATTTTCAGTGACTCCGAACACGAAATTCCATTGGCGATGCAAAATTTAAGACAAACTCTTTGTTCGATATTTTTGTCCATTATGAAATTCGCAATACACACTTTATATGATATTACTAAAACCAGCACTGTATTTAATATAAATAACAGATGCAACTCAAACTCCGCGCCAAAATGGAAAACAGTTGTGCCAATCTAACAACTACAAAAAAACAAAAATTTGAATTTGGAACTATAAACAAATCATCCATTCCCGATACTTTTTTGACTGAATGTATATATAAAAATGAATCCCTATTTCCCTTGGTCATCGCATCACGCTTGAACGGCTGGACCGATTTCGATAATTTTTTTTTGTTGTGTGCGTTCTGGTCACGAGAAGGTTTTAGGCTATATAATATCTCGCTATGTCCTTTGGAGGATGAGCAATATTCACAAATGTCCGTTTTAACGACAGGCACAAGGTTCGATCCCCAGCCAGCAATAGCAATTATTTTTGTGTTTATTTTATCGTTTGAACTTTATTTTACACCAAAGTATTGTCAAAAAAATAATAAAATGTTTTGTTTTTGCACTTAAAATAACATTGAAGCTTATTTTTCACATTTTTCCAAACAGTTTAGTGGGGAATTGTTATAAAAACCACAACTTAATATAACTTTGCAGATACTTATGCGTCTAACCTTAACAATGTTTATCATCACGCTATACTTTCAAGGGGCTGAACAGCGAAAAACCATGACATAAATAAGATTGGCAATTTCAATCGCATGTCAACGGCACTCATAGACCATAGGTATAGCGACGGCTATAACGACTTGGTGTGGGTTCGAATCCAAACAGTTATGGTTATTTTTGAACTTTGTGCATATTTTTAAATAATTCCATTTCCTCTCTTTTTTATTTTTGGTAATATTTTATACATTGATAACATGTTATTATTGTATTTTGTAAATTTTTTTGCCATTTATCTATGTCAAAATATAATGGCCCACATAATAATAATTGATAATTAACAGAACGCATCACGTTCAAAAATACAAAACCATTGTAGATAACTTTTACACATAAACCGGATAGGAATTGTAGCAATTTACATGAAATCAACATTACATAATGCAGATACCCATAATGCCATCTATTGACCTTAAGACAGCATGAGAATTACATCAAAACATATTTTTTAGATATTAGTGCTACTTTTAAGATGTCTAAAAAAGGGATTCTTTTATTACCTTAAAAATATCGTTCTGAATGAATTTCGCATTAATAAAATAAAACAAACTCAGAACTAATATTTAGACAGTTCAACTTCAGATTCCATAGATGGCGTTATGTATTTGATCTTATTTTTTTAAATCGTCAACTGGCGTCTGCTTATATTTGCTAAGCTTAACTTGAGTTGCTCAAAAATGAATCTTTACGGGTCTAGGGCCTGGGATCACGTCATACCACCGGCGACCAGCTGGCGAAGTCCCATGGTAGAGGAGTCGCGAAAAGAGTTGAATTAGATTGGTTAACCGGATGTCTAACTGGGTTTTAAAAACTTAAATCGTTTCGATTTACGTTCCCAATTTGAAATAAATTGAGAATTAACTTGATTCATCAAGTAGTTTCTTAACTTAGTAGTTTGATGAATAGCACCATTCATATAGCGCAAAATAATATTAGCATTGGTACAAAGGTCAAATATGCAAACATACAGCCTTTTTATGGCCAGACGCCATAAAGAAGGCTGTTAAAGCCAGCACGCACAGAGCGGTTCACACTGCAGAATACCGCATGGATACGCGGCGTGTGTGGTCGCGATCCTCAACATTCCAGGAACGACGGAGAAGAAGAAAAATGCAAACATGATATAAGAAGGCCATTCAAATGCGCATTATTTTACGAATACTGTTAAAAATTGTCGATGGTATACACAACAATCAAAAGATGGTTATGTTATTTTAGAAGATAGCCTATGTTGTCCGTTGCTTCAGCAATAATTAATTACTTCTGTGAACGGGGTATCCACCAACCAAGCGGACCATTAATACGGATAATATTGACAAATGTTTTTGGGAAAAATAAGGAAAATATTTCCATGAAAACGCAAAGAAACAAAATGATATTACCATCCGATCAAATTTTATGATTTCTATTTAAATAATTAATTCATAAAAAACTTTGCAAAGGCACTTGGCTGAAAGTCACACGTATCTAACAAACTGTCATAGTAGCTGAAATAAGATTTCGGTTGATTGCTCCGGCATGGCTTAAAACTGTTCAATTCCCAGTGAAGCAACAGCTCAGGGCCAAAAACTATCCGTTGCGGGTTTCACCCTCCAGTGGATCATAGGAAACTGTAGATCCCCAGGCAATGACGCCAGATACGAACTTTGCGAAGCGAGTTTCCGAGACGGTACTGCTGGACCTGTACCCACTTCTCCTCTTACCTTTCTCACTGATTCGTTCATGAATTAGCCAGAGATCAACAGAACATCAAGACAACAAATGGTCACCGTCTACAAATTACAGTGCAGCCTATGCAAGCGACTAACTAAGCCACTTCTCAACCCAAGTAGAAATACCCTCCGAATAATAATAGGTATAATTACGGGTCATTTCCCCGTAAAAACATATCTTTTTAACATAGGCACTGCGGCACGATGGATCGATGTTTTAAAAAAGGTGGCTGGCAGTGGATGGACGTGGACTGCACAAGACCGGAATGGTTGGCGCTTTGTGGGAAGCTTACGAAAGCTTACTAAACAGTGGACGGCAATTGGCTGAAATGATGACGATGATGATAGTCGCCATAGACAGCCCAATGTACAAAAAAGGTGGCACAAGACCGGGATGGTTCGCGCTTTTTGGGAGGCCTAGATTCAACAGTGGACGGCAATTGGCTGGCATCATCATTTGATGATGATAGTCACCATAGACAGCCAAAGGTACAGACATTGCTTCGATACCGAGAAATCAGTAGCCCACTTAATTCTGGAAAATGAGGCCTTTGCTACCCGACGTGCAAGAATCTTCGGAAAGATGAGGACACTCAGCGAAACCTATATGCGTAGCTTCGCTGGCTAACCTGGCCAGGACTCCTAAGCACAATGGCGCGAATGGGAGTCTAATTGCGGATAACGGAATCTTAACTGTACTCTCTCCGTTGCGAGGGTAGTCTTTCCTTCTGGATAGAGTTTTCCATTTCAACTTTATGTAGCTCTATCCTAGCAACTTTTTTTACATTAAAACGTTTCTCATTACGAAAAATTACTAAGATTGGTCGGCGTTTTGAATAGAAGAAGTGATACAGCCAATGCCTTGCATTCTAAGCAATGCTAGAAGTTGACTGTTTGTATATCTTATGCCACAGTGGTTGCTGGTCGCTCACAATGAGCCTGATCAGAAGGCTTAAAGTCACTCAAAGGGCAATGGAGAGGGCAATGCTTGAAGTATCCCTGCGTGATCGAATCAGGAATGATAATATTCGTAGAGAACCAAGGTTACCAACATAGCACGAAGCATTGCCAAACTAAAGTGGCAGTGGGCAAGGCATATTGCTCGCAGAACAGACGGTCGATGGGGCCGAAAAATTCTGGAGTGACGACCGCGTACCAGAAGACGCAACGTTGAAAAGCCTCCCACAAGGTGGACCGATGAAGGTCGCGGGTAGCCGATGGATTCGAGACGCGCGGAACCGGTCGTTGTAGTAACGCTTGGGACACGCTTTGTCCAGCAATAGAGGTCTTTCGGCTGATATCATGATATCTTAGCGATCTTACCTAGCGACATCAAACTATATGACATACACGCAAACGAAGTCGCCTGCAACAGCTGCCTTTTTCTAATCTTCTAATGTATAAAAATCTCGAATGAATTGTAATTTTTGTTATCGAACTCCTCCGAAATGGCTTGACCGATTTATATGAAATTTTTGTGTTAATGTATATGGCAAAACAACGTTTGCCGGGTCAGCTAGTTTATATATAAAAATGAATTGCTGTTCGTTAGTCTCGCTAAAACTCGAGAACGGCGGGGCCGATTTGAATAATTCTTTCTTGCTAATTTCGCCAGAATAAAAGGAAGGTTTAAAGACATAAAAATGGGTAAGTAGGTCGGGGTAGATGGGAGCGAAGCCGCGGGGGACAGTTAGTAATGAAATAAAATCAAACAAAAAACAACAATTTTTTTTTTTTTTTTTTTTACTATCGATAGGCACGCGTTTGACCACTATCTCACCTGATGGTAAGCGAGGATGTGGTCGAAGATGGAGCACGCTTGCCTTCTTAACGCTTTGTATTCGCTTCTGGCATAACTAAAAATATAAATAGGTAAATAGAAAAATCTCAATTTTTGGTAGATAGCGCCTTAAAAATCGCACTGTAGGAGATATGAAAATATTATTAATTTATATATTATTAATTTTATTACTACAAATTTATAGAGAGCCTAGCACGAATATTAATGACGTATAGTGCATTCAAAAGTCGCTTCCGTTAACGTTACTATACGTCAAAATATTCGTGCTAGGCCGTCTGGTCTTCTGTTATTTTCTGTGCGACAGCACGTGAACTTTTCGACTGATGACGTCAGAAATAAAATGGCGTCTCCCGAGAATTTCTTGATAGATTAATATTGTTAAGGTGCAAAGGTAAAAGGCAAAAGAAATGTGATATTTATACGAAATGTGAAATGAAGAAATTCGTGCGTGAGAAAAAGTTGAATTATATTAATTTGTATCTTGTGTTACGAAGTCGTTTCTTCTTAGTAATCATGAACCAATTTAGATTTGAACTAATATTACAGTAGGTATCTTTTCTTATAACATCGAAAAGAAGAGCATGAACTTATCTTACGAAAAACCTGTTATTCTGTAAAAAACATTTAGGAATAAAGGATCATTGTAATATTGCCTCAAGTATTTTGAATTTTCAAAAGATAACTAGAGATCTACTCAAACTGATAGGTATCTTTCTTAGCAAAAGAAAAAGACAAAAAAATATTGCGAAGATATATTGTATTCATTGCTAAAAAGAAGGTTCGGATCCAGTATTGAGGTTTGGGGATATAATAAACTAGCTGGCTCACGCAACTTCGTCTGCGTCACATTCTTTTCACGCGTTCAACCAAACAAACTTTTTAGCTTTATAATATTAATACCTATAGATATATATCTGTTATCTAACAGTGATGGGTATCATAGCGAGAATCAAAAATTAATAAAAACAGCCGCTGCAACAGACGGTCAGACAGAAAGAAATCTCTGTAACTGTCTGACCGTCTGTTCCGTGTGTGATCCTACCAAGGTCCCGTAATTTCATTCAGACGTGCGGAACCCTAAAAAAACAGCAACAAAACCGAAATCGTGATAAAAATAACCCAGATCTTTTTCAACAAGACATAAATTACTTGACAACAACCCAGAAAAACGCTAACACTAACGAAATACAAAAAGAAAATCTTGCCAGAAAAGGGGCTAACGAGAAAAATCTACACTTATGTAAAATATCCTAGAATGTACCGCTCTTACAAGACTCCGCGGGCTAGATTCAATCTTTACCAAACATATTGAATCTGTTCGGTTAGCAGACTGAGACAAAATGGCTGTGCCAAGTGTATACTACAAAATGTAAGCAAAATACTCGAACCGAGGAAAAGCTTTTTGGAGAAAATCTACGTATATTTCTTTAGTTTTTCTCTTATTTTATTAAAACTTTCAATATCGTATGCAAATTTTGCGGTGAAGAGGTAACATCAGGTGTGGTTTCTTGAAAGGTGTGGTCTTTAACCATTTCGTACTACAAATACCATATAGGTTTTTTTAACCTCAACTTAAACTTTTATCTTAAGTATTAGCATTAAGAGGAACATGAGCGGCGGAATTTTGTATGTAAAAAGTCATTATTCGAGGTTTGGCTCTCGAATGTTTTCTCCTCCAATATTAAACCAATATAAAAAAAAAACACAAACTGAATAAAAGGGTATGTACTGTGTTCCTATGCTTTCTTTTTTGAAAATTTATTAACCGTATAAGCACTAAAACCCTCACAAAATGCTCAAAATTATCCGATAAATCGTTGTCAACAACTCAACACAACCCTAGTGTAAAAAAGAGCTGTTTCAAAATGTATGGAGCCTGGGCCAGGTCCTTGTACACTATACTTAAAAATAGAGAAATACATTTAAAACAGTTCTTAACTGTCAAATTTCGTTAAAATGGCTTTGTTTGCTGGTAAAACAAAAGAAATTACACTTGAAATTGCAACACGCAGCAAAAACCCGTCATGGCGGTAAGCTGTCATTTTGATTGATTAATGACGTGTGACATTTATTTCTGACATATATTATTATTTACCAGCAACGAAATTGAAAAAATGACATTGTTATGACAGCTGACAGTTATTTTTCTATGATCTGTAACTAAATCGGTGCGACGCCATGTTGAAAATCGATAAAAGTAATTTATAAACATCAATTAACTACCACAACAGTAAACATTTAAATTAATTAAATGTGTACATAGACCTGGCTGGACCAATAAAAAAAAGAAAACATAGACACACTTTACATATTCTTTTTTTTTTCATTTTGTGAAATATCTTTAAAATCAGTCCAATATTATAGTAGAAAACAGTCGAGAGCCAAATCTCGAATTATGACTTTTTAAATACAAAGTCTCGCCGCCCATGTTTTCTCTTAACGAGCAGCGCTTGACCAATTATGTTCGGGTAGACGTTCAGTTTAACCGGGTGCAGCTGAGTACCAGTATTTTAAAGGACCGACTGGCTATCTTACCTCCACTACCCACTAACTGGGTAACACGATGTCCTTGGGGAAGAATGGTATCAAATTTTCTTAAAGATCTACAAGCCCAAACTTTATCTCCTTTCATTTAGTCCATCCAAAGGTGGTCTATATAATTGATCATAATGTGTCCATATAATGATGATTGCTTTGTGCGATAAGACCGCTCATTGTGCACTTGTTTTATAGAATTTTTACTTTGCTTTAATATGAGGTGTACAATAAAGTATATCTATACTAATATATAAAGCTAAAGAGTTTGTTTACTTGAACGCGCTAAGCTCAGGAACTACTGGTCCGATTTGAAAAACTATTTCAGTGTTAGATAACCCATTTATCGAGGAAGGCTAGGCTATCGGAAGGCTATATCATCACGCTAAGACCAATAGGAGCAGAGCAGTAATGAAAATTGTGACGCAGACGAATCTGTGTGGGTCAACTAGTATAAAAAAAATACAATAACAGCTTTATGTACCTTCAAATGCAAGATCTTGGTATGATAAGATGGTTGCCCACACAGACCGACTGAAAAAAGAGTTGTTTATCCTTCAATATCGAACACTTATAATTTTTTGGCAACGACCTCACTCTTTTCAAAATACTACATTGTTTTTTAAAAAAAAAACGTTGCCCCACTCTAAGAATTTCTCCTTTATCGTGGGTGTAACAAACATACAAAGTCACATACATAAACAGCCAGACCCAGAACAATTATCTGTTGGCCTTACAAATATTAATTGAATTGAACCCGCAACACTCAGCATAGCAGTCAATCGCTCAATCCCTTAATTTTTCTTTTTTTTAAGGATGGGAACTCATTAAATGACGCCTACCGCTCTGGGTGAAGCAGGAGGAAGTGTCAAACTCTTACTGACTAAAACCCATCCGTGTTCCTCCTAGTGCCCTTTGCGTTCCAGGAATACGGTACCTCGTTTGAACAGATTCCGTAACCCCAACGTCGCTCAACCCCTGCGCCAACCATGTGGTCAATTTACCATCAATTGCAAACCAAGAGAACAAAGAGACGTGGTCGTTTCAGTGGGCTTCATCAGAATTCTCAAAGTCACTCAAAGGGCAATCAGAGAGGACAATGCTTGGAGTTTCCTTGCGTGATCGAATCAGGAATGATGACATCCGCAAGAGAACCAAGGTTACTATTATAGGCCGAAGGATTGCCAAACTTAAGTGGCAGTGGGCAGGGCACATTGCTCGCAGAACTGATGGTCGATGGGGTCGAAAAGTTCTGGAGTGGCGACCAGAAGACGCAAGTTTGGTAGGCCTTCACAAGGTGGACCGATGATCTCGTAAAGGTCGCGGGTAGCCGATGGCCGATGGCGGGTAGACCAGTCGTTGTGGTGACGCTTGGGGGAGGCCTATGTCCAGCAGTGCTCGTCTTTCGGCTATATGATGAAACCAAAACCATAATCTCAAAAAATCATCACATAAAAACAATAAACAAAACGAACAACACACAAAAAAGGAGCAATCTATTTCAATATACTTCGCCATTCGTCTTCCTCACTTTCAACCCTTCTGCGACGATCTTATGTAATGTTATCGTTTATTTTTATTACTCCCCAACTATCGATTCGGGTACTAAAGTTCCGTGCCAAGAAAATACGGCCATTTATGATCCACCTGTGCAGGCTACAGCTATTGACTCCCTTGCCAAATGTTTGAGTAATCTGCGAAGATTGCTTGTTAATTTCAGTAAGCCATTATTTGAAAACGTGAAGAGATGTTGTGACGACCAAAGAGTATAGTTACTCTTGCGAAAAAGATTTGGCTTTATCGTACTGTCTTGACTTTTTTAGGCTTTAAGAAATTGTATCAAAACCTGGCAAAGTACGAGTCGGACTCGCATGCAGAGAGTTCCGAACGAATTTTTTTTTTTAAACATGTTATTTTATAATACTTCTTATAGGTCCTAGAGATGGGGAGGGAATAGCATATTTTTTAATAATAAAAACCAGGCAAGTCCAAGTTGGACTTGCACACGAAGGGTTCCGTACCATAAACCTTAATTTTTGTTATTTGTTGTATAGCGGCAATAGAAATACACAATCTGTAAAAAATTCAACTGTCTACCTATTACGATTCTTGAGATACAGCCCGCTGACAGACAGACGGACGGACGGACGGACAGCGGAGGCTTAGTAATAGGGTTCCGTTGATTACCCTTTGGGTAGGAACCCTAAAAAAAAACTTTTGAGACTTATAATGAGCCCTTTGATTTGATACCTCACACGGTACAGTTGGAAAAACTATTCTTTATTTCTACTTTTCGCCCCAAAACTTGACCCCATTTTCTATTTTTTTTTTCGTAACTTGTCCGTATTTGGGTCACAGAAGGTTAGATGTGTACCAAATTTCAACAGAATCGGTCCAGCAGATTCGGAGATAATCGGAAAATTGAGAGATACTGTAAGGGTTCCGTTTTCCTAAACAAAATTTTGAAAAGTACCTTATCATTAGCGAATTAAAAGAAATGAGTCTGTCTACATATCCAATCAATACGATTATAATATCTATGCCTACAGAATCCTAGCTAGTCTACTTCCAGACATAGGCCTTCTCCAAGTGTCACCAGATCAACTGGGCCTGTATGTTTCTCGCTTTCTATCATATCAGCAAATTGCCGTCCACTGCAGAACTTAAACCTTTTTTTTTCCGTGCGAAGATATTGCCTAACGCATGCCACATCATCCAGGGAGACGACGTGGTTATGTGGGACCTACACCCACTAAAAACTTCGCCTGAACACCTACTTTCGCCTTGATGGGTGGGTCGTGAGGACTGCTACGCATGACATTCGCGAACCATCCATCGTGGCCTACTTCTGGGCTCCCTCTTCTATGCCCGTTCGGGCTCCCTCTACTTTCAGTGATATCCGGGTGCACTGGGACATCACCACGACTCCAGGGACCTTACAGCGTGGACGATAGAGTCCCTGATCTATCGTCTGCAGGCCCCTCCTATGGCGGCATCAAGTCGAAATTTCGCCGCCTTGCGGAACTTAAACCTACCCCAAAGAGCGCCAACCATACCGGTCTTGAGCAGTCGCAATTCTGCATTCATCCTTTGCCAGCCACCTTCTTCAAACCATTGCTCCATCGTGTCGCAGGGCGACCCACACTACGTTTGCCCATACGCGGTCTGCACTCTAACACCATGTCTGCTCCATCGACCGTCTGTCCGTCTACAGACATGGCCAGCCCATGGTCGTTTTCTGTACTATTTTTAAGTCGACTAAGAGAAACGAGAACACTAATTTCTTTCTACTCTAAATCTATGCTTACCTACTTATACATATATAAAGCTGAAGAGTTTGTTTGTTTTTTTTTATTGTTTTTTGGCTAGAACGCGCTAATCTTAGAAACTAGTAGTCCGATTTGAAAAAAAATGTCAGTGTTAGATAGTCCATTTATCGAGGAAAGCTATAGATTATACATCATCACGCTTAAACCAATAGGAGTGGAGCAGACGAAGTTACGCGGGTCAGCTAGTAAAAATAATATTCTTATTGGTGGCAAAACAAACAAATTATGAGGTACGACTTTTTGAGATCTACAGACAGTTGTAATTTGTCGATAATATTATTTTTCATATTAAGTGGCTAAATAATAACAGCCGCACGAGTTGACCGACTTTCCTCCGTGCCTCGAAAAGCACGTTAAGCCGTTGGTCCCGGCTGTCATTTGTAGATCTTTGGCAGTCGTTACGGATAGTCAGAAGCCAGTTAATCTGACTCCAGTCTTGCCATGAAGTACCGTGTTACTCAGTTAATGGTTTGTGGAGGTCTGGTAGGCAGCCGCTCCACGTAAAATACTGGTATTCAGCTAAATCCGGTTTGACTGGAAGCCGACCCCAATATAGTTGGGAAAGGGCTAGGCAGATGATTATTTTTCATATTTATTCAGTTTACTTACTTTTGCGATACTTACTTCTTCCTTCAAAGCTGGATACCGTGAACCTGAAGATATTTTTTGAATCAATGATGCTCTGGAACCACCAATAATTCTGCTATTTGAGGAATTAACTCATAACATACCCTCTGAACTTGATAACTTTTGGATTTTACCGTCTCTTTGACTAAGTAGGTACGGTATATATCCTTTGTATCATCAGCAGTGATTGGCGTTGGTAGTGCTATTTTGGGTCCATGAAACTATTAGATAATGTTAATATGGACATTATTCTCGGGAATATTTTTCTGAATAATAATAATAGTAATAATATGTTTATTTTTCACCACAATATAATACAATAGGTACATCAATTAAATGTCAATGTATTAAATGATGTTAAACTGTTTAAGATATCACAAGTACGCACAATGACATACCAAATTACTCATTTTCGTTATAAGCTGATCTCGCGCGGTTCTGTTTGGATATTATGTACTGGTCCTGACATTTAGAAGGATATCTTTTCCCCATGGTAACGGTCACTAATCGCTGGAATGGCAGTACCTATGCCGATCACTGAGTATCATGTTAGATTTGGATCGTATTGATGTCAAAATAAAGATTTTATTTCATTAGCGTTTGGCATTCATGGGCTGTGTCGTAGACATAGACCTCTTCTAAAATGTTATAGACAGTATATCATAGTAATTTTAAAGGTTATTATTTTGTTTAAGGACTTTACTCAGATTATAATGTTCTAGTGTCTGTATAATAATAATTATCTATCAAGGTAAAGGAAAAATAAAAATCAACAAAACAGTTTTCATTTTTTTTTTATTAAACTCATATTTTTTACAAAGAAACTATTCACATGAAAATCATTACAATTACCGTTACAAGTACCTTGATATTAACAGTTGACAAATAGATCCGATAAAAGATGTCAGACATCAGTTTCTATGACTAACTAATTACAATATTTACATCATTATTTACATAATTACAGTTGACAAAAGTAAATTCGACAAAGACCATTTTGATATTTCATAAAATTGTATAAACTAAGAATTATTATTCACAGCCGGAAAAAAAGAATAGAAAATAGAATGAATCAAAATTCTCAAGTCTTTTTAGATTATGTGTTAACATGTTCCAACATTTCTGGTAACGCGTTGTACGCTACCATGTTACCAAAACCTTTAGGCTCTTTCTTGGTTACTATGGCAACGATTTCTTCTTCTGGTGGCGGAGGTGGAAACTCTGCATTAGGGTCCACAGCCGCCGATATATCATCTACACTAAGAACTACTTCTCTATTGTCAATTTCGATTCTGTTACGCTCTAAAGAACTATCTTCCATAATGCTGTACAGATTTTCTGACTTACTCTTACTATACATTTGTCAGGAATTCATGTAAAACGGATCGTTTATATTGACTCCATCATTGACTGTGTTACCCTTTTGGGACCACTGTTTTTGTTGATGCTTTATCCTATAGATAATTTCGTCGTGTATTACTCCGAAACACATGGCCGTTAGTGCCAAACCCGTTAGGGTATACGCAGAACAAAACCACAGAGTAGTAGATTTAATGGTGTAGTACCTAACCCCGTTTATTGTTGTATACGTCATACCAGGAACAATATTACCAAACCCAATAGTGCTTAACGCCATGAAACAGAAATAGAAACCATCTATGATACCCAAATTGTCTATTTTGAACAGAACTACTGCTCCGATAACTATGTATATAAATATCGCTGCTAGACATAAAAGAACGGGAGCTAGTATGCTGAGACCATGCATTGATAGCTTAGAGTCCGTGTCTGGCCAACTGATGACGTCATCTTTGGCTGTACTCGTAGTTGGTCTTTCTGATAACGACAAATCTTTCTGACTATCAGGTTTTAACACGTAGCATTCTTCTGTGGGTGTTTTGCTCGTATTTTGACTGTTAAGCATTTCTTCTTGCTGTCTCCTCAGCTTCATTCTGCGTTCTTTCTCTGCCATTCTACGTTCATCGTAGCAACAGTAGCCGCAGTTGGAGCAGAGACAGCAGCAGAGGGCGCGGCTGAAGACGCTGCGCGCCATCTTGGATAGAAGGGACCCGACGCTCGATAAGTAGACCAGGGTGAGTGGTATACCGATCAAAGCGTAGATGATAGTCACGCCTTTCCCGAGGATTGTTCTCGGTGCAATGTTGCCGTAACCTGTAGAAGAAAAGGTGCTATTAACATTTGCATGCTATCAATCTATGATATGTTGCGTAGTTTGATATGTAAATACTTTTTAAAGGCATCAGTGATAATTCTCAGAAAAAAAAATATAATTGTGAAGAATTTTATAATGCCTTTTGATTATAAACAAAATTATTTTGTGAAAGAGGTTGAAGTAGGGAAATGTTACTATTTTTTTTAAGTTAGATATTATTTGAAGCTTAACACAGTTCTTAAGTTTAAAATAATGTCAAACATGTTTTAGTAGGGTTGGGATGTGGCCATGGTGATTACAAATATTTTTCCCTAGCCATTTTCTGCCTGATGAACAAAAGTAAGTACACTAACCAACAATTACTTCTACAATTTTAAAACAAATTTGCGAAAAATTCTCACCTATGGTTGTTAAAACAGTGAGCGAGTAGAAAAACGCAAGCGCCAAATTCCATTCGTGCTCTTCGTAATGGTTGGTAAGGTCACTCCCAAATTCACCAAGAGCCATCTCTCGGTAACTGACGCCGTACTGCGACGCCATTTCGGTAGTAACCCTTTGTACAAGCTCGTTTTGAAATTTCAGAATCTCCTGTGCAGCCAACCGTGTCCAATTCTCTCTATACAAAATATTTAGAGACACTGTTATTTCCCAAATATTTTCAACCGCTCTGCTCCTCGCGTCCCAAAAGTAATTCGCTGACAACGTTAGATTCCCAAAATCATCCTCGTCTGTCTTTTTGTGTGTACTATTTGTATCTTTATGGCTAAGTTTTTGTCTATCTGGGAGTATTCTGGGTCTGGCTGGGACTTCTGCGCCACCTTCTATGGCAAGAAATATGAACGATCCCAAAAATGTGTAGGCTAATAATACGACGAATATTACAACGTTAGTGAGGGATCCAATAATGAATTGTTTTCTTCTATACTTAGTAGTTTTGAGACAAAAGCAGCAAACAACTTTTTGGCGTGATGTTTGTGCTCTTTTTCTGCTATTAGACACCATGGAGTCGGCATCTTGGCAGCTGTCCAAAGGGATCCCTCCGTTTAGCGAGGGCTTTGCCAACGTGTACTGTTCGAACCGACTGATTGCTTCTTTGTCCAATACTACATGATCTATATCCATTTTGGTGTGTTACGTTCTACCTTCGTGTGACGTCATTATATCGGCTCATCTGTAACAAGAGAGAAAAATGCGATTATGTATCTAATATAAGGTTTATGTACAGGTAGGTGTGGGTAGGTCTATAATCTATTATTATTATTATTTTTATGTTTTTGACATTCTCGGGTCCCTAGAGACCCGGTCCTTTGGTAGGCGTACGAGGG
The DNA here is from genome assembly GCA_950371165.1 of Lacanobia oleracea. NCBI lineage: Eukaryota > Metazoa > Arthropoda > Insecta > Lepidoptera > Noctuidae > Lacanobia > Lacanobia oleracea. The sequence goes on along the minus strand of OX493406.1, from coordinate 4,184,231 downwards.
GCCGATGCCAACTCGCAGAGGCCTCTTTAGACATTTCAAATGGAATGGGACACCAACCGACGATTATCCCTGTATACACTGTGAAAGTATACCCAAGGACAATCCCCGGTTGGAGCAGGACTATTGCAGAATATGGAAACAAAAGATGAAACGCTATCTATGGGTTTGGCTGGTTTAGTGGACTAATAATCGTTTACTATGGAAGAACTATTGGCCCCTGCCTGACCATTGACAATTAAAACGGCTTTAAAATGGCAGGGGGTGACTTGCACACTCAATAAATGGGCCCCCCGAAAAGGGTCGCTGGCACAAAGTAACGTAGCGCCAAGGGGGCAACATATCCTGAGGTGCCCTGTGCGATAAGACCGCCCATTGTACACTAGTTTTATAAGCGTTTTTACTGTGCTTGTTATGAGGTGTACAATAAAGTAAGTATATATATATACCACGGCTATCAGGACAATCCCGGAAGTACGGTCAAGATCCCTACCAGCACCTTACTGGATTATACATCCTTCTCCCGAGCACGTTTGCTCGTGCGAATCACCACTCAGACCGGCCGATTAAGGCAAGAAAGAGGTGGGAGCTCTGTTCCTCGTCAGTTTTCACCCCGGCCAGCCAATAAAGGCAAGCCGGAAATGAGGAACAAGAATTCTCCCTGGAGATCAGGTCCGTGGGGTCGCCAGTGCCCAACAGTTCGCCACAAAACTGCCTTGCGGATTTATTATTATTATTATTATTTATTTAATTATTCTTTTACACACATTTTTGCACATTTTCGACTTTTTTAAAGCAACGTTAGCATCCGCCCCTCAGTCACAATTTGTCAAAAATGTATGAAAATTGAGGCTTTTATTAAAGATTGGGATTGACAAAACGAATGCGGCCGTCACACTAGTAGAATGGGATGTCTTTAAAAAAATTGGAAAATAAAAGCACATAATGAATAAAAAGACATCAACAGGAAATCGAATCATTTGACAGAAAGAGGTCGGCTGTCAAGCCATGGGCAGTGTTAAGAATTACATAAAAGGAAAATATCCTATGTCTGCTCGCCCATAATTTGAAGGTACGTCGCCCAAACCTTTACAGAACCCAGCTACTGGGGGTAAATTTAGTACAGGAACAAAAAAATAAATTGTATTTACATTCAAAATTTACTCTTTCGCCCTTATCCGGGTACCTTTCTTTCTCATCAAAATCGGCTTAGTTACTTTATCCGTACAAATCTTCTAAACAGAAAGAGAGATACAGTTTCGAATTTATTGTAGCATTAAATTTTTATAGGCATGTGAATCAATACTAATATTATAAAGAGGAAGAGTTTGTTTGTTTGATTGAACGCGCTAATCTCAGGAACTGCTTGTTCGAATTGAACAATTATGTTAGTATCGGATAGCCCATTTATTGAGGAAGGTTGCATTACATCACGCTACGACCAACAGGAGCGGAACATTCATGAAAAATGTGATGCAGGTGAAGTTGCGCGGGTCGGCTAGTTTTTAATAATTCTGCAACCCTGTTTGTTGGACGCAAACAAAATTAATTGAACGTCAATCAATATCGAATGCTGATTGGCGTTGACAGGTTCTGTACTGGTATCAGAGCACCGCAAATATATACTAACATTGCGTGTTAGTAATTACCTATGTACGATATGCTGTAAATGATATATTCGATATTAATATTCCACAAAATTTCATATACAATATTTATATGAAATTTTGTGACACGTTTTTGAAGAAACGTTTAATTTTACTAGAAACAAATGTACATTTTAGATTATAAATACTAAAGCTCGTGGCTAAATAATAACAGCCGCACGGGTCGATCTTCAAGGTTAAGCAACGCTTGCCTAGGTTGGTCTGTGAATGGGTGACCATCTTAACATACCGAGTTTCCTCTGTGCCTCGGAAAGCACGTTAAGCCTTTGATCACGGCTGTCATTTGTAGAACGTTGGCAGTCGTTACGGATAGTCAGAAGCCAGTAAATCTGACTCCAGTCTTGCCATGAACTACCGTGTTACCCAGTTAATAGGTTGTGGAAGTCTGGTAGGCAGCCGCTCTTCGTAAAATATTGGTATTCAGCTAAATCCGGCTTGACTGGAAGCCGACCCCAATATAGTTGGGAAAAGGCTAGGCAGATGAAATGACTAATCTTACTATATACACTTAGAACGTAAGTGAATTTTGAATGTGAAAAACTACAATAGTATACAACCCCATAGTATTTTGGTTTTATTTTATGGGACATACACAGTTTATATCATTAAAAATATGAATATAGCATATAATTTTAATATTTATTATGTGCTAAACGAGTATTGTAGCTATGGTAAAATTTTACGTTACGATACGTCAAACATATTCGTGCTAGGCCCTCTGGAAATGAGGTCAAAAGACTGGCGGCATTGCCACGTTGTGACATAATTTTCATCGATTTTTGGGGCATTTTCCAACCAAAATTTATCTTAGCCTGCTATTGAAAAATATATGGTAAAATATATTCAGCAAATAAAACACTGGTATTCAGCTGAATCTGGCTTGACTGGAAGCCGACCCCAATATAGTTGGGAAAAGGCTAGGCAGATGATGATGTATATTCAGCAAATAAGCCTATATATTGTAAATATTACGAATAACATTGACGTGTATTAAATGTCTTTGAAACGCTGAATCACATTAATCTGTATGCATTACCGACTGGTATTAATTTTCATCAAACTAGACTAGCTCTTAAATTGGTAATTCTATGAAAAGGAGCTTAAGGGGGTGCCTGTTCATTATAGTTCGCTTCGTGCAAATGGACAATTGAGACAATTGAGAAACGAGCCAAGAGGATCATCGGCAATGAGAGGCTTGTCGCGACGAAGCTTCAAAGTCTTGAACATCGACGACGAGTTGCTAGCCTGTCGGTTTTTTACCGGTTGCATTTTGGGGAATGTGCGACGGAATTGCATAATTTAATTCCGCCAAGCCCGTTCCATCATCGGACCACAAGACGAACGGCGATGCGCCACCGGTACACGGTGGATATCCCACCCATACGCACAAAACGTTTTGGTAACACATTCATAATGCGTACAGCTAAGGAGTGGAATTCCCTGCCGGAGTCTGTGTTTCCCGATAGCTACAACCTGGGAGTCTTTAAGTCAAGAGTGAATAGGTTATTTCTAGGCAAGCGTGCTCCATCTTCGACCACATCATCACTTACCATCAGGTGAGATAGTGGTCAAACGCGTGCCTATATATAGTAAAAAAAAAAAAAGGCACCCGCACCCTAATACCGACTTAATACTAAAAAAAAGAAAAATAAAGAAGAAAGAAAAGGCGTTTATTTCCTCAAAGTCGACGCACAAAACACAAAATCATTAGGGAATAAATAAACTAAACCAGACTAAACTTATTATTCTAGCAAGAGATGTTTTTTTTTTTAAAACTTTAATCAAACAACATCCTCTGCTGTTTAACTCATTGGCAAATTTTTTAGAAGTTGAAATTACTCAAAAACACGGAATTGAAAAAAACTATAACTGTCTCCCAGGGACGTATTTAAAAAAAAAACATAAAAAAAAGGTTTACCGCTTTAGACGTGACTAAAAAAAAACTCACTTTCACATTTATAATTTTAGTTAGAAGACAAGAGGGGGTCTAAAAAGGCCATTTTAGCAGAATCAGAAAGCACATCACGCTACCCGTCACTGTCAAATTTCCCCAATCAACCTTGAACCTTAAGCGTTAGCGATAAAGATGAAAATGAAATTTGACAGACTATTGTGTGATTAGTATTACTCGTATGATTCTAATATGATAATGCTTAAGTGGCCTTTTTAGACCCGCTCTACAAAGAATTACAATAACAATATTTAAGCAAGTTACACGCACATTACCAGCTGACAGCGTTGAGGATGAATTTTTTGATGCTATATTTTAGTTTGTTAGGGTTCCGTACCCAAAGGGTGATCAACGAAACCTTATTTCTAAGCCTCCGCTGTCCGTCCGTCTGTCTGTCAGCGGGCTGTATCTCGAAAACCGTAATAGGTAGACAGTTGAAATTTTCACAGATTGTGCATTTCTATTGCCACTATTACAAAAAATTATAAAAATTAAGTTTTATGATACGGATCCCTAACAACAAATAATAAAAAATGAGGTTTATGGTACGGAACTCTTCGTGTGCGAGTCTGACTCAGACTTGGTCGGTTTTATTTTAGTTTACTCTACTAACTCAAATATTTTATAGTTATAAAATTCCAACATCAATATGAATTTATTTACACAAATCTATTTCTCCTTCCCATAACTTTTCTATTTAATACTTGAACCGCAATACGGGACATTTAAACCGATAACCACCCCTACTACTTAAGTGGGTAGTCATTTTTCAAAGTCTCTCAGATTTAGGGTTGCCACCCTTAGTATTTCTTTAAGTAGGTATCATACTATATTATTGAAAATTATTTTATGAAAAAATAATACAAGCCTTTTTTCTCGTTTCATTTTTTTCCAGGCACGGTCAAATACACGATTTATGTGAAAACTGACCATTAAAAAGAATATAATAAAGTGGATGGTAATAAACAACTTGACACATTTTTTTCGCAAATATTCTATTGATGAGCTTTTTTAAACGCGTCGTGGAAAATGTCAGAACACACAACTTTTATCATTATCAATTGGTCAATTAAGATAAAACTTTATTTAAATAACAAACTACATACACTTACTATAGAAAATAAAACTCCTAACTATAAAATGGCTGGAAGTGAGCCCAAAAGACTGGCGGCATTGCCACGTTGTATGGCAATGCTTATCCTCTGTCCGAGGTAAAAGCCAGCCCTTGTGTCACGCAAAGTGTCAACCAAACGTTAAGCTAGCTCATTAAATAAAACGTGAGCACTCGGACCCCACGGTCCAAGAGGTTCAACCCCAAACGGCGCATAAATATAATTGCCAACAATGATAATAGCCTTGTTGGCAATTTTCGCCGTTTGAGGTTCTCAACAGCCGCAGCGGCAGAACCAGCACAGCACAACGAGCTAAGAAGATGAGATGGCGCAAAAGTATCGACGCAAGTAGCGTCCCACACTAAAAACCTACCCATTTTCCATAGAAATAAAGAGATACTGTCGGGTCGCTTGCCATCGATGCATGCCAGGCCAATAGATTCTAGTACGGCTGGAACCCCGACAGCGACAAGAGCGCGTCGGATAATGTCGTTGATGTTTGCGTGCCGTGCTAAGCGATCCGCACTACGACTGCATGACAGGCCGTGGTTCCCGAGCCTGTTGAAAGCTTCGCCACAGTGACAGCGATGTGGAGAGCAACAGGATGCGCCCAAGCGAAGGGAAGCAGCGAGGCGGAAAGTAGTGTCGTCGAACAAGGTGCCTATATTCGACGACGGTAGTGCGTAAAGCTAGAGGCCCGACTCCCACTCACCCACAGCCAGCAGGCGGGCACGCTCCGCAGAAGTAGCAGCAGAGGCAATTAGGTTCTTCTGAACTTCTCTGCAGAGCGGCTCATCCCACCGTCTCTGGTATGATGGGTTGTCGGTTAAATATTCATTCGGGTAGGCGAGCCTCCAGGCAGTTACCGCCTCGTTGAAGCACAGCAAAACAAAAAAAAAAGTTTAATGAAAGCTCCCGAATTTTGAGGTTAACTTTGAGGAACTAAAATTAGTTTAAACGAGTTAATTTTTTAAGTAAAAAGTAGTACTAATGATTGTTTTCATATTTCCCTAAAACAAATAAAGAATATCAGACTGAAATATATATATTTTTTATCAGACTATACTGTCCCACAGCTGGGCTAAGGACTCCACTTTATTATCTTCCCATATACTTTTCTTCTGTACCACCGCAAACCAGCTCTCGTGGTGCCTGAAATACAGCCGGATAAATCAAATACTAGTATTCTCGTAGTGTGTTCCATTTCTCAAAAGTACATAATATAGCGTCACGCCTATACTCGGTGATGGATAAGGTTATTATTTGCAGTAAAATAATTACATGTATTTTTCAAAAAAGGTTGGCAACCCTAGTCAGAGGGGAGAAGAGGAATAGGTGACAAATGAAGAGGTATAGACTTAAAGGCATGATTAATGACCGCTCGATGCCTCTTGTGAGGGTATCTCGAAACAACTTATCTGACGTAATACGATGGTTTTTTTTATCGTAAGAAATTGGGGATATTGATTTCGGTTTGTTTTTTACGGATTTACGAGTATGTCTGTATGTGAAGTTTAACGCAGATTTTTTACCAACCGGTATTAAAGTAATTGATTATACAAATATTTTTACGGTTCCAACCACTTATTTGTTTTTTAGGGTTCCGTACCGTAAGAGTAACCAACGGAACCCTATTACTAAGCCTCCACTGTCCGTCCGTCCATCCGTCCATCCATCCGTCTGTCTGTCAGCGGGCTGTATCTCAAGAAACGTAATAGACAGTTGAAATTTTCACAGATTGTATATTTCTATTTTCGCTATAACAACAAATAATAAAAATTAAGGTTAATGGTACGACCCGTACTTGGCTGTTTTTTTTTTTAGTGATAGGTTCGACTCCATCTCCTACCTGCATCTTACCTGATGGGGAGATAGAGGTCAAACGTACCTACTTATAATAACAAGTAAAAAATTGTACACATAACTAGAAAGTACATGATGTATAAAAACTTATTGCGCCATTTTTTGAGTTCTTTTATTTTTCTCATAAACTGCTAATTTTACTCACGAACTTATCAATCACAGCACCCAAGTCTACATCAAGAAAACTATACTTCTTTGTACCCCAACCAGAAACCATTGTTTAGCTTATAAAGAAGAACCTTAGAGCTGACTGTCCACTGTAGCGGTGAGGAGAGGAGTGGAGAAATATTTACCAATGGAATTGCATAAAACCTCCGCTCCCACTGAAATTTTATGCAATCCCATTGGTTAATATTTATCTGCTCCTCTCCTCTTCAGTGGACAGTCAGCCAAAAAGCTGAGCTACAAAGATGTAGACATCCCCCATAAGGGTGTTTGTCCGTTATAGTGGAGTGACGCAGAAGAGCGGAGAAATGGAGAAATATTAACCAATAATGTCAGCGAAAATGTCAGTGAGTCACGATGGGCCGGAGATTTTATGCACATCCATTGGTTTAAAATTTCTCCGTTTCTCGGCTCCGCTGCTTCGCTCCGCGTCAATAGATATGCAGCCTAATGATGCCTTTCCATTACAGCGAAATTGTATAAAATCTCTGAGCGGAGATCTTGTAAAAACCAATGGAATTTCACAAAATGACAGAACTTACTGACATTTTGTGCAATTCCATTGGTTTTTAATATTTCTCCGTTTCTCCGCTCCGCTGCCATGAAGCGGAGAAATATCAACCAATGGAAATTGCTGCCTTTTGGCCAGAGATGTCATTGTGCGAGGATGTGAAGCGAGGGATGTATTTGTTAAAAACTAACAAAATCGCTTTTTTACCTAGCCTCGTTCAGCATCATCATCATCATCAAGAAGAGCGGCTTCCTACCAGACCTCCACAACCCATTAACTGGGTAACACGATACTTCATGGCAAGACTGGAGTCAGATTTACTGGCTTCTGACTATCCGTAACGACTACCAAAGATCTACAAATGACAGCCGGGACCAACAGCTTAACGTGCTTTCCGAGGAACGGAGGAAACTCGATATGTTAAGATGGTCACCCACCACACATACCAACCTTGGCAAGCGTTGCTTAACCTTGAAGATCGATTCGTGCGACTGTTATTATCTAGCCACGAGCTCTTCAAGCCTAGCCTAGCCTCGTTCAGCACAGGTGATTATATTGGTTCTTAAAAAACACATTCCTCGTTTCGCATCCTCGCACTTCTCTGGTGTAAACGCAGCCTAAAACCTCAGCTACAAAGATGTGGACATCCCCATAATAGGTCCTTCAACTACGGTCTTTAAAATAACGACGGACTCTGCAAAGATCGTAAAAAGAAATTTTCTGTCAAGAGAAACCTCAAAAGTGAGACGTTGAAGTAAATTAGAGCAATTTGTGATACTTTAATTAGGTAAGGGCTTTGGGATTTTTTTGCTGAGCCTCAAAATTGACGTTTTCATTTGGTTAGTTATTCAGGGATGCTAATTTGTTCTCGTTAAGGTTTTTTATGGAGCATTAAGTATATGGAAACGTTTTAGAAATTGGAATATTGAATGGCTGTCAGGCTATGAAAGGAAAGATCCACATTTCTATTGATAAGAAGCAATAAAAATGTGGACATTTCCATTCACGTTTGATCTTTTTGGGGCTCCGTACCCAAAGGCTAACCAACGGAACCCTATTACTAAGCCTTCATTGTCCGTCCGTCCATCCGTTCGTCTGTTTGTCAGTCTGTCTGTCTGCGGGCTGTATCTCCAGAACCGTAATAGTAGACAGTTGAAATTTTCACAGGATGTGTATTTCTATTGCCACTATAACAACAAATCATAAAACATAAGGTTTCTGGTACGGAACCCTTCGTGTGCGAGTCCAACTCACACTTGTCGGTTATTATGGTAAATGATTGTGTAATATAGATGCATCTTTTCTAACTCTTTTCGTATATTCCGTACAAGACTTTTAACCAGCTCTGAGTTTCAAGACCTCTTTGTGACACGTTCCGCCTAGTAATAAAATTGTGTACACTTCCAATTCCGTATGTTTGTTGTTTGACTTGAACGCATTAATAATTTTAATTTTCTTTAACTACTAAATAACTTGTTAAAAATGCAACTAACGATATTAAACATGTCCATAATCATTAAGTTCTCTGTTAGTGCTGTGCACTTTTGTAAGTGACGATTTCACTACACCTAATACTGTATGTGATATATGTTTGTGTATGTTTAAGTGAGTAAGTCGTTGCAGTGCCTTATCAATACATAAATAAAGTGTGGGACGCTACTTGTGTCGATAGTCTTGCGCCATCCCTTCTTCCTAGCTCGTCGTGCTGTGCTGGTGCTGCCGCTGCGGCTGCTGAGAACCTCAAACGGCGGAAATATAGTAACCTTGTTGGCAATTATATTTTTGAGCCGTTTGGGGTTGAAACTCTTGGACCGTGGGGTCCGAGTGCCCACGTTATATTTAAAGAACTAGCTAAACGTTTAATTGACGCTTCGCGTGACCCAAGGGCTGGCTTTTATCGTGGACAGAGGATAAGCATTGCCATACAACGAGGCAATGCCGCCAGTCTTTTGGGCTCACTTCTAGTCGACAGCGATGCGGACGAACTTTTGGACGCGATATTATAGTTAGGAGGTTTATTTTCTATTTAAAGTGTTAATAAGTAAATAAATATACATTGAAGCATGCTTGCTTAATCACTCTGAATTCTAAAAACCCCCAGGTTATTGCTATTGGGTATAGAGACTCCGACAGTGAATTCCATTCCTTAGCGAAACGAATAATGCAAGTATTCCAATTTTTTTTGAGTAGGCATTATGAGATTAATCAGAATACATTAACACCTATTCAAAAAAAAAAAACATCCGGATTAGACTTTCCGCTACCTGCCTGCGAAGGATCCTGGGATTCTTTGGCCGCATTGCCCGAAAAGATGGTCACAACCTCGAAAAACTTATGGTGACAGGCAAATAGACGGCAGAAGGTCTAGAGGTCGCCGCCCTATTAGATGGTCCGATCAGATTCGTTCAACGCTCAACACCAAGCTGCATGATGCGCTCCATGACGCCAAGGATAGGCACTAGTGGAGATATATTGTACAGCAGATATTTACCACTCATCGAGGTATTCATGACCTTCAGCAATAAGGAATATGACGCAAGGAGGGAGGAGGATTAATATGCGATTGAGATTTTTACTTAGTCGTATTGACGCAGTTGCCTGCAGTATAGTAAAGGGTAAACAAAAATCATTCTATCGTTTATTTTGAACTCTGAAATAAACAATTACTTCTGTTACAAATCTAAAAATAAAAGTTGCTTTGAATAATGTTTGAAACACGAAAAAAAGAAGAATTATAAAGTCAACAAAATCAAAGACAATACATACTTCTGATACTCCAACTTTAATATTAGACGATATTTTAAAAGTAAAGTTCTCTTTAGAAAATAGTCTTACTAATATTTATATCACAGTTTGTTTGTTTGTTATTTTTCAATAATGATTACTGATTTGAGACGCCTCGGAAAGCATGTTAAGCCGGTGGCCCTGGCTGTCATTTTTAAGATCTTTAGCAGTCGTCACGGATTGTCAGACGCCAGAAAATCTGGCTCCAGTCTTGCCAAGAAGTGACGTGTTACCCAGTTAATGGGTTGCGAAGGTTTGCAGCCACCCCACGTAAAATACTGGTATTCAGGTGAATGCAGTTTGACTGTAAGCCGACCCTAATACAGTTGGGAAAAGGCAGATGATGAATGATTAGACGCTGAACAAATTTGGATTTAAAAAGCTTTGTTTGTATGAAGGCCTTGGCTTGAATTGAGGCAAAAGATACTTTTGATTCTCTGAGTCCAATTCCCAGGCTACATTTATGAATTTCGACGAGGGCGAAGCCGCAGTAAAAACTAGTAAAGTTATAGTCTTTGTAGTATCCAATCTTAAAGGTACTGTAACTTTTTCACTTACAAAAGGCCGGAGTACGAAATCTTTTGAAAAGTTTTGGCTTCCATTTTTAGAGAATGCTTAACTTTTACTGTAGAGATTGTTTTTTTTTTATTATTACAGTTTTAATCTTAGAAACAATGATTGTTACTTCAAACAATTGTTAAATAAATAATTATTACATCAGGTAATAATTATAAATAAATATTTCTTTTTTTACTTTTCTATTGCAGATTGTTTCATATTTTTACATTTTTTGTCCCAATGATGGTAAAAATTATTTTAACTATTATCCCGACGTTCTGCAGACCTACTACCACATCATGGTTTCCTATCTCACCTGAGGACGTGATGACAAACACGAGCCCATCATAACTAATATAAGTTATATTAGTTATATGTGGTAGTAGGTCTGCAGAACGTCGGGAATATTTGCTGATGCGTACAGTGATGGCTTCGCAGTGATCAGACGTAACGCGGTAAGCGTACCGCGTCGCTGCTGCAGAGGGTCTGGGGCAATTTGAACAGTCTCCCGAATGTCATTGCGGGGAAATTTTATTGCCCGCGCGTCCGTTATTTGTCAAACCTGCATGCATACTAACGTAGTTATTAAGGTTAATGTTTACTAACAAATTATGGATAATATGTCTGAATTAAAAGAATATTTTTTTTTATAAGACTATTTTTTTTTTTTACTATTAATAGGCACGCGCTTGACCACCATCTCACCTGATGGTAAGCGATGGTGTGTTAAGCCTGTACAGTCCCTGCTGGGGAACGCCCCCCCCCTTGCAGGAATTCTTTCTCCGAGCAACCTCGAAACAGCGCTTGTGGTAGGCGTCCAAGTCGTTTTACTACTTCTTCCAAGGCTGGCCTCGGAGGCGCTGTTCATTCGAAGAGACTATTGCCATGCGTATAATATTATAACATCTAGCTATTATAACCACCTGGCAGCCTTTTTTCCTTGGATCCCCATTTTTGAGCAGAGCGTAGCGTTTCTTAATTTGACAGTTCTTTCATTTGCACTTTATTTTTTATTTTATTACGTACGACATTCATTTATTGCAGTCGTTTTTATAAAACTATTTTTGCTTTGTTTCTCGTATTTTATTTTAAATTGCTTTGACTGTCAGTCCGTCTTCATCAATATGCACCCACCCAAATGAAAAGGACAATACCCAAAACAGAATATAAATTGCTCGTATAAATAAAAATGTCTATTTCTTTAAATAAAGGGGTCTGTCCAAAACTACCCGAACCGAATAAACCAAAAATATAAATAATAAAACTTTCGATATTTTCGATCTCCATATATTTGATCCGAAGGTAAACATATGCACATAATTCACATAAGTTTCAAACGTTTCTGTACTGATAGATGAAAACCTCAAGTTTTTGTTTATAATAAATTCGCTTTCAGATCACGTATATTCCATTGGACGAGCGATGTAAGGCCTCGACTAGGGTGAGGAGCTAGAACGGTGGCAAATGCGAGCGCGATTACCGAATGAATTATATAGTGACTATATCGGGCGTCTAGAGTACAAAAAAATACAATACAAAAAATATAAAATAGTTTATTGTGACAAATAGAAATTACATCACATTTGAACGTGTTCGGAGCCTCCAGTTAAGCAAACAATGCCTGTATTAGAAGGCTCCGCTCTTCCATATCACTGTAGTACACTTATACTAACTAGAGTTATAGTGGACTGTGACCTTAAGGGTAATTATGCAATGTAAGTACATTTTCATTTATTGAGCTTATATATTTTTACTAACTAATCTTAAGATAACTAATAAATAAAATGTAAATATTTAAGTTAAATTGCACTTTAAATTATTTAAAGTAGTGAGTGTAGTGCGTCGTGGGAATTGCGTACGATGTGATGCAATGAAGGGCGTGTGGTGTGGTGTGGTGTGATGTAATGTGATGTGGTGTGGTGTGGTGTGGTGTGGTGTGGTGTGGTGTGGTGTGGTGTGATGTGATGTGATGTGATGTGACGAGACGTGACGTGTCGTGACGTGACGTGATGTGATGTGACGTGATGTGATGTGATGTAATATGATGTGATGTGATGAAACACGTGAGTAACGTGTGAGAACGGCTTTGCTTGCAAGCGATTGTCTATTGTCTTACGCTACGAGAACCATTCGAGAATGGCCGTGGGCATATTGCTCGCAGAACAAATGGTCGATGGGGCCGAAAAGTTATGGAGTGGCGACCGCGAACCTTCCACAAGAACCGATGACCTGGTGAGGGTCGCAGGTAACCAATGGATGCGAGACGTACAAGACCGGTTGTTGTTCCGACATTTGGGGGAGGCCTTTGTATAGCAGTGAACGTATTACAGCTGATATGATGAGAGAACCATTCTACACTTTACTGTCCGCTTCAACTTGCGACGCACTATGGCTATCTAATCGCGTCCGCTGCTGTCATAACCACTGTGTGTTCTCTTTGGACCAGGGCTCCAAGTCCGATATTTTTTATAAATTCGTCATCCCAACACGATCCCATTGTCATTTTGCTAAAAGTTCGTAATCTGCTAATACATAATGGTCGATCACTGGTCGTTCAATGGTCTCGTGGTAGAAAGACATGTTCGTATTGCCATTATTATAAAACCTGTTAGTAGAAATGATTTTCGAGAAACTACTACTAAATTTGAACATTAAGTTATTCCAGATTTCTTTTATATATATTTTTACATATTGTTTATTCATTTGTCATTACGTACGAGATTACCATTCTAAGCCATTTCTTTCAATGGAGTGTCAGTGGTTGATCATTGGAAAGTAATCTTCTTCTTATCGTGTGGGCAGTTAGGTCTTATGACCACACACCTTAGTATCTGAGTTTCTAAACCACCTCAAAGGCCTCTGACATGGTTTATTTGACGACCGCCATTTGGCGGTCAGGCCCACCGGCTTATACGTGCCTTCCGAAGCACGGAATCATCTTTTTATCAGACAATAAAAAAAAACAACAATAAAAAGTCATAATGACGCTTTTATATTAGTATATTACCAAACTTGTCAAAATCAACTATTATGAAATCAATGATAGACCGTTGTGACACTATTGTAATAACAGACTTGAGGTCCAGACCTATTGCTTCGTCAAGAGCGCATACTTACTGGGAAAATGATTATCAAATCCAAAATAATTGACATTTACCACGTAACATTTCAGTAACGCATGTCAATACTACATTCTAAATTTTTAAGAATTTTACGTAAAAATGTTCCGTTTCTGTGCAAAAAGCTACGGAATTAATTATTTTTGTAAACGTCGCTATCGCTTTATCACTCTGCACGTGGCCTATTTTTTGCGTGAATTGGAACGGTTTCGCAAATAATACTCACATGTGCGAGTGAGATGGATTGTGTTTCGCTACTTGACTTCAAATGTGTATATTTGTATGTGTGGGTGTGTTTTTTTTGGTGCCATACATTCATGACCGACGTGAACATTTTGGAATTACTTTCTGATTAATATAGTAATAGGTCCAGGATGTTAATGGGGCTAATTCATTTTTGCAGTTCATCAAGTATGTTTGTTTAAGCACACGCCATCACACGCCACATCGTCAGACAGAAATCTACCAATTTTTCCTATATTAGGTAATATTTTTCGAAGATGTATTATTACAAACAAAAGTTTACTTACTTTTATGTAGCAATAAGTTATCTCTCTTGTCTACTAATCCATTATGAATGTTGCTTATCCGAATTAAATATTTTTATTTCATGACAACTTTTCGTCTGTGGAATGACCACATACTTAAATGGAAGTTTTGCAAAGAAAAGACAAACGCTATTGTTGAAAAGCAGGTATATTTTATATCAAAATTGTATGTAGGCATACAATCAGGAAACAGATTTTCCACACCGTTTCACGAAACGCAAGGCATAATACACCTACAAACATAAATATTTAGATATTTTCCCCCTCAAGCTGTTCACACATCCTCACCATATGGACGAAAGCTAAAATATTGGTGTATCGATGGGGTAATTCCACACCGTATGGGAAATACCGCATCGGTGCAGAGTGCGGAAAATATTCCTGATTTTATGTATTGGTGTAATTGGAGCTGATTTTGCTTGTTGTTTGAGAAAAACTACTCAAAATGGAAAAACCGGTCATTTCTTGTATGGAAGCTCCTTTATTTTTTATTGAATTTTAAGTTTTATTATTTGTTGTTTAGAAAATAGACACTCTGTGAAAATTTCAACCATTTACCTATAATGGTTCTTGAGATAGGTACAGCCGCTGACAGGCAGACGGAGGGATGGACGGACGGACAGATGGACGGATAGACAGCAGAGGCTTAGTAATAAGGTTTCGTTGTACCACTGTATACTCTTCGGGTACGGAACCCTGAGAAGAATAGAGCTATTTCTTACGTATATCTCCATCGCTCACTCACAATGGAATCGTGATGGCGAAAGATATCCACTACTGGACTTAGAACTCTACCAAGTGTCGTCATAGAATATTTGACGCTATCGACTATTTGTTCTGCGAGCAATGTAGTAGAGCATTGCAAGTAAGTTTGGCCATTTTTCGGCTATGTCGGTACCCTCTTGCGGATATCTTCATTTCTGATTTGAACATAGCTTTTTTAAGTTAAGTTGCATGCAAACCGAAAAAGAATATCAATATAAAACTTCCAAAACTATAACTATTAAAACAAACATTCAAACGTAACGGAAACTTCGAATTTTCAAATGGACCGTGAAGATTCAACAGGACGCAGGTGTAAAACTAGTTAAAACCAGTTTAAACTGGTGAAAACCTGTGAAATCCGGCGCGAACCGGTGTTTTAACGACTGGCTGGTGTGCAGTCAATTGTACGCTGGGAACAATATGTGTGGCTCATTAAAGGCCAATATACGCTAACGATATGTTGGCACGAAAGCTGGCTGGACTGTGTTGCTGCAATGATTGAAGGTAGGTATTTGATGGGTTATATTTCATCATAACTTACATTTTATGACATACAAAATTTCAAGTTAAAAAGTAAGGTAAGTTCAAGTTTCAAGTTTGTGAGGATAGATGTTTGTTACTCCTTCACGTCAGAACGCCTGAAAGGATATTCATGAAATTTGGCACAGAGGTAGATTATAGTCTGGAATAGCATATAGGCTACTTTATATCTCGGGAGTATGTTTCCTATGGATTATCTATATACTAATATATAAAGCTGTAGAGTTTGTTTGTTTGTTTGCTTGAACGCGCTAATCTCAGGAACTACTGGTTCAATTTAAAAAAATATTTCATTGTTATAATAATAATAATTTTACGAGACAGGCTAAAGGCTATATATCATCACGCTAAGACCAATAGGAGCAGAGCAGTACTGAAAAATGTGACGCAGACGAAGTTGCGTGGGTCAACTAGTGTTAGTATAAACGAGTTAAAATAGGATTTGATTAAGCCTGACTTATTAAATAAAATACTACTAAAAATGCCTTAGGTATTATGTCAGTTTGTACAGTGTTTTCCAGTGGTGCATAAAGTTTTAATAAATAAAGTGATTAAATCAAAACAGGTATTAAGTATTATTATACTGGAAGTAATAATTGTCACACAAAATTATTTTTTATGGCATATCATCATCATCTGCCTAGCCTTTTTCCAATTACATTGGGGTCGGCTTCCAGTCAAACCGGATTCAGCTGAATACCAGACATATTATATATTATATACATATGCTTTTTATGTCATATGTAGACACAAAAACAGTATCTCTAAAATTTGAGTTGATTAACCCTGCAAAAATTATTATTTTACATCCAAATTTCACTTCAACAAAAAACGTTAGAATTGTTGAAGATATCTTTGTGCTAACAAAGATATCTTCAACAATTCCAACGTTTTTAACACCAAAAAAAGGCCTTATAAATTCGATATTTTTATCACAAAAAATCGTTGATATGTTGATATTCCCTCCACTGTTTCCTTTCAACTGCTGTCGAAACTCTGAGAAGGGTCTACACTTATTACATTATTTACTATCGTAGCTTCTGGTAGTAATAAGTGGTAAATGGTATTAACGCAGCTAGGAAATAAAATATTTGTATTTGTTTAGGAATAAAAGGCTTTACTAGAGGTTTTTGGGATAAATTTGTGTATTTTTGCCAGTGTTTGGTTGGTGAAAATTTTGGGTTGGTGAAAATAAATTTATGACCTAAATCAGGTCTTGGTCTATCTTAGTTCAAATTTTCATCTAAATCATTTTAGTCGCTATTAATTACAATGATTTATATGTCATACGGATTTTTATATTTATATTAAAGAAGTAAGACTAATAAAAACTTTTTTTTTTTATAACAGTCCAAATGTATTTATGGAAACAGTTTGAGGTTTCGCATTATACTCTTTTTTAGCTGTACTTACACTCAGCAATATTTTCTATCTGTGATATATTATTCGTGATTGGATATTTATTGTCAGAAAATTTAATATTATAATGATTTTAAAATTAAAAAGAAAACAGACTGAAATCTTATTAAAATATAAAATCAACACTTTTCCATTTTAAATAAATTTGAAACACAATAATTGTATTCGACAGCTCATTGATAAAACTTCGACTAACTATTTATGTTTCTGAAACTGAAAGTTAATTATAGAAACATTAGAGAATTTCATTTTAAAAGTCATTTTTTAAACTTTTAATTTTGTTCGCAAACTCATCATAGAAAATAACTTAAATATATTATTTTATTTTTGTATATTCGTACGGAAATTGATATAGTTTCGAATGACTCAAAAACAAAATCTATGCATTTATTATAAATGAGTTACCATGACCACACTAGCCACCAATACGAACAAACCAAGTCCTGGAATACTCGTATATGTCACTTTTGCCCAGTTTACATACCACACAGTGTGAGTTAGCGTACCAGTCAGCCTGCAGAGTAACTGCAGTGTAGTAAACGACGTGTGACGTTTGTCACGTGATATTTTTCCAACAACAAACTAGGCCTAATGGCTATATAGTTTACACAGTGCGAGCTAGCGTGCGAGTTAGCCTACCGAGTAGCTGTAGTGCAGTTACTCACATCGTATTGACATATCTTACGAGTTACTGTAACGTGCGAGTTGGATAGTAGCTGGTATCCGAGTTACTTCAACATTTTTGTTTTTCACTTGCCTATGTGCCTGACAGTAACTCGCATATCAGCAGCTCGCACATCATTCGCATCATTCAGAACCGTTCCGCAAAAGCTCGCCAGTGTCAGCCCTGGTTTTTGTGAGCTGCGAGTACGTGCTTTTATCAAATTCAGAATGGCTGCGAAAAGATAGTCTTCTGAGATAAATTTTAATTAATGAATCATTGACTCTACATCACGACAGTTCGCAAGAGATCGGGCAGCTACTAACATCGTAGAGACGGCTAAAGCGAGCCGATCTACTGACATGCGAGCAGGCACTCGCGGAATTTGTTCGAAGGAGTCACCGCGGCACTGGAACGCAAAGGGCACTAGGAGGATGGGTTTCGTCAGTAAGTGTCTGACACTCCCTTCTGTTTCACTCTGGGTGAAACATAAGGGAGTGTTTCACTTTGGGTGAGACACAGGAGGAGTAATTTGATGATATCCCACCCTTAAAAAAATGCGAGCAGTCAATCCGAGACTGTGTAAAAGAGCCAAAGTAATTTATGTTTTCACGCGAGAAAAACCGCTGGCATAAGCTAGTATTCAACTCGTAGGTATATGTAGCAAACACTAACAAAACGTTAATTAATTTTAACACAACACATAGGTATAATCCTGTTGTGTTAGTGACAAATATCTTACATTAACCGTTCCGCTGAGTTATCATCTTTTTGCTAACAAAAGGGATCCATTTCGAAACACATTTTGGTCTCCTTTGTACACCAGTATTCAGTTTGAAGCGGTTGTACCAAAACGTTCGTCAGTTTCTGTTGGTATTTTGTTTTTGGTCAGGATAGATATTATTTTACAGACACGATAAAAAATCACTAGTTATTTTATCATGGCTAAATAATAACAACCGCACGGGTTTATTTTCGAGGTTAAGCAATGGTTGCCTAGGTCAGTCTGTGGATGGGTGACAATCTTAACATACCGAGACTCCTCCGTGTCTCGGAAAGCCTGCTAAGACGTTGGTCCCGGCTGTCATTTGTGGATCTTTGGCAGTCGTAACGGATTGTCAAAAGTCTAAAAAACTGACTCCAGTCTTGCCAAGAAGTAGGTATCATCTACTATGTTTTCCAGTTAAAGGGTTGTGGAGGAGCTGAATCCAGATTAACTGGAAGCCGACCCCAATATATATTGGGAAAAAGGCTAGTGAGATGATCTATGTATCTAAATGAATTTATTTACTTTCCGCGTTCCTGTTGTGGTCAAAATAGTTTAATGAGTATAATATTTCTACAGAATCGGTCAAGTAGGTGGCAAGCCAGACATTGATCTTGTAAGGTTTCCGGTATTTTCATTCGGGTGTATGAAACCCTAATTAGCAGGCATGATCATCTCTAAATTCCACGTTAGAGCCTACATAGACCGGGACGGCATGGCAAGGGATTTTAATTTTTACTAATGGACATTCAACCGTACTGTTACAGAAATACGACATAAATTGCTATGCTTTAAAATGATGCCGTGGCATTGAAAGGGATTTTATCGCACGGCATTATAAGACGCGCCACAGGCTTCCGTGGCGGGATGCCACGAGGATGCTGCGGGGTGCGGTGGCGGCGGCGGCATGCCGTGGCAAAGTGCTGAAATGCCGCGGTATCTAAGCGGCCAGTGTGCGCTGACTCACGGCAAAATCCCTTGCCCTGCCGTCCCGGTCTGCGTAGGCCTTTAGTGATTCTACTTTATTATTAAAAACACTACAATAGAATCACTAATATAGAATTTAAAACGCATTTTTCAAGTTACCTACTTAACAACCCAACTATTTAAGCCACAAATTAGAATAACACAGTACCGACGGTCTTAAAAATTTATATTTATACCCAAAAGTTTTTCACATTAAAATTTAAAACCATTTTCCAACTTAACAACTCTTCAAAACCGAAAAACCTATAAAAAACACCCCACTAAATTATATATTAATGCCGAGAAAAGCCAGGTGTCTCTCTAAACAAAGTTAAATTAATTTAATATCAACGCGCCCCCAGGCGTCTCTCGCCATTTATCAAACGCGTGCAGTATTACATGTCATCTAATTTTATGCTAATTATTCGAATAAACCTGCAAGCTTAATTAGCAAGTTGGAGGTTTTTCGAAGAACGAAGGTTTTATGCGAGTTCGTATAATTTTGACAAGGGTCTTTGTTGGGAGTGTCTTTTGATATATTTTGGGGTGAAAGTGGTTGATACTGAGTAGAAATCTTAATAGAGTAGGTAATGGATATTTTTTTAGGGTTCCGTACCCAAAGGGTAACCAACAGCACCCTATTACTAAGCCACTGTCCGTCCGTCCGTCCATCTGTCTGTCCGTCTGTCTGTCAGCGGGCTAACCGCTAATTCCGTACCCAAAGGGTAACCAACGGCACCCTATTATTAAGCCTCCGCTGTACGTCCGTCCGTCCGTCTGTCTGTCAGCGGGCTGTATTTCAAGAACCGTAACAGGTAGACACTTGAAATTTTCACTGATTGTGTATTTCTATTGCCGCTATAACAACAAATAGTTAATTATACGTAATTCGTTAAAATGGAATCTTTGTGCGAAAATGGTGGTCGTATATCATAGGCGGACAATGTAGCATGTGGATGAGAATAGTTTTTCATATTACGGTATTTTTTTAGGGTTCTGAACATCCGAAAAAAAAAAAAAAATATAGGATCACTTGGGTCGCGTTTCGGCTGTACGTTGTCTGTCAGTCACTCAATCAGTCAGGAAGGTAAAATCTGGCCAAATGCGAGTCGGACTCGCGTGCAAAGGGTTCCGAACGAATTTCTCTTTTTTTAACATATTATTTTAACACTATAAAATTCTTATAGATTTTCCTGTAATCTATAGTTAAAGAGCTATTATCTCCATTTTTATTTAAATTTTAGACTCAGTAGTCTCGGAGATAAAGGCGGGAATGGTCATTTTTCGTCTATTTTCTTGAATTAATTCATAATCATTTATTTTAAAATTATGAAAAAAATATAATTAAAACCCTCACAGTAAGCCCTTTCATTTGATATGTCACATAATATTGTACAAAAAACTTTTTTTTTAATTTTCTAGTTTGATCCCAAAAAGTGACACCCGTACTAAAAATTTAATAATTTACGTAACGCTTCCGTGTGTGGGTCACAGAAGTCCATATTTATACCAAATGTCAACAAAATCGGTCCAGTGGATCCGGAGAAAACTGGCTGTGACAGACGGACAGACAGACAAACACCCGATTGATTCTATAAGGGTTCCGTTTTTTGTTCAGAACCCTAAAAATTGTATATATTAAGGTTAGGATTATAGGGAAGGCGGAATTTCTACGTTTTCTTGACAGTTTGCGACCGTGATATCGACAAAATCGAAATACGAGAATTACTGTCCCTCAACATAAGGAGATGTAATCAAATTCGATGTGTCAAGTTATCACTCCAATCAAGTAAGTCGATTATATTTGAGACAACCAATCACAGCAGCCACTTCACTTTGATCAAAGGCCACCAGGTTTCTAGAAATTGGAGTATTCTTAGTTACCTAAGAACAGTCGAAGTAACGAGATATGAACGTAGTTACTATGTAAAACTAGAACATAATGGTACTAAAGATACATCCCTAGCTGACATTCAAGACTAACCTTTGTTCTTTAGAGGTACTTTTTGCGATATGATGGTTCAGTTTTAGTATGGATATAAAATTCTTGCCTAAAGATGTTTCTGTCTTACAAAATTATGAGTTTTTAATCTATATCTATATACATATAATAAAATCGTAAACCAACCGTGTCTGTACATTGAATATTTTTGCATAAAATTACATAGAAAAGTTAGGAAAAGGATACAAAACACAAATATGCTATTTTTGAAATTTTTGTCTGTTTGTCTGTTTATCTGTTTGTCTGTTTGTCTGTGCGTTTGAGGAAGCATCACGAATAAACCACAGATTGGGTTCCAAATCTAGGTACTTAAAAATATTAAGTGATAATTCGAGTAACATTTAGCGTTTATTTCATCAAAATCGACCCACAAAATCAAAAGATATTGAATTTTTAAGTTTAGGAAGAAACTTCATCGAGCGCTAAAATAGGTAGTTTTCATTGAGACTCCAGAGACTTGCAATGCCATCTATTGAGAATAATAGTAGTAACAAATGTGTGAAACGAACTTCAAAACATATTGTTGAGTTATTTGATAAACTCTAGCAAGCAAAAGAAAAGTGAACATGTTATTATCATAATATTATTATTTAACGTAACATGTGGGCTCCTAAGTTCAAACTCATTTTTGACCGTTTAACTACATTGTCGATAGATGGCGATGTACTGATGACGCGTTTTTCTGAATCGCGATGTTAAGATTCTCCTCAGGAATATGACGTCGACGGGTCGATCAAAGTAAAGCAACGCTTTCCGAGGTACGTCTGATAGATGGGTGACCATTTAAATTTAAACATTCTGTGTCTGAGACTCCGAGATGTTAGGCGTGCCTTGAATATAACAGTGAACCAATCACACGGGTCGATCTTCAAGGTTAAGCAGCGCTTGCCGAGGTCGGTTTTAGGATGGGTGACTATTTTAACATACACACAGGTCGATTGACACTCGAATATAATTATGTGGATGGAATCAAGACGGAGAGGAAGGCCGAAGAAAAGATGGATGGATAGTCAGTGAGGAGCGATATGAAATAGAATATGGGAGTGAGTGATAGCGTGATAGCTGATAGGACAGAATGGAAGAAAAACATGGGATAAGGGCAGGAAGATGATGATGACGGGTCCATCGACCCGTGTGACTGTTATAACTTAGCTACGAGCTCCTCATTCAATCAGTCTCCTCATTCAGTACCACTACTAAATATCTTTAAAAAAAAACGATTATTACTACACAATAAATAGATTCTATGAAACCGGTTAAACTGTAATTCTAATACATAAAATACGCCTCTACTGAGTGATTGCTAGAAATGCCTTGCCAGACAACGCACCGCCGAAACTACTGGTCGTAGAACGTGAAATTTGGCATGTAGGTTCCTTAGGGAGTGAAGGCGAGAACTAAGAGATAATTTCCCGAAATTCCTACAGGAATGGGAAAAACGGTATATGCGCGTACGAAGTCGCGGGCAAAAGCTAGTGTATGATAAATGAGTATATGCCA
Source organism: Lacanobia oleracea (assembly GCA_950371165.1). Lineage (NCBI taxonomy): Eukaryota > Metazoa > Arthropoda > Insecta > Lepidoptera > Noctuidae > Lacanobia > Lacanobia oleracea. Next base: position 4,161,337 of record OX493406.1, on the reverse strand, counting down.
AATGGTTTTCTGCGAAATAAAGTTTATCATCATTATCTGCCTAGCCTTTTTCCCAACTATATTGGGGTCGGCTTCCAGTCAAACCGGATTCAGCTGAATGCCAGTATTTTACGAGAAGGGGCTGCCTACCAGACCTCCACAACCCATTAAATGGGTAACACGGTATTTCTTGGCAAGACTGGAGTCAGATTTACTGACTTCTGACTATCCGAAACGACTGCCAAAGATCTACAAATGGCAGCCGGGACCAACGGCTTAACGTGCTTTCCGAGGCACGGAGGAAACTCGTTATGTTAAAATGGTCACCCATCCACAGACCAAACTTGGCAAGCGTTGCTTAACCTTGAAGATCTACCCATGCGGCTGTTATTATCTGGCCACGAGCTCCTCGAAATATATGAAAAATAATATTATGACATTAAAAAGTCTGCTATAAAAAGTAGACCCGTATTATTATTATTATTATTTTTATCTATTAGTAGGCTTTACTTTTGAAATGTTTTTTTACTAAGCTTGGTTTGACTTCAAATAAATTTAACAGCATCTATACTGCCACATCTAAACTAAAGCCTTGACGTCTCACAAATCCGTCATTGCAGTGTCAAAGTTTTTACGTACCGTACTGCTCCGAACGATTAGAACATACTAGTTTTGAAATGTTTTTTTACTAAGCTTGGTTTGACTTCAAATAAATTTAACAGCATCTATACTGCCACATCTAAACTAAAGCCTTGACGTCTCACAAATCCGTCATTGCAGTGTCAAAGTTTTTACGTACCGTACTGCTCCGAACGATTAGAACATACTAGTATTATACTACAGACCAAAATATCAACCACTGGGCAGATGCCACACCAAGCACGACACTATTAGTATTTTTTAACAGTTTGCGACTGACATGCTAATGCGAACAATATTAAAAAAAAATAGAATTGTCTCTCTGGTTGGAGGATCCTCCCTTTTCAATAGAAGCTTGTTAAACTTCTTATTTTTTAAATATGTAATATTTTGTAATGTCTATTTTTTTCTTCTATATTTTCTCATTTTCAACTAACCCGTATTTTTTTGAGCACGTTCGGCAATATTTACAACAGAATAAAAAAAAAACTCGTTTCCAAAATGAATGACATGGCCGAAACGCAAAAAGGCTCACCGTTTTCGGATATCCAGTTAGGTATTACAAAAATACCTTTTACAGAAAGCTGCAAAATCAAGTCGGAAAGCTGCAGTAATGATTAAGCAACACCCAAGCTAAGCTTACTCGAAGTGACTCGTAAACTGTTGGAGCACCATCGTAAAAGCAAGTCTTTACAGCTATTAAGTAAACTGTTATACCTTGGCGTACCTAAATTATATTGTTACCCCGTTCTGAGACAACATCGTAAAACGACCAGCGAGTTGAGTTTAAGGCCTTTGCCTCGGATTTTGCGGGCAGCGGGGCGGTGGCGGCAGTGGCGCGGGTGCGGCAGGATCTAATGTGTATAATCAAATAGACCGACCCTCGGAAAGAGCGGCGTGAGGGCGGTGCGCGCCAGTCGAGCGGTGACCGCCCGCGCGTCTGCATTGCAGTGTTGTGCAATTTATTTTCGTTTTTTACCCACAATAAATCGAGAATTACGAATAAATTTGAATCAAAACAATGATGTCGCCGTTGTTCAGACATTTCGTTCGCGAATAAAAACAAATATCTTGACGACACAACCACGAACACAACACTACGCCGCTATAGTGCCGTGCGATAGTGATAGTGCCCGCTGGTTTTGAAAACGGGTCTACGTTGCCCTACCCGCTCCCGCGCCGCCGCCGTCGCTGCCCCGCTGCCCGCAAAACCCGAGGCAGAGGCCTAAATGTTTGGTTTCTTTGTGACTTATTAGATAGTGATAATTTACTTTGCCCCATCAATCAGGTTTGGTTTTACAACAGCAGTGATTCCGTCCTGAACATGATGAACCAGTAATAAATAATCTGACCAATGATGAATCACTAATAATAATGTGCTAGGTAACAAAACTTCGCGATAGTGAAAATTATCGATTTCACAAGCCAAACAAAACAAGCATTCAGAAATCAGAACTTTTATTTGTTTTGAATGTAAGTAGGTACAGTACAAGATAATTGACATAAATACATGAGATCAGCTGCAGCATGCAAATCACTGGATACATTAATTATAATACAAATAATAAAATAAATAGAAAATGTCATAAAAAAACAAACAGAAAATGTCAACAATAAGGAAATACAAATAAACAACAGTCAAGAAATTATCACACAGTCAATATCAAATTTATTTAATGTCAAGTATCTAATCGAAATAATATGTAAAAAATTAAAAATTATGAAAACGTAAATAAGAAACATGTTTAACGTTACATTGGTCACTAATTGATATGACGGATGTCTGGACAGGTCATTATAGTGCTCAAAAACCTTGATACAACCTTGGGGTCACTGACTGTAGGTAAAAAACAATACCAAAACATTTCAATTTTGTGTAAAAAAGCTGATCCGTAGTTTTAGTCGAATTTCGTGACACACAGCTATTTAGTTTTTAAAATTTCAGTGTTGATCTCATATCAGAATTTTTATAACTGTAGTTATAAGTAAACCTCCTTCTTCTTATCGTGTGGGCAGTAAGGTCTAACGACCCCACACACCCTAGTGTCAGAGTTTCTAAACCACCTCAAGGGCCTCTGACATGGTTCATTTGACGACCGCCATTTGGCGGCCGAGAACACCGGCTTATACATGCCTTCCAAAGCACGGAATCATCTTTTTATCAAACAATCAGGTGATTCAAGCCTGCAATGTCTTAGCCAAACTAGGAACAATTTTACAAAGTATACTTCCCATGGCGATCGAACCCACAACCATCGGGTTACAAGGCAAATACCTAAACCACTCGACCAGTAAAACTCATGGAACATTGCTACTAACCCATAAGTCTCCCTGTATATTCTCTGTTCTAACTCATATCTTACAATTCTCACCTCCCAACTTTAGCTCAACCCTAACCAGAAAACCACACACATCTATTTTCCAATACAATAACCTCTTTTTGCAGAACATAACCACTTCATACTTCACGTAGGTACATTTACTTACAAAACTTCAATGTGAAAGGTCCATGAAAAGGCAAATTTTCTTGAAAACTTTGTCACACGTAGAAAATTTGCGAAATTCCAGAGTGTTGCGGTCAAAGTGCCAAAACTTGTGAATTGTTGGAATGGAAATGTTACACTTTTACTAACTTTTAGGAGGTCTAGCGTTTGTGTTAGCTTTAGTGGAGTTTAGTACCGGTTTGAGGAATAAAATGTTTTTAAGCTGACTGATTAATTTTCAGTTAATAAATAAATAAATAAATTGTTTATTGACCAAGAGGTACAGATGGTAAAAAAAAAACAAAAACTTAATGCTAGTTACAGGCAAGTTATACAAAGTTATGTAACTACATTTTATGGTAGAACATGTTGACGTGTCAGGTACATGGTTCATCTGTTCACTAATTAGATTACCCTGTCTCTTAAACTAGGTTTACCTGTATCTTAAAAGACATAAATTAATATTAATATTTATTTACTACTTATATCATCAGTAACTAATTTCAGTTTTAGTTATACTCACTTCCAGTCGACAACAATGTGGACGAATTTTTTGTGGACATATTTTAGTTAGACGTTCTTAATTTTATTTTAAGTGTATATACCTAGATCGTTATAGTTTCTGATTATTACACAAGCATGTTAGTTCTATGGCGTTCAGCACTTTTTCCGTCAGTAATCAGTTACATCATTTAAAACCTAAAAAATCTGCTTTGAGCGTCATGATATCTTATGTTTTTCAAACACATGCTTGCACTGTATGAAAGGGTTTGCTCAAATTCTGTAGGTTCATCATTATCATATCAGTCTGCACTCTGCAGACTTCCACTGCTGGCGCATGGCGTCCTCCCCGCGCGTGTAACCACGACAAATGGCCCTGTGCGACGTGCGTCTTGCATCCATCGGCTAACCGCGACCCTCACCAGGTCATCGGTCCACCTCGGTTCTGTAGGGTGATTTCGTCTGTATTACGAAAATGTGGCAAAAGACACGTATCCAATATTTTTGATAATATAAGGACGAACTTAATAGAACTACTATGTTTCTGTCTAGGAAAGTACCAATTTCTGTTATAAATTACTCTTATATTTAAAAAACCAATAACTATCACGTAAGCCGTAACCAACAAGAACAATCATGAAAGAAAACCAATAAGCCTAATCACGCCACTTTTCATATTCTCTTAGAAATAAAATTAATCGCCACTTTTTATTCTCCCGCATGCATCCAACAAAGTACAAAGCAAATTCATTTTTCTCACAGGTATTGCTAGTTTACTGGTAATAAAACTTCACGACGTTGGCGTTGGGTGGTGAGCAGAATTTATGGTGCATCGTTTGTATTGGAAGGTGCTTGTAAATCATCGTATCGGAGGAAACTATGTTGCAGTGATTAACGGTTTCGGTACGGGTGTTTGTGTTTCTTAGAGGTGGGATATAGTTGGCGAAATAGTTTTGGATATGGGCTATGATTATGGTATGTATAAAATAGATACAACTACAGATGCTCTGACATTTTATCATAAATGCCTAGCCTTTTCCCAACTATATTGGGGTCAGCTTCCAGTCAAGCCAGATTACCAGCTGAATACCAGTATTTTACGAGGAGCGGCTGCCTACCAGAGCTCCACAAATCATTAACTGGGAAACACGGTACTTCAAGGCAAGACTGGAGTCAGATTTACTGGCTTCTGACTCTGCGTAACTGCCAAATATCTACAAATGACAGCGGGGACCAACGGCTTAACGTGCTTTCCGAAGCACGGAGGAAACTCGGCATGTTAAGATGGTCACCCATCCACAGACCAACCTTGGCAAACGTTGCTTAACCTTGAAGATCGACCAGTGCGGCTGTTATCATCTAGCCACGAGCTCCTCATATAGCTGCTCTGACATTTTATCAACCTTTATATTGTCCCTCAGCAGTGGGATAATAAAGATAAGGGTTTCTTCCAGAGCTTTTCACTCTTCCTGTTGTGTTACTCTCTCCGACCAATCCGTTATCAACGCCTCCAAGTCGTCATGCCAGCGTTTCATAGGATTCTTTGGGGTGTGAGGTTTCTCTGTCTCATGCATTTAGCATCCTCTTTCGCTAGAATTACTGCGTTGCAGAAAGAGGTGACCGTTTTCTATGCCAGCTAAACGGGATATGATTCCCATGCACAGAAGACGCGGGCCTGCGGACAGTGAGCGATGGGTGCCGTGAACCAAGCTCGGGCCGCCCACGGCGCATTGTATTCAACGCACGCCTCAAAGAGATGTCAGCATAGAAGACGGGGTCCGTTAGGGCCAGTGCCTCCCGGGGTTGCGAAATTTGTTCGAAAGTGTCACCGCAGCCCTGGAAGACAAAGGGCATTAAGAGGAACACGGATGGGTTTCAGTTAGAAAGAGTCTGACTCCCTCTTCTGCTCCGCCCAGAGCGAGAGGAGTCTTTGGATGATTTCCCAACTTAAAATAAAAGCGATTCATAGGCCTTCTTCGGCAAAGACGCCCCATAAACATTTGGTAATCCTAATTTGGTCAAGTGCGTTTATTAATAAAAAACGTTTACGAGTCTATAACATGCATTTATAAAATAATTGGTTAACCTATAATCAAAATGTATGTCGTATAGCACAACCGTCTTAACGTCTATACTGTCACAGAAGACACATAGAGCATCGGAGCCAGTAAACAGGATTAATTCTTATCTCAGACTGCAGCTGCGTAATCTTCGACGTCAAACGCGCTGTATTGAGCCGATATCTTGAGAGGAGGCGAGTCCGTTGTACAGAAGAGATGTTATAAATAAAGAGTCTTAGCTTCTTTTGTTGACTTACTGTTTAATTGTAAAATAGGTTCTGGCACGACTGTGAAAGTTGATCCACGAAGCAATCAAATCCATGCTTCCAACGTAAGTTTACACAAATTATATTGAACTTTCAATAATAAATTCAAATTCAAATTCAAAGCATTTTATTTCAAATAAACCATTCACAGGCACTTTTGAAACGTCAAGGTCGGTCAGTCAAAAACATGGAAGCTATTTGCACGTTCCAAAGCGTAGATCTCTATGGAGAAGAACGTGCAAGAAACTCCACGGACACTCGATAATCGACTCGAAATCAATAAAACGCAAAACCACAAGTTTTTGTGTTACTTGCTTTTACCCGCGACTACGTATGCACGTATCCTGTTATTCTCGTTCCCGTAGGAATTTCGGAAAATCTCTTAGTGCTCCCCTACACTCCCCAAGGAACCTACATGCCAAATTTTAGCTCTCTACGACCGGTACGGCTGTGTGTTGTTCGACTAGCTCGTGGTGAAGAAATATAAGTGGACTGTATTTAAATGTAGGCTTGTATATTATAATGTCTGTCAGTCAATCAGTCACTCAGTAACGGAAGAATTTTATGTATATTGAAAACAACTTACGTGGAAGGCGAACTGAACTCGCCAAATTTTTAAGTGTGATGGCGAGAAGCGCTTTTTTACATAACAGTAAACCGTCTTATGTACATACTTACTACTGAAATATTATATTGTTCAAATCTCAACTTATTTTTTTTTTTAGTTCAGGGTTGCGATCCTGTAAAATGTTTTTTTTTTAATTTTGACATTCGTGATCCTTTACAAATTTTTACGTTTTCTCTAATAAATCTATTTTGTTAAACACTTTAGGTATCAGATACTTAGATGTGTTCTTACCATAATAATTTGTTATCTGTGTTTGAACCAGTTTGTTCTCTCTGACCCTACGTGTAATGTACTTGTTTTTAACATTAATTTTATATTGATCATTAAAATAATATTCTAGACCTACCAAATAATTTACTTTTTTTATCTATCGGCATTATTTTACAAATTGGAAATATCTTACCATACTCTTTGTTGCACTTATCTTTAACATTTTTACTAACTAGGAACTTTATCAGTCTTATGTGTATGTCTTTTATTTCTCGGAAATATGTAATAAAGGTTCGCCCGATATAACAACAACTAGTATTAAATACTAGGACTAGTCGACCCGCGCTACTTCGTGTACTCCGCTCGTAAATAGAATATCCTTCCTTGATAAATGGGCTATCTAACACTGAAAGAATTTTTCAAATTGGACCAGTAGTTCCTGAGATTAGCGCGTTCAAGCAAACAAACAAACTCTTCAGCTTTATACAGAGTTGATACGACAGAGGGGCATTAAATTAAACTACGTATACTATACGTGTACAGTATTAATTCGATACGGTACAAAAACAAAAAGCGCCATAAATGAGAAAATATTTTTTTCAAACAAACTAAATAGCTTGCAAATCCGAATAAAACGCAACCACCCTTTGTAAAAAAAAAGACACTGACCTTAGATACCGCTAGGTAACAAAGCGGCAATGTCGCGCGCGCGCCGGAGCGCGGTGTGCGGTATCTCGTGTGCTCGGTGGGGGCCGGGCCGGGGTGGCGGCCGGCGACTTAGGCCTCCGCTGGGCTCCGCTCGCACTGGCTTTTATGTTAGGTAACGTTTCGAAGTACGCGCACAAAAACAAACACACTAAATTTTTAAATTTTCGATGTGTCCTCCATTCACATTGATGCACAAATTATACCGACGGAGAATATTGTTATTTATTTTTCTAATTAGATCACTGTCCGTCGCTAAGCACTTTAATTTGTGAAATGCTAAAATAATCCTATTTTTTAACTCATCAATAATTTTATTTACCTCTGAGGCATACACTTCACCCTTAATGTAACCCCACAAAAAGAAATCCATGGGAGTGAGGTCCGGAGATACTAATACTAAATAATAATAATCCCAAGTTACGTGTCCTATCACCATAAAAAACAGTCAATCACAAAAAAAAACACTAATACTAAATAATAATAATCCCAAGTTACGACGTGTCCTCTCACAATAACAAAATAAAATTACAATTGTTTGCGCGCGAAGTCCACAAACCGTACGTTCCGAAAAACAAGCGTCGGCGCACTGAGTGAGGGACTTACCGATCGCAAAAAACAAGGATGCAACAAACTGACCTATCTCTATTTCTTTCGCTCGCTTTATGTTAGTCGCTTTCGTAGTGAAAGTGCAAGTGTGTGTGTATTGATTGCTTCCTTGTTTGCATTGCCAATTTTTAGTGAATGTCCTTCGACATGCGTCAGAGCGGCAACAACGCATCGTAGATTTATCGTTGTAAGGTGCATGACCTATGCTTAGACGATAATCAACTGTTAGAAAAGATACATCGTGTTCAAACCGTGCAAAAACTTTAAAAATCATTTGCGACTAAACTACTGCTCCTAATTAATTTATTTTTGGTACAGAGCTTGAAAATGGTACCTAGTATAGGCAGTTTAAAGGAAAGCCCCTCTGTCGTATCAACGTTGTATACTACTCTGTCAAGAAAGTACCGGGAAAAGATCAATAATACACCAAATGTCTGTTATTCATCCAAATTTATTTTATCACCTTCAAAGTATGCTCCTTTAGAAACGATACACTTGTGCCAACGAATAATCCATTCATCAAAACATTTTTTAAACGCTGCTTCCGGAATTGAGTTCAGTTCTCGCCGCGAATTCTCCTTTATGTCTTCTATCGATTGAAAACGGGTAATTTGAGTTTAGGAAAAAGAAAAAAGTCAGCAGGAGCCATATCTGGTGAATATGATGGTTGCTGGATGGTATTTGTTGAGTGTTTGGTTAAAAATTCGTTCACAATGATAGCCTTGTGCGAAGGCGCATTGTCGTGGTGCAAAATCCAAGAATTTTCTTTCCACAAATCTGGCCTTTTTCGTCGAATTTGCTCTCTTAAACGCCGCATAACGCTCAAATAATATTCTTTATTTACCTTTAGACCTTCCGGTAAGAATTCAGAGTGCACAACACCGCGATAGTCAAAGAAAACAGTCAACATGACTTTGACTTTTGATCGACTTTGGCGTGGTATTTTCGGTTTCGGTTCAGTTGGAAGGCGCCACTCCGAAGCTTGTTGACTAGTTTGCATGTCAAACTCGTAAACCCACGTCTCGTCACCAGTAACAATGCGTTTCATGAATGTTGGGTCCGAACTGACTCGTTCTAGCATGTCCTCAGCGACTTTCATGCGATTGAGTTTTTGGAGAAAATTCAGATCTTTTGGGACTAGCCGAGCAGCAACATGTTTCATACCCAAATGATTAGTTAAAATGGTACGGATCGACTCGTGAGATACAGATAGTTCGGCGGCTATCTCTCTCAGAGTTGAATGGGGATTTTCAGTCACTATTTCCTTCACTTTTGCGATGTTAACTTCAGTTGCAGACGTTGACGGCCTACCAGAGCGAGGCAAATCTTCCATCACATCTCGACCGCTTTTGAACGCTTTGAACCACTCATAAGCACGAGTTTTTGATAAAGTCGATTCACCGTAAGCCTTTTGTAACATTTTCAGTGACTCCGAACACGAAATTCCATTGGCGATGCAAAATTTAAGACAAAATCTTTGTTCGATGTTTTTGTCCATTATGAAATTCGCAATACACACTATATAATATATTACTGAACTATATATTACTAAAACCAGCACTGTATATAATATAAATAACAGATGCAACTCAAACTCCGCGCCAAAATGGAAAACAGTTGTGACAATCTAACAACTACAAAAAAACAAAAATTTGAATTTGGAACCATAAACAAATCATCCATTCCCGATACTTTTTTGACTGAATGTATTACTATAGAGTATGGATGTATCAAAATTAAGCAGCAGTTTAGGCGTAAAAACTTAGAAAACAGACAGATGTAGGTTTTGTTCACATTCAAAATATTAAAATGGGTGAACGTTGTAATTATTGCAGTTTTCAAAATTTTTTTAGGGTTCCAAACAAAAAACGGAACCCTTATAGGATTACTCGATCGGGTGTCCGTCTGTCTGACTGTCTATCCATCTGTCTGTCTGTTTTTCTGTCTGTCTGTCTATCTGTCTGTCCGTCTGGCACAGCCAGCTTTCTCCGGATCCAGTGGACCGATTCTGTTGAAATTTGATACACAAATATGAACTTCTGTGACCCAAACACGCAGACGTCATGTAAATTACGAGTATAAACAAACATGTTAAAAAAAATGTTCGAAACCCTTTGCACGCGAGTCCGACTCGCACTTGGCCAGTTTTTTTATCTTTGCATTTCATCGTAAAAATCACAAAAATAGAGCTAGGAATATAATTACAGTGTCAATTTCAATTTGGGAATTCGAATTTAAAAAATGGTAATGTTTTCCATTTATTATTTATTTTATATAGGAAGACTATGGAACGCGTGCTGAATCATAAGCTCCTGGCGTACCTAGAAGCGAATGATATTCTTAGTGACCGTCAATACGGGTTCCGCCGAAATCGGTCAACTGGGGATCTTCTAGCGTATGCCATTCACATCTGGAGTGAGGCCATAGAGAAGCACGGGGAGGCACTAGCGGTCTCCCTTGACATCTCGAAGGCCTTCGACAGGGTCTGGCACGATAGCCTTATTAGTAAGCTTCCTTCCTTCGGTCTGCCCGCTGGTTTGTGTGATTGGATCGCAGAATTCCTGAGGGATCGGTCTATCCGAGTGGTCATAGATGGCTGCTCGTCTGGACTGCTGGATATTAATGCCGGGGTTCCTCAGGGGTCGGTGCTTTCGGCAACACTGTTTTTGCTGCATATTAATGATCTGCTTAAATCCAGTACCTTTGGGTATGCAGACGACAGCACTGTTGCTGAGAGATACGTGTCCGACGCACGAGCTGGTGGGTCGCAGATCCGATCTCTCCGGGAGGCAATGGTTGAGCGCTTGAACGTGTCCTTACAGGCAGTCTCTGAATGGGGCGATGCCAATCTGGTCAAGTTCAATGCTGCTAAGACCCAAGCGTGTCTTTTTTCCGCCAAAAGGAGCCAATTCCACCCAGCTCCATCTTTCCGAGGTTTAACCGTGCCGATTACCGACCAACTTGAGCTTCTTGGGGTTACATTAACATCTACACTCAATTTTGGCCCTTTCATAGAGGCAAAGGCTCAAGTGGCTGCAAAGAAGTTGGGGATTCTGGCAAAAGTGAGACGATACTTCACGCCGGAACAGCTGCTTAAACTCTATCAAGCGCAAGTTCGATCGTGTATGGAGTACTGCTCTCATCTTTGGGATGGATCTGCCAGATACCAACTTGATGCCCTTGAGTCAATTGAGAAATGAGCCACGAGTATCATCGCCATTGAGAGGCTTGTTGCGACGAAGCTCCAAAGTCTTGAACATCGACGACGAGTTGCTAGCCTGTCGGTTTTTTACCGGTTGCATTTTGGGGAATGTGCGACGGAATTGCATAATTTAATTCCGCCAAGCCCGTTCCATCATCGGACCACAAGACGAACGGCGATGCGCCACCGGTACACGGTGGATATCACACCCATACGCACAAAACGTTTTGGTAACACATTCATAATGCGTACAGTTAAGGAGTGGAATTCCCTGCCGGAGTCTGTGTTTCCTGATAGCTACAACCTGGGAGTCTTTAAGTCAAGAGTAAATAGGTTATTTCTAGGCAAGCGTGCTCCATCTTCGACCACATCATCACTTACCATCAGGTGAGATAGTGGTCAAACACGTGCCTATCTATAGTAAAAAAACAGATTTACATCGTTACGTTCTCGGGCTACAACGGTGTAAAATACTATTTTATCACAATCCGTAGAAAACCAACCGAACGACTTCTTTTTATTTCTAAAACAGCAATGAAATAACGAATCCCGTATTTAAATTCAACTTTTCTTCCATTATTTATCTTCTTCCCCAACTAAATTAAAACCACAGTGGCCTGCATAAAATGTAACAAATAACTAAGGATTTAATTAACTAATGTGATTCCGCTGTGGTGGAGGTTGGGTCGGGTGTCACTGCTACTGAGATGGCCCGGGCACTAGCCGGGGATCGTGGAAGGCGCACTAGTTCTCACGATCCTCGGTCCAAATGTGAGAAAGAACACCGGGGTGGTTTTTAGTCAGTAAGAGTCTGACAGACTTCTTCCCCCGCCCCAGGCGAGGGACATCCATGAGGATTTTCTACCCGGGCAAAAAAAGGTGTCACTGCTAGATGGAATTTATAATTTGTAGCTATTTGTCTAGAATATTATTTAAGGATAGGAATGATTTCCTCAAATTACTCCTTCTGCTTCGAAAACTTATTCGTGTTCTTCCTAATGCTCTTTGCGTTCCAGGGCCGCGGTGACTCTTTCGGACAAATTCAACAAACCTAGCAGGCACAGGCCCTGGTGGGTCCCGTCTACTGTCTAGTTTAGCTTGGTTGTCAAAAGAGTGGCCTGTGAGTGTTTTTTTTTTTATATTTTCTGATCGAGTAATGGATGTAAACATTGGATGAGTTCTCATAAGAACCCAGAGCAGTAGTAGGCACTTATGTGTTCAATACAAAATGTCTGACATTTCTAGAAATGCTGTTGTTTTGTTTTATAAGTACCAACACCAAGCACTAGCAACAGTATACACCACAAAACTTATCATAAAGGGTCATAAAGAGCCGTTCATACCTAATTTTAGCGACTGCCTTTGAAGTTTTAAATAAACAAAAACGAAATGATTATTTTCTCTACTTTTTAAGAAAGCTCTCAGTGGAACCCCACCTCGAGGCCGGGTAATATTTAAGCTGTCTTCTACAAAATATCACTTTAGCAAGTATGCGCTCAACTGAAGGCTATACGGAAAGTTTGTGTTTGTGCTCATTTGATAATTGAGCGATTTTATAATGGTCTATAATATTATTTTGAATCATAAGAAGTTGCTAATGATTAAAGAAAAGCAATTGAGTGGAACTCTTCCTGCGTCTGTGTTTCTGAACGCATTCAACCCTAATATTTTCAAAGTTAGAAAGAACAGACTTCTTATAGGGGAGCTGACTTCATTGTTGGCTTTGTCTGTATCACCTCTGACCTAGACTAGAGTCAAGAGCAAACCCGTAAAAAAAAAGAAAATGGTGAATTCATAGACACGTTTTTAACATTTCAAAGCAGACTGCGAAATGAATACCTTAATCTTATCTCATAATAGAAAGAGCTTTGTAAAAGTTAATTGCTTGAGGTACAAATCATATTATATCAATTCTTTGTACGAATGAAAGGTGCTATTCATCATCTGCCTAGCCTTCTCCCAACTATATTGGGGTTGGCTTCGAGTCAAGCCGGATTTAGCTGAATATCAGTATTTTACATGTAGCGGCTACCTACTACACCTCCACAACCAGTTAACGGGTAACACGGTGCCAATAATCTACAAATGACAGCCGGGCCGGGCGGCTTAACGTGCTTTCCGAGGCAAGGAGGAAACTCGATATGTTAAGATGGACACCCATTCACAAACCAACCTTGGCAAGCGTTGCTTAACCTTGAAGATCGACCCGTGCGGCTGTTATAATCTAGCCACAAGCTCCTCAATGAAAGGTGTTCTATTGTTTATACATATTCCCTGCCGGAGTCTGTGTTTCCTGATTGCTACAACCTGGGAGTCTTTAAGTTAAGAGTGAATAGATTACTTCTAGGCACGCGTGCTCCATCTTCGACTACATCATCGCTTACCATCAGGTGAGATGGTGGTCAAACGCGTGCCTATCAAGAGTAAAACTAAATATATAAACTTGACGTTGAACTACTTCTCGGAAAAAACTCCTATTTTTGATATGAAGTAATTTTCTTGCCATGGAGACTAAAAATAAAACAAAAAGTGGACTAAAACAATTAAATAAAATAAATTTGCGCTTTCTAAAGTCAAGAATGCAGAAAACTGCTTACAAAAAAAAAAACATTATTTATTATTCAGCTAGCAAATTTTATTTAAATTCTTTTTATTCTAAATCTTTTTGTTTATTTTACAACACGAATTATGATCATCATTCACAATTCAACTTTGCAATTTTTCAGTTTCAAAACAAAAAGATTTACTATAAAAACAAACAAATCACGCAACTCAGTCTTTTCAAACATTTTCACTCACAGATCTCTTCAACAAATCATCTAGAGAGCCTTCATTCAAATCTAGTACAACGAAAAATATAGAAAAAGCTTCCAAACATTATCTCCAGTCATTCATAAAAGAAATAAACTACAATAGAAAAGAAATAAGTTATGCCGTAACAAGATAAAGATACGTTCTTTTGTGAAAAGATAGTATTGTATCCTGCGACATTTACTAATTTGAAATTGTCGGAGGTTGAAGTTAGGATAAAATTTCTTTATAGATGAGTTTTTCATTTTTTTGCCACAAAGAGTTAGACAATTTTGTACCCAGGTTTTTGGATTCCTTTGATCCTTGATGATACCTTGAATGTAAACCTCGTTTTGAAAATAACGGACATAAAGTGAATTTAAACTAATAAAAAAGCTGTTTAGTACATTTTGTTGATCGTACATTTTGTCGAAAAGTTGGTTATAATGATTAACATACAATTATTACAATAAAACTCTTTTTGGTATTGCGTTTACTGTGATACAAGATCGTTATTTATTATAGTTGAGTGCCATTAACAATTGGAATCCCGAAAATATGACGTTTCCTGTTCGATGGTACAACAGAAAGAAAAATTAGCAATAAACGTCAAAATTTTATTTTCAGTTTTTTTTTTAAACTTGAGACGTGGATTTGAAATAAGATATTGATATTCATACTATATTAACATAATAACAACATCTTGAAAACTTCCTTAAAAAATAATTATATTTAAAGAAAAAGTGAAATAAGGAAAAAGCAGATATTTAAGTACAAAATATTTGTACAAAATGTATATTTTCCAGAGCTCAAGACTTCACCGAACCGTTTATAATTCAATGCCAGTCTAGTATGATTTACGACTGGCAGACAGTTACTGGAATGGCAGATGTTCGGGTAAAGATAGACTCGCAAATTAAATGTTCTAGAGATAAGCAGCGATTGCTTTAGATGTCTTTACGAAATTGCATTCAATCTAAGGTTTATTCATACAGTCATGATCCGTTGTAAGTATTTTTTACATCACCTGCTGTAAGTAGGCATGATTGCAATGAATATCCAGGAGTGCGTCTTTAATAATTTGCACAGCAAAGGAGTGAAACTCTCTACCTGTTTTTGTGTTTCTAAACGCATTCAACCCTAATCTTTTCAAAGTTAGAGTGAACAGGCACCTTCTGGGTATGCTCGCTCCATCGTCGACTTTGTCTGTGTCACTTCTGGCTTAGATCAGAACCAAGGGTCAAACCATATCAAATAAAAAAAATTACATGCCGGTTTCCTCACGATGTTTTCTATCACCGCTTTGAGAGCAGTGGTGATAAAATAATTTACACAAAGTAAGGCGCCTGTCTGGGTTCAAACCTACGACTCGTAAGCCGCAGCCATTACCACCGGGCCACCACTGCACTCTCTTTATTCTCCCCATAACGTTTACACAGAGTGTCTACATTTCTTTTCATTTAATTTCAAAAAAAGCATCACCTCTGAAGCAATTTGTCTGTTCCCTCATCTTTATTGTTTATTGTTTGATAAAAGTGTTTACAGATAGAATCTCCGTTGCTTGACAGCTAAACAAAAACAATAATTGTATGTAATGCTGAATTTAGACAGAGCTTCAAAACCCCGAACAATAATGATAACTCACGGTACGTAAATATTCCGTACTTTACTCCCAAAATAAACATTTCTAATCAAAATATAACAGGCTGGAATCGTAAAAAGCGGTTTGCTGGAACATTATTAAATTAACTCGAGAATAATGCGTTGCCCAACGAAAGATAAAATAATGAAAACGAAAAAATTGCCTGTATGAGATTAAACCGATTCTTTGAGATTTGTCAGTGACTATATTGAAAAATGAAGCACAGCACTGGTCAAAGTAGCGAGACTTGGGGATAGCCTTTGTCCAGCTGTGAACATAATAATATATCATCTGAAATAATGAAGATACTCTGGCAGTCTTCATTTCGTCGGCGCCAGTTGATACGAGAGCATAGTTCATATATATAAAGTTAAATGGGTAAAGTTGTTACCTAAACTGACCACACACAGTGTATTGAAGATACTAGTAACGTTACTCGTTGTGATAGGTTGAGCAAATTAATGACTGACAGAATTGACTTTCGCCTCTGCTTCTGCGATCTATAACATTCAAAACATGTTTATGCAGTTCCAGTGTTCATGAATGGCAATAACTTGATCCCAACCATTGAACTATCAACTGTTTTCCCACCACAAAAACTACCTCTAAAACCATAGTTCATAAATTCAATTCAACACAACCATTTTACGCATTCAAAAAATTGTTCCGAAAATATCGCTCCATATTTTTACGCACCAAAAAGAGTATGACAAAGCAAAACAAGTCACGCCAAAAATATTTGGACGACAAAAGCAGGTGTAGCTCATACCGACCGACCATTGTTTGGTTACCGCGATAAATTTGTACCAACCTAACTGTCGCGACCAAGACATACATTTTTTCATTGTCCTTTACACGACCGACCAATGTAATTAATCGTTTTATTCTGTTGTGTACTGTTTTATTGTTAAGCAGTGCTTTTTGCGGTTTCTGTTCTTTGTTTTCTATTTCTTTGGTATGAATATCTAATAGGAAGCTCCTATTTTATGCATGGTGCAGCAGCATTTTATTATCTCGTGTGCTTTTCAATATATGCATGGCAGCATGGCTAATTCTTGTTTATACCCATATTGCTGCAGTTTATGGCTGAGATATTTCTTGTCGAGTGGTAACTACTATTTACGAGTAGTATTTATGGCATAGATCTAGACTTTTCTTTTGACATCATAACAACTGTTGGCTTTTAAGCCATTGGCTGAAAAGACTATCGACACAATACCTGCTGTGTCTACATCTCAAGTACTTATCTACAACTTTGTGTGTTTATTCATAATTCTTGATTTTCTTATCTACCAACTAATTCTCATCATGACGGCCATTGATACCCTGATCTATTTCTACAAAAAATATGAATGTGGAAGTCTGTTTGTTTGTTCATCAATCATGCTTTAATAATAATGCATTCTAAGTCATAATATAGAATGCATTGTTAAAGAGTAAGTAACTTAGTTCTAAGTAATCGTACTCAAATTACAACCACATTATTGCTTAACATCAGGTAAGATATATGAATAATGATGAAATAAATAATAAAGACAGAATGACCCATTTAACATTTATTTATGATCAAAAACATTAAGCTTCCCTAGCTAAAGAAAAAGATATAGATGAATAAGTATCAAGATATAAAAGTGTTACAGTTGAATGGGTATCTTCTCATAGCGCTGGGTAAAGGCCAATCGTAAAATGAAAATGTTGCTGTTACGATGTTCCCTTGTAAACTGTTTATCTTCGATAAAAACTTCCGAATGCCGTTTCTAGTATTTATAAGGGGCTTTAGAATAGTTTTCTGTTTATTCCGTTTGGTTTATCTTGTCGTGATGTTGGTAATGGATTGTTTATGGTTCTCTGTAAGGAATTGGTTTGGTTACTCCCAAATAATGTTCTATGTATCGTTTCTTGATACTCTTTACTTCGTGGTCAACTTTAAACTATTTCATTGTCCCATTCAATGATGGCTTTATTTAGATAATTTGTTCCGGTGTTTTGGTCTTTATTTTTCTACACTTTCGCACCTCCCGGAAACATTGCATGAATTGCAAAGACATAAATAATATTTGGACATGCAGTTTATGTGCATGCCATTTCAACATTTATGTCAAATGCCCATCTTAGTGACGGGCTTGTCTAGCATTTTAAACGAAATGTGACATTACTAAATTTAATTTCATTTTATCACGTTAGAACTGAGTCTCCAAAATGCTATATAATTTCAACATGGCACATGACGAATGGACTACAAATTTTCTTCCTTTTAACAGTAGCGTTATTTTGGCAATATTCCAAAATTTAGACATTTGGAATAAGACATGTTATTAACGGGCACTTACTATAAAAGTTAATATCTTAAGCTTTATGTCTGAGGAATAGTAAAAATATTTAATGAAAGTAGGATAAACGATTCATAATAACATTCTGAATAAAATGCGACATTTAGCCGTAAAGTGCTTTGTGAAAGATTTCGCTTACGCTTAGATGTTTTTCGACTGTGCTGGTGTAATTTTTGGCACACAATGTACCTGCCATGTAATCTCTTGACCAGCCTTGGTTGACTGGTAGAGAGAGCCTAAGTCCGCCTTTGTATCTTTTTGCAATAAAAGATGTCAGGCAGCTAGGTCAAAAACGCACTGATTTCTATCAGTGCTTCTGCTTGATGGTCTGGAGCCTAGCTAGATACCAGGCTAGTAGTAGGTGGCTTAATTTCTTTATTATTGATCAGTTAACAATTTAAACCAGGACTCTTAAAGATTTACTACCAGCAAATACTGATTAACTTTGGTCATAACGCCCAGAGAAGACCTGATAATTGGAAATTCTGGTTGTAGAACGAAAAATGGACGGAACGAGACTGCTTGCGGCCAACAATGGACGAGAACCTACTCGCTGATCTGATCAGATCAAGGCGATAACAGAACTCACTGTGACCACTGTCCTGAGAAGGGTCGAAGACAGAATCACCTGGAAGCAGTTCGTCTCGAGAGGACAGCTGTGACTCGTAAAGGTGCCTTCTCGAGCAACTAGCGTAAACCAAAGAGTGCAGTGCTTTTTCGATTTTAAGTATTGCATCAACATGATGCAATACTTAAAATCGAAAAAGCACCGTTTTTTATCGTTTTAATTTCCGATGGGTGAGTGTATTTGCATTTTGAACCAAAAAAGATGACCCACACCCCAATTTGAACCTCAATTTGGAATGGCCTGCCTTTGTCAACTAAAATATCTACTTTGTATTGAATTGAGTCAAATACTTTTTTTACAATCCATAGTATTTTGATTGGCATTTTTAATTAATGGCTTTGCTTGCGAATACGTATGCTTGACAACTTAAATAATTGTGGAATCATCAATATGAAATACATAGATTTTGAGGTACGCTATTAATCTGTCATTGTATTGGAAGCAATAAAATCAAAGTTCAATTTTATGTATTACATTTTCATATCCTCATGAATTTGCTACAACAATACTGTCTGTTTTCAAATAAAAAAAGTGCTGTTATTTTTATGAATTTCAATTTAATCCGGGCTCTTTGATCTATTTGCGAACTCATTTCAGGTCCGTAATCTCTCTTTACATATTCATAAAACCGATTAGTAGGAATTTCATGCTGGCTGAATTACCTTTTTTTAGGATGGGAAATCATCAAATGACTCCTCCCGCTTTACTCTCTCTGACTAAAACCTATCCATGTTCCTCCTAGTGCCCTTTGCGTTCCAGGGCTACGGTGCCTCTTTCGAACAAAGTCCGCAGCCTCAGCAAGCACTGGCCCTAGCGGGCCCCGTCTTCTATTCTGACAGCTCTTTGAGGCGCGCGTGGAACACAGCGCGCCGTCGACCCAGGCCTGGTTCTGATCAGACGGCGATCGCCCTACGACTCCCGACTAGCCGTATTCCTTGAAACATGCTTTTACAGACATATTATAATGTCGAATTTAATATAGGCATAAAACCCACCTGACCATGGCAAGCAGGTTACGAACACAACATATACAAGCAATTTTTTTCATGTTACATGTTAATTTAAGTTGAAAGACTTTTTAGGGTAGCGTACCCAAAAGGTAACCAACATAACCCTATTACTAAGCTTCTACTGTCCACCCGTCCGTCCGTCTTTGTGTCAGCGGGCTGTATCTCAAGAACCGTAATAGATAGACAGTTGAGATTTTCGCAAAGTATGTATTTTTAGTACAAATTAACAATTAAATTAAATTAAGTTCAAATTAAAGAGGCCTACCATACAAAAAAAAACATGTTTTTTTCGGCCCTTCGTGTGAGAGTCCGACTCACACTTGGCCTGTTTTTTTTTTATGCTACTCCGATCGATACATTGTAGGTGAAATATGCGTAGGTATTTTACAAATATTTTAACGTATGTTTGTAACAAATAATGATTTAAAAAAATAACCACACCACAACAATACAGTCGTTCCAAGATAAATCCAGGCCATTTTACGAAAAACGAAACATTTATTACATATCTGATAGCAAAACGATAAAAAATTTAAAGCGTTGCTGTGAGGGACTCGCATAAAGTCGAACATTAAAAATATTATGTTGGTAACATTGTCAGGGGTAGCGTAGAATCTGATTTGCATTGTGATAGAAAAATGAACTTTAAAGCTGAGATACAAAGTTAGTTTTACTGACATTGTAGAAAGTATATAGCTGTTGTATCCACACAGTGTTGAAACTGCTTTAATGAAATTTTTGATCGCAATATCAGGTCTACAAAAGTGTAATGCATATAGGTATTTTGAGTTTGTAAAAGTCACTCCAACTCCAATTTTGCAGTTGGTGTGCTGTTCAAACGTAGCCCACGTTTTTAGATCTAAGGGGTGATTCAAATCAAAACTAGCTGATTCTGTTGAGGATTTCAATGTGCCTAGACTTTTCGTATCTACGTTGAGGGCAGCTTCCAACACAACCGGATCAGGCTCAGTTGTAGATGATATTATTTTTTTTAGCGTTGCTCCAAACTAGGATTTTCTCCTGTATCGTGAGTGCGTTTACATTCATATAATCTCACACACAAACAGCCAGAACAACTACTATCTGTAGGCCATAAAACTATTTGTTCCGTGCGGGAATCGAACCCGCGACACGCAGCGTAGGAGAAAATCACTCAACCACTGCGCCAACCGTGCCGATAAATATGGAGCAACTATCTACGAGTATCTAACTCAGCTGTACTCAACCTTTTTTTTCTCTGGGCCACATTGCACTTCTACTATTGTCAAGATGGGCCGCGATAACCTATACTAAAACAAAACTGTTAACAGTAACTATTAACATGATGAGGAGCTCGTGGCTAATTAATAACAGCCACACGGGTTGATCTTTAAGGTTAAGCAACGCTTGCCAAGGTTGGTCTGTGGATGGGTGACAATCTTAACATAACGAGTTTTCTCCGTGCCTCGGAAAGCACGCTAAGCCGTTGGTCCTGGCTATCATTTGTAGATTTTTGGTCGTCGTAGTCAGAAGCCAATTAATCGGATTCCAGTCTTGCCATGAAGTACCGTGTTACCCAGTTAATGGGTTGTGGAGGTCTGGTAGGAAGCCGCTCCTCGTAAAATACTGGTATTTGCTAAATCCGGCTTAACTGGAAGCCGACCCCAATACAGTTGGGAAAAGGCTAGGCTGATGATGACAGGATGTAAACAGATCAACGTAACAGAATTCACTTACCATCAGGTGAGATAGTTGTCAAACGTGTGCCTATCAATAGTAAAAAAAAACTTTTACAATATTGATAATCTAGTTTTAGTACACTGTTTATTTTTTATTATTCCGCACATGGTGCACTCTTAAAATGTTACAGAAACCATATCAATACGGGGAGTCGAGCAAATTTTGGCCATTGTCGTCTTTATTGTTTTTGGTCATTGTGTTTTTTTCCATTGTGTTTCTTTTGTCTTGTTTTGATTTTTAATTAAATTATTAAAATATTTTATGATAAAGCAGGATTTGTGTATTGAATTTGAAATTAACCATCATCCAGAATTATGTAGGTACTAATAGTAGAAAGGAATATAGAACTATTTTATTTCGAAAACATATTCATACGAACTTTTCGATTGCTTAAGTTTATCTATACTAACATATAAAGTCTGATTGAAAAATTATTTCAGTGTTAGATAGTCCAGTTATCGAGGAAGGCTTTAGGCTATATATTATCACGCTAAGACCAAAAGGGGAGGAGCAGACGAAGCAGCAAGTCGGATCCGCACACAAAAGGTTTCGTACCATAAACCAAAATAACATCTTAATACCATACAATAACACGTTTCTTGTAGAGAACCCTCTTTAATTTTTAATTTAGTTTAATTTGTATTTTTTTTTGTTTAAGAGGCAATAGTGTAGGTACTGCACTCTGTAAAAATATCAACTGTCTGCCTATTACGGTTTTTGAGATACAGCCTGCTGACAGACATACGGAAGAACGGACGGACGGATGGACGGAAGGGCAATAGAGGCTTAATAATAGGATTCCGCCAAAGATAAGTAAATCTGAAAGATGGAAGTCAGGCACTGCATTCTTGAAATGTTTTGAAGCAGTGTCATAAATAAAGACTGATCTACTACACATACGTTAAGCAAAAGCCACGTATTGTCAGCAACAACTGACACGCAACACGTAACGTCAACATGTTTGGCAACGTTGCATAATTCCGCGTCGCATTGTGACATTGACAGATGGAACGCAACATGACGGCTGTCTCTTTAGACGACTTGGCAAAGCTTCTAAAGGGTGCCTGTCCATTACATCGGAGCGAGGCGGCGGAGCGGAGAAATAGATAAATTTTAACCAATAGAATGGCATAAATCTCCGTACCACGTGAGTTATTGACATTTTGACTGACATTATTGGTTATTTTTTTTTTTCACTATTGATAGGCACGCTTGACCACAATCTCACCTGATGGTAAGCGATGATGTGGTCGAAGATGGAGCACGCTTGCCTAGAAGTAACCTATTCACTCTTGACTTAAAGACTCCTAGGTTGTAGCTATCAGGAAACACAGACTCGGGTAGGGAATTCCACTCCTTAATATTTCTTCGTTTCTGCGCTCCATTGCCTCGCTCCGGGTGTCTGTCTATTTGCCTCACGGTAACGGAGTGTTATGTTGGCAAAATTATTATTTATCCGTAACATTTCAATTTAAAAATAGGCTACGCAAGAAAATTTGCTAAAGAATACTTTGGCAAAAGTACTCACAGTAAAGTAAAAAATACAAAAATAAAGAAAAGAAGAAGAAGAATATTCATTACGTTTTATATATGAGCTGAATTTGCTCTTGACTATCGTCTAGGTCAGAGGAGACAGTTTTCACAGAAAAAACCTTCACTTAAACTTTATATTTGTAAGTTAACCAAACAAACGCGCCATATTTTAATTCCACTGTTGACAAGTAAAACTCAACGTAATCCCTGGATAAAAATCAACAGAATTCAGTTAATACTGAATACATTATCCGGTACGGATTTGACAACCGTTCGACACATCAAACGTTTGTTGAGGAAATATCGATAAAAATGTTGACAAATAAATACGAGGAAATTAAACGGATTCGTGCTTTGGTGCTGGGTGTATATTTGTTTATAGGTATGTACTTTATACTGGTACTCAGCAGAATCCAGTTTGACTGGAAGCCGATCCCAATATAGTTGGGAAAAGGTTGGGCAGTTGTAGAGTATCAGAAGTGTACCAAAGACAAAACATCCATCCATAGCATACAAAGACCCTACAGTGCCTCAGAAAGCAAGTTAAGCCGATGGTCCC
The DNA here is from genome assembly GCA_950371165.1 of Lacanobia oleracea. NCBI lineage: Eukaryota > Metazoa > Arthropoda > Insecta > Lepidoptera > Noctuidae > Lacanobia > Lacanobia oleracea. The sequence continues at coordinate 4,137,844 of OX493406.1, read as the reverse complement.
GGCTGTCATTTGTAGATCTTTGGCAGTCGTTACGGATAGTCAGAAGCCAGTAAATCTGACTCCAGTTTTGCCATGAAATACCGTGTTACCCAGTTAATGGGTTGTGGAGGTCTGGTAGGCAGCCGCTCCTCGCAAAATACTGGCAATCTAAATCAGCTAAATCTGGCTTGACTGGAAGCCGACCCCAATATAATAGGGAAAAGGCTAGGCAGATGATGACAGTCGGGGTATACAACGGATAACCGTATGTCCATAAGAAATCCTTGAAATTGTTGGGTTTAAAAAGTTATGAGGGAAGTGCAAGTGAGTGGGGCATGCGAGTGGGGGGTGAGTGGGCGTGTGTAGGGAATGCAATATCCACACATATTTACTCGACTTCCAAATCCGGATTTGGAAATCGAATCCGGATTTTCTGAATAATAAGAAATTGCAATTTGGAGGCTACGTTATCAAGCAAATATTCGTGTTAATGGCGGAGATGGCGTTATTCGAGGATAGTGGTTCACGAGGACGATACTTGGAGGCCGCTTACAAACATTTTCAGTGCATTCCCCATACAAGCGTCGAATAAGAGCGTGTTTTTTCCGCCGCAGGAATTATTTGTGTAACCGAATTCGCAGCAGGTTAAACGACAGCTCTTTGGATGCCGTATTATTTTCGAGGTCACAATTTATGTCTCAAAAATAACATAGTTTTTTAAGGGTGCGAATATCCGTTTGAAACGAAACCCTAAAAGATCACTCGGGTGTCTGTCTGTCCGTCTATCACAGCCAGTTTTCTCCGGATCTACTGGACCGATTTTGTTGAAATTTGGTACACATATGGATTTATGTGACCCAAAACATGGACACGGACGCATTACGTATATAAATAAATTTTGAGTCCCCTTATTCACATTTGTTTACGTAATGCGTCAAAACAATATAAAAAATATCATTTTAACAAACTACGAGTAATATGGCTAGATTTATTTATTCTCGTGAAAAATCCGTAAAATCCGGATAATCAGGATAGGACCAAACATCCGTTCTTATAAATCCGGATTTTAAAACAGAACGGATTTGCAATCCCTCATACATACATTCATCTGCCTAGCCTTTTCCCAACTATATTGGGGTCGGCTTCCAGTCAAGCCGGATTTAGCTGAATACCAGTATTTTACGAGGAGCAACTGCCTACCAGACCTCCATAACCCATTAATTGGATAACACGGTACTTCATGACAAGACTGGAGTCAGATTTACTGTACTGGCTTCTGACAATCCGTAACGACTGCCAAAGATCTACAAATGACAACCGGGACCAACGGCTTAATGTGCATTCCAAGGCACGTAGGAAACTCGGCATGTTAAGATGGTCACCCATCCACAGACCAACCTAGGCAAGCGTTGCATAACCTTGAAGGTTTAAGGGGACCAAATGATCCAACACACGCGCCACCATCATTGAAACATTTGTGTGAGCATGACAAGCTCTAAACTACCACGCTCGTTCATGTCAAACTAATTTAATAACAAAATCTATAACTAATTACATATGTAAATGGCTCCATAGTGCTCACATTTACAAAAAAAAATAAAATATGTTTCTACATTATACAAAAGTATGGTTTTCAATGACCAAGTAACTAGTAAAAGAAAAAAAAAGAAGTTGTTTTATTGTGTATACTTACTTTGCAAATACAATATTGCAAAGAAATGATAAATAAATTATAATATATGAGAACAAAAAAAGGGTAAGCATTTCTTCCAATTATAAAAAAAACCTTAATATTGGACCCATGTGGTTGTGCCTGTGGAACAGGACCGGCATTTAGCCAAGCATTTTTATCCCGGACATAATCTTCCAGTTTATAATATGCTTGTCTACATAGTGTGCATTTTATACATGTTTTAAATTTTCTCTCATTCAGTTCCAGAATATCTAGTGGTATTTTATTATAAAATTTAACACAGTACCCCATAAAGGATGTGTGTACTTGAGCTAATCTGAATCGGAGTTGATTTAATTTGTTCCGATTTCAAGTATTAAAACCATGCCTATCACTAATTTTGCCAAAAATATGAATATTTTTCCGAACATACATAATGTTTTCATATATATATTGACAAGGTACCGTCATGATGTTAATTTGCTTAAACAGTTCCCTTAGGGAATCGCGCCGGCGCAGATTGTAAATGACTCTGATAGCTCTTTTCTGCAGAATAAATATAGACTCGATGTCTGCAGTTACGATACCGTAAGACATGATGCTATGAAAGTAACTAAAATAGATCAGCCTCGCGGTATCTATATCAGTAAATTGACGGATTTTTCTGAAAGCATATGCTACTGAACTCAGCCGTCCCGCAAGAGATGTTAAATGAGGACCAAATTGTAGCCTTGAGTTAAGCGTGATCCCAAAGAAAACTGTGTCTTCGAGGAATTCAAGTTTCTCTTGATTCAAAACTATGTCGCAATTATTACTTTTAATATTCGGTAAAGCAAATCTGATACACTTAGTTTTTGTCCCAGTCAAAACTAAATTATTAGCGGTAAACCATTTTTTTTACATCGTTGAGACTTGTGGCACGCCTATCTATCTTAAAGATTAAGAACGTATCGTCAGCAAATAACACCATTTGAGGTTGATTTTTTAAAAGATGGAGAAGATCATTAATGTATACTAGAAAGAGGAACGGACCCAATATAGAGCCTTGTGGTACCCTCATTTTAACATTCAAATCTTCTGAATTGACACCATTTATCTGAACTTGCTGCTGTCTGTCATTTAAATAAGACCTCACTAAACTGAGTGTAAGTTTACCTAGTCCGCAATGTTTTAGTTTTAGGAGCGAGGTTTCGTGATTTACACAATCAAATGCCTTGGAGAGGTCACAAAAGATTCTTATGGCATCTCGCGCCTCTTTCCACGCTGTATATATGTGTTTTAACAATGTGACTCCAGCGTCAGTTGTACAACGACCTTTGGTAAAACCATACTGTTGTTCGTGTATGATTTTATTTGTGTTTAATTGAATGAGCATTTGATTGAGCATTACTTTTTCAAATACTTTTCTGAAAACCGGCATTACGGATACAGTTCTATAATTATAAGGGTTTTTACTATCTTCAGATTTATTTTATCTTCAGATTTATTCATTACATCCGGAAAGACCTCTTGGTATACACATAAATTAAATATTAGAGCCAGGTACGGTGCTGGCTACCTGACCTGCTATTAACCTTTCTAATGAATAATCCCATCCATTAGTGAAAACCACTTGAAAATCTGTTCAGTATTATTGAATTTTTCACGAACAAACAGACGGACAGACGCGGATGGGGACTTTAGTTTATAATATGTAGTGATAGTGATAATGTTAAACTGCCATACTTATTCGACAGCTAAAAAGCTATCTGAATATTTAAAAGTCGGTGTTTAGTTCCCTATTCTTTGTAGTTCTTAGTCATTTTACATCATCATCTGCCTAGCCTTTTCCCAACTATATATTGGGGTTGGCTTCCAGTCAAGCCGGATTTAGCTGAATACCAGTATTTTACGAGGAGCAGCTGCCTACCAGACCTCCACAACCCATTAACTGGATAACATGGCCCTTCATGGCAAGACTGGAGTCAGATTTACTGGCTTCGACTATCCGTAACGACTGCCAAAGATCTACAAAAAGTTACAGCTGAGACCAACGGCTTAACGTGCTTTCCGAGGCATGAAGGAAACTCGATATGTTAAGTTGGTTACCCATCCACAGACCAACCTTGACAATCATTGCTTAATGGCAAGCGTTGTTCTTAGTTTACACATAAAAAAATAGTTTGAAGGGTCGGTGTACCCTATGAGACTATTCTTTAAAGAAAAACATCATGAAAAAAGCTCAGATATCCCCGCAACTGTGTACGCTGTGTATTCTCGTTCTCGTAAGAATTTCGGAAAATTCTTGCTCGCGTACACTCCCTAAGGAACCTTCGTGTCAAATTTCAGCTATCTACAACCAGTAGTTTTGGCTGTACGTTGTCTGTAAGTCACTCAGTCAGTTTGTAGTAACGGAAGAATTTTATACTCGTATGATATTCTGTCTTGTTTAGAGCGATCACAGTTATTAAGAGCATACGCATGCATAGCATACGCATGCATTGAAATTATTTTTATACTCTTTCTTCACATCATAATTATTTTAACCATTCGGCAAACAATCTGTAATCTTCCATAGATAGATTATAATCTAATCTATCTATGGAAGGCTATATATATCATCACGCTAAAATCAACAGAGGCGGAGCAGTAATGAAAATTGTGACGTAGACGAAGTCGCGCGGGTCAACTAGTACTTAATATATAAAGCTGAAGAGTTTTTTTTTTGCTTGAACTCGATAATCTCAAGAACTGCTGGTCCGATTTGAAAAATTCTTTCAGTGTTAGGTAGCCCATTTATCGAGGTAGGCTATATGTTACGAGTATACATCATCGTGCTAAGACCAACAGGAGCGGAGCAGACGAAGTAGCGCGGGTCAACTAGTACTAAATAAAAGGCATTTGAGTAGGTGGCATAAAATATTCAAACTTAAAACTCAAACTACACTATTTTACAATTACAATTGTTTTAGTTCTCGCTATAATCCAAACTATGTGTGTTCGTTTGGGGTCTACGAAATACGACTGAATCCACTTTACAGTCAGAAAAATCGCAAATACCAAAAGTTCTTCGCTTTTAACTTTTTCATTGCGATTTACAAAAAATGCTGTAGCAAAATAAAATAGGACAAAAACGTGGAAGTTTTGAAGCGCCTGGGTACAACTTTGTCTCTGCACTGGAGACATACGGCTTGTAGAGAATGGTGATGCAGACAGTACTTCATTATTATTTTGGTAAATAGAATAAAGACTAACTTGAGTATATCTTCAACAGCAAGGTGCTAAACATAAATAAATTTATGTAGGAAAAATAAATATTATTAAAATTAAATATATATTTTTTTTATTTGTTATGGGTTTGCTCTTGATTCTAGTCTATGTCAGAGATGACAGAGACAAAGTGTACGATGGAGCGATCCAAAAATAAAAATATTATAAAAATAAATATTATATATATTATAGTAGTAGCGCAGTACATATTATTATTATATATATATTATATCAATAAATATTATTATTATACTTTTTTATTTTAAGAAAAAAATAATATTATAGAAATAAGTTCAAGTTGTCTTCAAATATCGTAGTTTATTTTATTTATTTTTATTTGGTTGCTCTTGACCACAATCACGCCTGATGGAAAGCGATAAATGAGGTCTATGATGGAGTGAGCGTGCCCAGAAGATGGCTGTTCACTCTTGCTTTTAAGGCAGATGGGTTATATGTAAACGGGAATACAGACGCCGGCAGAGAGTTCCACACCTTAGCTGTGCGCATAATAAATGTGGAAGATAAGCGCTGGGTACGACTAGACGGGATATCGACCAAGTATACGGATGGTACCCCACCGAACGTCTGGTATTTCGGTAGTAAAAGGGCGATGGTGAGATCAGGTTGTGGAGTTCTTGCGCACACTCTCCAAAGTACAGTCTATAGAAGACTGGCAATCAACACTACGCTGGTGAACTAGGCTGTGAAGCCACCAACGTCTCATCATCTATAAGCCTTTTTGCTCTGCGTTCCACCGAGTTCAATGCAGCAAGCTGGTATTTAGCTGAGCCATCCCATAAGTGACTGCATTACTCCATATAGGATCGGATTGTGCTTTGTACAGACTCAGAAGTTGTTCAGATGTGAAGTATCGCCTTACCCTATTTAGGATACTCAGCTTCCTGGCTGCAGTCTGAGCCTTTGACTCGATGATTGAGCTGAAGTTGAGATTAGACGTCAACTCCATGCCCAAAAGCTCTAAGCGGTCGGTAACAAGTACAGGCGTGCCTTGGAATGTAGGAGATAGCTGAAATGGACTCCTTTTAGCAGTGAAGAGACATGCCTGTGTTTTCAGAGCATTGAATTTGAGAAGATTGTCGTCCCCCCACTGGAAAACGAGATTTAATGTCAAATTCATTCATTCCACGATGGCCTCTCTAAGAGTAGCTGTTTCCTCCCTGCTGGCTCTCGCACTGGACAGGTATCTTCCTGAGACCGTGCTGCTATCTGCGTAACGGATTGCACTAAGTTGCAGTAGGTCGTTGATATGCAGCAGAGATAGAGTCGCAGAAAGAAAAGACCCCTGAGGAACATCGGCATCAATAATCATATTATCCGATGAGCATCTATAACTACTTTGATCGACCGTTCACTCAAGAAGTAGGAAATCCAGTTGCAAAAGTCAGCAAGGATGCCGTACGCGGGAAGTTTACCCAACAGACTAGCATGCCAGACTCTATCAAAGGCCTTTGAAATTTCGAGGTACACAGCAAGGGCTTCGCCGTGTTTTTTAATGGCCTCGCCCCAGCAATGCGTAACATACACAAGAAGATTCCCAGTTGACCGACCACGACGGAAGCCGTACTGGTGATCACTGAGGAGCTCACTGTCTTCCAGGTATGCTAGCAGCTTATTATTAAGTACCCTTTCCATCACTTTAAACAGTATTTAGGTTATGGCACTTGGGCTGTAATTAACAGGGTCGGCACGGTTACCCTTTTTGGGCACTGGTTGCACATTAGCAAGTTTCCAGGACTTCGGCACCAATCTAGTTTTTAGGGAGAGGCGGCATTGCGGAGCCACAATGAGGTACCTATGTAAGATAGCGTATTAGAGGCCGTATTAAGGCGAGAATTTTCGGCAAAGATTGAGGCAAATAGGTTTACTTTTTTTGCGCGGTATGAGCCAGCGTTCCATCAGACTTCTGCATAGGAGGCAGCGAAGGACGGCAGATGTTACTTGGCAGAGTTTACTGAACTTAATCTACATTGTTTAGGTAGCAACTTAATTACTAACGAAAAGAACTTTACCTTCTTTCTGTGGCAGTCTAGTATATATATAGCCTTCCTCGATAAATGGGCTATCACACACTGAAAGAATTTTTAAATCGGACCAGTAGTTCCTGAGATTAGCGCGTTCAAGCAAACAAACACACAAACAAACTCTTCAGCTTTATATATTAGTATAGATTGCTCATATAATTCTATGTTGAAATATATTTTTAAACTACCATACAAAATTGTCGCTAAAACACACTAGGTACCCTCCAAAAACAAGCTCGATTCGTCACGTCCATTGGAATCAGATGAAAGGATAAATTCGGAGTCACGTTACTTACGTCCACTGGCAGCCTGTGAGCAGACTAACTAAACCGATTTGTTGCAGTGACTGGACGCAGCTCAAAGCGAAAGCAGCCTTTGGACGTGTTAAGATCTGTTTACACTGGGAACTGAGGTTAGATACGAATGTATCTGATGTACGGCTTTGGTACGCTGTCGGGCAATGTAATTATTTGTATTTGGTTAGATGCTGTTATGCAATTTAACGTTAAATTTACAACCGACTGCTACAAAATACTGCTATTTAGTGAAATCTGACTGGAAGCCGACCCCAATAAGTTGGCAATAGGCTAAGCAGATGATGATTACCCACCGACTAAGGCCATCATGATTCTATTGCGAGAGATAAACGGGACTGTATAGGACAAACAGTACTTTAACTTTTACACAACGGAATCATGATGGCATTGCCACGTAATAAGACAGTACGGTACGATTATACGCAAACACAGTTTGTGAGGATCGTACCAAGGGAACAAGGCTTGAGAATATGTATCAAGAAACGGAGCAGTACCATTTTAGCTGAACTTGTTTTAATGATATTCTAATGCAAATTAGAACTTAAATAAAAATGATACACGGTTTACTTTCGCAACAGCTAAAAGTAGGTAACAAAGAGTTCTATCCATTGACATTGATAAGCAAAAACCGCCAATATTCAATTTAAGCGGTATTGTTCGCTAAGCAACGAAGTTTAAATAACCAATGGAAAAAAAGCTATCATCCAATCTCCGGAGCAGTATGTCCCTCGCCATAAACGTATCGTCACAAAGAACCGTTGGACCGAGTCCGTCTGATTGGTGGCTAAGTGGAAAACTTGCCCGATGGCACAGAGCAGTCGCGTTCAAACGAGTTCAGTACGACCATGTATTGTGCAGCTGTTGTCTCTGACATTTTTGCGATTTGATTGGAAATTATTTTACTTTGTGTCTTTTTTTTTTGAGAAAGTTCAATTACTTGAAGAAACTTAACAGATGTGTATAAATTCTGTTGGAGAGAATAAGGTTTTTGGTTATAATAATAGTTCAGTAGTACTGGTAGTTTGGTAGTTAGGTAGTAGTTAGTTGGTTGTTGGAGTAGTTTTTAGTAGTGGTTTGGTTCTTTATTTTCGGACAACAATGATCCAGCGTGTTAGTAAACAATATTATAATCTATTACTAGTGTTAGTAGCCAAAATAAAACAGACAAGAAAACAGAATAAAATAAAATATAGTAATGTGAAAAGGATATCCCTAAACTAATGTTGAGTGATTGTCCTTCTCACAAAACTTTTAATAATCGAGTAACTTTCAAGAGTCGATACTCTCCGCCACAGTTTTTAGTATGCAGTTTTATTGGCTTATTTACTGCAGAATATTATAAAGTGACGAGCTGGACATAAAAACCTACCTGTGGTTCACTTATTTAGGTTATGCGCTTTGACATCATCATCATCTGCCTAGCCTTTTCCCAACTATATTGGGGTCGGTTTCCAGTCAAACCGGATTCAGCTGAATACCAGTATTTTACGTGAAACGGCTGCCTACTAGACCTCCACAACCCATTTAATGGGTAACGGGATTTACTGGCTTCTGACAATCCGTAACGACTGCCAAAGTTCTACAAATGACTTAACGTGCTTTCCGAGGCACGGAGGAAATTCGGTATATTAAGATGGTCACCCATCGACAGACTAACCTAGGCAAGCGTTGCTTAACCTTGAAGACCTGTGCGGTTGTTATTCTTTAGCCATGAGCTCCTCAGTTTGTGCGCTTTTACATGATCTTTTATTTTTCACCAAACAAGCAAAACGACAAGAAATAACATTAATAAAAACAATGCATATTTAACCATTGATAAAAAAATTACATATTATCGTGTTCTACGGTTATATCATTCAGTTCACAAAATACATAGTCAAAAGAAATCTGTCTGGCATAAAACAGTGAAAACAAAATACCTTTTAAAAATAGAATCCCGCCGAATTCATTCTACTGAATAAAATAATGGTACATTAATTTGACGTGAAATACTGCCGAGCTGCGTAGTTTCAGAGAGTACTACAAATAAGGCTGAAGTTTATTTTAGCAATATTTCTTATACCTTAATTGAATACTTTATTTGTGATTTCTACAATCATTGTCTGAATAAATACAATTTATGGGACACTAAACCTCGTATTCATCATGTGAGTCTGTTTATTTGCTTTTACTAACTCTTCAGCCTTGGTTTGGTACATCACCTTCTACATAATTATGTTTTAAAAGGTTATTATTATCTAGGAGCACTGATTGGTTGACACTGACTGTAGCTGAGTGTAATATTTTATATCTTGACAAATGATCAGTTTCTGTGGAATAGGCAACAATAAAGAAAGCAGTTTAAAAAGCGAGGCAGTATTTTGAACATGAAATCTGTTAATTTTTTTATCAATTTTGGACAAGCGACTACTTTTGAAACCCATATAACTAAAGTCGCAGTTGACCAGAATCAGGAACATGTTAACTTTTGAAACGTCACTCCAAAAGTCAAGGCTGATTTCTAACTCGAAACTAACGACCACTACCAAAATGTAATAGAAAAAGTACGAACACCAAACAAAACGGTACCCCATCTACCACCATTTCTTTCCGCCCATGCCAATGTTTCACGTCACATATTAAATGTTGCGACTAACGAAACATCTCGAATGTTTCGTAGCCATCGCTCAGAGAGCCTTTGTACTTGTAATACAACAGTGAAAAAGAATAATGACTCGGGAAATGGAGTTGCAAAACTGTTACACCAATTTCCACCCTATTACTTTAAATCCAAGGGGTAGTTTCCCTCGAAACGTAAAGGCGTTAAATAAACTTATAGCGGGAAGGGTGTACATTTTGTTGGCGATCTTCTAGATATATCGTGGGGCTTATTGCAATTTTTATTCATGTTCTAATATATGAATTTTGAAGGCTTTTTTTGTTATTAAACTGTGGCGTTTTATGTGAATTTATTGAGGTTTAAAATTACTGCAGTGTCTGGTTCTAAATTGCAATATGCTTGAACGTATTTTGTTGGCTTATGAAGCGACTAGGATGCGTGCAACATTTATGATAATATCACAGCTTTATACGACTTTGAAAAGAATTTTGATGGAACAGCGATAATTTGTTGTTAGTACAAGGTTTTATACTTTAATCAGTTGGTCACCATTGGTCAAAACTAACGGAGAAGAACATATCTATTACTTGAGATCGGATCCAGGCATTAGAACTATGTATATAAACAGAAACAGTTGTGTAGGGTGCAAATGCAAATACACCTTAACATTTATTAGAATTATTGTCAATGCCAGTGAAATGTAAAATGCAAGTTTCTGACTCAAAACACGTCTATTGGAACACTAAATTAATACAAAACTACACCACCCTTGGTCTGCATGCTGCTGCTGCATGGTCGTCATCTTTGACTAATGTAGGTCACGCGTGTAAGTGCAAAGATGCGAGCCTGCTTATTGCACAACTAAACAAAATTACTTATTAAACAATTTTAAGAATCATGTACGTGCGCCGTACAAGTTCAATTTATATACTCGTAAATGATTAAACCGATACTTATTACTGTTAAGTTGCATCAAGTGGAAACTTTTAACTTGAACTAAACAAAAAGATCATCCAGATAAAATAGACAACAAGACGTAACACTTGTTGCAGTAGAAAAGCAGTTTGCGCTATATATCTCGCTGTCACGAGATCCAGCAATAACTTACAGTCGACACACTCGTGCAGGTACAATGTACATACAACTGGGGCTATCCATTCTCTCACTAATATCTGGTGATATCCATTACTTAAGTCCATACATCGTGGATATGGGTCTTTAGATTGTACCTTAATAGAACATCTTTCACTTGTATTGTATATTGAGGTGGTGTTTGAAATTCCACGTCGCTTATTTAATGTACAATGTTCTCAATTTTTCAGTTTTATTTAATTATTATAATAGTATAGTCTAGACTCTTCTGATTTAGCTTCGGTTTTTTAGAAATATTCATCCTTATAATCATCAGCCTAACACTTATTTGTGACAGTAATTGAATTTTCAACGGTAAGTATATTCCGTCTAATATATTAAAGGTCGTCTGAAAGTTGTGAAAAATATTTCTTAGCATCGTATAAATCTTTATTTCAATCTAGATCAAATCAGTCGATACCTAACACACCAAAGCACAATCGAAAGGCTAAAATTTTTCCATGAATATTTTACTTTTCCTTTTCGGGTCGACATATTCAATATTTAGATTTATATCGCGGGAAGCATTGAGATTACCTATTTGATTTATGGTAATAAATCCTGGTTTAACCCTTTATTTTTAGGGTCATGGTCAATTGTTGGGTAGGAGCGGAATGGTATTAAAATTGGCAGTAACGTGTTGGATTTGGATATTATAATAAATTATTGCTCTTGTGTGTTTTAATAAATTTTGCGTTCTGCTTAACGTATTGAATTTAACATAGCATTATCTTCTCTGATTTGGGTTCTAATTAGGGTTGGTAACATTAATACCATCGTCCGTTTCATGTTTTTACCTACCTAATTTATTTGAGGTCAACATCTTTTTTCATATTGCTTATCTCTATCGGCCGTAATCATATTTTTTGACAGTAAATTTATGCAGTAATCTGAATACATTCACAGACGTTACATTTAATATAATATATGTAAATAATTTTATTCAAAACAGAAGCACAAGTAATTTTTTGTAAACTCAAGCGCTAGGACGTGAGTGGTTCTACCCTAGTTTTAAACAATGAAAATGCCAAGAAGGAAAACTTTCATTCCCAAACAGAACTCGGAGTTTACACAAGCGACAGTCGGAGAAAAATCGACTTCAGAAGAAACCTCATGCAATGCAAATACGGAAACTTAATTCACAGTGTTCACGACTTATTCAGTACATTAGGACCCTAGCAATACTGAACAAAGGTACAAATTCTAAAACATTCCGACTGGAGCAAACTAAGTCTTTCTTCCACATAATTGGTTTTCAAACTCAGTACAAAATTGATGGATTGGCACCGAAGTTGGTCTTGCAAATTGTTAATTATGAAAATTCTCGCGTCCTCATTTTAATGGCAGCTGAACAAAAGTTACCTGTTCGGAACAAATTTGTTTTGTGGCGTTTTTAAAGTTGTTTAACAAGATTTAAGGAATGGCCTTTTAGAATTTGGTTCTGTGAATAATGTTTTTTGATTATTTGCTGTTGGCTGGTGAGAAGTTTTATAATGAATTCGCAGCGGGTTTATTAATGGCGGAGTTTTTAAATTTGCAGGGACTGAATTTTGTTTGATGTTGAAAAATATTCCAGGGTTTTTTGTTTTGAAGTGTGTGTCGCGATATTTATTTGTGCTTGCAGAAACATCAGCTAAGTTTTTTTTCTGCTATAATGTAAATAATTACTTAATTAGAATCGAGAAGAGCAAATTATTCAGCAAAAAAACTTTTCACTTTTTGAAAAAAATATCATGATTATCCCTAAAAATATACCGTGTCTATAATCATTATAATTCCTATTAACAACATCTTTTCCATTCCGACGAACAGGTAAAAGCCCCATGATTACTTTATGATAACAAATGCTCAACTTTTTTTATCGTTTAAGGCTACTTCTGTATTCTGAACAATTTCTTTCATGAATGATTACAATATAAATAAAATATTGCTCAATTTATGAATGTAGAACATCTGGAAGAGCTAATGTTTTATTTTATTTTTATATTCAAAAGGATGAATTATGATGGAAAAAGGTACGTTTAACGATATGGTGTTTAAAATTAAATAAAGACGTAAAGCGAAATAATAATTTTATTTTTGCATCGTTTTACGTAATTTGTAGTATCAAACAACTGTTTACAACGACTTTACATTCACTATTAGTGGCTATAAACGTACCTATGTAGATGTAAGAGGAGAAAAAGGAAAAGAAAAATTGATTGTGTGAGGAATGGTCATAGCTTCAGGGCTTCCGGACATGCGTTTGTGAACTGTTTGATCTAAATAAAAGGAGGGTCTTAAATTAGCCATGCATCGTAGAGGGTATATTAAAACACGTCTTTTGGAACAACTGACATAGGAACCCCATAAAATATAGGGCAAAGCAAGTAAGCAAAAAAGACAATGACTTTTCAAAACAACTAAATACAAGATTGAAATCATGGGTCATGTGTGCACCTGCAGTGGCTCGAATTTACAATCATGAATTTAAACCACTTGCAATAGCTTATATATAATACTAACATACTACTATATTTATCGTCATCACAATCTTAATATCCACCCCCTTACTACAAATATCAACATTCAAATAGCTCTTCCATCATTTATTTAGTCTTCCCCTCATCATCGTCATCATATAAGCCGCAAGATGTCCCTTGCTGGACATAGGCCTCCCCCTAGTGTCGCCACAGCAACCGGTTCTGTGCGTCTCACATCCATCGGTTACCCGTAACCCTCACCAGATAAACTATCTGTCTTGTGGGACCATTTCGCCTTTTTTTTAATGATGGGAAATCATTCCCGCTCTGAGCGGAGCAGAAGGGAGTGTCAGACTCTTGCTGACTAAAACCAATCCGCGTTCCTCCTAGTGCCCTTTGCGTTCCCGGGGCGCGGTGATTGTTTCGAACAAATTCCGCAACCTTTACGGGCCCCGTCTACTATGCTAACATCTCCTTGAGGCGCGCGTGGAACACAACGCATCGACGACCATTCTTGCCATACTCACATCTCGATCAAAAGAGCGACAAAAATTACAAGCAAAAGTAAATAAAACCATTTCAACGTCACTTCCAGAATCCTTACATCTAGAGCAGGCAGTAAATAAGAGTACCCCCTCCCGATAAGACTCGGGAGACGCCAGATATTAATCATCCCCTTAGCATTGGATTTTTTTTTTCTTACCCTTTGCACGAGTATCATTGAATTTAATCGCGAAGGCTTTTTTTTTTCTTTTGCTGTTTATTTTTATTGCTTATTGATTGCTTTGATGTGCTCTGGAGTAGTAAGGTCGTAAGTTTAATTTGGATTTTATTCCATTGAAATAGCCTTTAAATTCAGTGTTCTTTTGTTAAAGAAACTTATAAGCCTATCTTAGTTATTCCCATATTTTGCTTACTTAAGATGGTACGCGTGTGAATATCAATACTGCCAATATGCATTAACATAAACTATTATATTTAGTTTACATTGTTTAAGCTGCTGATTTGAAACTTGTGGGACTCAAAATCAAAAGTATTCAATGGCTATTATCAGTGTTTCCATAAAACTTTATTATAGATCATAGTAATTTGTGAGTACTTGTGAGGAGCTCGTGCCTAAATAATAATAGCCGCACGGGTCAATCTTGAAGGCTAAGCAACGCTTGCCAAGGTTGGTCTGTGGATAGGTGACCATCTTAACATACCGAGTTTCCATCGTGCCTCGAAAAGCACGTTAAGCCGTTGGTCCCGGCTGTCATTTGTAGATCTTTGGCAGTCGTTACGGATTGTCAGATGCCAGTAAATTTGACCCCAGTCATGACCAAGATGTACCGTGTTACTCAGTTAATGGGTGGTGGAGGTCTGGTAGGCAGCCGCTCCACGTAAAACACTGGTATATAGCTGAATCCGGTTTGACTGGAATTCGATCCCAATATAGTTGGGAAAAGGCTAGGCTGATGATGAGTAATTTGTGAGTACTTTCCAGGCTCAAAGAAATTTTCACGATTATTTTTGAATTGTCGCAACACTTAGACCAATGATAATTACTGGTCATCTAATTTTTTTTTAGCATCTGATTAACCTACGCAATCTCACAAAATTAAATATCAACTACAGAAAACCTAAAAGAACGAAATATCAACGACGGAACGGCGGACGGTGCGACGGAATTGCATAATTTAATTCCGCCAAGCCCGTTCCATCATCGGACCACAAGACGAACGGCGATGCGCCACCGGTACATGGTGGACATCCCACCCATGCGCACAAAACGTTTTGGGAACACATTCATAGTGTGTACAGCTAAGGAGTGGAATTCCCTGCCGGAGTCTGTGTTTCCCGATAGCTACAGCCTGGGAGTCTTTAAGTCAAGAGTGAATTAGTTACTTCAAGGCAAACGTGCTCCATCTTCAACCACATCATCGCTTACCATCAGGTGAGATGGTGGTCAAGCGCGTGCCTATCAATAGTAAAAAAAATAAATAAACGCAAACAAAATAATGACAAAAGTATTTAAAAAAACATAAAACTAAAAATACTCAGGTAAGAATATCCGGAGTCTCTAAATCTCAACTGTTAGCAATTCTCAATAGGAAGGTATAATTTACTGTCGCGAAAAGCAGTTTGTTATAGGAAAATAAAGTTTCTGCCATTAATAATAAGTTCCAAGTTTGTTGAAACTGTTTCCGTTGTTGAAACCCATTTAGGTTGTGATAATAACTTTGGATTCCCTTCACACCTTTTCTTGTATGTTTTTTGTGGGGGGTTTGAGCTTTTGTGTGGTTTTGGTTTTTTTCATAAGATAAAAGAGTCAGGACGTTTGAGGAGCTCGTGGCTAAATAATAACAGCCACACGGGTCGATCTTTAAGGTTAAGCAACACTTGCCAAGGTTGGTCTGTGGATGGGTGACCATCTTTACATAACGAGTTTCCTTCGCGTCTCGGAAAGCAGTAGAACAGACTAATAACTGTTGTACGGGTCGATTATCAAGGTTAAGCCATGCTTGCCGAGCTCTGTCGGTAGATGGGTGAGCAGTTCTAACATACTGAGACTCCTTAGTATTCTATTTTATCTTTTTCACTAATTTTACGTTAGTGGAGCTTGTGGCTAGATAATAGCAGCCGCACGGGTCGATCTTCAGGGTTAAACAACGCTTGCCAAGGTTGGTCTGTGGATGGGTGACCATCTTAACATACCGAGTTTCCTTCGTGCCTCGGAAAGCACGTTAAGCCGTTGGTCCCGGCAGTCATTTGTAGATCTCTGGCAGTCGTTACGGATTGTCAGAAGCCAGTAAATCTGACTCCAGTCTTGCCAAGAAGTACCGTGTTACCCAGTTAATGGGTTGCGGAGGTCTGGTAGACAGCCGCTCCACGTTAAACACTGGTATTCAGCTGAATCCGGTTTGACTGGAAGCCGATCCCAATATAGTTGGGAAAAGGCTAGGCAGATGATGATGATGAAGGTGTTATTTTTGCATGAGATGGGTTTGCTTATGACTCTAGTCTAGGTCAGAGATGACAGAGACAAAGTCGACGAAGGAGTCAAAATATCTGGTAGAATGCGTTCAGAAACACAGACGCAGGTAGACAGGTTTTTTTATGGATAGGAAATCATCAAATGACTCATCGCCAACCCATCCGTGTTTCCCTTTGCGTTCCAGGGCCGCCGTAAATCTTTCGCAACTAGAGGGGTACACTCTTTTACTATGCGCAAAAACCACTGTATTGTCATCATCGTCACCTGCCTAGCCTTTTCCCAACTATATTGGGGTCGGCATCCAGTCAAACCGGATTTAGCTGAATACCAATATTTTACATGGAGCAGCTGCCTACCAGACCTCCACAACCCATTATCTGGGTAACACGGTACTTCAGGGCAAGACTGGAGTCAGATTTACTGGCGTCTGACTATCTGTAACGACTACGAAAGATCTTCAAATGATAGCCGGAACCGACGGCTTAACGTGCTTTCCGAGGCACGGAGGAAACTCGTTATGTAAAGATGGTCACCCATCCACAGACCAACCTTGGCAAACGTCGCTTAACCCTGTAGATCGACCCGTGCGGCTGTTAATATCTAGCCACAAGCTCCTCATCTAGCCACGAGCTTTTTTTTTGTGGTAAAAACCACTGTATTGTCAATTGTAAAAATAAGAATATACTTATCTAGTGAGTATTTAATCATCTTCACAAAGTCAATTTATATTTTCTTTTGTTTTCGCCTCCTCTTATCAGCAATCCACTTTCATATTCGAAATTTTCCATTATATCCAAAAAATACTGTGAATAATTTTCATGTAGCCAAAAATATCTTGATAAAAATAAAATTATCTTAAGCCTCGTTTGCAAACGAAACCTTATGTCAATTGAGTCAAGTTTGGGATAATTATATTCTTTCTGTCCTAATTAGTATGTTTCTTTGTAAGTACCTATATATTTAGTAAAATGAAAGTTTAATTTTACGACATTTTTTATACTAAGACTAGTTGACCCGCGCAACTTCGTCTGCTCCTGCTCCGCTCCTATTAGTCTTAGCGTGATGACATATAGCCTAAAGCCTTTCTAAATAAATGGCCTATCTTACACTGAAAGAATTTTTCAAATCGGACCAGTAGTTCCTGAGATTAGCACGTTCAAGTAAACAATCAAACAAACAAACTCTTCAGCTTTATATATTAGTATAAGATAAGTAGGTAATAAACTTACTTTCCTATAAAGTATAGTAAAAGTATTTTTTTAAATTTTCTTTTCCACAATTAACATTAGCTTACGGTTATTAATAAAAACCCCACATATTATTTCATTCAAATCTAATTACCCGTTTATGTGATTGTAAATATAATTTGCGCAGATATAAATAAAACAATAAGGTTTATTTTTTCTGCATTATTATTGTTTTACCTACTTTGAATTTTACTTTAAATGTTAATTTTTGTTATGCTCCTTTGTAGAGCAGAACAAAAAATCACAAAATATCTTTCTTTCTTTATTTTTTTCTCTTTACAAACATCTAATTTTACCGACTTTTGCAATCATAAAAAATGTAAGGTACTAGGATCAAATAAATAAACCCAATTACTAAATTGGGTTTCAAAACTATTTCACAGCTACTCATCATCATCTGCCTAGCTTTTTCCCAACTATATTGGGGTCGGCTTCTAGTCAAGCCCGATTTAGCTGAATACCAGTATTTTACGAGGAGCGGCTGCCTACCAGACGTCCACAACCCATTAACTGGGTAATACGGTACTTCATGGCAAGACTGGAGACAGATTTACTGTTTCTGACTATCCGTAACGACTGCCAAAGATCTACAAATGACAACCGGGACCAACGGCTTAACGTGCTCTCCGAAGGACGGAGGAAACTCGGTATGTTAAGATGGTCACCTATCCACATACCAACCTTGAAGTTCGATCCGTGCGGCTGTTATTATCTAGCCACGAGCTCCTATATTTCACAGCTACTGTTTTATTAAGTTCTTATTAATGTGCAAGTTTAATATATTTCAGAATATTTATCCTTTTGCTGTTCAACAGACCCGAGGCCAGCAGTATCAAAGCTAAAACATACCTTGCACTCTCAGATCGGGCTGGAATTTAATTACTACACAGAATCTATATCTAAAATCCTTTCTCAAAGGTTTGCGCTTGAGCACGAATATTTCAGAGCAAAGAACACGAACACAGAAAATAATATCAGAAACAAAGTGATTAAAGAGATAATAAAATGGACGAATGGATGAGTTATTTTAAAATAAAATACTGCTTCAGCTTATTATGTTTAACTTTTTTAGGGTTCTGTACGCAAAGGGTAACCAACGGAACCCTACTACTCAGCCTCCGCTGTTCGTCCGTCTGTCCGTCTGTCAATCAGCGGGCTGTATCTCAAGAACCGTAATAGGTAGGTAATTGAAATTTGCATAGATTGTGTATTCCTATTGCCGCTATAATAGCAAATAATAAAAAATAAGTTTATTGGTATGGAACCCTTCGTGTTCTGACCGTGTTTTGCCGGTTTTTTAAATAACAATTATATACAGAGAGTTTCAGAGAAGTGTGTGGTCACATTTAAGTGTAGCATTCTGTATCTAATACCTGATATCTGACGCCATGGTTAAAAATATTAATATACGGGAACAAAAGATAAAAATAAGAAGTATCGGCTTTTTTGTAAAAAAAAAACCTAATCGAAAAAAAATAATTAAATGATTAATGATATTTATTTTGTAAGAAGGTTGTAAATGACACTTTTACACATCGATTTTTTTAGCCACGAGCCCCTAATACAATAGGGAAGATGTAAATACAGAATTGATGAGAATGTTGTTAATAAAATGATAAAAAAGTATAAAATAAAGGCATTGCAATGTTTTTATTTTAGTTAATATCGAGTTTAACAAAAATAATTAATTAAGGTAACGTGAAACGGAACGTATTTAAAAACAACAATCAGCGTTTAGTGACGGCACTGCTGTTATGACAACGAAAAGGCAACCTTATTTCTTTAAGTTAGGACAGTTCTCGACCAATTTCAGACATGAGTGACGTCATCGCCCGTTTTCGCGCGAAAATTTAAACTGTCGATTCAAAACGCAATTCGACTATAAATTACTGCGTTTTCATTTCTTATTCATGCGGTCGTGTATTCTAGATGAGTTCTTTAAATTAAAGCAAAAATGGAAATATTGCATGTTCCCTATTGTACTGGTCAAATCATATGAGAACCATGTACGTTGATGTCTGAGGTGGTCTTTTGAGGATAGTACCACACAGATTTGAGTGGACCTGTCCAGATAGTGCAAGCATTTGTCAGTTATCGTGTAGCTCAAACTTAGAACTAAAAGGAGCTTAACGATCTGACGAACAATTACTAATGGACATTTTTGTGTAGGCCGTATAAAGAACTCAAACCGCCCAGACTAAAATTAAATGAATTGAACCCCTAACAACGACAAAAACTTCGAAACAAATCACTTATTCTATATTCTATCGAAGAAATAATTGAAACGGAAGTGAGTATCGTCTCACATATGAGACACGAGATACTCATAGATAGAGGAAATTGATTCCTCAGAGATCAAAGCCACATTTACATACAACTGCCAGATTAATAATTATAATTCGATTGATTTTAGAGGAGACAGTTCCTCTACTCGGATTTAAACTTATCCTAATATACAAAATTCTTCCGTTTCTGATTGAGGATCTGACAGACAACGTACAGCCGAAACTTCGTAGATAGCTGAAATATGGCATGTAGGTTCCTTTGACAATATAGGGAAACACTAAGAGAGTAGATTTCCCGGGAATGGGAAAAACGGGATATGCGCGTACGAAGTCGCGGGCAAAAACTAGTCCTAATATAAAATTCTTCCGTTACTGAGTGAGTGAGTGACTGACAGACAATGCACAACCAAAACTACTGGTTTTAGAGAGCTGAAATATGGCATGTAGGTTCCTTTGACAGTATAGGGAAGCACTAAGAGAGAAGATTTCCCGGGAATGGCATAGGAAAAAACGGGATATGCGCGTACGAATTCGCGGGCAAAAACTAGTCCTAATATATTAAATTCTTCCGTTACTGAGTGAGTGAGTGACTGACAGACAATGCACAACCAAAACTACTGGTTGTAGAGAGCTGAAATATGGCATGTATTTTCCTTTGACAGTATAGGGAAGCACTAAGAGAGAAGATTTCCCGGGCATGGCATAGGAAAAAACGGGATATGCGCGTACGAATTCGCGGGCAAAAACTAGTCCTAATATATTAAATTGTTCCGTTACTGAGTGAGTGAGTGACTGACAGACAATGCACAAACAAAACTACTGGTCGTAGAGAGCTGAAATTTGGCATGTAGGTTCCTTGGACAGAGTAGGAGAACACTAAGAGTATTTCCCAAAATTCTCTAGGCACTTTTTTTTGTTTTGAAAAGAGTATTTTATTTACTCTTTTCGTTATATCGCAAACTTGGATTATTTAGCAATCTGTGGGGGGTGCAAAAGCTAGGTGCAAAAGCATCTCATCTGCCTAGCCTTTTCCCAACTATATTGGGGTCGGCTTCCAATCAAACCGGATTCAGCTGAATACCAGTGTTTACTTGGAGCGGCTGCCTACCAGACCACCACAACCCATTAACTGGGTAACATGATTCTTCTTGGCAAGACTAGAGTCAGATATACTGGCTTCTGACAATACGTAACGACTGCCAAAGATATACAAATGACAACCAGGACCAACGGCTTAACGTGTTTTCCGAAGCACGGAGGAAACTCGGTATGTTAAGATGGTCACTCATCCACAGACAAACCTTGGTAAGCGTTGCTTAACCTTAAAGAGTGCGGCTGTTATTATTTAGCCACGAGCTCCTCAAAAGCTAGTATATGGAGTTAATCACAAGCTGATAAATGCTTATGACTGAAATACCGAAGTCGCCAATGAGTACACAACCTTCAATCATCTGATAAAATTTATGTCATCACGTGTGACTGAAGCTTACGAAGTTCAAAATTGAAATATTTTATTATGTATATCATGTCAGGCACACGTACTGTATCATTTTCAGGAAATTAATTTAACATACTCGAGAAATTGAGATGATTTTTCTCTGAATTTCATAAGCTGACGTCGGAAGGTATTTGATGAGAAGTGTGTGTATTTTTCAAAGCTTTATTTTGTAAGGGATTTATTCAAATTCCACTGAATATTTTGATAATAATAGCAGTCATATTTTTGAAGTAGTTTTTGGCAATTTCATAAATGCAGAGCACCATTAAATTATTTTTTACTTCGTCTGCGTCACAATTTTCAGTAAGAATTTTTCAAATCGGACCAGTGGTTCCTGACATTAGCGCATTCAAGTAAACAAACAAACTCGTCAGCTTTATATATTAAAGTATAGAAGTATAGACTCTGTTTTTTGATTTTTACGGTTGCTTGAAATATGTTGGTATGCAGACATGAACACCCATATTCAAGTCCTTAAGAAGAAACTGCATCCATTCCATTCAAATCAGTCCCATTATACTGAAAAAAAAACTCTCGATCAGAAGAGATTGAGTCGAGGTTGAATCAATTAGAAGAAAATATTTTTCAACGAAAGATAGGCAATTTTAGTAGTTTTAAAGAGAGGTCACGTTGTTCGTATTTGCAGCAGATACAGAGTGTACAATGTATTTTTTTTACTATTGATAGGCCGCGATCGACCTTTTTCTCACCTGAAGTAGAAGTAACCTATTTTTGGCTGGCACGGAATTCCACTCCTGAGCTGTACGCACTATGAATGTGTTCCAAAAAAGTTTTGTGCGTGTGGATGGGATGTCCACCATGTACCGGTGGCGCAACGCCGCGTACGTCTTGTGGTCCGATGATGGAATGGGCTTGGCGGAATTAAATTATGCAATGCCTTCGCACATTCCCCAAAATGCAACCGGTACATAACCGGCTAGCAACTCGTCGTCGATGCTCAAGACTTTGGAGCTTTGTCGCGACGAGCCTCCACATAACCAACATAATTTAAATTCCATAAAAATATGTCAACTTTATCAACAGACCTAAATATAGGTACAACCACTTCGAAATTGACGATGGGAAAACATCTCAACAGCTGTCAATCAGATGGGTATAGGAAAGGATTCGATTAGCTTGTCAATAACATAAGTGGGCATATATTTGAACGCGCCATCTTGGATTCCCGCTTTTTATTATGACAGGTTCTGCCCGATTTCTGAGAAAAAGTAAATTGAATTGAAAATGGAACGTACACACCTTTGTTTTAATTCAATTTGAAAATAGAATTGAAAATATGAAAAAAGGTTTTGTTTTTGCTGTAAGCGAGGTTTCTAGAAATCTGGAATTTGGTTTCGTTTGGGATTGGTTATTAAAATTTGGCCGTATAGAAAAATGAAACTGCAAACAATCCCATCACGATTTGATTCACAAACCGGCCAAGTTAGAGTTGAACTGGCACGCGAAGAGCTCCAGACGATTTAATTGTTTTTTTCATATTATATAAAATATAAAAACTATCAACTGCTAATTGATATTTTTAGTACAGAATTAACGGTCTATTTACTGTATTTTTGCAAAAATTTAGGTTTAGTTTCGGAGGTAAGATGGGTAACTTTAAAATTAAGAAATAAATATATTTGGGACCCTCACAATGAGTCTCTTCAAAATTTTAAGTAGGGTAGTAAGTTTGCAGTATCTGGGTTAGTCAAACAACTTGACTACAACGCGTCATGTTCATGAACGGGTTCCGTCGGTCCTTCTGGTATTCTCTGACACGGGCTTATTTTAACTTTTATATTTTGAATTGGTGCAATAAGTTTCTTTTCTCTTTGCATTGTCCTTACATGTAAAAGCAACAAGAAACCAAGATTTTTGTAAAATAAAATATGATTTAAAAGAGTGTGTGGAGTTTCGTGCACGTTCTTCTCCATCGAGATCTACGCTTTCGAACGTGTAAATAGCTGCAAGTTTTTGACTGACCGATCTTGACTATTAAAAAGTGCCTATAATTTTTTTATTTGAAATAAATGCTTTGTATCTTGAATCTTGACTTCTTGATACTTCAAAAAATGACTAAGATCAAACACTTATGACAGAACAAAGATGCACAAAAACCACTCATCAAGAGTTAAAACAAAGGCGAAAGTGTCACTGAATTTTAACACACATACCGACATAGAACACATAAATTCACGACATTCTTCTATGGAAATTAAATACCTTAAATTAAATCCTTAATCTCCCGCCTAAGCGTACCTTCCTCAACCCTTGTCAAAGGGAGAAATGTCCGCAGGAACTTAGTCATTGCATTCTTGCAGTGGTTTAATAGATTATTATTCAGAGGCATTAAATTTATTTGGTATTGGATTGGGATTAAGGGGAAGATATTTTTGTATGCTTTTTAATTTGAATCATCATCTGCCTAGCCTTTTCCCAACTATATTGGGGTCGGCTTCCAGTCAAACCGGATTTAGCTGAATACCAGTATTTTACGCGGAGCGGCTGCCAACCAGAGCTCCACAACCCAATAACTGGGTAACACGGTACTTTATGGCAAGACTGGAGTCAGATTAACTGGTTTCTGACTATCCGTAACGACTGCCAAATATCTACAAATGACAGCCGGGACCAACGGCTTAACGTGCTTTTTGAGGCACGGAGAAAACACGGTATTTTAAGATGGTCACCCATCCACAGACCAACCTTGGCAAGCGTTGCTTAACCTTGAAGATCGTCCCGTTCGGCTGTTATTATCTGGCCACGAGCTCCTCTCTTTTTAATTTGAATGTCACATCTAAACGGCTGGTGGAGATTAAATGGACGGTTGAACGGGGACGGTGATGGTCGACGGGGAAGGGTTGACGTGGACGGTGGAAAGGTAGTTGGTTGGTAGTGCTTGGTTGGACGGTTTGTGAAACTCCAATTTCCACACCAAGATACTCAGTCGGTCCGTTGTGCGTAGGTGACCTGGCTACGTTAGCCAGCCTTACTCCGCCCAGAAGCACAGAAGTTTCCTGGGAGCTTCACAGGCTTCGCGGAGCGACCTCATTGTTCCAACGGCTGGTGGAATTTAAGGATAAAATATACACAGTGCCATTTTATTGTCTTACAACGGCAGTACACTTCATCTATCCAATGACTACACATTCTTTAAAAAATATATGTTTTGAACATAAAAAATTAAAATATTATTCACTATCATGACGCATAACGTAGTTTGAAACATCCAGAAGCAACCGCAGAACGAGCCTTGTGTGGGCCTGCGGATGGTGAGCATTGGCATTGCGGTTTGAAAAATCTTTTCAAGAATAGATAGCTACATTATCAGCGAGTAACATAGGCTATATTTTATCCCCGTACTCCAACGGGAACGCGAACTACGCGGTGAAACCACGTAACGTCCGCTAGTTAATAATAAAAAATTATCACGTTAAAACAATCGAGCGTTTTTATGAACTTAAACTACTGATCGTAGACAGCTGAAAAAATAAATAAATTAAAAATTTCATGAAATAATTACGAAAACGGGAAAAAATAGTATGTATATATAGTATATAGGCGTACGAAGTCGGACAAAAGCAACCATCAGGTGAGATAGTGGTCAAACGCGTGCCTATCAATATTAAAAATAAAAAAGTAGTTACATAAAATAATAGCATTCAATTAAACACGTTCGAATGTGTCGTGGAAGCAAACATTTCCTAACACTTAGGCAAGCTTTCTCGACAGCTAACTAAACACAATTAGCACTAAAACGTACTTATTTCAAACGTTATAGACCAAGATCCTACAGCTGCCAGACCTTTCTTATTCTCTCACTGACAAAATCTTGTTGTTCTTTTTTTAGAGTCGATAGTTTACTCCTTATACAATATAATTAGTTTTGAATCGTGCAACCTACACGTAATTAGTGAGATTAAAATCTTTGGTAACATTAAATTATGTTATTAAATTTTTCAGTTTTCTGTATAAAATGAAAAATAACTCACTCTTTCTCTCTAAACTGTTTCGGAAACTTCCTTAAATATGGCGTATCAATTTTCTATAAATATGGTTTCATTAAAAATTTGCCCAAAAAAAATTATTATTGTTAAGGAACAATATAATTAAATGTTACCACATATTTCGATCTCATTAATTATGTGTAGGTTTAACTGTATTAATTGAGTTCTTCTAAAAGTTCCTAATGAGCTTTACTGATGTATCTGGAACAACCTTCGAAATATTCTTAAAAATAAATAAAATTGTACAAAGAAATCTTCAGATATTTTAGTACCAGCAAATTACGGAGTACCTTGTCGATATCAAAACTTTTTTCATTAATTGGTTCTATATTCGAATATTAATAAGTAATATACGAGAGAACATGGAATTTTCCCTTCAAAAATAAACCGTTAGCGGGGCGAGGTCATAGTTAATAATAATATTTATAACGACTGTTCTTAAGGTGTGTATAAATACAGTTAATGTTTCTTCTCAGCTATATACTAAAAAACTGGCCAAGCGTAAGTCAGGGTTCCAAACACCTGTAAAAAACGGAACCCTTATAGGATCACTCGGGTGCCTGTCTGTCTGTCTGTCTCAGCCAGTTTTCTCCGGATCTACTGGACCAATTTTGTTGAAATTAATCTCTGTCAATAGATTTTAGTGTACAAAATTGGAGACTATTAATCTATTAAATTGGTCCAATATTGGGGGAGAAAACAGTCGCAAGCCAAACCTCCAATTACGACTTTTTACATACAAAGACTCGCCGCCCATGTTCCTTTTAAAGTACCGTAAGTAGTAAATTTCATTATACTCTACTTTTACAAGTAGGTAGTATTTTAAGTAGTGGGTGTAGTTATTGAAGCAAGTGAGTGAGTGCGGACAAGTGAGCTTTATGCTTTAGCCTTTAGTATTATCGTGTCAACACACATCGCCACACATACATCCGCACAATCTCAGCCCTATACGCACACACACATACCCACAAGCACACACCATGATTACAAATCTGTGTGCAAAGCTACACTGTAGAGCGAGGAATTACCTTTGATCGCGCTGACGTGCTGCAATTTAGAGAATTGCATCCCAACAGAAACAAACATATGAGAATTGGTTTAATTGTTTATACTTCTAGCTAATTGATCTTGGCTTGGAAATAAACATTTATTTTCCTTTCTTTTCCATACTTCAAAAGGAAAAAAACGGAACCCTAGGGGATGTATCGGGTTGAAATTAAATCTACAGTCTATGTCGCAAAAAACGTACATTTCGACACACTCAAGGGAATCAAAATGTATAGGGTATTTCCCGTTGACCTAGAACTATGAAATTTGGCAAGTAACACCGTCTTATACTACAAGTATAGAGAAAAGTCTGAAAACTATACATTGTAATTATATCATTTAAAAAAATAGTCTTTTAAAGTAATTTGTAGCTACAAATTTGTACGGAACCCTCGCTGGGCGAGTCCGACTCGCACTTGGCCGGTTTTTTTTTTCTTCAGGTGAAAGTCAGATATTTATGATTGCAATGAATAATTCATTGATAGAAAACCGGAAGACATCCGCGTTGGAAGGCCTCCCACAAGGTGGACCGAGGAACCGGTGAAGTTTGCGAGAATCCGCCGGATGCGAGACGCGCAGGTTCCGATGATGTCATTCATAACACAGTCCAACAATGGACTACTTTTTGCTGAAATAATTTAAACTTAAACTGAAAGGTTTTTTATTCAATTTAACCATTTACAGGCACTTTTGAATGGTCAAGGTCGGTCGGTCTAAAAAGATGAAGCTATTTGCACGTTCCAAAGCGTAGATCTCTATGAAGAAGATCGTGCAAGAAACTCCACGGATACTCTTTTAAAAATAATAAATTGTTACAAAGTTTTGTTAACATCATGTTGAAATTAAACATACATGTGAGAACGATGTAAAAGACGAGCAGAATAAAAGCGTCCGGAATAAAAGGAAGAATTCAAAGAAATAATAAAAGTAAACCATGGCAGCTGTATGTATGTAAATCGACGACTATTTTGCGTGCAGGTGGGACAAATGCATCATTCGATCCACCCCAGCTCCCCAAGGAAGGCCAGCAACGCCTTGGTGTTACCAACTATCTCGCAGAGGGTACCTGGGATTCCGAAGTACTTTGCCCTGTAATCCGCAACTACAGGGCAGCTTAGAAGCAGGTGTGCTGTTGTCTCATTCTCCTCCATGCAGGCTCTGCATAGCGGGCTGTCAGTGACTCCTATAGCATAGAGGTGTTTATTAAAAGACCCGTGGCCAGTTGTTACGGCTGTGACTGAACGCAACTGTTGTTTAGTCAGTCTTAGGGCTTGTTTTGTGAAACGGCCATCTATAGAGGGAAGTGCCTCTTTGGCCTGCCTACACTCACTATGGTCAACCCATAGCTTGTGATGTTTATCTCCGGTGCGTTTCCTTACTAGATTGCGTAAGTACCCGAAAGGCAGCGGCACGATGGGTTCAGGTCCCATCGCTGACAAACTCGACCCCTTCGGGCGAGTTCATCCGCAGCGTCGTTGCCTCGAGATTCACTGTGTCCCTTGATCCATTGAACGGTTACTTTGTTATGTCTACCAACCTGGTTGAGACGTTGGTGACACTCGAGAATCAACCCAGAGTTCACTGTGTGGCTGTTCAGAGCTTGCAGGACGGCCATGCTGTCCGAGAGTATGCGTATTGAGTGGTCCTTAACTTCCCTGGTTAGGATGGCTGATGCCGCCAGATAAATGCCTATGCATTCAGCCTGGAACACTGTGTTGTGGACCCCCAATGGTGTGGCTATGTGGATATTGAGATCCTCTGAGAAGATTCCCGCACCAGTACCTGTACCTGTTTTTGATCCAACGGTGAAGATCCGCAGCTCGGCGGGGCAGAGCCCCTAGCAAACGATGATTCTCATGCAATTGGATTTTGTATTTTTTAACAAAGATAAATTGTTTGGGGGCCCGGTCATTGATTGCTTTTGTTATGGGGAGTTCATTGTTGAGCTCCTCGAGCAGAGCGGTGTGTCGTGTATCTCTCTTACTCCAGAGACCTAATGTTTTAAGGCGTACTGCTGCCATCGTCGCTTCCTGTTGTATAAACAAGTGTAGCGGAGGGAGTCCCAGCATGGCTTCCAGCGCCGCAGTTAGAGTAGTCTTCATGCAGCCCGTCGTAGCACCCATGGTAGCTGAGAAATAATCAGTCTCAACTGACGATGATGGCGCCCGTTCCGAAACATAACGCATGCACCATTCAATGATGATAATAAATCCATACCTACAATATTTATAGTTACCTTTTAAATAGGTACATACTTACAACTGTATACACACTACTGTGCTGTGTACTGTGTGTGCAAAAATACCGGCCCAGTGCGAGTCGGACTCGTAAACGAAGGTTTCCGTACCATAAACCTTGATTTTATTATTTTTTATTATAGCGGCAATAGAAATACACAATCTGTGAAAATTTCAACTGTCTACCTATTACGGTTCTTGAGATACAGCCCGCAGACAGACAGACGGACGAACGGACGGACAGACAGCGGAGGCTTAGTAATAGGGTTCCGTTGGATACCCTTTAGGTACGGAACCCTAAAACTACGTACTTCTTATCGTATTCCCATTCAAAGTAAATGTTTAATGATGTTTTTCGATAACAGCCTTAGATGACGCGACGTAATAAATACTACTTTGCTTTTTTGTTTTTAACATAGTGAAAACATCAAATAATAATATAATTATATAATAATAATGTGTTCGTTTAAGTTGTGAATAGAATTCAGTGTGTCTGAAGAGGTTCTAACCTAGATAGGCTTAACCTTGAATAAGATAGCAATTGGAGTGAAGTATCATTAGTTAATGTCTAGGTACTGACTACGAGGTTTTAGTATTCTCTCTTTACTGCCTAAGCACTTCGCCCGCGACTTCATTCGCGCGGGTTTAGTTGGTACTCCACAAACTTCATCTTCTCTCTACCCTCAGGTAATGTGTAAATTACGCAACATTTTTCTTACTTAGAGTATTTTTATACAGTCGTAACTTTTAAACGAAAGGTCCAATTTTATTAATTTAAAGTGTAATTTACATCTACATAGCCAACCTTAATTATTAAACAATATAAGGATTAATATCATGATACTAAAATCACTACTATTTTATTTCACCCGGGTTTTGATAGAATAATTTGAGCAAAAAGCGGTCATTGTAACTTAACTATAATAGTTATATATATACCCTTGCAGACTTTTGTGTAGACACTAATGTACATCACTGTGCTCTATTGTCAATAGTTTCTGCAGCGTACGCGATGCAAGGATCCTTTTTGGTATTTTTTTAACATAACATTATCGAACTTTTCATACGGATCTCTTACTTTTTAACCGACTTCCCAAAAAGGAGGAGGTTCTCAATTCGGCCGGTATGTTTTTTTTATATGTATGTACATCGATTACGCCGCGGTTAATGGACGGATTTGCGTGATTCTTTTTTTGTTCGACGCGAAATTTCTTTCAGTTTGGTCTAGTAGTTTTTATTTTATAAGCATTATTGTTATTTTTTTAGTGTTTACACCAGTTCTTAACATAACATTGCGCCGGTACCACTAAAAAGTGAAAAATAAAAAACTGTTTTACAAAAATTACAAGCGACTTCCAAAAACAAAACACTAACGGTACGAAATAACTTCGGAAGAAAGAAAAAAACTTTAATTTTGGAAGTCGGTGTCAAAAAACGAAAAAATAACCAAAACCACTGACTTCAGAAATTAAAGTTTTTTTCTTCCTTCCGAAGTTATTTCGTACCTGGTACTGTTTTGTTTTTTGAAAATATACTATAGCTCATGTCCATCAAGGATAAAGTAAAATTTTAATGCCGAATGAATTTTTCAAATAGGTCCAGAAGTTTCGAACCCTATTAATTCCAAACAAACAAACAAACAAATCTTTCCTCTTTATTTATTAGTGTAGATGTGTCTTTTATCGTAAAACTAAAAAACAAAAACTCAAAACTCAAGCATTTATTTCAGGAATACCATTTATTACTTTTGAGGAGCTCGTGGCTAAATAATAACAGCCACACGGGTCGATCTTGAAGGTTAAGCAAAACTTGCCAAGGTTGTTCTGTGGATGGGTGACCATCTTAACATAAAGAGTTTCCTCCGTGCCTAGGTAAGCACGTTAAGCCATTGGTACCGGCTGTCATTTGTAGATCTTTGGCAGTCGTTACGGATTGTCAGAAGCCAGTAAAACTGACTCCAGTCTTGCCAAGATGTACCGTGTTACCCAGTTAATGGGTTGTGGAGGTCTGGTAGGCAGCTGCTCCACGTAAAATACTGGTATTCAGCTGAATCCGGTTTGACTGGAAGCCGACCCCAATGTAGTTGGGAAAAGGCAAGGCAGATGATGGCAGATGATGACCATTTATTACTTTTGAATTCTCAAGTTAGGCCAGTCAAAAGAGATGAAGCTAGTTCTACAGAGCTACATAGATACATAGTTCGTCATGTATAGTCCTGTCTCCCTCCCTCATTGCAATCACGAATGTTTTAAAAAGTCAAAATTGAGAACCCTTAACTCAGCGCTATTTGACAGAAAAACAATAATGGCGATTGAACTTTACCGAGAATCTTTCCGCTAGCTTGTACTAAAATATAGATTTCAATAGTCAATAAATGAAATCTTTTGTTCTGGAATTGTAGAAATAGCTAACAAGCTCACTGGGGAACGGATTCAATACCGGCCAACATCGAAACATGAACCAATGAATGAAAGGTTCTCTTACTGAAGGTACATTTAATATAGATGAATGAAATGTATCGGTTATTCTAGGAATTCGTTAGCCAATTGGGAGAGTTTGATTTCCAAACTGCAAAGCTTTGATGTCCGAGTAGTTTTGGTTTCATGAAAATTGAGGTGAAAGTATAAAGGAGAGTGGAAGTAACAAAATTTGCTGAAAGAATTTAAGTCTGACTGTCAAAAGGTTAGGAGAAATCAATAAGTACCTAAAATTAAATAAAACTTTAATTCAGACTGCAGTCCATAATAATTTTGTTCGTATTTTGGTGTTTGTAGTTTTTTTTTTTTACTATTGATAGGCACGCGTTTGACCACTATCTCACCTGTTGGTAAGCGATGATGTGGTCGAAGATGGAGCACGCTTGCCTAGAAATAACCTATTCACTCTTGATTTAAAGACTCCCAGGTTGTAGCTATCAGGAAACACAGACTCCGGCAGGAAATTCCACTCCTTAGCTGTACGCACTATAAATGTGTTCCCAAAACATTTTGAGTGTATGGGTGGGATGTTTACCATGTACCGGTGGCGCATCGCCGTTCGTCTTGTGGTCCGATGATAGAACGGGCTTGGCGGAATTAAATGATTTAATTCTGTCGCACATTCCCCAAAATGCAACTGGTATAAAACTGACAGGCTAGCAACTCGTTGTATATAAATGATTTATTTAATTATACCCACGACTGCCCCCACCCAGTATACCTGAAAGGGACAGCCCGGTCTGGCAGCTACCATCTTCAGGATGCTGTTGTTACTACCGTGCAAGCGCTTTAGTAAGGAGGCCGCTTTCTTTCGCATGATGGCATGGAAACCTTCTGTGCGATCCTCCGCAAACATTCCTGAAGCACTACCACGCAATGGCAGTCCCAACAACCAACAAGACGTTGTGGGCTTGACGCGTGTATGATACCCACAGGCAACTCGTGTAAAAATATTGACAGAACGCCTTTAAAAAGGGTAAAAAAGGAAAAACTAGTCATTATCATCTGCCTTTTCCCAACTATATTTGGGTCGGCTTCTAGTCCAGCCGGATTTAGGTGAATACCAGTATTTTACGAGGAGTGGCTGTCTACCAGACCTCCACAACCCATTGACTGGGTAACACGGTACTTCTTGGCAAGACTGGAGTAAAATTTACTGACTTCTGACTATCCGTAATGACTGCCAAAGATCTACAAATGACAGCCGGGACCAACGGCTTAACGTGCTTTCCGAGGCACGGAGGAAACTTGCTATGTTAAGATGGTCATACATCCACAGACCAACCTTGGCAAGCGTTGCTTAACCTTGAAGATCGACCCGTGCGGCTACTATTATCGAACCACGAGCTCCTCTAAGGTGAAATAAGTCAAATAGATTACTAAGGAGTCTCAGTATATTACAACTGCTCACCCATCTACCGACAGAGCTCGGCAAACATGGCTTAACCTCGATAATTGACCCGTACAACAGTTATTACTCTGTATCACACATATTATGTTAATACCTCAAGGTTCACATGTAATTACGTGCCACTGATTACATTGACGTAATAGCTTCAGGCATATGACGACAAACATCTACCGCAGCTTGATTGCCAAATATTAATATCTGTGAACTAGATACTAAGTAGCTTTGAGGTGTAATGGGGTTAAGAGAGGTCAAAGGTCACGGGAGATAAGGTTTCGGTGGTAATCGATCTCTGTGAGTGACAGTTCAGTTGTCATCACTAACTATGGTAGGCCGTTACTGCATTTATAGTAGGAGCCAAATAAAAATGTGTGAGCAGGCTCCTTTTGGGTAAGTAGACTTTGTCCCTGTCATCTTTGTCCTAGACTAGAGTCAAAAGCAAACCAATTACAAATAAAAAAAAATGTGCAATAACTGTCACTGTCATTTTTTTTTCATTTATTGACTTCTTAATATCAAATATAGAAATAAAAGGCATAAAACTATCCTGAATCGATTTTTATAACAATAGAAATTTAAAAAATCGACCCCGAGTCTCTAGACAATTGACATTCTGTCAGCGGTAGCAAGAGCACAAACATTTTTGACGATTTATCTATTTCATACATTTTTGACGTTTTGGTAAAAATGCGTTCTTAGATACTCCTTCTTCCAACCTCCCCGGACCGAGTGAAAGTGGATAGAAATGACATGGCGAGCTGTCAACGGGCGCGCTTGGTCTGCTTGGTTTTTGGATGCAACGGACAGTTTTAGGGACGTTATAGTGTTTATTAGAGTCGTATTATATAATTCTTATGTACTTATTATTTACCTATGTGATTGATGCCAACTAAAGATAATTTAAATACATTCTGCTAGGGGTCTCTAAGAGTATGTATTGACAAACGCTGTCACGTATGGCCCTTATGTTTGGCATTTCGATAACCGCATTCGCTTATAGAATAAAGGCGCAAACCCGCTGCGGTGCACGCTGTGCATGCGGCGCATTTTAGCTACGTGGGTTCATTTTTTGACAACGTGGGTCTACGTTTCCACTGCAGTACACACTATACATCCACGACTAGGTATGTACAAATGAAGCGTGGCCCACCGCGGAGAGGCTACGCACGTTTTTTTTTGCAAGAAAATGGTTTTGAAACAGTCGTGGGTTAATATTCGTGTACAGCGTGTATCGCGTGCACAGCGTACACAGCGTTGACAGCGTTGATCTTTGTGAGTGCCATATTCGAGCAAGCTACGCGTGTATCAATGACGTCCATTGATGCGTAGCGTGTCCGTGGGTTGCAGTGGAAACCATCTCATACATTTTCATGCAAGGCGAAGTCTCACACACGTGCGTAGCCTCTCCGTGTGCCACGGTGGGTTTTAGCCTTTACACTTTGTCTAGAGCCTTTTTGTTAAGATATAACATTTTTTTTTCTAAACAAAAGTCTAAAACACCTACACTCCTAAACAAAATTCTCCTCCGCATACGCTAAAAGCGTAATAATGCATTTGTGCTCACAATCCGACCTTATGATTACATATGCAAATCCGGATTTTTATTGGAAAAGCAATCATTGAACGGGACGAGGCCAAACGGTTAAAATCACAGAACTCATGTTAAAATGTTAGAAAACATTTTAGATTTTTTTGTTACATATTTTTTTTTTGTTTTGTATTTTTTGAATATGTATGTTAAATGATTTATTTATTTATTTAACACTTTACGCACACAGACTGATGTACAGAGGCGGACTTAATGCCTGAAGCATTTTCTACCAGTCAACCTTTGGGTGATGCAGAGAATAATACTAGTAGGTGCAAATTGTGAAAAAAAACAGTAGTTTTTCTTGTAAATCAAATTGTTAAGCAGATAAAAGGTGTTTTGATTGGACCACGTTTGAGTCATATTTATCATTCGATGATATCAGTCGACGTTGGTGAAAACTTACAAAGATAAAACTTATTCACTCGTGATTTAATATTTAAGTACGTTTTTAATAGGTTTACACTCATCCAGTGGCTGTTTATCATCTGCCTAGCCTTTTCCCAACTATATTGGGGTCGGCTTCCAGTCAAACCGGATTCAGCTGAATACCAGTTGTTTTACGAGGAGCGGCTGCCTACCAGACCTCCACAACCCATTAACTGGGTAACACGGTACTTCATGGCAAGACTGGCTTAACCTTGAAGATCGACCCGTGCGGCTTTTATTATTTAGCCACAAACTCCAGTGGCTGTTTATAAACCTGTAAAATTAAAACTTAAAAATTAAAAAAATCTTTTTTTTTTGGTAAAATCAAAGTCAAAACGTTTATTTCAATTAGACCAACCAACTTTTGAACGTCAAAATTTAACATAAAAGAATGTATATAAAATGAAAAGACTATGTCCATTCGCAAAAGGTAGATTCTTAAGAAGAAGAAAGGACAAGAAACTCCAAAGTTAGGTACTCTTTTCAAATATTTTTTTTTAATATATTGGTATACTCATACATTAATAACTTGAGGAGCTCGTGGCTAAATAACAACAGCCACACGGGTCGATCTTCAAAGTTAAGCAACCAAGGTTGGTCTGTGGATGGGTGACCATCTTAACATAACGAGTTTCCTCCGTGCCTCGGAAAGCACGTTAAGCCGTTGGTTCCGGCTGTCATTTGTTAGATCTTTGGCAGTCGTAACTGATTGTCAGAAGCCAGTAAATCTGACTCCAGTCTTGCCAAGAAGTGCCGTATTACCCATTTAATGGGTTGTGGAGGTCTGGTAGGCAACTGCTTCACGTAAAATACTGGTATTCAGCTGAACCCGGTTTGACTGGAAGCCGACCCCAATATAGTTGGGAAAAGGCTAGGCAGATGATGGTATACATTAATAACTTATTATATTTGAGGATGCACTTAACCTAAAGTATACTATGTACTAGTTGCAAGTAAAAGGAACATATATATATATTTTTTTCATTTTGATTTAACCAGTGTCACTCTTACAGTAAATATGAATCTTATGACACCTGTCAAGCTAAAATCCATCGAGCTGTTTAGGCTCTAGGACGTGCCAAAAAAATATACATACATACATACACACGAACAAAATAACCCTCCTTCTTTCGCAGTCGGGTAAAAACAAAGACAATCTGAAAACAAGTATAATATTAAAAAGAATCCCAGTTAGTTTACCTCTTCACCGGAAACACTTAATTTCCCCAAAATTTATCTTTCATAATTAATCAAAATACCGTAAAAACATTACCTCAAAGTAACTAAAAATATCACCACCTAAATGTATTTACTGATAACTTCATCGAAGCTGAAATATAAATCTCCCAAGTCCGTATTTCATATCCAAATCATCGTTTAAAAGGAAAAACGGTTTGAAAATTCAGTAAAACACATATATCTTGTTGGAAAAGCATTTTCCGGATTAAAGAAGTGTATTTGGGTGTATTTTTACGACTTTCTACGTAGTTAAAACGGACCGAAATGAAAGATCTATTATGGAACGATAAAAATTCGATTGGAAAGCGAAAAATGCAATCGGGTTTATATGAGATGTTGAAATAAAATGGTTCTTATATGAAATGGTTTTTTTCGGGATTAAATGTTTAGGCTGAATTTGCTGTTTGTCGTTTATCGTGTTCTAC
Organism: Lacanobia oleracea; assembly: GCA_950371165.1. NCBI lineage: Eukaryota > Metazoa > Arthropoda > Insecta > Lepidoptera > Noctuidae > Lacanobia > Lacanobia oleracea. The sequence continues at coordinate 4,101,529 of OX493406.1, read as the reverse complement.
TTTAGTTTTATTATGCTGTTTTTATTTGTATGATATATGCGGCTAAATTATTACAGCCACACGGGTCTATCTTCGAGATAAAGCATCGCTTGCCGAGTTTAGGACGTGATTAGGTGACCATCTCAACATCAACATCATCATCATCTGCCTAGCCTTTTCCCAACTATATTGGGGTCGGCCTCCAGTCAGACCTACACAACCCAGTAACTGGGTAACACGGTACTTCATGGCAAGATTGGAGTCAGATTTACTGGCTTCTGACTACCCGTAACGACTGCCAAAGATCTACAAATGACAGCCGGGACCAACGGCTTAACGTGCTTTCCGAGGCACGGAGGAAACTCTCTACGTTAAGATGGTCACCCATCCACAGACCAACCTTGACAAGCGTTGCTTAACCTTGAAGATCGATCCGTGCGGCTGTTATTATCATGCCACGAGCTCCTCCGCATTCGCATGTCCGTCGCAATCTGTCAAAAGTGGTGACCATCTGAACATCTTACATAATAAATAGACTGAGATTGTTCCGTACCTCAAAAGACACATATAATACTGGTACTCAGCTATATCCAATTAGGATGGTAGACAGCTTCAACCTGGGAGTATTTAAGTCAAGAGTGAATAGGTAACTTCTAGGCAAGCGTGCTCCATCTTCGACCGCACCATCGCATACCAACAGTTGAGATCGTGGCCAAACGTATTTTGAAGTGAAAACTACTTAAGCGGCGTTGTGCACTTTTTTGTATTGGGTTAAAAAATGTTAAACTCGCGTTAGGACAAGTGACCCTGACCGAAAATTCATAAGACGGTCACGTGTCCTACAAACTTCTTTAGCGGCGTTGTGCACTTTTTGTGATGGTTTAAAAATGTTAAACTCGCGTCAAGACACGTGACCTGATCGAAAATTCGTGAGACGGAGGGAGAAGGGCCAGCAGAAGTGAAAAGTTTTGTTGCAAACCGTTGTTTTTTTTTTACTATTGATAGGCACGCGTTTGACCTAATAATAATATAATAATATTCCACACAACTATCACACAACGCCATCTAGTCCCAAGCTAAGCAGAGCTTGTGTTATGGGTACTAGACAAGTGATAAACATACTTATATATTTCTAAATACATACATATTATAGATAAACTACACCCAGACACAGAACAAATGATCATGCTCATCACACAAACATTTGTCCTGGGTGGGAATCGAACCCACAACCTCTGGCATAGCAGTCAGGGTCACTAACCACTAGACCAACAGGCCAGTCAATGATAGTAAAACAAAAATATAGTTGGTATTTTGGGAAAAGACTAAATAGATTGATTGATTTTTATGACACCAGCGGGTCTAAAAAGGCCACTTTAGTAGAATCATACTAAAATCATTATATTTATCATACAACAATCTGTCAAATTTCATTTACATCTTTATCGCTAACGCAATTAGGTTCAAGATTGATTGAGAAAATTTGACAGTGACGGGTAGCGTGATGTGCTTTCTGATTCTGCTAAAGTGGCCGTATTAGACCCACTGAGTGCCAATTCTATTACTAATTATTTATTTATTTATTTAAAGGACTAGAAAAACAGTTGCGTGTTAAGTTTTAGTGTCAACTTTCGTATTGGCAACATCCGTAATGACTGCCAAAGATTTACAAATGACAGCCGGGACCAACGGTTTAACGTGCTTTCCGAGGCATGGAGGAAACTCGGTATGTTAAGATGGTCACCCATCCACAGGCCAACCTTGGCAAGCATTGCTTAACCTTGAAGATTGACCCGTGCGGCTGTTATTATCTAGCCACGAGCTCCTCCGCATTCGCATGTCCGTCGCAATCTGTCAAAAAAGCCTCCATTTCCCTAAATTTTTGACACATTGCGACTAACATGCCAATGCGAACGTTGCTAGCAGAATTAGCCCGCTGAAATAAAGTTATAAGGAACAGTAATTAATTGAAAAACGAACTTATTAACTTCAAATAACATTACAAGAATGTGTGTATGTCACCGGATAATTGCAAATTCTTTCTAGATTATATTTTTTTGATATATTGTTATCACATTGTTTTGAATACAATGCCTTATTGAGAAAAATAGTTTACAATTTCACGCGATATTTAACAATCTTACGGTGTCTGCTATTTTCCGGTGACATATTATATATAACCACTTTAACACTTAACTACAAAATGCAATCAACATCAAATCCTCACCAACAAAACATACTCCTCAAATTAAATAACCACCGAGCATAATCCAATCAGAATCAACTCAGCGATTCTCAAGCTCACTCCACACCTACATACACATAGGCATGTTCAAATCTGTTAGCTCTTCAGAACAATGTTTGCCTGTAAGGTTTGCACAATTTCGTGGTTTCATTTCGGCATCCTTTTGATCTCAATCTTCAAGGATTAATAAAGGGATCTAACTTGAAATTGTACTTTGAGTATGTGGAAATACGTTAAATTGTAGTAGCTTTGTGTGTTGTATTTCTTATAATGGTTGTTTGAATTATTGTATTGTTTTGTTTCTTGAGACTTCGAGGTAAGAATTGTCTAATAATGGAGAACCTTTCATCATCATATCAGCCGAAAGACGTCCGCTGCTGGACGTAGACCTTCCCTAAGATGGGGGGGTTTACCATAATCGCCACGCTTGGCAGGCGGGTTGGCGATCGTAGTGCATGGTGTTAAGTTTTTACAGAGAACGCTGCTGCCCCTTCTCTGGCGAATCCCTTTGTCAACCCTTACGACAACCATGGGAAGTGATGGGATGGTATTATTCTTTTACGGCACTATAAGGCACCGGCCGACACCATACGGAAAACCTTTATTTTAGTTTAATCACGGATTTGCTGTCACCAACTGCTTTGGGCGGTTTAAAAAGAGACTTTTGGATTTTAAATCGCTTTATGCTCTTTTGATACAAGTAGGTAATTTTCTTAGCTACACTTTTTTATAGTCTCCTTCTTGTCGCGCCATTTTATTCACAAGCGTTTTCCTTAGCAGTAATTTATTTATTAAGTACTCGTTTTTGAAAGCGGCTTCGTCCGTGTGATTCCTAAGGAACATACTCCCGGGATATACTACTCTGTCAAGAAAGTACCGGGAAAAGATCAATAATACACTAAATGTCTGTTATTCATCCAAATTTATTTTATCACCTTCAAAGTATGCTCCTTTAGAAACGATACACTTGCGCCAACGAATAATCCATTCATCAAAACATTTTTTAAACGCTGCTTCCGGAATTGAGTTCAGTTCTCGCCGCGAATTCTCCTTTATGTCTTCTATCGATTGAAAACGGGTGCCACGAAGTGGTAATTTGAGTTTAGGAAAAAGAAAAAAGTCAGCAGGAGCCATATCTGGTGAATATGGTGGTTGCTGGATAGTATTTGTTGAGTGTTTGGTTAAAAATTCGTTCACAATGATAGCCTTGTGCGAAGGCGCATTGTTGTGGTGCAAAATCCAAGAATTTTCTTTCCACAAATCTGGCCTTTTTCGTCGAATTTGCTCTCTTAAACGCCGCATAACGCTCAAATAATATTCTTTATTTATCGTTAAACCTTCCGGTAAGAATTCAGAGTGCACAACACCGCGATAGTCAAAGAAAACAGTCAACATGACTTTGACTTTTGATCGACTTTGGCGTGGTTTTTTCGGTTTCGGTTCAGTTGGAAGGCGCCACTCCGAAGCTTGTTGACTAGTTTGCATGTCAAACTCGTAAACCCACGTCTCGTCACCAGTAACAATGCGTTTCATGAATGTTGGGTCCGAACTGACTCGTTCTAGCATGTCCTCAGCGACTTTCATGCGATTGAGTTTTTGGAGAAAATTCTGATCTTTTGGGACTAGCCGAGCAGCAACATGTTTCATACCCAAATGATTAGTTAAAATGGTACGGATCGACTTGTGAGATACAGAAAGTTCGGCGGCTATCTCTCTCAGAGTTGAATGGGGATTTTCAGTCACTATTTCCTTCACTTTTGCGATGTTAACTTCAGTTGCAGACGTTGACGGCCTACCAGAGCGAGGCAAATCTTCCATCACATCTCGACCGCTTTTGAACGCTTTGAACCACTCATAAGCACGAGTTTTTGATAAAGTCGATTCACCGTAAGCCTTCTGTAACATTTTCAGTGACTCCGAACACGAAATTCCATTGGCGATGCAAAATTTAACACAAACTCTTTGTTCGATATTTTTGTCCATTATGAAATTCGCAATACACACTATATATGATATTACTAAAACCAGCACTGTATTTAATATAAATAACAGATGCAACTCAAACTCCGCGCCAAAATGGAAAACAGTTGTGCCAATCTAACAACTACAAAAAAACAAAAATTTGAATTTGGAACCATAAACAAATCATCCATTCCTGATACTCTTTTGACTGAATGTATATAGCTTTTGTGTTATTCTAGACTATAATCTACCTCTGTGCCAAATTTCATGAAGATCCTTTTAGGAATTTTGACGTAAAAGAGTAACAAACATCCATCCATCCTCAAAAACTTTTGCGTTTATAATATTAATAGGATTTTAAACTTTGTAGATTAGATTAGTATACTATGATAGTTGAATAAGAAAAAAATTGACATTGTCAAATAACCCGACAGCTAAAAACGAATAAAAGGTTCGAAACAAGTCGCTTTTCAAGCAGTCTGATGCGGTTGGTGGCATCAGACCAGTGATTGAACTGCATCAGACTGCTTGGAAAGTGACGTTTTTAGCCGTCGGGTCTTTTGACAAACTCAATTTTTTTATTTCCTACATTTTAGTAAGTTACATTTTTGGAATCGTCTCCTCGAACCCTTTATCCTGTTACCCCACTCTCGATAGGTTTCGAAAAAAAAAGAAATTGAAGGCACAATATGGTGTCAAAAATCGGCCATTTTGTTTTTTTTTTATTTTGATGTAGTGTCACCCTCACTACTAAGACAAATCTATTGACACCACTCACATAAAAATACGACTAGCCGTTTAGACCCTAGAGCGTGCCAAAGAATTATACATACATACATAAATTCGAAAAACATAACCCTCCTTCTTTCGCAGTCGGGTAAAAACTGTATTTGTAGTATCTGCAGGCGGATTTAATGCCATTAGGCATTCTCTACCAGTTAAAACTTAGGGTTAAATAGAGTACAAAACGGTAGGTCTACACCACATAACCGTTGATTGAGGGTGTCGGTTAATAGGGAAGATACAAATACAGAATTTATAAGAATGTTGTTCCTAAAATGACAAAAAAAAAGATAAAATAAAGGCCATTGCAACGTTTTTATTTTAGTTAATTTCGATTTTTAACAAAAATAATGAATTCAAATATTATGAAACGGAACGTAGGTATCGAAAAACAACAATCAGCGTTTAGTGACGTCACTGCTGTTATGACAACGAAAAGGCAACCTTATGTCTTTGAGTTAGGACAGTTCATGACCAGTGGCAGACAGGAGTGACGTCATCGTCCGTTTTCGCACAAAAGTTTTTTAAACTGTCGGTTTAAAAACACAATATAGGCGTGACCCGTGCAGGTAGCTCAACTATCTTTGTAAACACATTTTGTAAGAAAGTTGTTCCAACGGTATAAATTCAAAGTGAGATACTATATTCCCACAAATTCCTACCGAAATATACTTGCTGACCCTTCATAATACATGCATAAAGTGTAAATATTTATAGATATTAATGGTGGAGTTAATTCATTTAACACATCCGTGTACGAGAATATTAGTCTTGCGAGCCAGAAAGCGCCTGGCTATTTTCATAACGCATAGAGTTAGGAACGACTAGAGACGGCAACCATTAGGTATACAGGGTTATTTTTCAAATCCAGCTAAATCTTTTTCAAGCGTTAAGTACCAATCGAAGAAAAGATTTATCTAAAAATGTACTCCAAGAAGGTACAAAGTCAGCTGTTCCCTCCATTTTCTGAATAAATCGTGTCTTTTAATTATATACCCTGCCTGAAATCACACGAATACTCTCTTTTCTTTTACTCTTTGCCATCATCCCACCCACTGGACGGTAATCCGACACGATCGAGAATAGATCAGACACAGGACCAACGGCTTTTTCTGCGTTCTGAGGCTTGCGTTTTACCACAATTGATCACAAACAAAGTTCTTGTCCTCGATGTAACACATTCTTGACTCTCCCAGGTTGAAACTATCAGGAAAAACGGACTCTGTCAGGGAATCCCAAGTATTTGCTTGTCATAAAAAAGTACTTCTACAAAACCCCAGTATCATCATCATCTGTGTCTAATCTTTTCCCAACTGTATTGTGGTCGGGTCTCAGTAAAACTGGTTTCAACTGAATACCAATATTTTACGAGGAGCGGCTGCTCACCAGATGCCCACAATCCATTAAATAGGTAACACGATACTTCTTGTCAAAACTGGTGTCAGAAATTTGGCTTCTGATAATCCATATCAACTTATGATAAGATCTCCTCTATCCACAGACCAACCTTGGCAAGCGTTGCTGCAGATCAACTTTGAAGACCGATCCGTGCAGCTGGTATTCTTTAGCTACGATATCTCATAAATCTCCTGTCCATATTTGTGCCCCTGTCTATTCGCCACTAGGTCTACGTCTGGCTATCAGGGTAGCAATTTGCCAGCAGCGGCCGCGGCCCGCCCTTTGACAAGTAAATTGCGACTCAGACTTGCAGATTAAACGCAGATTACATTTTGTTGGCTAGATATTAACTGGACGTTTTCAGTTTTTAGGAAATAGAGTTTTTTGAGGTGTGAATTTTTGGTGTGCGATGGGATGTGGTCTAGTTTAGCATAAAGAGGTTTTTTTTTGAGGTTCCGTACCAAAGGAACGAAACGCTATTACTAAGCCTCCGCTGTTCGTCAAAGGGTAATCAACGGAATCCTATTACTAAGGATCCGCTGTTCGTCCGTCCGTCTGTTGGCAGGCTGTTCCCCAAGAACTGTAAAAGGTAGACAGTTGAAATTTTCACAGGTTGTGAATTTTAATTGTCCCTATAAATGTGAGTAATAGAAATTAAATTAAATTAAAAATTGAAGGGGGCTCCCACACAAGAATCGTTTTTGTTTCTCCTATTTTGATACGGAACCCTTCGTGTGACTTAGCCGTTTTTTTTTTAAATTTACCAACGTCTCTTGTGTACGTTATGAAAACCTCATCAACCGTGCTGCACACGTCTAGAGAGATTGTCAACAACCGGCATTCTAATTGTGTGAGACACTAATTCATGAGATCATTTAGATATTGTTTCAATTTTTTATTGCAAAAGTGTTCTTTGCGTATTCTACGTTGTCAATGAATTTTAAACAATGTGAAGGTTATGGAATTAATTTGATTGTGAAAGAACATTCGATTTTGTTTCAAGCAAAAAATATTTCATGATTTTTCTGCTGACCCTAAAACAGTTACAAAACTTCCGCAAAATAAAATTGAAACATCAGCGCTCCTCCAGAACAGTTAATAATGGAATTTCACAAAGAAAAAAAAACCTAGCCAAGTGTGCGTTGGTTTCTTTTTCTCTCAAAAGTAAACCTATATTAAAAAAATATATATTTACGTTCTACGTCCGCCTTTGGGTCATAGAACTTCATAATTATGTGTACCAAAATTCACCTTTACCGGTCCAGTTGATTCGGAGCAATTTGCCTGTGACAGATGGACTGACCGCTATTTCTCTGTTTATCTGTTACATCAATGCGCCTTTGATAGTTTGCGACTATTTGTCTGTCTGTCCGCCTACCTATACATATGGAAAACACAGTAGTGATCCTTTTTTTTTTTTAAGGATGGGAAATCATCAAATGACTCCTCCCGCTCTGGGTGAAGCAGGAGGGAGTGTCAAACTCTTACTGACTAAAACCCATCCGTGTTCCTCCTGGTGCCCTTTGCGTTCCAAGGCTACGGCACCTCTTTCGAACAGATTCCACAACCTGTCTGACAAGTCTGACACTCCCTTCTGCTCCACACAGAGCGGAAGGAGTCACGATTTGATGATTATGAACCATACTTTAAAAAAAAGGTATGCTACAAAGGATTCCGTTTTGTTTTTAAACGTACGGAACCCTAAAAAACTGGTTTATTGATTGCAGAAACACAAGGTCATTATGAGTCGACGTTTTTGCTCGCCTTTTAATATCCTGGTCTTAATATCTCGGCCCGGGACCCGGTTTTTATGAAAGACTTTGCTAATCGAGTATTTATACATCGTTATACTGTTTTTCTTTGTATTGGAGGACGGTTTTAGATGGAATCGTCTTTTGTTTAGGCTTTTATTGAAACTGAAGGCCAATCCTAATCATCATCAATTAAAATAAGTGAGTGGACTAAAAAAGCTCGTGTGACGTCACATGTCATTTGATTTTTATCGACACGTGACGTCACATAAGTTTTAAACGCACTGCATCGTCTTAATTTTTTACGTAAAACAAGAAAAAATACGTGTCGGATATTTTTTTGGTAATCTATCTGACGGATATGATATTTTTAGTCCACTCCCCTATTCTCCCGATACTGATTGGGCGACTGACAGACAACGCACAGCTGAAACTGCTGGTCGTAGAAAGCTGAAATTTGGCATGTAGGTTCCTTGGGGAGTGTAGGGGAGCACTATAGGGGTCACAGGATCATCTCTGCGACAATCATTGTCAGAAGCTTTATCAATTAAGGGAAATTAAAGGTGCATTTAGTGAGATAGTGGCCATTTTAGCCTCGCACAGGTAAATTTCATGTCCTTAGCTTTTACTTCAGAATTATTATAGTTATTTATTAATTTATTTTACTTTTTGTGTCTCTTGTAGAATTTTCCTATTTTTCTTATTTTAGTGAATTTTGTTTAGTGTTTTACTCGGTCTACGGCCATAGATAATACTTTTGTGACAAAGTAATTTTATCCTTTGGCATGTCTGGTGGCAAAATATTACGCGGTATGCCTGGGTTTCAAGTCTGCTATTACAATAGTGTCAGAATGGTCTATCATTGATTTCATAATTGTGGATTATGACAAGTTTGGTAATCTACTAATATAAAAGCGTCATTATGACTTTCCAATGGTCAACCACTGACACTCCATTGAAAGAAATGGCTTAGGATGGTAATCTCGTACATAATGACACATGAATAATAATTTATAAAAATATTATATATAAAAGAAATCTGGCATAACTTAACGTTCAAATTTAGTGGTTGTTTTTCGAAAATCATGTCTACTAACGGGTTTTATTTTAATGGCAATACGAAAATGTCATTCTACCACGATTCTATTGCGAGACCATTGACCGACCAGTGATCGACCATTATGAATTAGCAGATTACAAACTTTTAGCAAAATGAAAATGGGATTGTGTTGAAATGACGAATTTATAAAAGATAGCAGACTTGGGGCCCTGGTAGGGTCCATCAGACCCGAATGTAAAATGACTTTTCCTCGTACGTCTGTGACCAACATTATCTAACCCACTTGACTATTATTCGCTAATAGTCAAGTGGGTTAGCCAATGTTGGTCACAGACCCTACTAGTGTGGTAATTGGTGTAACAGTTTATGTAACAGGGTAGGTCTGACAGACCCTACCAGGATACCGAGGGTTTATTTCTACGTTACATTTACAAAGTGTCAAAGCCACAACATTCACAAGGTAAACAACAGAAAATATATATTTCCTCTACAAATTGCTCCAATAAACGAATCCAACTCATTAATATTATAACAGTTAAAGTCAGCCAGCTGTAGGTGACAACAGGTTTGAAATAACAACACGATTGCAATGACAGGAGGGTTAACTGACCACAGAGTAAACAGAAATGAGATTTAAATCAAGGGCTTAATAATTTTGCATAGTTTTCGCCTATAAATTGAGCTGGTTCAAACTCATTAGTGTAGTAGTGTTATTCTGGGGGCATTGTTCACACATTGAGAAATTAATAAATTCAATATTAATGTTTTTATTTTATTGCTGTTGTGACAGAAATACAGCATATTTCTGTTGTTTTTATTTCTATGTAACTTTATATCTGCACCAAGTGCAACCCCGTTTCGTGTCCAGGCAATCACTTTCCATTCCAGGTTGCCTGGAAGAGATCGCGGAATGCAATAAAGCCGCCAAAATGTGTTTTTAGTTTAAAAATTTCTGTACGTATTTTTAAATTTGGTATAGAATAAAGTATAAATAAATAATGCATACCAAATTATTATAATTCTTTCATGTTTTTTTTTTATTATTGATAGGCCCGCTTTTGTCCACTATCTCACCTAATGGTAAGCGATGATGAGGTCGAAGATGGAGCACGCTTGCCTAGAAGTAACCTATTCACTTTTTACTTAAATACTCCCAGGTTGTAGCTATCAGACTCCGACTCCGGCAGAGAATTCCACTCCTTAGCTGTACGCACTATGAATGTGTTCCCAAAACGTTTTGTGCGTGTGGGTGGGATGTCCAGCATGTGGTTCGATGATGGAACGGGCTTGGCGGAATTAAATTATGCAATTCCGTCGCACATTCCCCAAAATGCAACCGGTAGAAAAACGATGTATAAAGTCAGTATGGAGTTTCTTGTCCGTTCTTTTCCATTAATATTCAAAAGTGATTGCAAATTTTAATAAAGTGACTCCAGGTGTATATAGAGGTTCAAAACATGGACATGGGTCAAAAGTTCAGCTGTCGCTGAGTTCAAAACATAAAGTTTGTTGAATGTTCCAAAGCATAGATCTCTATGGAAAAGTACGTGCAAGAAAATCTACGGACACTCTTCTAAATTATAAATTATAAACATCCTAGTTACCTTATATTTGTTGCTTTTGTATGTGAGAAAAATTTAATTAAATTAGAAAAAAACTACCCGTAATTTCTTCGGTTTTCCACTAATCAAGTAAATGGTTGCATAATTAGTGGAAAACTAAAAATTATGATTAGTTCTTCGGAAGCTTTACACGATGGCGGGTGACGTACAGAACCTGTTTTGGTGGGTTTTATTCTGTAAGCTGCTGATACTTCGTTAAATTTCTCACGCTCCGCCCAGAGCGGGAGAATTTATTTGAAGAGATCTACAAAAAACTGGCCAAGTGTGTAAATTGGTACCGAACCGAATTTTATTCATTAACATGTTATTTTAACATTACAGACTTTTTATAGGTTTTCCTGTAATTTTTAGGTTTAGAAGTATTATCTGCATTTTTTTCAAAATTTTACGCTCAGTAATTTAACTTAACCTTGACTTGACCTTCAAAACTATTTTTTTTTAATTATGAAAAAAATAAAAATCCTCAAGTACTTTCATTTCATTTGTCACATGATACAGTTTGATAAACTTTTTTTTAAAACACCCCAAAGTGACCCCCATACTACAAATTTATTTATTTACGTAACGCGTCCGTGTTTGGGTCCATATGTATACCAAATTTCAAAAGAACCGGTCTAGTAGATCCGGAGAAAACTGGCTGTGACAGACGGACAGACAGACAGACCGACACCCGAGTGATCCTATAAGGGTTTCGTTTTTTACGGATGTTCAGAACTTTAAAAGCAACCATACATGAGTTTTAGGTCCATCGCTTTTTGCTGAAGGCTCACAATATCTAACCATTTTAAACCACAAAACTTTCCTCATATGTAACAAAGTCATACTTCTATTAGAAGACCAAAACTAAGACAATATAGATAAGTAAATATAAACACACACAACGAAAGCGAAAACCAACTTCCAAGGAACGACCATCGAAGGACAAGCTTCTTCATATCAGACACAGCATTATTGTGTGTTCCAGATGTTGGCCGCATTATCGCGGTTATGAGTTAAATGTACCGACCCGAGACACAGTGCCATCTAATTGGAAAACTTGAAAAGGTGCGAGCTGCCGGGAACAATTGAATTTTCCCTTTCGTCGAGTTTGTTGTGTTTGTGTAAATGTTTTCGTAAGGTACTTTTGAGTTTGTTGCGTGATTTGGAGCTGATAATATGGGAAATACGGCGTTAAAAAGAGGTATCAAGCTTTAGAAATATTCAATTACAAGGATATGAGTGACATTGGTCTTATTTTTTAATTTGCGACCACATCTACGACCAATGTTCTGTTTTACTTTGGTGTCCGTACTAACTTTACGAAGAGCTATAATGAGGTATTTTACTAAAAAAATCAGGTAGTCAAAAAAATAAAGGAGATACAGCGAGTCGAAGACACGCGTGATGTAATCTTCTTCTTCTTCTACCTGGCGTTAATCCCGGCTATTGCCAGGGTCCGCCTTCCTACTTAGCTTCCTCCACTTTGCCCGATCTTGAACATCCTTCTCAGTTAGGCCATTGGCTCTCATGTCGGACTTAACGACGTCCAACCAGCGCTTGCGAGGGCGACCACGGGACCTAGCCCCAAGAACAGCCATATTCATGCATCCCCGACCAACGTACTCCATAGGACGGCGCATGATGTGGCCATACCATCGCAGACGACACTCTTGCAGTTTTTCCCCCACGTCACGGACACCAAGACTACCTCTGATGAAAGAGTTGCGTATGCGATCGGATCGCGTTACGCCACTCATCCACCTCAGCATCTTCATCTCCGTGACGCGAAGCTCCTGGGTGTGTCTGCTTAGTGCTGGCCAACATTCACCGCCGTACAGTAGGACAGGCCGTATGATGCATTTATATATCTGCCCCTTGAGCTTAGGAGGCATTTTGCGGTCGCATACAACGCCCGTTACCTCGCGCCACTTCGCCCAAGCCGCGCCTATACGTGCTTGGACGTCGTCGTCCACGTTGCCAGACTCGTGCAGCACGGATCCAAGGTACCTGAACGTATCGGACTTTCTGATCAGGTCCGAACCTATTCGGATGAACCTATTTGAATCCGTGCCGCCACAGGACATGTACTCAGTCTTCGCCACATTTAGTCTCAGACCACCGTTTTCAAGCGTGTCCTTCCAAATATTGACTTTGCGCTCAAGATGGGCTTTGTTCTGATTAACGAGGGCGATGTCATCGGCATACATCATTAGCCATGGGGGCTTATCTTGGATGTTTGCCGTAACTACATCGAGCACTACGTTAAACAAGAACGGGCTAAGAGCCGAGCCTTGGTGAACGCCAACAGATATTGGGAAGCCATTCGATTCGCCAACAGCGGTCTGGACAGAGGACACGGAATCGCGGTACATGTCTCTGATAATGTCAATATAGGCCTCGGGAACGCCCCTGAAGCGCAGTGCCCACCAGATGGACTGCCGAGGTATACAGTCGAAGGCCTTCTGCAGGTCTAAAAAGGCCATATGCAACATGCAGGCCATACGCAACACATAATATGGCTTGGTAAAAATGTACCAAATTTACCAAGCCAGATGACGTCACGCGTGTCTTCAACTCGCTGTATCTCCTTTATTTTCTGTTTACGTGAAAATAGAAAAAATACTTGTCGAATATTTTTTGAAAATCTATCAGACGGACTAATTAGATTTTTTTAGTAAAATACCCTATTTTTTATTTGGGTATGAGAGGTTATCTCTTGAATTTGGGCCATACTTGCAAAAAACCGCGGGATTCAGTTGGATGCAAGTCGCACTGGTCCGGTCGATATGGTAAGTTGGTGACCCTTAGGGGAGGCCAATGTTCAGTAATTGACGTGTTTCGGCTGAAATGTAGAGGCAATTGGAGTGACAATGAAGGAATAATGGGCCTTTGTCATCATCATATCAGCTGCAAGACGTCCACTGCTGGTCATAGGCCTCTCCCAAGTTCAAGTGTCACCACAACAACCGGTCCTGTGCGTCTTGCATGCATCGGCTACCCGCGACCCTCACCAGGTCATCGGTCCACCTTGTCAGAAGCCACACCAACGTTGCGTCTTCCGGTACGCGGTCGCCACTCCAGTGCTTTTTGGCCCCATCGACCATCTGTACTGCGAGCAATGTGCTCTGCCCATTGCCACTTCAGTTCCCTGGGTTAATTTAGTTCTTTACTTTTTAGTCAGTTTAGTTTATTTGGTTCGTAAATTATGTATAACTAGTACCTGCTTTAATTGAAGTAAAGAGTGAGTGTTGAGTGAGTGTTTTATATTTCTCTTCCAAGCACACCTCGTTCGGGGCCCGATAGGGCCAGTGCCTGCTGGGGCTGCGGACTTCGTTCGAAAGAGGCACCGTACCCTGGAACGCAAAGGGCACTGGGAGGAACGCGGATGGGTTTTAGTCAGTAAGAGTCTGACACTCCCTTCTGCTTCACCCAAAGCGGGAGGAGTCATTTGATGATTTCTCATCCTTAAAAAAAAAAAAAACGTCGTTATGTCAACAAAAAATATTCTTCCTTCCGTTAACTTCTTGATACCCGTGGAATAGATTACCATGCAAACAAAACTTCAAGACTCATACAAAAGCCGAGACTGCAATCATACTTTACAAAAACTCAGCCCAAGTCTGCATACTCTTTGAGGCGCTGCACTAAGTTTTCGAATAATTTATTTTTATACCAAAGTCTGGTCTGAACTTGGCGAGTTCATTCCAGTCGACCATTCACTCGAAAACTTTCGGTCAAACGGGGTATGATGAACAAACAAAAAAAAAACTGATTTCTTGAACTTCTTGGTTCTTGTTTGTATTTGGGTTTCAAAGAAATAAGATATGCAGAAGTTGAAGATTTAATGGCAAACTTGAAGACTGGCTCATTCGCTGCACTTGTTTTTTGTGCTTTATTTTGAGCTAGTTATACTTGACAACTTTGGGAGGTAATCAAGGCAGCCTCTGGTTTGCAATTTTACTAATCCGTCTTGTATTTTTATTTTTTTTTTTTACTATTGATAGGCACGCGTTTGACCACTATCTCACCTGATGGTAAGCGAGGATGTGGTCGAAGATGGAGCACGCTTGCCTAGAAATAACCTATTCACTCTTGATTTAAAGACTCCCAGGTTGTAGCTATCAGGAAACAAGACTCCGGCAGGGAATTCCACTCCTTAGCTGTACGCACTATGAATGTGTTCCCATAACGTTTTGTGCGTATTGGCGTTTGTATTGCATGAAACGACTGTTGAATTTGTGACCCATTTTGAAATATCCAGATTATTTGTACTAGCCAGTAAACAAAATGCCTTATTCAATCATTGACTATTTTATTAGTATTTGCATAAATGAGTTTTACGTTCAAGCTTGCTTATGTTTTGGTTATTCAGAAAATAGTCTTTACAAGAACTGTTTTTCTACCAGAGATATGCAAGGATGCGCAGCGACAGATGTTTGTTTGTTTGTTAAGAACCAATAGAATTATTTCCGCTGAGCGAGGCTAGATAAATAAAGCGATTCCATTGGTGCACAACAAACATATCCTTCGTACGCAACCTCGAACCTTGGAAACGCAGCATAAGTAACCCACCGTTTAACACACTTTCATTAATCAAAGTTCCACTTAAGTCTCGAAAACCCACCCAACACTATTGATTTCAAAAAACGTATCTATAAATCAACCCGATTAAAAACAGGATTCGAATGGAATGAAGAAATCCCTGATAAGATTGATGTCCAGATTCCAAATGGTTCATTATCGTGACGTAACTGATGGCGCCTTTCCTTCGGAATCTTCCGGGTATCTTGATTGTTAAGTTCAATATTAGTTGCTAGCATCAGCTCGCTGTTTTGTCTGTGCGGAAAATGAGATTTAAACCTCAGAAACTAATCTATTTTTGATTGCGGGACACATTTTTCGTAGACCAGATAGTCGATGGGGCCGAAAAGTTCTGGAGTCCGCGCACCAGAACTTTCTTTAATTCTTTAATTCTTTATTGTACACCAAAACAGCTTATTCAAAATACAGTAATGAAAGTTCATGTACAAAACTTTGTTGGAAGGCCTCCCATAAAATGGACTGATGACCTAGTGAGCGTCGCGGGTAGCTTTTGAATGAGAGACGTACAGGAATGATTGTTCTGGCGACACTTAGGGGAGGCTTATGTCTAGCAGTGAACGTCTATCAGCTGATACAACGGTGATGATGAACAATTCTATCTGGATATAAAATAATGATCAACATGGTCCCGTACTGTACCAACTATTGTCCAAATCCGTAAAGCCGTGATTGATAAATATATAGTACATACAAACTTTCACATGTATAATACTAGTTCAGTAGTAGACCTCATTATAAGGCGAAACCCGGATATGTGTGATGAACCTTTAATCGGTAAAATTCTAGACTGCGTCTTGAGTCAAACGAGGGTCTTAAAATGCGTTCATGGAATGATTTATTTTCCTTTCATCATCATCATCATTTGAGCCAATTACCGTCCACTGCTGAACATAGGCATACCCCAAAGAGCGCCAACCATCCCGGTCTTGTGCAGTCCGCATCCAGCCGCTGCCAGCCACCTTCTTTAAATCATCGATCCATCGTGCCGCAGGGCGTCCCACACTACGTTTGCCCATACGTGGTCTCCATTCTAACACATGTCTGCTCCATCGATTGCCTGTCCGTCTGCAGATATGGCATTTCCTTTAGAGCTTTAAAATTGCCATCTCGAATTAACCCTAAATTGAAACGAGTTTGTAGGGAAAGGGCATTAACTTTTGAATAAAATAAGGACCTAAAGGTAAGTTAATAGATCAATAACATTAAAATTAAGGCTTTCACAGACAGCCGCGACAGCACTTTATAAAGGAATCGTTCTATAAAAAACAATGCCGTGTATGCTCGGGAGCTTTAACCACCGAAAACTGGTAAAAACAGAATTCGTTCCTCAGTGCGTTGTTTTCAACGTGAATCAACGGTTCAACCACTGGTTTCCATAGTTTTGTCATCTGACACATTCGATTTATGAACACAACAACATGATTGGAGAACGTGCGAAACCATAATATTTTTTTAAAGTTAAAAATTATGGTTGTTTTTTTTTCCTGCTGTAATGGAATGTTGGTTTTTGGGGTTCCAAATTCAAAAGGAAAATATGGACTATATCAGTAAGCCCAAAGCAAAACGCTGTATTTTTTAAATAGTTCTTCATCTGCCTTTTCCCAACTATATCGGGGTCGGGTTCCAGTCAAACCGGAATCAGCTGCATACCAATATTATACGTGAAGCACTTTTCGAATAGTTAATTTATTAATATTAGGGTTTTTCTTCTAAGAAATGTGCAAAACAGCTTAATGAGGAATGCGTGTGATACCCATCTAAGAGATAACTTAATTTAGAGTTCCGAACGCCCATCTATGGAAAAATGGCCCTTATTATAGGTACCACACGTGAGTATGTCTGTCTGTGTCTTCCTTCCGATTCGGTCCAAATCCACAGGACTAATTCAGTTCAAATGTGATACACATTCATGTGTCCGAATCTTTTTAAGAAGTATACTCGTTAACCTCCCAGGGTTGCGGAATTTGTTCGAAAGAGACACCGCGGCCCTGGAATGCAAAGGGCATTAGGAGTACACAGTAACACAGTCAGTAAGAGTTTGACACTTCTTTCTGCTTCGTTCAGAGCGGGAGGAATCATTTGATGATTCCCCATCCATAAAAAAAATACTCGTTTTTTTTTTTTTACTAATAATAGGCACGCGCTTGACCACCATCTCACCTGATGGTAAGCGATGATGTGGTCGAAGATGGAGCACGCCTGCCTAGAAGCAACCTATTCACTCTTGACTTAAAGACTCCCAGGTTGTAGCTATCGGGAAACACAGACTCCGGCAGGGAATTCCACTCCTTAGCTGTACGCATTATGAATGTGTTCCCAAAACGTTTTGTGCGTGTGGGTGGGATGTCCACCATGTACCGGTGGCGCATCGCCGTTCGTCTTGTGGTCCGATGATGGAACGGGCTTGGCGGAATTAAATTATGCAATTCCGTCGCACATTCCCCAAAATGCAACCGGTAGAAAACCGACAGGCTAGCAACTCGTCGTCGATGCTCAAGACTTTGGAGCTTCGTCGCGACGAGCCTCTCATTGCCAATGATCCTCTTGGCTCGTTTCTCAATTGACTCAAGGGCATCAAGCTGGTATCTCGCAGATCCGTCCCAAAGATGAGAGCAGTATTCCATACACGATCGAAAATAAGATTCGTTCACATCCTCCGCTCGTGGGTCGAACTCGCTCTTGGCCGGTTTTTTCTGATGTCATTGGCGGCAGGTTTTTGTTATTACTTGTTGACAGACGGGCGTCGAGTTCATTGATTTTAAATAGGTATTCATAGTTTACAAGCAATAAACTGGTCGAGAGCAGTTTAATGGGTTTCTGATGGATTTGGGAAAATTTAATTTTTAGTTTCGTTAGGGGATGGAATTTTGTGTACGTGTTTTTAGTAAAATTTTCGAGAACATAAAATGAAAAAAGTATGTTTATTTTTTTCTTATATGTTTAAAAACACTTCTGACATATCAGTAGTTTTTGGTGAAGTTTTTAAAGGCTTACTACTACTTAAGTAGAGATATTTTTGCCGTTTACACCATTAAACGGCAAAAAAATATCTCTACTTGTGCATTTCTTTCATTTAAGTATAATCTTTATTTATTTTTGGACACCAACACAACTTATATTATAAGTACAAACGCGTATTAAAACAAAATAATAAATCATTGGGCATCAAAAAAATAATCTTTATCGTTGTCAATGGCAAAAGTGCCCAGAACACTGGCTGCATTGCCGCGTTGAATGGCAATGCTGATTCTTTGACCGAAGAAAAATCCAGCTCTCTAGTCACGTGAACAGTCGACGAGTTGTTTGCTGATGTCCTTAAAATATCGATGTGCACTTGGACCTCGAGCTTGGCTGCAAGCCACTCTACCCATTTGCTTTGGTGGGCTCGGCATCCGCAAAGTTTCTAGTATAAGCCTAACGGCGTTCGGACTGTCTTCGTTCTTTTTTTTTTTTTTTTTGGACAAGCCCGCCACACATTCCCTACCACTGCAACTCCTGAAAGCCAGAAAACGCCGAGCCAATGAAACCCGACGAGTCCCGGAGAAACGATTCAACTGTCTTGGATCCTGCAACGAAATTAATCAGAAAAGTACAGCGGAAGAGTAGGAAAAAAAATATATATATAATTTTCACTTCCCTCCGTATTAAGCAGGAGACAGAATAGAATTAGGCCAATAGGCACCAAGGGACAAATACAACTGGGTTAAGCCCAGTTGCCAGCACCACGGATTATATTTTACCACTTAAACTAATGGGTCCTAAATTGTGAGCTACTTTTGATTCCAGTAATAGGTATGGCAAAATTGCTTGAACGCACGGAAATTTGTTCTGGTTTCAACATGGTCCGTATCGTAAACTACCCCAGATGTAACCTTAATACTATCTAACATAATATTGCGTTCAGTTTGCTAAAGACTACACTCCCATAAGATGTGATGTGCGGATTGTTCGTATTCATGGTCAGCTGTAGAACATTGACATAAAGGCGAGGCCACAAGCTTAAAGGAAAATAATTTACTCTTAAAATGGCCATGACCTGTGAGATATTGGGCAACACAGTGATCCACCTCTAGCTATGTCCTGTACAGCCGCTCGCGAACAGATGGAAAAAACTGGTTGAGGTGACGGCCTTTGATGGAATTTTCCCACCTACATTGCCACTCGGATAAAAGTTCCTCCCAGACATCAGTCTGGGGTTTTAGTAATCTAGAGATCTTAGCACGGCCGCGTTGCGGTAAGAACTCTGGGTCCGTAATCTTTCTAGCGTAGTAGTACATTGCAGCACGCCGCTGCTGACTTCTAGATCGTCTGGGAGAACACCCGCCAGCACTGTTAAGGCTTCAGTACTAACCGTCCTATACGCCTTGCATAAGAATATCAAAGCCAAACGCTGGCTTTGAAGCAATTTACGTCGTACCGCACCTATGATGGTGCCCCGTAGCACATACAACCCAAGTAAGTAGCCCCATAAATAGTTTTTAAGGTTTGAAAAGATAGACCCCAAGTAGCTTTGGATATTCTCGTCAAGGCGTAGAAGTTATTTTTTGCTTTCTCACCTACTGTTTTTATATGATCAATAAATGAAAAGTTATCCTGTCTTCGGTCAACAGCACTGAAAAGTTAACCAAAAGGATAATAGCTCCATCATTGGTTAACTTTGAAGTACCTTGCTTGACCGATGCAGTGAACGCCTGGAAAGTGGCTTGCCCAAACACGGCGTTGCCCGATAACCCATTTTCCCAAAGACAATGGGATGAGCCGGTTTGCAGGTTGGTACGGAATAACCTCTTAAATACGACCACCAATACTGCGGAGCGTGCCCGCCTGCTTGCTGTGGGTGAATGAGAGTCGGGTTTTTGGCTAAAGGCACTACCGTCACCCGACATAAGTACTATGCTGAGTGACAGTACTTTCCGGATCGCTCAGTCTGGGTGATCCTAGTGGAGCTCCGAATCGGTGTCAATGCGGTGAATCAGTCCACCGCCTCGGACACCATGGTCTGTCCTGCAGTAGGAGCGCTGGTCGGTTAGCACGGCACGCCAGCATTAATGACATCATCCGTAGGGCTCTCGTTACCGCCGGGGTCCCAGCTGTTTTAGAACCTAATGGCTTGGCACGTGACGATGGGAAGAGGCCAGATGGGATGAACATAATGCCTTGGAAGGTTGGTAGGCCCTTGGTGTGGGATGCAATATGTGTCGACACCCTTGTGCCATTCCATCTTCCTTAGCACGGCGGGCTGTGCTAGGGTGGCTGCTGCAGGTGCAGAAAACCTAAAACAGCGCAAATATAACAACCTAATGGGGAGTTATATATTTGAGCCTTTTGGCGATGAAACACTAGGCCCATGGGGTCCGAGTGCGTATCGAGGACTTGTGCGATTTGAACGCATCTAAAGAAATGAATTATTAAACGACAATACCTTTTTACTATTTTAAAACACCAAACAGTAATTTAACGTGAATTTTCACATTACTTCAAAATAGCGGTAAAACAAACACAAAATCGTAGCCTAACATAATTATATTTAATTTCTCCTTCCTAAATATTTAAGAAACGGCTCGACGATACGACGTTCTCTTAAGTAACCCAATTTATTTGACATCATTAAGAATAAATAGCTCATTAATACTCCCCAAGAAATCTATTAAATAAATTACTAAGACAATTTATTTGCGCGAACAGATTTCGTTTTACAATAGACATTAATTTTACTGTTTACAGTGTTTATGAAACCAATAGAACGATTCAGTTGGATAACAGGAAGGTTTTGGTCCGCCATTTTGTATTATTACGATTGTTATTTTATTTCATTTTTTTTTTATTTGTAATGGGTTTGCTCTTGACTCTAGTCTATGTCAGAGATGACAGAGACAAAGTCTACGATGAAGCAGACCTGCCCAGAACAAAACATTGTCGGGCCATTACGGTATTGGCACGAGATTTTAACCCCCGCGGCCAAAAACAGGGGTGTTATAAGTTTTATGTATAATACTCCTCCATGTGTCTGTATTGCTGTTTACCTGCGTAGCATTGTGTCTATCTGTGGCATCGTAACTCCTAAACGGGCAAACCGATTTTGATTTAGGTTTTTTTTTGCGCTCTACATCAAAAACTTATATCGTAATCTCTTCAAAGTTACAGTGAATAGGCTCCTTCTGGGTAGGCTCGCTCCATAGTAGACTTTGTCTCTGTCATCTCTGACATAGACTAGAGACAAGAGCAAAAAATAAACTTATATCGTGCTAATAAGATTAACACTATCGCTATGGACCTTCTGCAAAAGAATACGATTAACATAGAAGAAAGGATTTAAAAGCCCAAAACTGGGACTGAAAAAGCCAGAAAAAAAAATACTCGAGAAAATATTGCCATCACATCGAAAGCCTAGTGTTATGTACCTCATAATACAACCCTAAGCAGGGTAGCAAGGGGGATGAAAGAAAAAGGTTTCCCTTGTTATTCAAATCAGAGACAAACTCTCAGCGAAGTGAGCAAAGATCTCGGATTTAGCACTCGTAACTTCGAAACTTTTTTTCAACAGTATTTTCAATATTTCGTATATCTCTTGTCATTACGGAGAGCAATACTTTTTAACTTTGGCCTCGAAAAGTTGGCTGATTTTGAACATAATTTTGTGAAACGTATGAGTTGTCTCCGTGTTGTTATACAAGTAAATTTTTATGATGTTGAGATACTTTGAATATATTGTTATTTAATATAGTATTTTGGATGGAGAAATTAATTAATCGAATTAATTATTCGTTTGTTGACGACACGGTTCGCGCAGTGGTTGAGCTTGGCTGGATTGGCTGCTGTGTTGCGTGTCGCGGGTTCAATTCCCGCACGGAAAACATATTTGCATGGCCTACAGACTCCGGGTCTGGCTGTTTGTGCATGTGACTTATTATGTTTGTGTACGCACCCACAATATAGGAGAAGTTCCTAGTGTAAGGCAACGTTTTTTTTTTAATAAAAACCTTTTTTACATTCCATCAGTTTTATTTGAAAACAACATCAAACAAAAGCTTCAAATGTTATAGCTAGCTATTTAATCTTTTCGGGCAAATTTTGTTAATTATGGATTAAAATATATTTTTGACCTCTTAATAATCTGACTTTACCTAACTTTCCCCTATCCCGGAAATTAAAATCACCTACTGAGATCCGCCACTAAGAATCATTAATTTCCTTCAATCAAACCGAGTCCACAATCCAAAATTAAACCAAAAAAGGGTCCTTTTATCCGCAAGAGACCTTAAAGTTGATCAACCACCGAACCCTTTTTAAGTTGCTCGAAAAAAAAATGGCCGCCTATCGTCCTTGACTGGTGTTGGAATTGAAGTGGAGAAACGATTGAGCAATATTTTAATTTTTTTTCCCCCTATAGAAAGCGACAACATGACTGTGCAACCTATACCTTTGTCTTTTCTGTAGATCGTAGTGACGAAGGTGACTCTCCAAGAACATGGTCTAGTCAAAAGGACAAAAACTGAGGCTCTAGACTAAATAACATTCAATCAGTAATAACAATAGTCGATAAATAAAAATGTAAAAAAATTAAGATGAAGGATTGTATTTTGCTATTTTTGACACTAGCTGATAGAAAATCATTTTTCAAGGCACTCTTGATGCACGATCGCTTTATCTCTCTGACACCTTTCCGTCCTTTATAGTTAACTTTAAAATTACGGAACCGTAAAACAGGGTGAATAGGAATGCAGGGGTAAATCGGTACGAAACTTTAGAAGGGATTTCAACGTAGAAATTATATAAATGTTTGTCGCCAACATGGACACTAAATTAGAAATAAGTTAAAATATTCAAGTCCTTATTGGCAATATACTATATTATTTTACAATCCCTTTTAAAATTTCGGCACAGGTACATTTTGTCAGCGGTAGCGTGGCGAAGGCGATTGTCACTACGCCAAAAATGTATGACAAATGCTGTCGAAATGACACGAGATCAATCCCTTATACTTTGGCATTATGACAGTTGCCTTCGCTAATGAAATGGCGCTTTTTCTAGAGCATTTTGCTAGAGAAAGCTCATTCCATTCTCCATGTGTATGTTTGACGGCAGTAGGTGTTAGATAAGGATACTGCAATCGATACTGTTATTTTTGGGAGCCAGACAAAAGGGACGAAAGTTTTCCTTACCCCTCTGAAGGTCCGTTCTCGACCTGAAACAAATATAGATCAAATATTAGTATAAGATAGTTAGGGCGCCGCACAAAATTGGTACTTGTGGGCTGTGGGTCACGTTAATATTATAATTGATTTTTTTATGATACGCGGGAATTAAGATTCGATTGCAGAATCTTAGGAATTGGTTATAATAGAGATATGTACATATAACTAGTTGACCCGCGCAACTTCGTTTACGTCACAATTTTCATTACTGCTCCGCTACTATTGGTCTAAGCGTGATGTTATATAGCCTATAGCCTTTCTCGATAAATGGGCTACCTAACACTGAAACAATTTTTCAAATCGGACCAGTAGTTCCTGAGATTAGCGCGTTCAAGCAAACAAACAAGCAAACAAACTCTTCAGCTTTATATATTAGTAATAGATAATAGATTCAATAATTAACGTTCTCAACTGGAGGATGTTTTTTCTGTGGCAGTGGAGGAAGTTTCCATCAAAGAGAAAATTGGTTACTATTATTGATTGTACGCAGCTATTCTACTTAATTCCTACTACAAAGGCAATAATAGTTAATTCTAGGAATCATATAGTACATAAAGCTTTGAACCGTGTTTGAGTTTCTGGGAAATTCTAAAAAATTCTAACTTTGTTTTTCCACAGTAAGTTTAGCTTTGAATATAATATGTTGTTGTTGTAGTTTTGTGAATTAATGTAGCTGTTTTAACTCTCTTTTTGTTATAATTTCCTTGACTAACATAATTAAATATTCTATTTGTTTACTAATTTGGTGGAGTATTTGTCATTCTCATTTTTTTTACCATTGATAGGCACGCGTTTGACCACTATCTCACCTGGAATTTTGGCTTGAAAACCTGTTAAACATTTTGCATTAAAGCAATTTTTAACCAAGGTTGGTTCTTGAATTTAGTATTATTAAAAACTAGGTTAACTAATATTATACCTAACGATTGTGTTGGTTAGATATAATAGTATATTAGGTAAACTGGGTTAACTAATATTGTACCTAACGATTATGTTGGTTAGATGTAATATTAGGTAAACTGGGTTAACTAATATCATATCTAACGATTATGTTAGTTAGATATAATATAAGGTAAACTGGGTTAACTAATATTATATCTAACGATTATGTTTGTTGTTTGTTACAGGTAAACATGAGTATAGATATGGATATTGTATTATTTGTAACTAAGTGTTATTTTATACGATATCAAAATAACAACAACAAACAAAATGTGAATAAATTGACATGTAACAGTAGCTAAACCATTAAAATAAACAATAAATTACTAACTGCAAAGAAATTTAAGAATAATTGAATTTTGTGGGCCACCTTGCGTTTTCGCCATCGCCATTAAAATAAAGTCAAATTCACATTTCAGAACCAGCGTCGAAGAATGTTTGAATTATGAAGATGACACTTCAAAAGAAGCTCACATATTGAACTAATAGACTGTCTGTTTATTTCCATTAGTACCTTCTAACTCACTTACGTCTCTTTTTTAGAGTTTCGTACCCAAAGGGTAACCAACGGAACCTTATTACTAAGTCTGTGCTGTCCTAAAAATTAAAAGAAAAAAAAGAAAGAAAAATGTTTATTTGAGACTCGCACAAAAAAACAGATATAAAACTAATTATTATTTATTATTATTAATTAAATGGTAGAGACGGTTTCAAATACACGTTTAATATTTTTAACTTCATTTCTAAAAAAGAAACAAGTATATTACATCTTTCTATCACTGTTCGGTCACAAAAAAATCGAACTGAACCAGCATACCCCTTAATGCTTATCCAAACATCTGTACCGCGCCTTCAAAGCCAACCGTCCGCAAAATAATTCCCTGTTCGATTATTTTTATTTCCCTCGTTTCCATACCGCGTTGAGAATACAATAACAATTTGCTACGATCCATCTGTTTTATTGTGCGGGTTTCAGACGTTTTCCAAGATTTCTAAATAACACACTTGGTGAAATGGAGTGAGCCGTGAACTCTGGGCTCGGTCCCTTTTTTGTGACTGCCCTCTGTCGACCAGTATGTGTCCACACTGTCGTCTACTGTTTTTAGGGCTGACTGTGTTATTATTTTGGAGAATTTTAAGCCGCGAGTTATGTGGTATATATTTTTTTCCATTTTCATACGTTTATAAATTCCATACTACAATTTCAGAGTATTTATTCATTACATTGTTTTCACGTTATCTATTCTTAAAATGTTTAGTGTCAAGCCATTAGTCTAAAAGCCCTGAGACATTTAAAGTCGTTTAGTTACAACCTTCTTGCAAACGTGGTCGGGAAGTTTCGTCTTGACATAACATTCCCGAGAAAAATACAACATTATTAAGCTATTGCATAGCTTCTTTCGCGAGCCTTGAGTGTGGAGACCGAGTCCAGAAATTCCGTAACGAAAAAAACCTAACACCCCCCACTCCGACCGGCACAGCGGTGATACCTTTTAGTTTTACTTTTTACTTTTTTTTAGCTCAAAGTGTAACTTGAATTAATATCAAAGAAAAAAAAAACAGAAAAAAAATACTGCATAAATAAAATAAATATATAATTATAATTGCATAAGTTGATAAAAAATGCTATGCAATAGCTTTACCGCGGCAGTCTCCGAGTGCCACACGTCTTTTTTTTTATTTTCAAAACTTGAAAATATGATTCTGGGCAAACAATAATCCACCATTTAGTCGCTCAAAGGCTATAAAGGTCGAGACAACACCACAAACATGTAACAATGTGGGTTTCATTTTGTGGGTTTCTGAAATAGTATTTACTATATCAGGTTTTTTTTTTATTATTTGTAATAGGTTTGCTCTTGACTCTAGTCTATGTCAGAGATAACAGATACAAATAGTGAAAATAGTATTTGACACGTGTATTGGTTTTCGTGTATACTATAAATAATGTTGGATTGGGCACACAAAATTTTCAATTTACAATGAGTTTTTGCAAAAATAACCAAACACAAACAGATACCAAGCAAACATAAAAAATTTAAAAGACACAAAGAAATTATCATCAATTTATTGAGTTGAGACTTTTTCTTAAATGTCAAAGGAAGTTACAACCGCAAGAAATTTTAATAAAAAAGGGGGAAAAATATAAAAGAACACAATTTTAAAGTTCCGCGTTCTAAGCTCGCCACTAGACGGGGATGGAGAAGTTGGATCACTCGCATATCTTATTACATAGCAAGGTTTTTTTATGAATAAATTACAACGTGGAAAGGCGAGAGAAATGAACAAAACATGTTGTTGGAAATAGCTCGAAGCTCTAAAAGGCTAGCTTCTGGTCGCGACTTAAACTTCGTGGACGTCAAATCGGGATATCTATCTCATACCTTTAAACGAGCAGTTCATGTATATATGTACTAATATTTATATATAAACTGAATCACGGAAATGGCTCCAACGATTTTCATGAAATTTAGTATGCAGAGGGTTTCGGGAGCTAGGTTTCGTTTTTAGACAACGTCGTTAAAAAAAACCGAGCTAAGCTCGGTCATTCAGTTACTAAGTATTAATCGTGTTAATTTTTGTTAAAACTGTAAAACTCCAAATTCCTTAAATATTTTTTTTTTTTTTGGGTATACGTCCATTCTGACAAATTTTCACATTTATAATATTAAGTTTAGTAATTGCCCTAAACTTATTGTTTATAAACGCTCTTTAATAAAAAACTCTTATCTAAATAAAACTAAAAATATTGTTTGTTAATAAACGATTATAATTCCTAAAAGAACTGATGCAATAATTACGTAAATTAATTCATTGCTTCTTTAACGATGAGTGTTATTTGCATTTTATTTTTGGGATAAGCCCACCACACAAGTCCAACCACTGCAATTCCAGAAAGCCAGAATCAACAGTGGCGACCACCAGAAAAAACGCCGAGCCAATGATCCCGACGAGTCCAGGAAAACGTTTATTTTTTTTACTATTAATAGGCACGCGCTTGACCACCATCTCACCTGATGGTAAGCGATGAAGTGGTCGAAGATGGAGCACGCTTGCCTAGAAGTAACCTATTCACTCATGACATAAAGACTCCCAGGTTGTAGCTATCGGGAAACACAGACTCCGGCAGGGAATTCCACTCCTTAGCTGTACGCATTATGAATGTGTTCCCAAAACGTTTTGTGCGTGTAGGTGGGATGTCCACCATGTACCGGTGGCGCATCGCCGTTCGTCTTGTGGTGATCAGAAAAGTACAGCGGTGAAGAAGGAAAAATCTAAACAGCAAAATGTTATATTAACTGACCAATATTTATTTAGAAAAAAAAAATTGTCAATGTTGGATATGGTAAAAATAAAGCCGCGAGAATAATGAGTATTACCCAAAATATTTGGTTACTCAGCTAGGGTCTACTATTCATGTGCGGGCTAGGCACATTTGTTGCTGGGGTTGGTGAGAAATGAAAGCCGGAGAGAATTCTTGAGAGATCTTCTTTATTCTTGAGGTATTCTTCTTCCTATGTGTGCCCGCCAACTGTACCGATGTTCTTTTTTTTTTTGTCGATGGCCACTCGCAGTTATCAACCCTAGAGGGTTGTCAACTACTAAACCGGACTATTGTACCGATGTTCCAAAATCGCTCTCAATTTATACTATTTTCGTTAAGAAAAATGTAGGCCCACAGGACTTTTCGGCCAATCAGCGCAAAGATACCATCGGTGCAGTTAGTGAAGGTACGACGTTACGTTACCGTAACGAGAACATTACACACATTTTCCTGTTTTTCACTATGTTTTTCTATGACAACATACTATAAACTATATATTTTCGTAATCTGTGTATCGTAAACTATCTAACAAAAATATAAAACATAGGAAATTCCAACATAAAATGTTATGTAAACATTACGATGATTGACATAAAACTATAAAAATCTGTTACAAAACTAAATAAAAACTAAATTCTTATAAGAAACAAACTTAAAACTTATTAGAATAACATGAATAAACATTAAAGAGAGAATAAACCTTATATACTAACATAAAAACTAATTAAAGTCTATGTACATAACATTCCTAAATGTTTATACCTAATCACTATAGTTTGTTTCATTAGAACTGCGCTATTTACAAGTTACTATCACTGTCCCGCACATCACTCCCGCCGTGCGACCGCGTCGCATTCAGTTCCGGTGCGGGCACGTCGTCCGTAAGCAGAGGCAGGATCACCAGCTTCCTCACCGGCCGGCGCAGGACACCTCCCTTGGTCTGCACGTCCACCGTCCGCACGATGCTGTCTGGACCAGGATACACCGCGATGACTCGTCCTCGTATCCACACGTTGCGGGGCAGGTTCGGGTCGACGATCTGCACGAGGTCGTTCACTTGGACTGGTTGACCTCGTCCGTGGGGCTCCCGCCGGTGTTGGAGCTCAGGAAGGTACTCCTTCACCCAGCGGAGCCAGAAGACGTCTGCGAGTCTCTGTGCAGCTCGCCAGCTGGACCGGGAGATGGCGTCTTGCTCGGTGAATGTGCCCGGCTGTGGCACACGTCCAGGACCCCCCAGCAGGAAATGGTTGGGAGTAAGCGCCTCGGGATCTTCTGCACTGACGGAGACGTGCGTCAGCGGACGACTGTTCACTGTATACTCCACTTCAGCGAGTAGAGTAGCGAGGACTTCTTCGGTGGGGTGGCGCTCATGCAGTGTCGCTGTGAGAGCCGTCTTCACTGAGCGAACCATTCGCTCCCAAGCGCCGCCCATAAATGGAGCTCCCGGCGGAATGTAGCGCCAGGAGATCGTCCTCTTCGCTGCTTCTTCTGAAGTCGCCGCGTCGATAGATTGTCGAAGTTCCTTGTCGGCAGCCTTCAAGTTGGTGCCGTTGTCCGACCAGATTTCAGTAGGGCAGCCTCGTCGCGCGATCATTCTTCTGACCGCCATCACTGCAGAGTCAGCGCTGAGAGAGCCGGCGATTTCCAGGTGTATGGCTCTCGTGGTGAGACATGTGAAGATGGCTACATATCTCTTCTGTCTGGTTCGTCCGACGGTCACGGAGAGAGGCCCGAAATAGTCGACGCCGGTGTACGTGAAGGGTCGCTTGTGGTGTGCTAGACGACACGCTGGCAGATCCCCAGTTCGTGGATGTGGCGGCGCTTGAGTCTTCATGCGGCAGAAGAGGCATCTTCGGAGGATTGCGCGTGTAATAGGGCGCAATCGTAATACCCAGTATTGCTGTCTGCACTCGTTGACTGTTGCCTCCACGCCGGCGTGATGGAGTTGTCGATGTATGGCCTGTATCCACAGCTTCACCGTTGGATGATCTCCGTCGACTACTAGCGGGTTCTTGAAGTCTTCATGCATGTCTGTGGCCGCTCGGATACGGCTCCGGATTCGGAGTAAGCCGTTTACCGATTCAACGCTGAGCTGATGTAGGCGACTTTCTTTGGCGATCGGCTTCCCACTGTTCAGGTTGTCTATGTCTTCCAAGAAGGCTTCTTCCTGTGAAGACCGCATCAGCAACTCTTCAGCTCTCTTGAGGAGCTCGGCTGTGACTGGAAGCAGCTTGAGTAAATGTTTCCTCGGTACTGCGGGCGCCTGCTGTTTAGCTGCGGTCGGCTTGTTTCTCTTCCAGGTAGGATCCGCCTCTTTGTTCTTCTTGGTTCGTCGGTAGTTGACCTTCTGTCTAGGAGCTCTACAGAGCTCGATGAACTGCAGAGCTCGCGCTGTTGAATACCGGAGGCGGTCCCAGCTTGAGAATTTAGCCGGATCAGGCAGACCCTCAGCTAGCTTCAGTCTTCTTCTGTCGGTGACGTGATGCGTCTTCTCTTCGTCGGAAGGCTCTTCTGGTGCTGTCCTTGCGGTTTCTGTAGGCCAGGAGTCTTCTGTCAGGTATAAGAAGACCGGCCCTTTGTACCATCGATGATCTCTATTGAAGGCGGCTGGTACATCTCGGGTGGCGTCGTCAGCCACGTTCTATTTCGTCGGAACCCAGCGCCAGTCGTTGACCTTGGAACTTTCTTCTATTGCTGCCTGACGATGAGCCACGTAGGGTTTGTAGGAACGTGACCCCGTCCTTATCCAGGTGAGTACTGTCTTGCTATCGGTCCAGAACACTTTTCGGTCAGGCTTCCTCTCGTGTTCTTCTATGACTGTTTCGGCGAGTCTGGTTCCCATGACCGATGCTTGCAGTTCCAATCTTGGGATCGAAGTCAACTTCAAAGGTGCCACTTTTGCCTTGGCCATGATGAGTGATATGCCGACTTCGCCGTCCGATGTTACAGCTCTCCAGAAGAGGACCGCAGAGTAGGCCGATTCACTAGCATCGCTGAAAATATGGAGCTCTAGGGAAGCGGCGTCGCTGTAATGTAGATATCGCCGCGGGATTGCCAAGTCGTGGAGACTTTTCAGGTGTCCCATCCACGCGTCCCATTGTTCCGCTAGATCCTCGTCGATTCGGTCGTCCCACCCGGTTCCTCGGTGCCAAACTTCTTGAAGTAGTTGCTTCGCTCGTATCGTGACAGGCGAGGCGAATCCTAGGGGGTCGAAGAGCGACATAACTATCCTCAAGGCTTCTCTCTTCGTTGGCTGCTTTCCTTCTATTAACGTCGATGGGATTCTTGCTAAGTTGAGGTTGAAAGTGAGCTCGTCCGAGTTGATTTTCCAGATGACTCCTAGTACTCGTTCTGTCTTTTCTTCTGATCTGTATAGTTCCAGGTCGTCTGCTCTATGCTGTTCTCCCAGTGCTTCTAGGAGTGATGCTGAGTTCGACTTCCACTGCTTAAGTTCGAAGCTGGCTTTGCTGTGCACTTCACGCACGCTCTTCGTTATTCTTTCAGCATCTTCCAGGCTTCGGAAACTATCGAGGTAATCGTCGACGTAGTTTTTCTCGATAATGGCAGCTGCGGCTTCCGGATGAGTCTTCTCATATTGCTTTGCATTCAAGTTCTTCACATATATCGCTGTTGATGGTGAACTTGATGCTCCGAAAATCAGCGATGTCATTCTGTATTCTTCTGGAGGTCGGTTGTCGCGACGATCTCCACGCCACAGGTACCGCAGTGCATCTCTATCTTCTGTACGTAGCTTGACCTGCATGAACATTTCCTTTATGTCCGCTGTCACTCCGATTAGGTGCTGTCGAAAGCGCATGACGACGCCTGGTAACGACTGAAGTAGATCTGGACCTTTGAGCAGCATGTCATTGAGTGCTATTCCCTTGGTCTTGGCTGCGGCGTCGTGCACAACTCGGAGTTTCTCCGGCTTCATAGGATTGATGACAGCAAAATGAGGCAGGTACCACGTCTTCTGTGGTGTCTTCTGAGACGGCGCAGGCTCGGCGTAGCCTTTTTCTATAAGGGCGTCCATCTGTTCGACGTATTTCTTCTTCAGGGCTGGATCACGGTCGATTTTCTTTTCGATGTTGAAGAGTCTCTTTAGTGAGTTATCGTAGTTATCTGGGAACTTAACATCTTCTTTCTTCCAGAGAAGGCCGGTCTGGTATCTGGTTTCTTCAATCTTCTCAGTTTTCTGTTCCAGTATTCGGAGTGCCTTTTCTTCTGGGTCGGTCTTCGGTCTCTTCGGGTTTATGCAGAGGGCGTCCAATTCGAAGTACTTCTTCACCAAGTCCTCAAGGTCATCTTCTGGATCTTCGATCATATGTGACACGAAGTCTATCTTCTGTCCGAAGGATCTCGTTTGGCTTCCATGAAGGACCCACCCCAGTGGCGTGAGAGATGCCACCGGATGGTTCTTGTCGCCTTTTCGTGTTTCTCTGGTAAGCAGAAGATGCCAATTGTCTTGCCCGATGAGGACTTGTGGCTTCGCGTCGGGGTAAGATAGATAGCCCTTGATGTCTAATAGATGAGGGCACCCATCTACTAATTCTTGCGGAACCCGTTGAGATGAGACTTGTAAGTTCTTCACTGTTCTTGCTTGAATTCGCTCTTCTTTGTTGTTGATCCCTTTCAGCCCGATAGTCACCCGTCTTGACGTTGATTCCGCCGTCTTCAGTTCGTTGATGGTTTCTATTTCCAGCGGGTCTATGGGTCCTGTTGCTCCGACTGTCGTGGCGATGCTGTCGTCGATGAGCGTCACTGTTGACCCGTCGTCCATCAATGCGAAGGTATCGACTGTTCCCTTTGGTCCTTTCACCTGGACCGGCAGGATCTTCAGATAGGATTGCTTCTTCATTGTCCAAGTTGAATTTATAACTTCTGTTGTCTCTTCATGTTCTGTCTTCTCTGCCTTCTCTGTGTTCTTGTCGTAATGAAGCATCTTGTGGTGGGAGTATTTGCAGCTGTTGACACCACACGGCTTCGGTCGGCAGTTGTGTACCTTGCTTCTGTATCGCAGGCATCTGAAGCAGAGGCGTTTGGACTTCGCAGTATCCCATCTTGAGTTGGCATCCATCTTCTTGAATGTTTCACATTCTGTGGCATTGGTGTGACTTTTTTCTTCACATATGAAACACTTCGGTGTGGTCTTCTCAGTCACGTTGTTGACCCGTTGCGTCTTCTTCTGGAATGCGGCCGTGGACGGTGCTGCCACCTGTTCAGGTAGTGCGTAAGGCGCGCATAGTTCGGTTTCTCTCTTGAAGAACTTCTCTATCTTGATGAGGCAGGGGTCTTCTCGCGGCTGTGTAGCTGAGAAATCGTAGTATCTATACCGTAGTGTCGGGGTCAGCTTGTCTACCAATTCTTTGCAAGTTCAGGGTTGTACATGTAGTTAAAACAACCCAAAGTCTTCAATGTTGCTACGACGTTGGAGATCTTCGTAGCGAATATGCATATGTCCCTCGGTGACTCGGAGAGGCGCGGCAGGCTTCGAAGAGTTTCCATCTCCAACATGGCTATGGACTCTGGTCTTCCGAATCTGGACTCCAATGTCTTCATTATTTCTGTTGGGTGCGCATTCGTAATCAGCAACCCTTCTACTGCTTCCTTGGCTTTGCCCTTTAGGTTTCTTCGCAGTCTGTTCGTATTCTCGACGGCGCTGAACATTGCTTCAGTTTCATGGTAGGCGGCTCGGAAAGGTAGCCACTCCTGGTGCGACCCACTGAAGAAAGGTAGCTCGATAAACTTGGATCGTTGGGCGGTGCTGACAGCCCTAGTGATGGCTTCAGCTAGGAGGGCTAAGTCCCCTTGACCTCCCGCCGGTACTTGACGTACTTCTTCATGCTTCTGTTCGTTGAGGATAACCGTTGGTTCTTCTGGATGGCGATAGGGCTCGTTGGTGATGGCTAATACTGGACGAGTATCCTGGTTTTCCAACCAATTGTCCACTCTTGCATTGACTTCTGAGTAGAGGGAGACGTCATCTTCTTCTCCTTCTATTATTTCTTCTTCTGTTTCATCTTCTTGTTCTAGTGCGGCCAGGCGTGCTGCAGCTAGTTTGACTTGGAGGCGAAGCAAATCTTCCTTTGCTTTCGCTATCTTCAACTGTTTCGACTTGCTATGAGTCGATCCCCCCCCACCCCCCTTCTTGCTAGGGGGGGAGAGGTGCTGTGGGCCGGTTGGCTTCGACGTACCGGCGTGCTTGACAACTCGCTTCACTGTAGAGGCATCCGTTTCTTCGCGAGTATCTCTGGAGGGGACAGCGGCGGGCGGCATCATCAACTGTTTCGATTTCGCACCCATAGTAAGCGTCGTCGCAGCGGAAGGGGCGACAGAGGGGGCGGCGGCGCTAGCGGGGTGCGAGGGGGGCGCCACATTTGCGGCCGAGGCGGAGGTCCGTGCGGTCGAGGCGCTGGCGGCAGAAGTCACTGTAGCTGGGTCGGTCGTCGCGGAGGTGGCTGTATTATCTGTAAACTCCGTGGCAGTTGTCCCTGTCTGTGTCGATTCGGTAGTGGCTTCCGTACTGGTACCGGTCGCTGAGGTCCCTGTAGTGGTTTCAGACGACGACGGCTTCTGTTCGCTCGACGGCTTCCGGCCCCTCCCCTCAGAACGCGTAACAGGCATGATGACTGTTGATTCAATCGGCGATCTTGAATATCTTCACTGGATACGATCTTCAAGGCTTCTTGCTTGACTATTTTCTTCCGGCGATATTCCCCACAATAAATCCGGCGAGCGAAGGACCATTAAATGTGCGGGCTAGGCACATTTGTTGCTGGGGTTGGTGAGAAATGAAAGCCGGAGAGAATTCTTGAGAGATCTTCTTTATTCTTGAGGTGTTCTTCTTCCTATGTGTGCCCGCCAACTGTACCGATGTTCCAAAATCGCTCTCAATTTATACTATTTTCGTTAAGAAAAATGTAGGCCCACAGGACTTTTCGGCCAATCAGCGCAAAGATACCATCGGTGCAGTTAGTGAAGGTACGACGTTACGTTACCGTAACGAGAACATTACACACATTTTCCTGTTTTTCACTATGTTTTTCTATGACAACATACTATAAACTATATATTTTCGTAATCTGTGTATCGTAAACTATCTAACAATAATATAAAACATAGGAAATTCCAACATAACATGTTATGTAAACATTACGATGATTGACATAAAACTATAAAAATCTGTTACAAAACTACTAAATTCTTAGCGAGTTTGTTTGGGCTTTGGGGTACTGTCTGCTCGAGGAGCCGCGTTTTTACGTGACTCCTCGAAGCGTAGGTAGGAGCGTAGCTTCCCCCCCCCCTATTTCTCATCAACATGGTCAACTCGTTGACCATGCAGGCCCTTCAGGCCGACAAGTCAATGTCCCCAGGGCTCAAGGCTATCCTTGAGACCCTATTAAAGTGCGTCACAGCACTAAACCCCTCTCTTGCGGATGAGCTCCAGAGCCAATTAGTCTCTGAGCTCACGCCCTCATCCACTTCGGGTTCCAAAAGGGACCCCACCCCCTCCACTGCCCCCCCTCTCAAGTGTAAGGTGTTCACGGAGAGCCCGGCTTCCCCCCTCAACCCTGACTCCAACGACATGGAGTTAGGGAATTTATCCGATTCTTCCAATTCCTCGTCAGACCTTCAGGCCGACTTCACTTCAGTCGGCAAGGGGAAAAGGAAGAAGAAGAGCTTTGCGGTGGACTCCGCCGCAAAAGCGAGGCGTACAGCCGCCTCCTCCTCTGTCCCTGCTTCGGCAGCCCCCTCCTCCCGCCCTGTTTCACCTGCTGGCACCTCCCAGCAGGTGAGCAGACCCCCTAGCCCGATGGCTACATCGCAGGTTGCGCCTCCCGCAACAAAGACCCCTCCCCCGTTCTTTCTCCACGACAGTGACTCGTGGAAGTGGATCTCATCCGCGTGTACTGAACGTAAAATTCAGTACACACACGCCCGGCCCATCCAGAAGGGCATTAAAGTCACGGTAGCCGCGGCCAGCGACTACAGGGAGCTCCACAAGCTCCTTATTGCCCGGAAGGTTGCCTTCCACTCATACGCTTTCCGTGAGGAAAAGCAAGTCCGTGTTGTGGTGAGGAATATGCCTCCCGGAATTGACACGGAAGATATTAAGGATGACCTGAAGAGCCAGGACATCCCAGTCCATGCGGTCCACCGCATGCACCGCCGCGGCGGAGCACCATTCAACATAGTGCTCGTCGTTTGCGACCCCATCGAGGGTAAATTCCACCCTATCCACAAGGTTGCCAGGATCTGCAACCTGGAGGGCCTTAGAATTGAGAGACCACACCGTAGTGGCACCGTTGGCCAATGCCATAGGTGCCAGCTCTACGGGCATTCGCAGCACAACTGCCACGGCAAACCGCGCTGCGTTAAGTGCCTGGGTGACACTGGCACCCAAGACTGCCCCCGACCAAAGGACCGGAACCTATGAGTCGACCCTCCCAGCTGTGTGCTGTGTGGGGAGTCTGGCCACCCGGCTAACTACCGGGGCTGCCCCATGGCTCCCAAATCCTCCTCCCCTAACCTGGCGAAGCGTGGCAACGCTCGCCAGCAAAGGGAAGTCCGTCCCAAGACCTCAGATCCCCAGCGCCCCAATCCATGGAACGCGCAAAATCACGAGAAGCACTTCCCAGCGCTTCGAAAGCCCTCCCAAGCCTCAAAGGCCCCTCTGGCCCCCGAGACTTCCAAGTCCCCCGCGGCTGTCCCAGCCCATAAGGACGTCGCAATCCCCCCCTTTTCCCTGCCAACAACTTCCCGGGCAGGCGCTAAAAAGGACTCACGGCCTCCGCAAAAGTCTGCGCAAAGGTCCCTCCCCCCTCCTCCCCCCCAAAGAGTAACACTAGTCTACTCGAGGGGGCTAAAATCTATAATACCCAGCTAATGTACCTGGCGTTCTGTTCGCCTAGGGCATTAGCAATGCAGAAGGCTGTTGCCGAGGACACCAGCCGTCTGAGGGAAATTTTAGAAGAGTTTGGCGACGTACAATGCCATATTGCTGAGTTTAACGCGTTGAATGGTTAGATCCCATATCAACGGTAGGCTCAAACCGAAGGCCCTCCGGATAGGGCACTTCAATGCAAACGGCCTTCCGAGCCAACGTGATGAGATCGCCACCTTCCTCCGCGACCATCACTTAGATATTCTTCTGGTGCAAGAGACCTTCCTAAAACCACACCACCGGGATCCTAAAATTGCCAACTATCGTTTAGTTCGCAACGACAGGACCCGGTGCCATGGTGGAGGTACTCTTATCTATTATAAACTGTCCCTGTACTGCATCCCTATGGATCCACCCACCTTATCCCTGATTGAGACCTCTGTCTGTCGGCTGGGCATGACAGGCCATCAACCTATTACGATCATCTCAGCTTATATTCCCCCCGCTAGCTCTTCGGACAACATTTCCCTGAGAGATGATCTTTCAGTTCTTCTTGGCTTGAGCGACTCTGTCATTTTGGCAGGCGACCTCAATGCCAAGCACCCAGCCTGGAATAGCCAGGTCACCAACTGCAGAGGCAGAGCTCTTGCTGATCTCTCCTGCTCTCTTAACTTTGATGTTATTGCTCCGATGCATCCCACGCATTACCCTCACGACCACACTCACCGTCCCGATACACTCGACATCACCCTTCTCAAAAATTTTAACCTACGGTTGCATTCTGTGGAGGCGCTGCACGAGTTAAACTCGGACCATAGACCAGTAATTCTGGAGCTCGCTCCCAGATATGGTCCTATGGATCCCAACCAACCCCTCCTTCCCAAATGATCACTGACTGGAAGAAAGTAAGCGAAATGCTGAAAGACACCACGTCACATCATTTGGATAAGATTCCAAACGAGATCGAGTCTGCAGCCGACACGGGATCCGCGATCAGCTCACTCACGGAACACGTACAATCGGTCCTGAACACTTGTTCAAGGGAGGTCCCAGTGACGATTGATCGTCGCTGGAAGCTCCCGGACGATGTGCGTGCCCTCGTGACTGAGAAGAACGCGGCCGTCCGAGCTTATAGCTCCTGGCCCTGCGCCAATAACAAAGCTTTTATGCGTTACTTACAGCGTAAGCTAAGTAAACGTGTTAAAGAGCTGCGTGAAGAGCAATGGAATAAGACTCTTGGTGATCTCGAGCCAAACCACCTAGCATTTTGGGAGCTTCAGAGGAAATTACGCGCCACTGAGGTTTCCACTATGCCTCCCCTCACTCGACCCGATAATTCCGTCGCGTTCGACGACGACGAGAAGGCCGAATGCCTGGCTGACAGTCTGGAGTCTCAATGCTCCCCGAGCACAATCCCGGTCGACCCGGCCCATCTCGCTGAGGTGGACGCTGAAGTCGAACGTAGGACTGCTCTCCCCCCTGTCGAGGACCCTGATGATCCTCTTCCCCCCGTCACACCAGACGAGGTAGAGGATATCATTAAGCGACTCAAACCTAGGAAAGCACCTGGGTCCGATGGTATCACCAACAAGGTGTTACAACTTTTCCCTAGAGCTCTGATCGTGTTGATGACCGCCATTTTCAACGGCGCTCTGTCCAACAACATGTTCCTCCAAGAGTGGAAAGAGGCTACCGTTATTGGTATTCCCAAACCCGGAAAGCCCAAGTCCTCCCCGACCTCATATCGCCCCATCAGTCTGCTCAATGTGCTCGGCAAAATCTACGAGAGACTTATTTATAAGCGTCTCAAGGATTTTGTCGAGCGCAAGAGCCTCATTCCAGACGAGCAGTTTGGCTTTAGAGCTAATCACTCATGTGTTCAACAGGTGCATCGTATCGTTGAACACATCAACGGCCACTTCCAGCATGGTCGGATGTCTGGTTCCCTATTCTTCGATATTGCGAAAGCATTCGACAAAGTTTGGCACAACGGCTTGATTTACAAGCTGTATAAACTTGGCGTGCCAGACCGTCTCGTGCTCATCTTACGAGACTATCTGTCGAATCGTACCTTTCGTTATCGTATCGAAGGGGCGCTTTCTAGCCCCCGTCCCATCCGTGCCGGCGTACCGCAAGGCGGTGTGCTCTCCCCCCTAATATTCACGCTATTCACTAGCGATGTCCCCAAAAACCCCAAGACGCAGTTGGCATTATTTGCCGATGACACGGCCATCTACTGCTCCGGCACGAGCACCAAGGCCATCACCCTCAACCTCCAAAGATCCGCCAACGCCCTAGGCGAATGGTTTCGGAGATGGAGGATTGAAGTAAATCCGGAGAAGAGCCAGGCGGTCTTGTTTCGCAAGCCGCGTACTAGAGCTCTACCCCCCCTTAGTCCGATCACCATGTTTGACAAGCCGATCCCTTGGGAGAAGCAAGCCAAATATCTAGGAGTGATCCTTGACCAAAACCTCACCTTTGGCGAGCACATAAAAGCGGTACGTTCGCGTGCCGCTTTCGCTCTTGGTAGGCTTCATCCCATGCTGAATGCACGCAGCAAGCTATCCCTTAAATGCAAACTGCGCATCTATACCACGTGCATACGTCCGATAATGACCTATGCGTGTGCCGTCTTCGCACACACAAAGGATCGACATATCCATAGGATGCGGACCATCCAAAATCGTTTTCTCCGAAAGGCCACGGGCGCTCCGTGGTTCGTTAGGAATGACCGACTACATGTCGACCTCAAAGTCCCAACCATCAAGCAATTCATGAAGCGTCTTACTAAGCACTTCATCGAATCTGCAGAAAAGCACCAGAATCCCTTAATCGTATCGGCTACCCGATACGCTCCCTCCAAGATTAGTAAGATTCGCCGTCCTCGGCATACCCTCGTCGACCCTGACGACCCAATCACCGTCCTTCAAGAAAGCTGTAGGGAAACCAGCACTCTCAAGAAACACAAATACAGACCGCGATCCGTATTCCGACCTCGCCGCCGAGGTCCGTCGCGACGTCCCAGTAACGTTCCCCCCCGTCTTTTGCCAAACGAGCCAGCCCGCGAAGCTGAGCCAGTAGTGACAAATATCTCCCTAAATAATGACATGACCCAGCCAGTCTCTTGCTGCCCCCCCCTAAACGACGCCGCTGAGCCGAGGTCCGTACCCCACAGGGGGTGCCCTCAGCGAGAGGAGTTCTAATAAATATAAATTTGTAGCCTCGGCTGGGGGCCTTAAATTCTAGAGGCCCACACAGGCAAGTCCGGTTTAGTAGTTGACAACCCTCTAGGGTTGATAACTGCGAGTGGCCATCGACAAAAAAAAAAAAAAAAAATACTAAATTCTTATAAGAAACAAACTTAAAACTTATTAGAATAACATGAATAAACATTAAAGAGAGAATAAACCTTATATACTAACATAAAAACTAATGAAAGTCTATGAACATAACATTTCTAAATGTTTATACCTAATCACTATAGTTTGTTTCATTAGAACTGCGCTATTTACAAGTTACTATCACTGTCCCGCACAATTCATGTTGTAAAATTTGTTCGAGTTGCGAAATTTATTCGAAAGAGTCGCGGCCCTGGAACGCAAATGGCATTAGGAGGAACACGGATGGGTTTTTGTCGGTAAGAGTCTGACGCTTTCCTCCGCCCCGCCTAGAGCGGGAGGAGTCATTTGATGATTTCCCATTCTTAAAAAAAGGGTCTGCTAGCATTTCTCACTAGAAGACCTCTGCCTCCGTAGTCGAGTGGTTTAGGTGTTTGCCTTGTGACCCGGTAGTAGTGGGTTCGATTCCTATGGGACAACGTACTTTGAGAAGTTTTTTCCCGGTTTGGTTAGGACAATGCAGGCTTGAATCACCTGATTGTCTGATAAAAAAGGTGATTCCGTGCTTCGCAAGGAACGTATGAGCCGGTGGTCCCGGCCACCAAGTGGTGGTAGTCAAATGGAACATGTTAGTGGCCCTTGAGGCAGTTAAGAATCTCTGACACTAGGGTGTGTGGGGTCGTCAGACCTTACTGCATACGATAAAAAGAAGACTAGAAGACCAAACTACATAGTTTTACAGCCAAGTTGACCTTACCAAACAAAAAGAAGCCACGCTTCTTTCGGGCAGTGTAATATCTTGTAAAAACTATAAGAGAAATGAAAAACAATTTGCGAAAATTAATCTGAGGAAAAATACTTTGTAAAAAATATGCAGCTATATCACGGGTGTTTAAGTTATAAGATTTTAGCGATTAATAATTTTATTTGCATTCCAAGATTTTATTTATCCGTTTTTTGCTATGTTCAGGTAACAAGTAAAGAGTGATTTGATATTGAATCTTCATATTTTCATTTCATAGAATAATACTTTTCTTAGAGTAAAAACAAAAACATGTCACTGTTAGGCTGCCTATCCATAGACGCAGAGCGAGGCAGCGGAGTGGAAAAACAAAGAAATACTTCGATCATTAATAGTACTATTATTGAACGAAGGAGAAATAATTAATCAATGGAATTGGATAAAATGGTAATGACTAATGGAATTGCATAAAATGTGTTGCAGTAAATGCATTGATACTTCACTGTTTTTATTTCGAGGAAATTGACGAACCCTCTGAGATAAGCCACGGCAGTGAAAATACAGAAAAAACATAGTATTTAAAAAAAGAATAATTAAGAGCCAATTCTACTAGTTTCATAAGCCTCAATTTCAATACATTTTGACAGATTGTAAGTGAGCTGCGAAAGTGAACGTTGCTTAAAAAATTTGATAATTGGCGCTCAGGCTATATTCAGTTGACATATTATTTAGTTGTAGTCATACTTCCTGAATAAAAAGTAATCTATGTCGTATTCTTATTTTTTCTATTTTTAGGTAGTCTATGTTCTATTCTTATTTTGTAGTGTCTGTTCAGTCGTTAGGACGTGAAAAAGGTAACAAAAGAACTCAGTTTCGCATTTGCAATATTAGTTACGATTTCTTCACAATCAGCTTATGACTTACGCTACCAACCCTCCCCAGATTTTCCGGAACACGAAATCCGGAGCGAGACGGCTTGTCAACACGCTCGTCCGTCCGTCCGTCGGAACTAAGAATTCTTAAATTATACCAAAAATAAATGTTACATCTAAAATTGTTCCATTTTGCCGAGTTTTTATTTGATGTTCTTACAGAAGCGTAAGATGTTGGGTCTTATTATTTTTACTTCAAAATTAGAACGAGGTTTTTGAACAAAAACGGTTTTTGGGTCATTGGCTTTCTGGTACTAAGCCTACGTCTGGTTGGGTCTAGAAAGAATAATTAATTATTTTCAGAAAATATTATAAGCACCTGAGTAAGCCACCTTGTTCTCAGGTACGGCCTAACAATTTTCATAAAACGCAAGTACTTTTAGTAACTATTACCAAAGCACCTATTTTGTTAGAAACTGTTTTGGGGATTACAAGAAAAACCGGCCAAGTGCGAATCGGACTCGCACACGAAGGGTTCCGTACCATATAAACCCTATTTTTTGTGATAGCGGCAATAGACATACACAATCTGTGAAAATTTCAACTGTCTACCTATTACGATTTATGAGCTACAGCCCACTGACAGACAGACGGACGGATGGATGGACGAACAGTGGAGGCTTAGTAAAGAAGGTTCTGTTGGTTACCCTTTGGGTACGGAACCCTAAAAACAGAAGTTTAAGCTTGTAGGCTTTACATACTTAAGCACTTAAACTTTTCAGCCGAAATACTCGGTGGAGAATTGACATGAAATAATTTATTATTAAGAGTAAAAATGAAACAAACTTAACGCTTCAAGGCAAGCATGCTCCATCTTTGACCACATCATCGCTTACCATCAGGTGAGATAGTGGTCAAACGCGTGCCTATCAATAGTAAATAAAAAAAAATGCTTTAAAAAACATGTTTTTTTTTTTCGCTATCTTATGGCCCTTATTATTTATTTATTTATTTATACTTCATGAACAATAGTGTTACATTGGCGGACTTAATGCAACAAGGCATTCTCTACCAGTCAACCATCAATATTCAATATAATCAATATAAATAATAATAATAAAATATATATATATATATATATTCAATATAGTCAATATTTTTTAATTAGTATAGTGTTAACATTAGTACTATGAAAGATGATGTCAGTCAAATTC
Organism: Lacanobia oleracea; assembly: GCA_950371165.1. Taxonomy (NCBI): domain Eukaryota; kingdom Metazoa; phylum Arthropoda; class Insecta; order Lepidoptera; family Noctuidae; genus Lacanobia; species Lacanobia oleracea. The sequence continues at coordinate 4,058,636 of OX493406.1, read as the reverse complement.
GATGTTTTTGTTAATTGATTAATTTTGACCGTGTGTATTTTATGTATTGTATTTTTCATCTTTATTTATTTTATGTGTTTTTATTATATTTGTATGTATTACGTAACTGCGTCCGTGGCATCACAGGCCATAATATAAAACCAGCGTTGTGTTAATTATTTTAAATTTCGCAGCCTATGCTGAGATAGGGACCTTTTTGGCCTCACACAGACTAAATTATCATTAATTAGGTAATAGACTACTGTCAGTTTTAATTAATTTTACATCTGTCTATTTTTTGCGAGTTCCAAATAAACATTTCTCTTTCTTTCTTTCTAAATTAAGGCCTTTGTATTTTAACCAGTCAGTCGATTTAGGAGGCATGTCGTAAATGTATTTTTAACTTCTTCGGCAACTAAGCCGATGTCTATTATTCTGCCAACATTATTCTCGTAATTTGACGTAGGAATCAAGCGTCATTATTGACACCTGTCTAAATTACAGTATTTCGAACATAAGAACTTCGTATTGGATCAAAATATAAGTAATAATATAATGCTGAACCCATCATATATTCGATCTTATAATAAGTGCCTTAACATAATCCAAACACATGCTACGAAACGGAAATTACTTCAATATTAATTTCTCATGCATAGACAGTTTCCTTTCATGTGATTTGAAATCGGAAATTCATTTCTTTGAGGGTGTTGTTTACGCGTGAGTTGGTCTTTAAGTTTTAAACATGGGTAGTAAAGCTCACTCATTTTGAAGAAGGAGTGAACTGAGCCTTATGCACAGGTTTTAGGAACTATTATCTGGTCGATGGTCGAGGAGCTCGTGGCTAGATAATAACAGCCGCACGGGTTGATCTTCAAGGTTAAGCAACGCTTGTCAAGGTTGGTCTGTGGGTGGGTGACTATCTTAACATACCGAGTTTTCTCCGTGCCTCGGAAAGCACGTTAAGCCGTTGGTCCCGGCTGTCATTTGTAGATCTTTGGCAGTCGTTACGGATAGTCAGAAGCCAGTAAATCTGACTCCAGTCTTGCCATGAAGTACCGTGTTACCCAGTTAATGGGTTGTGGAGGTCTGGTAGGCAGCCGCTCGTCGGAAAATACTGGTATTCAGTTAAATCCGGCTTGACTGGAAGCCGACCCCAATATAGTTGGGGAAAGGTTAAGCAGATGATTATCTGGTCGATGGTGGTAAAAATTTCTGGAGTAGCGACAGGGTCCTGGAAGACGCAGCATTGGAAGGCCTCTCACAAGTTGGAACGATGACCTGGGATGACCGATGATGAGGGTCGCCAGTAGCTGAAGGATGCGAGGCGCACAGGACCGGTTGTTGTGGCGACACTTGGGACACAGCAGACGCGTTTGGTTTGGGAGCAGTGGACGTCTTTCGGCTGATGTAATGATAGAAGGAAGATAAATTTATTTAGTGTCGAGATTGTTGCACTATGTGGTATGAACGTATCGTTTCTTACACTGAAGCGCCAACTACTAAATGTATTATGGTGGCCGTGACAAGTAAATTTCTGTCGACATTAAAAAAAATCAGATAATTGTGACATGTTTGATATCAGAAGAAAGGTCTTGACGAGCAACTTACAAATATGTCCTATTGTCTTAGTAAACCTATGTTTTAATTGCTAACAAACAAGTAAAGGCGAGCTTGCACTATGTACGACATGGCTGTACAATTAATAGTGAAAAACATGAACAAAATTATACCAACGCGAACTTTAAAATCTTTTCGATTTGTTATGCCACTAATTAGTAGAAAAATGCATAAAGCTAAATATTTATATTTTGGATTTTTTCGAAGCTCGATAGATGGTGTTGCCGTCGAAATAAATCACGCCATGCTTTCGTCTTCGATGTCGTTGCGTCCCCGTAATGGGACCTGGCGAGCGGTTATGATCCTGCCCTTTTTTCTTCGTTTAAGAAGGACCTTCGCTCATGTCTGCTAAAACATGTTCATGTAATTTATAATAAGCTAAAGCTGTTAAAAGAGGGATCCCCGGATTTACGCGGAAATCTGGCAACATTCGGGCACCTGCAGGCCTTAACGGCTTGCCATCCGTGGTGACGGGGGAAACCCCGTGATTGTTTCGTCGCGACTTTTAAGACAATACAAAGTGTTGAGTTTAAAGACAAGACATAAAGTGTTGGGTATCTATATATGTTCTAAATCTTCATCATCTGCCCAATCTTTTCCCAAGTATTTGGGGCCGACTCCCAGATAAACCGGATTCAGCTGAATACCTACCAATATTTTCCGCGGAGTGACAGATATCCATATCCCAATAACAGGGTGACCCGATACTTTTTTGCCACACTGGGGTCAGGTTTTCCGATTTTTGACTATCCGTAACGACGATCAAAGATCTACAAATAACGGCCGGACCATCGGATTCAGCCCTATAGAATGGGTATTTTATGAAAAATTAATTCAATAGGGCTTCATGAACTTAGAGGGCTGTATTGATGCGCGTTACGGCCGCGAATCGTATATTTTTCACACTGACCGGCAAATTAAAAAAAAAACATAAAAATATTTGAATTTCGCGGCTACCCTGGTATAGCATAGCTAGTGTTAAAATAAAAATCATGATTAAAATGATAGCGACGTACAGTTAATCAAATTTGCCTGGCACACTTATAAAACTATAAAGGCATGCGACCACGGCTTTACTTTGACCATTTTTTTACCTGTATTGATTTGTTTCTGAAATATTTTCGTGTTTCATACTTTTCAGATCACTCTCATTTTTTTGTAGTCGGGTTACAGTTTTTGAAACTCAATTTTTATTAAGTTTCTCATAGAAAATACCTAAAGTCTTAATAATAAGTATTTCTAGACGCAAAAGACAAAACAAGACTTTAGATAATTGGCTGTTTAAAACAAGTAATTAAATTCATTGAAATTGAATTCAATCATCAGATAATAATCCACCTGTCAATTCCAGTAAATAATGTTTTAAATTAAAATATTTCAGAAAGGGCACGCCTGAAATCTAATTTCCTTTTCGAAGATGAGATACTTTATAATCTGTCTCTGTTATTTTATCGAATTTCTGTGATCGGGAGTTCGATGTTCACATAGTAACAAATTCAAAGTAAGTAGCGATTGTTTGCTTAAGAATTTATTCCATAAAATCTCTTCTTAAATCAGCATGAATAGCGTTTGATCAGATTTTAAGTAGGAATTAATGAGAAACACTGATTTTGAGCTTAATGAATTTCAGAGCATCAATCACTTGTCCTTATTCCAAATAATTTCCGACGTATTAAGTCCACAGCTGGTCATAAGCCTTGTACAAGCGTCGCTAAATCAAACGGTCCAATGCTTCTTGCATCAAGCGGATTTCCGCGAGCTTCACCAAATCGTCGGACCTCCTTGTTCGGTACTTGGTCACCTTTCCAAAACCGTTTCGGCCCCATAGACGAACCAAATGACAATCTTCCATGTCTAATACCAGATCCTGCGGAAATAACTGTATCTATTCGTCTATTCATCTGTCTCTTTGTTAGCTCTTAACGTCTTAACGGCTGAACAAAAGATGAAACATAGCACATCTGCCTGCAGTATCCTGAAATACTTTTTATCTCGGGAGAATGTTCCTTTAGTATAATTTTCGAATTTCAGGCGGGCGAAGCCGCGATGGATGCGGAACGCACAAGAACGGTTGTTGTGGCGACACTTGGGGGGGCCTATGTCCAGTAGTAGACGTCTTTCCGCTGGTATGATTCAAATTCAAATTCAAAGCATTTTATTTCAAATAAACCATTCACAGGCACTTTTGAAACGTCAAGGTCGGTCAGTCAAAAACATGGAAGCTATTTGCACGTTCCAAAGCGTAGATCTCTATGGAGAAGAACGTGCAAGAAACTCCACGGACACTCTTTTAAATCATGTTCTGGTTTTACAAAATTTCAAGTTACATATACTTGTTGCTTCTGCATGTGAGGACAATGCAAAGGAAAAAAAAAGGGCTTATTATAAGAATTTTAAATATAAAGATTAAAATAAGCCAATGGCGGTTAAGAGATGACCAGTCTCAACCGACGGCGCCTGTTCACGAACATGACGCGTGTATCGGCACCCTTCAGCTCAACCATTTCGAAGGGAACCGAATGATCAAACCCACGCGCCGCCATGGCTATGATGATGATAAAGCCGCTGATAAAAGCTAGTTTGTAGGTACATAATCACTAAAACCATCCATCCAGTATTAGAAACCATTCATATAAACAAAAACCTAGTTTTTCAGACAAAAATCAATCACTTCGGTAACAGTATTTATTACGCTACAACACAAAAAACTCGTTAAGACTCACTTAGGTACTTAAGAGATTTTCAGCGGACTTGATTTTAAACTTTTAAATGGTTTTAAATTTTCTGAATGAGCATCTAAATGGTTTATGTCAGCGTCTTGTCGTTTTACTGAGTTGTAGGTAGAGGAGACAAGATTATATGAGGAAGTTCAGTATTTTAAAACAGAGGTGGTCATGTCTACTAGCCAAACTATGAAGGAAATAATGAGGTGCCAAAAATCGGTCATTTTAATTTCATAAATTTGCATATACCCCAGTGTCACTCTTACAATTAAGACGAATCTAACGAAACTTCTCAAGCTAAAATCCACTAAGCCGTTTATACTACATAGCGTCCGAAATAAATATAAATACGAACATACAGTACGTAAAGCTGGTAGATGCCAAGCTTCATAGCTTGGCTCATCGCCGTAAGGTTGCATGCTTGTCGGTTTTCAACAGATTGTACTTCGGTGAGTGTGCCCATGAACTCCATGACCTCATCTCACCGGCCCTCTTCTACCACCGGACATCCAGACGCACTGCATCTTACCATCCCTACCTTGTTGCTATTACACCAATTCACATTAAGCGTTTCGGAGTGAAAGGAGTGGAATTCGCTGCCTGCGTCTGTGTTTCCAAACGCTTACAACCGTAATCTCTCGAAAGTTAGAGTGAACAGGCTCCTTCTGGGTAAGCTCGCTCCATCGTAGACTTTGTCTCTGTCATCTCTGACCTAGACTAGAGTCAAGAGCAAACCCATAACACATTTAAAAAAAAATACAGTCGAAAAACATAGTAGGTACCACCACGCGGGCACAGTGCGGGTTTGTAGATGTTACACAAGTGCAACCTGCACAAAAAACCTGCTTGTAAACATCTGCGCCAGAACTCTGGTAAAAAAAATCGTGTGGAAACAGGACAGGAGAGTGCAACCTGCACAAAAAACCTGCTTGTAAACATCTGCGCCAGAACTCTGGTAAAAAAAATCGTGTGGAAACAGGCATATCCTAGAGCCAAGGACGTATGACGTCTACGAACACACACTGGGTCCGAATTTTCCTGTGTGTTCGTTTATTCATTTACTTGTATTATATATGTTATTTCTTTGTATATTTATTTTTTCCGAAAAATATTCTATTTTATATTTTATTTATTTGCCTACCACAGTGTGTTTCTTTTTAACCCAAAGGTTGACTGGTAGAGAATGCCTTGTTGCATTAAGTCCGCCTATGTACCACTATTGTACATGAAGTTTAAATAAATAATTAAATAAAACTCTCTCATAAAGAAGAGGCTTCTGTTCAACTGAATTCAGCTTAGATCGAGCGCCATGTTTTAGACTCTTTCGAGGGCAACGACTAGATAGCGCTGGCCCTTCGATCAATGAATTGACCGACGCACTTCTAACACACCTAGGTATGTACTGAATGAGCGAATATACTTCAAACGGTAGATGCTTTTTGAAAAATATCAAAAGAACAGAACCTTTCCTTAAATTACTATTAATCCATAAGTTCGTAATTAAATTCATAAGAATATTACTTGCTTCTAAGTATAGTTTATCAAGAGATAATAAAAGTTTTGTTGGCTAAATAAAACTGCATTGAAATATCTCAGTAAATTATTAACGTCATTATTTTTACGACGTTCAACAGCCATGAAAAGAATTGTCCTGCATTCAACAAATAAATTCAGCTTTTCCACTGTTCAACTTTTCAAATTATTAATCATTTTATTAAAATATCATAAACAGACGGACAAATAGCCTGAGAGACTTTTATATGAAGCTCGTTTTGTTTACAACCGATAAATTGTGAAGCTCGAAACTCACTTTTCACAATAAATATTCTGTTGAGTTCTGCTGATTTTATTTTTTGTGTCACTTTAGGATGTAAGTCTTTTACAGTGAAATAAATTAATGCTCGCAGGGGAAGTGGCAGAAATATTGAATTGTACAATTTTCGATTGTTGGAATATCTTTGTCCTCCTTTGAGTTTAGAATGAGTTAATCCTATATATTATTTTTGACTGACTGATACGAGTGCGGCGGTGCATGAGGAGCTCGTGACTAGATAATAATAGCCGCACGGGTCGATCATCAAGGTTAAGCAACGCTTGCCAAGGTTGGTATATGGATGGGTGACCATTTTAACATACCGAGTTTCCTCCGTGTCTCGAAAAGCACGTTAAGTCGTTGGTCCCTGCTGTCATTTGTACATCTTTGGCAGTCGTTACAGATAGTCAGAAGCCAGTAAATCTGACTCCAGTCTTGCCATGAAGTACCGTGTTACCCAGTTAATGGGTTGTGGAGGTCTGGTAGGCAGCCGCTCCTCGTAAAATACTGGTATTCAGCTAAAATCCGGCTTGGCTGGAAGCCGACCCCAATATAGTTGGGAAAAAGGCTGGCAGATGATGATGATGATGATACGAGCGACACATGGTTTCCCAAACGATTAGTTCATCCCCTTTTATATTTGCAAGAGAGCATATATTAATTTCAATCTTTAACAAATTAGCAAAACTTAATTAGAACACTAAATTATTTTTAAATACTTCAGTCTGACACGTTAAGAGAGTATTAGTTTAAGAGCCAGTCACTCCGATCCAAAGCCACAGGATTATGCGGTTTAACTGCGACCTAGTTCAGGAGCTCGAGGTCAAAAATGCGACGGTAAAAATCTCGCTAGCCGTTTAAGAAGAGATCAGTGAAATAACCATGTATTGAAGAATTACAAGTAGGTGTAAAATACTTCTAATTGACCAGGAAATGAATTGTAAGCTCAGTCAACGTATCAGCTACGGTTTTCTTTCAAACAATTTTTGGGATACAAACGTAAACTTTTCGGGCTGTCATTTCCATCTTTTCATTATTAATGATTGCAGTTTTCTCTTGAAAAAGAAATGCAAAAGAAGCTTCTTCTTGCTGAACAGTTCATGCAGAAGAGAAAAAAAACATGATATAATTGCCACCGTCACTATTGTAACTATGTCAAAAATAGCTGTAAGAAAAACTTGAGAGGTGTCAAAGGACACCCGGATGGAACGAAGTTCGTTACAACTTTTGGTCTTAATTTTTTCCGTCTAGCCTCCTTTCGCAACGTGCGAATTGTAATAAAACAAGAAACATGACTGTGTTTTACGAATTTATCCTTTTCCTTAAGATGGAATAGTATCTTTGGCAACTAATGACCCACTGTTTGGCATCTCAGTCCAGGATCGGATTTGTCTATTCCATTCCATTCCATTCCATTCCATTCCATTCCATTCCATTCCATTTCATTCCATTCCATTCCACTCAACTCCGCTCCGCTCCACTCCGCTCCGCTCCACTCCGCTCCACTCCGCTCCGCTCCACTCCACTCCGCTCCGCTTCATTCCAATCAGCTCCGCTCCACTCCACTCCACTCCACTCTGCTCCGCTCCACTCCGCTCCGCTCCACTCCACTCCACTCCACTCCACTCCACTCCCCCTTTCGCAACGCGCGATAAGGAAATTCGTACCAAAAGTGACATTATTTTAATGAGTTGTCAAAATGTTTAAAAACCTTTTGTTTTAATTGTGGTGGGTTTGCTCTTGACTTTAGTCTAGGTCAGAGATGACAGAGTCAAAGTCTACGATGGATCGAGCTTACCCAGACAGAGCCTGTTCAAAATGTATAAGAAATTACGCAAATCCTGAAAAGGTTCACCAGAATGTAAAACTTTTGATCAGGGGCCAACCATGAAAACATTAACTACCTACATACATTTATGTTTGCATAACTCGACAGAAAGTACTTAAAAAAAGCAAATTTATTTTCGGGATGTCAGGTTTGGTCACTAAGTGAAAGGTCATAATGCTGAGTATGATGACTTTTTCTGGTATTTACGTTTTATTTAAGCAATTGAAATGTCAAACATTTTGTACTTTTGATAATCGTTTTTAAGTACGATAGTTAATTTTCAGGTTGTTTTATGAAATGTCACATGATCATTTCCAAACATATAGTACTTTTGATAATCGTTTTAAAATTTCACTTTATGTAGATCCATGAGCTTGTATGAATTATGAAACCCAATAAATTGCCGAACTTGTTTTAGGGTTCCGTACCTCAAAAGGAAAAAACGAAACTCTATAAGATTACTTTGTTGTCCGTCCGTCTTTCTGTCAAGACCCTTTATCTCGGCAATGCGTGGAGGTATCGAAGCGACGACTGTCTTATACAACAAGTATAGGAAGAAGTCTTACAACTATACATTTGAAAATGAATCATAAAAAATATAGTCGTTATTTAAAGTATGTATCTGCGTACGGAGCCCTCGGTGGGCGAGTTTGGCTCACACTTGGCCGCTTTTTTTCAGACTGGTAATACTTCCGAATAATAAGTGTACTAATAAAATGAAAAACGTAATGTTTGCAAATTCGAATTAAAAATATATTATCTAAACTAATATATATAACTGAAGAGTTTGTTTGTTTGCTTGAATGCGCTAATTTCAGGAAATGGCCCGATTTGAAAAATTATTTCAGTGTGAAAGGCTATAGGCTATACCTACATATGATTGTAGCCTATAGCCTTCCTCAATAAATGGGCTCAAGTCGGACCAGGAGTTCCTGAGATTAGCGCGTTCAAGTAAACAAACAAACAAACTTTATATATTAGTATAGATATAGAGTATAACTTTTTAGGGTTCCGTACCCAAATGGTATCCAATGGAATCCTATTACTAAGCCTCCGCTGTCCGTCCGTCCGTCTGTCTATCAGCGGGCTGTATCTCAAGAACCGTAATAGGTAGACAATTGAAATTTTCACAGATTGTGTATATCTATTGCCGCTATAACAACAAAAAATAAAAAATAAGGTTTATGGTACGGAACCCTTCGTTTGCGAGTCCGACTCGCACTTGGCCGGTTTTTTTATCCATTCTTCCGTTACTGACTGATTGAGTGACTGACAGACAACGCATATCCAAAACTACTGGTCGGAGATAGCTGAAATTTAGCTTGATCTTTCCTTGAGCAGTGTAAGGGAGCACTAAGAGAGTGTTTCCCGAAATTCCCACAGGAACGGGAAAAAACGGGTTATGCGCGTACGAAATCGCGGGCAAAAGCTATTAATGTATAAACTTGCACACTAATTGTACCTTTAATAGGGAACATGCAACATTTCCATTTTTGCTTTAATTTTAAAGAACTCCATCTAGAATAGACCACCACATAAATAAAAAATTAAAACGCTTAAATTTATTGCCAAAATTGCGTTTTTAAACCGACAGTTTAAAGGTTCGCGCGAAAACGGACGATGACATCACTCGTGTCTATCACTGGTCAAGAACTGTCCTAAATTAAAGACATAAGATTGCCTTTTCGTTGGCATAACAGCAGTTACGTCACTAAACGCTGATTGTTGTTTTTACGTTCCGTTTCACTTTACTTTAATTCATTATTTTTATTAGAAATCGATATTAACCAAAATAAAAACTTAGTAATGGCCTTTATTTTATACTTTTTTATCAATTTACTGAGAACATTCTCATAAATTCTGTATTTGCATCTTCCCTATTGTATATCTGTATAACGGTACTTTATCTACCCGTTTATTCTGCACGGACTTGTAACACATCCCTCATTATAAAGCTTCATTCTCCGCGCAAGCACCGAGCACATAAAATCAAATCACCAATCCAATTTGTATCTTATACCCTCGTAATAAGATTTATTATTATACGCTCAAGAACATTGTTGCAAGTAGTAACAAAGATTATGGGAAATGTACATAAGAGACTTTGTTTCATCCAATAAATATCGTATTTTAAGACTGGGATTTAAAGTACCTTTTGGATTGACGAAGTTTGAATGCAAGCGGAAGGGAAGATTTCCTGAGTAAACTGAAGGGTTTAGGAAAGTTTACAGTTTAAATGTTGTTCCTTATTATTTTAGAAGCGCGGTGAGATCAAAGATAATCTTAAAGTTGTTATTTTTGATTTAACAGTTTTAGTTTAATGATTTGGTTTAATTTTAGTCGCATCCTAAAGTTATTGAATTACAGTATTGTTGAATAAGGATAACTTTGACCAACTGGTGGTCCTTACAGTTTTGTTTCCAGGAACTTGAACTGTCCTTTATTTACAAGTTATTTGGGTGCCCAAATTTCTGGTATGATATTGGACATAGTAAAGTTAAAATTAACAAGCCACGTGCTTGAGAGATTGGCAATGGCGAAAATAGGGAATTTTCCAATTTTCATCGCCTATCTAACCTATTCAGAGGAGGAGCTCGTGGCTAAATAATAATAGACACACGGGACGATCTTTAAGGGTGTTCTCTCGAAAAGGCTTAAAAATAGCGTGCAGATGAAGCAGTTTTTCTTCGGCATTTACGGAGAAATTACATCTTAAAAAATAGGTAGTAATAATCTACATGATATTGCACGTAACTTGGTTTAGCCAGAATTTTTGTATTGGTATCACAAAATAGGAAAAAAAATCACCAAATCAACTCCAAACCATTGACATGAAACCATTTTACTCCTTAATTTTTTAACAAAAGACTAAAAAAATAATATCTACTGCTCTGCAATACAAACGAAAATAAATTGGAGCGCCGAGGTGTAGTTAGCTCCGTTTGTATGCACAAGTTCATTGGCAAATATACAAGCCTTAAGATTAAGCACCGCATGCCGACCCCAGTATATTATGGAAGAGGCTAGACAGATGATATCTTACCTATTCAGAGTTCGTTCATTTTTTAATTTCAAAAATAAAACTTTGTTATCAAAATCAGAAAAACTACTAAACCATAATTAGTTTCATAACTTTTTACCACTTTCGATTTGAAGGGTGGGTCTAGCATACCCTGGTCCAGGGGCGGCGGTGCTGGGGATGGCCGTCGCCCCCCATTCATACGGACCCGCAAGGCTTTTTTTTGACGTCACAGGGGGAGTCAAATACCTCACTCCCCCCGCTGACCTGAGGTGGCAGAGGCGGGCCGACACCAGTCGGTGATCACAGAAAGCCAATTAAGTTCTCGCGATCCCCGGCGTGGGTTAGTGATGGAACACCGGGGTGGTTTTAGTCTGTTTTTCTGTTTTTATCTGTTTTTAACGGAGGGAAATCCTCATGGACATCCATGAGGATATCCCTCCGTTACAAAAAGTAGCAGTGGGTACTCGTCTGTAGTAGAATTAGGTTACTGATTCCATACCTTTATTCGCTTGGAAAAGATGTCCTCTTTGTTCATCACTTTTTAAATTTTTGAGCTCAGATTTAATCCAGAATGATTTAAAAGGATTATAAACTGCTATTTTTAATACATTCTAAGATCTATACATAACATAACATAATCAGCCTATATTGTTCCCACTGCTGGGACACAGGCCTCCTTTCTTTCAAGTGGGAGTGGGCTATAATCCACCACGCTGGCCCAGTGCGGGTTGGTAGATGTCACATGTCTTCGAAGTTTTGGTTCTAGGAAATGCCGGTTTCCTCACGATGTTTTCCTTCACAGCTTTGAGAGCCGTGGTGATGCAATAATTTTCACAAAGTAAAGCGCCTGTCTGGGTTCGAACCTACAACCTACAACTCGTAAGTCGCAGCCATTACCACCGGGCCACCACTGCACTCCTACCCAAATAACATTTTGGTGTCAGTTACAGGCTTTTTTATGACTTTAAGTAATATAACAGGGTTATAATTATCTCAGTTATTACTTAAGACGATATAGAGGAGTTAACAAACAAGTTTTAGCTCCAATCGCAGCACTAAAGCTTTAATGGACGACGTAATACAGCTTTGAGAGTTATAATGGCGCTAGTAGCAGCAAGTATACTTAATACGTTATAGCTTTAACCTTTTTGTGACGCCCAAGTCTTTATTAAAGTGTTTGCCGACACCGTTTAACACTTATTGTTGTATAGTTACTGCAATGAACTCTTTTATACCACTTAAGGTGCTACATTGACTGTAATCGCAGACACAGGCTATAAAATAGAGTTTATCGAGAGTTTAGTAACACGAGAAACTAAAGGTGTCAAACAACTCCTCTATCTAGGTTAAACCTGTAATAAAGGGTTTAAGTAAAGCTTATTGTGTTAGGCAGTACTCTTTTACATGCGTTCTAAAGGTATTGGTGTCAAACAACGCAAGAATGGGTCGTTATTAACACTAACCTTACTTTTGTAAAGTTCGCCATTGTTTTGGTAACCTAACAATTAATATTTCGAGTTATTCAACATTTGACTACAATTAACAAAATTTCTTACATTATTTGAAGCATTGCATGAATGCCACTTAATTTTACACACCACTGCTCAGGAAGCAGGAATCAATAATAATGTTTAGCTTGAGGTACCTATTTTATTATCATAACTTTTCTTTTAAATCTTTAATAAATCCTAGGCGCGTTAAAATTGAGATGAGAAACATGGTATTTATTTACCGTGAAATCATAAGGGCAATAATTTTTCACTTCACATACTTAAATAACATAATACTCCATAATATTATTTTGCTGTGTTTAATAATGGATGACATAACACTTCCATTACGAACAAATTTAATTTTAGTAAGGTTATAGGCTTTTTCATCTTGACGTGCGCTTTTTACCACCTGTAGTGCTCACTAACGCGGTAATACAGGTTAAAGTAGTAGCTGACGATGAATAAACGCTCTTGTGTAGCTTTAAGATCTTTTTGACACCTTACTATAGGATTTATGCAACCTGTAGCGTTTACCAACTCTATTTTACAACGGTAATACAGATTAAAGTAGTAGCTGACAATGAATAAGCGCTCTTGTGCAGCTTTAATATCTTTGTGATACCATACTATAGGCTTTCTATAACTTTAACCTGTAAAACTGTGGGCCTCTTTCGTGGTTATAAGTGAGTTAGAGCATGCTCTAACTCAGTTGCACAGGTATGCATTAACACTTTTATACTCAAATGGAACTGATATACGAGTCTTATATAGGTTTTTTAACGCTTTAGTGTTAGTTGGGTAAGATCTATGCTTAAAGATAATTCTTATCTCATTCAAGAGAAAACCACTAATAACATGCATATTATAATAGCTTTTTACCTTGCCGTGGATCGTTAAGGAACAATATTATCCGCAAGAGGCAAAGTATTAAACCTTTAAACAAATATCCATTAATGCACAAACATGGCTCCTGTAAATTTCGCAACCCAACAATTAAAATGTGATTTTCATTTAAATTCGATGACATTTTAATCCCTACTGATTTCGAGCGGATTATATTTGTTTAAATTCATGTCCTCTTTTAAAGCTGTGCAGATAATTTGAGTTCTATTGAAAACGGCTTTGCAGTTTCTTTATTGATTGTGGTTTCAGAATGTAAGTATATGGTTCTTTGAATCAACGTGCTTCATATAGTCACATGCGACGTTCTATAAGAGATAGCGATTATCGCAGTTGCCAAATGTAGGCTGCCCGTCCATAAACGCGGAGCGAGGCAACGGAGCGGGGAAACGGAGAAATTATGAACCAATGAGATTGTTTAAAAGTACAGTCACTGACATTTTATGCAATTCCATTGTTTAACATTTCACTCTTCGCTGCCCCGTTCCGCGTCTTTGGACAGGGAACCTTAAGGTAGCGTATGTCAAACTAACAAATTTTTGACTTTTCGACCATCGTTATCACTGGTCAAATACCAATTGATTGAGTGGCTTTCGACCACGGTGGTGGTGGTAGAGCTACGTGTACTGGTGGTGTATATTCCCGTTTAGTCAAAAATAATCTGACAAACTATTATGCTAGACTATTATATTAGACTAGATTTCCGCATGAACAAAATAATTTAAACTATACATTTAATCGGGAATTAAACATGGTGTTGTTAACGTGCAGGGTCCCGAACTATTAAAAGTTCATAAACATTTATCATCTCTACCAATAAGGTGCTAAACTCTTCTTTTCTCTCAAGTAATTTTAATTGAGATGCGGTTCCCTAATGTATTATTTGATCGACGATAATATGTTAAATCCCAAACAAAACATTGCTCGCAGAACAGGTAGCCAAAAGGGTCTAAAAGGTCTGGCGTGGAGACCGCATAACAGAAGACGAAGCTATAAAAAACTTCCACCAAAGTACCAACCGTTGACCTGGTGAAAGCCGCGGATATCCAAAAACACACAGGATCGGTCGATATGGTGACTCTGGAGAAAACTGGTGGTTTCGATTTTGTCAAGTTTGGTGCATACGGCAGCATCATCGTGTAAATGTTCAAAGAATAAACGACTTAAGAAATTCAAAGGGTGTTTGAAGGAACAAAGCATCCTAAATAAATAAAAAGGGCATTTCACGGTTTGTGGAAAAGCACCACATTTACACTCTAGAGCGAAATCATCAATGAATCTCCACATAAGATACACTAATAAAACGGGTGAGACACCCTGATCCTTAGACCCTCAAATCTCCATAAAAGCAAACGCTGCAATTCCTTATAACGTCTTCTAAAATAGCCACAAGTAGCCCCGAAATTAGGCATTCAGTACACGACCACGATTTAATCGTTAGGTACGTACCACCCTCATCGTTTGCGAGTTTAATTGCTAATCGACTGAAAGCGATAGAATACCTGATTAGGTTATATCTTTGTGTATATTATGAGGCTTGGGGACCAGAGTTCGATGGTGGAATAGTTTGTACTGGGATTTAGAAGACAGAGACTGAAAAGTTACCTGGAATTCAGCTGATCCCTCTATTTTGGGAAATCATCAAATGACTCCTCTCCCTCTGGGCGTAGTGGGAAGGAGTGTCAGATGCTTTGAGTGTTTTTATTTTAACTGTAAGAGTGCCTGTACATTTCAGTGAAGCGAGGTAGCGGAGCGGAGAAACTGAGAAATTTTAATCCAACATGTCAAAATGTCAGTGAGTCACGTGGTGCGCAGATTTAATGCAATCATATTGCTTAACCCTGGTCATGCCTGGTAGGGTCTGTCAGACCCACCCTTCAACTTAAATTTGCATTTAATTAAATTATGATGTTTCTGCATCACCACTCTCAGTAGCTGAACATTATCAACCAACCGACGACGCCTTATAGCCACTACTGTAGTCTGGAGTCAGCGATGCTGAAAAAACACAAAAAATCCCGAGCGCCGGTGTCAAATTCAGAGGTTATACCTTACACCTCTGCCTACACCCGTTGATGGGAATTACAAGGACTGATTATTATAGCATTATCTATAGTCTTTGCTTTGTGCCTCCTATTTTCCAAAGTTTAGTTGAGATTTCTTTTGTTTTCAAATAAGTGTAAAAAGGCCTGTTTTTTGTTAAAAGCATAAAGGTCATACTTTTAACAAAAAACAGGCCTTTTTACACTTACCTTTTTTTATAATGATTTTTTTAATTTATTTAGTTGATATGGTCGATTTGTTTTCTTCATTTTTTCCCCTACTATATACCCCTAGAACTGAAATGACAGACTAATGGAAAGACGCCCTAAGGCAAACACATTATAGATGTGTAAATTGCTTTACCGAGTCTTGTAAATATTTTTTTTTAATCACCCGAAAGCCGGTTATTTGTTACAATATTATAAAACCAGAAAAATGTTCGACGCGTCGAAATTTATTGGTTATAAAGCAAAAATTCAATCTTTATTGAATACCCCTGCTTCGTTAAAACTGTTCCTTTTTATTAAAATAATAAAATGGTTAACTTTTTAATATATTTTTTTTTTCTGATTTTATTTTTCATGCTGATACAAACTCCGATAGGGACTTTCATTCCTTAGCTATATGAATAATGAAAGTTTTCCAAAACGCTTTGCGCGTGTAGTAGGTATACGTGGAATATTGCCGTGCTAAGCCAAAAAGGCCTATGTCCAAAAATGTGAAATGCTTAACGAAAAAGTCGCAAGTCCGTTTTAAATTAAAAATATATATTATTTTGAGTTCAAAATACAATAAACGTATGACTGTATTGTTAACTAAACCAATTGCAAAAAAAAAGTCCGGTTTTAGATATTGTGACCTCAATTAAACGTAAAAACTCGTGTTTTTCGAAACCGTTAAACGCCTATAGGCCTTTTTGGCTTAGCACGGCAGAATACCTCCAGGCATCATGTATTCTGATGATGGAACGACAGAATACCTCCAGACATCATGTATTCTGATCATTTAATCTCGATGTGTTCTTTCTCTTCAACCGACAGATGGCAAGTTAAAGCTTATTCAAGAAGCTGTGCCTATATGGAATTTTCCACATGACCCGAGTAATTTTGAGATTTAAAAAACTAGCCCTTTTAATTATTAACTTAATTTTCTTTTGTTTTTTTTTTGTTCTGGCGGCAGAGAAGAACTCGTGGCTAGATAATAACAGCCGCACGGGTCGATCTTCAAGGTTAAGCAGCGCTTGCTAAGGTTGATCTGCGGATGGGTAACCATCTTAAGATAAAGAGTTCCCTCCGTGCCTCGGAAAGCCGTTGGTTCCGGCTGTAATTTGTAGATCTTTGGCAGTCGTTACGGATAGTAGAAGCCAGTAAAGCTGACTCCAATCTTGCCATGAAGTACCGCGTTACCAAGTTACCGCGTTAATAGTTATTGGGTTGTAGAGGTCTGGTAGGCAGCCGCTCTTCGTATAATGGTAACTGGTATTCAGCTAAATCCAGCTTGACTAGAAGCCGACCCCAATATAGTTAGGAAAGAGCTAGGCAGATGAATGTTGTTCTGGCGGCAATAAAATATATATTCTGTGGAAATTTCAACTGTCTACCTATACGGTACTTGAGATACAGCTCGCTGACAAACAAACAGACGAGCGGATGGAAAGACACCAGCTGAGGCTTAGTTAAAGGGTTGCATCGGGTACGGAACCGTAAAAACATGCTTTCAAACCACATGCACGCGACAGTAGTGTTTCTAACAGTGAACGAATATTTGTAAGCGGTTCTGTACCTCCAGAGATGTCCTAGATAGGAATGGTCGGAGTATTCACTTATAATACCACAAGAGCTTCAAAATTATCGGGTATTTCCCGATAGGTTCGTTGCAAACAAATGAAGGAGTCAAGTTTTTCAGGTTATAAAATCACGAGCGCGAAGCGCGAGTGATTTTTCCTGAAAAACTTGACGACTTTATTTGTTTGCAGGGAACCTTGAAGGAAATGCCAGATAATTTTGAAGCTCGTGTGGTATTCGGGGGATTATTTTTCCGTCCCAAATGTCGACCAATAGAATTGCACCATGAGATGAAATGAACAGTCAACAAATAAGAATTTCATAATGAATAAAACAACATTTTTTATATATAGTAACTACCAGAGAAAATTTTCAAAAAATTATCAGTATAATACCATGTAGGTTGTACCACGTGACGTCGAATGGTGCAATTCTATTGGTCGATATTTGGGTCGGAAAAATAATCCTCCAAATTTTCTGAGAAAACAGTTTTAAACAATGACCTCTATTTCTTTTCTCCCAAGATATACATTCTCAGATATATTCTACATTACTTTTTCTCTAGAATAAGTGAAGAGGAAGTTATTCCACATTCATGATTTTAAACTATGCATGCAGTGACAGAGATTGCGACTGCATGGCTTGTACTTTTCATGCTGCTGCGTTTAAAGAGATTTATTTTCAAGAAGCATTTCTCGTAATGTTCTACAGCGAGGGAAATAGTCACTGAAATATAAATATTATAATATTATGGCTGTGTGTCTTGTGTGTTTTTGTAAAATAGAGGTTTGTTTACAGAAAAATGAATATTTTATTTACCTATATGGTAAAAGATAGCTCACAATATCATTATGAATCCATCATTGTCATGAATCTAGGACAAATGTCTCTCCCAAGTATCACCTCAGCAACTGGTCCTGTGCATCACTCGGATTCCTGTCTTTCACCAGGTCATCTGTCCGCCTTGTGGAGTGTCCGCCTGGAGGCCTTCCAATGTTGCGTCTTCCGGTACGCGGTTGCCACTCCAGAACTTTTCGGCAAAAACTTTTTTAGTTCTGGGTAAAAGATTATTTTACACATAACTGAAAAGCAATTCAAAGTATAATAATAACACCAGAATTCTGTTAATAAAACTATCCTAAAATAGACTTCTGGCAGCATTGACTGAATAATAAACAAAACTTTTTTGGAAGCGAACCCAACGACCACGACGTCACTACGCAGCGATGACGTAGCACTCACAAGTTTTTAATGAAAAAAAACTTCGCCGACTTCATGTTTTCATATCTTTGTCAAAGGTTCGGTTCAAGGTTCTCTTATTATTTTAATTTTGTACTAACGAAAAATTAACCAAAAATAAAACTTGAGTGCGAGCGAATCTGGAGACAAAAGTTTATTTTCAAATAGACACGTTATCAAATAAAACTGGTCCATATGTTTCAGACAAGAATTGCAACAACCAAGACGCAGCGTTGGAAGGCCTCCTACTAGGGTTTGGGTCCCGGGACGTCCCGTGTCTCGAAGTCCCGGGACTTTTCGTAATTTTAGTTGTCTCTAGTCCCGGGACATTCGGGTCGAGACTCAAGACGCGACAAGATTGTCGAAGTTGTTAGTTTGAAACTACTGAATAAAGCCTTAAACATACCAACATCTGTTGAAAACGAGAGAATTTTCTCCTTGTCCGGTGGCATTATTACAAAAATCAGAAACAGATTGCCGGACAAAGCTGTTAACGCTCTGATTTTTTAAAGCCTATTTTATTAAATCAAAAACGAAGTCTAATGTATGTGTTTATTGATTATTTAGTTATGAAAAAATCTGTGAATAAAATGAACTGTTGAATAATGGTGTGACTATAACCAATTATTAAAAGCTAGAATTACTAGATAATAGTAAAGTTATTAATAAATTTTACTAACTTAGATTTAACTGCTTAAAAGCGAATCTGTGTGTGATTAAAAAAAAAAAAATCCATTATGAAGACGTTAAAACTATTAAGATTTAATTTTCATTTTTTTTTGAAAGGTGCCATTTATGATGAAACGTATTAAAATGTTACATCAGAAATTAACTCACTTAAAATTCTTCAACAAACGCTTACCCGTCTTAAAAAAAAAAACAAAAAAAAATATTAAAAGTCTCGATGTCCCGGGAATTCCCGAGACTATGATTGTCGGCTGTCTCGTGTCCCGGGACTTTGTTCCGGTCCTACAAGGTGAACTCATATGTGTCTAGCGATGGCACTGTTAATCGGCTGGTTCAACGAAACACGGAATCGATCAACGTGATCATTTGGACACTTTTTCTTAGCAACTCATTCAAGTTGCTTTGGAAGACCAGCAATATTGCTAGAGTGAACCGTTTTGGTGATGCCGTGAGGCACGCTCGTCGTCGAAGGAGAAGTAGGAGGAGTTGAACCCTATAACCTAAGCTCAATTGTGATCTTCATGTAACTGATCTTACTACGCCCAGTCATTTCAATCCAATATGCCTATTTTTAGAAGGCTGTAGTTCAAAACCTTGCCAATACAATACAGCTTGGGAATTTTATTCAGCCATAAGTAATAAAGTTTAAAGATAACAATATTCCTGCCGTACATAAAATAGCGGATCGAAGCTAAACTGGCAAAAAAGGAACAAAAGATATACGAGCTCACCCTTGCCATTCGATTTGGCATACACCCAAAATACATTAGTGGCACTATATTCAGTTAAATTTAAAATTTTCAAAGGAAGATAGCATGAAGAGTAGGTTAGCACACGGTTTTTCTCGTTTTCATCAAATTTTGTTCAGTAATTTATCATTTTAAAGTCGTGTTGCCGTTACTTTAGTAAATCGGTCCTTGGGAAACTTTCTAAGATAAAATTTAACAAGAACAACACATAAAAAAAGTATAAGAACCTGTTTCATAATGTCATAACCACCTATTAAACACATTGATGCAAAAAAAAAAAGATTTTTAGTAGTTATCGATCAAAAGTAATTTGTATTGTTTGGGAATCATCACTTTTTGCGTCGTCGTTTTATCTGGGGCGTCGTTTGAGTTTCTTTTTTCTTTTTATCAATGATAGGCACGCGTTTGACCACTATCTCACCTGATGGTAAGCGATGATGTGGTCGATGATGGAGCACGTTGCACAACAAATTCCCTAGAAACACATCTCTCTGCAATGAAAGTATCCACCGGATTACTTTTTCGAAACTGATAAAACAGGCTCGAATTTAAATAAAAGTAATGGTCCAAAATTATATTATTAATATAATCATTTTCATTTAACAAAATAATTCTCCGTAGTCCTGAAAATAATGTATTTTGGTAAACCTGCTGGAAAATAGTTCCCAATTCATATTTATCCGATTAATTAATATTGTTAATATTTTATCATCAGGATTAAGTTAAGTTTACTGTTAATTTTTATTTTAAGCTATTTTCAGCGAATTATAGCAGCAGTTTGCTCTCAGTTATATTTTTTTAAATATGTTTTTAGTTAGAGAAAGGCAAAATACTTACATTTATGGAAGAGAGTATGAGAAGAAAAGTAGATAGAATACTGCGTTTCTTTGCAGATTATAGCCGCAAAAAAACCGGCCAAGTGCGAGTCGGACTCGCACACGAAGGTTTTCGTACCATAAACCTTAGTTTTTATTATTTGCTATTGTTGTTGTTATTATTTGTTGTTATAGCGGCGATAGATACACAATCTTTGAAAATTTCAACTGTCTACCTATTACGGTTCTTGAGATACAGCCCGCTGACAGACAGACAGACGGACGGACGGACAGCGGAGGCTTAGTAATAGGGTTCCGTTGGATACCCTTTGGGTACGGAACCCAAAAAATTAAACCTAGAAACTCTATAAAAACCTCTATATTTCTCATCTTTCTACAACATACATATTTTTCGTCAAGTTTTCGTTCACACAGTTCATCTTTCGCGACATGTGGTTGATGTAATATAACTATTAACTTAGATTCAATTAAACTTATCCATACATACTAAAATTATAAAATGCGAAAGTAACACTGTGTGTAGGTCTGTTTTTTACGGCTTCACGTTTCAGCTGAACTGATTTTAATGAAACTAGGGACACTGGTTTACCATGTCCTGGGATCCTCATCCTCCTCCTTGCGACGTATTCCTCAGTGCTGAGGGTCGTGACCTCCCTTCTGTATCATTTTCACACGACCGATGTTTCTCCACCTATTTCTGTCTCTGGCGGTGTGGAGGGTGTTGTGAACGGTAGTGTCAAGGGCGGTGCGAATCTGGCCAGACCAACGTATTGGACTGCGTCTACGAGGTCTTTTTAATTCCATCTACTTTTGCTATGTCCTAGAATAGGTAACAGGCAGACCCTGTCACGCTGACAGACTCTGGTCGGGTCAGCTTCACAGTCTAAACTATGATGCAGCTGAATACCTGTATTTCCCATGGAGTAACTGCGTATCTGACCTCAACGCCCCAATAACTGGGTAAGCTGCTCTGGCAGAAACTAGTGTTTGATAGCAAAGGATTTCCAGACGCATTTTCGTATGTACTTCGACTAAGCTGAAAACCTCGTCTGTCTGTCATTGGCATATATTCCCCCATAAACTTACCAAAACACATAAATGCTCGCTTGCCAGAAAGCTCCTTAGAGCGTTTCCTCCTCACGGTATTGTAGACAAACTGGCAAGTTTTTAGTCTTCTTAACGTGTCAATAGCAAATAGACTCAATTTTACGGGAGTACCCTGCCGTAGCCCGGGGATTCTTAGCACCCCCCACCGTTGTCGGTACGATGGCCAGGAATACTGCAGCTTCCGGGATCTGGGGACCGTGTTATATGGGTCGTCTTGCCTCATACGACACCCACGGGAGGAGATAGGTTGGTCTATTCTTTTTACATGCCAGATGCCACACGACATGTTGCTAGATACGTGGTATCCAGCGTGAAATTCTAAAAGCTCTAAAAACACTCATGTGGGCCATACACGGATGGATGGATGGATGGATGGATGGATTCAAACTTGTTCATATCATTATGTTTATACGGCCCGCAAGGTATTTCAAAACCTGAAGGTACACAATCATCAAAAATGAATAGAAACCGTTAAAGACAAACAGACATGTTACCAACATAAGCTTTACCACTCTTTAATCTTAAAATCTTAAACCAAGATCTAAAAACACAGCTTCTACAAAGCAATACTTCCAAACCGATGTCTTCAAGGCGTTAGATTAAAAGACGTTTCACTTTTAACTGCCAGAACGAAAGAGATTACATTTGGTTTTATTTCTCTTTCGCTCGTAATGCCCATTCCGTTAATGGTTTTGTATTAACTAAGGATTTGGGGAAAACTGTGTTACAGAATTTGTGGTTTCAATGTGAATTCGAAGGGTGTTGCAACCACAAGGAAATCACAGTTTTGTTCTTCAGTTGTTTTGTAAATAAAATATAAATTGTTGTAACTGACAATCAAACGAACTGGCTCTAGACAAAGTGCCATACTTTTCAGCGAAAGCAAATGTCTAAATTGACAAAATACAGGGTCAAAGCTTTAGTCCGCGACTTTGTGCGCACTATCCCATTCTTTCCCATTCGGTATTTCGAGATTCCGACAGACGAGATTCCCCTACACTCCCAAAGCAACCTGCATGCTAAATCTCAGCTATCTGCGACCAGTAGTTTTGACTGTACGTTATATTTCAGTCACTCAAACAGTCAGCATTTACGGTAGCATTTTTGATACATTTTTTTGTTAATTGATTGATCAGGATCAAATGCCCTTTGCTTAGAATCTCTGGTTAAAATGAAACTGTTCTCCGCGACTCTGGATTTCTTGCAACATTTGTCTTGTAGACCCTACGAATGGCTGTCCCTTTCTGTGGGTGGGAAATCATCAACTAACTGCTTCCGCTCTGGGGGAAGTGGAAGAGAGTGTCAGACTTGTATTGACTAAAACTCACTGGTGTTTTCAAATACCTTTTGCGTTCATGGGCCGCGGTAACACTTTTGTACAAATTCCACTACCCTGGAAAAATTCCGCAACCTTGAAGCACGTATGACCGCCCTAGTCACTGCTCCGTACACCCAATAAATACAACTTCAACATCCAACTTTAAGTCCAAAAAATACAGTCTGCCAAAAAACAGTTACCAACAACAAAAGGGCATAACCAACAAAAACCTCCCATTAACCGTCACGCGATTCTCGCCTTTACGAACTACACAATGATGCACATATTTGTAACAAGGGTACATCTGTAAGTTGTGTGAATGGTTTTGTACAAAAGAAACGGGTATTCGTATTCAGGTGTATAAGGCATTCTGTTTTGTAAACCAGGGCAACGCATTGTTACAAGACAATGGTAGTTTAACAGAATGCTGGTTTGTTTCTTTATCTAATTTTGTTGCGAGGTAGGCGTTGTTTTACAGACTTGGTTTCAGGTGGTATTTTTATTTCAGAATGTCAATTCTTGTACTTATTTACTTAATTGTTTGCATTAAAGCCGCAAAATTATTTTGGCGACAATTGCCTGTAGTCGAAAATTTGTCACAATGTCCCTACATTTTCAGTCAAAGTTTGTCAAAAAAACTTTCAACTTTCCTAATTAGATTTTTGTGGTAGGTTGAAACTGAGATTCGACTGTGAAGGTCTTTAGAAATTATAGATGGAAAAATCATTTAAAACTAGTGCTCCCTTATACTGCTTAGTGCTCCCTTACACTCTTTAGTGAACCCTTACACTCTCCAATTAACCTACATGCCAAATTTCACCTTCCTACGACCGTTATTTTCAGCTGTGCGTTGTCTGCCAGTCACTCAGTCAGTCAGTCATCACCCAACTAACATTAAAGCGTTAAAAAAACCTATATAAGACTCGTATACAAATGGAACTGATCCATTTGAGTATAAAAGTGTTAACGCATACCTGTGCAACTGAGTTAGAGCATGCTCTAACCACAGTTTTACAGGTAAAAGTTATAGAAAGCCTATGTACGGTGTTGCAAAGATATTAAAGCTGCACAAGAGCGTTTATTCATCGTCAGCTATTACTTTAACCGGTATTACCGTTGTAATATAGGGTTGCTAAATACTACAGGTGGTAGGAAAGCGTCGGATAAGAATGCTTTGCCACTAAAATCTTCTTGAGTACATTATATATACATTCAGTCAAAAAAGTATCGGGAATGGATGATTTGTTTATGGTTCCAAATTCTAATTTTTGTTTTTTTTGTAGTTGTTAGATTGGCACAACTGTTTTCCATTTTGGCGCGGAGTTTGAGTTGCATCTGTTATTTATATTAAATACAGTGCTGGTTTTAGTAATATCATATATAGTGTGTATTGCGAATTTCATAATGGACAAAATAACCGAACAAAGAGTTTGTCTTAAATTTTGCATCGCCAATGGAATTTCGTGTTTGGAGTCACTGAAAATGTTACAGAAGGCTTACGGTGAATCGACTTTATCAAAAACTCGTGCTTATGAGTGGTTCAAAGCGTTCAAAAGCGGTCGAGATGTAATGGAAGATTTGCCTCGCTCTGGTAGGCCGTCAACGTCTGCAACTGAAGTTAACATCGCAAAAGTGAAGGAAATAGTGACTGAAAATCCCCATTCAACTCTGAGAGAGATAGCCGCCGAACTTTCTTTATCTCACGAGTCGATCCGTACCATTTTAACTAATCATTTGGGTATGAAACATGTTGCTGCTCGGCTAGTCCCAAAAGATCTGAATTTTCTCCAAAAACTCAATCGCATGAAAGTCACTGAGGACATGCTAGAACGAGTCAGTTCGGACCCAACATTCATGAAACACATTGTTACTGGTGACGAGACGTGGGTTTACGAGTTTGACATGCAAACTAGTCAACAAGCTTCGGAGTGGCGCCTTCCAACTGAACCGTTTTCAATCGATAGAAGACATAAAGGAGAATTCGCGGCGAGAACTCAACTCAATTCCGGAAGCAGCGTTTAAAAAATGTTTTGATGAATGGATTATTCGTTGGCGCAAGTGTATCGTTTCTAAAGGAGCATACTTTGAAGGTGATAAAATAAATTTGGATGAATAACAGACATTTTGTGTATTATTGATCTTTTCCCGGTACTTTCTTGACAGAGTAGTATATCAACTGTATAACTTTTAGTGTACGTCAAGATTGGTAAAGCCTGTAACCTTACTAAAATTAAATCTGTTCGTAGTGGAAGTGTTATATCATCATGGATGATATAACATTCAATACAACTGAATAATATTATAGAATATTAAGATATTTAAGTAAGTGAAGTGAAAAATGATTGCTCTTACGACTCAATGTTTCTCATCTCAATTTTAACGCGCCTAGGATTTATTAAAGATTTAAAAGAAAAGTTATGATAATAAAATAGACATCGCAAGCTAAACATTATTTTTCATTCCTGCTTGCATTGGCAGTGGCATATAAAATTAAGTGGTATTCATGGAACGCTTCAAAAAATGTAAGACATTTAGTATATTGTTGACAAATGTTGAATAACTCGAAATAATATTAATTGATAGGTTACCAAAACAATGGATAACTTTACAAAAGTGAGGTTAATAACGACCCATACATGCGTTGTTTGACACCAATACCTTTAGAACGTCTTTAAAAGAGTACTGCCTAACACAATAAGCTTTAGTTAATTCTTTTATTACAGGTTAAACCTAGATAGAGGAGTTGTTTGACACTTTTAGTATCTCGTGTTACTAAACTCTCGAAAAACTCTATTTTATAACCTATATCTGAAAACATAGTCAATATAACACCTTAAGTGGTACAAATCTCTTTTATGGAATACCTATACAACAATGAGTGTCAGCGAACACTTTTATAAGGACTTGGGTGTCACAGAAAGGTTAAAGCTATAACGTCTTAGTATACTTGCTGCTACTAGCACCATTATAACTCTCAAATCCGTATTGCGTCGTCCATTAAAGTTTTAGTGCCGCGATTGTGGCTAAAACTTGTTTGGTAACTCCTCTATATCGTCTTTAGTAATAACAAAGATAATTCATCATCATCATCTGCCTAGCCTTTTTCCCAACTATATTGGGGTCAGCTTCCAGTCAAACCGGATTCAGCTGAATACCAGTATTTTACATGGAGCGGCTGCCTACCAGACCTCCACAACCCATTAACTGGGTAATACGGTACATCTTGGCAAGACTGGAGTCAGATTTACTGGCTTCTGACAATCCGTAACGACTGCCAAAAATCTACAAATGACAGCCGGGACCAACGGCTTAACGTGCTTTCCGAGGCACGGAGGAAACTCAGTATGTTAAGATGGTCACCCATCCACAGACCAACCTTGGCAACCGTCGCTTAACCTTGAAGATTGACCCGTGCGGCTGTTATTATTTAGCCACGAGCTCCTAGAAAAGAGATAATTATAACCCTGTTATATTACTTAAAGTCATAAAAAGGCCTGTAACTGACACCAAAATTTTTTTTGGCCAGTAACAGAAGAGTTTTATTGATGATGTATCTGGTAACCAAACTCAGCTAACGCTCAGCAGTAGCATTTGCGATTACTCCACTTAAGGCAAAAAAGACAGATATACTTTTATTTTTTAAACCGACTTCATTAACAATTCAATTCAACCCTTACATTTATTTTTGTTTTTCTACCAAACATAACCCAAAGGTTTTTTTTTTAAATTTCACGATTGTCCAACAAAAAGAAAACC
The DNA here is from genome assembly GCA_950371165.1 of Lacanobia oleracea. Taxonomy (NCBI): domain Eukaryota; kingdom Metazoa; phylum Arthropoda; class Insecta; order Lepidoptera; family Noctuidae; genus Lacanobia; species Lacanobia oleracea. The sequence continues at coordinate 4,031,739 of OX493406.1, read as the reverse complement.
TGAAAATATTGTGTTTCTGAAAGCTTTTTACAGATGATACTCGTACGAATACACATTCATGATCTGTGGATTAATTAATCGAGTTTCAATCATAGTGAGTGTTTGGCATTCCATTTATCCATGATTCGTTGGTAGGAGTTAACCCAATTTTTTTTTTTAATTAAGGATATTTCATTGATGCTAAGTGTTGGTAGCATACAACTTTTGGTTGTGGTTGATGATGACAAATTAAACGATCTTCTCGCCTATTTGGATTGACTTTCAGTCTAGCTTAGTAGAATACTAGTATTTTATTTGACTATTTTAACCCAGTAGCTGGGTACCTCGATACCTCTTGGCAACACTGACATCAGATTTTGTGGCTTTGGACTATCCGAAATGACAATCAAAGTTGATGTCTACAAATTATAGCCTGAACCAATAGCTTACCATTCTTGCCGAAGCATCGGTGAGTCTCGGTATGTAATGAAAGGTCAATCATCACGGATCGACCTTGGTAGGCGATGCTTAACCTGAAGTCGGCCCTTGTATTGTTTTTATTCAGCCACAAACTTCTCAAAATGGAACAACAATTCAAAACGAACCAGACATATCAGCTACGACTGCGTACAGCACTTACTACGTAAACTTACGTGCTACGGCGTAGCTCCGCTGCTACGCCGTAGCAATTTGTAGATGCATTAATGTAGCATCACTTGTTCATATGCCCGTGAAAATCATCATGAAGGTAAATGAAACTTCACTTAACCAATAGATTTTCATTTAGTTACTTATTTCCCTAGTTTATTCATACGTTCACTGACAGCCAAAAGTACTAACAACTTTCAAAAATCAAAAGTTATCTTTTGCAACAGCATAAAATCCAAAAGCTTTTATCGACGTCAGTTGACATGTAAAACTAAAACAAGCACTTGGGGGACTAAAACTTCCGAACAGTTTTTATTTGAATAGTTCCCTGTGTGCTTCATAACACTTATGTTAGTCGTTAAAAGTGACATTAAGATGGTACTTCAGTGTTTGAGTGGGACTAAAGATTGTGGTGCTGACTGTACTGATAGGAATGTTTATGTGAAGTTTGTTTGGCTTTTCTGAGGTTATAGTCGTTTTAGGACACTTGAATTAAATCTAGAGCTAGCTTTAAAAATAAATATAGCTTATACCAGCGACTTCACTCCCGTTACTACGTTTATGCGGGCCATAAAAGTAGTTTGATCAAACAGGCTGGTTCAAACTGATTGATCAAATGTAAATTAATTTCGTCAAAATTAAATTTCGTATTTCTTCATGTCATTTGACGACTCATTTTTGATCTAATTGTCCCACAGACATTCATGCCAGTTTTATAAAGCTGTTTGAACAAATAACTTATATGTGTAGGGCCACATTAACAAATAAGTAGCCTTCATCCATATATACGGTCTCATCTATCTCCGTTACAAAATTCATCAAAATTTGTTGAGCAATTTAAGCCTGAAAGCGCAACCAACAAACAAACTTACCATCGCCTTTACGATATTAGTTAGAATAGAAAATTCCGGCCTAACTAATTCTATTATCGAGTGCTGCAGTGTTCCAAAGAAACTAATGCTGTGTTCCAAAGAATCTGATGTGTTCCAAAGAAACTGATATTTTGTTCCAAACAAGCTGATTTTGTGTTCCAAAGAAACTGATTCTGTGTTCCAAAGAAACTAACTTTGTGCTCCAAAGAAACTGATGTTGTGTTCCAAAGAAACTGATTCTGTGTTCCAAAGAAACTAACTTTGTGCTCCAAAGAAACTGATGTTGTGTTCCAAAGAAACTGATGCTGTGTTCCAAAGAAACTGATGTTCGGTTCCAAAGCTCTGTTGACTTCGTTCTATAGACTTTCTCATGAATCTGGCTATCGCAATACAAAATTTTCCAAATCAAATTCAAATTCAATTCAAATTCAATTTATTCATAAAAAAAAAAAAAAAAAACTTTTACAATAAAATGTGTATAAATAGCCACAAAAAGATAATAAAGTAAAAATCTTATATAAAGGTAAATTAGTGCCTAACTTAAAACTAGTGTATGGCTAACAATAATTTGACGTATAAGATATTTAACTTGGAACTTATAATGTATATAGCGACCTGCCCGATCTAGGTTTATTTAAACCTGTGTTTCAGGCCCTCACTTCATCGCAATTTAAATTGGTCAGTTATATATGTAAACTAGATCAATACAATAAAAAATCTTAATCGACTATTAAAAATAAGCAAACTTTACAATTATTAATAAATACTATTCTAAACAATGAACAAAAATAAATAATACAAAGAAATATGAAACAATAAACATCATACTAAAATTTCTAGCAGTTTTTCTGTGTCAACGTAATTGAGTTTTGCTAAATATTCCGCAAGCGTTGTACTGCATTTCTTATAATTTAAACTATATATGTCAAGTGGCTTGTTGATCTTGTTATATAGATAAGGTCCCAAAAACACAAAAAATCTATTTGCGAAAGCATGTTTGGTTTGAGGTTTAATACAAACCAAATCTTTCCTTCTCTTGCCTGAAGGTACTCGGTCATAAGGAAGTTCAGTGTGCTGATGCAGTACGATGTTTAGAATAGCTAGTTGACGCACTGTTAGTACCTTACATGCCATGAAAAGCTGGTGCGTGGGAAATTTAAAAGGGCGAAAGGTTGCAACCTTTAGAATTGCTCTTTGAGCACGTTCTAGAGGAAGTAAAATGGACTTTGCGACACCACCCCAGGAAGTTATGCAATACGTTAGTATGGACTGACACAAAGCCAAATAAACTTGTTTAATTAAATCATAGTCGGCTACGTTACGTAAGTATTTAAAGATGTATATTAATTTCCGCACTCTGCTGCATAGTACATCAATATGTTTACGAAAATTTAGATTTGTGTCAATCGTTACACCTAGATATTTCACATAGTCAGCTTTAGCTAAGGTGGAACAAGTGCATGCGTTGTCAGCGTTAGTTCTACAATTATGTGCAAAAATGTTTAAGTTAGTAAGCGGAATGTTATTTTTCCTAATCGTAAATAAAATGTATTTTGTTTTATCTAAATTTAATGTTAAGAGACTGTTAAGAAGCCAATTAGATACAGTATTGAAACCATTCTGCGCGTGTTCATAAACCTCGATTCTTGATTTAGCTGAGAACACTAGAGCCGTGTCATCAGCGTATGACAGTATGATACCATTTTTGAGTGGCAAGCTGCACAGATCATTTATATATATTAGAAACAACGTAGGACCCAAAATGCTACCTTGTGGAAATCCGTAACAGCTATTTTTAAGCTCAGAACTTATAAATTGACCAATTTTCACACATTGATAACGATCACTAAGATAATCAGAAAAAAGTTGAAGTTGTGTTCCTCTTATCCCAATCGTTTCAAGCTTATGTAATAATATAGAACAAGAAATAGTATCGAACGCCTTGGCAAGGTCCAAAAAGATACCAATGGTGTGCATGCCATTGTCCATACTTGTACTTATATAATTTGTCAATCGGTGGACTGCTTGGCTTGTCGATCTTTTGGGCCTAAAACCAAATTGACTGTCTGAAAGCAATTTGTTGTCTTCTAGATATTCGAACAGATAGTCCAGATATTAACGCGTTCAAATAAACAAACAAACTCTTCAGTTTTATTATATTAATATGGATGTGCTGAGCATTTAATACATCGAAATATACTTGCCATATGGTGTCCACAGGTGCCGTAGGGTGCCGTAAGAGGCGACTAAGGGACTCGCCAGAGAACGGGCAGCAGCGTTCTCACCAAACTCAACACCATACTCGCCTGCCAAGCGTGGCAATTATGGCAAACCCCCCCATCTTAGGAAGGCCTATGTCCAGTAGTGGACGTGTTTTGGCTGAAATGATGATGATGATGATTTACATGAAATTAATACGATCTCATATTGATAATTATTTAATAAATACCTCTATTTGTCTGACTGTTCTTACGTTGTTATGTTAGACAGATGGTTTGAGCATGAAGCTCAAACCATCTGTCTAACATTTTCCCTACTATATTGGGGTCGGCTTCCTGTCAAACTGGGTTTAGCTAAATACCAGTATTTTATGTTCAGAGACTACCTATCTGAACTCCACTACACACTCTCTTAATTATCGAACACGGTATTTCTTAGCAAGACTGGACTCAGATTTACTGGCTATTGACTATTCGTAACGACTGCTAAAGATCTACAAATGACAGCCGGGACTGGCTTCACGTGCTATCGGGGCCACGTAAGAGACTCGGTATGTTGAGATGGTTACCGATCCATAGACCGACCTCGGCAAGCGTTGCTTAGCCTTGAGATCGACCTGCCCGTTGCCTGACGCGGCTGTTATTATTTAGTCATGAGTTTCTGTTGATGTCTAAGTCGCTGAACCAATATGGTTTTATAGAGATATATGGGATCTTAGAGAAAGTCAATTTAAAGAACAGTTTTTACACCGTGAGTAAGTTCCCTAAATAAATTTGTTGAAATGACAATGGACTGACAGTACGTCATAAATGGGTCTTGAATTTTAAAATAGAGGGCACTTTCAATAATAATCGTGAGATAAAAGCAGAATCGTTGAAGTAGAGTTTACTACCTTAAATCAACGATTTCGGGTTATATCTCACCACATAAACAAACTTCATCATAAACCACCAAAAAACGATTGTTAAAAAAACTAACGAACGTTTAATAAATCCCTCGATACTCCAGTAAACAAATCGGGCAGTTAATCTCTGGTTAAATGTATCGTTGCGATCAGTGAATGGGTTCGAACAAATGGCACGGAAAAGGGTTCGGCCGATGGTAACAAATAACAGACAAATGGTGTCGCCTAAGCGGTTGGTGGTAGACTGGCAACTTTTTGTGGCGTGGTTGTTGAAATCAACGGCTAAGCGTCTTGCGGTCTGTAATAGTCTTCCAGAACTTGTAAATGGACAACAGTTGTAAGACTTGTCATTATTTCAATTTATTTGACCTCTCCCGACGTTACCGTGCCGCAATGCTATCAAAATTTCGTTGTACGAGCGAGACGGATCCATACAATTCAAATAACATTTACCCTTTTTATAACGGAATCATGACACATTACACTAAGTAGAAACGCTGGGTTTTGTATGTACTTAAGCAAGTTTTCAAATATAGTTTTCTTTTCCTATAGAATTGTTCAGATGCTTTCATAACAATTGTTCTCAGAGGGAACTAACTGAACATTATATTATTACCATTTACAAGACTTTTAAAACGTTCAAATAAAAGAAACCTTAAACTCATCCTTATTAGTTACCATTTTCCGTGTCATATTTTAAGAAACAACGTCTATTTTGCAGGGCAACTTTTTGCAACCCGTTTACATGAAACCTTTTTGTGAAAATTCTAATTACGAACGCAGAACGGCATCTAGGCACCTAAAATGTAATAAATAAGACCATCTAAATAGGCCCCAGGTCCTATGTTTCTATTTGTTCCGGGATATTTATGGGGGCTACTTTCAGAATTAGGTCCTCTTCTTAATCCTGCCCTTTTTTCCTTATTAGGGACCGTTTTGCTTAAGGATACTTTTGGGACGGTGTTTAGTGATATTAATATGACCAGTGTCTTATCTTTTCTTTTAATATTTTTCAAAAATAATGTTTTAGATGATTTATAATCAATATACGATGATTAAGCTTAACTTCGCTTTAGAATGTGCTAATAGCTTCATCTTTTTCGACCGACCGACCTTGCCAATTCAAAAGTGCCTCTAAATGGTTTGATTGAAATAAAGGCTTTTTAATCTATTTTTTATTTAGAGGCTTTTATCAAAGATATGTCAGCCCCATCGTACCCTTTTACATTAATTGGCTTACTTACACTATTAGTCTATAATTTTACTTAAGGATAGTGAATTAGAGTTATTCGTGGAGGACGGTAATTAAATGGCACAACTTTTTAATAATTTATTTTTAAGATGGTACAGATAAGATGGATTGGATTATGCCTACATCAAATTTATTTATTTTAAAATTCTTCATCAATAACTCGCGTTCTACTCCGTTTCGATTACACTCCATCAGCAAGAAATAAAGGCTTTGAGTTCGAGTTTAAGTAAACATTGAATTCTTCCATTACTGAATGACTGACTGAATTCACTGACAGAAAATGCCCAGCCAAAACTACTGGTTGTAGAAAGCTGACTGATTTGGCTTGGAGGTTTCTAGGGGAGTGTCGGGGAACACTAAGAACGAAATCGTGGGCAAACGCTAGTGAATGATATAAAAGACAAGCATACGGTTCATTGTACCACTCGTTCCAAAAAACTTCGACGCGAGAATCATCATCATCATAACAGCTGAAAGACGTCCACTGCTGGACATAGGCCTCCCCAAAGGGAGGGTTTGCCATAATCGCCAAGCTTGGCAGGTGGATTGGCGATCGCAGTATATGGTGTTGAGTTTTACAGAGAACGCTGCTACCCATTCTCTGGCGAGTCCCATAAGCGCCTCTTACCACACCCACGGGAAGTGATGGGGTGATAATATTCTTTTACGGCACCATACGACACCGGCCCACACCATACGGCCATAACGACGCAAAAATAGAAAGTTAAATTTTCGATTTCATCATTTTCATTCAATCATTTATTTCTTAAAGATATTTAAGTTGTCAAAGATATAAATCGTTGAATCCGCCTGATCGTGTCGGTTGGTTGGTTACCCGAAAAATTACATTTGATTAATATTATTTCGCTAACTAAAAATGAAAATCTTGAATGTCATTCCATATCACATACACACACTTCACCACGTAGTATATTATATATAAAGGGCCTCTTAATAAAACTGACTATTTACAAATGATAACCGACAATCTGACAATTCAACAATTTCGTATGTTTATTTCGAACATTCTCTGCTTTATTAAACCGGGGTTTATAAAACTGGTGACTGTCGCGATATTGTGACATTTACAAGACAAGACAAGACAAGACAAGACAAGACATTTATTTGTTGAAACATGAGTATACACAAATTAGCAGCAGCAGCAGCAGTTTTTTGTCGTATTGTCGTTATATTAATCAGGGCCCTGGTGAACTCTTGCGCGAGACTTAAGGCGAGTGCAGATCTTTGATTTGAAACTTTGAGTTTTACACAAAAACAAATCACACACAAACAACCAAGAGAAAGTGTTTCCCGTAATAACTGTGAAACAGAGGACATTCGGAAACACCATAACGGATCCCTTAGAATTACCCCGACCCCATTTTTACGATACCATGGTAAATAATAGGGTAGTTCTATTCGGTGGCGACCGCAAATTGTAACGAGTCATTAATTCTTACTGTGGCTTGTGATACTGACTCCGATTTGACACTTTTGAAGAGTTTTGTATTACTGGGTTTAAATTGATGCTGTTAGAATTTTGTGTTTACCTAAAAATTAATGAAGTTATTTGCCTTAAGGATCAGTGATATAAAAGTTGTGATAGTTGAATACTTTTTGGTTTTCATTTCAAAGGACCACTTGGAATAATTGCCAACATGACTCTCATTTGTGATCTTATCATAAAATTAATTGTAGTTTTTTGCATTGCACTGCATTCGTAACTGTACATGTTTCTTAAGGAGGGACGCGGTAATTAAATAATTATTAACGTTGAAAACACGTGTTTAAATTATTTACCCCGTCTATACTTTAAAAGAGTTCAATTATTGCACTCGACGCTTTAATCATAGAAGTTAATTGATATAATAAGATTGATTTTCAGGCTTCTAAATAGCAAATTTGAGTTTTAGATGAGGGACCGCTAACTCTGACATTTTTTGCAATTTTTGCATTCGCATCTCATTCGTAGTTTGTTCAAAATGTAGGAAAATTAAGTTTTTTAATGACCTCATCCCACCGGCCCCCTTCTACCATCGGAAATCCAGACGCACTGCATCTTACCATCCCTACCTTGTAGCTATTCCACCAATTCGCACTAAGCGTTTTCAAACGTCTTTTATAATGCGCACAGCAAAGGAGTGGAACTCTCTGCCTGCGTCTGTGTTTCCAAAAGCTTACAACCCTAATCTCTTCAAAGTTAGAGTGAACAGGCTCCTTCTGGGTAGGCTCGCTCCATCGTGGACTTTGTCTCTGTCATCTCTGACATAGACTAGAGTCAAGAGCAAACTCATTACAAATTAAAAAAAAAACAGATTGAAATTGACATGCAAATGCGAACGTTTTTTAAAAATAGTCGAATTTGCCCTCAGTTTTTGGTCTGCTCATACAATTGGCGCTTTAACCATTTTTATTGATAGAAAGGATTGATTTGGCTTCTAACTAGCGAATTCGAGCTTCAGATGGAAAAACATCAACCTCGTAACCATGATGGATGACATAATGTATGACATAAGATAGACAAAGACCGAGAAACTAAACCTTATCCTTAAACTGCCTCAAAGGAAACCCAAACCCAATACGCACGATCTCCAATTCCGAGAAGGGAGTTATATCAAATTGAAGTTCGATATAATTTATCGAACTTGGCAAAACTTCGCGTGTACAATAATGGCATATGTTTGATAAATCATTCACATATATATATAAATTTCTAAAGGGAAGGGTAGTAATCGGAATGTTTATGAAGGTCTGGTGACCTTTTCAATGTGGATATTGATCTATTCTAGTTTGAGTGATCGTTCATTTATTTTTATATAGACGCGTTTATCCTTTCTTTGGAGAAGTGTTTTCTTAGCGGATGCTAAATATTTTTGCTTGTAAATAAATATCTATTTTTCTATATGCAAAAGGGTAAAATTCTGTACTAGTATAGTAGTCAGTACTTATCTGAGATGATTTACATTTTATCGCTACTTATTTAACTTTCAACTTCAACATTATGCAATCTAAGGTGGTTTTTCCACAAAAAATTAAATGTTGTATCGAGTACAGTCAACAAAGCTATTCGGTATACAGGCAGCTAACTTTCAACTACTTTTAAACAATGTTGTGAGAGTGCTGAGTAGACAATTATTGTACACCACACTCGTGAAAATGTCATAAGCTGGAAAAGTTATTACACATGATAGTACACATGAAAAATAAATATTGGCAGTGCAGTGGGAAAAATATAAGTTTTTGCTTGTATAACAAAAAGTTTTGCTGACTGCACATAGAAAGTTCGACTCAGGCAACTCTACTACTACGGCAGTCTTCGTAAAAAATTAAAAAAAAAAAATGTTCAAAAACGACGGAAGATTGCTCAGTGCTGAAATTGAGAGTTAGGTATGAGGCGATTATCCATCCGCATAACTCTAACATTGCATATTGTAATATAATTGCATAGGTAACAACTTTGCTTCTGGTCTCATTTATTTTAACAATTAATCATGCACTATTTAAAGAACTATCTAAACGCCTAGTTGTCATTATGCATGACCCAAAGGTTAGCTTTAACTTTGAACAGAGGATTAGCATTGCCAAACAATGTGGCAAGTCAATCTGCAGGACACACTTCCAGTCGACACCGATGCGGACGAATTATTTGACGCCATATTTTAAGATTTACTTATTTATTTATTTTTATATATAGTTCAACTAGCAAATCGCCCGCGTCTTCGTGAACACTGACAAGACAGCGACTTTGTGCGATTTTCTAGACACATTATACACTAAAACTCTTCCTCGAAAACCACACTATTAATTGGTGAAAACAGCATGAAAATCGGTGTAGAAGTTTTTGAGTTTATCGCGAACAGACAGACAGTTGCGGCGGAGGACTTTGTTTTATAATAAACTAGCGACCTGCCCTGCTTTGCATGGGTGCAAATTATATACTAAAACCTTCCTCGAGAACAACTCTATCTATAAAAAAAACCCACATCAAAATCCGTTGCGTAGTTTTAAAGATCTAAGCATACATAAGGACAGACAGACAGCAGAAGCGACTTTGTTTTATACTATGTAGTGATAAGTAGTTAAGATTTATTATGTTTAATATATTTACTTAAAATAAAGTCTAGTAGGTATAAAATTTTAACCTAGAAAATGGTAATCCGACTAACCAGCGTCACTTCAGACGCAAAAACTTCACGCTGTATCGCATTGGCCATTCTCTATGAATATCCATTTATGCCTTTGTAAAAAAGGTAGCTCAAACCAACCAAATAAGGTTCACGGACAGCTGCGGCCAGTAGAAAGACCTATACAGGGTGATTGGTAGAAAAACAGACGCATTTTTTCTTTTTTTTTTTTTATTAAAGGTGCCTTTTGCTACTGTTGTTTCTTTGAAATTAATTCCAAAGATTGATTATTTCGAACATGAACACAATTTTAGGAATTTCTAAGGACATACGTACTATCCTCTAACAAGGTTCCTTGGGGAGTATAGGGGAACATTAAAAGTGGATTTCCCAAAATTCCTATGGGTCCGGGAAAAAGCGGGATATGTGCGTACGAAGTCGCGGGCAAAAGCTAGTAGGTACTCAACTATTTCTCAAAATCTATTTTAGCCTGAATCCTGTCTAGATACACAAAGTTTTCGAAACTAGATTAAATTAAAAAAAAAACACGTGTCTAGTAGGGGAGACCCCTTTAATTTAAATGTATTTTTAAAAGCTTTTATTTATTGTTATGTTTTATTATAGCAGCACAGAAACACACACTGTGAAATTAACCTACCTGTTACGGTTCATGAGAAACAGCCCGCTGATAGACAGACGGACGGACTAGTAATATGGTGCCGTTGTTTCGGTTGCTTCGGGTGCGGAACCCTGACTAGGATATAACTTCCCTATCCAATTGCGTCGGTTTGTACCAAACACCCTTTATTTGCTAGACCAATACTATTAAATCCTGAAACGCTGGGACAAAGAGATGACGCGGTTTTACATGACTTTTTTCAGCTCTGTCTGTTAAAACCGTTTCAGAGTATGAGATGGATAAATATTGGATTTTTTCAAGGTTTGGCTTCCTTTTCGAACTTTATTTTTCTGTTTGTTGTAAGTAGAAACTTAAATTATAACAGCCACACGGTTCGATGTTCCTGGTTAAGCAACGATTTCCGAGGTTGGTGCGTGGATGGGTGACTATTCATTAGATACCGAGACTCTTTTGTGCCTCGGAAAGCACGTTAAGCCTTTGGTTCCAGCTTCCATTTTTTAATTTTTGACAGTCGCTACGGGTACTGAGGAGTAAGAAAATCTGGCACCAGTCCTGCCAACGGGTATCGTGTGCGTAAGCAGTGTAAATACGATTGACAATCAAGTCCATAGCATAACGTTAATTCCGAGGCACGGAGCAGTGTCGGTACGTAATGGATGATCACCGATCCATAGACCGACCTCGGCAAGCTTTACTTTACCTCAAATATCGACTGGTGCGACTGTTACTATTTAACCATGAAGGCAAGTCACGATGTTAAACGTAATTAAAAAGCGGCCAAGTGCGAGTCGGATTTGTGCCAAAAACCTTAATTTTTTGTTATTATAGCGGCAATAAGCAGGTGGTGGTGGAGGTGGTTGTGAAAGTGATACAGAAGGGAGGTCATGACCTTCAGCACTGAGGAATACGACGCAAGGAGGAGGAGGAGAAGGAGAATAGTGGCAATAGAAATACGCAATCTATGAAAATTTCAACTGTCTACCAATTACGGATCTTGAGATACAGCCTGCTGACAGACAGACGGACGGACGGACAGACGGACGGAAGGAAAGCGAAATCCTAAAAATCGGACGCCAAAACCATAATTTTTATCCTCTGAAAAATATCGAAGTTAAGTGGGTTCCTTTTTCCATGAAACCTACGTTGCGTAGAAGAGATGATAGCATTCAACATAAAATATCATGACGTCAACAAAATTAAGCATTCTACATAATTATCGTGACTATAAATTTGAACACTGACAATTATACACTGTTTAATTTTCCCCTTTGTAATAGAAATCAAGAAACATACCATACCACTCACCTTGAATTCTCAAACATCATCCCATACACAAATAAAATTTCCTCCATATTGCATATAAATGGAAACTCATTTATTTAATACAGATACACATTGTTTTCTATTCAATTCAACTGTCTTCGGAGTAAGACAGCTATGCAAATTCCACTTCAGTTAGTCGGATTACACTTTGCGACGTTTCGTTCTGTTGCAAGTAGGTTTAAGAACAGTAGAGTAACAAGTTTTCCATTGTGTGATGTTAAAATGAATTTTATGTTCTAAGGTATTAGTTTATTTTTTGTTTAAGTATTGGCAGCAATTTTCTAGAGATTTTGCGCTTAGTTTGTGTATGTTGTGCTGTCACGTTTGAGTTAAGGATTTTTAGTAAGCATTAACTTATTTACTCTACAGTTTAATACCCTAAGGCTGTAGTTATTAGGATCTAGTTATCAAAAACGGACTCCGATTGGGAATTCCACCTCTGATTTGTGATGATACTCATCATCTGCCTAACCTTTTCCCAAATATGTATATTAAGGGTCGGCACCAGTCAAACCGGATTTAGCTGAATACCAGTATTTTACGTGGAGCGGCTGCCTACCAGACCTCCGCAACTCATTAATTCGGTAACACGGTATTTCTTGGCAAGACTGGAGTCAGATTTACTGGCTTCTGACCATCTGTAACGACTGCCAAAGATCTACAAATGACAGCCAGGACCAACGGCTTAACGTGCTTTCCGAGGTACGGAGGAAACTCGGTATACTACGATGGTCACCCATCCAAATTCCAACCTTGGCAAGCGTTGCTTAACCTTTAAGATCAACCCATGCGGCTGTTATTATCTAGCCACGAGCTCCTTCACCTTATTCGTGATGATACTGTATAATTAATTTTATAAAGTTTTGAGTTGGTTGAGAGCATGCTAAGATTCAATCGTGATTTCTGGCTGATTTTCTAGTCGAAACCTTTCCTTCAGTTGACCTCCACAAGTCAGATACTGGTTATCGCAAACATTCAGATATTATTGTGAATGGTTTCTTACATACATTTAAAAATGTCTGTTCTTCGCTCGATTTAACCTGCGATTGCGCCATATTGCACAAAGACGCGGCATTTGCAACCACGCGATGTTTTCCCAAGTTATTCCTGTTTGATTTTCGTCTTATCGAGTCTATTCAATTGTTTCCTTAGAGCTGGTTTTAAATTGAGTATTTGGAATTAAGAATGAGCCAACCCCTACATTAGTAATTATGTTCTATTGTGGTTTTCAGGCTCAAGTAGAGTTGGCCATCATCATCATCATATCAGCTGAAGGACGTCCACTGCTGGACTTAGGCCTCCCCCAAGTGTCGCTGCAACAACCGATTCTGTGCGTCTCGCATCCATCGGCTACCCGCGACCCTCACCAATTCTGGTTTCCTGGTGAGAGTCGTGGGTAGCCAGGTAGGTCCACGTTATGGGAGGGCATCCAACGCTGCGTCTTCCGGTACGCGGTCGCGGGTTTGGCAGACTTACATCAAATTCTTAATTCAAAAGTTCGAGTTCGGAAAATCTGTTTGCTACCATTGTCAAATCTAATTTATTGTTTGTAGGAGTTAGCTTGTCCATAGAATGAAGAGTATGTTAAATGAATTTCAGAACATTTCACAGATTTTACTCCCGGATTTTTCCAATTACACATAAAAATGAAATAACGGGTCCCACACAAATCAGAGTACTATTGTGTGATAAAAACAAAATATTGTCCTATAAAACTGACAATGTCAGAACGCGTGAATGATTTCCACAAGCGGAATGAAAGATAATAAAAAATAATTCAAATAATAAAATTCCAATTTGAAATATTTTTAGACCATTGAGATTTGATGATTGCTGTGTTGTGGACTTATGAAAGTCAATGAACATTGAATACACTGCTTCAAAATGGGCCTCATCAGAACGCTTAAAGTCACTCAAAGCGCAATGGAGAGGGCAATGCTTGGAGTTTCCTTGCGTGATCGAAGTAGGAATGATGATATTCGCAAGAGAACCAAGGTTACCGACATAGCCCGAAGGATCGCTAAACTAAAGTGGCAGTTGGCAGGGCACGTAGCTCGCAGAATAGATGGTCAATTGGGCCAAAAAGTTCTGGAGTGGCGACCGCGTACCGGAAGACACAATGTTGGAAGGCCTCCCAAGGTAGACCGATGACCTGGTGAAGGTCGCGGGTAGCCGATGGATGCGAGACGCGCAGGACCGGTCGCTGTGGCGACGCTTGGGGGAGGCCTATGTCCAGCAGTGGACGTCTTTGGGCTGATAATGATGATGACACTGCTTCACATTTGTGTGTTGTTCTTTGACTATGAGCGAGACGTAAAACGCGATGATGATGCGTGAAGTGACCTACTTGCATCTGAGAACTGAGAAGAAAATATTTGACCAGCTTCGTGACTGACAGTAAAAAGTGAAAATCCTTTGTTTACTTGGCCACTCAAAATGCACGCACACATTTTATGAACAGCGCACTTTAGCATTATCCGCTGAGTATACAAAACAAAATGACGGAAGCCGGGAAACGTTTGAAAAAAATTACGTAAGCATCGTAAAGTCTGGTTTACACGTTGTGAGGATTTAAGCATTATATTTAGTACATGGCATGCATAATAAACGATTTTAAACCGACTTCTTCAAAAAGGAGGAGGAGGCTCATGTTGCTGAGCTGATGATGGAAGGTATAAGTCTGATGGGATCCCATTAAAAATGTTTGTTCAGCGATATTTTCGCCAATTGTTAACCGATTTAGATGATTTTTTTTTTGTTTGGAGGAGTATTTTCCCGGGCTGGTCCCATTTTAATTTGGTGAAGATGTGATAAAGAACTTCGGAGGTAGGCAACGGAACTCTTCAATCAATAATAGCAAACGGATCGAGATTTCTGAAATCGCATGTCTGTTGATTGTTTACACCAGTTCATAACATCACGCCGGTACGCGTTGCTTTACCTTAAAGATCGACCCGTGCGACCGTTATTATTTAGTCACGAGCTCCTCAAGTTCCAAAAACAAAACACTACAAAGTATAAAATAACTTTTATTTCGGAAGTCGTTGTTTTTGGTATATTTTGGTTTTTGACACCGACTTTCTAAATTAAAGTTCAGAGTTAAGTTAGTGTTTAGTTTTTGGAAGTCGGTTTTATTTTTTGTCAAAAAGTTTTTTGGTTCACAAATGTGTGTAAAAAATAACCATTTTCTTTTCATTTTAAATATTTAAAAGCTAAGCAGTATCTTTGTCAGAAGAAGTTGCATTGCGTGAGTTTTAAAACAAAACTTTAAAATAAATGAATGATTTTACGAAATATTAGCTGTCGCCCGCAGTTCCGCCCGCGTGATTGACGATTAAAAATTGTCTTATGTTTACGCGTAAACAATTTTTTTCTAGACTATAATCTACGTGTAGTGTATGTGGGTAGTTGGTGACATTATAAAGTATAATCTATGGCAGGGACAGGCAGTCGCTCAGAGGCCGCAGCCCGGGATGGACGTGTTCAGGTCTCGCATACCGTATATTCATCGGAGTACACGGAGTGTATAAAGTAAGTTTATTGGCTCCTGAGACATTACACTACCTGTGTGCTAAATTTCATGAAGATCCTTTCCGGCGTTCTGACGTGAAAGAGTAACAAACACCCAACTATATTTTCTTCATCGATTTGACTCCGGAGCCAATTATTTTACTTATTTTCAAGCAACGTTTGCATTCGCATCTCAGTAGTAAACAGTAAAAAAAATAAAAAAATTACATAATTGATAGATTGCGATTATAATGCAATGCGAACGTTGTTCAAAATAACAAACTTTGTTTACAAAAAATAAAACCGGCTTCCAAATAAAAAATATATTACATATTTTATACTTTGTAGATTTCTTTTATTTGGAAGTCGGTTGTATTTTTTTTATGTTCACTTTTTAGTAGTACCCCATACCTAACAACACCAGTGGAAAGCTGCCGTAAAAAAATACAAGCGAATTCAGAACCTTCTTCTTTTTTTAAGTCTGTTGAAAATGTTAAATTTGCTCTCAGACTATCTTTTATTTTTTGGCGGGAACCAACAGAAGACAAGTCAACTTGACGTAACACCAAAGTGGTGTGGTGTTACGCTAAATTGACATCTTTGAGGTCCGTTTTTCATTCTAATTTCTAAATCTCTTTGTCTATTAACCATTGAGGACGTGATACCCATAAAGACTTTCAAAAATCTCCTAATAACAGCCCTGGCCTTGAGCCTATAGTACTTTCCGAGGCACGGAGGAGTCCTCGGTAAGTGATAAATGGTCACCCATCCACAGACCGACAACGGCAAACTGTTTAGCATTGACAAGAAGAATTATACTCGTGCATCGTCCTCGAGATTAGTAACCTGAAAAACGTCTAAATATGTAGTAACACTCAAGTGACACCACTCATACACTGAATGTTTAAAGTCCTGTGCCTTTTTTTTTTTTTTTTACTAGCCACCCCGGTCGGCCTCGGTCTTCCATTCACGTCACAGTGCGCCACCACTCGTTCAGGGCTGCCAGATCGTATATTTGGATACAAAATTTGTATAATCGGACGGTGTATTGTATCCATGATCATTCTGTATAATACGATACAAAAGAATACGACATGAAATGGAATGTGAATTCGCCTCTTGTTTTTTTTTAAAGTTGTCCGCTGACTCTGTATAGGATGAACAGAGATGGAGATAAAATTTTTAATGGAGATGAGATTGCCAACTTTACAACTATGATGGAGTGTCCTGTTGTGTCGTGTGGTTACAATGTAGTTCAATTTGGCTTTAGTTCCTGATTGTGATCGTGTGAGTTGGTTGAGGTTTCGTTTGGTAGTCTGTGGAATTTTCTTTTTCAAAGTTATCATATTGTTTTTTCGTGTCGTGTATGTCCTTTCTTGCCGTTGGCGCCTTAGCATTATAGTAAAAGTGTCTTCCGAAATATAAGCCTGTAAACTGGGCAGTTCTCATGGCCTCATGGATCCGACGCCATAATATACTGGTGTGCCACCATAGTGTACTGGTGAGACAAATGTCAAAGGTGACGTATTAGTAGTATATCAAACGTCAAACAGGCGTGTGTGCATCCGACTTTTGAGGAATTTTTCAATATGAAGTCAATTTATGACATCCGTTGATGTCATATATCTATAACTTCCAAGTATATTTCGGAACGACTCAACAGTATGGCGTCGCCGCGTCGGGTCATGACGTCATGAGCACTGGCCAGTAGGTATACTGTTTTATATGTCGGATCACACACAAAGTATTTTACTGATTGGGACAATTTGACAGTGACGGGTAGCGTGATGTACTTTCTGATTCTGCTAAAGTGATCTTTTTAGTCCCGGAAGTCAGTACCTATGTTAGTTTTATGATATTAAGAAGCAAAATCGATTTATAGAATGGTTATGTATAATGCGATAAAATTTCGTATAATTGCAGATAATTAACCGTATAGCCGCGATTTATTTGCTGGCAGCCCTGCACTCGTTACTTATTTTCAAAAAAATTAAGATTATACCAGTCATAAAGTGAAACACGCAGAAATCAAAATGCCAAAAAGGAAATTGGAAGTAGAATACATCAATTGGAAAATAAAGAAGCTTAAAAAGAAACTTAAAAAACGGACACGCCGAGATGCATCCCCGGTGTCATCTTCATCAAGAACGGTTTCGGAGGAGGATAACGAACAAGAACAAGGTACATACTATCCCACAGTAACAGAAGTGTTATCGTAATAATAAAATAAGCCCGAAATCAACTATTTTACAAAGATTTCGTATATTGCACAACATGTAGACACGCGTTCGTGCAAACGAAAACTTTTCCACGAAATCTCGTGGAAAATTCAAATAAACGACACTAAAATCGTGCAATCTGTCAAAACGCCATCCTAGAATGTTGCGCATAGACACTTTCGTGCAAAGTTTATTAGTGTCAACAAAGAGAATAATTGTCAATAAAATCGAGTTATAATGCATGTTTTCCTGGTGTTCTATGTTTTAAACAGCATTGTTAACTACATATCGTATTTTTACATCAAAACCATACTGAAATACACAATACCTACCAGTGCGGCTACGCTGCCGTATCGCCAGGTAAAAGTGTATTATGCTGAAACACCCAACACCTACCAGAGCGGTTTTTGGGGCCGTATCGACAGGTTTATCCAGGGTTACTTATCCAAAACAGTCATGAGACGGATTCATATCAGCCAATCAGATCAGTTTTTGGGACTGCTTCACCGGCTCAATTTTCATAATGCATCATTAAGACCTTCATAATATGGTTTTACCGACAGCGGTTACCGATCCACCAAACACCTATCAGAGCAGCTTATGGGGCTGTGTCGCCGGGTTGTTTCATGGTTAAGCACCATCTCATGAACGTATAGGCAATCAAAGGTCTTGGAACTGCATTGTCATTATACTAGCCTCATATGGGTAATCTCTTGAGAATAAACAGACACTAAGATTCCTTACTAGGATATCTCTGGTTTTCAGTTGGAGTGCTGCTAGACAGTCCACGACAAATACAACCAGAAGAGGTCCTACCACCAGACATTGAACCTGCCGAAGACATTGAACCTACTGAATATGTCCTCCCACCAAACATGGAACCCGTCGAAGAGGCCTCACAACCGTTTACCACCGATCACACTCCTCGACTGACTTTGCCCCTTGAAAATAATTTGGAAGTAGACTTGGCCACAAAGGCCGATGGAAAAGACCCCTCTGCTGAGGACTTAGACCCAGAAGTGATGGAAATTCTAGGATCTGATCCTTCTGCAGTCATGAATTATGGTACGGACATTCATCCAGACCTAGCCACGAGGCTACAACACATAGCCACTCAGGGCCTAACCAAAGAAACCCGCAAAGAACTTAATGAACGTTACCTCATCCCTGCTAACAGTGCATTTATTGGAGCACCATTACTAAATGGGGAAATAAAAGCAGCGGTAACAGAAACCGTGTTGAAGAGAGACAGAGGCATTGAATGTCGGCAAAGTCAGCTCGCTACAGCTATTGCAGGATTAGCAAGAGTCCTCACAAAAGAACTCGAAGATAAAAACAAAAATAAAGAGCGCCTCAAACAACTCATGGATGTATGCCGGATTTTGTGCGATATACAACATGCAGAGTCTGTTACCAGGCGAAACTTCGCTATATTTTCCATAAAGAAAGACCTAAAGGATCATCTGACAAATACGAAGATTGACAAATACCTATTCGGTGAAAACCTAGCGGACACAATTAGATCAGCAAGAGCGGTAACAAAGTCAGGCACTGAAATGAAAACTAGGACACAGGCGAAACCCAAAACTTTTCCCCAAACTAACAATTTAAACTGGCGAAGCCCGGCCCCAGCACGCAAACAACAAGGAGTATACCGAGGTCGCGAAGCAGCTCCCCCGCCGGCGCCGGGCCCCTCAGCACGATACAATCGCAACACGACGCAAGGCAACTCGTCGAAACCATTGCGAAATCCGTCGAAGTTCAACCGCCGCCGATAAATCCGGTAAAGTACGCAGGACAATTATCTCTTTTTCATGCCCAATGGTCGCTCATCACTGAAGACCAAACTATACTGTCTTGGGTAAACGGTTATACACTACAGTTTAACAAACCAGTTGTACAGACATGTTACCCAAAAGTCATACAACACTCACAAACTGAGAAAGTACAATTTAATATAGCAATCAGTAACTTGCTCAAAATGGGAGCAATATCTGAGTGCAAACCATGTAACGGACAATTCATCTCAAGTGTTTTTCTACGCCCCAAACCAAATGGCAAAACGAGATTCATACTGAATCTAAAACCATTAAACACATTCATCGATACAGATCATTTCAAAATAGAAGACTTAAGAACAGCAGTAAAGTTGGTATCAAGAGACTGCTTCATGGCCAATCTTGACTTAAAAGACGCATATCTTTTAATAAAAATCAATCCTGTATCTCGAAAATATCTAAGGTTTGAACTTGATAAAAAACTTTATGAGTTTAACGTGTTGCCATTTGGGTTGAACAAAGCCCCTTACATTTTCACTAAGATAATGAAACCAATAATAAAACTGCTGAGGACATGCGGATATCTGTCAACAATTTATTTGGACGACATTCTTTTAATAGGACAGACTAGGTCAGAATGCTTAGACAATATTATGGTCACCATGAAACTATTAACATCTCTGGGGTTTATTATTAATACGGAAAAGAGCAATCTCACTCCTTCAAAATCATGCAAGTTTCTGGGCTACATAATCGACTCAAAAAAATTCCAAATCAGGTTACCTAACGAAAAAAGATCAAACATTAGGGCTGAACTAATAAAGATGATGTATCGCAAAAAATGTAAAATCAGAAAATTTGCACAATTGTTAGGACTACTTATATCGGCATGCCCAGCAATCGAATATGGGATACTTTACACTAAAGAATTAGAAAGGTATAAATACCTGAACCTAAAAGACTATGAAGATTACAACAAATACATGATTATACCTGACTCTTTGCAGGCTTCATTTAAATGGTGGATAAAATCAATAGAGTCCTCTTTCCGAAAAATAAGAATTGAAGAATACTGCAAAGAAATCTATACTGACGCCTCAACTACGGGGTGGGGAGCCGCGTGCGGGGGTGAACGAGCCAGCGGGGTTTGGTCGCGAGATGAGAGGAAAATCCATATAAATCAGCTAGAACTGATGGCAGCTTACTTTGGTCTTAAAATATTTGCCAAAAACCTCAGTAACTGTCAAATACTCCTCCGCATAGATAACTCCACGGCAATTGCCTACATAAATCGTATGGGCGGCATACAGTATCCACATCTCACCAAGGTTACTAAGGAGATATGGCAATGGTGTGAAGCCCGCAATATCTTCATATACGCTTCATATATAAAATCGTCAAATAACATAATAGCTGATGCAGAGTCTCGTCGAGTACACCCGGATGTAGAATGGGAACTGATGGACATTGCTTTCCAAAAAATTGTTGAAAAATTGGGCTGTCCTCAAGTAGACCTTTTCGCAAGTAGGGTAAACGCTAAGTGTGCTCGTTACGTGTCCTGGCATCGCGATCCAGACGCTTTAGCAGTCAACGCATTCACAATCAAATGGACAACACTTAATTTCTATGCCTTCCCTCCTTTCGCAATAATATTAAAAACCCTAAGAAAAATAATTTCTGATAAGGCATCAGGAATTATGGTGGTTCCTAAATGGCCCACACAACCGTGGTTCCCCATATTCCAACGCCTTCTGGTATCCGAATTGCTGAAATTTCAACCTAACAAAGCTATTATTTCGCATTCCAGCAACCGGAATATTCAAGACAACCTTACCCTGGTTGCCGGAGCATTGTGCGGACAGCGCTACTGCAACGCAGGATATCGCCATCCACAGTGGATATAATGATAGCGTCGTTGTCGAAAAACTCTTACCAGCAATATGACGTAGCACTCAAAAAATGGTTTAAATTTTGTACCGAGAACGATGTCGAACTATATGAGGCGTCAATCCCTACCATTTTATATTTTCTCACTCAGCTATTCAACCAAGGATACCAATACGGCACCTTGAATTCATGTAGGTCCGCCCTGGCCCTTATACTAGGACCACTCGTTTCAAATGACGATCGCATCACAAGGTTTTTCAAGGGAGTTTATCGGCTCCGCCCACCACGGCCTAAATATAATACCACATGGGACACTTCGCTTGTACTAGATTTTCTAAGCCAACACTTTCCAAATGAAAGTTTGCCATTAGAAACATTAACCAAAAAATGCGTTAGCCTTCTTGCTCTTACGTCGGCACAACGCATGCAGACATTAGCGAAAATCAACATTAACAATATAGAAATCTTTCCCACCAAAGTTATAATAAAGATACCTGACCTCATCAAAACTTCCAGGCCGGGCTCAAAACAACCAACCCTGAGCTTGCCATTGTTTGAGACGAAACCCGAGATATGTCCTTGCAAAACCTTAATAGCCTATATTGACAAAACCCAGCCATTACGTGGTAAAAATGTAAACCTATTCATTAGTTTTAGGAAACCGCATAAACCGGTAACAACGCAGTCGTTAAGCCGGTGGATTAAAGCCGTTCTAAAGGATAGCGGAATTGACACCTCCACGTTCTCTGCACATAGTACAAGGCATGCTGCCACTTCGAAAGCTAATCAATGCGGGGTGTCCATTGACCTCATCCGCAACATGGCAAGCTGGAGCGGAAGTTCTAATGTCTTTGGAAAATTTTATAACAGAGTGATCATTGACTCTTCCGAAACAGCACTCGCCACAGCAGTACTATCTGATTCATAATTACCTACAGTCATTATCGACATACCTATTGTTAACGAAAAACCGTGATTTATAATTAAGAAAAACATGGGAAATATAATTAGAAAAAATATTGTGATACTAATTATTATAATTAAGAAATGTTAGCAATAAAGCAGTTGATTCACACACAAGTCTTTTCTGGTTGACATTTCCACAGCCATCTCTCAAGGTCTACATATTTAGACGTTTTTCAGGTTACTAATCTCGAGGACGATGCACGAGTATAATTAGTGATTAAACGAACTTACCTGTACGTGAAGTTCTATCACAATTATACGAAGTGCATCGTCCGAAGAGATTAGTAACACCCACCCAACCCAAAACGTTCCCCAGTCTGCTGCAGAAATGCCAAAACGGTACATGGTGGCTTTAAACTCTAAACTTAATGAAAGACCGAGGCCGACCGGGGTGGCTAGTAAAAAAAAAAAAAAAAAAAGGCACAGGACTTTAAACATTCAGTGTATGAGTGGTGTCACTTGAGTGTTACTACATATTTAGACGTTTTTCAGGTTACTAATCTCTTCGGACGATGCACTTCGTATAATTGTGATAGAACTTCACGTACAGGTAAGTTCGTTTAATCACTAATCATCATACACGTACCACATACACATACCATCGTTAAGCAAAACAATTCGTTATCGGACACACTCTACAGAGCATTTTCCTCTGAAATTACATTTTACCACCCCATATCCCGTACATTTGTCGCACCGTGAGAATACAGGCATACCGCCACATACAACGTTAAAAGGACCATTTGTCACACGGGTGTAAAAAGCCCTAAGTCGTTACAGCACTTTGTGGGTGTCGATAAATATGTTTGTGTCTCGCTTACCTATGTATAACAGGGCGGAAGGGGGAGGGGGACATCCGTTTTTTATCCTGTTTTGTACAAGTGGCCATGAAGTATTTTTGCTCTTTGTGGGTATTGGATTTTAAGGGCATTTTATAAGAAAACAATGTTTGATAATGTATCTGGCAGACCATAATGATCCAGGGTTGCGAATTTTGTTCGAAAGAGTCACCGCGGCCCTCTGGAACGCAAAGGGCATTAGGAGGAGCACAGATAGGTTTTAGGCAGTAAGAGTCTGGCACTCCCTTTCCTTCGTAATTTGATGATTTCTCATCCTAAAAAAATATCGGTATGTTAAGATGGTCACCCATCCACAGACCAACCTTAGCAAACGTTGCTTAACCTTGAAGATCGGCCCGTGCGGCTGTTATTATTTAGCCACGAGCCCCTCCTTTAGCTTCCTAATATTAGTATAGAGTTCCCCATACTTATACCCCTATTATTTTGCATAAAACTTGCGCAATACGAACACATACCATTGTTTTTCATCCCCATATATAAAAGAGAATTAATAGTGTCTGTCAGTTAGATACCGTTATCTTAAAGCGTCCGTGTTTTTGCCAAAAGTGTTCCGTAGACAGAGGCACTTGTTTTACTAAAGACGAATGGTTTTTGGTAGTCTATTAAGTACATAGGACGAAGTTCTAGGAGTATATGAATCATCATCTGCCTAGCCTTTTCCCAACTATATTGGGGTTGGCTGGCAGTAAAACCGGATTTAGCTGAATACCAGTATTTTATACGGAGCGGATGCCTATCAGACCTCCACAACTCATTAACTGGGAAACACGGTACTTCATGGTAAGACTGGAGTCAGATTAACTGGCTTCTGACTATCCGTAACGACTTCCAAAGATCTACAAATGACAGCCGGGACCAACGGCTTCACGTGCTTTCCGAGGCACGGAGGAAACTCGGTATGTTAAGATGGTCACCCATCCACAGACAAACCATGGCAAGCGTTGCTTAACCTTGAATATCAACCCGTGCGGTTGTTGCTAGCCACGAGCTCCTCTATGAGCTCTATGAGCTCCTCTATGATCTATAATAACGTGTTTATATACCAGGGATGTTATGGAGCTCCGTAACCGTAGCCGAAACTATCGGATATCCGAAATAAAAATATATCCGTAAACGTAACCGTATCCGTTTCACAAGTTTCGGATAGTTTCGTATAAAGACGGAGTCTAAATTAAAGGACATGTTTCGACAGGTTTTTGTTTCACCGTTCACGCGCCACGTGAATCTTGCCATCTTGTTATTTCTAGTCATAACAAAACCTCTTGCGTAACTAGTTAGTTTTTATTTAAAAGTTGATAATATACACAAGCTTCGGTTACGTAACCGAAGCTATCCGAAACTAAAGGATAATCCGAAATAATTACATGTCCGTAACCGTATCCAAAACCGATATAATCTTATTCCTATTTTTTTTTTTATAATGGGCTTGCTCTTGACCACAATCAGGTCAAAAAAATAATTCTGCATCATTTCACAACGATTTTTTAAAAATCGTTGTTCCTACCCAGGAATCGAACCCGTTGGATTTGAAAAAAAAAACACATCCTGTATTATTACGCCATCCGAAAGTGTAGCCAATAAGGATCAAATTCTTGGAAGTAATAACACATGGCAAATTTATCCTAAGTATAGGTATCGTCGGGATAATTAATGTTTAAAATACTATGTGTTTTGTCTCTTACATGGACACACACTGGAATTTCTTAGTGGTTGCTCGGAGTCTAAATCAGAACCCACTTGATGGCAATGGATGCGTCTGTTATGAAACTTAAACATAGCTACTTAATATTCGTCTCGTTTAGATAAGTTCAGATAACAAAATACTACCTCTATATTCGTGACAATCTAAGAAGTCAGATGTGACAGCTGAGTAGAAAGGGATAGAAGATCGATTTACCACTAAGTGTGAAAGAGATTTTGTTCATGTCATATGCTTTCATACTTACTAAATAATAAAGCAGTGTTGTATCTTGCTGTCAAATCCGACATCTTAGATTGTCAAAAATATAGTCCTTAAACAAAAAAGATTACGCATGCAAAGTAATCTAAGACAGATTTCTCGTGAAAACGCTGTCAACAACACAATATGTTGTGACGTTTAATTTGCAAGAAAGCTGTATTAAAGCTGTTTAATAACGTGACCGCTCCGCTCGTTGAATTCATTTGAAAACGATGTAGTTCTGTGTTTAAGATGCTGCGATTTTGTGTTGTCGTTTTTCTTGGTGTTTATTATTATTATTTCTTTAGTTCAGGAAACGGTGGTCCATACAAATACAATACACAACAAAGATATATAAAAAAACTAATACATATAAAATATAAACTAAGACATACGAAGTGACAAAGTCGTGTTACGTTGCGCGGTGTCGTGTAGCCTACCACGAAAACGTCGGTAGACTACACCCTTCGGCCAAAACTCTTCCTTTAGGAACTTGTCGAGATGTTGTGTCGGAACCCGCACCACAAACGACTTCAAGTTGGTGTTGTGACGCGGCTCCAGCTTCTCGAACCTCAAGGTCCATCTGGTCTTCACGATCATGTACTCCTCGATCTCCTCAACTTTCGTGGAGTGATGTACTCGAGACACATAGAACAACGTTAAGAGGACCATGTTTTCGAACCAGTTTCGCTGCCATGATTTTTTAAATTTTATTTTAGTACTAGTTTTTGACACTCATATAAGTCGGAAATTAGCCCAAAGGATTGATATTCTGGGAAAAAAAATATTGTCCTTTTTCACATTCAACCCATTTTTTCCCAAATTCAGAGTGAACAGGTTTTTTCTGGGTAAGCTCACTCCATCTCTGACTTTGTGATTCTGTCACCTTTGACCTAAACTATGTAAAGTCAAGAGCAAACCCATCTTAAATAAAAAAAGTCCATTCAATAGTTCATCCCAGTTGGTCAGTTGTTTAGTCGTGAAAACAATAAAACACAGATTACCAAACATATATTTACAATATTATTTAATAGTATGCTACTCATACCATTAAATAATATTTTAAATATCTGTTCGGTAATCTCTCTATCCTAACCTATCATACAAACCAAATAACGCAGAACATTTCACTATCCCAAATTTAATAAAAATAAAACCTTAAATTTCAACAATGACCGCTGAATAGATAAGTTTGTAAAGTAATATTATTTTAACTAAACCAGACAGTAGGTATACAGACTAAAAAAGTCATAAAACAGTAGCAAAAACCCGTCCGTCTGTCCAAAGACTTAATTACGTCATTCAAAATTCCTAATGCGTAATTGATGCAAATTTTAAAGGGTCTAGCGTTATAAAGGTTTAAGCAGGTAAAATATTTAGTCTCAGGCAGTGGTTCCCAATCTTTGGGCCAGGCGCATACATACAATGTTTAGTCGAGTTCTGAGGGCCTTTTTTAGGGTTCCGAATATCCGTAAAGAACGATTGAGGAGCTCGTGGCTAGATAATAACAGCCGCACGGGTCGAACTTCAAGGTTAAGCAACGCTTGCCATGGTCTGTGGATAGGTGACCATCTTAACATACCGAGTTTCCTCCGTGCCTCGGAAAGCACGTTAAGCTGTTGGTCCCGGCTGTCATTTGTAGATCTTTGGCAGTCATTACGGATAGTCAGAAGCCAGTAAAAATCTGACCACCAGTCTTGCCATGAAGTACCGTATTACCCAGTTATTGGGTTGTGGAGGTCTGGTAGGCAGCCGTTCCTCGTAAAATACTGGTATTCAGCTAAATCCGGCTTGACTGGAAGCCGACCCCAACATAGTTGGGAAAAGGCTCGACAGATGATGAATATCCGTAAAGAACGGAACCCTAATAGGTTTCCTTTGTTGCCCGTCCGTCTGTCTGTCAAGACCCTTTATTAGGGAACGTGTGGAGGTATTGGGTTAAAACTAAAATCATATACTCAGATCTACAGTCCCTTAAAGCTGTGAAAAAAAAAATACTTCCAAGTTTACGTAAAAAAAGATACAACCATTTACTCCGCAAAAACTGTATATTTCGACACTCTCAAGGGAATCAAAATGTGTAGATTATTTCCCGATGGCTTACAACAAATTTGGCAAGTCATACCGTCATAGACTACAAGTATAGGGAAAAGGCTGAAAACTATACATATATGTAATTAAATCATAAAAAAATTAGTCTTTATTTGAAAGTAATTAGAGGCTACAAATGTGTACGGAACCCTCAGTGGGCGAGTCCGACTCGCACTTTTCCGTTTTTTTTAAGGATGGGATATCATCAAATGACTCCTCCCGCTCTGGGTTAAGCAGAAGATAGTGTCAGACTCTCACTGACTAAAACCCATCCGTGTTCCTTCTAGTGCCCTTTGCGTTCTAGGGCCGCGGTTATTTGACCTGGGACTGGAGACAAGAAATCGAGAAGAAAATTGAATTGAAAAATATCTAAAAAAATCTTATTTCTTAAAAATGTTCAGAATTTGAAGCTTCATTTCGTTGCTTTGAAATCAAAAGTAAAGTGAATTTTCATATTTTTCTAATTTTCTATCATAAAATCAAAACATTTAATGTTGTTATAGAAACTTAAAAAATGAAAAAACTTCTTATCAAAGGGCAAATTGTAATTCTTTCAATATTTATAATTTGGTGTAAAATTTGGAAGCAATGTAAAAATTGTTATAGAAATAAATAAAATGAATTAATGAATTCTTTTGTTTTTTAAACTAACGATCGTTTTTGCATGTCAGTTGCAAACTGTCAAAATAGCTTTAATTTTCCAACATTATTCACAATTGCTACTGAAATGCAGCTGCAATGGCTGCTTAAAATGTAAGTAAAATTGTCCCTCTGTTTGTATCAATGATAAGTTTAAGATGAAAAGAGTAAAAAAATTAAACCCCACGCGGGCCTTTTGGGCCTTGTGACCCTAGAGGTTGGGAACAACTGGTCTAAAGCCTGTTACCCAAAGTTTGGTTGATATTATAAATTCTGTAAGTTCATACGAGTTTCAGAGTATTTCGTTAGGCACGGCTTAATGAAGTGTGAGGCGAGGGGCCTTCCTGTGTGTGAAGTACTTTTGGTTAATGTATTTAGCTGGTTTTGGACGCTACTCACGTAAAGACAGGTGTTCATAAAGATGTCGGCTCTGAATGTCGTTATTAGGCTTCGTATATGTTTGTTCAATCCTACTTTCTACGTTAGAATCAATCATGCCATATTGGCCAAATGGATCAAACAAATTCCATCCGTTTGGCCAATATGGCGTAGAGAACTAAGACGCACTTGGGTGGATTAGTTTGACAATCTAATTGACACAGTTTTTTTTTTACCTTCTTCAACTCGGCCGAAAATGATTCAATTCTCTGTTATTCTGCTAGGAATATTTTTCCATTAATTTTAATTATATTCTGTAAATCTGACGATTTCAGTTACATTTTTAAATGAGCTTTTTAGTGTTTTTTTTTTGAGTCAGTTCACTTAATTTACTCGACATGAACTACATCTAGGTGCGACTATTAAAAAAAAAACAGCCAAGTGCGAGTCGGACTCACACTCGAAACACACGAAAGGTTCCGTACCATAAACTTTTTTTATTAATTTTTGTTATAGGGGCAATAGAAATAAACCTTTTTTTTTTTTATTTGTAAAGGGTTTGCTCTTGTCTCTAGTCTATGTCAGAGATGACAGAGACAAAGTCTACGATGGAGCGAACCTACCCAGAAGAAGCCTGTTCACTGTAACTTTTGCTAAAATCTCAACTGTCTACCTATTACGGTTCTTGATATACAGCTTGCTGACAGACAGCGAAGGCTTAGTAATAGGGTTCCGTTGGTTACCCTATGGGTACGGAACCCTAAAAAAAGATACAAGTGGCACAAAAAAATTAATAATGCATTATAATTTTGAAATACCTAATTAATTATGATTATGTATCAAAACAATGTCACCAATCCATTTCGCGCCTTGGAACACAAAGCTCGGACTGTATTCGCTTCTAGATGTTTTGAAACTATCGACGTCATGCGTCGTGATAAAATTAATGACATTTTCATTTTGAAATAATTCAAATGTTCATAAATATTTATTTTTTTAATAAATATGTAAAAGTCAATCTATTAGTATACATCTATACCAATATATAAAGCTGAAGAGTTTGTTTAATTCAACACGCTAATCTCAGAAACTACTGGTCCGATTTGAAAAATTCTTTAAGTGTTAGATAGCCCATTTATCGAGGAAAACTATATAGGCTTTATATCATCACGCTAATACCAATAGGAGTGGAGCAGACGAAGTTGCGCGGGTAGTAGTAGTAGTAGATAAATAGTGTGCTGCCGTTGTAAGACGATCGTCGTAAAATAGCACCGTGTACGTGTTTAAACTGTAATAATCATCATCTGCCTAGCCTTTTCCCAACTATATTGGGGTCGGCTTCCAGTCAAGCCGGATTTAGCTGGATACCAGTATTTTACGAAGAACAGCTGCCTACCAGACCTCCACTACCCATTAACTGGGACCCTTATTCTTTGTCCATTTTTAAAACGATGGTAAAAAATCACTGCCTTTCTGTTTGATCATTTTCACTTGGTTTCTATGCTGCTTTTTTTATTTGTTACTTAATTATAGTTGTATACATTTATCTATTATATATTTATTTATATAAATCGTACACCTAAGACTACCTGCAGTACTGTCTTTCCATTTTCTTTGAAATCCATCCAAAGGTTGTCTTGAAAAGATCGCTTTTAGCGATAAGGCCGCGCATTGTGTCACCCTATGTAATGTTTTCTTCATCTATCTTTTCTGTAACTTATATGGTGTACACAATAAAGAGTATTCTATTCTATTATAATTAATTCTATTTGGGTAACACGGTTCTTCGTGTCAAGACTGGAGTCAGATTTACTGGCTTCTGACTATCCGTAACGACTGCCAAAGATCTACAAATGTCAGCCGGGACTAACGGCTTAACGTGCTTTCCGAGGCACGGAGGAAACTCGGTACGTTAGATGGTCACCCATCCACAGACCAACCTTGGCAAGCATTGCTTAACCTTGAAGATCGACCCGTACGGCTGTTATTATCTAGCCACGAGCTCTCGTTTAAACTATAATAATGTCTCAAGAAAATCAAACAAAAACTATTCTAATCTAACACAGCAGTACTTTTTAACTCGAGATTACCAGCTTTTGTTCACACAGACTAACAGAGAATTTTGTAATATTAACAATATTTAAATAAACAAACTGCTGGCTATCTCTGCTAAGTTCTAAGTTAAAGTTGCGTTACAGTACCCATTAAAACTTTGATGTAACTTGTATGGGAGTTGGTGAAGCACTGTTTTGTAATGCTTAAGGCTGATGCTTTCATGGTAATATGGGCCTAACTAAGTGAGTGTTTTGGGTGAAAATTACCTGAATGAAATGAAAAATATTACAGTGTTAACGATCAGGTTTTTATGCGTATTTGTGTAAGTTTTAATCATTAAAACAAACAAACAAACCTCTTTCCCCAAACGCATATACCTACTGTCTCCGTACTGTCGTGGGTAAAAAAATGAGTGCATATATCGAGAGAAAATAAAAATAAATATTGTAAAGCCTTTTAGGGACTTTTTACAGGTTATTTTTAAGAAATATGTAAGATAAGATAAGATAGTTTTATTTTCATAGTGTATGAAATAGTAACAATTATTATTATTTATTTACTTCAGATACTAATAATCCATATTTAAAATTCACACATGTCAACTTTAAATTATAAAAATACACAAAAATAAAATCGAAATGAAAATAAAACTGAATTCAAATTAAATTAACTAATTACAATAAAATATTTCATCATTAAAATAAAAGTCAGAATGACCTTAAAATCAAAAATTAAAAATAATAATTAAATATTGTTGTTAAAACCTTTTGGCTCAGGAGTTATAATTTGCGAAAATAACTCTGTCTGTCTGCCTGAGCCTTAGATAAAGATACTTTTTAACCTGATAGCATATTTCAATGAGTATAATATAACATTTCTAATGCGTAAAGTCACGGTCAGAAGCTAGTTAAAAATTAAAGTATAGATTTTGTGTATTTATTAATACACAAAGTTTATACTTTAAATCTACACTTTAAAGTAGCATAAAGTTTTTATTGCTACTTTTTCTCTCTTTATTTTACTCCCACATAATATTCAATTCGAAATACAAAAAAAAGACAATATCGCTTAGGTACTTAAAACGTTCCACAAACTAAACCAAACAGCCTGCTTACCTAATTTAAAAGCTATAACGAGCTTCAAGATACCGTTTAGAAACTGCACATCCCAAAATTGGGTACGTGGCTACGTGGTTCCGTGGCTGGCTGAAAATTTAGCCACCGCATAATCTTTTATTTACCGCCCAAGTAGCTGAATACGATGCACGTAATACTGGCATACGAGGTATACAGGCATACGAGGTGTGGCAGAGAAAATTACGTGCAAAAATATGTTGAGAGCAACTTATGTTTATGCAAGTGGTTTCCTGCGGTGTTTAGGCAAGACTCAGTTTTAAGATAGTTTTAGTTTATATTTGGTATTAAGGGTGTTTATTGAGATGCAGTAGAGCTCATTTTGCTTAGAAATATAAAATGTGTTGATGCTGGTTTTGTAAAGCAGTGGAGCGAGTGGCGTTCATGAACTGGAAGTGTTGGTCTTCTCATGGTGAGATGGGCAGATGACACTGTTGCCCACAGGTAGAACCTGGATGATGGTGCCACAGAAGTGTCGGGAAAACGAAAAGGTAATTCTGTGATCAGCAGTAGCCGAAATGAGGCTTTGAATTGTGATGATGAGGAGGTATTAAGATTCGTTTTCTGAATGATTTTCTCTGTTACAGTCATTTGCCAATATTGACAACAACGTGATTCTTGACTGTTTGTGTCCGATGACAAGTAATTGTATTTGCCAAATCTTTGTTTGAATATAATACTATAAAGAGGAAAGATTTGTATTTTTGTATTTTTAATCGATTTAAAAAACTGTTATATTTGTAACGAATAAAGTCAAAAATTAATGGATCGATTTCAAAACTTCTTTGACCAGTAGAAGGCTACATTATCCTTGAGTAACAAGGGCTATATTTATTACTAGAAAAAAAGGGATCCATAAGAAAATTGCAGCGCGGATGAAGTCGCGGGCGAAGTGCTACTTCCTAATATTAACAAACGTCAAGAATTCAGCAATTTCCAGTTTAAAAGTGGCACTCTAAAACTCTTGTCTCAATAGCTAGACTGTTCAAAATGGACCACTGTATGCAAATTTCATACAGCCAAGATGGCGATGTTGGTCGTTGTTATATTTTATTTACTACGTGAACACCTGAATGCTTTCCGCTAGCAATATCAAAGGATATGTGAATGTAGAACGTTGGTACGTCAGCTAGCATTATGATAACCTCGAAAAACAAACCCACACGGTCTCTCTTCCCTGTTTTCAGGGAGTCCGCCGATCTCCTGAAAACGACTGAGGGATTATGTTAAGCTAGCCTCGGGCTCATGATCATGCATTTCAAAGGAAATAGAATCTTTTTGAATACTTAACTAGTAACAGCGAATAAATTTCCCAATGTTGGGACTCAAAATTTGAGCCGATACGGAAATAAGAAGAATACTAAGTTAACAGGGTAGATGAAAAAAAAAAATCTAACTTGTCCATCAAAAATATTTTCAAAAAATATTGGACCCGTATTTTTTCGTTATATAATAATATTTTTTTTTTACAAGCACGCGCTTGAACACCATCTCACCTGATGGTAAGCGATGATGTGGTCGAAGATGGAGCACGCTTGCCTAGAAGTAACCTATTCACTCTTGACTTAAAGACTCCCAGTTTGTAGCTATCATATCATCCATATTTGTTATTAAATTTACAAACTTATAAACGTTGGTAAATAATAAATGTTAATAATAATATTGATTGAGTGGCAGATCCAGGTGGACTCACCGGTGATGATGGCAAATCACTATATGACTGCGTGCAGCCGTATCCAGCGAGCCAGCATCGGAGAGTCTCAAAGATCCGCCAGCGCGCGCAGGATGGTGTTGGGACTGACATTATAGAAGCGCACCGTTTGCGCATGATGGCCGCAAAGCCGTCTGTGTCAGCCGCCGTGAACATCGCGGAGGCGTTGCAGTGGATATGATAAAGCAAGAAATACGTGTCCTGTATTTTATGGAAATGTATCAGACGGAATACATAATTAGTGGAGGCTGTTTTATTTGAAAGGAGATATGCACGGTTTCTGAAGTAATTTATCGGTCGTTGATATATACATTAACGCTATTTTACGATGGCATCGCTTGGTCGGTGGCTATCGGGCAGATAAACGACCGATAGCGTACCTCAGAAACCACGTATTCTTTTTTTTTTAAGGATGGTTAATTATCAAATGACTCCTCCCGCTCTGGGTGGAGCAGAAGGGTGTCAGACTCCTACTGACTAAAACCCATCCATGTTCCTCCTAGTACCCTTTGCGTTCCAGGGCCGGGGTGACTCTTTAGAATACATTCCGCAACCCTGGCAGGCACTGACCCTTGCGGGTCCACTGACCCTAGCGGGCCCAGCCGGGCATTCATAAGCCTGTTATATGTTCTAAGTTACTTATTTTATTAATTTTGACTTTTTTCACTCTAAATATTCCAAGATAATTGAATCAGTTATTGTAAAACCTTTCAAAACCAATACAAAGCAAACACCCAACTCACAAGCACCAACTTGCAAACTATTTGGCCAACTAAGTGCCCA
This sequence comes from Lacanobia oleracea, assembly GCA_950371165.1. Classification (NCBI taxonomy): domain Eukaryota; kingdom Metazoa; phylum Arthropoda; class Insecta; order Lepidoptera; family Noctuidae; genus Lacanobia; species Lacanobia oleracea. The sequence goes on along the minus strand of OX493406.1, from coordinate 3,997,828 downwards.
AAATGGCGCTCACCTCTATGCAAATTCAAATAGCCAAGGCGACGGTGGTCGACGTAATCTTTTATTTACATCACCTGTATGCATGTAGGTGGTATAATATTGAAGCATTTATGTGCAGTTATGCAAATACATAGAAGGATATTCTCAGCTTGGTAGACTATATGGGCAGAATGTATAATTGTATAGTGATGGCTCCATTAAGGAGGTGTGCCAATGAAGTGAAGATATTTTGGAAGAAGATGTTAAGCGAAATATTGAGATGACTTTGTGCAATGGAGATCTTAAGCTGTATTTGCCAATTTTGTACTTATGTCCTTTTTGCCAGCCTGCTATCTGTATAAGTTGATTAATAGTATTTGACTTCTACACTAGACCGCAAAGAAAAAAAATCGGCAAGAAAATCTTCTATATCTTCAAAAGTGTTATATTATTTCATAAAGAATATTTGCATGTGATTAAATGAAAAAAAAAACAAGTTTTTATTTTTGTGAATGTAAATTAAATAAAAATATTATGTAGTTTTCCAGTATTTTCGTAAATTTAAATTGGTTACAGATATGCCGTTTTCACGCATTTAAGTACTTTGTATTGCACTACTGTTATGCGATTTGGCAATGCTGCGGAATATTCTGCTATTCTTCTATTAGAGCTTCTTTAATTTCACGTAGCGTGATTGGCGGCGGATTCCGCTGACGTACACGTCGTCCCAGTTCATCCCAATGTGTTTATAAAGGTTACCAACGACTTAATACTAACTCTCCGCTGTCTGCGTCTGGCTTTCAGCAGACTGTATCTCATTTTGTGCTGTCGCTAAAACAACAAGAAAAAATACAACGGGTTGCACTCCGAGAGTGCCAGCAGAAGTGAAAACTTGAATACGTGCTTCTCCCTCCTTCTTACGAATTTTCGATCAGGGTCACGTGTCCTGACGCGAGTTTAACATTTTTTACCCATCAAAAAAAGTTTACAACGCCACTAAAATGAACGAAGAATTCACTTCAAAAATAATTAAAGGAGCCTATATGGCCCATACGAGAAACATGATTTCATGACGAGTTCGACTCGCACTTGGCAGATTTTTTAATGACAACTTCCAGAAACTTCATTTCTTACCACACCTGTAGGAATGTAGATGGTAATATTGAAGCATAATGTTGTCTTGTGCAGATACATGGAGTGTAAATTCTCAGCCTGCTTGTGTACGGATAGAAAATTTATAGTGATTGGTCCTCTGAGGAAGTGTGGCAATAAAGTCAGAGCAGAATTTAATCAAAGAAATTAATGATAGATTGATATTATTTGAGTAAGTGGCTTGTATTACAAATAGTACAAAAGTTAACTGTCTAGGCAAATTAAAAAAATAAATAAAGGGTGTCTACGAATACAAGAAACATGATTCCATGATGAGTCCGACTCGCACTTGGTATGTTTTTTTAAAGACAACTTCCAGAAACTTCACTTCTTCACACACCTGTACGAATGTAGGTGGTATTAATGCAACATATGTTGTCTAGTGCAGATACATAGACGTAAATTATCAGCTTGCTTGTAGTGTATGTATAGAATTTATAGTGATTGCTCCTTTGAGGAAGTGTGGCAATAAAGTGAAAATATTATGGTAGAATTTAAAGTCAACTTTGAGTAAGTGATTGATATTAATTTTGAATAAGTGGCTTTTCTTACTAAATTGTGTAAGGAACATAGGTGTTTGGCAGGGTATTTTTAGAGTTTCATACTTCAAGAGCAAAATACCTTATTACTAAAACGCTGCTGTCTATTCAAATGTCTGTCAGCGGGCTATATCTCATGAACGTACTAGGTAGACTGATAAAATTTTCAGAGTGTGATATTATAGGGAGCCTATACGACTTATAAGAGAAACATGATTTCTTGGTGAGTCCGTCTGGACAGATTTTTAGGGTTCCGAACAAAAACGGAACCCTTATCAGGATCACTCGTGTGTCTGTCTGTCCGTCTGTCACAGCCAGTTTTCTCCGGATACACTGGACCGACTCCGTTGAAATTTGGTACACGTAAGGACTTCTGTGACTCACACACGGAAGCGTTGCGTAAATTATACAATTTTTAGTACAGGGGTCACTTTTGCGAGTCAAAATAGAAAATAAAAAAAAGTTTTTTGTACAATATCGTGTGATATATCAAATTAAAGGGTTTTAATGATGTGGTTTCAAAGTTATTCAAGAAATTAGACAAAAAATGACCATTCCTCCCCCCCTTATCTCCGAAACTGGATTTTGAAAAAACTGGAGGTGATAAATCTTTACCTATAGATTACAGGAAAATCTATAAGAATTCTAAAGTGTTAAAATAACATGTTAAAAAATAGAAACTCGTTAGTAGTGCGTGTCGTAGTGCGAGTCGAACTCGCGTGCAAAGGGTTCCGCCTTTGCACGCGAGTTCGACTCGCACTTGGCCAGATTTTTTAAATAATAACTTACAAAAAAACCACTTGAATTGAAGCATATGTACTCTTGTCCAGATACATAGAATTCTCAACTTGCTAGCGTATGGATACAATGTAAAGTGATGGTTCCTTTGAGGAAGTGTGGCAATAAAGTAAGAGGTCATTTCGGAGAATTTAATGGAAACTGTATGGGTTGATTGATAATAATAAAATTTTGAGAACGTAACTTGTTTTACTAAATAGTGAAAGGAAACAAAGTTGTTTGTCTGTGTATTTGCTCTGTGGATTTTATGTGGTTATTACCATAATTATCAGCCTTATTCCCTCTAAATTTTAAGGGTGTATTTGCTTAGCACTTTCAATTTTTTTTAATGGAATAAATGTTGTGGTTTTTACATTAGTTTAATGAATTTCTTGAGGCTGTTAATGGTGAACCAAGGATATTCATAATAAACCAACATAAATCACAACTTGTTAATAAATTGCACCGGTGCAAAATCCGGGTAAGTTGGAAGCATGGTCTGCAAGATACATGGTTTTCATTAAATGGGATTAAAGAAGGCACTTCATAACGCGTACACTGTACACATTAGTTTTTTTAATAATATTTAAGGAAAAACATGAAAGTGTCCAACTGTGTTTGGTGTAAAATAAGACATGGATGTATTTCTTGTTTATTCTTCATCCATGTGTAAATCTGCGGGCTGTATCTCAAGAACCGTAATACGCAGATAGTTGACATTTTCACAGACTGTGTTTCTATTGCCGCTTCTTCTTGAGATAGAGCCCGCTGACAGACAGACGGTATGTATGTATGTATGTATGTATGTAAATCGGGCTGGTTTCCGCAACTCCACGACTAAGCGCGTATTTTGCGTGTAGGTGGGACAAATGCGTCATTCGATCCACCCCAGCTCCCCAAGGAAGGCCAGCAACGCCTTGGTGTTACTAACTATCTCGCAGAGGGTACCTGGGTTTCCGAAGTACTTTGCCCTGTAATCCGCAACCACCGGGCAGCTTAGAAGCAGGTGTGCTGCTGTCTCATTCTCCTCCATGCAGGCTCTGCATAGCGGGCTGTCAGTGACTCCTATAGCATAGAGGTGTTTATTAAAAGACCCATGGCCAGTTGTTACGGCTGTGACTGAACGCAACTGTTGTTTAGTCAGTCTTAGGGCTTGTTTTGTGAAACGGCCATTTATAGAGGGAAGTGCCTCCTTGGCCTGCCTACACTCACTATGGTCAGCCCATAGCTTGTGATGTTTATCTCCGGTGCGTTTCCTTACCAGATTGCGTAAGTACCCGAAAGGCAGCGGCACGATGGGCTCAGGTCCCATTGCTGACAAACTAGACCCCCTTCGGGCGAGTTCATCCGCAGCGTCGTTGCCTCGAGATTCACTGTGTCCCTTGATCCATTGAATGGTTACTTTGTTGTGTCTACCAACCTGGTTTAGACGTTGGTGACACTCGAGAATCAACCCAGAGCTCACTGTGTGGCTGTTCAGAGCTTGCAGGACAGCCATGCTGTCCGAGAGTATGCGTATTGAGTGGTCCTTAACTTCCCTGGTTAGGATGGCTGATGCCGCCAGAGAAATGCCCATGCATTCAGCCTGGAACACTGTGTTGTGGACCCCCAATGGTGTGGCTATGTGGATATTGAGATCCTCTGAGAAGATTCCCGCACCAGTACCTGTACCTGTTTTTGATCCATCTGTGAAGATCCGCAGCTCGGCGGGGCAGAGCCCCTCGCACCGATGATCCTCATGCAATTGGATTTTGTATTTTTTATCGAAGATAAATTGCTTGGGCACCCGGTCATTGATTGCCTTTGTTATGGGGAGTTCATTGTTGAGCTCCTCGAGCAGAGCGGTGTGTCGTGTGTCTCTCTTACTCCAGAGACCTAATGTTTTAAGGCGTACTGCTGCCATCGTCGCTTCCTGTTGTATAAACAAGTGTAGCGGAGGGAGCCCCAGCATGGCTTCCAGCGCCGCAGTTGGAGTAGTCCTCATGCAGCCCGTCGTTGCCATGCAGGCCAGCCTTTGCATGTGTTGTAACTTGTTTACGGCTGTAGCTAGCTTTGAGCGTGGCCACCACACCACGGCCCCGTAGGTTACCATGGGCCGAATTACTGCGCTGTACAGCCATAGTATTATTTTGGGAGATAGGCCCCACTTCTTCCCTATCATTTTCCTGCATTGCCAGAAGGTAATGCAGGCCCTGTTTAGTTTGTAGTCTAGGTGATTACTCCAGCTTAACTTACTGTCTAGGATGACGCCTAGATACTTTACCTCGTTAGACAGCTGGAGCTCTGTATTGAAGAGCATAGGTAGCCGGTAGTGGCCTAGTGCTCGCTTTTGAGTGAACATGACTAATTCAGTTTTCGTGGGGTTTACCGACAGATCATATTCGTCGCACCATCTTTCCACGATGCGTAGTGCTTGTTGAGTAAGGTTGCAGATCGTTCCAGTCACTTTCCCTGACACTAGGATTGCGAGGTCGTCAGCATAACCTATTGTGTAGTAACGATGTGCGTTGAGTTTGGTGATCAGGTCATCAATTACCAGATTCCACAGAAGAGGGGAGAGTACACCCCCCTGCGGGCAGCCTCTGGCTATCAGAGCCAACTGCTGCTCTTCCTCAAGGCGAACCACTCGTTTGCTTAACATATTAGTTATCCAGTCATTTAGTACCTGTTCCACGCCGTGTTTGGAGAGAGCGGCACTAATGCTGGAAAAGTTTGTCTTGTCGAAGGCTCCTTCGATGTCTATGAATGTGCCCAGGCAGGACCCTTTCTGGTGAATCGCTTCCTCAATCTGGTTCACCACCAGATGAAGAGCGGACTCTGTCGACTTACCCGAGCTGTATGCGTGTTGGTTACCATGCAGTGGTATTGTTTTTAAAACGCCATCACGTAGTTTCCTTTCACACAGTCTTTCCATTGTCTTTAGTAAAAACGAGGTCAGACTAATAGGTCGATAGGATTTAGCGTTTGTGTAGTCACTTTTACCTGGCTTCGGAATGAATATGACTTTCACTTCCCTCCATCCTTTAGGAACGTATCTAAAGGCCAGGCACGCTCGCATTAAGAGCACCAGTTTTGTTGCAACAGCGGTACCTCCCCACTGTAGTAAGGCAGGAAACACGCCGTCGGGACCTGGTGCCTTGAAAGGTTGGAAGCTTTTGATGGCCCACTGAAGTTTTTCCAGCGTAATCATCTTTTCTGCATAAAGCCAGTCATCATCTGATGGTGTTTGGATAACGTCAAGCCATTCATTTACCTGCGCGAATACGCTGCCTGGGAAGTGAGTTTCTACTAGGAGACGTTGCGCTTCTTCAGGTGTCGTGGTCAACGTGTTATCGGGTTTCCGGAGTGTGGCGATCTCAGGTTTGTTCTGTTGCGCCAGTATTTTCCTTACCCTGTTTGCTTGTTGGCATGATTCAATGTTACCACAGAATTTACGCCACCCTGTAGTTCTTCTGAATCTGATGCATCTCTTGTAGCTCGATTTGGCCGCGTAATAAGCGTCCCAGTCCTCATCACTACATGTGTTCATGGCTCTGTTAAGAGCCTTTCTTACCTTACCGCGTTTGCGCTCCAGGTCTGCACCCCACCAAGGTTGTTTACCCGGTGTGTCGCGCGGAATCGTTTCTGGGCAGGCGATTCGGTAGCTGTTTATCAGCGATTCGGTGAGTAGTGTTACTTGCGCATCGATCTGTGCCGTGTCCGCAAGCAACTCCGAATCGCATGATGGTACAAGCCTTGAGGTAAGGTTGCGTGTGTACACCGATATATCCGTGTTGCGAGGATTACGCGTAGGTTGTTTGGGTGGTATACAGACCTGGATGTCGAAGCGGATCCACCTGTGGTCTGAGCAGGAAGCCTCATTCGAGACTTGCCACCCAGTGATTAGTTCCGCTGCTCCCTCCGTAGCCAGAGTCAGGTCTATGATAGTACGACTGCGTCTGGTCACGAAGGTTGGTTCCGAACCCGTGTTTAGTAGGGATAGGTTAGTAGTGAACAGATAATCAACTAATGTCTTACCCCTTGCGTTTTGCGTCTCCATCCCCCACAGTGGATGGTGTGCGTTTGCGTCGGTCCCAATGACAATCTCATCCCTGCTGTTTTCACAGTGCGTGATGAGGCGGACCAGGTCGTGTGGGGGCGGTTCCTCCGCCTCAGGCATATATACCGAGGCGAAGACGATAGCCAACTTAGTGGCTCCCCGCTGTATGTTCAGCCTAGCAGCAGAGACATCTCTGCAACAGAAGTCGTTTAATAGCTGTGTTTTAAGGTTACCTGTGACATAGATGCACGATCTAGGGTGATCATGGTCCGCAGTAACAAGGAGCTTACCACCAAGATTGGAGAGTCCTCGTATGTGGCCACCCCTAATCCACGGCTCTTGGATCAGGGCAATGGCCGTGTGTTGAACCTCCAGCCACTTGCGGAGTTGAGCCGTCGCGGTCTGGCTGTGGTGGAGGTTAGCCTGCACGACTTTACAGGCCGACAAAAGGGACGCCATCACCGGCAAGACCCTCCTCGTCGCCCTCAAGTCGCAGCCCGGCAAACAGGTCGCCCTCGTCGAACCCGTCCCCTCCCGGGTCTGAAGCCGGGGACAACATTACGTCGTCCGGCTCCCCCCCCGACGAAGGGACGGCACCCACGGTGGCGGCAGGGTCGGCTGAGTCTGCTGCTACAGCAGGTTCGGCCGCAGTTGCTTCCGGGTTGTTTGGCGGAGAATCGGTGTCCTCTGCGTCTTCCAGCGGCTGTTTCGTGATCGGGTCCCAACCCCGAGGGACGTCGACGAACCTGCCGTTCGGACCCTGGAACTTGACGTACACCGCTCCCAAACCAATTGAGAGACGGCGCTCGGCGCTCATCAGGGTCGGAACCTGGTCCTCGGGGATACCCAGCACCACGAACCAGCAAGCCTTCTGCTTCTCGGCGTGCAGCACTACCCACCTCCTTACGTCGATCCAGCGATTCTGGTACCAGAGGGCTCGTCCAATAAAGGTCGAGTCCTCGTAGACTCCCTGGTCGTCGGGGATGGCGATGCCGCAGCGCACCCGCTTCTGGATCTCCGCCTGGCTCTTGACGACTAGCGAGGTGCCAGCCGGGAGAGCCAGGCTGGAGACTGTTTTTTTCAGCCAGGCTAAGGTGAAGTTGTTACCGCACCACAGCTTGAGGACTCCACCGGTGAACAGCGGCTTCGCGTTGAAGGTTGGTCCCGGTGTATCCTGCATAGCAGAGCAGGCCTCACTGATGATCCGCTTGTGGATAGCAGCCAAGACCTTGTCCGATACTCCCTGGCTTATGATGCCCCTCCGGTCGCAGGTTATTGCGACGTTTAGGGACGCACTGGCAGCTTGGGCGTAGCTTCTGTTAGCGATCCTCTGGGATTGGTCAAGCCGCGGCCGCTTGTGCTCTCCACGGGGCGAAATCGTCTCGTTGAGAGCCCGCTTGACCGCAGCCTGGTCACTTCCATCGGATCGCTGCGTTGTGGTTGCCTCCTCGGCCGGACCTCCTGCGGATTTAGATTGCAGTGTGCTAGGCGTTGGTCGGCTAGTGCCGGCCTCAGCCTGCGACCGCTTCCCCTCAGAGAAGTTCAGCTTACCTTGCTTGGTCGGTTTAACCGAGCTGGTGGCAGCAACCTGCTTGTTTTGGGGGGCTTTGCGTCCCCGCCTGCGTTCGTGACGCCGCTCCTTGCGCGTCAGTCTTTCCCTCCTCTTACCCTGGCTTGTAGGAGCTGTAGGACCCGAGGGGCCCGAACAAGAGCAATGGGCTTGTGGAATAGATTTTTTACCCTTGCCCTTGCCTTTACCTTTACCCTTACGAGTAGGCACCTGCCAGGCGCTGGTAAAAACGTCCTCGGTGTTGCTGATCGCCTCCGTGTGACCGGAGGCGGCCGCGACTTGGGAAGCGGCTTGAGGAGCCACAGGAGGAGCGGGAGGGTGTTTGGGAAGGCTACTTCCGGCAGAGGTGTTAGCCGTCTCCGTTTTCGCCTTTGTGTTTAAAGGATCGGTACTGGTCCCATGCAGCGCCGTTCTCCTTTGTTTGGAGTGGGACTTTTTGGTCTTAGCTGCGGTTTTCGCCACAGCCGGACCAGCGCCCGCGCTGGCGCCCACGGCGTGAGCCGCAGGGCATCCAGGGGCGAGCAAGGCACCAGAGGTACCTTGCTTAGGAGCTTTGCCAGCTTTCGCCGACTCCACTCCTGCGGTATTTTCAGTTGGCTTCAATACGTCCATACTAAAAATTTATTTAACTTCATCTTCCTGGCTCCCACCCACCATGGAGCCCGCACCTGGGAACGTCGCACTACTGTGAGTGCGAACGTTAGGACTACCAGGAAGATATAGGTGCGCAAGGCTGGTTTACAGCGCGACATCGGGTGCTCGATCGGGTTGGCAACTAATCAACCCTCACTTACACCGTCAGCATGGCCTTTACCTACCGCTTCGGCCGCCCAAGGACGACCTTAGCGGACCCCACGCACCTCGCCTGTGGCCCTCTGACGGGACACTTTGGCCATTTCCCTACCCTTGGCTAGAAGATAGGGCCACCGTTTTGCTTGAAATCCAGACCAAAGGGGGCGTGTTGCCTCACGGACACATTACCGCCAGTGCCGATCGGCTCAACCCCCCAGGACTCCTTCATCCCCGCTTACGGCGCTCGACTGCGCAGGTCCTAGCGCAGGTGACAAATTTCTCCTACCCGCCGTCAGCTGAGTTTAGTGACGGCCGAGCCCGCAACCACTTCGTCACAGAAGGGTCACAGTTAGGAGGGGAGTTGGGAGGGGTTATAGAGGGGAAAAAGGGTTTAGTGGGATATGGGATGGGACTGAGTGAAAAGCCCTCCACTCTGCGGGTCGCCCGGTGGTTTCAGTTACGTCTATTTCGTAAGGAACTAGACCAAAAACGGGGTGGCAACCTCGAGAAGGTATATCCACCGGACAGACGACAGCCGACAGACAGACGGGCAGGCGGACGGGCGGACGGACGGGCGGACGGACGGGTGGACGGACAGCGTAGGGTTCCGTTGGTTACCCTTTGGGTACGGAACTTTAAAAATAATAAAAATTAAGGTTTATCGTATGGAAAGCTTCGTGTGCGTGTCCGACTCGTACTTTGCCGGTTTTTCCCGTTTCCGTAGGAATTTCGGAAAATCTTCTTTTAGTGCTCCCCTACACTCCCCAAGGAACCTACATGCCGGACGCGAGAGATCACCGCCGCCGATCGCTAAATGCCTACGACCAGCAGTTTCGGCTGTGCGTTTCCTGTCAGTCACACAATCAGTCAATAACGGAAGAATTTTATATTGATTGATGACGATTGATTCCCTAATTAACATTTCAGCATCAAATAAGTTTTCGTGCAAACACCAAGTTAGTTCCTTACATCATCTGCCTAGCCTTTTCCCAACTATATTGGGGTCGGCTGTCAGTCAAGCCAGATTTAGCTGAATACCAGTATTTTACGAGGAGCGGCTGCCTACCAGACCTCCACAACCCATTAACTGAGTAACACGGTTCTTCATGGCAAGACTGGAATCAGATTTACTGGCTTCTGACTATCCGTAACGACTGCCAAAGATCTACAAATGACAGCCGGGACCTCAGGCATTAAGTCCGCCTCTGTACATCTGTGTGCGTAAAGTGTTAAATAAATAAACAGCTTAACGTGCTTTCCGAGGCACGGAGGAAACTCGGTATGTTAAGATGGTCACCCATCCACAGACCAACCTTGGCAAACGTTGCTTAACCTTGAAGATCGACCCGTGCGGCTGTTATTATCTAGCCATGAGCTCCTCGTGTTAGTTCCTTACAATGCGCCTACAAATGCTTGAAACTTGCCAACTGGGCAAGCATTCCGAAATATTCAAAATGGCCAAGCCAAGCACGGCTCGAATCCACCGTTAATTTTCACGGTCTACCTCATCCCAGTTAATCTGTACTTCGGGCTTGTATTTCTTCTGTTTTAGGCAGCCGATGCCCACTTGTTTTATTAGCAAACTGGTATCAGTAGATAATTAGATTGAGGTTTTGAGTTTGTAAGGATTCTTTGGTTTTATGTTTGTACTTATTCAGCTTGAATTAGTTTTTAGGTTAGTGTAATTTAAAGGAATGAAGCGAGAGACACGCTGTTCTTACGTACGCAATGTATGCATCGCATTATGATATCTGGAGTCATGTTTTTTTATAGAAAACTATGCAAAGGAGACACTTATCGTATGTTGCGTTGGATACGATAAGTGTGTTTCAACTGCATAGTTTTTCATATAAAATCAAGAGTCCAGATAACATTATGCGTTGCATACGTGGGACCAGTTTGTCTCTCGTTTGAGAGTCATATAGGTTGAAGAATTATTGTCCATGGAACAATTGCTAATTAATCTTGTTTGAGTGAAGAATCACAATGTGAAAAGAATTCTAGACCTTTATTTACTTGACAGTCTGACTTCGGCCATTACTGGGCATAAGACTTTCTATTTTTTTGCCAATCCTCACGCTTCTTTGGGGCTACTCTCTAAGCCCGAAGTCCGTAGTGTCAGCCTTAGTTGCGGGCGTTTACTGCCCCGAATCACCTAACCAATAAGAATGAATGACAACACGATTTGACAGTTACTGTTTAATCGTATTGTCATCCATTCTAAGTTCGGATTCGGGACTAATCGTAAGTCCGTAGGTAATCATCATCTGCCTAGCCTTTTCCCAACTATTTATTGGGGTCGGCTTCCAGTTAAACCGGATTTAGCTGAATACCATTATTATACGCGGAGCGGCTGCCTATCAGACCTCCACAACCCATTAACTGGGTAACACGGTACTTCTTGGCAAGACTGGAGTCAGATTAACTGGCTTCTGACTATATAGACTAGCCAAAATGACAGCCGGGACCAACGGCTTAAAGTGCTTTCCGAGGCAAGGTGGAAACTCGGTATGTTAAGATGGTCACCCATCCACAGACCAACCTTGGCAAGCGTTGCTTAACCTTAAATATTGACCCGTGCGGCTATTATTGTCTAGCCACGAGCTCCTCAATAAGTAAGTCCGTAGATAATATGGAGTAGAAAACGCCCGCATTTCAGGCCGAAACTACGGACTTCGGGCTTAGAATCCTGACAAAATTCCTGAATTTTGCCCTCGCAATAAAAACCACCTGATTTTATAGATATTTTTTTTTTTACCTATATAAATTTCACCACAAAATACGAGAGGACGTTCTGTAATTTACTCATACACGATATGCACAATTCTCACGATACTCATACACTCAATTCCTGCGTGAATTTCGAAAATTATGCTAAGCGAACCTCTTTCTAGGATGAAAAATATTCCTGTCCTATTCCAGACAAGTTTACCCATTCCGATGGGAATAGGTAACAAACAAACTTACTTTGTTATATTTATATCAGTTTGAATTAATAAGGCTTTTGCTTCGTTTACGTTTTTACACACGTCATACCCACACACACGCTGGTTCTGAGTATTTAATAGTTAGTAATAAGAATAGCAACTAAACTGACCATCGATCACAATCCTAATATGATAACAATTGGTATTTCAGAGTGAAACGCAGATCCATCGGACAATTTATAGATCACAATGTCCGACATCCCGAATATCGTAAAACGGTTGACTAGGCAAGACTGTATCACTTTGAGTATAAATTCGACAGTGTTATGTCTCTTATATTCGACAAATACAACGTATTACAATGTAAGTAAATATTCATTCATAATAGTCATTTGTTTTTTTGATCTTTGGCAGTCGTTACGGATAGTCAGAAGCCAGTAAATCTGACTCCAGTCTTGCTATGATGTACCGTGTTACACAGTTACTGGATGTGGAGGTCTGGTAGGCAACCGCTCCGCGTAAAAATACTGGTATTCAACTAAATCCGGTTTGACTGAAAGCCGACCTCAATATAGTTTGGAAAAGGCTAGGCAGATGATGATGACAATGTAAGTAAATATTGCAAAAAAAAAAAACCGTTATCCCTATATTTTGTCGAGTATGAGTGTGTATAATATTATGCGCACAAAAATGTATGGGACAGTCGATTTTTTGAAGTTGGTAATTAAGGTCAATGATGAGCATAATAATCCCTTTTCAGTTCCAGTGTTTATTATTTTGTTACATGTTGCTTTTATCTCTATGTTCCAGAGCAGTAGACGGATATTGCTGACTTGTTATTTTGAACTAATATTAGATGTTTTTTTTTCTCATATTAGCTTTAGCTAATATGAGAAGTGAAAAAAAGAAAGGGAGGCCTTTGCTCTGAAGTATTTTTTTGAATAAATATTAAGCATTATTTTCAGCCGATTTAAACAAAAGTTGGTGACTTTAGTCAGACATTTTTGACTTTTGCGTAGGGGTAATTTAGTTGCAAATAACTAAAGTAAATCCACTTAACGGATTGCCGAGAAATAAACAATAACCTTGTGCAATAAATACTGCAATATCTATGCATATTCTTCACGACATAACATCCGCAGCGAAATATCAGAAAATCTCAGCGAACAATTTATCTGATTCATACGCAGACGTATGATGTACGGTCGAGACGCTTGCAGGAAATAGCGGCCAGCGTAGGAAATGGATGGACAGACGGACGGGCCCAATAATGGATTGTAAAACTTATATTAATTCTGTGGGCCTTTCGAGAGCAAGATTTTTTGAGTGATTTTAAATATATGTAGAGAAAGATAGATAGGTGGCATATACTTTTTGTGCACTAAAAAGAATTATATAAGTAAAGAAAGAAATATAATATAAAATAAAAAGATAATATAGAATAGAATTATTAATTTAGTAAAAATTATAGTATAGTCTCATTCCAGGCGAGACAAGATAAAGAAGTTGTTCGACGCTCCGAAAACGCGTGGAAGAGCTATTGGTCGATAAAACACCTAATGAAAGGACCCCTTCCACTCTGCCTTAAAAGGAAGCTCATGGACGTATGCATCCTCCCCACCCTCAAGTACGGAGCGCAGCGTGGTCATTAACGCAACGTCAAAAGTCCGCTCTCGGGCTCTGCCAGCGAGCAATGGAACGAAGCATCCTCGGAGTTAGGATAACAGACCGTATAAGGAACAATACTGAAATTGCAGCTGCCAAATTGAAGTGGAACTGGGCAGGCCATATCTGCCGCAAGCCACATGAAAACTGGGCGAAAATAATCACGGTTTGGGTCCCGAACATCAGGAACCGGCGATGCGATGGACCCAAACGGCTGGACTCCTACCTAAAGAAATGGACTCAGATAACTCAGGACAGATTAAAGTTGAAAGAAGGAAGGGAAGCCATTGCCCGGCAGTGGGACACTACGGGCTTAAAAAAAAATAGAATATAGTATAAAATTAAAGAAAAAAGTCAATATGAAAGCAAATAATATTTCTGCGATGTTTCTTGCTAGAAAAGTAATTAATGTATTCTGAATTTTTCTTCTGTAGTTTTCTCGTGGATTTTTCCAAAATAAAAGTAAGTCCTTGCACTAGCCATGTTGTGTGTTTCCATCGGTGAACTAAATAAGAATCAGTGGGTCTAATAAGGCAACTTTAGTAAAATCATATTATAATCGTAATATTTATCACACAACAATCTGTCAAATTTCATTTTCGTCTTTATCGCTAACGCGTTAGGTTCAAGGTTGATTGGGAAAATTTTACAATTTCGGGTAGCGATGTGCTTTCTGATTCTGCTAAACTGGCCTTTTCAGACCCACAAATAAAGTATTACCATTGCTTTTTTATTCTAGAGTGTTTACCTGTAACAAACAACAAACATAATCGTTAGATATTATATTAGTTAACCCAGTTTACCAAATATTATATCTAACAAACATAATCGTTAGGTATAATATTAGATAACCTAGTTTTTGATAATATTAAGAACCCACCTTCGTTCTTGAATTTAGTATTCTGGATAAAAAACTGCTTTAATGCAAAAAATTTAACAGGTTTTCAAGCCAGAATAGAGAATGACAAATGTCAACCAATTTAGAAAACAAAGTGAAAAGTTCATTACGGTAGTCAAGAAAATTACAATGAAAAGAGAGTTGAAACAGCTATATTACTTTAGAGCTTCATTATGTATCTCAACTAGCATATTCAAAGCTAAACTAATTGTGGAAAAACAAAAGCTGGAATTTTCTAGCATTTCCCAGAAACTCAAACACGGTTTAAAGCTTTATGTTTGATTCCTAGAACTAACAATCATTGCCCTTATAGTAGGAATAAGGTAAACAATGAATAATACTAATAAGTTTTCTCTTTGATGGCAACTGGACGTTTTTTTAATGGGGAGTGGAGGGACCACTCCCCATGACAAAACATCTTTGAGTCGTGGACGTTAATGTGAATCCAATTGTAAGCTAACTTTATATTAATAATAATTTATTTATTGGCACACATACGAGTTAATCATCATCATCATTTCAGCCGAAAGACGTCCACTTCTGGACATATATAGGCATTTCTAAGATGGGGGGTTTGCCATAATCACCACGCTTGGCAGGCGGGTTGGCGATCGCGGTGTATGGTGTTGAGTTTTGCAGAGAACGCCGCTGTCCATTCTCTGGCGATTCCCTAAGTCGCCTCTTACGTCAGCCACGGGAAGTGATGCGATGGTATTATTCTTTTACGGCACCCTACGGCACCGGCTGACACCATACGGCAAACACAAGTTAATACACATAAACGCTTTTTCTTTCTTTTTTTTCTTTTTAAATAAAAGTAGACAGCGATAACAACAGAAATGGCCATGGGCAAACTAGGCACATCCTGTATCTTGGTGGTCCATGATAATTGAATTTGCGTATTTAGATATTTTGTGTGGAGCACAATGTTACAAGCTTCTTGAATATAAATATAAAAAAAGATAAGTTAAATATTGAGAGTCAAAAAGCTAAAACCAAAAACTTAAACTAAATTAAAACTACTTCTTCTATTCTGTCACGCTATCATTAACTCCCTTTACTTTCATATCAATCCTCACACAATCCATCCATATTTTCATCAGTCTTCTTCTCCCTGTCCATTCATCCACATTTATATCGTCACCGAAAAGGCAAAAGTACTAAAGTGCCATTTTAGCTAAAATGAGTTTTATATAGGGATGAATTCGGTTTTTTTTTCTCTACGCATTGCTCTTAGTCTTCTAGCAATTTGAACAATACTTAAAAAGTTACTGACGTTTTAGCAGTGTAATTTTTGTTGTAAAATGCTCTTTTTGCAGTTTAGTACTTTGCCTTTCTAGTGACGATATTCATACATAACTCTTCTAGTTACATGCGTTTCATCCTCTAAACATGACCATACCAAGACAAGCGATTCCCTTTTAACTTTCCGTCACTGGCGCCACTTTTAAACTACGTCTAATGTATTCATTTTTCACTTTATCCATTTTCGTCACTCCACACATCCATCTCAACATTCTCATCTCCGTTACATGCAATCTATTTTCATTCGTCTTTTTCACAGCACAAATTTCTGATCTTTACATTACGAAAGGTCTTATCACGGACCTATCACGGTTTCATAGATTTAAAAAGCATCTAATCAATTCTAATATAAAAAATTCTTTCGTTACTGAGTGACTGACAGACAATGCACAGCCGAATCTGAAATTTGGTATGAAAGTTCCTTGGGGAGTGGAGAGTAGCACAGAGGATTTACCGATATTCTCACGTGAACGGGAAAAGACGGGATATGCACGAATGAAGTCACGGATAAAATATAGTATAAGAATAAAGTTGAATTAACAATAAACCTGTACAAAGACTTGGCTTTAATAAATTAAAAAGTAGTGCCAACACATTTTAGTTAGACTCATATACCTCCGAGCCACATCAATCATGATATTACTACCAAGAACCATCAAACAGAATATGTACACACAAACTTCAAACATTACAGTTACCAAGAAATCTAGAATTTTCTTTATCAGGATAAATTACTTCTTCCAAATACATCAAAGTTTTCTCCTAATGCTGTATTCCGAGAAATACAGTTACCAATCTCACTAATCAGAGAAATGAGTGAGAGTGGCGAAAGTGGGGAAATCCTAATACACTTCGGGCCATTGTTCCGATGAAGCATTGATCTTATGTCCTACAAGTCAATTCCGTGTTTTAATCAAGACGGGAGGCTGGGCAAAAATGGCTACGTCTCGTTAACCCGGCCTTATGGCAGTATTCCGATTAAACGAGGTTGTGGTGCGTGTGTGTACAGACTAAAGGGAGAGCCCCCGAGGTTAGTGTTTAAGTTTCGGGGGTAGATTTTCTTGATAGTGTTTGTGGAAGACTGATGGAAGATGAGTAATGTTTTAGGCTTACGGAACTGCTGGGGCTTCCAATCTTTTTGTAACGTTTAACTTTTCAGGAAGGTTATTAATAAATGTAAAAGTAACTTTGCTGTCTGTATGTTACCTTTTTACGTTTTAACGTCTAAATGGATTTGATATAACTTGGCACACGAGTAGACCAAGTCCCGGAATATGGACTTTTATACCGGGAGTACATTTTCTTGGTATAATTTTCGACTTTAATGCGGGTGGATCCGCAAAAAAAAATACTACATATTATAAAACAAAGTCCTCGGCCGCGTCTGTCTGTCTGTCTGTTCGCGATAAACTCAAAAATACACCAATGAATAGAGTGGTTCTCGAGGAAGGTTTTAGTATATAATTTGTCTAGAAAAAATTAGGCATCTTTAAGAAAATTGCAGCGCGGTTGAAGTCAGATGTAGGTACATTAATCCTTGCAGCTAATAGTTAAGGAAGGCGGGACACACTGCGATTAACTCCTGCGGCACACTAACGATGACTTACTGTGGGAACTAAACTATGATTAAAGAGATAAAGCAGGAGACTTGATCAAGGTCACTGAGTTAAAGCCTTTGTCTATGGTTGAAGATAGGAGTTGTATATGTCCGACTAGACTGTACTAGTTTCAGTCATGCAGAGTTGATTTTGAGTATTCCAAAGCTTGCCAAGGTCGGTCTGTAGATGGGTGAACTTCTCAATATAACAAGAGTTTTCTGTGCCTCAGAAAGCACTTCAAGCCATTGGTCCTGATTGTCATTAGTAAATCATTGGCTGTTCTTATGGATTGTCAAAAGTCATAAAAATCTGAAACCAGTCATGTCAGGGGGTACCTTCGTACTGGGTTATGAAAGTCAGGTAGGCAGTCACTCAACGTAAAATACTGGTACTCAGCTTCAATCGGAGAAACTGGAAGCCGACCCCAACATAGTTTTGTTTCTAGTAACGAGACCAACTCCGTACACACACAAGGCCTGCTTTCAGATGTAGGTACATTAATCCTTGCAGCTAATAGTTAAGGAAGGCGAGACACACTGCGATTAACTCCTGCGACACACTAACGATGACTTACTGTGGGAACTAAACTATGATTAAAGAGATAAAGCAGGAGACTTGATCAAGGTCACTGAGTTAAAGCCTTTGTCTAGGGTTGATTGGATATTTAGTTTTTTTTTTTGTGGTGCTTTAGGCCGTTTCAGCTATTAGGCCCATTTTTTTATTTATTTCTATGAAAATTTCTTCACAAATAAATCAACATTATAATCATCATATCTTCCAAACATAGGCCACCCTCAAGAGTCGCCACAACCAGATTTTTGCGTCTCGACATCCATCAGCTACCCGCGACCCTCATCAGGTCATCGGTCTACAGATAAATACAGACTACTAAATGACATAGTATATACAACCTAATATAAAAGAGAATTTTGAATAATGGGAATAAAAAGGGGAAGGGAAAAACTCATTGGGAATTGAGAAATTCGCCCATATGGCTCTCACCAGAAAATGTGCCCAAAGTCAAAGTCTAAAGTCATTTATTCAAATTAGGCTGAAAGCCAGCACTTTTCGAACGTGAAATTTTATAAAAAGACAGTACCACAAAACTCTTTACCACTTCCTAGTGTTTGTTTTTTTGTTGTGGCGCGAAAAATTCCTTAGTAACATAATTATCAGAATCTGTCTGTTACGCCCAAAAGTCTGGCCACTTTTACATGTTAAATGGCAAGCCCTCTAATGGTCACGTAATTGTCGTGAAAAAGAGGTTTTGTTGACTGTAAAATGACGATATGGTATCTTCTTCTTCTGATATGTTTGGGTTTCTCAAACCAATTCCCATCTCAAAAGATCATCTTGTATTAATTTATTGTATTTTTCTCTATAACTTATTTCAAAGATTTTACGAATATAATTTTGAACTACCTTTTAAGTAGCTTTTATTAAACTAGACAGGAAAACACTAAATAAAACATCTCAATGTAAATTCCTCAAAATGTGTTTTGCTACGACCGCGTAGTAAGCGTAGCGCTACGAAGCTACGGCGTAGCAAGGTTCCTTCTTAGTAACTACTTATTTTATTTGCGTAAAACATCAACTTAATCAAGTGACAGGATGTACTAAGAACATGCAAATGCATCCAGTGACGACTTCACATACAACATGTGGTTCTATGCTTAAATTTTCACCATTTTTAGGGTCACCTCAAAAAAACAAAAACCGATCGTTCTTTTGTCCAGCTGAAAACCGTTAATTTGTAGTTTTCCAATAAAAATATGTTTATTCGATTATAAACTTACATTACTGCTGTTGGAAAATTGAAGTATGTCTTTCAAACGTGATTATCTTTTCGTCAGAGTAATGTAGGTAAATTGCTTTCGTACTTTATGAACTTTAGTAGGTATTGTTGATTTAATTTTTTGTCTTAGCTTTTGGGGTCACTCATGATGAAAATGGCCTCGAAAGTAATAAAATGATTTGTAGTGATTTTGTGACAGTATACTTTCCTACCCTGTGTGGCCCGACGTACTTTTGACACTTTCTTTTTTACAAAAAAAATGAAATAGGTATACAAATTACTAGAAAAGATCATTTTTCTAAATGTATTTTTTTTAACTAAAAAAACTGTAAACCACTTGGCTTCCAAACTAAATAACTGCCGTATAAAAACTGAAATATTAAACCAAACAAATGTAATCTTCTTTTAATGAAAATATCATCAATATTAATTTCTTATACAAAATCCACTCAAATTCTATGTAGTTCATTAACCTTTTCCTCGGTTAGAATAAATTAATTAGTTAAACCGTTCATTAAACGGGCTTAAACAGTCTGGCGAAAAGTTCATGATAAACTTTCTATAAATTATCAAATATACTGCCTTGCTGATTTTAATATTACAATTACCACCCTAAATTCCCCGATTTAAAACGGGGCTTAAAGGGAAGATATCCAATCCAAAGGGTGTGTCTGTCAGCGGGCTATATCTCAAGAATCGTAATAGGTAGACAGTTACAATTTTCACAGATTGTGTATTTCTATTGCTACTATAAATACAAATAAAAAAAATTAAGGTTTACTAGACTCGCACTTGGCTGGTTTTTAACATGTTTAGGTAAAAAACTAGCCAAGTGAAAGTATTACGTAAGTAACCTGTATGGTTAATGTACGTATACGGGCTAAATAAATAATGGGAATTTTTAGAAATCGTTTGAAATGTTCAAAATTATTCAAAGGTAACATGATTATTTTTTCTTTATAAATAATAGTAGGGCCCTGGATAATGCCAATTATAATATGTCTTTTTGTTTTAAACCGTTTGCAAATAAGACCTTCTGTATGGACGTCCATAAAAATTACGATTTTCTGTTAAAACTAATGTTGTCTGGTTTTTGCATATTAAAACAGAAAGAACTTAATGTTACTAAAATATTGTTAAAGTTAGTTTTATTCTTATTAAAATAGTATAATTCACGAAATTGAGCTCATAAACTAATATTTTTAAAACAAAATTCAACTTATTTAAAACTAAATTAATATTGACCAAATTAATTTCTTTGTCATTACTCTTACTTAATAAATCAACATTATTTCTAGCACGATAAATATCTTGTTTCTTTTTTGATAACTATTCTCTAATATTAATTTTGGAAGGTATTTTTTTGAATTTTATAAGTAATTCGAAGTGAAGCTTATTTTTTCAAAATTTACTAGCAAACGAGACCTTTGAGGAGCTCGTGGTTTAAAAATAATAGCCGTGCGGATCGATCTTTAAGGTTAAGCAACGCTTGCAAAAGTTAGTCTGTGGATGGGTGAACATCTAAATATACCGAATTACCTCCATGCTTGGGAAAGAACGTTAAGCCGTTGGTCCCGACTGTCATTTGTAGATCTTTGGCAGTCGTTACGGATAGTCAAAAGCCAGTAAATCTGACACCAGTCTTGCCAAGGTCTGGTAGGCAGCCGGGCCACGTAAAATACTGGTATTCAGCTGAATCCGGTTTGACTGGGAGCTGACCCCAGTATAGTTGGAAAAAGGCCATTGTAGGTTTTTCCTGCTTTTGAAATTTGTTCGAAAGAGTCACCGCGGCCCTGGAACGCAAAGGGCATTAGGAGGAACACGGATGGGTTTTAGTCAGTAAGAGTCTGACACTCCCGTCCGCTCCGCCCAAAACGGTTTGGCGATTTAGGCGTATAAGCGTTACAAACAAACAAACTCATTTTTACATTTATAATAATAAGTTATGATTACTGTGGATACCATCAATTCTTCTATTTTCAAAGTCAAATGATTAAGTAGGATTGTAAATTGTAGGATTTCAAATAAAGCCTGGTTTTAATTCTGGTGCGGCACGTTCCACGGCCTATACTGGACTTAGCATGGTAGCTTGATCACGATTCGCAGTTCGTGTGCAACGGGCTTATTTACTGAAGGATTCGAACGTCGTTTTTATTTGGGTAAAAACGGCGTTTGAGTTTGAATGGTTTGAATTTTCATTTATTAATTATTTCATCATTTAATTTAGATTATTACGAAATACTTCAAAATGCTAATGGCGTTTACGGAAAACTGGGACAGATCTTTGCCTAACTGTGAAATAATAAAAAACTCAACAGTTAAGAGATGAATGTAATCGTTTTTAAACGTTAGTAAATACCGAAGAATAATCTATCTGAAATTGACCTATAGATAGTCAAAAATGTTGATGATATTCTCAAGATTAACACTAGTAATTTACACCTTCATAAGCGATCAATTATATTAAATCTCACACTAAAACATGCTTCCGATACATCATAAAATATTTCTACATCTTACGTTTACCATTCGGAATTCAAAACACCAACATCCAAGACCTAAATTCACTACCAACCTACAAATAAACACTTCATCTCAGCACACCAACACACCGTAAGTACAACCTAGGCGTAACTCCTTACTTGAGATTGCTACACACATCTAGCCCATTCCAGGTCCCCTTACTCAAATTCCCGTTCCCTCGCATACATTCCTCGAGAACCGTTCAATACCAGAACGTATTAAACTCCGACACCACACAGCACTAACTAAATTACAGTGGAGTAACGAATGAACTAACAAAGGGTATGTTTAATCCAATTAACAAATGTTCTCGATTGTTCGAATCAATTTGGGGAGCTATCGATTTGAATGCTGTAGAGTAGAGGACTAAGCTGTATATTATTCAACTAGGAAAGCATGTTGGAGATACAATACTACTTAAATAAACGGATGTACGAGTACTATATAGTCTTTCTTTTTTAATGATGGGAAATCATCAAATGACTCCTCCCGCTCTGGGTGATGCAGGAGGGAGTGTCAGACTCTTACTGACTAAAACCCATTCGTGTTCCTCCTAGTGCCATTTGCGTTCCAGGGCTACGGTACCTCTTTCGAACAGATTCCGCAGCCCCAGCAGACACTTGCCCTAGCTGGCCCGTCTCCCGTGCTGATATCTCTTTGAGGCGTGCTGATATCTCTTTGAGGCGTGCTGGGATCGCAGCGCGCCGCCTACCCGGGACTTTGTAGAGTCTACAAACTTTTGACATACTTACGAGTGTGTTGTAAGATAATTGTCTACTCAGCACACTCACAACATTGTTTAAAAGTAGTTGCAAGTTAAGTCTGCATCCCTATAAACCTGCTATGCAAATAGCTTTGTTGTCTGTACATAAGATATTACGTATTTGATCTCTGAGTTTGTTTCAGTATATCTTCTCAAAACAGTCAGCTAAAATAGGCGCCAGGTTAACCTGCAATAAAGTACAATGACCTTTTCCTAACATCTGTCAATAGGTACTCGTAAAATAAATTATGAATTGTTTTTCATTACCATAAAGTGTATGTGTTTATGTGTGTGTGTTCTTTACATCTTTATTAGCTTTTGCCCGTGACTTCGTACGCGCATATCCCGTATTTCCCGTTCCCGTAAGAATATCGGATAATTCTCTCTTAGTGCTTCCCCAAAGAATCTACATGTCAAATTTCAGCTTTTTACGACCAACAGTTTCGGCTGTGCGTTGTCTGTCAGTCAGTAACGGAAGATTTTTATATATATTGATGATTGATTGATTTCCGTATTCTAAATTAATAATGTCAATAATAATTGAATGTGAGTCAATGAATGTTATTGCAAGTTTATTTGGCGCCTACCCTAAGCAACACCGGCCTCATCGAGTTTAAACATGCAAAAATAAGATTAACTTACGAGTACATGTAAAAATGTTAATTTTAAAATTAAAAAATAAACATACACGGTGCCATTTTGGTCGTCTCACAACGGCAGCCCATTTCATCTATCCAATGACCACTACATATTCATTAAAAATAAAATACAAATATTATTCATTGCAGCGTAGGCCCATATGGCTCTATCAGTCCGCCGTCAAAGCGTCACTCAATTCTAAAAGTCATGAATAACGAATGACTGATGGTTTGCGAGGAGCTCGTGGCTAAATAATAACAGCCGCACGAGTCGATCTTTAAGGTTAAGCAACGCTTGCCAAGGTTGGTCTGTGGATGGGTAACTATCTTAACATACCGAGTTTCCTCCGTGCCTCGGAAAGCACGTTAAGCCGTCGGTTCCGGCTGTCATTTGTATATCTTTGGCAGTCGTTACGGATAGCCAGAAGCCAGTAAATCTGACTCCAGTCTTGCCATGAAGTACCGTGTTACCTAGTTAATGGGTTGTGGAGGTCTGGTAGGCAGCCACTCCTCGTAAAATACTGGTATTCAGCTAAATCCGGCTTGACTGGAAGTCGACCCCAATATAGTTGGGAAAAGGTTAGGCTGATGAGTAGGGTCTAACGACCCCACACATCCTAGTGTACGTTGTTAACTGATATTGTAAGATCTGTCCGACAGTAGGTATCGAATTCATGTGAACACATTCTCTTTCCTGTCAGCACCCCGCCTCACCGCATCTTCCTAAGGCGTGGTACAGCGGTCCCGATCAAACTATTGTACCTATACGTTATCAACATCAGAACTAGTCGGTAACTAGCGGCGTAGCAGCCACAATGAGCTAAACTTAATTACATTTAATTACAAGTAATCCTATCAAGTTCGCGGTAATCAAGCCACCGTATGCAGATGAGGTGAGCGAAACGATCCGGGGATGTTCACGCCTTTTAATTGGGGAGGGTGTAGGTAGGACTGTTTTGTACCTAAAGCCAAAATTGGTGAATTAGTCTATTATTGAATCCCTGTGGCCATGCCAGTGTCAGTCACAGACACAAAGAGTTGAGAACCATTCGTGTACAGCGCTGTTTATTAGTCACTAATACGCCATTTTCAGTTAGTCCGTGTTTTCATACCTTTTATATTTTAATTTTTAACGTAAAAAAAAGTAGGAAAAAGCAACCATAACTACGCTTGAACAAGGCAACTGTCACTTGAGTCAAATCGGGTTACTATTTCATGGATTTATACACTTTTGTTGATTCTCGAATTGCGGGATATTTTTGATACAAAAATGCTTTCCTTGGCTACCATAGCCAATATTATTATTAGTATCGAATTTCCGATAACTAGTTATGATACATCAGTAGTTAAGTAATATAACATTTTCGAATCTCAAACAAGACAAATCCAAACACTTTTACAAAACCATTATCTCACAACAAAAGAAAAGCTTAAAATCCGCAATTTTACGTCGAAACCAACAATTTACAGTCGTAAGCATTTACCCGAAAATTTTCGCTCACAACGGATTTGGGTGGAAAAAAATACGAAATTTTCGCCCATCCACGACATGAAACCGCACAATTTGGAATCTGTGCGTTGGTTTTAAAAAAGCACAGCTTAATTTAGCTCTTTGCTGAAATTTGCACCTATTGAATAGAGTCGTTATTTTAAAGGAAACATATGGAACTATCGGTTCTAGATTTATGGTTCAATCCCAGAGGAACCATGCATTTTCTGAAATAAATAAGATAGGCCACTAAGTGAATGTTTTGGTTTCCATAAGTAAAAACAAAATCATAATAGTTTCAGTACAAAGAACAAAAAAATAAACATTAATAACAGTTAAGATGAAATTGAAACCAGTCACTCATCAAATTACAACAGTGTAAAATTTAACACGCAAATTAATGTTACGAATTACAAATAAACCAGTGAAATACATCAGTGAATGAATACCTCAATTTTTCAGTTGAAATTAATTACTAATAAAATTAACAGCACTGTCGAGTTAATAAACCTACGTACAAACTTAAGTAAGTAATGTTTTAAGTGGTATTTCGAGTAATTTGTTGCGGGTATTAAGACACCGCTTTTTATTACTTTCTCCGTTTAGAAGATTTTCTTGAGGCTCGTTTGTTTTTTGTAGTAGTGATTTTTGTGGTCTTTGGACCGTTTATAAACCGCTTGTAAAAATTATTTGACAACTTATTATCTATCAACAATGCGTTTACAAAATTTTATATTTATAACTAGTTCTTGCCCGTGACTTTTTTATTGAGGACTGGGCTTTCTCTTGACCACAATCACTCATGATGGAAAGCTATGGATGAGGTCTATGATGGAGCGAGCGAGCCCAGAAGATGCCTGTTTACTCTTGCTTTGAAGGCAGACGGGTTATATGTGGACGGGAACACAGACGCTGGCAGAGAGTTCCGGATTTTGGCTGTCCGCATAACAAATTTTATGTGGAGTAGAAGCATTGAGTACGTGTAGTCGGGATATCGACCAAGTACGGATGGTACCCTGCCTGTAAAAGTGCGATAGTGGTATCCTTATCTTCTTAGTGCTCTTTTACACTCCCCAAGGAACTAACAGTCCAAATTTCAGCATCCAACGACCAGTAGTTTCGGCTGTGCGTTGTGTGTCAGTCACTCAGTAACGGAAGAATTTAATATATTAGGATTTCACGACATTTTATTTACCTTGTACTCAACTACCAGATTGCTGAGGAGCTAACGTTTTATTTATTTATTTATTATACGCTTTATTGTACATACACCAAAAGTAATACAAAAGGAAACTTAAAACTAAAACAATGGGCGGTCTTATCGCATTCCGCGATCTCTTCCAGACAACCTAGGATGGAAAGTATTTGTCCGAACATGAAATGGGGCTGTCTTTGGTGTAAAAAAAAGAAAAACAAACTAAATTAAAACAAACAATAAATTATAATATAATAGATACATACATATATACATAAAACGCTATTTGAAATAGATACATAAATACATACATACTAAGTATACAGACAGTGAAAATAAATGACGACTAACGATACTTACAGCGACAGGTAATACTCCCTCACAAGTCTTTTGAACGCAGGCAATGACTGAGCGCGTCTAACTAGCACTGGCAATGCCTTCCACAGACGAGCAGCCTGTACAGTAAAGGAGTTATCCAAGAACGTTGTGGAATGCATTGCGTTTTCCCAGAGCTTAAGTTATTTCTAACATAGTTTAACCGATACAACAGAAAACAAGTAAGCAAGCTTTCCCGGAACTCTCCGAACTTCTTATAAAAATAAATATAAAACTAAGCGCATATCCACAACATGTAAAACTGTATGCAAACTTAGCTACCCACATGAAGTTTAAACTGTTATTCTATAAAATTTTCAATTTGCTATCACTTTATCGACACAGCACCTACTTTATTACGTCGTTTATATAGCTTCTGTCTAAAATATGGGCTGGGAATGGTCGTATTTTTAAAACCGGCTTAGTTTTACATTTAAGATAGTTTAAAATTGGGTTAGGAGCGGTAGATTTAGTTCAAAATTTTGGGGCAGAAAGCTGGACAGTAGATTTATCGCGGCTGCTAAAAGTAATTAGGTTATCAACAGTTATCCAACTTATCATGGTGATTTGGGAACACAATCCAGTGACGTCATAGTATGAAACTATCAATGCGCTGCTCGTGTTAAGCACCTGGTAAATAAATATGATTTATTTGATCATATTTTATCTAAACCTATCTTATCTTCTACTAATATATAAAGCTGAAGAGTTTGTTTGTTTACTTGAACGCGCTAATCTCAGGAACTACTGGTCCAATTTGAAAAATTATTTCAGTGTTAGATAGCTCATTTATCGAGGAAGGCTATAGACTATATATCATCACGCTAAGACTAACAGGTGCGGAGCAGTAATGATAATTGTGACGCAGACGAAGTTGCGCGGGTCAACTAGTTACTAAATAAAATAGATGGTCGATGGTGCCGAATAGTTTTGGAGCGGTGATCACGTGACGGAAAACGCTACGTTGGAAGGCCTTCCACAAGATGGACCGATGCGCTGGTGAAGGTCGCGCGTAGCCGTTGCATGCGAGGCACTTGAGAGAGGCTTATGTGTGGACGCGTTTCGGCTGAGAATTTATGATGGTGAATCTAAACATCACAATAAATCTACACAATACTTTATATCCCATACCTATCCATCCTATACCTACAGTAGAATTATATACACTCAGATTTAATTTGATGTTCACATCACCGAAATATAGGTTAGAATTACATAATTAAACTTTAACCTAATCCTCAATTTGCATAAAAATTTGCAAAAACATAACAAAAAACAAGACAAACATACACCTCTGACCCAAAAGGCATTGTATCCTAAACAAACATCCAAAAATAGTAGGAAAAAAGATTAAATTAAATCGCTTTAAATTTAATCACTTTAAATATGGGTTAGACAACTTTTCATAAGTCAACACTGACACGTTTGCTGGCACGAAATTTAATTCCCATCGTAGGGAATCATTGAACAGAAATAGAGCAGAAGGTCAATGTTACTACATTCCTTCGTACAGCATAGCTTGAATTCTTAGGGCCAATAGGAAACATG
This sequence comes from Lacanobia oleracea, assembly GCA_950371165.1. Taxonomy (NCBI): domain Eukaryota; kingdom Metazoa; phylum Arthropoda; class Insecta; order Lepidoptera; family Noctuidae; genus Lacanobia; species Lacanobia oleracea. The sequence goes on along the minus strand of OX493406.1, from coordinate 3,970,261 downwards.
CAATATTTCCATTTTTGCTTTAATTTTAAAGAACTCCGTCTAGAATAGTCCAACACATAAATGAGAAATGAAAACGCTTTAATTTATTGCCAAAATTTCGTTTTTAAAAGGACAGTTTAAATTTTCACGCGAAAACGGACGATGACGTCACTCCTGTCTGCCACTGGTCAATAACTGTCCTAAGTCAAAGACATAAGGTAGCCTTTTTGCATTTTATTCATAACAGCAGTGACGTCACTAAACGCTGATTGTTATTTTTAGTTACGTTCCGTTTCACGTTACTTTAATTCATTATTTTTGTTAAAAATCGATATTTAACTAAAATAAAATTCATTGCAATGGTCTTTATTTTGTACTATTTATCATTTTATTAACAATTTCTCATAAATAATGTATTTGCGTAATCCCTATTCTATAAGATTTTAAGCAACTTTCGTATTCACATCTCAGTCGTATGGATGTGTCGAGTAACGAGAATGGATAAAGTGAGAAATGAGTAAATTGAAGGCAGTTTAAAAGTACCGCCAGTGAGGGAAAAGTTGAAAGAGAACCGCTTGTCTTGGTATGTTCTTGTGAAAAGGTGTGATGAAACGCATGTAAGTAATAGAGTTGTGAATATAAATGTTGATGGATGGAGAGAGGTCAGGCTAAAGAAAAGATGTATGAATTGTGGAGATATAATGAAATAAAAGGGAGTTAGTGATAGCGTGACTACGGACAGGACAGAATGAAAGAAAAAATCGTGTTGCACCGACTCCAAGTAACATGGGATAAGAGCAGGAAGATAATGATGGAGTTTTTACAAAGTGAGGCAAAGTGTGGGCCTTCTGCAATCATAACTTTACATTGACCATAACCTAAAGGCGACTGTTGATTTTTGCACCTAATTAACCACTTTTCAGTTTCAACAGTTTCGCATTTGGTTTTCAACACCTACAGTTATGGTAACTGGTCAAGTTAAACAGAGCGTGGTTAAATATTAGGTTTAATAAAAAGTTTGAGCTTTGAAGAGCGAATAGGGTTATTAATAGGATCATTATTTCATTTTCCATATTAAAACACACCGTACAACATACAGGCCGGCTTCTAGCCTAACAGGATTCAGCTGAATACCTGTATATTACGAGGAGCGGCTGCCTACCAGACCTTTACAACCCATTAACTGGGTATCACGGTACTTCATGGCAAGACTGGAGTCAGATTTACTGGTCTCTGACAATTCGTAACGACTGTCAAATATCTACAAATGACAGCAGCCAGCAGGGGCCAACGGCTTAATGTGCTTTGCGAGGCAAAGAAGTAACTCGTCCTTAAGATGCTAACTCATCCGCAGACCAGCCTTGGCAAGCGTTGATTAACCTTGAAGATCGACCCGTGCGGCTGTTTTGATTTAACCACGAGCTAGTAAAGTTATAATATTAAATATGTAGTGTTTCATGAAAACTCCATCTTATCATTTTTTAGCGCCATTATGTCCAACTTTGTACGTGTTGTAGAAAAACCGATTGACAGGTCATTATTTATAATGCCAGACCAGTGAAATATGTCCAAAACAACAGGGTGAAATGATTCGCAATAATTTTTTTTATCTGTTACTGAAATAATATAATAATACATGAAGACCTCGTGGTAAAATAATAACTGCCACATATGTCAATCTTAGAGGCTAAGCAACACTTGCCAAGGTCATTCCGTAGATGGATGACCAGCCATACATACCGAGGTTTATCCGTGCGTCGGAAAGCACATTAATCCGTTGGTGTCCGCTGTCAATTGTACGTTAAGCCGTTGGCGTCAGCTGTCAATTGTACAGTGGTTACGGATAGCTAGAAGCCACAAACTGATATCAGTCTTGCTAGGGATACTGTGGTACCTACCCAGTTACCGGGTTACTCAGTTATCGGTTTGTGGACTGTGGAGGTCAGATATGCAGTTACTGTATCCAAATCTTATATGCAGCTTCTGTATACGTATAATCAACCTATAATGTTCCCACTGCTGGGACACATTCCTCCTCTTGGTGAGAGGGAGTGGGCCGTAATCCACCACGCGGGCCCAGTGCGGGTTGATAGATGTCACATGTCTTCAAATTTTGGTTCTAGGACATGCCGGTTTCCTCACGATGTTTTCCTTCACCGTTTTGAGGGCAGTGGTGATGAAATAATTTACACAAAGTAAAGCCTGGGTTTGAACCTACGACCTAGAACTCGTAAGTCGCAGCCATTCCTACCGGGCCACCACTGCTCTCGTACTAAATATTACTACTTGGCGGCAACTAATTGGATCGGAAGCCGAACCCAACGAAGTTGCCAGGGTTGCGGTTTTTTTTGAAAGACTCACCGCGGACCAGGAACGCGAAGAGCATTTGGAGAAACACTGATGGGTTTAAGACAGTAAGAGTCTGACACTCCGCCGCGAGCAAAAGCTAGTTTTATTTTCTTTCTAATCAAATATGGATAATAAATTCGACAGACGTAGACATTTACGAGCCAAAGATTAAAACAAAACGCAAATTTTCATTACAAAGCACTTTAATTCAAGGTACACTAACCAACCCTACTCACCGCCTACCTACAAAAAGATGAAATTTACTAACTAGCCTTTACAATAAGTTTAGGGTTGTGGAATTTGTTCGAAAGAGTCGTCGCGGTCCTGGAACACAAAGGGCACTAAAGGAACACGGATGGGTATTAGTCAGTAAGAGTCTGACACTCTCTTCTGCTCCACCCAGAGCAGAGGAGTCATTTGATGATTTCCCATACTAAAAAAAGCATTTATAATAAGTAAATTAGTTACTTCGTGCGGATCAGCTCATAAACTTGTGACTTATATAATGTGTAACAAAATTAACGCAATACTGGAAAGAAATAATTGTACTCAACTCATTATGAACTATGGGAACAATCGGAAGTGAATATCCGCTGTTCAGTACATTTGGTCGAATTATGCGCAGTACCTGAATGACCGAGCTTTCCTCGGTTTTATTTTCGATGTTTTCTAAAACCTAGCTAGATCAATTTATCGCTCCAAAACCCCCTGCATACTAAATTTCATGTAAAATCGTTGTTGCCATAAAGGTACCAACAATATATAGTATACAAGAATATACAAGAATTGCTTGTTTAAAGTTATTAGATAGATATAAAATGTATGAAGCAGTCGATTATTTTCTCAATTTCGGAATTGGTCCTATTAAAGGTCGTTTTCGTTTTTTCGTGATTAATGTCGAACTCATCCCACAATTCTTCAAGAGTCACTAGCTGTTTTCTTACGTACTCGGCAGTTTTTCGAATTGCAGAATATTTCTTGATGTTTGTAGAAATTTTCTGTACCGCTTTAACAATGATTTCTTGACGTTGTAGTAGCCCTTCCATTGTAGTAGATGTGTGGAAGTTACTAGTTGTCTTTTGTAATCACTGTCACAGTTAGAAGCATATGTAGTGAATTAGACTAGTATGTCCACTTGTCCTGTTAGTTCCACGTGAGTTGATGCCCGTCACTAATATAGCGCCTTCTCAACTTAACTGGTGAGACCCGCTTGTGCGAGGCCAGTCGAGCCGATTCGCTATTGATGAAGACACCTTCTCTCACACTTCACTTAAAGTCTCGAAGGACCAAAAAGATGTGGAGTCCTAAAGTCGCTGTGGTGCGATGTGTACCGGGATTCTTATGTGTAAAGTGGAAGAAAACACCACATGTGTGTTCACCAAGCCCCTTTAATGAACAAACCTTATTACAGTAATGCGCTATAATAATGTATAAATGTAAGTACATGTGATCGCGGGCGTTAGCATAAAATTGTCAAGCGAGCTCGTACAATAATGATGAGTACAAAGACCCTGTTTCAGTCGAACCGGCTGCCTACCAGACCTCCACAACCCATTAACTGGGTAACACGGTACTTCTTGGCAAGACTGGAGTCAGATTTACTGGCTTCTGACAATCCGTAACGACTGCCAAAGATCTACAAATGACAGCCGGGGCCAACTGCTTAACGTGCTTTCCGAGGCACGGAGGAAACTCGGTATGTTAAGATGGTCACCCATCCACAGACCAACCTTGGCAAGCGTTGCTTAACCTTAAAGATCGACCCGTGCGGCTGTTATTATCTAGCCACGAGTCCTTGACTTTATTACAGTAATGCGCTATAATAATGTATAAATGTAAGTACATGTGATCGCGGGCGTTAGCATAAAATTGTCAAGCGAGCTCGTACAATAATGATGAGTACAAAGACCCTGTTTCAGATAGGTATTGCGTTTTTTCTGTTATACTTTCTATAATAAGTTAATTAGTTGCCTCGTGTGGATCACCTCATAAACTCGTGATTTATATTACTTTAGTAAGGCGGTTTCCACATGGGACGTGGGATAGCGCAGCGTCGGATTTTGTGCTATTTTATGAAGGTACGCTGTGTTAGGCGTTGGATTCTGACTTTGTGTGGAAAATTGTAGACTGATTATTTAGAATTATTCGTACAAAAGTGAGTCTATTTTTAAGTAGTTTTGAAAGAAACTTTCCCCTCTCCAATCGAGTGACTACGGCAACGTTAAAAACCTTCGATTATTGTCAATTAATTCCAAGGCGTCAATTTGGTTGACTTGAATGGAATAAATTAGAAATATCGAGTTTATAGGAGATAAAATTAAAGCTTATTTAACTGTAAGATGTAAGCAAAAATCTTAAGTAACTTTTTAATTCATATTATAAAAAATAATGTTCTGTAAAAATATAATGCTTGTTATTTTTTATATAAAAGTAATCTTTGGATAACAAAAAATCTTTAAATTGCACAAAACTACATGAAAGTTCAATCAATAAGGTACCAAAACTGTACACAATAAGTCTTTTTATTAGAAGTTAGAAAAAATCAAATGATTTCATCACAACCCATTCACAACTTTCCATTTAGAAACGCATCAAATGACTTCTTCAAACTGCCACATAAAAACCCCACACAGGCCACAGCTGTAAAACTTCGCACTAAAAACACCATTAAAACTATCAGGCACATAATAAAAGGAAATCTTTCATTCTTTCTTAAAATTTATGAACGAATGAATTTTCCCTCTTGTTAGGCTTCCCGATGTAACATCTTAACACTTTCGCGCTACCTTGGGTGTCAATGGCTCGGAATGATATGTAGGCCGTACATCATGTGAGGAAATCTCGTTAGTTTTATTATGTTTGATAGAATATTTTTAAACATGGCAAGTGTAAAATGGTGACTTATTGCAGTTAAGTCACAATTTGAGGTTATAAGGTCATATTCGATATCCGTAGGTTATAGGTTCTGCTCATTAAAAGCTTTTTTATCATAAACGTGCGTGGTAGCAAAGCGGTGAGTGAAGAAAAAATCAACCAATGGCGTCACTTCGCTGGCCAGGCTTAGCTCAGCTCTGTTGAAGAAGGGTAGGCCGAGCTAGGTATTTACATACAATAAACGAGAGGTGTTGGCGAAAAATGTGTATGAGAAACTTGTACCTACTCACAGCTGAAAAGGGTTCGTTATGAATCTTCTTTCTCATCGCGGCGCTACCTCGCTGTACTTATTGCCAAGAGTTTGGTCTGGTGTCCAATTTTCTGACTTCCGACAATCAGTAACGACAGCCAAAGATCTACAAATGACTGCCGGGACGTTTGCCGTTGGACTTAGCATTCTTTCTGAGATACGGAGTGGTTTTGGTTTCTTAAGATGGTCACCCATTCACAGACCGACCTCGGCAGGTGTTGCTTAATGTTGAAGATCAACTCGATCAACGATTGTCAATGACCATATCAAACAGCAGAGGAATCTTATGTTCACTATTCAGCAGTAATATGGTGACGCCGAGCACACCCAATTCCTTTACACAGCAATCCAAATAAACCCAGCTGAAGAAAAAAGGCCAGTCTAAAAATACTTCAAAACGAAACAAACCGAAAGAATTTAAAAAATAAAGCAACAACTTTATAATACAGAACTGTCGACACTGTTCCGCCTCTGACCTCAAATGTTACAGAGCAAAAAGCTGTCCATGTTAAGGACTATTCACATTTGAACGCAGTACACTGATAGACGGCGCAACGGGACTATTGTGAATTTGGCACAAAAAAATAGCATTCATAAAATATTGTGCAAAAGCACATTAAGTTATACCGGTTCCTCCTTCTTACCGTGTGAGCAGTAAGGTCTAACGACCCTACACACCCTAGTGTCAGAGTTTCTAAACTGCCTCTAGGGCCTCTGACCGGCTGTTACTTGTAGATCTTTGACAGTCACTGCTTGAAAAAGAAGAATGTGGAAAGTATATTATTTCTTACTCCTCCACTGTTTTTTCTGATTTATTTCGTTATGGAATCCAAGACAGATAGATGAATATTTTTGTGAAGCTTGTCATAACGTGAGGCTGTATCTGGACATTTTATTTTTTTTATTTAAAATGTAAAAGTTTGGATAGATGGATGTTTGTTATTCAACCACGCCAGAACGGCTGAACGGATGTGCATTAAATCAAGCACAGAGATAGATTATATTCTAAAAAAGCACACAAGTTTATTTTCATTCCGGGAGTATGTTCCATTGGGATGATTTCAGACATTTACGCGGGCGAATCCGCTGGCAAAAACTAGTTGATAACCATTTAGACCGCACCGTACAAATCTGTTCAGTCCTTAACATAGCAAAAACAATTCCGGGACCCATTGTGAGTTCTCAGTAAAGCCTATGTAGTGAAACTGACATTTTATTTCCTGTAGCCTCTAGAAATGGTTTCCGGACTAGAACAGATAATAATTTATTGTAGATATGACACGGTATAAAAGTATTGCTCTGTTTTCTAAATTCTACAAAATTCGGGCGTATTTTTTATATAAGTAGGAGTATACTATATATTTGGCTGTTTGACGATATAAAACTATCGGAGTCTAATAGAAAACATCTAAGACTGACTTTATTGTTGATAGATAGATAAGATAGATAATATATTCATGTTAGTACGGTTCCGTACTCGAAGAGTAAACGGAACCCTATTACTAAGCCTCCTCCGTCCGGTTTGTCTGCCAGTGGGCAACTATCTACCTATTACGGTTCATGAAATATGGCCCGCTGACTGGCGGACGGACAGACGGACGGACCGACAGTGGAGACTCAGTAATAGGGTCCCGCTGGATTTGGGATACGGAACCCTAAAAACAAACAAGTATTCGTAATGCCGCTTTTTTAACACTCCCAAAATGTATAGGGTTGCCGTTGACCTCCTAATGGTACGGAACTTTGTATGCGAGTTCGACTCGCTCTTGACCAGTTTTTACACGTTTGCTTAGCTCCATAGAAAGGCACGTGATGCTATGTTACCAATATGTATGCTACCTACATAATCATATATTTATGTAACCACATCTGTTGACGAAGATTGCGATACTATATCAGGGATTTTAATCCCTGAAATAGTATCGCCAAACCTAATTTCGTCAATTCTTTGATAAATCTTCAGCTTCAGTTTTCCTATAATATGTTACTCTTAGAAGATATTTTTTCAGCATTATGCTAAAAAAATAAGGTAGCGATTTCACGAGCTTACAAAGATATTTTTATACTCAACCCAAAGAATTGAAGAATAACAAGGCACAAAAAAAAGAAAACCGTTAACTTTCAAATAAAGAATCGAATAGATTCGAACACACCTTCTATCTCGTTTTTTTTTAACAGTAAAAAGGGACAGCTAACAGAATTCGTTGCTCGTTTAAAAACGGGAGGCAAATGTTTGCAAATCAAAAGCCAATATCAGGCGATCGATACAAGCGGCTTTGACATATTTGCATAATAGGATTTGCGAGCGAAGAGTTGCTAATATTTTGGAGCTGTTACTTTTTTAACGGGTTTACAGTAAAAAAGGTAGTTCTTTATTTGTTTGCTTTATTAATTAGCACGGGGCTCGCTAAAACATTATACATTGTCACGGCCGTGAAGTGATCAGAACTATTTTATCTTTAGGGGAAAACTGAACACCGTAAGTACACAAATTGACATAATCTTTACGAAATAATTTTTTTTTATATCAAGAATACCAGTTTCAAATACACGAGCCGTGGCCATTTTATTTAGTGTCTGGACACCTCATGAAATGACAACTTCAATCTAACATCGATGACGGAGGCCCGCGGCGCTGTGCTCATATTACGGTCGTAAGGTGGGTACAGACCAGTGCTGTGGGTCGCATAATACTCGTAATGAACCATTTGCAGTGAGCATATAACGAAGCGCGACTTTTCAGACAGAAATAGGAACGGTACCCCGTTCGTCTAGGCTAGATCTGAGGTGGGCATTCCTTGACAACCATTTCATGATGTTTCCGATCCCTGCATAAATTGGCCAAATTCTACAAAATGACCAAGATGCATGCGCACCCGAAAATTAAAAAGTCAACCCTAAAATATTTATAAACAGGTATGATATTTACAATCATTTCTTTTCTTTTCAATTTTTGTTCAAAATCATCAACAGAAAATAAAAGCCGATCCAAAAAATAGCATCACGTAACCCTTTCACGATTCCTTGTAACCTATTGTCTAATAAAAAAACGGGTAAGCTCCGACTAAGCCTGAACTTTGCATAGAGGTCCTATTAGACCCCAGACAACGACAAATAAATGCCTAGAAATTGTCAGCAAATATGCGAAGAGAAAAATAAAAATAGTTTAAGAAGATCCCGGATGGAAGTTAGGATGGGATTGTATAAACAAAGGCGGGGCTGTATGGGATTGTATTACGGGGGTTAGAAACAGTTATAGGTTTTTAGAGTTCTTTTCCCAAAGATCAACCTACGGAATCCTATTAATAAGCCCCGCTGCCCGTCCATCTGTCTGTTAGCGGACTGTGTCTCAAGAACCGTAACAGGTAAATATTTGAAATTTAAGTGTGTATTTCTATCGCCGCTATAACAAAAAATAGTGAAAATTAAATTAAATTGAAGGGGGGAAACCGATAAAAATGTTTTTTACGGTTTATGGTACGGAACCCTTCGTCTCAGAGTCCGACTCGCACTTTGCCGGTTTTTCCATCTTTGTAAGTAATAAGTGTACAGGGTGAACTTTTCAAATGAGGAATAACGAAAAATACTCAATGTCAGTCTTAAGCCTGATTGTGATGAAAACTTAAATTGCATGATTGGGTTTTTGAAAAAATAATCAGTTACAGTTTAATGGGCAGGTAAGTCATAAAAATTAGTAGATGCACAAGCATGGTGGACGGAAAAATGTATTTTTGTTCAATCCATGCATCCATAATTCAGCTTTTGATTTTCCCGTTGCCGTAAAAATATCTGAAAATCCTCTCTTAGTTCTCCTCTACTCTCTCCAAGGAGCAAGCCAAATTTCAGCTTTCTACGACCAGTGATTTCGGCGGTGCGTTGTCTGTCAGTCACGCAGTCAGTTACTCATCAGTAAGGAAAGCATTATTAGTACTAGGATTACGAAAAATATCTCGGCAACACTGTTCTTGCTGCATATTAATGATCTGCTTAAACCCGGTGCCTTTGGGTATGCAGACGACAGCACTGTTGCTGAGAGATACGTGTCCGACGCACGAGCTGGTGGGTCGCAGATCCGGTCTCTCCGGGAGGCAATGGTTGAGCGCTTGAACGTGTCCTTACAGGCTGTCTTTGAATGGGGCGATGCCAATCTGGTCAAGATCAATGCTGCTAAGACCCAAGCGTGTCTATTTTCCGCCAAAAGGAGCCAATTCCGCCCGGCTCCATCTTTCCGCGGTGAAACCGTGCCGATAACCGACCATCTTGAGCTTCTTGGGGTTTCATTAACATCTACTCTCAATTTTGGCCCTTACATAGAGGCAAAAGCCTAAGGCATTAAGTCCGCCTTTGTACAGTATTTTTACTAGTGCATCAAGTTTTAATAAATAAATAAAAGCTCAAGTGGCTGCAAAGAAGTTGGGGATTCTGGCTAAGGTGAGACGGTACTTCACGCCGGAACAGCTGCTCAAACTCTATCAAGCGCAAGTTCGATCGTGTATGGAATACTGCTCTCATCTTTGGGATGGATCTGCCAGATACCAGCTTGATGCCCTTGATTCAATTGAGAAACGAGCCAAGAGGATCATCGGCAATGAGAGGCTCGTCGCGTCGAAGCTCCAAAGTCTTGAACATCGACGACGAGTTGATAGCCTGTCGGTTTTTTACCGGTTGCATTTTGGGGAATGTGCGACGGAATTGCATAACTTAATTCCGCCAAGCCCGTTCCATCATCGGACTACAAGACAAACGGCGATGCGCCACCGGTACATGGTGGACATCCCACCCATACGCACAAAACGTTTTGGGAACACATTCATAGTGCGTACAGCTAAGGAGTGGAATTCCCTGCCGGAGTCTGTGTTTCCTGATAGCTACAACCTGGGAGTCTTTAAATCAAGAGTGAATAGGTTATTTCTAGGCAAGCGTGCTCCATCTTCGACCACATCCTCGCTTACCATCAGGTGAGATAGTGGTCAAACGCGTGCCTACCAATAGTAAAAAAAAAAAAAATCTATATCGTTCATACTCCACAATGACCATGACTTACCATGTACCTACGTTAGACCATGTTCTAAACTTTTATCCCGGGAGTACACAAATATTTTCACGCGAGTCTACAACCGGGCTTTTTCCAAATTTACACAAATATTATAAAGAGGAAAGATTTGTATTTTTGTATGTAACGAATAAACTTAAAAAATACTGGACTGATTTCAAAAATTCTTTCACCATTAGAATGCTTCTTTATCCCTGAGTTACATGGGGTACGTTTATTATAAGAAAAAAATTAGAGATCCTTACGATATTTGCAGCGCGGACAAAGTCGCGGACGAAGTGCTAGTTAGTGATAAATATGTTTTTGTATAATTCCCCAAAATGACGAATGCTGCAGCTTTTAAGCCTTTTTTTATTTATTTTATAAATAGGTATGAGCTTTCTCTTGGCCACAATTACGCCTGATGAAAAGCAATTGATGAGGTCTATGATGGAGCGAGCATGCCCAGAAGATGCCTTACTACAAACTGCTGTTTAAATTTCACCTCTTGTAAGATTATCCACAAATGACCCGTTATAAATTAAATAAAGTACAACATAAAAATAAAATATTACACTAACAATTCCAGATTCAAAACCCTAGATTCCACATCGAAAACAAAATGGCTGCCTGTTATAATTTTAACCTCAATAATTTAGGCCAATTTCACAGGTCAACAAATAAAACTGAATGGTGCGGATAATTATTCGGTACCAGGCGCACATAAATCTTCAAGAGGTTCCTGATAGAGGGCTCCACTATCAATCACTGACCTTACCGGGTATACTTCATCTTTAGATTGGTTTCATGCCTTCGTATCGTGGCGTCCCAAGTGTAAAGGAAATTGATAACTGTGGAGTGGTAAGTTTTTGTGGGATTTTAGCTTTTTGGAAGGAATAAATGAACTGATTTGACTTTTAAGTAACATTATCAGACTTTTTAAATATAATAATAATAAATTCATTTATTTGCAACCATTATGTGTCACTTTTACATAAAAGCCCTTCCTCCTGAATTAGGTAGTTAACCTGTATCTCAGGAGACATTATACCGGGTGTATCTGACATCGACGCACAAACGATTTCCAGGGGTCCAGGACATGATTCTGGACACCCTGGAGTTGGAATTTTTCGTCGGCTTTTTCCTCATTTTTTCATATTTTTTAGGAGTTTTTTTTACTTTAGACTGCTCATAATCGTTATTTTGACCTAACCCAATAAGATTTTTAATTAAAAAGTCATTAATTCACTATTTTCACAAAAAAAAGCAATGTAAATAAATCTTCAAATTAGGTAGCTATCAGCTGTGCAAAGTTCAAACGAAAGGTCAATGCATGCCAAGTAGGTACCTGCGAGTGAGCATGTCAAAGGCACCGCTCAAAAATACCGTCTAAAGACTGCCGTCATTAGAAAATAATACGTATCACAACAAAATAAAGTAAGCGATTTCCAACATTAAAATAATTGCTTAAAGACGCAAATCGGTTATTTTGTTGTGTGTCGCCAAATCGTATTTTCTTATAGCGGCAATACGTAGCGCGCTCTTTGACATGCCGACAATCGAGCCGATCTAGGTACCTATTCTGTTGAACAGAGTGTAAGGGGCGGTTCAGTGTCTCGCTTAGTGGTGATGGTGACACCTGACCGAGATTTTTTTTTTAAGTGAAAGCTTCTTTAGCGACGTTGTGCACTTTTTTTGTGATGGGTAAAAAAATGTTAAGCTCGCGTCAAGACACGTGACCCTGGTGAAAATGCGTGAGATGGTGACCTGATCGAAAATTCGTAACACGGAGGGAGAGAAGCACGTATTCAAGTTTTCACTTCTGCCGGCACTCCCGGAGTTTTTACTATTAAAAGGCACACGTTTCACAAATCATAATAAGGCTTAAGTTAATAAAATAAGTAATGTTACGCTTATCTCAATTGGTTCGGTTTCTTGCAGCTTGGGTTCTCTTAGATCTTAATCTTTTTTTAAGGCGATCAAGTAACTACATGGTTAAGTATTTCAACAAAAAAAAAATCATTCAAAAAATAAATACCGCCACTGTACTGCACGTAGGTATGTCGGCGAAATCAAAAGAGAGTTCGAAAAGAACATTCGTGATGGATTTTTGCCAGTTTCTTGTTGACGTTGATCGCGAACGAGTGTGCTTTTTGTGAAAGTCTGTTTTCGGAACGTTAGAGAAGATAAGTTTTAGTTTGATCCCAAAACTAATTTTCTCTCTGTGTTTGTGTGTCTGATTTGAAAATGTCATCTGGACTTGTGGAATCGGTGGATCGGTAGATTCGGCCCGCCCGGAGCCATTGCCAGCTCACTCACCAGACTCGACCCCATTCGATTTTTTCTTTGGGGTTACGTCAAGGACAAGTGTTTGTGTCCGAGTGCGCTTCCGCAGCCGAGATGAGGAATCGCGTCGTGCATGTGTTTGCGACGTTGCGTGAGGAGTGTGCTCAGGACCCAAAGTTTCTGCTCCGTGTCCACGTTGAAACTCTGGGCCGTGCTCAGATATGCGAGCGTGCTGGCGGCGGCCACTTCGAACCCAGGGGTGAGCGACCTTAAGGTGAGTTAGTAGTAGGTACTTACATTATCGGATCTCAATGTAGGTAGGCCGAAGCGTAACTAACGAAACTAAGCCTAAGCCTAACTATTACTAAGCCTCCGCTGTCCGTCCGTCCATAGGACTAGGTAATTTACGGGGGCTCGCATACAGGAAGCGTGTTTTTTGAGTTATGGTACTTACAGAACCCTTTGTTTGAGAGTCCGACTCGAACATGGCCGGCTTTGTTATCAATTCTTATCAGAATCGCGTTCGTGATTTTAAGAGAGCATGTTCCACAAGGATGTATTCCAGCGACCCATCCAAGGTGACCTTGTTTGGGTGAATTCATAGGTACAAAATTCGCGGATGGAAACCAAGCTCCAACCAAGGTCACCTTGGATTGGACATTGGATTCGGTAAGTACATCATTGTGGAACATGCTTAAGCTTATGACTCCTTAACTTCTGCGTAAACATGTCAGTTGTTATCGGCTACGGGTGTTATTCGTCGGTACTTAGGTACTTTCTAAGTGAGTGAGGCGGTTAAGTAGTTACCTACGATACCGGATCTCAATGTAGGTACTTCAAGCTTATTTCTTATAATCAATCCTTATCTGAATCATTATTTTAAGAGATTAATCTTATGGCTCCTCTTATTTCTTCAAAAACAAGTTCTTACCATCAACAGGTTAGTATTTTTGAGTGATAAAAATGATTCATTTTATGAGATAGGTATTATTGTTGTGTCAAAGTGACTTAGATAGTTCATTAGTTTATACCTACGTGACCGGATCACAATGAAGGTACCTACTTACAAGTTTTGTTTTTCGTTATCTTATCAATCCTTATCGGAATCGTGATTTTAAGAGACTAAAGACTAAGCTTGTGGATGCTTTTCTTCTCTTGAATTCTGCATAAATATGTTCCTACCATCATTAGGTACCGTAGGTATTTCTGAGTGATTAAAAAATAATTTTATGTGATACTGTGGTCGCCGATAGGTAGGCGATATTCGTAGGTAAGTACATTTAACGACAGAAGCTCGCGCGGCGTCGCAGCTTTGAGTGTGTTCAAGAAGTGTAGGTACGTACTCCGTACAACGCTCTCGCGCGCTTGGATCGCGTTGTTCACAATACATTGCGCGCTCGAAAATGTCAATTTCTGTAACCGATCATTAGCGAGATTAATGACTTCCACAATTTGATTAGTGGCATCAGGTGTAGCCTTTTCGCGAAGTTTGCGTTACGATGTCCCGGACACCCTGTATAATATATTTAACAGTCAATATTTATGATATTACGTATTAGTTTTCGTATGGTAAAGTACTGAGGTTTTTATATGAATCGCATTTTGCTCTTCCAAAATAACTTTTTTTTTTAATAAATAAAAAAGGACAAAATATATTGTCAAAACGAACCAGCTTGTGGCTAAAGAATAACAGCCGCACACGTCGATCTTCAAGGTTAAGCAACTCTTGCCAACGTCGGTCTGTGGATGGGTGACCATCTTAACATACCGAGTTTTCTCCGTGCCTTGGAAAGCACGTTAAGCTATTGGTCCCGGCTGTCATTTATAGATCTTTGGCAGTCGAAACGGATTGTCAGAAGCCAGAACTCCAGTCTTACCAATAAGTACCGTGTTACCCGGTAGGTTGTGGAGGTTTGGTAGGCAGCCCCTCCACGTAAAATACTAGTATTCAGCTAAATCCGGTTCGACTGGAAACCGACCCCAATATAGTTGAGAAAAGGCGAGACAGATGATTTATTCCAAAAACGTAGTTTTCTAATAAAAACTAAACTAATAGTATCATATGTTATATTTCAGGGTACATAAAATATCATCCAGTTATAATATTAACTAGAAAGTAAGGATGTATTCCAGGGTCACGGAATTTGTTAGATAGAGTCACCGCGGCTCTGGAACACACAGGGCATTAGAAGGAACACAGATGGGATCATTTGATTATAAACCATCCTTAAAAAAAAATATGTTTTACGTACGTGTAGGAAGTTGAGCGGTTCCAAATTACTCAAATTAATAACATCGAGATAACCAATGTTCTGGTGAGTCCTTTCCAGACTATGGAACTCACCAGAGAATGGGCAACAGCGTTCTCTGTAAAACGCAACACCATACACTGCGATCGCCTTTGGCGGAGGCCTGTGTCCAGCAGTGGATGTCTTTCGGCTGATATGATGATGATGATGAACCAAAGTTTCCCAACCAGAGAAAATCTAACAAAACAAAGACCACTAGATAGTTCTGTCTTTCCAGTGTTAGATTTTCCTCGTTTCCTTTCATTCTAAATTACTAAAACAAGGAAGAACTTGTTTGGAGCTGTAAAGCCGGTAGTCGAGGAGCTAGCAGATTTAAACTCAGATTGTTTCAACCGCAGACTTAGGGGTATGGACTGAGTTTTTCCTAACCAGACGGGAAATATGCTGTACTTTTATGGAGCATTTTTGCATTCCCAGCGCAGTCACAAGCTGTCCAAACCTCTATTTTTTACATTTTGAGATAAAAACATTTATTGTTTTGAAAACAAAAAACATAATTAATTTTAAATAAATATTATAATATGCTTGCCGATGTGCGTCAGGAACCAGACAGGATAGAACCCGTCGATATACTAACATTTAGTGTCACCTTAACATAGTAGTGGACGTCTTTTGGCTAAAAGAATTAATTTTGTTACCTATTCAACGATTTACCTTTTAAGCCTTATCTGATTTTCCTTTGAAATCCTCTCTCTAAGTCAGTATTGTTCAATCCATTCTCTTGGTTTAAACAACGTGCTTACGTACATATTATTCGAGTTGAGACATTGTCTTCAAGCATTTCCTCATCTTATTTCTCTTGGAGTAATAACTTATGCGTTTTAGTGCTAACGTGGAAATAAAACGAGTTACTGTTGAAGTAGTAAATTGGTAAGTGGTTTTCTTAGAAATATTCGTTTGTAAGATTTGCAAAAACTATGTCTCAAAGCTTTATCAGGAATTTCTGCTTGTTGGAAGACCAATTTCAGTCTCGAAACATTGCTGAAATAAACCTTTTTGACGCAGGCGTGACACACACACTATATTGTATTTTTTTGACGTGAAATCTACAATCGACTCTTATAAATTGATGAACGCCGGCTGCGCATGAAAGTGTCACGTTCCGCAAGCGAGAGCGCGATTCATGCGATAGACAGGAACGATCGGCCTAAGCGTTCGGCTTGTTTGTTAAGAATTCAATTGTTTTCTTATGACGTTATCACGTAAAATTATCGTCCGTAAACCGACTTTACAGAAAACCAATTGTTTGTTTACCTGATGGACTAAATGTGTATATGGTGGAAAGTTTTTTTTTATAATTAATTAATTTCTGGATAAACTTTTTCTTCGAAGATTTTTGGTATTTATTTCGGCTTGTCTCGTTGATCTATTGATGGCAAGCGTTACTACTCTGCCGGGGTTTCGGAATTTGATCGAAAGAGTTACCGCGGCGCTCGAACGCACCGCCGCCCCGCTGCCCGCAAAACTCGAGGCAGAGGCCTTAGCGATAAAGGTGAAAATTAAATTTGACAGATTATTGTATGATTAATATTAAGATATGGTTCTACTAAAGTGGTCTTTTTACACCCACTGGTGATAAAACACATGTTTTCTTGCGAGTACCTTCTAAATTTCTCACTTACACAAAATACCATCTAATTATCTTGTTTACAAATTTTTACACGCAAAATAAGTAAACAAAAGTCTTAACAAGGATTGTCCTGCAGGAAAAAAGTAATCTCTTAAGAACGCCGTTCAAAATAGGCCGCCTTAAACTGTGATCATCTGGTCGCAATAGCTGTTGCGACGCCACAACAACTGAAAGAAAGAAAGAAAAGACGTTTATTTCCCCAAAATAATAAATTGAATAGTTTTACTGTAAAAAAACTGCGGCCGCCTTGTTTTTTGACCGATGGGGGGCCATAGGATATTAAACAATGCGTTTAAAAAAAAAAGAAGTTCAAACTGCGTGATTTGGTACGGCATGTGGGATGCCATTAAGCGTCCATTTTCATTGAAGCCCAATGGCACAAACCAGAGGTTAAAATAGGTATCGTACCGACTGGACTGCAATGGTGGCGGGAACCATCACCCGGCACTGCTCACTACACAAACATGTCCACACGATAGATATAACGAACAGCCCCCTATGCAGAGAGAACAATAAAGTTTAACAGAATAGGTATCGCACGTTTAGAAACTATAGATGTATGAATGACAAGTATGTTTAATGGAAAAGTGTCGAACTTTCGCAAATAGATTTTTCAGTCTACGCCAGGCCCGTTCCCCCGTATTAATAAGGCGCTCGTGGCTAAATCATAACAGCCGCATGAGACAATCATCTAGGTTAAGCAACGCTTGCCGAGGTCAGTCCGTGGATGGGTGACCATCAATTATATACCAAGACTCCATCATGTCCTTGAAAGCAAGTTAAACTGTTCTGTCTGTTTCGAAATCGAAGACCTACAATTCGTGAGTATTTACAGGGTTCCGTACCCGAAGGGTAATCAACGGAACCCTATAACTAAGCCTCCGCTGTCCGTCCGTCCTTCCGTCCGTCCATCCGTCTGTCTGTCAGCGGGCTGTATTTCAAGAACCGTAATACCTAGATAAAGAGTTGAAAATTTCAACAGATTGTGTATTTCTATTGCCGCTATAACAAACAAACAATAAAAATTAAGGTATATGATATGGAACCCTTCGTGTGCGAGTCCGACTCGCACTTCGCCGGTTTTTTATAGATGAGAAATCAAGAAATGACTTCTTCACCTCTGGGTGGAGCGAAAGGGAGTGTCAGACTCTTACTGACTACAACCTTTCTATGATCCTCTTAATGCCCTTGGCGTTCTTCCAGACTTGCGGTGACTCTTTTGAACAAATTCTGAAACCCTGAAAGGCACTGACCCTAGCGGGCTGCGTCTATTGTGCTAACATCTCTTTGAGGTGCACGTGGAACACAACGCACTGTCCAGGGTCACGGTGACTGTTTTGAACAAATTCCACAACTCCGACAGACAATTCGCAAGCCTGGATTATCATTGGACCACCACTGCATGCCATGTATTCTAAGTCCTAAATATTTTGACCTGAGAGTGAAACCTACATACTTTACAGTTCACAAAACAAGAAACCATTCAAAAAGCGCCCTTATTTGCATGAAACTTCCATACGCAAAACTTCAGTTCCATGTTTCATGTGTTCTAACTGTCGCGGTTAGGCCCAGAGTCCGGGGTTTTTGTCCACATTTTGCTTGAGTTAATACGGAGTTAGAATTCATTGTTAAGCTCTACGAGTTTTTATGCTGGCGTAGTAAATAGAGTATGTCAGTTTGTTGTTAATCTTCCTGGGGGTTTAAAGTAAATTTGCATTTACTGAATTTCAAATATTTATCGTTATGCATTGCAAAGATAGCCAGAATAATTAGAACAATTTATAGGTTTGATACTTCATGCATGGCTTTTAAATGTACTCAAGTTTGATTTTTCTAACTTACAATATGTAGTTATAAGTATATACATATGTATCTACATATATCTGTCTACATGTAATCCGCGTTTCCTCCTCAGACTGTTCTATACAAACTTGCAAGTTGCAATGAACCGATTTTAATATAACTTGGTACTCACACACAAAGTACCTTTTTTTTTTAAGGATGGGAAATCATCAAATGACTCCTCCTGCTTTGGGTGAAGCAGTAGGGAGTGTCAGACTCTTACTGACTAAAACCCATCCGTGTTCCTCCCAGTGCCATTTGCGTTCCAGGGTACGGTGCCTCTTTCGAACAAAGTCCGAAACCCCAGCAGGCACTGGCCCTAGCGGGCCCCGTCTTTTGTGCTTTTTGAGGCGCGCGTGGAACACAGCGCGCCGTCCACCCGGGCCTGGTTCTGATCAGACGGCAAGCCACCCAAAGCTCGCCGTCCGCAGGCCCGCGCCTACGGTGGCCGAGAATCGCCCTGCGACCCGCGACGTCCGGGGTGTCTTTTTCTGTTGCGGCGGCTGGGGCGTGAGGTTTCCCTCTCTCTCACACGTTCGGCTTCCTCCTTTTTCAGCATTACTGCTTCGGAGAAGGAGGTGACCGCTTCCCATGTCTCCTCGCTCCGGACCATGGCCTGAACCAGGGCCGGACGTGAGAGATTGCCGCCGCCGATCGCCTCAGACGCAAAATACCTTGGTCCTAATAGTTAGTTTAAAACTTTTCAATTCTAAGTTTGGAATGATAGAGAGAGTGATGTTTCACGTTCCATTTTTAGCTGCCAGTGTTTTGGACCCTTTTCCCATTGACATCTGTGCGAACGAGTTTTTCGATACGCAATGAGTTCTTCCCGGCTGCTTGTTATCGCACTTGTACCTATATATTTTTACTAGCTCTGTCTGTAATTATTATTATTACGGATAATAATTTTAAATCAATTTAACTTAAACGTTTTCATACACTGGCACTAATAGTCTTAATTATTTTTCGTTCATTTTCACATACAATTACGCTTTATCCAGCTAAAATGACAACAAACACCTATATTAGTACCCTAGCTAAAGTTAACGTACGAGTACTTTTTAACCACGTACGCGAGCTTCTACATATCCCTTGTCCTCAAAACAGAATATAAATTCAACAATATAATCAAATTTAGGATTCATTCCAACAAAATGTTGGGACCGTTGGCACAAAAACCTTTGTCCCCTGTCTGACCGCGGCCTTGTTGGGACTACCTACGCAGGGAATACTTACATGGGTGTTCGAGCCTTTTGACGGGTCATTGTCACCTTCTACACATAGTTAATTATGAGTGGTGGCGTTAAATTTATTAATAGGAAGAACTGAATAAAATTTTCTGGGATTTGGTAACTAAGAAAGGAAAAGAAAGAACATAATTGTGCATATTTGGGGCTCAGATTGTACAAATAAGAACAAATATACAATTTTCTATGTTAGGTTAGTCCACTTTATGTGTATGAGCCCATCTTCTGTGTGATTGTCACATGAATTGCTTCAATAGACAGCGAAATGGTCCTCCTGACTGATTTCGTCTATGGCGGCCAATCTTAATGGAGACGCGGTACATATTATAGTGCACAAGTTGTGGTGCACTCCCTCTTCCATCACTCTTTTATTCCGATGGGATGGCAACCTGACACGACCAGAGAGAGAGATCTGGCGCAGGACCAACTACTTAACGTGCTTTCCGAGGCACGGCAGTATCCAAAGACCACAGACTTCTAATCAATAAAATACCACGTCCGGTAACAGATCACAACACACAAGGATCGTAAACCTCGAGGTACACAAAACAGAATCCAGCGATCTGAATCGCAAACAAACAACTTATATCATCGTTAGCGCGCAGAGCAAGTGGAACGATTTGTAAATCGTCGCGATGTATCGTGGTGGGTTGAGGAATGAGTCATTCGGTACGATATATATATGTTTTCAATATAAGGTTTTCAACATAAGAATTATAACCATTAAAATCAGTAAAATAACTCTATAAGTCGGTATAATCCTAAAATGACAAGATTTCATGAAATAGTCATTCTTTGGGGTTACCTGGCCCTATGGAGTTTTATTGATGACTTAAATGGTTATAACTCTGAAAATACATAATTCTTACGCCCGCGAATCATACTTTAATCCACATAAAACCTAATACTGACTTGCAAAATGCAAAAAACGTAAGAAAATTTGAATTTCGCGGGCTACCCTGGCGCATCCACCTTAAAGCAAGCTCATTCATTCGTCAGCTGTTAGAGAGATGCCACGAGAGCCCAATCGAACCCAGATCAAGCGCCGTAAGTGGAAGTGGATTGGTGATACGCTCCGGAAGGATCCTGATGAGGTTATGTTCTGGAAAAGGATTCATGGCTGCCTCCGTCAAACCTGACGACGTAGCGCAGAAGCGACGAGCATTGGAATGACGTGCAGCGAGGTGATGGTGGTGGTGGTGGTGGTGGTGCTCAAGACCATTTGCGATGAAAGACCACTGTGGACGCTATCTGCCTCAGTTAGGGGACATAGAATCTTAAGTAAGCAGGCTCAATGACACTTAAGATTTCAGTTCTATAGCCTTATAATATTACTTCCAAGTAATAATATCTAAATTATGTATTATTTTGTTGGATTGAAAATCAATAGATGATCCTCCGGCTTTGGGCAGATCGAAATTGAGGTAGTATCAAACTCTTCCTGAGGAAGACCCACCCGTGTTCCTTCGTACCTACGAGTACCATTTACGTTCTAGGGTCGCGGTATCTTTTTCGAACAAATCTGCAACCGTGACAGGAGAAGTAGAGTATCTACGTTCAGAAAAAATAGTTGTTTATTGATCATGTATCAAAACTTCAAGAAACATAAAGGTATAAAATAAAGGCGGACTTAATGCCTTAGGCATTCTCTACCTGTCAACTAAAGGTGAAGAAGAGATGTTTGCAAAATAATAATTTAGATTATATAGCTACAAAATAAAAATAAAAACTTTTTTACAAAAATACTTCCGAAATTAAATTTATTGTATATTTTGTAATGTTTTTTCATTTGTATTTTTTGTACTAAAAGGTTTTTATCAGTCACTTTATAGTAGGACAGTGTAGTGAGAGCGATACAATTATATTTTTTTAAATCGGTTCATAAAGGTCAGATTAAAGTCTTTTATTTATGTATCATAAGTTAAAACTTATATACTTATGTACTTATTGACAACCGCATTGAGAACCTTCTTCTTTTTTTGAAGTCTGTTAAAAACAAATGCAACCGGGCTGTAAAGAAGTTTCAAGTCCTTGATAGTTCTAAAGTGGCTGTAAATGACTTAATAGAAATAAATACTATATAAAATTGAGCAAGATGTTTTTTATTTTATAATTCGGTAAAACACACGTGTCAATCAGGCTTCAGGCCTAAGCTATTACAAGGTCAAACCTCTTAGTTCCCTTTTGAGTAAGACTTCTTCTATTTTTAGCCCTATTTAGCCTTTGTTAAGTCCCAAGGATAAATTGAGGCGCTGAGCAAATTAAATAGTATAGACTTCGTCGAAGATTTGTTACTAGTTAAATTACTTGGTTTATTAGTACTTAAACATTTTCAAAGTTAGCGTAATCTTGAAAGCTATTTCAGCATTATTAATGTTCCCTGAAGCTTTTGTTAAATATTCGAGAATTTTGTATAGAATTAGGTCGAAAATACCGAAGCTCGAAGGCAGTATGCTTTTATATAGTTAGAAGCTATTATAAAATTATGCCAAGACATGTCTTTCTATTTTGAAGAGAGTATTTTGAGGTTGACGTCAGTGAGTTCTGTGAATATTCATTTGAATTTAATTTTGCCTTCGAGGAGACATCTGGCCCCGAGATACAGACTGAACCCTTTGGTTATGATTGAGTGTAAAACGATTGAATGCTGAGGGTGCAACTTGAGACGTAGAACCCAGGTCTTTGCTTATCTAATGACTATTGGACCCGCGCAACTTTGTCTGTGTCACAATTTTCAGTACTGCTCTGCTTATTTTGGTCTTAGCGTAATGTTATCTAGCCTTCCTCGAAAAATGGGCTATTCTACACTGAAATCATTTTTTAAATCGGACCTGTCGTTCCTGAGATTAAACAAACTCTTCAGCTTTATATATTAGCATAGATAAGATGTAACTTTGATTAATAAGGTGCAATGTCAAGCAAACTAAAAAATAAAGGGACAATAATATGGAACTGTTATAGTTTTAAAGTCTATAAGAGCACAAACGGGTTACCATAATTATATTCTTAAAAAAAATGGTTGTCTGTAAAGTCGGTTTACGAAAATCATACGTGATAACATCATAAGAAAACAATTGAATTCTGAACAAACAACGCTTACGCCGATCGTGCCTCTCTATCGCTTGTTCCACGTTCTCGCTCTCGGAACGTGACACTTTCTCGTGCGTGCGGCCGGCGTTCATCGATTTATGAGACGTTATCACGTCACAAATTCATACTGTCATATAATTATTTTATTTATTTATTTCATTTTATTATTTTTGGAAAACTTTCAGTTAAACATAACACTAATTAACATTTGAATAAAATAAGGCCAATTACAAGCTTTCACATGCAATATGTATATAAATAATATAGTGAAATAGATAGTAGACAACAATATAGGTTTAACATAAAACAGAAAAATTAGACTATTTGCTCTAACTATTTGCTAATCGTCATAGTGCTATAGCACGATAGTTCTAGTATTCAGCAGTTATTAACAAAAATCAGAACAAGAAAAAGATGTTTCTTTTTTTTAATACAACCAAATTTATAACAAAATTTAGAAATTTTATTAAAAATATATATACATATATATCTCCGGAACCCTTGGGTAAAAATGGTTAAAATTTTAGTAGGTAAATTATCTGGTAAATCAAATCCTTAACGGTGGATCACTATTTACGCCACACCCTGTATACTTTGCCCTTATCCGGATATATTTGGATTCAGTGTAAAACTGTCATCATCCAACCTCTTTTATTTAGTCGGCATTACACTAGGTAGGTACTTTCTTCTTTTTAGCCACATTATCATTCATACAGTCCATCCTTCGTATTTTAGTCCTCTCCTTCTCTCAAACATTTTCAATATTACTTTAATAATCTTAATAAACATTAAAAACCCTAAAGGAAATCAAGAGCCCATCCAATTTCCGACCCCAAACCGTACCACTAAGGACCAATTTCGCAGCCCAATAAAAAGAGAAACGATATTGAAAGACAAAACTACGCCTATTCCTCCACGAATTCAATACTTTAGGTGCGTCGAATCCAATATGTGTCTTAGACTTTCCATTATTCATCCCACTACATATGTACCGTTGGGGTCGTAATAAAATTGCGCCCTGAAATTTATATAAAACTGAGGCATCTGTCCCACTGTAGACGAGGAAGCGGCTAGATGTCAACAATTTTCTCGCTTCAGAAAGCTGCAATTAATGTAAATCCCGTGTCTGTTAAAGAGATACACATAGCTGTTGGTTGCCAAATCATCATTTGCCTAGCCTATTCCCAACTACATTGGGGTCGGCTTCCAGTCAGACTAGATTCAGCATTTTTTTACGTGGAGTGGCTGCTAACCAGATCTCCACCTATTAACTGGGTAACAGGTACTCCTTTGCAAGACTGGTGCCAGATTTTCAGTTTTTTTTTTTTACTATACTTAACTACTGCCAAAGATCTACAAATGACAGCCGGGACCAACAGCTTAACATACTTTCCGAGATACGGAGGAGGTGTCGGAGATGTATGTAAAAATGGTCACCCATCGACAGACCAACCTTGGCAAACGTTGCTTAATCTTGGAGATCAACCCGTACGGCTGTCTATTCATTTTTAACCGACTTCAAAAAAAGGAGGAGGTTCTCAATTCGGTTGTATTTTTTTTTTATGTTTGTTACCTCATAACTCCGTCATTTATGAACCGATTTGAAAAATTTTTGATTCATCTGAAAGAGTATACCTCTCGATTGGTCCCATTGTCACCATGTCAGAATCTGATGATGGGATCCCACGAAAATCGAGGGCAACCTTCAAATTTTCTTTCTAACGCAATTCAGATATTTGTGCCTGGCAATCATCATTTCATGTTGCTGAGCTGGTGATGAAAGGTATAAATTAGGATCTGATGATGAGATCCCATGAAAGATATTTTGTTCAGCGATACTTTAGCCAATTGTCAGCCGATTTAGATGATTCTTTTTTTGTTTGAAAAAGTATTTTCCTAGACTGGTTCCGTTTCAATTTGGTGAAGATCTGATGAAGAACTTTGGAGGTAGGCAACGGAACTCTTCGATAAATGATAGCAAAGGGATCGGAATTGCTGAAATCGCATGTTTTTTTAGTGTTTACACCAGTTCTTAACATAATTGTCAACTAGTTTGTCGCAGCGACAAGAAGGCTTAGAAAAGCATTTCATAAGATAATTGATTTAAAGTCGATGAACTTTACGCTTGTCTAGAAGTAGCATATTCACTCGTAACTTTATGACCAGTCTTTATGAGGTTTTAGCTCAGAAAACCTAGACTCCGGCAGAGAATTCCACTCCTTACCTGTATACACATTGAAAGCATTCCCCAAATCGTTTTGTTCATATGAGTTGGATTTCCACTAAGTACCGGTGGCGCATCGCTGGACGTTTTGTAATCCAATGATGGAACGTGCTAGACAGAATAAAATTGTACGATTCCGGCTGCAAATGCTGCTCCTTAGCTGTACACAGTAATTAAAGTGTTTTCAAAACGTTCTGTATGTGCATATGGGTCTGCCTGTCCACCTTATAGAAACCGGTGGCACAATAACGTACGTGTGGAACGCGTATAGAGGAATTAGATTTTGCAATGTGTTATCCGGCAGGGAAGTTCACTCCTTAGCTTTATTGTACACATCATAAAATGCACAGGGTAAACTTATACTAATAATTTGAATATCGCAATGTAGCGAGTTGCTCCCGCTTCTCGCTAATCGTTAACGGTAGGACAGTACCTGGGGTACGGGTGCTAGGTGAAGCGAGAACGCGCGTGGAAACTTGATGGGAAGAGTTGAAAGAGTGTTGTTTTATGCAAACATTGATAGAGGTCCTTCTGGCGAGCGAGTTTACAAAGTCACATTCCCTTTGTTATAGAGTTAAACTACTAAATTGTTTCGTTAAACAAGTTGTTACAGATTTAACGCAAAACCTGAATAGGGGGTCGGTATGGGTGGGTGGTTGATGTTTTTTCGCGAGTTCAGGGTCGGTCCCTTAGCAAAAGTTTTTAATAATGATGAGAAACCGACCTCCTTTTAGGTGCTGAGACAAAAAAAAAACATGGAAAAACTAGTTTTACTGAGAAAAGTAGACAAAGAAATTACGACTACGCTCTGGGCGGATAAACCCATCCGTATTCCGCCTAGTGCCCTTTGCGTTCTAGGGCCGCGGTGACGCTTTTGAACCAAATCCGCAACCCTAGCAGAATCACGCTAGTGGTCACTTATTACGCTTTTGACGGTGATGTATAGTAATAGTGGTACAAAGGCGAATTTAATACAACAATGCATTCTCTAGCAGTCTAATTCTAGCCTTGGATTATATTTGTATACCTGTATGTTTTTTATTTTAGACCGCGGTAGTAATGGAATACAATGTGACCCTGACATTAAGGAGCTCGTGGCTAAAGAAAGAATAAAGAAAGAAAGAAAAGACGTTTATTTCCTCAAAAGCGACGCACATAACACAAAATAATTAGGGAATAAATAAAAACTAACAAACAAAGAATAACAGCCGCACGGATCAATCCGCTAAGCGACGCTTGCCAAGGTTGGTCTGTGGATAGGTGACCATCTTTACATACCGAGTTTCCTCCCTGCCTCGGAAAGCACGCTAAGCCGTTGGTCCCGGCTGTCATTTGTTCAATCAACTTTGGCAGTCGTTACGGAGTGTCAGAAGTCAGTAAAAATCTGACACCAGTCTTGCTAAGAATTGTCGTATTACCTAGTTAATGGGTTGTGGAGGTCTGGTAGGCAGCCGCTCCGCGTAAAATACTGGTGTTCAGCTGAATTCGGTTTGACTGGGAGCCAACCCCAATATAGTTGGGAAAAAGCTAGGCAGATGAATGTGAGCCTGACAAGAGCCAAAGATGGAGTGGCTTGGAACACGAATAAGAAAATATTAAGTAACTACTCGTGCGTTTGGGTACACGTGGAACCAAAGATTGCTATTATAAGACCCGATTTTGAGTCGAGCCTTTGTCGTGTCTAATAATAGACAAGAAAAGCCAGCTCCCTTATGTACAAGACCAACAAAATACTCTGTAATCATTTTAATCTGTACCTTTGTGTCTGCGACCTTTAGAGTATCTGAACTAATATTCTATAAAGGTAGAAATATTTATTTCGTTAAGGTCGTCCTTAGGGTTACGTACCCAAAGGGTAACCAACGGAGCACTATTACTAAGCCTCCGCTGTGTGTCCGTCCGTCCATCTGTCTGTCAGTGGGTTGTGTCTTAAGAACCGTTATAGGTAAACCGTTAAAATGATCACAGCTTGTGTACTTCTATAACCGCTTTAAAAAAAAAAATAAGGTTTATGGTACAGAATCTTTTGTTTGCGTGTCTACTCGCACCGGTTTTTTAAAAGGGTGTATTTGTTAGGGCTAACCTAAAAAGTATGAAATTTCATTGCCATATTTATTCTGCTGTCATTTGTAGATCTTTGGCAGTCACGGATAGTCAGAAGCCAGTTAATCTGACTCCAGTCTTGCCACGAAGTACCATGTTACCCAGTTTCTGGGTTGTGGAGGTCTGGTAGGCAGCCGCTCCGCGTAAAATACTGGTATTCAGCTAAATCCAGTTCGACTGGAAGCCGACTCCAATATAGTTGGGGAAAAGCTAGGCAGATGATGATGGATTCTGTTGTAAAAGAGAGATAAGTCCTATCAATATAAACTCTCCCGTGACTGTCTGACTGACAGACAACGTAGTAGTTTCGGCTGTTTGTTGTCTGCTGGTCACTCAGTCACTCATCAGTAATGCAAGAGTTTTATATAAATTATTGATTTGATCCCACAATAAAAGCATGGTTCGCGTAGCATAGCAAATCTGTAGGAAAAAACAGTTTTATTAAGAGATATATTTATAGGGTTATTTATCTATACTAATATTTAAAGCTGAAGAGTTTGTTTGTTTGCTTGAACGCGCTAATCTCAAGAACTACTGAACCGATTTGAAAAATTCTTTCAGTGTTAGATAGTCCAGTAATCGAGAAAGGCTATTATCATCACGCTAAGACTAATAGGAGCGGAGCAGTAATGAAAATTGTGACGCAGGCGAAGTTGCGTAGGTCAACTAGTTACAAATATTTACAGGGTTATTTGTAAAACACCAGCAACCTCTTAGGCAGTGAAAGTGCACATGATTATAAGCAACTTTTACTTTGGGAAAACCCCAAAATCTCGAGAAAAATATTAGCTGTTTCATACATTTTCATTGGCTAAATATTGCATTTTTTATGAAACAGTTGAGATTGCTAGAGTTTAACAAATAACCCTGTATATATTTAATCAATTTGTAAAACAAATATCATTTATCATGAAGTACAGAGTTGAATTTCATGAAAAGGATACCTACAATATAGTAATTGGTTCAGTTTGTCTGCTCCAGTGCTTTTGATCTCAATTCATTAATACCTATAGCTATTCAATCAGGCTCACTTTGACTACTCAGTTAAAGTCTTCCAGGCTTTTCTCAGAACTAATTTCTTGTATTAACGTACTCTAGGAATGTTCAACATTCCGATGACCTTAATTGAAAATTATTAATACTTATTAATAATTTAAGTTTCAATTTAAAGGAAAACCGAACCTCTGGAGTCTTTCAAAAATCAGTTCTTGGAATTACGCTTAATTTTTATTTATTTATTTATTTAACAATTTATGTACACACATTTAATGAGATAAGAAGAAAGAAACAGAAAAATAGGTACAAAGGTGATGCTTATTTCAACAGAAAGCTCTTCCAGCATACCTGCGAAAGGAGAGTAGAGTAAAAAGAGATGTAGACATAGTGTGTAACAGTAAGAAGCTAAAATAAAAACTGTACATATTAATTAATATAACATACAATACATAATTGACATACTATGAACTTCGAAAAGAGGTTTTTTTAAAGAGTTTAATTGCAATTCTTGTTTTGCATTTAATGCAATTATTTATGTTCAAAAACAAAAAAAAAAATCATTTATTTTCCACAATAATGAAAAACACAGTACAGACATTAAAATAAATGGAGTGGACTGGAGCCTAAACCAGGGCAGCCCTGTATTTCAGGACTCCAGGTCTTCCTCCCGCGGCGAGTAAGTTGGTACAATTTATTAATAAATGACTGTGTTTGTGTGAGTGCGTGTTTGTGATGTGTGTATGTTATGGTGTGTGTCTTTCACATTATAAATTGCAGATTATGTAGGGAAAACTTTATTAGTTACTATTTGATAGGCACGCGTTTGACCACTATCTCATCTGATACTAAGCGATGAAGTGGTCGAAGATGGAGCACGTTTGCCTAGAAGTATCCTATTTACTCTTGACTTAAAGATCCTAGCTTGTACCTATCTGAAAACACAGACCCCGACAGGGCATCAATTATTTTGCAGTTGGTCCGATATTAAAATAATAAAATGATGTTAGATTTATAAGAACTTTATCCTCGTGAAACACTTTCAATCAATAAAGAATCTTGTTGTTGTAGTTGCAGTTTTCTGAGAATCATTAGGCTCCCAATAACAGAAAACTGATACCTTTTGCTCCATCTACTTCAAATCCAAAATGGCCGGCACTCCCAGTTTCTACCAACATATGTTTTGATCAGAATATCAAATGCATAGCCTTGGGGTCTAGACGGTAGACATCGATGCAATCGTATCTAATTTAGCCTGAAAGCATTAAATTGAATCCAGCCTGTCTGCTGTATTTTTATCAAACAGTCTTCCTTGGGTTACGTTTTTGAGGGTATATTATAGTATTTATAATGTTTCGAAATAGTTTTTATTCACCAGACTAATTGCTGTCAACTAATTGTGCTTATTCGTTTTTATAGCGTTTTAGAGCACAGAGTTTCTCTAAATCATGTAGCATGACATAGAGGTCTTTTAGGAAGAGCCACTGAGGGAGAAAAATATTTTATTATCTAGGATTATCCGTTAACTAAGTCTTTAGTAAATAAATAGTATTGTCACCGTGCCAACAGGATTTTTACA
The DNA here is from genome assembly GCA_950371165.1 of Lacanobia oleracea. Classification (NCBI taxonomy): domain Eukaryota; kingdom Metazoa; phylum Arthropoda; class Insecta; order Lepidoptera; family Noctuidae; genus Lacanobia; species Lacanobia oleracea. The sequence goes on along the minus strand of OX493406.1, from coordinate 3,940,414 downwards.
CTTCCATTTTGAGAACCAAGACCATTGAAACAAAATTATCTCTGCTTGGTGCTAAAAATATGTTCTGAATGTTACAGAGATAGCACCTTTTAGTCAATTTTATTTCCTAAAAAGCACTACTCTTAATCAAACCTCACCAATAAAACAGAAAGATACATTCTAAATATTTAATCGCTCACACACGAACCATTCCTCGCAACGAAATAACGGAAAAAAGGAAATATAAATAAATGTTATAGAAGACGTGTTTCTTTTTATACCACTGCATTTTATTAAAGGAAAGAAAAAAGATAAATGGGAAACAATGGAAACGGTAGACTGTACGAAATGTGTTTGTCAATCAAAGTTTGTGTATGTGTCTGGGGTGAAACGAAACATGAAAATGATGTGATGTAGGGAACGGTTTGTTTTCGTACAAAAGGTAATGTTATAGGCAATAAAAATGCATGGTTTAATGTAATGAGAAAGTTAACTAGCTATTGACGTGTTTTGAAGTTTCGACTTATTTCACAGTATTCTGCTGAAGCATCATGCTGTAGTATCAATCTGAAGTTCCAATGGGAAGGCTATTTTATAAAATTTACCTTGTGGCGGCAATGAAACCACGCTGAAGTAGTTGCACGAAAGCTGCGCTGACGTTCTTTGTTGAGCGACACCAGTTTGAAGGTAGCGGAACAGAGAGAAAAGTCCCGCAAACCCCCTTTGAAAAGGGGGGATCCTCTGAAAAGGGAGGATAGTGTCTAGTGAAGGCAAATGCACGATAGTTGATATTCGGGCTGATGTATATGTTCAAATCGCACGGTATACTCTGCTTGCGCGATGCAGGATTTCGACGTAGTAGCTCGCTGCTAGTTGGATAGATGGCGTTGCGGTTCTTTTTTGTTGCGATGTAGATTTACTCCATTGGTTTTTCTTGTACTAATACATCCTAATTTTACCATTGGGGTATATGAGTTCTTGAGTAGAGATCGTGGAACAACAAACATAAGGTCGAATGCGCTCAAGCTAGGCGATGCGCCATCTTCACAGGGTGACGTTCAAATGAAGGTGCCTATGACCAGCAGTGAACTGCTGAAGGCTGATGATGATGTGCTCTGAAGATGATGGGAACGTACAGTATCTAATTAAATTAATTTTTGATGCCAAAACAAGAGCTATTAAAGATTTCTTGCATTTAATGAATATTGTTTTTCATTAACGAAAATATTATCACTATTGAGCCCCATTTCCTTCTCCGAGGTTTATTTTTGTGTCTCCTATCACAAAATTTAATTTAAAAAAAATATAGAGATGATAATTATATGGATTTGTACTTACCACTCAGAATTCCACACAGGAAATTCTTTTAAAATCAATGAGTTTTTATTTTATACCCACAGCTATTTAATAAATGAAAACATTATTTGGTAAATAGAGTTGGTACACGATTAAAATACAGCTTCAAAATACATATTTATTTAACATTCGTAGCTTGGTAAGCCACTAGGTAGATATTGAAACTATAATAAATATGAATCCCCAACAAAATAACGTAATGTTTGCATTATGATATTGCTTTTTCGGAATGGTTTCTAAAGTATGATTAAATGCTACAATGTAACTGCACACATACATGTCGTTAATATTTTATTATACAAAATAAAATATTTTATTCGAAAGCGGATGTTTAATGTGATAATTATGAATTTAAATTACGATAGTTTAATTAATTGTTTTAATTTTACTGGTGGTTATTAAAATCTACTGCTGTTTCATTTACTGTGTGAATATTATTTTCCTTTATATAATTAATAATATCCCCTTTTGAAGTTCCTCCTTTTTCTATAAAGACACTCTCTGTTTCTCAATTCCCAAATAAAAAAAATAATACTTGGGAGTAATAGTACTTGGGAGCTCATGGTTTTCATTATCATTTCAGGCAAAGGAATCACTGCCCAGGTGACCCTTAGCAATGATTCCTTTATCCTGACGCTCCAAGACCACCCTAAATCGTCGCCACATTGACCAGCTGAATGCTTCTCGCATCTAGTGCACCCTCTTTTTCTTTTTTTTTAAGGAGGGAAATCATCAAATGGCTTCTCCTACTCTGGGCGAAGCAGAAAAAAGTTTCAGAAACTTATTGACTAAAACCTGTTCGTGTTCCTCCGAATGCCCTTTGCGTTCTAGGGCCGCGGTGACTCTTTAGAACAAATTCCACATAATCTAGTGGACCCCGTTTTAAGGATGGAAAATTTTCAAATTACTCCTCCTGCCCTGGGCTCCGAATGGAGTGTCAGACTGTTACTGACTAAAACCCACCCGTGTTCTTCCTAATACCCTTTGTGTTCCAAGGCCGCGTGGACTCTTTCGAACAAATTCCGCAAACCTGGATCTAGCGGACCCCTTTTTTTCTCTTCTTTTTTTTAAGGATGGAAAATCATCAAATGACTCCTCCTGCTCTGGGTGTAGCAGGAGGAAGTGTCAGACTCTTACTGACTAAAACCCATCCGTGTTCCTCCTAGAGCCCTTTGCGTTCCAAGGCTACGGTACGTCTGTCGAACAAATTCCGCAACCCTGGATCTAGTGAACCCCTACCAGGGCATTGTACCAACTTGAGGGAGGTCTTCCTAAACTGCAGGTCACTCACCATATTTTTCGGATTTTTTTTTTTTTTTTTTTTTTTACTATAGATAGGCACGCGTTTGACCACTATCTCACCTGATGGTAAGTGATGATGTGGTCGAAGATGGAGCACGCTTGCCTAGAAATAACCTATTCACTCTTGACTTAAAGACTCCCAGGTTGTAGCTATCGGGAAACACAGACTCCGGCAGGGAATTCCACTCCTTAGCTGTACGCATTATGAATGTGTTACCAAAACGTTTTGTGCGTATGGGTGGGATATCCACCGTGTACCGGTGGCGCATCGCCGTTCGTCTTGTGGTCCGATGATAGAACGGGCTTGGCGGAATTAAATTATGCAATTCCGTCGCACATTCCCCAAAATGCAACCGGTAAAAAACCGACAGGCTAGCAACTCGTCGTCGATGTTCAAGACTTTGGAGCTTCGTCGGGACAAGCCTCTCATTGCCGATGATCCTCTTGGCTCGTTTCTCAATTGTCTCAAGGGCATCAAGTTGGTATCTGGCAGATCCATCCCAAAGATGAGAGCAGTACTCCATACACGATCGAACTTGCGCTTGATAGAGTTTGAGCAGCTGTTCCGGCGTGAAGTACCGTCTCACCTTAGCCAGAATCCCCAACTTCTTTGCAGCCACTTGAGCTTTTATTTATTTATTAAAACTTGATGCACTAGTAAAAATACTGTACAAAGGCGGACTTAATGCCTTAGGCTTTTGCCTCTATGTAAGGGCCAAAATTGAGAGTAGATGTTAATGAAACCCCAAGAAGCTCAAGATGGTCGGTTATCGGCACGGTCAAACCTCGGAAAGATGGAGCTGGGTGGAATTGGCTCCTTTTGGCGGAAAATAGACACGCTTGGGTCTTAACAGCATTGAACTTGACCAGATTGGCATCGCCCCATTCAGAGACTGCCTGTAAGGACACGTTCAAGCGCTCAACCATTGCCTCCCGGAGAGACCGGATCTGCGACCCACCAACTCGTGCGTCGGATACGTATCTTTCAGCAACAGTGCTGTCGTCTGCATACCCAAAGGTACCGGGTTTAAGCAGATCATTAATATGCAGCAAGAACAGTGTTGCCGAAAGCACCGAACCCTGAGGAACCCCGGCAATAATATCCAGCAGTCCAGACGAGCAGCCATCTATGACCACTCGGATAGACCGATCCCTCAGGAAGTCTGCGATCCAATCACACAAACCGGCGGGCAGACCGAAGGAAGGAAGCTTATCGCCTTATCGATAAGGCTATCGTGCCAGACCCTGTCGAAGGCCTTCGAGATGTCAAGGGAGACCGCTAGTGCCTCCGCGTGCTTCTCTATGGCTTCACTCCAGATGTGAATGGCATACGCTAGAAGATCCCCAGTTGACCGATTTCGGCGGAACCCATATTGACGGTCACTAAGAATATCATTCGCTTCTAGGTACGCCAGGAGCTTATGATTCAGCACGCGTTCCATAGTCTTACAAAGTATGGACGTTACCGAGATGGGTCTATAATTCGACGGGTCAGCTCGACTACCCTTCTTGGGCACGGGCTGCACGTTAGCTTGCTTCCAAGCCTTCGGCACTTTTCCAGTCTCAAACGAAAGGCGAAATAGGCGTGTCAAGATCGGAGACAACTCAGGCGCACAAGTCTTCAGAACAATTACCGGTATCCCGTCGGGACCACTAGCCTTGTTCACATCTAGGTTACGCAGTACCCTAAGGACGTCCTTCTGATGAATGCGAATGCTAGACATACTCGACTCGCATCCACCAGGAGAAGCAGGGGGCGTCGCGCCACCAGGATCCAGACGTGAAGATTCCGCAAACAAAAAAGCAAACAAGTTTGCTTTCTCCTCAGCGGAGTGGGCCAGCGTCCCGTCGGGTCTCAGCAGTGGTGGTAGTGAGGGGCGGCAGAAGTTCGATTCGACCGACTTAGCCGGGGACCAAAAAGCCTTACTACCTGCTGGGTATGAAGCAAGTTTGTTCCCTATTCGGCTAATGTGGTCAAACCGAGCCCTCCGCAACACTTTCTTGTAGGACTTGGCAGCCCTGTTGAAGGCTCTCTTCATCCGACTCACGTCATTTGCTTTGCGCTTACGAGCGTCGACCCATGCCAGGTACGCCGCGTGCTTAAGCGCATTAGCGCGATTGCACTCGGCACCAAACCAAGGCCGAGCTTCGCCAGATTTCGCTATGTCAGAGAACGGAATGTAGTACTCCATTCCCCTCCGCAACACATCCGACACGGCGTCCGCGCACGACGAAGCATCAGTGGAAGAAAAGCAAGTAGGCTGCCAAGGGTAAGATGCGAAAAAAGATCGCATGCCATCCCAATCTGCTGACCTGTATCGCCATACCCGCCGGGTCCCTCTTGGGCTAGGATCGGGCGGGGAGTAGACGGATACAGATTTCACCAGACAGTGGTCGGAACTACTCAGTGGTGAAGAAATCGACACCGAATAGCGGTCTGGATCTGTTGTCAGCAAAAGGTCCAAGCAATTGGCAGCGTGCGAATCAACATCGGGCACCCTCGTTGCTCCCTGGACCAGCTGGGTAAGATTTAACGCAAGCGCTAGCTTTCGCGTCTCTCGTCCAGCATGGTCAGTGCACTGGTATGGGAAGAGCCACTCCTGATGGTGGGCATTGAAGTCCCCCAGTAACACCAATTGGGCAGAAGGGTACCGCTGCTGAGCAGCATCCGCCGCCTCACTCAGGTGCTGTGTAAGCCCAGTTGTCTCCAAATCACCGCTGTGCGAACGGTAGACGCAGGCGTAGACAATTTTGTCTAAGCCTGTGTCCACTATAGCCCACAGCGTCGAGAACCTGGAGTCTTCAAAGTAATGGAGACGCCGATAGCAGATGTCGTCCCGGGCGTACATGCATACGCCCGCGCGTGGTCTGAAGTGGTGCTCCAGGGTAAACCCTGGGTAAGACAGGTATGACACGTCCGACGGACATCCGATCTGCGTCTCCGACAGGAACAAGAGCGCTGGTTTCTCGGTCTCAAGGTGGTGATGGACTGCAGCGAGATTTGAGTGCAGACCTCGTATGTTAGAGAGGTGCACTTTATGCGAAAGGGCGTGCTGCCGCTGTACAGCTTTTCTCTTTTTGCCTCTGTTCATAATAAAAGTGAGTGAGGTTGAGGAGAAGGAAGTGAAATGAGGTTCCATGCTGCTAACCCTCAGGCACGCCCTGACAGGACGACATCTTTGGGGGACTAGTCTGGAGACTGCGGGGACGCCCGAGCCCCCCCGGGAATGACCATCGGGCCCTTTCATCTGGTCGCCAACCAGCACGATGATGCATTCCGGGATTTTTCGCCAGTTGGCGGGGCAGCCTTTCATGTATGGCTAGCACATTACTTGGGCCCCCAACTACCTGGCGGTCGGCCAGCGGCGCACCGTGCCTCGGATCCCGCTACCCTCCGCGACTAGTCTCCCGATACGCCCACGCCAGGGCAAGCCTGGTTGGTCTGCCTGCATTGGAACAACTATTTCGACCCAACTCCTCTGAATTGGCTACACTGAGCATCGTACCGGAACGCAGCTAAGCCGCTTGGCGGTACGTCTTTGCCCAGTGGGTGGTCACAAGCCATCGGCCGAAGCCTACCACCAGTTAGTGTCACCTGATTAGCACCACCCGGGGACCACGTGTAGGGTCTAAAATTTGGGTATTCTCCTACGGACGCGGGTGACTCGGCCCCCGGAATCATTTCAGAGAAGATTTTGTTATTCTGTATAGCGAATGTGAGTTTGTGTCTGTGTGTTTTCAGTATTTCGTGCTCCAAGGAATATGTGACCTCTATAATATAATACAGTTTACGAACTACGACAGACATTTCAACGGACTAAGATAATATTAGTGTGTTAAAAATTGGATATAAAGATTATATTTAAGACTAAATTTACCTTCTTAAGCAGTTTTGATGTTTCATTCGATGTGAAGAGGTACGTGCACCTGAAAACAAAAAAGAGAAATAATTTGAAAATGCTAGTGTGGATTAGAGATTGACTACTGATTAAATTTTAATCTAAAATATCTGTCCGGTACAATCGGCGAAATCTTTGTAAAAAAAAACCGGTAATTTGCGAGTCGGACTCGCATAAGATTTCGTACCATTGCAGGAACTTGTTTCCTGCGAAATCATGTTTCTTTTATGATTCCTTTTATATTAACAAGTTGTCTCTGTCATCTCTGACATAGACTAGAGTCAATCAAGAGCAAACCCATAACAAAAAAAAAAAAAGTTGTGCATGAGAAACAGCCCGGTGACAGCCGGACAGACAGCGGAAAACTTCAAAATTTCCACAAGAAGTAATTTGTAGGACACAATAATTTTCTGGAAAGATGCATGTATGCAAAAGTTCATAGTATATTTATCTCGGAAAATATACTATCTAATATACCAGGAAAGTGAGGTCGCGGGTAAAATTTTGTGAAATAAAATAAAAAAAACAAGTAACAAAATCATACATATCATACAAAATACCTGGCAAATGTTAAATATTTTCTACGCCGTAACAATATTACCCATTTCTTTTTTCATGCGATCTCATAACTCAAGATTTTATTATAAAATCCAAGCAGTTTCACTTTATTTTCCTTCGCTTTAATAAAAGCGGCCACAGTTTAAAAAACAAAAGAAGCACAAAATATGGCTAGAAGTTTATGGAAGGTTACAAAACTGAATACGTGTGAGGTACACACGAGAGGATTTATAAAAGGTGACTTTTATTTCATTAGCTCCTTTTTCGGGGTAATTAAAATATTTTTAATTAATAGAACAACTACTACTCACTACGCAGCCAATTCTAACAATGACAATATCAACTCATCATCTGCCTAGCCTTTTCCCAACTATATTGGGGTCGGCTTCCAGTCAAACCAGATTCAGCTGAATACGTGTATTTTACGTGGAGCGGCTGCCTACCAGACCTCTACAACTCATTAACTGGGTAACACGGTACTTCTTGGCTAGACTGGAGTCAGATTTACTGGCTTCTCACAATCCGTAACGAATGCCAAAGATCTACAAATGACAGCCGGGATCAACGGCTTAACGTGCTTTCCGAGACACGGAGGAAACTCGGTATGTTAATATGGTCACCTAAACACAGACCAAACTTGGCAAGCGTTACTTAACCTTAAAGATCGACCCGTGTGGCTTATTTAGCCACGAGCTTCTCAATCCTCCTCCTCAATGACAATATCAAATTTTACTGAGTAATTTAAACACACTAAAGTGGCAGTGGGCGGGGCTCGCAGAACACATGGTCGATGGGGCCGAAAAGTTCTGGACTAGCGACCGTGTACGATGTAAGATGCAGCGTAGGAAGGCTTCGCATAAGGTGGACCGATGGCCTAGTGAAGGTCGCGGGTAGCAGACGGATACAAGACGCACAGGACTGGTTGCTGTGGCGACACTTAGGGGATGCCTATGTCAAGCAGTGGACGTGTTTCAGCTGATATGATGATGAAAACAAACACAAAATTTATTGAACTTAACACACATTGTTTGGTGAAAAAAAAATGTTGTAGGTGGCGTCCTGTACTTTTTGCTAAATATTGAACACCCTTTTAACTATACCTTAAATTCTTCTTCTTCTTCTTGACAGAGTGTCTAAACCAGCTCAAGGGCCTCTGACATGGTTTGTTTGACAACCGCCATTTGGCGGCCGGGACCACCGGCTTATGCGTGCCTTCCAAAGCACGGAATCATCTTTTTATCAGGCAATCAGGTGATTCAAGCATGTAATATTCTTACCAAACTGGAATCAATTTACAAAGTATGCTTTCGTAGGTATCGAACCCACTACCACCGGGTCACAAGGCAAACGCCTAAACCACTCGACCAAGGAGGCAGTTAACCTTTAATTGAGCAGCCAAAAAGGCTCAGACTGCCACAATTCACGGTTGACAAATTAGAAATATCCACCAGAGATTTGGCTTAGTTCTGTGGTCCTTTTTTACGAGCCGTAGGACAGCCAACGAGAATGGATAGCAGACACGAGACCTTTAAGATCACGTTCTTTAATGAGTACCTAATAAACTTATCTGGCTTACGTAAGAGATAAAAAAATATAGATTTATACATACATTAACTTTTGCCCTATTTTTACCGTTCCCGTATTGCCCATAGCCTTCCTCATGAATGTGGCTGTCACATACAAAAAGTTTCAGAGATAAGCGTTTTCAAACAAACAAACAAACAAACTCTTCAAAGTTATTAAATTAAGTAGTATAATATAGGATCTTGTCTTGGAAGTTCGATAGATATTTTCGGCAATTTTTACTCAGTCAAACAAGCAATCGAACTATGATTTCGCACGTTGTATCGCACTTAAATTACCTCTTCCAACAAAAGTAACGTAGTATTATGCTAAATATGTTCCCTTACTAAAGAAAAATTACCGTGAAAATATTTCAAGTACTGTTTAGAATATAGCGATTTGTGTACCAAAAACGACCTTCTTCTTGCAGCTTCGATACATCACTGGCCAAATTTTACTTTGAATTTAGAATAAAGTGTGTTACATTTTATTCTAAATTCAAAACAAAATTTCCATACCCAGTGTGCCCTAACCTCACGTATACCAACCGTTGCAGTGAGCCATAAAATACAGGATTAAGGGTGTTGTCACCAAAACCGAGCTAGGGCTCATAATTCTGTCGAGCCAAAACACAGTGTTCCAAGCTTAAAAACTCTCGGACAAAAATATTATCACGTACTTTGGACTAAAACAAATTTGTTTGTCTTTCCTCCGGCACGATTATGAAATCGGTTTGTTTTTTTTTTCGTAGATTTTATTTTGTTTTTTAATATTGTTTACGCTCGTTGTTTGCTTTGAGGAAAGCTGCTTTTGAAGGCATTTTTAAATAATACGGTGGCTTGGTCTCGTGTTATGATTTTTGGATTATGTTTTGGTGTTGGTTTTCGTCTTGTACGTAATTGTTTTGACAGATTTAGAAGGGAATTTAATAAAAAAGGGAGCACATTATTGACAATCCACAATTGCTTTGAAAAACAATTTGTCAAATTACTTATCTCTCAAATTAATTTAGTAATTTAGCAGGAGTTCATGCAGTTTAAAAAACACTAAAAGAGATAGCTAAAAACTAAGGTATCCTGTACAGATAAAAACCTATATAATCAGTAAGTATTCCTTTATTTTCGAGCCCATCCTCAATTATAAATATTTTCTTACCGCATATAAGAGCCATGACCCAAATAGATGAAATACAACACGCACTGAGACTTAAATTATTTCCATTAATTTTAATTGCAGCCCCAGTGTGGCCACTCTACTTTGGTTTAGAACAAACCGACTTAAGCGATGCATGACCATGTAAATTATAAAGTGAAACAATGTAGGCGATCTTCTAGAACAATTATTAGGTTGGTAAGCTTTTGACAAACAGTTATATTTATACTCGGAACATTACGTCTGTATCCAAGGTTTTAGATAGGTGTAGCTATTTTTTTTCCACTCTTCTGCTGTACTTTTCTGATTAATTTCGTTGCGGGATCCAAGACAGTTGAATCGTTTCTCCGGGACTCGTCGGACTTCATTGGCTCGGTGTTTTTCTGGTGGTCAACACTGTTGATTCTGGCTTTCAGGAGTTGCAGTGGTTGGGAATATATGGCGGGCTTGTCCCGAAAAAATAGGTGTAGCTATTATACTACACTCACATTTAGTTATGCTTAAGTCTCTGAGCGATTGCCTTTTTTTTTCTTACCACTAAAACTAATGCGTCCTAAATTGTGAGCTGTAATTGTGACTCCAGTAATAGGTATGGAAAAATTTGCTTGAACGCACGAAATTTTGTTCTACCCCAGATATAACCTGAATACTATCATCTGCCTAGCCTTTTCCCAACTATATTGGGGTCGACTTTCAGTCAAACCAGATTCAGCTGAATTCGTATTTGTATTTATTTGTATTTGTAATGGGTTTGCTCTTGACTCTAGTCTACCTCCACAACCCATTAAATGGGTAACACGGTATTTCTTGGCAAGACTGGAGTTAGATTTACTGGCTTCTGACTATCCGTAACGACTGCCAAAGATCTACAAATGACAGACGGGACCAACGGCTTAACTTGCTTTCCAAGGCACGGAGGAAACTCGGTATGTTAAGATGGTCACCCATCCACAGACCAACCTTGGCAAGTGTTGCTTAACCTTGAAGATCGACCCATGTGGCTATTATTACCTAGCCACGAGCTCCTCAAACAAATCTATCTATCTAGTTAAATAAAAATGAATCCCTATTTCCCTTGGTCATCGCATCACGCGTGAACGGCTGGACCGATTTCGCAAATTCTTTTTTGTTTTATTTGTTATTGTCAGGAGAAGGTTCTTTTGAAAGAAAAAAACCGGCCAAGTGCGAGTCGGACACGCACATATAAGGGTTCCTTCCGTACCATAAACCTTGATTTTTATTATTTATTGTTATGGCGACAATAGAAATTAACAATCTGTGAAAATTTCAACAGTGTACCTATTACGGTTTTTGAGATACAGCCCGCTGACAGACAGACGGATGGACGGACGGACAATGGAGGCTTAGTAATAGGGTTCTGTTGGATACCCTTTAGATATGGAACCCTAAAAAATAAGAAAGTTGCCAGTTGACGGGAGTGAAGCCGCGGGGGACAGCAAGTTCTTTATAAATCACAATTAACAAAAATCGATCTTTAACTTACTAGCCGTTAATACTCTCTTTTGACTCTTATAACCCCATGAAAATAATAACGTCCGTAACCTCTTACAATCACAAGTTCATTTGAAAACTAGCATCAGGAACCAGTTTTCTACTGAATTGGAACTATTACGCCATGAGGCACACATATTAGAGGTTTTAAAAATCCCGACTCCTTGAGGCCACGCAAAGCATTCAAAATGATCAATTTCCCAACACCAACTCTCTCATTTATGCATCTATCTGTTTGTACGCCGTCATAGACGATCAAACACTCCAGTAGGTATTTACCCCACCCGTTAAGCCTACCCCCTTAACCTATTCCTAAACGGTTATATCCAATACACAGCGATGTCTGGGCATATCGTCTTGAGGTCCCAAATTGCAATCACTAACACAGTGGGCACTGATTGCTACCTGTAGCCCGGCACTATTACCCCATTGTACTGAACAGTGTCTGTTAAATTCAACGCTTCGTCTCCAGTAGTTTACCTAGATAGACTAAGGGTTTGTACAAAGTGAGGAGATAGTGCGGGTACGATAGAACATTATGTAAATTAATCGTAAAGTACTATTTTATGCGTATTACCATACGTAAGCAGATTGCTAAGCAATGTAATTGCACCATTTTTAGAGGGAACTCGCTCGAAAAAAAAAATAATAATTTAAACTTGTTTGAATTTTTGCGACAATTTAACATAAGTTGAATGTCAATTCTAATATTTAAAATTCTTGCGTTTCTGAGTGACCAACAACGCGCAGCCGAAACTACTGATCGTAGAAAGCTGAAATTTGCTATGTAGGCTCTTTGGGGAGTGTAAGGGAGCATGAAGCGAGAATTTCCATAAATTCTTACGGAAACGGGAAAAAAGATATATGCGCGTACGAAGTCGCGGGCAAAAGCTAGTGTATAAATCGTCAGCGTCAAAAAAGTACATGAGTTACAAAGGCCGTAAATGTCAAGTGATCAATCCCTTATATTTTGAGGTTTCGAAAATCGCATTCGCCTCTAAAATAGAGTGCCAATTTGCCTATTTTTTTTTCATTCGTGTCAGTAGCAATCTTTCAAAAATGTATGGAAATGGAGGCTTTTTTGACACCTAGCGATTGAGATGCAAATGCGAACGTTGCTTAAAAGCTAATAGAATTGCCCCCTAGTTGTTTATTTATTGCGCATTGTAGAACCGGTTAAATGTTACGTGGTCATTCCCTTACAGTTTCATTTTTCGACAATCGCTTATCGCGATCGCCACCGCGGCCACGCCCGCTATCATGTTCGCTACGGCGTTTGAACTCGACACGAAGCCTAAGTGTTTGAGAAGGACTGTTCACTTGTAAAATCGATTATATCAATTCCTGTTTCTTGTTACGATTTGTATTTTATGTAGCAGTTTATATTTTCTTGTATATTTTATTAGAATTCAAGATCGAGAGCAGAGGAGTCTATTTTCATTATAACTGAGGAATAATGACAACACTTGACAAGTGTTTTTGGGTTTTTTGTGAGAAAGCCATTTTGCATAGTTTGAATACTCTGTAAACAATTAATTTCATTACTTACCTTACTTGCGTTACCTTATTTTTTATTTATAGAAAATCATCAAATGACTACTTCTGATCTGGGCGGCGAGGGAGGAAGTGTCAGACCCTTAGGGTCAATTCATACCGAAAGCGGCGAGCAGTTTCCATGTCATATAATTTTAAACTTTATCTTCATTACTATAACACATATTATCGCGGGAGTCATCGGAATGCTCGCGGCGCCGCGGGCGGCCGCACGACCTCTTCAAGTTTCTCAAGCGATCAAGCGATACTATGTGTTACTGTGATGAGGATTAAGTTTAAAATTATATGACACGGAACCTGCTTGCCGCTCCGCTGCCATTTCGGTATGAATTGACCCTTACTGACTAAACCCCACACGTAATCCTCCACCGCGCTGTCTTTTAAATAAATTCTGCATCCATGGCATTTCCTGAGGTACTTTTTTCCTACTTTCATCATCATCTGCCTAGCCTTTTCCCAACTACATTGGGGTCGGCTTCCAGTCAAACCGGATTTAGCTGAATACCAGTGTTTTACGTGGAGCGGCTGCCTACCATACCTCCACAACCCATTAACTGGGTAACACGGTACTTCTTGGCAAGACTGGAGTCAGATTTACTGGCTTCTGACAATCCGTAACGACTGCCAAAGATCTACAAATGACAGCCGGGACCAACGGCTTAACGTGCTTTCCGAGGCACGGAGGAAACTCGGTATGTCAAGATGGTCACCCATCCACAGACCAACCTTGGCAAGCGTTGCTTAACCTTTAAGATCGACCCGTGCGGCTGTTATTATTTAGCCACGAGCTCCTCCTTTTCTACTTTCCACTTTTTTCCTACTTTATCCTAGAGATACTTTTCGATTTTCAAGCGAGCGAAGTCACAGTCTGAAGCGAATAAACAAGAACTCCATGTATTACCTGCGCAATAAATTCCTCAAAAGTATCCACATAATCATTATAACAGTCTTCAACCCCTCTTTCATGGCTTGAACGCCCCCAAACTCCCCATTTTCAAAGTGCTTATTTGTTTTATGAAGCGGCTCGGTTACAATGTATGTAATTACAGCAGTTCATTAAAATAATTCCGCGATAAAACTTCAAGTTTTCGCCCGGATCTTAATGTCTTCTCCTATTTGAACACGTCTTTCGGGTTGGATATACTGGGAGGGTTTTTGGAGGTTCTAATATAATTCACGTTTTTCAAGATCAATCGCATTCTTATTATTTATGTATTTATTATATATACTTTATTGTACACCTCATAACAAGCACAGGAAAAACGCTTATAAAAACTAGTGTACAATGGGCGATCTTATCGCACTGGCAATCTCTTACAGACAACCTTTAGATAGACTGAACTAAAGAAGTTAGATTTAGGGCAGTCAGTGTACAAACATCATAAATAGTATTAATAGAGAGACAATACTATATAATATAAAACAAATACATACAATACTATATAGTATACTAATAAATATCAAATAAATAATAGGGAAAGCAGACAAAAAGTTACAGTGAGAAGTAATGTTCCTTCACCAATTTCTTTTTTTTTCTTATCTCTGCCTTAAAGACTACACTTATTCAGCTCTATTCAGCTGCCCATAGTAAACAACGATTTTGTATGAAGACGCAAACGCATCCGTTCAGTTTTTCGCGTCTATTCAGCTTTCGCGGCAAACAAGTATAAAATGAGGACAAAATATATGTTACTATCATGCGAGTGCTATAGATAGAGTTCAGCGCTGTTCTGCTACGTTCATCCTCCTCCTTGCGTCGTATTCCTCAGTGCTGAGAGTCGTGACCTCCCTTCTGTATCGCTTTCACACGTAAGATGTTTCTCCAAAAGTTTCTGTCCCTAGCGGTGTGGAGGGCTCTGTGAACTGTAGTGTCGCACAGTAGGTCGTAGTTTCGTGGCTGCGTTCATACACGCATACTTACGACGCTGTACGCGGCTGATAGAAGCAGAACTGTATAAGTGTGACCAAAATCGTTCAGCGAAACGCGAATGGAGCTGAATAAGTGTGAGTAGTCCGTCTGTCATGTCTGTTGTTTCTTTTTCATTCAAATTAGATTAGGAGTGTTTTCAAATACGGAAATTTCCATTCCGGGAAGAACCGGCTGAAAATTGAGAAGATTTAACCTATAAATTAACTATATGAATAACTAGCACTTTGCCCGCGACCTCGTTCGTACGGATTTAGTATTTCAATTTTCGTAGTGTTTTTTTTTTTCGAAAATAAATTATGGCCGGTGTTACTTCCAGGTAACTTAGCTTTCTTTTAGTGAAAAATTAATTATTTAAATCAGTAGTTTTAAAGCCTATTTCTGTCCTATACAATCCTAACAAACAAATAAATTCATAAATTCTTTCCTTTTTATAATATCAGTGTAGATACAAAATGTTATTTTATTTTATACCTACAGTTATTTCATAAATAAAAACATTCTTGGGTTGGTACACGATTAAAATACAGCTTCAAAATACCTACATATTTGTTTGACATTCGTGGCTTGGTAAGCCACTAGGTAGATGTTGAAATAATAATAAATGTGAATTCCCAACACGAGGAGCTCATGGCTAGGTAATAACAGCCGCACGGGTCGATCTTCAAGGTTAAGCAACGCTTGTCAAGGTTGGTCTGTGGATGACGATCTTAACATACCGAGTTTCCTCCGTGCCTCGGAAATCACGTTAAGCCGTTGGTTCCGGCTGTCATTTGTAGATCTTTGGGAGTCGTTACGGATAGTCAGAACCAGTAAATCTGACTCCATTCTTGCCATGAAGTACAGTGTCACCCAGTTAATGGGTTATGGAGATCTGGTAGGCAGCCGCTCCGCGTAAAATACTGGTATTCAGCTAAATCCTGTTTGACTGGAAGCCGACCCCAATGTAGTTGGGAAAAGGCTATAAAATTTTGTTTTTTTTTTTTTATTATAAAAGAAATCCAAGAGTTAGGTACTTTTAAAATGACACTAAAAGAAATATTTATCATAAGGGACAGGCCACAAGAGCAAAGTTGCAGAATAAACAAAATAAATAATTGGTCTAGTCTATAGGTTCCCCTTTTGTAATTTTCTTGACCATAAAGTCAGAGATCATCATCTTCCTGACCTTATCCCATGTTACTTGGAGTCGGCGCAATACGTTCTTATCTTCCATTCCATCCTATGAGCCTTCACGCTATCACTAACTCCTTTTCCTTTCATATCGCTCTCACACAATCCATCCATGTTTTCTTCGGCCTTCCTCTCCCTCTCCATTCAACCACATTTATATTCATAACTCTTCTAGTTACATACGTTTTATCCCTCCTCTTCACATGACCATACCAAGGCAAGCGATTGCCTTTAATTTTTATTCTTAAAATACCTTATAATATCATTATATTTAAAAGGTTGTAAGGCATAAAAGTTTCATACCAGTAGAAAGAAGTTTTAACTTGGCTTACAATACGAACGCGAATGTAATAATTGGGCCACTACCTCCTATAACGCTGCCAACTTTTCACATTCTACATCAAATGGGCCGTGATACAAATGTATGTAGCTCATGAAGCGAGCTACTATCTATTTTTAGTAAATTTTATTTATTATTTCTATTTTAGTTTCATCATCATCATAAGCCTAGCCTATTCCCAACTATATTATAACTCTGTGAAAATTTCAAATGTCTACTTTTTACGGTTCTTAAAATACAGACAGACAGACGGACGGACATCGAAAGCTAAGAAACTCTAACTCCAAAGAGAAAAAAATAAAAACAGGTTGCACTCCGGGAGTGCCAGCAAAAGTGAAAACTTGAATACGTGCTTCTCTTCCTCCATCTTTACAAGTTTTCGATCAAGTCACGTGTCATGACGCGAGTTTAACATTTCTTACCCATCACAAAAAGTGCACAACGCCGCTAAAGAAGCTTGCAGGACACTTGACCGCCTTACGGATTTTCGATCAAGGTCACGTGTCCTGACGCGAGTTTAACATTTTTTACCCATCACAAAAAAGTGCACAATGCCGTTAAAGAAGTCTTCACTTCAAAAATGCTGTTTATCTCAGATTTTTTTTTATTCCGTAAGTCGCGCTCACTATACCACGACCTTACCGATCAAGATTTTAACCCGTCGCGTTGGCTGCCATTAAAAGCCAAGTGCATAAAGTCAGGAAGTTGAACAATTAAATCGGGGGCGGGTCGTTTGGACCCAAAGACAGTGTGTAGTTATATGTAAGTTAGCACAATGAGGGTTGAGCCTTGTTTTTGTGATCGTCCACTTGGGATTTGGTAGTCATACTTAGGGTATAAGTTTGAGGTATATGTGAGATGAGAAAAGCTGTTATCTATCAAATTAGTATGTGTATATAGATTTTTTGATTTTAAGTTCATTGTAAAGTTCATCTAGCTACGCAGCGGTATAAACACTTTGGTATTTGTAAACCGAGTGCCAAATCTACCAATTTTTAGGGTTCCGGACCTCAAAACGGTACCCTTACAGGATTTGTTGTCCGTCCGTCTGTCTGTCAAGACCCTCCATTTTGGGAATACGTGGAGGTATCGAATTGAAACCATATACTCAGGTCTACGGTCCCTTGAAGCTGTGAAAAAATCAAGCTTTTTCGTTAAAGTAAAAAAAAGAAACGGCCGATTATGCCGAAAAAACGTATATTTCGACACACTCAAGGGAATGAAAATGTATAGCGTATTTCCCGTTGACCTAGAACTATGAAATTTGGCAAGTAATACTGTATTATACTCCAGGTATAGGGAAAAGTCTGGCATTTGTAATAAAAACATAAAAAATAGTATTTATTTAAAGTGTAGTTTTTACCTACAAATTTATACAGAATCCTCGGTGGGCGAGTCTGACTCGCACTTGGCCCATTTTTTAAACAAGGTTTGCATTTGCAATTCAGTCGCAATCCATCATAAAAGATCTCAATTTCCATACATTTTTGACCAGATCCGACTGTACTGTTTTTGTCACTTTAGTTGTTCCATTTAGAATAGCAATAGAGGTCGTAATTCCACTTAGAGTTGATGACATTCTTAGTTTGAAAGTTTCGTTTAGTGTATAACTTTAAATGTAGAGTTCAGAGGACAAGTGCCATTATATCAGCGAATCATCATCATATCAACCGAAAGACGTCCACTGCTGGACATAGGCCTCCCCAAGTGTCGTCACAACAACCAGTCCTGTGTGCCTCGCATCCGTCGGCTACCCGCAACCCTCACCAGGTCATCGCTCTACCTTGTGGAAGGCCTTCCAACGTTGCGTCTTCCGGCGGTCGCCACTCCAAAACTCTTCAGCCCCATCGACCGTCTGTTCTGCGAGCAATGTGCCCTGCCACTTTAGTTTGGTGATCCTTCGGGCTATGTCGGTAACTTTGGTTCTATCGACAAATGCAATTGTCAAAATATATCAAGTGACAATTCAGTAGCTTTTTTTAAATCCAACACATTTTTGATAATCTCTTTCACCACGCTACTGCAGACAGAAAGTCTCTTGCCTACAGCCTCAGTTGGAATCTTGATTTGTGTTCAGTGGTATTCGCCCAGTCTAAACTAAACAATAACTCGTGAAATACGTGCGTACTAGGTACACCTATTCCCAACCCTTTGCTAAATGCGAGCGTGATGTTATATTATAATAAAATAAGAAGCCAGACACATTCTAAGCAAAATAATAATATGAGACCTCTTCTATCCCGAAAAGCTACTTCAGGCATCTGAACTTGAGGCTTCTTCCTAAAGTGCAATTGGCAAAGATGGCTCGACTCAAAGGTCAGACATAAGTTATTGGATTTACCTCTTAGGAAATTACTACTTTGGGACCTTTATGTTTGATATTTTTGCAGAATTTCAACCAAAGTGTTTGTCAGTAGTTAGGGAATAGAGCTTATTTTAAATAATATGTAAACATAGAACAACCTTCGAGATTATGCAAATCCAGCCGAGGTCAGACTGTGGATGGTTAACTATCAATGAAATACCGAAAGAAACAAATGCAGCAGTCGGCATGGACACGTTGCTCTCGAAATAGATGGCATATGGAAAGACGTAGCCTAGAAAGCTTCCAACGAGGTAGACCGACGACCTGGTGAAGGCTGTGGGAATCAGCTGGATGCGAAAAGCACATGAATAGTAGTCGATGACACAGTGCTTGGAGCAGACCCATGTCTAGCAGTGACAGTCCTTCGACTAAAATGATGATGATAATGGTGTCATTCAAGGACCATAAGGACCGATTGGAGCCCTGCCAGGGTTGCGGAATGTGTTCGAAAGAGTCACCGCGGCCCTGTAACGCAATGGACTTTAGGAAGAACACGGATAGGTTTTAGTCAGTAAAAGTCTGACACTCCCTTCTGCTCCGCCCAGAGCGGTAGGAGTCATTTGATGATTTCTTATCTATAAAAAAGGACCGATTGGCGCCAAATGGTATTGTCTTTCAATTGTCTTGCGTGATCAGTGCCTAATGGATTTCATAGCTGATACCCCGCATTGGTGTCGTAAAACATGCGACATAATCATGATAAAAAAGGCTTGAATTTCAGATCCGCAATAAAATATGAATACTAATAAAACAAGGGTGTAGAAACTTAAATAATTACACTTTAAATTAATTAGCACGGGTAATCTAAACCGGAGCGGCTCATTAAGTGGGCAAATTGCGAGATTAGTTTAGGCGCACCGTGACAGCAGCCATTTTGATTTTAGTCGGTTAGCATTATTTAATTATATCTACTGCTCTCGGCCTTTTTCGAGTGAAAAGTGTTTTCATGCGTTTAAAATATCTCAAGTAAGCATACTACTGGGATAAGAAGAATCTTGCCACTTAAACCATGGTCATGGTAAACCCGCGAACCAAGTTTTATCCGAATCCATTTAGCTGTTTGGGTATGATTGAGATACGAACATGCACTTTAATCATCATCATCTGCCTAGCCTTTTCCCAACTATATTGGGGTCGGCTTCCAGTCAAACCGGATTCAGCTGAATACCAGTGTTTTACGTGGAGCGGCTGCCTACCAGACCTCCATAACCCGTTAACTAGGGTCAGATTTACTGGTTTCTGACAATCCGTAACGACTGCCAAAGATCTACAAATGACAGCCGGGACCAACGGTTTAACGTGCTTTCCGAGGCACGGAAGAAACTCGTTACGTTAAGATGGTCACCCATCCACAGACAAACCTCGGCAAGCGTTGCTTAATCTTGATGATTGACCCGTGCGGCTGTTATTATTTAGCCACGAGCTCCTCACTACTTTTTTTTCGAGTAAACAGTGTTTTCATGCGTTGAAAATATCTCTATTAAGCATACTACTGGGATAAGAAGAATCTTGCGACTTAAACCATGGTCATGGTAAACCCACGAACCAAGTTTTATCCGAATCCATTTAGCCGTTTGGCCATGATTGAGAAATGAACATGCACTTAAATATGAATAAAATAATACACGTAGAAGTAGGATATGAATATTTTTTATTAGGTACACGAATTAAACTTTAGAGCTAAAATTGTAATAGTCGAGTCAATATCTAGAACTAGTTGACCCGCGCAACTTCATCTACTCCGCTCCTATTGGTCGTAGCGTGATGATATAAAGCCTATAGCCTTCCTCGATAAAAGGGCTATCTAACATTGAAATTGGATTGGGGGCCGAGTCACCCGCGTCCGTAGGAGAATACCCAATGTAAGACCCTACACGTGGTCCCCGGGTGGTGCTAATCAGGTGACACTAACTGGTGGTAGGCTTCGGCCGATGGCTTGTGACCACCCACTGGGCAAAGACGTACCGCCAAGCGGCTTAGCTGTGTTCCGGTACGATGCTCAGTGTAGCCAATTCAGAGGAGTTGGGTCGAAATAGTTGTTCCAATGCAGGCAGACCCAGCCAGGCTAGCCCTGGCATGGGCGTATCGGGAGACTAGTCTTGGAGGGTAGCGGGATCCGAGGCACGGTGCACCGCTGGCCGACCGCAGATAGTTGGGGGCCCAAGTAGTGTGCTAGCCACACATGAAAGGCTGCCCCGCCATCTGACGAAAAATCCCGGAATGCACCATCGTGCTGGTTGGCGACCAGATGAAAGGGCCCGATGGACATTCCCGGGGGGGCTCGGGCGTCCCCGCAGTCTCCAGACTAGTCCCCCAAAGATGTCGTCCTGTCAGGGCGTGCCTGAAGGTTAGCAGCTTGGAACCTCATTTCACTTCCTTCTCCTCAACCTCCATCACTCAAGTTTATCAATGAACAGGAATAAAAAGAGAAAAGCTGTACAGCGGCAGCACGTCCTTTCGCATAAAGTGCACCTCTCTAATATACGAGGTCTGCACTCAAATCTCGCCGCAGTCCATCACCATCTTGAGACCGAGAAACCAGCGCTCTTGTTCCTGTCGGAGACGCAGATCGGATGTCCGTCGGACGTGTCATACCTGTCTTACCCTGGGTTTACCCTGGAGCACCACTTTAGATCCCGCGCGGGCGTATGCATGTACGCCCGGGACGACATCTGCTATCGGCGTCTCCGCTACCTTGAAGACTCCAGGTTCTCAACGCTGTGGGCTATGGTGGACACAGGTCTAGACAAAATTGTCTACGCATGCGTCTACCGTTCGCATAGCGGTGATTTGGAGACAACTGGGCTTACACAGCACCTGAGTGAGGCGGCGGATGCGGCTCAGCAGCGGTACCCTTCTGCCCAATTGGTGTTGCTGGGGGACTTCAATGCCCACCATCAGGAGTGGCTCTTCCCATACCAGTGCACAGACCATGCTGGACGTGAGACGCGAAAGCTAGCGCTTGCGTTAAATCTTACCCAGCTGGTCCAGGGGGCAACGAGGGTGCCGGATGTTGATTCGCACACTGCCAATTGCTTGGACCTTCTGCTGACAACAGATCCAGACCGCTATTCGGTGTCGATTTCATCACCACTGGGTAGTTCCGACCACTGTCTGGTGAAGTCTGTGTCTGTCTACTCTCCGCCCGATCCTAGCCCAAGAGGCACCCGGCGGGTATGGCGATACAAGTCAGCAGATTGGGATGGCATGCGATCTTTCTTCGCATGTTACCCTTGGCAGCCTACTTGCTTTTCTTCCACTGATGCTACGTCGTGCGCGGACGCCGTGACGGATGTGTTGCGGAGGGGAATGGAGTACTACATTCCGTTCTCTAACATAGCAATATCTGGCGAAGCTCGTCCTTGGTTTGGTGCCGAGTGCAATCGCGCCGATGCGCTTAAGCACGCGGCGTACCTAGCATGGGTCAACGCTCGTACGCGCAAAGCAAATGACGTGAGTCAGAAGAAGAGAGCCTTCAACAGGGCTGCTAAGTCCTGCAAGAAGGTGTTGCGGAGGGCTCGGTTTGACCACATTAGCCGAATAGGGAACAAACTTGCTTCATACCCAGCAGGTAGTAAGGCTTTTTGGTCCCTGGCTAAGTCGGTCGAATCGAACTTCTGCCGCCCCTCACTACCACCACTGCTAAGACCCGACGGGACGCTGGCCCACTCCGCTGAGGAGAAAGCGAACTTGTTTGCTTCTTTGTTTGCGGAATCTTCACGTCTGGATCCTGGTGGCGCGACGCCCTCCGCCTCTCCTGGTGAATGCGAGTCGAGTATGTCGAACATTCGCATTCATCAGAAGGACGTCCGTAGGGTACTGCGTAACCTAGACGTGAACAAGGCTAGTGGTCCCGACGGGATACCGGCAATTGTTCTGAAGACTTGTGCGCCTGAGTTGTCTCCGATCTTGACACGCCTATTTCGCCTTTCGTTTGAGACTGGAAAAGTGCCGAAGGCTTGGAAGCAAGCTAACGTGCAGCCCGTGCCCAAGAAGGGTAGTCGAGCTGACCCGTCGAATTATAGACCCATCTCGGTAACGTCCATACTCTGTAAGACTATGGAACGCGTGCTGAATCATAAGCTCCTGGCGTACCTAGAAGCGAATGATATCCTTAGTGACCGGCAATACGGGTTTCGCCGAAATCGGTCAACTGGGGATCTTCTAGCGTATGCCATTCACATCTGGAGTGAGGCCATAGAGAAGCACGGGGAGGCACTGGCGGTCTCCCTTGACATCTCGAAGGCCTTCGACAGGGTCTGGCACGATGGCCTTATTAGTAAGCTTCCTTCCTTCGGTCTGCCCGCCGGTTTGTGTGATTGGATCGCAGATTTCCTGAGGGATCGGTCTATCCGAGTGGTCATAGATGGCTGCTCGTCTGGACTGCTGGATATTAATGCCGGGGTTCCTCAGGGGTCGGTGCTTTCGGCAACACTGTTCTTGCTGCATATTAATGATCTGCTTAAACCCGGTACCTTTGGGTATTTGTTATTTTTCTCAACTCCCGGAGAAAAATAACAAATGCGGTGACCTCAATCCTATTATTAATATTATGATAGCTGATCGGGCCCATCCTGCTCTGATAGACACCGGAGCATCAATTTCGTGCATGAAGAAACTCCCAATTTGATAGATTCATCTCGAAAAGGACGAGATGCGAACGATTTTCAGGCGCTAGATGGATGGACGCCTGGAAATAAGAGCTAAGTGGTTTTTATTTTTGAAAGAAAGATTGTATGTATAAAAGATGTCTATGTTATATACCGGTATAGACCGAGTATGCTTTGAAGAGTTCATAGCCGAATTCAGGCGAGTCGCTATCGAAAGCGAGTGGCGAGAAGCCGATTATTCTTTAATTTTGGGCGCATTTCTGCAGAGCGCTGCTAGATATTTTTATAATACGATATACCATGACGGTATAGATTTTTCGCTGCTATGCGACAAGATAAGGAATGAATTTCCGTGTAAATGCATTTCGTGTAAACGACGACGGCCATTGGAATGCTCTATTTATGTCGAAAAGACGATCGCTGAAGTGTCCGATGGATGCGGACAGCAGGAATATGGAAATATCGATAATAATACACCATTATATTCTAGTTTGAAAATTGACGACCCACAAATCGAAAACAATGATGACCATGATGACCATGATGACAATGATGACGAAGTAAAGCAGAGCTGTGGAGAGAGCAGCCTGTTCGAGGACGAGATGGAAGCGGACATGACGGATGAAGAGAAAGAGCCCGGTGTGTCCATTCCATTATTTATTCCAGATTCTATTCCGGAATGTCAAGCGACTTTGTCTGAACCTGTATGTGATCTCCATGACGAATCAGTCATCGGTAGTAGCATATTGGATCACATGTTGGATGATGCCCAAGTTGAGGAGGCCACCACTCAGGAAGACGAACCGAAGGAGATGTTCCCTGAGGAGGCGCAACTTCCTTTGTCCTCTAATGATCTTTCTAATAATAATATATCTGTTTCATTTGGTAGGAAAATATTAAACACAAACACACAGACACAACTAACACAGGCTATTAGTAAGTACTTGAATGGGGCCTACAAAATTTATCTTCGTGCCCAAACTGAAAAGAAAACAAGGGTTGGAAGAAGAACAAATAAAAATTATAAACACATTTATATATATAGGAAAAAATCGTACACATCAAAACATCTAAAACATTATACTACTGATTTGATAGTACGGCAACCTTTATTTTGTAAATGGAAATATTTTAGAAAGAAAGGTGAATCTATTATATACAATTATAAGGTCAGGAAACGTTTTATTTTAAAGATTTTATAGTTGTTCTAAATTCCACTTTATTATACTCGCTAGATTTATATAATGTTAGTTATTTTCAAGTTTTCTGCTAATCTCATAACATATAATTTATTTACTTTAATGGCAGCGAAAGCCGGAGGATTAACTTGTACTATTTCAATCATAGGTTGACATGACAACATAAAAAACAATTTGTCATATTGTGTCAAACTAATCAAAAAGTTTATTGTTTCATATAGAACCTGTAAAGGTTGAATTGAATAAGGTTCTGTAGTTAATGTAAATAGGTTGAAACCATTTTATTATAAAGAATATTTATGGTAATAGAAAAAGTAGGATGTCAAAGCAGATAGATGTCAATTATAATGTTATGTAAACAAACATTATTTTCGTTGGTAAGTTGAATAAGATATTGAATGAAGTCTTCCGTTCCATGTACATTCGAAGACGGACGTGCACGTGATCGACGACTTCGAGGGCGCTCCCAGATTTGTGAAGAGCGCGTTTAAATAGTATTAGCTAGGGTGAACTCATTCCAGTGGTGTTGAAGGTAGAGTTTTCGCGATTAATTTTACGCCAGGAAAGAACTCCATGGGCGGTTAAACTAACTTTGCATACGAGGTATAACCTTCGCGAAGGGTGGCTAGTTGTCACCATTGGTTAAACTGATTATGGAGGCAATTGATTACAATTCTTATGTAGGTATTAGAATCACTGGAGTAAGTTCAAAGTTAAAATTTAAAAAACTTTAGCAGATTAGGATCATCCGACGAGCAACCACATAGATTAGTTAGGATAAATCTAATTAGTTCAATCCCTTCTGGATAGATGTGAATTGTCGCATCGATTTTGTTTACGTCCGACAATGTGTTGCAGGTTTTTGTGGCGTTTTACTGCAGCAGGGTTTCAGCATAACTGCTTTAAGCTATTGCGCAAATGGCGCATAATAATATAAAGAATATTGCCCAGCGCAGGGTATGACTGAAACTGCTTCTATTGAAGTAGGTGTCAAAGTGTCTACGAAGAGTCGCCACTTAGGCAGGGACTTCGGGTTAGGAATAGGTAGGTGCTTGACTCTTCCAAGGCTGGGAATGTATGATTGCAAGAAAATCATTCTTACTATCCTCCATTCTTCGGGGGGTAGCTCATGCAGAGATCCTCTTTGGGAGGTGCAACCTCAATGACATAAGCCTTGAAGGAGTTAAGAATAATAAAGTTAGAATTCGAATGTGATGTCATAATGAAGTGTGAGTTTTTTTATAGGGGATTCGATTGTTTGCCCTGAGGTTGAAAGCACGTAAAATATATAATTCTTCTCTGAAATAATTTTTTTTTAACTGATTCAACAACTCCTCTCGCAATAGCTACAAGCGAGAGCTCTACAGTATGCAGACGACAGCACTGTTGCTGAAAGATACGTGTCCGACGCACGAGCTGGTGGGTCGCAGATCCGGTCTCTCCGGGAGGCAATGGTTGAGCGCTTGAACGTGTCCCTACAGGCGGTCTCTGATTGGGGCGATGCCAATCTGGTCAAGTTCAATGCTGCTAAGACCCAAGCGTGTCTATTTTCCGCCAAAAGGAGCCAATTCCGCCCAGCTCCATCTTTCCGCGGTGAAACCGTGCCGATAACCGACCATCTTGAGCTTCTTGGGGTTACATTAACATCTACTCTCAATTTTGGCCCTTACATAGAGGCAAAAGCTCAAGTGGCTGCAAAGAAGTTGGGGATTCTGGCTAAGGTGAGACGGTACTTCACGCCGGAACAGCTGCTCAAACTCTATCAAGCGCAAGTTCGATCGTGTATGGAATACTGCTCTCATCTTTGGGATGGTTCTGCCAGATACCAGCTTGATGCCCTTGAGTCAATTGAGAAACGAGCCAAGAGGATCATCGGCAATGAGAGGCTCGTCGCGTCGAAACTCCAAAGTCTTGAACATCGACGACGAGTTGCTAGCCTGTCGGTTTTTTACCGGTTGCATTTTGGGGAATGTGCGACGGAATTGCATAATTTAATTCCGCCAAGCCCGTTCCATCATCGGACCACAAGACGAACGGCGATGCGCCACCGGTATATGGTGGACATCCCACCCATACGCACAAAACGTTTTGGGAACACATTCATAGTGCGTACAGCTAAGGAGTGGAATTCCCTGCCGGAGTCTGTGTTTCCTGATAGCTACAACCTGGGAGTCTTTAAATCAAGAGTGAATAGGTTATTTCTAGGCAAGCGTGCTCCATCTTCGACCACATCCTCGCTTACCATCAGGTGAGATAGTGGTCAAACGCGTGCCTATCAATAGTAAAAAAAAAAAAAAAAAAAGAAATAATTTTTCAAATCGGTCCAGTAGTTCCTGAGATTAGCGCGTTCAAGCAAACAAACAAACAAACTCTTCAGCTTTATATATTAGTATAGATAAGATAATAAGATTAGTATTATATAGATTTTGGGATACTATGAAACATTGATTTACTGTAGTATGTTGAAGAACAAAGTAAATAAGCAATTTTCCCGTTTATACCTTAGTAAAAGCTAGGCTTATGATAATACAGATTTCCTTCTAAATTATTCTGAATATTTCAAAATAGAAAATATTTCTTATTTCTAAACATAAGACCCTATCAAACAATAATAAATCTTAGACGTAATGTATTTTATACACCCTAAATATCAAATTAACCCAGCGCAAGTGTTCTTAAATTCAACGATACTCTTTGGTAAGGCTGATTCATCAAATGACTCCTGCCGCCTAACCTCAAGAACTCAGTTACTGGCAAAACCATAATGCTTGGTACGACTGATTTTCACACCCATCTTCCATATTAAAAAATTTACTTGCACATCTCAAAAGAAACTACAGAATTTGATCATCCCCATTTCCTAGCATATTGCGTCACAGTATTGCACTGAAGCAGTTCATACAAAAAGGAGTCTCGGGTCTATCGCGTCGACTGATCGCGTCGTCCATTTGTTGTCTTATTTTGTTCTATTGTCCAAGACTCTTCAATTTTCCGATGAAATTCCTTCCGAGTATCTTAGTGTCTGTGCCCGTTTGTAATCCTTTTTATAGAGGGCTGAAAGTTCCGAAAGGAATTTTGTCATGTGGTTAAAGTTATTATTATTTCTTTTCCATTTTTTTTTCACTTTCTCGGGTCCCTAGAGACTTTATTATTAGACAATAATTGTTATTATTAAGCCATTCATTCCATAATATTAATCATATTTCATTTACAATTTGATAGTTGCTGTTAGTAATTATCTTTATCTTAGTTGTTAGTAATTGTGTTAGTTTTCAGTTGGTTTTTGGATATGGACCCCAGTTTGGGTAAAGGCCTCCTCCAACTCTTTCCATGCCTTTCCGTCCTTGGCCCGCATCATCCAACGTTTTCCTGCAACCTTCCTGATGTCGTCAGCCCACCGTTTTAATGATCTTCCTGCCTTTTTTTGTAATGGAATTGAAACTACGCGTTGGAAAAGATCCAACGCGTAGTTTCAATGGTCCACCGTCTGTCTGTGTATCGGAAGACATGACCAGCCCAGTTCCACTTTAGTCTCAGTTAAACTTAAGTCGTTAAAGTTACTAATGAATAATGATTAACTCTCAACATATAAATATGAAAAGGTTAGCTAAGCAGTACATTAAAACATCAATGCAGTTTCCTCTTGTGTGGAATTAAAAGGATTCTGAACTTAATAAGACAAACACGGGAAATAAGAGCCAATATTCGAGCAAATCTGTGAAAAAGTGTTTTTTTTTTTCAGTGTTGGTCTCGGGGAAAGGTAAGGTATTTGTTTTATGGATGGGGAATCATCAATTGACTCCTCCCGCTCTGGGCGAAGCAGGAGGGAGTGTCAGACTATTTCTGACTAAAACCCATCGGTGTTCCACCTAATGCCCTTTGCGTTCCAGGGCCGCTTTCGAAAAAATTCCACAACCCTGGCAGGCACTGGCCCTAACAGGCCCCGTCTTCTGTGCTGTCATCTATTTAAGGCGCGCGTAGAACACAACGCCCCGTCGACCTGGGACAGCAAACCCAACTCTTGCCGTCCGCAGGCCCGCGCCTACGGTGGCCGGGAATCGGCCTGCGACTCTCGACGCCCGAAGCTCCGGCTGGGGCGTGGATTTTTGATCAAACTAGCAGTTCATTTGAAACAGCTACTCTGAAAAACTTTTCATACCTTTGCAGAGTAATGACAAACCTTTTTAAAAACAACGCAAACAAAAACAATAAATAAATATAAGAATCAGCCTTCCGCAATACTGATTTTGTTGAAAACACGACCAACAAACACAGCGTCCGTTTCCAAACGAAACCGCGACCAAAAGCTAGTTTGCAATATCGTTTAAAAATGGAACACTGTAGCTCAATACATTTTGATTGCTCACTTTTAAACTTTGTATAGTATCTGTTCCGTAGTTTTAAAACTCTCTCGGTTTGTTTTTTGGTTAAAAATGTTATATTGAATTTATTTTGTGAATAACTTGGTATTGTGAGGTAAATATTAGGTCTTTACCTATGAAATTGCCGTTCTGCAGTACTGGCCATTTCAAATCAAAATAATTTTTGTTTGGCTAAGAATTCTTATTTCAAATTAATTTTATTTTAAAAACATGGTTTTTTTTTCCAAAGCAGTCATTTGTTTATTGATTAGTGTTACATTTTCATCGCATTTCAATCTTTTTCGTCATCATGGATACGTTAAAAATTCGAGTAATTATGGAATATGAATACTGTCGTGGCAGCAACGCGGCACAAGCGGCACGCAACATCAACGACGTTTACGGAGCTAACACTACAAACCAACGCACCATTCGTTTGCTCACTTCCGTTCTGGAAATTTCGACCTGAAAAATGAACCTCGCGGTCGTACGAAGACTTTGGTCGACAATGACGAATTAAAGGCGATTATGGAAGCTGATGATATACTTTCGACGTTAGCGTCAAAACAATATTGGTCCATTTGCGTCAAATTTGCAAGGTAAAAAAGCTTGACAAATGGGTGCCCCACGAACTCAATGATCGCCAGCGCGAAGTACGCGTCGAGACGTGCCTTGCACTGCTCAACAGACACACAAATGAAGGAATTTTGAACCGCATTGTTACCTGCGATGAAAAATGGATTCTGTTTGATAACCGCAAGCGCTCAGCAAGTTGATTGGATCCTTGTTCAGCACCTAAACAATGCCCTAAACGAAAACTTACCCCTAGAAAAGTGATGGTCACTGTTTGGTGGTCTAGCACACACAGCAGCAGCTTCAGGCAGCTTCTTACCAAACGGGGTGAGCATTACTGCAGATGTGTACTGTGAAGAACTGAACACAATGATGGAGAAGCTGTCACATCTCCAACCAGCATTGGTCAATCGTTCGTCTCCGCTGCTCCCGCACGACAACGCGCGACCTCATACTGCACAGCAGACGGTCTCCATGTTGCAAGAACTGGGGTTGGAAGCTCTCCGTCATCCGCCCTACTCACCAGACCTTGCGCCTACAGACTACTACTTTTTCCAGAATTTGGATAACTTCTTGGCGGGAAAAAAATTCAATACCCGAGAGGCAGTACAAAATGCCTTTGAAGAATTTGTTGCCTCCCGTCCAGCTGATTTCTTTAATAAGGGCATCAATAAACTGCCACTGCGTTGGCAAAGATGCATTGATTGCATGGGTGATTACTTCGATTAATACAAATAAAAAATACATGAAAAAATTCGTTTAAATTTTTTCATACAAAACGGCAATTTCATAGGTAAAGACCTATTATTAAATAGTATGTAGGTTTATTTTTGTCGCGATAAAATATTTATGGATTTTTCTCGTATTTCGAATAAATAATTGCTCTGTTATTACAAAAAAATAATAATATTGTAATAATAGTTAGGTAGCGAATTTATAATTTTTTTGGCAAAGGCTATTTTCATGATACAAAAAAAAAACTGTAAAAAGTAAAAAATAATCTCTAACCGATTGTCATCAAACATAGCTAAGAACACTCCCGAATAACTTTTCAAACAAAAAATCTAAATCGTTTCATCCGTTCAGTAGCTACGATGCCACAGACAGAAACACACAGAGAGAGACACGTCAAACTTATACCGTTGTTTTTGCGTCGGGGGTTAAAAACTGTTTTTTTACAGAAATAATAACTAACACATTATTAAATTACGAAATCATATCCATCGTAAACCTGTCAGTGTCCCATTAACTGGTTGTTGAACCCGTTAATTGAATTTTCAATTAAATTGAAAACGGATTTGTTGGAAATATCCATTTTGCTTGTTAGTAAGGAGGGTGTTATTTTCAAGTGTATTATTGATAATGATATCCACGTGGAAATAAATTAATCGTAATTGGAATAATTTGTTGTTAGTTTTGCAATTAATGATTTGAAACAAGTTAAAATTTTGGAAAATACTATTATTAAAAAATATAGAGACATGGAAAGTTCTTTTTTATTATTTTTGATGGGTTTGCTCTTGACTCCAGTCTATGTTAGAGATGACAGAGACAAAGTCTACTATGAAGTGAGCTTACCCAGAAGGAGCCTGTTCACTCTAACTTTGAAGAGGTTAGGGTTGTAAGCTTTTGGAAATACAGACGCAGGCAGAAAGTTCCACTCCTTTGCTGTGCGCATCCTTCTTCCGTTGCTGATTGACTGACACACAATCAACATTTATTTATATATTTAAACTTCGTGTACAGTAGTGGTACATAGGCGGACTTAATGCAACAAGGCACTCATCATCATCATATCAGCTGAAAAACGTCCACTGCTGGACATAGGGCTCCCGCAAGATACGGTTTGCCAAAATCACCACGCATGGCAGGCGGGTTGGCGATCGCAGTGGATGGTGTTGAGTTTTGCAGAGAACGCTGCTGCCCATTCTCTGGCGAGTCCCTTTCGCCTCTTACGACACCCACGGGAAGTAATGGGAAGGTATTATTTTTTTACGGCACCATACAGCACCGGCTGACGCCATACGGCAAACCACTGATGGCCCTACTGACAGACAATACACAGCCAAAACTATTGCTCGTTTATAAGGGATGCTGCATTTTGCTTGGGGAGTATTGGGGAGCACTAAGACGCGTCACCGCATCATGCCTGTGCGTGGAAACCTTGTAGAGAGCTGAACCTCATAAGGCGAGTTGAACGAATCATTTATTTTTACATCATCATCTTCCTGCCCTTATCCCATGTTACTTGGGGTCGGTGCAACACGTTTTATTCTTCCGTTCTGTTCTATCAGTCGTCACTCTATCACTAACTCCTTTTTCTTTCATATCGCTCCTCACACAATCCATCCATCTTTTCTTTGGTCTTCCTCTCCCTCTCCATCCATCCACATTTATGTTCATAACTCTTCTAGTTATATGCGTTTCATCCCTCCTCTTCACATGACCATACCAAGACAAGCGATTCCCTTTTAACTTTTCCGTCACTGGCGCCACTTTTAAAGTGCCTCTAATGTAATCATTTCTCACTTTATCCACTCTCGTTACTCCACAAATCCATCTCAACATTCTCATCTCCGCTACATGCAATCTATTTTCATCCGTCTTTTTCGCAGCCCAACATTCTGATCCATATATTACGACAGGTCTTATCACGGACTTATATATTTTCCCTTTTAATTTGAGGGGCATCCGAGGGTCACAAGTTGTTCCAGTGACCTGTCGCCATTTCATCCAATCTGAGTTGATCCGGTGCGTTACGTCTCGGTCTATATCGCCATCTCCCTGGACAAGCAACCCGAGATACCGAAAGTCGGAGCAAATCGGTATAGGCGTTCCGGTGAGAGCTATAGGTATCGGACTGGAGAGACCGCCGAAATCGCAAAACAGGTACTCTGTTTTGGTTCTGCACAATTTCAGGCCAACACTCTCCAGTCTTTGCCACCACGTCTTCAATTTGCTCTGGACCTCTAGGCCGCTTTCATCATTTCTTTTTACATTTTACTTAAAAACTTTATACTAACGTGTCACGATCACGGAAGTTCATATCATGTGTCAAACGACTGCTTATTATTTATCTGTACCAAAATATCCCCTTAATCTCTGGACCGATTGGTCCAGCAGAATATTCAAGACAAGCGGACAAATACATACAGGAGAAATCCTATAGGGGTTCCGTTTTTATATTCGGACATTCAAAACCCCAAAAACACACCAAAGAACAATAAATTCAACGGGCTCCCAAAAATCACAGCACATTACAAAAACCAACCAATTTCGCCTCCAAACCTTACATTCCCGGTCTTTAAAAGTAGATTTTTTCACCATTTTCCCTCTGCCTAAAGAGGCACGTTAGCAACGTCATTATTTCAATGAGTCTTAGTTTTTCGACTGACTTGTTATCAAGGGACGGACTCCGAATCTATCGTCTTTAAGCTTTGAAACGAGAAAGATTTCCAACAGAATTTATTGGGCATTTTTGACGGGTGTATTTGGTAAATTGTTTTGGGAATCTATACTTACTACTTTCTAATATATAAGCGAAAGAGTTTGCTTGTTTGTTTGTTTGTTTGAACGCGCTGATCTCAGGATCTACTGATCCGATAAGAAAAAATCAGTGTTAGATAGCCCATTTATCGAGGAAGGCTATAGGCTATAAATCGTCACGCTAAGACCAATTGGAGTGGAGCAGACAAAGTTGCACGGGTCAACTACTCGTTAAATATAATAGGTATGTCAACAGTTGATAACACTGGCTTTGGAATGGATAGGAATCTAACTTTAGACCAAATACGTAAACATTTGACTATCATTTACCATTCCTGAGAGACAAGCTAAAATCGTCTTTAAGTCAAGAGTGAATAGATTACTTTTAAGTAAGCGGGCTCTATTGTCGACCACATCATTACTCATCAATCATCTATTTTTATCAGACAGTCAGTTGATTCAAACCTGTAATGTCTTAGCCAAACTGGAAAACAACTTTACAAAGTATGCTGGAAATCGATCCCACGACCACCGGGTCACAAAGCTAGCCTATACCACTCGACCACGGAGGCAGTTGTCAGTCACTCCACGTAAAATACTAGTACATCTGCATGCAATGCTGAATGCTGAATCTTTATTTTTATTTGCAATGGTTTTGCTCTTGACTCGATTTGATCTCAGCATAGTTGAGCAAAGCCACGACGAATTATGAATTTGAGGTTATATATAGTAGGTAGTTTAGAACCTTCAGACAACAACGGATACTATAGATTATTTCTTGCCACTTAAAACTTCGGCCAGCTGCCTCTTCCAGAATGCTGATCAAAAGGTTACCAAGTAACTTCGTCAAGAATTTTCCCAACGTATCGAGCCTGTACAAACAAAAACTCCGCAGTCTTGAAACTTCACCGACCGAACAAAAACTGGTCAAGGTCAAAACACCCAATTAGACCTTTTCATATTAATATTGGCTAATCTGAACTTGGGTTTCGCAAGAACCGGGTAAGTGTGAGTCGAAATTGACTACAAAAGGTTCTGTACTTATCACTTTGCAATGCTGCCAGTCTTCTGGGGACGTTTTTGAATGACAGCAATATAAAGGTTTAAGTACTTTGACAATTAGACCGTTTCATATTAATTTTGGATAATGTGAACTTGGGTTTCGCAAAATCCTGGTAAGTGCGAGTCGAAATTGAGTACAAAAGGTTCTGTACTTACAACATTGCAATGCTGCCAGTCTTCTGGAGACGTTTTCGGATGACAGTAATGTAGAGTAGTGTAGAGTGGTGCTTCGACGCATAAGTGTTTTTTCTTCTATATGTTTGTAGTATGCAATATAATGTTTATAATGTACACCACATAATTTACAGAAAATATAGATAAAGAGAAGATTTAGGGTTATTTACTTTTACATAAATGAAATCTACTACAACGAATTCACGTCATTTTAACATATATTTTATGGTGCTCTTCAGATAAGTTATGTGAAAAAAGATATGAAAGAAAAGAAATCAGTGAAATATTGTCGCAGTTAAATCATTTACATAAAAATAAATCGCCCTTTTACTCGACTGCGCCAGAAAAAGGATTATGTTTTTTGAGTGTATGTATGTATTTTTCTTAATATTGCACTTTCCGCTATTTATCTCTGCGTCACCCAAAGGTTGACTCGCAGTACACGCTTAAAACACTAGTCGACTTTTGTTTGCACAAAGTATTAAATAAATTAAAGAAGAAATCGTGTTGCACCGATCCCAAAAAGTGGAACAAGAATAGGAATAAAATGACTTTTTTATGACAAACAGACGGACGGCCTAAGCTTATAAAAATAGAGTCCCGTTCAGCACTTTTGTTACGTAACCCTAAAAATTACAATCGATCATGAAATTTGGTTGACATTCTTCATCCAAAAATGTTCCTGATTACTGCATTATGTATTATGCGTATAAAATAGCATTCGTATCGTTCTTTTGTTACCTAACCCTAAAAATTTACAATCGATAATGAAAATTTGTTTGACATTCTTCATCCAAAAAAGGGCCTGAATATAACATATTATAGACAATGCAGTGCCTCTCACCCATAATTAAAACCAAGAAAATATTAACTCACATTGAAACTTTACATTTCAAAAACTGAACGAGAAACCTAGTCTGATGTTTTGTTGAGTCAAAAATCGGATGGCTTCTTTGTTGAGCCACATCAGTTGTAAAACTAGATCCCGGGATGTTGAGATGAACACTGCAAGGTTACATTTACGAGTATATTCAGCTAATGAGCTAAATGGTGTTTGTTTTGCGATGGCTGGCTGGTTGACACGACATTTTTAAAGAAGAGTACGTATTGGAACACAAAGCGGTCGGATTCCAGTCAAACCAGATTCAGCGGCTGCCTACCAGACCTCCACAACTCATTAACTGTGTAACGGTAGTTCTTGGCAACACTGAAGTCAGATTTACTGGCTTCTGACGATCCATAACAACTGTCAAAGATGTACAAATGATAGCCGGAACCAACGGCTTAACGTGCTTTCTGAGACACGAAAGAGTCTCGGACCCATCTTCAGACTGACCTTGACAAGCCTTGAAGATCAACCCGGCTGTTTTTATTTAGCCACCAGCTCCTCACGGAATACTGTTTGTTACGTACCGTTCGTTCTAAAGGTGGATACAGACATTGCGAAGCATGCGCCGCCGACGCCTTGCAACGCACACTTTTCAATGCAAATTTGTCTGCGTAGCCACACCTCACCACGAATATGAACGTCCACACATTGCACAAGCATGCGATGAGCGCCTACCTTAAAGTGTCTAGCTTAAAGTGGGTATTCCATCTTATACTTCATTAAATTTTAGGGAAATTTTGGGATAGCTTGTTACTCCTCAACGAGTAATTCAGCTTTTAAGTGTATTAGTGAGGGTTTAGTTTGATTAAGCAATCGGCATTCGTGTGCTGCTCTTCCGTATGCGCTTTTTCAATGAGACTAAGTGTGGATTCGAACTGTCAATAAGTGCCATGCGCCTACGCGCAACAAAAAAATACTTTTAATGGTCCTTCGGTGAAAATTGTGATATGTGCAAATAATCCCACTCGAGATACGAACAATATCAGTGATCAACGCCTATGGACATACGAGTCAAGGGGTAGCAGAATTCAAGTTTACTGGCCAAGACGCCTGGCCCACGGACGACGAGGCATTGAGCTGGAGTCTGCGGTGAGTTTATTCGAATTCTAAACCAATCTCCGATCCACTATGAAATACTTCCATTTAATATCACATTTATTTCACCAGCGAAATTGAATTACACTGAAATAAACAATTACTCTGACAGTACGTACAAACAGTTAATTTATCTTCATTCAGACCTTGTTTAGCTATAAATCACTTTTTGTAAGATTGATGCCTAGCCTGGATTTCGGGCTACAATTTTAGGATAAAGCTGAAAAAGTTGCCGACGCGAGTCTGTAGGGAATATTGTTTCAGCGAGGAATTTAATAGGAGAACTGTTTTAATCTCGGTAGGGTCAGTGTTTTCCGGAGTTATTACTTAATACGTTGTCGACTGATGGATTTATTTTTAATGGATTTCTAGTAAACACACTTAAATCTACGATGCAGGAAGTGGAAAACACGGACTATTTGTAATACAGCTCTTAGGGTGCCTGTCCAGCGGAGCGAGGCAGTGGAGCGGAGAAACGGAGAAATAAAACCACAAAATCTCCGCACTACGTGAGTCACTGACATTTCGCCTGACATGATTGCTTAATATTTTTCCGTTTCTCCGCTCCGCTCGCAATGGACAGGGACCCTAATACTTGAATGACCTCTTATAGGAAAAAATGTAGTAAAAAATAAATGAGCAAACCTTTTCAACGCGTTCCAATGCTTACCAGTTTATACAATGAACGTCTTTACGAAACATTTCGTTTTACTTTTCTACTCAGACATACATTTATTTCGTCTTACATTCAACCTGGGTAAAGCCTAGATGTTGAGGCTAGATCAGATGATCCCCAATTACACGCTGTCGCGCCCGCGTTGTTTACTAACACCACGCTTGCTGATAATAGAACTAGCACAGGTTACGGGTCGAGATAAAAAGAAAGTTGTGGGGCGTAAATTAGTAACCTTTTTAGTAAATAAAGTAACTTCAATATTAGGTCAAGTTATTTGGTAAGAGTCAAAGCTAAAACATTTATTAAAATATTACTATTGACTAATAAGTGATATCTACTACCGAACGTCAAGATTTTACAAGCTATGGTCATGAATTTATGACACATCCGTTTTGTCAAGAAGTAACGTGTTACCCAGTTAATGGTTGCAGAGATCTGGAAAGCAGCCGCTGCACGTAAATTTCTGGTATTCAGCTGGATCCTGCTTGACTGGGAGCCGACCTCAATATAGTTAGAAAAAGGCTAGGCTGATTATGATGATCATCACACATCAACTACCTGGAACTTATTTGGGAAAAAGCTTTTCCATCTAGAAAAGTTACGAAAATTTATCAACAGAGTTGCTCTTGCTCATTTTGAGTTAACAATTACAATCTACTCGTACAGTCTGTGACCAACATTATCTGACCCACTTGCCTATTAGCGAATAATAGTCAAGTGGGTTAGATAATGTTGGTCACAGACTGTACATACAGAGCTAAACGCGACTGGATAATGTGGCATTCAACATGTAACAATTGGATAGGCCGAATTCGTCCATTAATTCTAAGACCACCCGTACACAGTGAATCTCGAACGCGAATCACGGATTAGATCATTGATTTTGATCGTGGATCGCGTTCGAGATTGACTGTGAACGGGCGGACTTACCGAATTCAGTCCGTAGGCAATCGCTATGTCAAGACTTCCCACCCAGGCCTAGGTAGCCTCACGATGTTGATCATTTGTTTCAGATCTACATTGATATTGAGTACATAAAAAAAAGTGAGTTATACAATAGGTATGTAATTTCCTAGTAATTATTTCCTAAAACCAAGCATAAAAAAAAACAAAATTGTGATCTTTCATTTTAACGCGAGTTTACTTATCAATCTGAACATATAATATTGTACAACACACTCAAACACATGGTCACCTAATCTCATAACAAAAAAAAAGTGTTACCAATACAAAAAAAAAGTAAATACGGAGCACGGATAACTCTTGATGATTTATGTTGCCATAAATAAAAACATACCATTATCCTTGTGCTCAGGGTTAAAAATGAAAAATGCCTACACATATACATGCTGATTTGGTAAAGAAATACGTCGCCACTTTGAGTAGACGGTTGGGGGACGTGGTTGAGGGTCGTGTACATAATGGGCTATGCTGGAGATAGTTTTGTGCATTGGTAGTTTGTTGAAACCAATGGTGTTTGGAGAAGTGTACTTAAGGATGACGATAGGCAAACGGAATTACTCCCGGATTTTGTCTTATGAAAGCGGTTCGAACTTTTATCTATGGGAGCTGGCAAAGGCATAGCACCCTAGCCGCCATTTTGGGTTTTTTTTTCAAAGTTGCGGCGTACAATATAACGTATACATATATATATATATATATATGAGTAGAGGACACTTAAACAGGCAAAAAAATTAAGCAACATGGTGCCCTAAAGTGTCACGTTGCCGAGAAATTTGAAGGTAAAGTGTTGGTAAAATTTTTGAACAAATCAATGGTAAATGGAAATCCTTAAAATTAAACTTATCACGTGTTTATGCTGTAAGTGTGTTCAAATATCTCAGCAACGTGACACTTTAGGGCACCATGTTGCTTAATTTTTTGTTGGTTGAAGTGTCCTCTTATCTACCCGTATATAAAGTTGGGTACCATTCGTAAAAGTATACTACAGCCAAAAACCGGCAGAGACTGACACGTTTTTAA
Organism: Lacanobia oleracea; assembly: GCA_950371165.1. Lineage (NCBI taxonomy): Eukaryota > Metazoa > Arthropoda > Insecta > Lepidoptera > Noctuidae > Lacanobia > Lacanobia oleracea. Next base: position 3,901,626 of record OX493406.1, on the reverse strand, counting down.
TTTAAAATTAACGTTTTGGGAACACATTCATAATGCGTACAGCTAAGGAGTGGAATTACCTACCGGGGTCTGTTTCCTGATAGCTACAACCAGGGAGTCTATAAATCAAGAGTGAATAGGTTATTTCAAGGCAGGCGAGCTCCATCTTCGACCACATCATCGCTTACCATCAGGTGAGATAGTGGTCAAACGCGTGCCTATCAAGAGTAAAAAAAAAATATATTTGGAAAGAGTAACGTTCGCGTTCGTATTTCAGACAAAAATGTATAGAAGTTAAGGCTTTTTTGATAGATTGCGAATGTACATGTGTAAGATGCTTAAAAGGTAGTATATAGAAAAATCTCGGCGTCAACTCATGTCATAATCCTGACAAAATAAATAAATATTTTGACATGAATTGACGTTGATGGAAACTAACTTACCCGTGCAACTTCGTCTGCAACACATTTTTCCTTAATGCTCCGCTCCTGATCCTGGTCGTAGCGTAATGTTATACTAGCCTAGCCTTCCTTGATAAATGGGCTATCCAACACTAAAATATTTTCTCAATTCAAACCAGTTCCTGTGATTAGCGCATTCAACCAAACAAACAAACTTCAGTTTTATATTATTATTATAGATAAAAGTTTTTTAAACAGTTGGCAATTGCAATGTGAATGTATCCATCATCTGCCTAGCCTTTTCCCAACTATATTGGGGTCGGCTTCCAGTCAAACCGGATTTAGCTAAATATCAGTATTTTACGTGGAGCGGCTGCCTACCAGACCTCCACAACCCATTAACTGGGTAACACGGTACTTCATGGCAAGACTGGAGTCAGAGACTGGCTTCTGAATCCGTAACGACTGCCAAAGATCTACAAATGACAGCCGGGACCAACGGCTTAACGTGCTTTCCGAGACACGGTGGAAAGTCGGTATGTTAAGATGGTCACCCATCCGCAATGTGAATGTATTGTACCTAATAAATCTCATTTTTATAAATACAGTGATTTCAAAATAATCTTAAATTGGAAACAGATTTCAATCGAGGTTTATGTCTAAGTACCTTTTTGTACGTGTCTTACAGTTGTATCCTTGACGATAGTGAAGCTTAGCACTCGGCGCTTAGCATAAAAGGTTCTATAAATCTTCTTCATATGAAAATTATCTAAATAATCTAAAAAAATGGTTATGGTTATGGTGAAATTACAGAATAAGCTATCCCAAAGAAACAAAATACCAAACTATCTATACTAATATATAAAGCTGAAAAGTTTGTTTACTTGAACGCGCTAATCTCAGGAACTACTGGTCCGATTTGAAAAATTCTTTCAGTGTTAGATAGCCCATTTATCGAGAAAGGCTTTTTTACTATAGATATGCTCGCGTTTGACCACTATCTCACCTGATGTTAAGCGATGATGTGGTCGAAGATGGAGCACGCTTGCCTAGAAATAACCTATTCACTCTTGACTTAAAGACTCCCAGGTTGTAGCTATCAGGAAACATACTGGCAGGAAATACCAATAAGAGCGGAGCAGTCATGAAAATTGTAACGCAGACGAAGTTGCGCGAGGCAACTAGTTTAAATATAATTTACTAGCTCTTCGCCCGGAACTTCGTCCACTCTGCAACTTTCTTAAGGATCTCTTATTATTTGGAAAGTAAAACCTATGTTACTTCTAGATCATCATCTGCCTAGCCTTTTCCCAACTATATTGGGGTCGGCTTCCAGTCAAACCGGATTCAGCTGAATACCAGTATTTTACGAGGAGCGGCTGCCTACCAGACCTCCACAACCCATTAACTGGGTAACACGGTACTTCATGGCAAGACTGGAGTCAGATTTACTACCTATGTTAGTTCTAGGTAATTTAGATTTTATTGTTGAAAAAATGCTCAAAATCGATCCAGTAGTTTCGGAGCCTATTCAGTACAAACAAACAAAAAAGCTTTCCTCTTATCAGTATAGATTAATTTTCATTAAATAGTACCTAAGTAATTTCAATTTATATTCCCATAAAACTGAAGTCATTATTCCTCAAATGTACCATTAAATAAAACACCAAATTCATAGATACACCCCCTAATCATTATGAAGGTAATTTCATCCATACCACTCATAAGAAAGGCTCTATTTAATATTGCCACTGTATAATTCATAAGCCGCTGAGGTGAACCCCGAGCCATTTGATCAATGGTATCACTAAATCAGAACTAATACCACAACGTAAGGCACCGCAGGACATTAATATTTTCCACATAAACTGTGTGTGAAGAATAATTGTGATATATGGGAGAGCGATTATTTGTTGAAGTCTTAAGGATTTTATTTTATTTAAGAGGTGACCACAACGTGAACGGATGATTCTGTTGAAGGTCGCGGGTAGCCAATGGATGCGAGACGCACAAGACCGGTTGTTGTTTTTTTTTACTATTAATGGCACGCGCTTGACCATCATCTCACCTGATTGTAAGCGATGATGTAGTCGAAGATGGAGCACGCTTGCCTAGAAGTAACCTATTCACTCTTGACTTAAAGACTCCCAGGTTGTAGCTATCGGGAAACACAGACTCCGGCAGGGAATTCCACTCCTTAGCTGTACGCATTATCAATGTGTTCCCAAAACGTTTTGTGCGTTTGGGTGGGATGCCCACCATGTACCGGTGGCGTATCGTCGTTCGTCTTGTGGTCTGATGATGGAACGGGCTTGGCGGAATTAAATTATGCAATTCCGTCGCACATTCCCCAAAATGCAACCGGTAGAAAACCGAAAAGCTAGCAACTCGTCGTCGATGCTCAAGACTTTGGAGTTTCGTCGCGACGAGCCTCTCAATGCCAATGATCCTCTTGGCTCGTTTCTCAATTGACTCAAGGGCATCAAGCTGGTATCTGGCAGATCTGTCCCAAAGATGAGAGCTGTACCCCTATTCTGTAACAACATTTTCGTGTTTCGACAGCGGAATCCGAGGTTAGTATCAAATTACGTCAAACGTTAGACCTTTATGTCGTGTGCAATAAAGCTCACTTTGTGAGGTTTGTCACTCAGGTGGAGCTCGATATCGAAATGGTTTTTTTTCAGAATAGACTAGCAGTATTCCATACATGACCGAACTTGCGCTTGATAGAGTTTGAGCAGCTGTTCCGGCGTGAAGTACCGTCTCACCTTTGCTAGGATCCCCAACTTCCTTGCAGCCACTTTGAGCTTTTGCCTCTATGAAGGGGCCAAAATTGGGAGTAGATATTAATGTGTTTTTACTAAATTAGTTTTTGTACTGAGTTAGATTTGACTGATGACATTTTAATATTTAGTCGATCTATAACTTATTTTGACATTCTGGTATTAACCATGTGGTGGTGTTGGTTTCTGGTATTTTTATTTTTTTGACATTTGTGATTATTATTACTTTTTTATTTTTGACATTATGAAATTGTTTTATTAATTTGGTAGGGACTGGTTTTGGAATTATAGTATTTGCTTCAAATTTAAAATTGTATTTAATGTGTCTTTAAATAATCGCTCTTTTAATAATAGTTTGAAATTAATAAAGAAATGAACTTTTTATCCTTACATTTGTACGCCTAATGGCAAAGCACAGAGCACTTAAAAAGATGTAACATCTCGCACACTTGTGTAACTGTAACCTATTTTTACAAATAAATTATCTGAATCTGACGGTTTTCGGCTGATATGATAATGATGATGATGAAGGAATGAAATAAACGACTGCGATTTAACACATTTGGGTGACAGGTATTATGGATTCTGCAATAATGGTCATGTAGCAGTACTTAGCAGAGCCAGTCGATTTTGTAACTTCAATCGTTAAAAGTACTAGCTATTAGTTATCCTACTGGAACCGTACTTTTTTCACAATAAATCGTAGTCACACAAGTGTGCATATCAGCAATAGTGTAACTTTGAGTCAGTAAAAAATAAAACCGCCAGGCTAAGGCCACACCAGGATATTTTCCCGCGAGCAGTCAGCCGCTATACCGCGAAACTGCTCGAAAATCACAGGAATCTGTCGCGTAAGCGAGGCCGCTTGTATTAGACTCACAAAATCACACGATTCAAAACCGCGGCGCTTTAGCCGTAGTGCGGTCTAGTCCAAATCGGACTTCATGAAATAAACATCAATATAAAAAGTTACCAAAATATCAAGAAACAAACAATGCTCCCCCTTATGGTATTACAACTACTATAAATTAGATAAACGATAATAAAAATCTTCCCAAGGAGACGGAACATATTCTTATTTGTCACTCTTAGATAATATTTATCTCTCATATTTCTCCTGCCTAGTTTGTTAAAGAAAAGAAATAGAACTCTTATTTCTATCCTACAACTAACTAAACAACAGAAACACATTTCATTTCTCGCTACCAGCACAATCTACTCTTCCAGTAAATGACACGTCATCAAAAGGAAATGAGTTACCATTGAAGACGTAAAGAAACAACCTGTTACCGAGTCTATTATTTCAATAGGATTTTTATACAACTTTTAACACGGGCCTGGACGGGTTTGAACGAGCATATTGTGTGAAACTGGACCCGGGATAGAAGTGGTGTAAAATGAGTTCTTACCTGTTACCGAGTCTAGTACTTATTTGAATTGGATTGTGATACAACTTTCGACACGGGCCTGGACAGGCTTGAACGAGTGTACCGTGTGAAACTGGACCTGGGATGGACGCGGTGTAAAATGAGTCCAACCTGTTATTGAGTCTAGTAATTCAATTGGATTTTTATATTACTTTTATCACAGCCCTAGACGTATTGTGTGAAACTGAATCTGGGATGGAAGTGGTGTAAAATGAGTCCAAACTGTTACCGAGTCTAGTATTTCAATAGGATTTTTATACAATTTTAAACACGGGCCTGGACGGGCTTGAACGAGCGTATTGTGTGAAACTGGACCTGAGATGGAAGTGGTGTAAAATGAGTCCAACCTGTTACCGAGTCTAGTATTTCAATTAGATTTTTATATTACTTTTATCACAGCCCTAGACGTATTGTATTAAACTGGATCTGGAAGTGGTGTAAAATGAGTCCAAACTATTACCGAGTCTAGTATTTCAATAGGATTTTTATACAATTTTAAACACGGGCCTGGACGGGCTTTAACGAGCTTATTGTGTGAAACTGGACCTGAGATGGAAGTGGTGTAAAATGAGTCCAACCTGTTACCGAGTCTAGTATTTCAATTGGGTTCCTGTACAACTTTTATCCCGGGCCTGGACAGGGTACAACGAGCGTATAGTGTGAAACTGGGCTTGAGGATTCTAATGTGTAAAATGAGCGGGTTGGACTCGATTTATATTTTTTGGGGGTGGGGCTCTGTTATAACGTCTTAAAACCGTCATGATTCCGGTTTTGGACTTTATTTTCTGTCTGAGATTGAGGAATTCTAAAATGACACGTTATTGACGTGTTCTAAATGCGAAAACACCATGACACATTTTACCCGACCGTCGGGAAATTGAACCCAAGGCGTATATTTAAACGCTCGGCCGTACCAACTAAGAACAAATCAATCGATTGACGCAATATTAAAAAAAATATATATATATAGTGATAAATTAATCGTTCATTTCACGTTCACTGCACCTAAGTTTACCGACTGTCTATTCTATAATCATTTCACGATGAAAACTTGTGCGTGATTTAAACTATCTCCTAAAACCAGTGATTGACAGCCAAGAGGGCCAATTTCTCTCATTTTTAAGCAACATTCGCATTTACATCTGTAGCAATCCGTCAAAGGCTTGTCTAATTTCCTTACATACTTGACAAATTAGCCACAGCCAATACAAATTACATTGAAACAGAATTGATTGGCTCACCTTCCTCCCTTAATTTTTTTACTTTTCATATTCTCGTAATAACATTTATATGACTAACATCGTACCAGTCAGACACCCACATTAAACTAATGAATGATGATAAATAAAAGACCGAAGTCATTGTACCTTCAAGCGCAATACATAATTCATGACCGTTAGGGCAGCACAGGTAATGTACGGAACAAAGGAACTCACTCGCTACTGAAAAGGGGATGATTTTTTTTTTCTCGTGTTTGTATTAGTTTAGATTTTAGTCAACGGATGGTTCTTTGATCGTACTGATGAAAACAATGTACAATTCAGAATAACTTTCTACGTAATATCGAAAAACACTAAAAGGAGTATCGAGTCCGATTTTGATGAAAATCGTTGTTCCTTTCCAGGAATCAAACCGGTGGATTTCAAAAAAAAACATCCTGTAATATAACACCACCTGAAAGAAGAAAGCACGTTAAGCCGTTGGTCCCGGCTGTCATTTGTAGATCTTTGGAAGTCGTTACGGATATTCAGTAGCCAGTTAATCTGACTCCAGTCTTGCCATGAATTACCGTGTTACTCAGTTAGTGAGTTGTGGAGGTCTGGTAGGCAGCCGCTCCGCGTAAAATACTGGTATTCAGCTAAATTCGGTTTGACTGGAAGCCGACCAAAATATAGATGGGAAAAGGCTAGGCAGATGATGATTATAACACCACCTGAAAGTTTAGCTAATACGTTTTAAATTCTGGGAAGTATAATACATAGTTAGCAAACTAAAGGAAACAGCTAATTTTTAACAAATTAGTTTTCATCAAAATCGGGCTCGAGGCTGTTTTTCGATATTCCTCATAGTTTCGGATTTGGCCTTGAAGGCATACTTTAAAAATTTTGCCTAGCCTTTTCCCAACTTAGAGGTTGGCTTCCAGTCGAACCTGATTCAGCTGAAGAACCAGCGTATTTCGTATTTTGTTAATGCATATTAATCGCGTTCATTTTTTCATGCGTAAAAGATGTGCGTCCTTGGTGCGCAGGGTGCGAGCCAGTTCCAACAGCATGCTGTGCATGATTGCTGACAGGCTGGACGGCTGCATTGTGAGTCGTTGCTCCAGTATATCGGCTGGCATGCTGAAGCAGTGATTATTTTGATATGTGTGTTCATGTAGTTGTTTTTGTAATTGTGTCACTAATATAGTTATAAGTTTATTATTTCGTTTATTTATTCTTATTACATACAAAGTATATTTTTAAACATATCTCTAAAAAACCATAAAAAAATACATTTAAAAATATAAAAAGTAGTAGTCCGCCGGTGTCGGGAGCAGGGTCCAAGCTACCGGTGGTTAGGGCTCCAGAGAAAAGAACCTCCTCACAATACGAGCCGTATCGAGGAGTACTGCCTTCTGTATCAGGCCCTTTACCCAACTGCGTAACGCCAGCTTCGACAGATGTTCGTCGAAGCTTGATTTGTTTCTCTTTCTCGGCCTTCACGAGGTTCTCGTCATGCGGGATGGTAACATCAATTATCATTATGCGGGGCGCTAATCGGTCTATCACCACTATATCAGGCTTATTGGCAACAATAGTCCTATCAGTGATGATAAGTTTATTTATTTTTACCAACACTATATGATTCATTGTTGCTCGGAAAAAATAATTTCACATGAAACAAACTAAACTTTATTCATCAGGTCTTCATAAACATATGTATTCTTCGCATCCTCGGAATTTCTCTGACTCGAGACCATTTATAACGTAGTACTGTAAGAAAAATCCCACGAGAGCCCGATCGACTGCCATATCAAGCGTCTGTGTAGATGGATTGATCACAAATTCTGGAGGAATTTGGATTATATTCCTAAACAAGCTATTGACTGAAATGCTCAACAAAAAAGGAAACGTGGCCGTCCTCGTCAAACCTAGCGATGCACCGTTTTGGCAGAAGCGACAAGTATCTGAATGAGGCGGAGCGAGATGAAGCATGAAGCTTAAGATCGCGATGGAGGACTACTGTGGACATGCTATACTACTAAGGGATTTAGAATCTTAAATTAAGTAAGTCAAGACCGCCTGTTTAATATCTACAATCTAGTTCCTGGATTATAAAATGCCCCTCGGCAACATTAAATTCTAAAGACAACAAGTTCAAATACCTAATAGCAATATTATCTTGAACTATGACCGCAATTCAGACCCTTGATAGGGGTTGGATTCTGCTTGAGAATTCAAGGCTCAAATCTTAATAGGTACTTGTTTATTAATGTGACCAAAACTGAATCACAGCCTATTGTAGCGTTGTAGTCCGATGAGACGCCAATCCGACACACGAGAAGAGAGATCCTGGTGTTGCCTCGAAAAGTACTCCAAGCCCTTTGAGTACTTTCCGAGGCATGGGGCAGTCACACTAGCAACTTCCAAACTCCGGACTGCCACTGAAAAATTCTCGATGGTCTGAAGACACAGGCCGACCTGGAAATCTAGTAGCGCAGTAGTCGCGCATGTGATATTATAACAAACGGAGAAGTCAAAAGTAGTCCACAGAACAAAGTTATAAAAAAAAAACCGGTCAAGTGCGTGTCGGACTCGCACACAAAGGGTTCCGTACCATAAAACTTAATCTTAATCTCTGAAAATTTCAATAGGTTGATTACGGATCTTCAGAAACAGCCCGCTGACAGAAAGATGGACGGACGGACGGACAGATGGATGGACAGATGGACGGATGGAGAGCGGAGGCTTGGTAATAGGGTTCCGTTGGTAACTCTTTGGGTACAGAACTCTAAAAACATTCATTATCCCATTACAAAGGAGAAAGATCAAAGAACGTAAAAACAAAGACCAAAATAGACACAAAAGAAAACGCATTGCTTAAGTCCATACACATCTAGACGTATTCGCTAAAAGTTTCACTCCACATTGTTTTGTACGTGCCACCGTCCGTTCCAGCAAAAAGGGGTTGAAATCTCAGCAAAATAAAAGTTTAGAGAACCGGTCCAGTTCGGACTTGGACCGGTCGCGTCACGTACGTATGCATTGACCCTTACGATTGATGTTCGGATTTCAAATGGATGCTGCGTTGTTGTACGAAATGTGTGGATTGTGACATGTTTTCTGTTATCTTGTTAATTTTTGACAAGTAGGGATATGTTGAGTTGTTTTGTGTGATTCAGCTTGTTCCGAGTTTTGTGCTCTTGTTGTGAACCATACAATTTTCAAGGTGTTGCCTTGTGTTCAGTATACAGTACAGTATGTATATAGTATCAACAAATTGATTTTGACAAATAAAACATACAAATACCCTGTTGAGTATTGGTCCTAACTGCCTCTATATTGTTGTAATTGTGTTTGCCTCACGAGGTATCATTCATATATTATTGAGCAATAACATCTGTATTACATCATCATCATCTGCCTTTTCCCAACTATATTGGGGTCGGCTTCCAGTCAAGCATGATTTTAGCTGAATACCAGTATTTTACGAGGAACGGCTGCCTACCAGACCTCCACAACCCATTAACTGGGTAACACGGTACAGCTTGCTTCTTGTGAAAGACTTCATCAATAATTTTATTAATTATTCAGAACCGTTTACTGAAACTGCGATCTTTCTTCCATACTCGATGTTTATCCAAGCTAGTTATTGAAATATACATACATATATAATATATTTTACTAGCTTTTGCCCGCGATTTCGTACGCGGGAATCCCGTTTTTTTTCTCATTAACGTAAGAATTTCGGGAAATCCACTCTCAGTGCTCCCCTACACTCCCCAAACTCCCCAAGAAACCTACATGCCAAATTTTAGCTTTCTAAGACCAGTAGTTTCGGCTGTGCATTATCTGTCAGTAACGGAAGAATTTTAAATATATTTACGTTACAGCAAATTTTTTTTTTATATTTACTCCTTAAAAGACCTTGTTGCAAATGTAACCTCAATGACACTACACTTTCTGCCCAACAATTTATTTATCACACCATCGATTTACATCACTGGTTTCAACATAACAACTTCAGCAACTTGAGCCCAGTTCGGTAAACAAAAAGTTTTAGGGACATGGGACCGAACTAGGGTCGTCGATCAATCAGTTGGACAGCTATTTGTACCTACCGACTCAGCTGGAGTATTGGTTGATAGAGAGATGTACGAGCTACTGTGGTAAAAGTAGGGATGGGAATGAGTATAAAAATTATTGTTGGTGGAAAGTTGGTAGTAAATGAAAAACCTCTAGGACTTGTTTTATCAAATAACACGCAACTTTGTCTGCTCCACTCCTATTGGTCTCAGCGTATGATGGAGATATATAACTTATAGCCTAAAACTGAAAGTTTTTTTCAATATGGACCAGTAGATCCTGAGATTGGCGCGTTCAAGCAATGTGATGATGATATCTAGCCTATAACCTTCCTCGATAAATGGGCTATCTAACACTGAACGCATTTTTCAAATAGGACCAGTAGTTCCTGAGATTCAAGCAACTCCTGTGACCTGGCTGACTGACATGAAACTCTGTGAAGAAAATCATATCATAATTATGTGGACCATAATTTTATAGATTAATGTCTGAGATGGTCTTCTGAGGAAAATACCAGACAGACTTGACGTATAAAATATGTACTCGATACAAAATACTGGTTTAATCTGAATTCAAAATTTTATTCGAATGAAATACGGTATGGATGCGAATCACTTTCAAAATGTTGTCAAAATAAGAAATTTTATTAAAACCTAGTTATTTGACTTGATAGCATAAGAAATTGAACTCCACGATTTATACTAAGAAAGATTCTAGACGTAAAATAAACAAAATAAATGTAATGAAACTTATACATTTTCTCAATGTTATAAAAATATAAGATGGAACCTTATTAGAAATTCAGCTTTGATCTAGTTTCAGTATAATAACTTACTAAGCAGGTTGGTTCCAAAACCAAGTGTATTATTCAGTAAAGCTCCGATAGAAACAGTTGAATTATTTAAATAATATAAGCTTTTCCAGTATTAAACTTATACGCAAGTTATGCACTAATATTACTGCACTAAGTGCAATTGAAGACTCACCCAGACATCATTAATTTATTTATTTAAACTTCATGTTCAATAGTGGTACATAGGCGGACTTAATGCAACAAGGCATTCTCTACCAGTCAACCTTTGAGTTAAAAAGAAACACACTGTGGTAGGTGTACAGCAAATAAATAAAATTCAAAATAGAACATTTTTCGGAAAAAAGAAATATACAAAGAAATAATACATTCAGTCAAAAAAGTATCGGGAATGGATGATTTGTTTATGGTTCCAAATTCAAATTTTTGTTCTTTTGTAGTTGTTAGATTGGCACAACTGTTTTCCATTTTGGCGCGGAGTTTGAGTTGCATCTGTTATTTATATGAAATACAGTGCTGGTTTTAGTAATATCATATATAGTGTGTATTGCGAATTTCATAATGGACAAAAATATCGAACAAAGAGTTTGTCTTAAATTTTGCATCGCCAATGGAATTTCGTGTTCGGAGTCACTGAAAATGTTACAGAAGGCTTACGGTGAATCGACTTTATCAAAAACTCGTGCTTATGAGTGGTTCAAAGCGTTCAAAAGCGGTCGAGATGTGATGGAAGATTAGCCTCGCTCTGGTAGGCCGTCAACGTCTGCAACTGAAGTTAACATCGCAAAAGTGAAGGAAATAGTGACTGAAAATCCCCATTCAACTCTGAGAGAGATAGCCGCCGAACTTTCTGTATCTCACGAGTCGATCCGTACCATTTTAACTAATCATTTGGGTATGAAACATGTTGCTGCTCGGCTAGTCCCAAAAGATCTGAATTTTCTCCAAAAACTCAATCGCATGAAAATCGCTGAGGACATGCTAGAACGAGTCAGTTCGGACCCAACATTCATGAAACGCATTGTTACTGGTGACGAGACGTGGGTTTACGAGTTTGACATGCAAACTAGTCAACAAGCTTCGGAGTGGCGCCTTCCAACTGAACCGAAACCGAAAAAACCACGCCAAAGTCGATCAAAAGTCAAAGTCATGTTGACTGTTTTCTTTGACTATTGCGGTGTTGTGCACTCTGAATTCTTACCGGAAGGTCTAACGGTAAATAAAGAATATTATTTGAGCGTTATGCGGCGTTTAAGAGAGCAAATTCGACGAAAAAGGCCAGATTTGTGGAAAGAAAATTCTTGGATTTTGCACCACGACAATGCGCCTTCGCACAAGGCTATCATTGTGAACGAATTTTTAACCAAACACTCAACAAATACCATCCAGCAACCACCATATTCACCAGATATGGCTCCTGCTGACTTTTTTCTTTTTCCTAAACTCAAATTACCACTTCGTGGCACCCGTTTTCAATCGATAGAAGACATAAAGGAGAATTCGCGGCGAGAACTGAACTCAATTCCGGAAGCAGCGTTTAAAAAATGTTTTGATGAATGGATTATTCGTTGGCGCAAGAGTATCGTTTCTAAAGGAGCATACTTTGAAGGTGATAAAATAAATTTGGATGAATAACAGACATTTTGTGTATTATTGATCTTTTCCCGGTACTTTCTTGACAGAGTAGTATATATTATACAAGTTAATGAATAAACGAAATATATATTACCAATAAAATATACATATATTGCTAAAATAATAAACTAATAAATATAATGATTTATAATTATCGTTCTGATTAAGGTGAATGCTCCAGGGTAGCCCGCGAAATTCAAATATTTTTATGTTTTTCTGCAATTTGCCGGTCAGTGTGAAGCTGTATGTGGACCAAATGCGATCCGCGACCGTAACGCGTATTTATCTAAAGAATTATAACCATTTTAATCATCAATATAGCCCTCTAAGTTCATGTAGTTCGAAAGAATGAATATTTCAGAAATAATCGCATGATGGATCGCATTTGGTCCACATACAGCTTCACACTGACCGGCAAATTGCAAAAAACATAAAAATATTTGAATTTCGCGGGCTACCCTGGAGCATCCACCTTAAGAGAACACATAATAATAATGACGAAGACCAAACCATCTGCGTAGCCTATAACCAACTACATTGGGGTCGGCTTGCAGTCAAACCGGATTCAGCTGAGTGCAAGTTTTTTACGAGCAGCGGCTGCCTACCAGACCTCCAAAACCCAGTAACTGGGTAACATGACACTCCTTGGCAAGACTAGAGTCAGATTTACTGGCTTCTGTGAGAATCCGTAATGACTGCTAAAGAACAGCAAATGACAGCCGAAATCAAAGACTTAACGAGCTTTCCGAGGCACGGAGGAATCTTGGTATGTTAAGATGGTCACCCATCGTCAGACTGACCAGGGCAAGCGTTGCTTAAGGAAATCGACCCGTGCGGCTGTTACATTTTAGCCATGAGCTCCTCTAATTTAAATTTTAATACACTCAGTGTCAAATGAAAAAGCACGCTAATTCTTGAGTAAGAAGGTAACTTCTAGACCAGACGCTTTAGACAAAGTGCCATTCTATGCCGAATTACACGGCGGTACACTTAATGTACACGACATAAACCACTTTTAGGCGCGATTATTTTTATGAAATAATTCATTAAGGTACAATATTTTTTTTTTTCGACAGACGTTATCATAGAAAGAATGTTACATTTTCCAGGCCTTCTTGTCTAAATCCTCAAAAGATAACTACTTAGTAGTCAACCGTGAGCCAGTGTATGGTGGTCAGCATATCAGTAGGTAGCTTCAGATCCAGCAAGCGAGAGAGGACAGTGTCCATAAGTGTCTGGCTGCTATGTGTACACAGTTTCTGTTCTGGCTAAGCTAATGTTCTGCAGATCTGGTAGCATCACATGTTATTGAGCTCTCTAAAAAACCGGCCAAGTGCGAGTCGGATGAAGGGTTCTATACCATCGTATTTTTTTGTTGTTATAGCGGCAACAAAAATAGACACTGTGAAAATTTCAACTGTCTGCCTATTACGGGTCATGAAATACAGCCCGCTGACAGACAGACGGAGGGACGGACAAACAGCGGAGGCTTAGTAATAGGGTACGGAACCCTAAAAAGTTGTGATTTTTGACAACATTGATCAACTAGAAGAAAAGGATTATGCTTCGTGCTTCATAGCTAATTCTCTCTCACAATGTTGACATGATGAGATGGACACGCCAAGGTAGGGTTGCAGTGCTCCAGTTGCATGCTTTCCGTTTGCCGAGAATGATCAACTCAAAATAGGAATATGCAATAATACTTGCGATTTTTTTTGCAAAATCTAATACCTATTAGCTCTAGTAATAAATCATGAAATTAATGTTACTTAATAAAACTTAATTAACTTATTATTTAACTTTATTAATTTTATAAATAAAACTTGTTTGTTTGTTTGCTTGAACGCGCTAATCTCAGGAACTACTGGTCCGATTTGAAATAATCTTTCAGTGCTAGACAACCCATTTACATTACGCGGAGACCAATAGGAGCGGAGCAGACGCTGTTGCGCGGGTCAACTAATGAAGTTATAAAGCTTCAAAGATTACTATTCGAAAGAGAAGTCCGATATGAACTTTGACGTCAAAGTCCATGACGCCCACACAGCTGCCATAGAAAACAGCGTTTTCGCGTTTAAAATTACATCTCGTTTGTTTTGCGAGTAATTTTGATTGTATTTTCACTGTTATTATTATATTTTTAGCTTTATAGATTTTTTTTTTATGCACGTTCCCTATCGGGTTTTTCTAGTCGGCTCTTTTTGCAAGGTTGTCTATGATTTCTTCATTTCATTTCCAGCCTAGTCTGTAAGCCTGGCGTGGGTTCCAAATAAATTATCTCAACAAAAATTATTTTCCATTTTCACTTATTTTAATAACAACCCAGATTCTTGTTTACACAACATCAAATATTCACCTCAAATATTTATTCTAAAGCAATAATATACTGAATGAATACCTAATATTTCAAAGGATGAAAATGGTATTTCAAATTTAATCTTGGATAAAAAAAACTTGTATAACTAGTTTATCATTCAGAGAGTGTACTGGAGTGATTTATTGATGCTGTGAAAATAAGGCTACTGGCAGTGATGTAGCGAGCAAAAAAGCAGATGCCGCGTAAAGCTGACTGTCCATTGACGTGGAGCGTGATAGCGAAATTGCGGACTGTGCGGAGTTAGTCCGAGTTCACGCGACAAGTATTTTCAGTGGGCGGCTGGCAGATTTTGTCCGCTTTCCCGCTCCGCTGCCTTGCTTGACGCCCCGATTTTTTATAATTTTTAAACTAGTTTGCAAATCCCCGTCTATTGAAAGCCAAGCAAATATTTTATGCAAACCCATTGGTTAATATTGGCATAGCTCCGCTCTGCTCCTCTCCTCTCCGCTTCAAAACAGATAAAAGTGCCGTGACAATTGACATTCCAGCGACAACGATTGTCAGAAACACTTAATAAATATTGGTACCACGTGACATTATATAGCGCAGTTCAATGAGGATTTTCCGGCTCTTTGAAATCGTAACGTTTGTAAAATTGACGTTAGGTAAATATTTCGGAAAACCAGCCGTTTTGACAGGTCCCTAGAACTGATACTAGTGCTGCCACCTAGTGCATATAATTTCCAAAAACCCACATTACATCCGTTTTTTCCGGAAATCGTTCGTAGTGTGCTGTATTTTGTGAGAAAATCAGGGTTTGTCTCACAAAATACAGCACAATTTATAACAATCTGTGAATGCTTCTTATGTCACAGATAAAACAAATTGCCAGGTTACCACTCTATCTCACATACTAGCAGTTGTTATTTGCATACATACATACATAATCAGCCTATATTGTTCCCACTGCTGGGACACAGGCCTCCTCTCTTTAGAGTGGAAGTGGGCTATAATCCACCACGCGGGCCCAATGCGGGTTGGTAGATGCCACATGCATACATGCTTGATGTTGCATACATGCTTGGACCAAATTAAATCCTAATAAATATTTGTTTAGTTACAGGTGAGTGACTGTCAGACAACGCGAAGCCAAAACTACTGGTCGTAGAATGCTGAAAGGCATGTAAGTTTCTTATGGAGTATAGAGCCCTAAGAAAGGATTTCCCAAAATTCTTACGGAAACGGGAAAAAAACGGAATATGCGCTTACGAAGTCGCTGGCAAAATCTACACACTGTATCATATCAACACACAGCTTATATGACTGGAACAAGGAACATGATATTTTCCACAAGCCAAACAACAGACAAATTCTTCCCGATCTTTATATCTGGGACTTGTTATTTTGCAGCCAAGTATATACCTGTTCCGTGGAATATTCCATGGAACATCTACACGTATACAATGGTTCACAGATTTATTCGCAAAACATCGTTAACTGCAACGCACTGTTAATTTCATTGTACCATTAATTTCTTTGCACACAATTAATATGTAATTCTGTGTGTCACCATTTCGTAATTACGTTTTTGTTTCACGTTCGCTGTTTTTGATTAATCAGCTACATTGTTACGAATCTAATTTGCATATTTTATTACTTTTTGGCTTACATTTCACTTTGTGATTATCATTGACTTACAACCTCCTAGCGGGTAGCCGATAGATGCGAGACGCAGGACCTGTTGTTGTGGCGACAATTGGGGAGGCCTATATCCAGCAGTGGACGTCTTTAGGCTGATATGACGATGATGACGATTACCTCCTTTCCTTTCCACTTTCACGTTTTTTTTTTGACTATTTAGTTAACTAAATGGTTGATAAAGCATTTTCTTTTATTACATGTATAAAACAACAATATCATGGCAAGTTCTTGTACGAAGTCATCTGTCTGCTATGTTTGGTCATTTTTGGGTTTCCGTATAATGAAAAAATCTAAACTCTTAGAGAGTCATGTTGTAGTCCGTCTGTCTGTATGTTTCAGTTTTTTTTTTTCAAATTCTGATTATAGTTTACTACTTACAGATTTACAGGAAAACTTATAAGAAGTCTATGGTTTGTAAAAAACCGGCCAAGTGCGAGTCGGACTCGTACACGAAGGAGTCCGTACCATAAAAATTATTTTTTATTATTTGTTGTCATAGCGGCAACAGAAATAGGTACTCAATCTGTTAAAATTTCAAGTGTCTACCTGTTACGGTTTTTGAGATACATTCCGCTGACTGACAGACAGACAGACAGACGGACGGACGGACGGACGGATAGCGTAGGCTTAGTAATAGGGTTCCGTTGGTTATCCTTTGGGTACGGAACCCTTATAATACGATTCATCAGAAACCTTTACGCGCGGCTCTGACTCTCACATACCCGGTTTTTGACCTAGACGATGTCTATTAGTATTATCCTTAATAATTTCCATCTTCAACTAAGAACAATCCTTGTAATACCTAATTCCTTGGCAAAGTCTGAAGACATCAGCGATTAATCCCATAAGTTTTGAAGTGTTGAAGTGGCCATCTCCCCACTATTTACTGGAGCAAGATGGATCCCCTTCCATTATTCTATGTGCTTAATCAATTTGATGGTGAATGGATCACCGAAGTTTGTTACCGCAGACATATTAGTATATTGATCCGAAATGGCCGGCTTTGCTGTTTGGGTGCTCAAGTTTTTCGATGGGAGATAAGAGGGGGATGTTTTGGGAAGTTCTGTTGTTTTGTTTTTGAAGATGGTTTTTGTTTTGGTAAAGAGTTGGAAATAATACACGACGCACTTGATGTGTTGTGTATTCTTCATGAGGCATCTATTTTTTTGTAGGTAAGTATCATACAGAGATCTGACTACGTTTTCAAAATTCTATGGAAAAGTTATAACATTAAAGCACTGTTGCGGTTATAAATAAAAAAAAAACCTATTATGTTATTCTGATGTATTCGCTGTTATATATATGTATGTATGTACTTAATATATTTTTTTTTCTCTCATTTTTTTTTCAGCAAGAAAGAACTGTATCCGGAAAGGAATTTTTTTTATTTGTGTTAAATTTCATTAAAATATATTTAGTAGTTTTGGCGTGAATGAGTAGCAAACATCCATCCAATTCCAACACCACAAACTTTTGCGTATACAGGGTGGTTCAGTGCGTGGTCATATGTTAGGGTGATGTCGGGTAAATGATATACATTAAGGAAAAAGTAGTAAAATAACTATGTGAGACTTTAAAAAAAAATGTCAACCAGGTCCAAAAAACGACTACATAGACACACGGCTTGAAAAATGATTTGTTCGAAACTTTTCAATTGTTTCTTGGAATCGATTATTTGAAAAAAGTATTTATTTTTTTGCTTCTATATTTTTTCCTTAATGTATATCAGGTACCCAACATCACCTTTATATATGAGCACGCAATTTTGGAGCAGCCTGTATAATAGTGTTAGGACAAAACTCTCTCTTAGAGGGCTCAATCAGTCTGCTATTACCTCTAAGAGCCCCAAAGGACCCCAATGATACTAAACTAAATTCGGCCGAATAACAAACGACACGAAAATTTAATTTCAACAAACTTCCGACTTTTATTGGTCGAATAACTCGAGAAATAGAAACTTTGTAACAAGTTAGTCAACTGTCTTATTAAAGAGGGCTCTTAATTAATATACCGCGTTACCAATTAATGTTACAGCCTTAACTATTTTATACCCTTTGTGAAGAGTGATGGCGAGTTGAAAAGTTTACTTTCTGCGCATTAGTTCCTTCGCCTTTTGCAATTTTTATTTTTAAGGATGTTAATTCATCAAAATTACTCCATGCTTACTATAAACACATTCGTGTTCCTTAACACAAATGAAAAAAATATAATAAAAGTAAAGTAATAGAATTTTGCTTATAACTAATCATCTGCCTAGCCTTTTCCCAACAACATTGGGGTCGGCTTCCAGTCAAGCCGGATTCAGCTGAATACCAGTGTTTTACGTGGAGCGGCTGCCTACCAGACCTCCACAACCTATTAACTGGGTAACACGGTACTTCTTGGCAAGACTGGAGTCAGATTTACTGGCTTTTGACAATCCGTGACGACTGTCAAAGATCTACAAATGACAGCCGGGACCAACGGCTTAACGTGCTTTCCGAGGCACGGAGGAAACTCGGTATGTTAAGAGGAGGAACCCAACCTTGGCAAGCATTGCTTAACCTTGAAGATCGACCCGTGCGGCTGTTATTATCTAGCCGCGAGCTCCTCATATAATAGACCATTATTATGTAGCCTTTATTGACAAAAAGCTTTCGACTCAATTTCACACGACAGTATCTGGGAAGCATTACAAGATCAGAACATAAACGAAAAATACATTAATATTCTAAGAAACATTTATGTCAACAGTTTGAGTAGAGTCAGGCTAGATAGAACAGGCACTAAAATAAACATAAAGAGAGAAGTGAGACAAGAAGACCCACTCTCAACGAAACTGTTCATTGCAGTCCTACAACACATACTGAAACTATTACCATGGTCTAAGCAAGGTATCGTAAAAGTTGGAATGGAAAAGAATCTTGACGAAACAAAAGTTACTACTAACCACCTCATGACACCCGTCTTGTTAGACAACATACCTCTCGAGTTTGTCCAAAAGTATGTTTATCTAGGCAAACAAATCTCTTTCAGAAAATAACGAAATTTAAAATAATTGGACAGAAGAATTGCGTTTACCTGGAATAAGTACTGGTGCCACAAGGAAGTTTACAAATCGCAGTTTCCACTTCCTACTAAAAAATTGTAATGGATCCAGAAATATTACCATGTCTTACCTACGGGTGCCAGACTTGAAAATTCGACCATAAGATTAGAAACTAATCCAGACAACACAAAGAAGGATGGAGACAAGTTGCCTAGGCATAAACCTGAAAGACAAGATGAGGAATGTAGAAATTCTCAAGAGAACAACGTAACTGACGCTATAACCTTCTCGCTCCAAAGAAAATGGAAGTGGGCAGGTCACGTGGCCAGGCTCAAAGATGATAGATGGACGGCGAGAGCAGTAAAGTAGACTGGCCTACGAGGAACTAGGAGCAGAGGCAGGCCTAACGCTAGGTGGGTAGTCGAGATTGTAGAGATTGCCATCTCTACAATCTCTAACTTGTGGTCAAATCTGGCTACACGTTGCCAGCGACAAAGCTCACTGGCACTAAAGAAAGAAAGTAAAGAAAGAAGAAAGAAAAAATAAAATTTATTTAACACATACTTGAAACACGCACGGTACATAGAAATAACAAAAAAAAAAGAGTATACCAGAAACTAGTGTGTGTCTCACGGTTGCACTATAAAGGTCCATTTCAGCGATATGTCAGACTGACTAATGCTGTCTGACGCTGGTTTTCAAATGAACCTCACTCCTTAGGCTTTTATCCGATGGTGGTCCGTACAGATTACCAAAGTTTCTAAATGTAGTTAGTAAATTATAATTGCTCTTAAAGATTGTAATTTATATGGAATAAATAAGCTTAGCTAGAGACATATAATAGTATTGGTACTTCAGAAAAATTTGTATATTCTCTGAACATTGCTTTCTATTGTCATATGTACTCGTACTTTATTAGCTTTTGCTCGCGACTTCGTACGGACACATCTCTTTTTTTTCCAGTTAGCGCAGGAATTTTGAGAAATCCATCTTAGTGCTTCCCCTACACTCCACATGGAACCTACTTGCAGTAGTTTTGGCTGTACGTTGTCTATCAGTCAGTCAGTAACGGAAGAATTTTAAATATATCGGTTAACATTTCTCATCGAAATACTAAATTTTTGACTTCTTCAAAAAGGAGGAGGTTCTATATTCGGCTGTATGTATTTTTTTTATTTATGTTCACCGATTCCTCCGCCAATTCTGGACCAATTTGAAAAATATTTTTTTTTATTTGAAAGCCTATACACCTGAGGTGGTCCCATTGTCACCAAAGTAGAATCTGATGATGGGATCCCATGAAAATCGAGGGAAACCTTCAAATTTTGTAAGCACTTGCACGGCTTTGGCTCGCATTTGAGCACAATCTCACCTGCTGGAAAGCGATGGTCTGGTCGACGATGAAGCACGCTTTCCTAGAAGAAACCTATTCACGCTTGACTTAAATACTTCCAGATTTTAGCTTTCAAGAAACACAGACTCCATCAGAAAATTTATATTTATGCTTACAAGATTTTTAATGATTTTAAAACAAAATAAAAGCAAAATTACATCACCAAATAAGTCTAAAACTACCCTTTAAAAATATATACTTCTGTACTTATATATAAAGCTGAAGAGTTTGTTTGCTTGAACGCGCTAATCTCAGGAACTACTGGTCAATAGGAGCGGAGCTGTAATGAAAATTGTAACACAGACGAAGTTGCGCGGGTCTACTTGTATTAGATAAACTCTAAAATTTTCCAATAAAAGAATCCTACAGAAACCCACACGAATTACAGCGAGCGTTAAATTGATCGCGCACCTAACTGCCTTCAAACAATCCAGACCAGTTAAGCCTTTAAATTTTCCCTGGGCCTATTTTTATTTTCAAATTTCATCACAATTTATGTTTTCCGAGATCCCGGTCCGCAATGAGGGGTTCAAACTTTGTTAATTTCGCTAAAAGTTGTACACTCGGGGGGGTTATTACGTAGACGCGAGCTAGGAAAGCGTCGGGGGATTATTCTAAACGGGAATGGCAATCGACTGTGATTATAAATTGAACTGAGGGAATCGTAGATGTCTTCGTGATTCAAGATCTGTGTACGTCTTATAAGGCTTATCGTGAGGGAGCGAGATAGCAGTATTATGTATGTTTCAAGCTTCCTAAGTTTCACGCACGATATCGTTTAAGCCAATTAGCATTGCATGTGTGTTCTTAATACCTTTGAACATTGCATTTCTGGCCAATTAGTGGTTGAATCCCAATCCGTGTAGTTAGTTGTACTTAATCCTCTTCTCCTAGTTTATTAGAATAAGGAAGTGATACACACTGTGTTTTTCTTTCATTCACAAAGTTAGTTTCCGAGTTTCAATTAAAATGGACGTGAAACTTCGTTTTAAGTCTTTAGATTTACTTGAAGCAATTTCGCTACCAAGTCTTTATGTACCTAGTGGAGTTACTTCATGTAAAATAATTAAGCAAAATGGAGATTATTTATTGTTCTATTCGTTACGTTTGGCTTCGTTCCAAGATTAACTTTTCTAAATAGTTTTATACACCGAACTTTTTCTTAACATTGTAATAAGCGGATACTGGAAACAAATCATCCAGGTAAACGAAACAAAAATTTAGTTACAGTCAAATATGTATTCTATTTCAGTAGTATTTTGATTTTGTAGACTCTTTTTATTACACAAGGAGATGATTATTTTTTTGATGTCTCAACATTATAACACGCCTTTTACTACTATCGCAACATTTAAAATACCACAATAAGACTTGCTGATACCCTCGTTCCACATCCAATATCCGAAGAATGTAGTTCGTACTCCCTACAAAATAGCGTCGTATTTTACATTTTTTAAACATTCCACTGCGAATTGAATAACTAGCAAATAGAATAGTTTGCTTCAATAAAGTTCTGACTTATAAAGTCGAACATCGAAGTCGGCACTTTTTGCGTTATCTCAGATAGTTTCCTCAAGATAACGTTGATATTAGCATACAAAGTGTAGTTTTAAAGCTTTGAAATGCGCGTGACTATATCCATTCTGTTATCCCTGATTTTTATTTTCGAGTGAACAACAGTTTTTGATTCTTCATTGTCAACGTTAAAGTTATTTAGTACTTTGTTTGTTACTTCGAATCGTGTTGGTGTTGAATTGTTTATTTCTGTCTCTTGCTCAAGGGTTTTGTTACTAGTTCCGTTCTTTGTACGAGGATAGTGGAACGCTCAATAATTTATAAAGTGTTTCTTTTCATAAAGTAAGAAAAGATTTTTGAGTTCACGCTTAGAAACTGACAGCGTTTTTGGCGGTTTTGTAATATATATTTTCTCTTTCGTTTTGAATCTATTGGTACTGTGGACCAAAATGCTGTCAGGTTTAAATAGTATTAGGAGTCTCAATCGGCCACATGCGTAATAACCGTTGAGCAAAAGTATCCACGCAATGTGTGTCACAGGATGGACGACGACGATACCGAGGGCGACTCAGGAAGCGCTGGCGAGCTGACTTGGATGCACTTCACTAATAGTGATTCGAGTAGGCGCAGTGTCTGGAACGATATCGGGGAGGCCTTTGACCAACGGTGGGGCATTAACACTGCTATAAAAAAGTTTCTATACTTACGAGTATAATTGGATCTTGACAAAATACGAATACATCATTGAAAATACTTGGATAACTACCTAAACTCAACCACAAAGGTGTACCAAATTTGACCCACCTCCCAATATTTACCCAACAACGCAACAACTTAATCAATTTACCCAATCCCCAACTTACATCAGTTCTACTAAAGTGTAATCAACTCTAAAATTACTGTATATTATCACAAACACTCGCCGAAGTTGGTTTAGTTTTAATCCCATTAAATCTGGTCCCTCAATCATAAGGGTAGTAGAAAAGGCCGGAATCTTCGTCGGCGTTACGTGTCGTCATCGACATGTGTGAGGAATTGTGCACGTGACTGTACTATGGGTAGATTAACAAGATGTGGGGGTATTTAAGCGTGGTGTGTTAGTAGTTTGGTCATGCGTGGTTAGGTTATGTTGTTAGCTAACATAACTATTTTGTTAGTAGCATTATTAACGTTTTCGACAAATTGTTTTTTTCATGTTAATGCTCTACTTGCAGCTTTACAACAACCGGACCTGTTCGTCTCGAATCCATCAGCTACCCGCAACTCTCACCAGGTCATCGATTCACCTTGAAGGCAGGGCTTCCAATGCTGCATCTTCCGATACGCGGTCGCCACTCCAGAACTTTTCAGATCCATTGACCATCTGTTCTGTGAGCGCTTTAATCACAAGGTTTTTATTTTCATTTAACGTAGCGTGTTAACTGTCCATATTATTATTCTATGATATATGTTACAGGATTTGCTTTTAAAGTTTGTCAGTTTTAGTTATTGAAAAGTTCCAAGCCTACACTAGCTCCTCGTGCCTCAATTAGAACGAGAGACTATATCGGGAGATATAAAGAAAGAAAGCTACGAAAACATAAGAAATGTAGATGTGGAATGAGCATGACTGGAGAAGGATGAAATCTTACGCTATAATTTTGCACTACTTATTTCACAAGCCCATCATTTAAAAAAATACTAACGCGAATCTTTTACCCGTCATTGTAACACCAACATCAAAAGCAAACCCTTGGCTTTTTGAAAACAGTTTATCCCGTATCTCACCCAATTCATCCCAACCGCCCAAAAAACTCCACACCTGAAATTCCCCCATGAATTTAAATCACCATTATCCCTACATCCACACTGTATAACCTGGTGACCTATTTACCGTAAAATGATTTGGTTTCTAGTCATGGCCGAGAGTCAAAGTGGAGCGAGTGACTATTCAAAGTGTTGGTCTAACGATTTCCGACACATTAGTATTCCACCTTCGTGCTTTGGCGGCCGGATAACCGTTGTGCATCTAATATCTCTACAGAGATAGGTTTTATAATTTTGATGAATTTGACACCTGAATTTAAATGTTTTGTGGGACTCCATTCATTGAATGGAGCCCTAGTAGGCAGTCGCTCCACGTAAAATACTGATAATCCTTATCAAGAGTATATAGGTTACTTCTAGGCAGGCGTGCTACACCTTCAACCACATCATCGCTTACCAACTGGTGAGATAGTGGACAAACGAGTGCCTGTCAAAAGTAAAAAAAAAAATCTGCTGAATCTGGTTTGACTGAAAGTCGACCCAGATATAGTTGGGAAAGGGCTAGATGATGTGGGGCTTTAGACGCAAGAAATAGGCTGGTTTAGAGAAGTTTTACTTTTGTACCTCAATCATTCAATACATAACGCATTTTCCATACAGGGTAGGCAGAAGCTACAGAACACCAATTGCTTCTAGCCTTAAATGGTCTTACTGCATTCGCGTTCATATTCCTTTAGTTTTAAGACTGTAATGTAACATTTGTATGGTTGTACAATCAAGAGTATTTCTACCTTCACTATTCTATTCTAATAAAATCTGTTAAGGTGTCCCTTTAGTTTCCCCTCGATCACTCAATAATTCATCTTTGATCGTTCTCATTTCATCACTCAGGAAAAAAATCCGAAATAAGACGATAACGAATTTTACAACCTTGAAAAGTAGAACTCCCAAAAGATGATGTAAGAACTATTCAAAATTATAGAATAGGGTTGGTTTACTTGAAATGATTTTCTTGTTTAAGATTTTTGTACTGTTGCTGAATTAAATCTAGCTACATCTTACATTTAGCAAGTCAGTAAACATTTTTCATTTTGTATCTTAGTAATGTATTGGGGCGAGATCACAATATTCTTCCACTCAGAAAAATATCTCATAAATATTTCTCACCCCCAAAACTTTTACTTAAAAACCGAGATATAATTATCAAAAGTTAATTAATGTGACTTAACTTAGACGCAAAGATGCCACAGATTAAGCGGTAATTAAAAACGTATTTAAGACGAAAACGAAATATTTCGTTTGTATATATTTTCTGGAGAGTACTAATGTAAGGAGAATTTTGTATCTTAGATGATTTATAAGGAGTATGAATAAGATTAATTAGTTTATTCAGAGGGTATTGAACTTCAAAACAATGGTCTTGCTTTTCATTGTTTATACCATTTATATTTTTGGCACTTATCTCTGAGGCTTCATGTATGCTTGGATTGATGTGTTCTCAATTTCACTTTAAGTGTATAGAGTAGGTATTCATTCAGAGCTAAATTTTGGTTTTATTGTGTTGCATGAAACGTTATGTTTTATCTTATACTAATATATAAAGCTGAAGAGTTTGTTTGTTTGTTTCTTTACTTGAACGCGCTAATCTCAGGAACTACTGGTCCGATTTGAAAAATTCTTTTAGTGTTAGATAGCCCATTTATCGAGAAAGGCTATAGGCTATATCATCACGCTAAGACCAATAGGAGCGGAGCAGTAATAAAAATTGTGACGCAGACGAAGTTGCGCGGGTCAACTAGTTAATGAATAATTCGATTCACATTATTATAATTATTTTTAATATTTATAAAATTTTGAATTGTGGTACACTGGAAGGACAGAAGTGAGGCTTTTCGGACTAATTATAATTATAAAACTTATTTATTTATAAATAACATTATAAATACTTCGAAAAATTACCTATTAATAAAAAACCTATGAGTCTTTAAGTCAAGAGTGAATAGGTTACTTCTAGGCAAGCGTGCTACATCTTCGACCACATCATCGCTTACCATCAGGTGAGATAGTAGTTAAGCGCGTGCCTATCAATAGTAAAAAAAACATTGTAAATAATATTGTTCCAAATTGTTTGTTGTAATTGTGACAATGTATTACATTTTCTTTTTAGTTAGGTAACTCAAGCATAAACAGAACCGCCACTTACCAAGATATGTAGTATCCACTGATGACCACAATTTGTTATGCAAAACCACTTACGTACCACGGTACCGGTAGTGCGAGCCTGAATGCATACCGATAATTGAATGTACCGCAAGTATTTGGCCCCTATACCGGTTATTAGTGGTGCTGGTTTCATTAGGTACTTGGTCAGGGATTGTGGTTAGAGGTGGTTACCTCCTGGATATTATAGCACATGTATTATGTTTTTGGATAACCATGAAACATAAACTTGCTCTTTCATGAGTCCAGTGTGGATTTTGTACATATTTGGATAATTAAAAAAAGATAAGTAGACTTGAAAAAACCGGCCAAGTGCTAGTCGGACGCGCACACGAAATGTTCTGTACCATAAACCTTATTTTTTAGGGTACCGTACCCAAAGGGTCACCAACGGAACCTTATTACTAAGCCTCCGCTTTCCGTCCGTCCGTCTGTCTGTCAGCGGGCTGTATCTCATGAACCGTAGACAGTTGAAATTTTGACAGATTGTTTATTTATATTGCCGCTATAACAACAAATAATAAAAATTAAGGTTTATGGTACGGAACCCTTTGTATGCGAGTACGACTCGCACTTGGCCAGTTTTTATATTTGTTGTTATAGCGGTACTAAAAATGCACAACTTCTCAAAATTTTAACTGTCTACCTATTACGGTTCTTGAAATACAGCCTGCTGACAGACAGCCGGACCGACGGAAGGCGGAGGCTTAGTAATAGGGTTCCGTTGGTGACCCTTTGGGTACGGAACCCTAAAAATTATACTTGAATTATTCATAGTGCAAGATAAAGTCCATTGACATTAACTCAAGAATTTACGTTACTCGTGCGTTTTTGATTCACAAAAAGTTCATTTGTGTACCTTTCAACTGAACGGGAATAGATGATTCGGAGAAAATGGACTGTGACAGACGGACAGACACACGCGTTATCCTATAAAGGCTCTGATTTCTATATTTGGCCGTGTGTAAACTTAAAAGGTAAGCGAATTTATGTCCATTTTCAAAACTAAAAAGGAAACCATAATCTACAAAAGCAAAAAGCCACCTTGTTACTCTCAAACCGTCCATTAATGCACTTTAAAGTTTTACATTAATCCCCGGAGAATAAAAACCATCCAATCCGCCTTCGAATACCAATTCCGTTCGTAAACGGAATAAAACCAACCGCAACCAAGTACAATGCGATCTGAACAACCAATTAACATGTCCCGCAATCTTGACTCCCGCGGGACAGTCGCGTTCAATTGAAACATGTATCAATTACTGCGAAACACTTGTGTGCTGACGTGTACTCCAGTGTACGAGGTGATGTTTAGGAGTTTTGGTGATTGTTTTTGTTCGTGATTTTGTGTTCTTCTCAATTTTTTCGTGTTTATCCTTGAACATTCAGGCGATTTTTACCCAACTGCGCCGGAAGGAGGTTATGTTTTCAAGAGTATGTAGGTATGTTTATATAATTGTTTGGCACGCTCTACGGCCTGAACGGCGTGATGGGTATTAGCTTCAAAAGTGTCGTTAGATTTGTATTAATTGTGAAAGTGACACTGGGTATATAAAAATTACAACGACCGATATTTGGCGCCATATTATGGCTTCAAAAAATTTTTAATTTTCAAAGCCTATCGAGTGGGGTATAAGATAAAGGGTTCAAGGAGACGATTCTAAAAATGTAACTCACTAAAATTTAGGATATCAAAAAAATACTTTTTCTAAAAACCCGAGATCAAGTCGCTTTTCAAGCAGTCTGATGCAGTTCAATCACTGATCTGATGCCACCAACTGCGTCAGACTGCTTGAAAGCAACATGTTTCTAACTTTTTAGACGTTTTTAACGGTCTGGTTCGGTGACTATCTTAGGGCCCACTTGCACTGAACTGAGTTATTTTTAACACCAAGTTAGTTTAAACCCAGTGACAATATGGATGCAATATTTGTTATTTAACCTCATGTTACTTAGAGTTATTTGCAAAAATAAATATCATTTATTATAAGACCCTAGTAACTATAGATTGCGCATATGGGCCTTACAAGGGTAAACAGAATTATCAACATGGTCCCACAATTTAATAGGGAAGATGCAAATACAGAATGTACGAGAATGGTGGTAATAAAATGATTAAAAAGTATAAAATAAAGGCCATTGCAACATTTATTTTTTAGTTAATATCAATTTTTAACAAAAATAATGAATTAAAGTAACGTGAAACGGAACGCATTTAAATACAAGAATCAGTATTTAGTGACGTCACTGCTGTTATGACAATGAAAGGCAACCTTGTCTTTGAGTTAGGACAGTTCTTGACCAGTGGCAGACAGGAGTGACGTCATCATCCGTTTTCGCGCGAAAATTTAAACCGTCGGTTCAGAAACGCAATTTGCAAACGCAATTAAAGCGTATTCATTTCTAATTTATGTGGTAGTCTAATTCTAGACAGAGTTCTTTAAAATTAAAGCAAAAGTGGAAATATTGCATGTCCCCTGTTGTAGGGCCGTGTTGATAAAAGATCTGAAAAAGGAGGTTATGATAACAATAATAAATCTTTGCGGACCATACAAGATCCATATTGATATTCAAAATTAAAAGTAGAATAAAAAAACAGTTTCATAAAAAAACAGTGAAAATAATGCGCAATGTTAAAAAAAACCATACCACACAACCACCACCACCACCATACCATGCCATATTGTCACACAATATCTTTTTTATATTTAATGACAGTGACATCTTTCACTTTCTATTGAAAATTATAATTTCTTTTTCCTTCCCTTTGAGCCCTTATTTAATAAACTAACTTTTAAGACCTAGGTATCTTGCGTATGGAATAAAAGACGGGGCTCGCCTGGGCCAGTGCCTGCCAGGGCTGCCCTGGAACGCAAAGGTCATTAGGAGGAACAAGGATGGGTTTTAGTCTGACACTCCCTCCTGCTTCGCCCAGAGCGGGAGGAGTCATTTGATGATTTCCAACCCTTAAAAAAAATGATATCTTGCATACGCGTACCAAGTTTCAATAAAATAAATCCATATATTTCCAAAAAGGACTTGAAAGTTTGTTTGATACACCATGAGAAGTAAAGGCTCTTAAGATTTAAATTAGAAATCTCAATCCCTTAATAATAACATTTTGATAAACATTTTCTAACTATAAATACGGCATTATCCGTTATTCTAACATAAATATACCCTTAATCCAACTATATTATAATTAAAACTCGCTATGTATTTTATGGCTGTGCAAAGATCAAAGAGCTATAAACGCCCCATGGACAAACAGCTTTCAAAAACTCATCAAACTCAAACATCACTTACAATCAATAAAACGATCAAAATGAAAATCGTTTTGAAACCAATTAATTCAATTATTTCCCATTACGGAGGTGCAATAACTTTTGAGTTTCAATTAATATCGTTTTCGAAATTCGAACAATTTTGAATCGATCAAAAGGAGTTCGAACGTATTGGAGTATTCAAATTAACTTTTGTGCCGGTTCTACACGATCGGATACTGGCGTGAAAGTTTGGCTGTGAAAAACTGGAATCAGGTAAAACGTTTTTTTCATAAATTATGGTTGATTCTTTTTTGTTTCAAACCTTGATGGTGATTTTATTTTTCACTAGCTTTGCTTGTGTTATAAATTTTCGCAAAAAAAAAACGATACAACAGTAGTACAGTAGCTTCTATCCGTCTCCAGGGGCTATCTATCTCTGAACCAAAATTGATCAATATTGGTCCCGCCACTCAGGCGTTCGTTCGCATTGACCTGTCAGGCTTCGTAATCGGTACCGGTAGTACTGATTGGTATAAAAGACTGGTCGGAGCCTGACACGTTAATAAAATTAAACGAGATTGGGAGACTATCTTAAAATGAATCAGATTTTATTTCTACGATATATCAAACACAAATATAAATCGACGCCTTAGAGTGAAAACCTCGTAAGTGTAAAAGAAGTAACTTTTCAGGAGACAGAAAAAACTGCGTGCTGTAAAATTATTGAACGGCGTCTTTTATTTATTTAATATGTAAATTAAATCCAAGATTGTCCGAAATGCATACAACGACACGTTCGCTGCAAAGAATTCACGCCAAAATGGCAGGTGCGAGTATTTGCGAGGTTCCCATTTACTGTCACAGATGGCGTTACAAGTATCGAATGAACAAATTAGTCAGATCAGGATGTGCGTTGCGAGGTTTTCTTCCTAGAAACGCAATAAAATATACTTGATCAAAAATGCATTCCCGAGGTTTTCACTCTAAGGCAACGAAATACAGCTTTAAAGTGTACACATCATGCAGTAGGAACCCAGAAAAAAATACACAAACCAGATTGATCATTACAATAAAAAGAGAGAGAGAAGAAAAAAGAAAGAGAGAAGAAAAAATAAAGAGAGAAGGGAGAGTAAGAGAGAGAGAGAGAGAGAGAGAGAAAGAGGAGGGGAGGGGGGAGTGAGCGTAAGAGTATTCTATTCTATTCTATTCTATTCTATAAAAGCTGCAGCAGTATTAAAAAACAGCATCATCTGCCTTTTCCCAACTATACTGGGGTCGGCTTCCAGTCAAACCTGATTCAGCTGAAAAATATACTCTCCTAAAAGTTACTTAACTTATTCTAACGCAGAGCAGTCTGTATTGTTTTTACTTTTTGTGCTATTCAATGGCCGCGTGGCTGCATGGTCGGTGAGCACATAGAATATGCAGCAGTTAGGAATGCCAATCGACCAGCCATGGGTTTAAATAGAGCGGATCACAATGGCCGACTAAAGTTCGGTTGAGTTCTAGCGAGTTGACTGCAAAGTTTATTGCAAACCATTTTAAACGGAATTCTACATACTTGTACTATACGGATGAAATGGATCAAATTTTGAAAAGGGCTTTTGTCCAGCGTTGCTAAAACGGCCACTTTTGTAGAATCACATTAAACTCATAATATTAATTACACAATAATCCGTCAAATTGAATTTTCATCTTTATTGCTGACGCATTAAGTTCAAGGTTGATTGGGAAAATTTGACAGCAACGGTTAGCTTGCTGATTCTGCTAAAGTGGCCTTTTTAGACCTGCTGGTATACGAACAACTTTCTTCAAGGAAGTCATAGTGATATTTAAAAAAAATATTTTCAAAATATCTGCTGATCAAAATTTGTATGGGAGGAACATTTCGTTTTCTACATAATTATCAATACCTTAATTGGCAATCCAGCTAACTCCACATGAACTAATTCAGGAGACACTTAAAGCTGTCTAGTATTTTTGACGTGATAACGTCTCATAAATCAACGCCGGCTGCACGCACGAAAAAGTGTCACGTTCCGAGAGCGAGAGCGCGGAACAAGCGATAGAGAGGCACGATCAGCCTAACCTGGTTTGCCTATTATGATATCGATATGCAGAATAGTTTATGAATTCGAATAAAACTTTCGGATAAACCATGTCAATCAGTTTTTTAGGGTTCCATACCCAAAGGGTAGCCAACGGAACCCCATTACTAAGCCTCCGCCGTCCGTCCGTCCATCCGTTTGTCTGTCAGCGGGCTGTATCTAAAGAACCGTAATAGGTAGACAGCTGAAATTTTCACAGATATGTATTGCTATTGCCGCTATAACAACAAATTGAGGTTTAGAGTACGGAACCCTTCGCGTGAGAGTCCGACTCGCACATGGCCGGTTTTATTTTTATTTAAAACCAGGCAAGCGCTTAACAACACGTACACTTGGAGCCAATTCCTCTACTCAATTCAACTTGGTGGGACTTATTTAATAAAAGCTAATGGTGACAAATGACAAACGCAGTCTGAAAATTCTGGTTAAGCACACAAAGACACGAAACGTACAAAATTTTAGAACTGTCAGATTGTCAGTTGTATTCATTATGCCCCTGGAATCAGCTTCTATAAATCAACTTGAAAGATATAGCCAATTATACATTTTATTTATTGAAAGTAATATCCTCAACACGGCGAGCTTTTCTGTTGTCATGGTGACATTGTCAAGTGATTTGGAAGATTTTTCCATCAAAAGAAGATAAGAATGTAGGTACGATATGAGAGAAAAACTTATCGAGTTGATTCTAAAGACGCCGTTTATTTATTAAATACTTTACGCACTCAAATTTTCAGAGGCGGACTTTAGTAACGTAAATCCAAACTGTGAACCGAAGTCATGTTATTCATCACCTGCCTAGCCTTTTCCCAACTATATTGGGGTCGGCTTCCAGTCAAGCCAGATTTAGTTGAATAAAGTCGCCAGATTTAGTTGTATTTTGCTGAATAAAGTCATTATAAATGTTTACAAACATATTATGTTTGTAAACATTTTCCATCAGAGTAAGAGCAGTCTAACATCTAACAATTCCTAACAGAATGTAACAATTTCTAATATTTGTTAGTAATTGTTTTAGTGTTAGAAAATATTTGTTAACATTTTTAACAGCAGTGGTGGAAGCACCATTAGGTATTTCTACCAATCAGACAGACTAGTAACTGCTTCTGACAGTAGCTGCAAAAACTAAAGTTGAAACACACGATTTTCCTCGTATTCCCTAGAGTTAAAAAAAAGAACATAAAATTACTAGTCTACCAAACACAGCCATTTTCAAACTAGTAACGATATGAATTGCATTTTTATTCTCCTCTCGTCCTTGGTTCTGATTGTTTGTGTGGCAAAATGAAACTGTGGTGAATTTTAATTTGCAGTTGCTATCCCAATCTGACGTTGGTTAAGAGTTTTTGAAAGTAAAGTAAATAATTTTATTGAAATTATGGTGCACATAATAAAGAGTATTATATATATATATTTTTTTTTTGTTACTTTCGTTTCCAAGATACTTAATCTATAATTACAATTGTTTATGTCATTACTTCCCGGCTTAGTAGGCGATTCGGCCGCTGAGTTTCGTCCGGTCCGGTCGAAACAGGATTTTTATTATTATTTATTTTTTGAGTGCTGTTTCTGACGATACATTTTTTTTAAGCAAATTTTGTACAGTCAGAATGATAAACCTTAGGTAGGGTTATATTTTATTAAGTGAAATTCAGGGAATTGTTAGAAAAAGATACAGTTTACAACAAAAGTTCTCTACCCTTTTTATCAATCCTGTGTAAGAATGAGACCGCAATATTTATAATGATAGTTTTTATTTTCTTTTGTTTGTGTGTCAATGTGCATGCAACATGCAAAAAGTCGAAAACACACCCACCCGTGAGAGATCACTCATTAATGTTTATTTTATTTATATTAATAATTTATCTGTGACCTCAAAGTAAAGTAGGCATTATTGACTTATGTTTCTGACGTTCATCATCTGCCTAGCCTTTTCCCAACTACATTGGGGTCGGCTTCCAGTCAAACCGGATTCAGCTGAATACCAGTGTTTTACGTGGAGCGGCTGCCTACCAGACCTCCACAACCCATTAACTGGGTAACACGGTACTTCTTGGCAAGACTGGAGTCAGATTTACTGGCTTCTGACAATTCGTAACGACTGCGAAAGATCTACAAATGACAGCCGGGACCAACGGCTTAACGTGCTTTCCGAGGCACGGAGGAAACTCGGTATGTCAAGATGGTCACCCATCCACAGACCAACCTTGGCAAGCGTTGCTTAACCTTTAAGATCGACCCGTGCGGCTGTTATTATTTAGCCACGAGCTCCTCACTTATGTTTCTGACGTTACTTTGCCTTTAAAAAAGGATTCGGGCAAAACACCACTCAAAAATGTTAATAATAATGAAATTCCTGTTTCGACCGGTTCGGACAAAACTTAGCGGCCGATACGCCCACTAAGCCCTTCCCGTGGGTGTCGGAAGAGGCGACTAAGAGACTCGCCAGAGAATGGGCAGCAGCGTTCTCTGTAAAAGTCAACAGTCTGACATATTGCTGAAATGGACCTTTTTAGTGCAGCCGTGAGACACACTAGTTTTTTGGCTTACATTTTTTAATTTCTATGTTTGTTTTGTACGCGTGTTTCATGAATGTGCTGAATAAATTTTATTCTTATTCTTATTCTAACACCAACACTCAGTAAAACTCAATGCCAAGCATGTCGATTACGGCAACCCCCCCCTCCCTCCACTTCTTGGTCCCCCAAAATGGGTAGGGGGGTTGCCGTAGTCGACATCGGCGATCAGCAGTGGACGTCTTTCTGCTGATATGGTGATGTTGATGCTATACAACGAAAACCTCACTAAGTTTATCAGTGTATTGACGAGCCGTACATTTAATTTTTACAACTGTGATATTCTAAACATCATAATTACGTAATATAGCCCGAAGAATTGCCAAACTGAAGTGGCAGTGGGGAGGCCACATTACTTGCAGAACGAATAGTCAATGGGGCCGAAAAGTTCTGGAGTGGCGGCCGCGTACCGGAAGACGCAACGTTGGAAGGCCTCCCACAAGGTAGACCGATACCTGGTGAGGGTTGCAGGTAGCCGATGGATGCGAGACACACAGGACCGGTTGTTGTGGCGACACTTGGGGGAGGTTTATGTCCAACAGTAGATTACAGGATAATTATACAGTAAACTTTTGTGTTAAGATTGTGTGTTGATTTGTACGCTATTAATCCTATAAAACCTTGTTTATCGTCTCACACGATAACATGTATTTCCCTAACAAAACTATTTGGTCACAAAGATGAAGACTATAGAGTGCGTTGCAATTTCAAGTGACATAACGCCTTGTTTTTACCAGCAGCAATTTTTATCTGGAATCAACATTTTTATTTTTTATTTAAAAGTATTACTTTAAAAAAAAAAAACATGTTGTGTCCAATATTTTTGAAAATCTAACAGACATACCCAACTTGGTAGTTGAGATGTTATTATTCTATCCAGAAACAAAACCCAAATTGCCATAAACTAAAAATGGTTGACAATCGCCATACAATCGCTAGTAGAACGTCTTTTGTCTACAGCCTCAGATATGAAAATATACTCAAGATAAAGTTCACAGACACCATATCCTAAAGGTGTTGAAACAAACAATATACAACAATGAAAACGCGATATTACGAACTCAGCATAAACACATTTCCTATCCGCGCAACTTTGTCGAGTACAGTCTGTACTAATAGGAGCAGTCCTTTATCAATACATATTTAACTTTATGACCACAAACAAAACGCTCATGTTTGCGACTGTACAAACTTGCAAAATGAAACAGTTGCAATTATGTTCCATGCTTAATGTATTGTGTTGGTTTGCAGCCGTATTGTGTTGATAGGAATTGATTTGTGTATGTATTCGTTGGAAAAAGTTTGAGATGGATTTAAAAATTATGGTTGGGGAGAGGGAGGGTTGCAATCGATTGTGGAATTTTAAAAACATGAGTTTGATTGTGAATACAAGCCAAATGGATATTTTTTTGTTATTTGGGTAGAGTTTGCTCTTGATGGAGTGAGCTTAACCAGGAGAAGCCTGTTCATAGTAACTTTGAAGAGATTAGGGTTTAATGTGTTCGAAAACACAGATGCAGGTAGAGTGTTCCCGACGAGACATGGGAAGCAGTCCCCTCCTTGTGCGAAGCAGTAATGCTAACAAAGGAGGAAGCCGAACGCGTGAGAGAGAGGGAAACCTCAGGCCCCAGCCGCCGAAACAGAAGAAGACGCCCCGGGCGTCGGGAGTCGCAGGGCAATTCCCGGCAACTGTAGGCGCGGGCCTGCAAACGGCGAGCATTGGGTAGCTCGCCGTCTGATCAGAACCAGGCCTGGGTCGGCGGCGCGCTGCGATCCCAACGCGCCTCAAGGACATGTCAGCATAGAAGACGGGGCCCACTAGGGCCAGTGCCTGCTGGGGCTGCGCACGTCGTTCGAAAGAGGCACCGTACCCTGGAACGCAAAGGGCACTAGGAGGAACACGGATGGGTTTTAGTCAATAAGAGTCTGACACTCCCTCTTGCTGTACCCAGAGCGGGAGGAATCATTTGATGATGAAAAAAAGGTAGAGTGTTCCACTCCTTTGCTGTGCGCAGTTACTGTGTGAATTCAAATTGCGTATATCAAGATGCATCCCTGTGAGATTCAGGCATCGTTTATGCTTTTTCCACCCAAATAGAATAATGCAGACTATATCTGGATTGATAATTTTAAACTATAAAAAAATTAGAGATCTTCATTCACAATAAGCCATTTCAATTGATACATTTAAAAAAAAAATCAATTTTTTATCTAAAAGAAACCTCATAGGTACTCGAAATATTAATTTAAGTTATGCGTCAAAAAAATCCATATATTTACCTTGCAACTGAATCGGTCCAGGAGTTCACCCATCTACAAACGAACCTCGCCAAGCATTGCTTAACTTTGAAGATCGACCTGTACGGCTGTTGTTATTTAACTAGTTGATGTTGCGGCTTCACCCGCGTAGATACCTCCGACACCTCCAACATTATTTTATACCCAATATGTAGTGATGTACCTACTTACTGTAAATAATTCCTATTGTATGAAACTGAACGCAATCAAAACGTTAATTACATTTCCTAGCGCACCATTCTCTGCTAGAGACTATTACGTAATGTAACTTAGGAGTACTTAAGCACTCTGATCTTTAAACTTAACACCTGAATGTCTGGGAGTAGTGCTATGCACCTGCTGCGAACTTTACTAAGTTTTGTTTAAGTTAGAACTTGGATGTATGAATGTATGGATTGTGGAAACTGAGACTTATGAAATTGTAATATTTTTATGATATTGTGTATTAGCTGATACTCGTTGAATTTCGTCTATGTAGGTGTAGGCTTCAAAGAACAAAGACTTGCATACAAAGTTACCGAAACCGATTTCCCTCCATAAAATTAAAATTTCCATTTTTTTTTGGGACAAGCCCGCCAGACATTCCCAACCACTGCATCTCCTGAAAGCTAAAATCAACAGTGGTGACCACCAGAGAAACGCCGAGCCAATAAAACCCGACGAGTCCCGGAGAAACGATTCAATTTTCTTGGATCCCGCAACGAAATTAATCAGAAAAGTACAGCGGAGGATAGAATTAAAACATAATTTCCACTTCCCTTTTTATCAAGCAGGAGACAGAATAGAGCTAGGCCCATAGGCACTAAAGGACATTTACAACTGGGTTAAGCCAAACACCTCGGATATTAACACTAAAACGGTCCTAAATTGTGAGCTACTTTTGATTCCAGTAATAGGTATGGCAAGATCGCTTGAACGCATGGATTTTTTTTCTGGTTTCTACAAGGTCCGTGTTGTAAATTACTCCAGATGTAACCTGAACACTATCTTATATAATATTGCGTTCAGTTTGCCAAAGAATACACCCCCATAAAATTTGATGTGCGGATTGTTCGTATTCGTGGTCAGACAATTTCCATTTACTGGAAATTAAAGATTTCTAGAATGAGTAGTTTTAAATGTGAGTTGATAGTCAGTCCGGACAAACGATACACATTGTTTGCAAAACGGGTGGTCGATATGAACTAATGATGTGACGAACAGGAGTGTCCGATCTGTACCCCTATTCTGTAACAACATTTTCGTGTCTCGACAGTGGAATCCGAGGTGAGTCTCAAATTACGTCAAACTTAAGGTGTGAGCAATAAAGCTCACTGTGTGAGGTTTGTCACTCAGGTGAAGCTCGATATCGAAATGGTTATTTACAGAATAGACTAGCTAGTGACGTTTGGGGAAGATGTCGAGCAACGGACATCTTTCAACTGAAATGACAATGATGAAAAAAATTGTAAGATATGGAAAAATATAGTCGCTTTTAGTATATATTGTGGCACATGTTGTTCTTCTAAACTGCGCAGTAGATTTAGAATCTCAGAATTTAATAAGTAGTAAACGCAGTTGATATTTATATTGTCCGAATATAAACTACCTATAGCTACCTGGTTAATAATGTAGAACACTATTTGTAACTAGATGGGTAATATACAAGGTCTTTAGATTCTGTCTGTAGCTTTGTATTATTGAAGAAATCCTACTTAACCACCGGCGCGTTTTAGTACTCGTAAAACAATATGATCAAAGTTTTACAGTGGCTTAAAGTAATAAAATTGATATTTAGACAAAGAACTAATTACATATTTATCTAGGTTAGACATTAATTATTATATCTTGGCAACTTTATCACTCTTTTTCCCCTTCCATAATTAATTAGTTAAACCAATCATTTTTAATCTAACGAGCCAAATTTTTCCTCTTAACTCGTCTTTATATCACTTTAGAAATTCCGGATTTAGTGCAAGAATTATGAGATATTTAATATGCATGATACTGTCATTTATTTTATGAAACTTGTTTAGTCTCAGTTGCCAAGTTTTTTACAGGATTAATTTTGTAGTCCGCCGCCATTTTGAATTGGGACAAGTATTAGGGTGCTCGTTCATTTGTGCTGAGAGAGACAGTGGAGCGGAGAAACGGAAAAAGATTAACCAATCATGTCAATGACTGACGTGGTTCGGAGATTTTATGTAAATCCATTGGTTAAAAATTGTCTATTTCTCCTCTCCGCTGCCTCGCTCCGCTGTAAGCGTGACTGTCCATTTGCGTGGAGCGAGGTAGCGGAGCGGATAAACGGAGAAAGATTAGATTAATTAGTAAAGGATCACTAAAGTCAAAATTAAAAAACATTATACTGGATTGAAAACAGAACTAAAAAAAATTTATAAAATAAGTTGTTTGAACAATGTAATATTTAGTAGTAAGTATATATATACATAAGGTGGTTTACTGTTATGTAAAAGAGCGCTTCTCGCCATCAAACGTAAAAGTTTGGCGAGTTTAGAATTAAGTGACACCTCTGTATTATTTTTCATTAAATAAAATGTTAAAAAAAAATTAACCAGTCATGTCAGTCAAAATCTTAGTGACTCACGTGGTGCGGAGATTTTATGCAATTCCATAGAATAAAATTTCTCCGTTTCTCCGCTCCACTGCCTTGCTCCACTGTAATGAATAGGCATCCTAATTTTGTAGCCGGTCGCCATTTTGAATTAAGACAAATATTTAGGTTGAGATATAGAAAGGGATGTTTTTACGAAGTGATGTAAAAAAGTGACGGTGGGCATCTGGCGGGACGTCAAAGCAAGATTTTTTTTACTGTATAAGCCTTTTCTTACTGTACGTTTTAGGCGGTTTTCTTAAGAAATTCTGGTTGTTTTTAGTGTGATTGTCGTTCGTTAATTTTTGAGGGTTTTGTAGGAATTGTGTAGGGATTTTGACTTATTATTTCTTAGTTATACTAAACATAATTTTTATTGTATCACATCATCTCTAGGTGAATGTCATGTTGTGAACCAATAAAAGCCATGTATAGCATCAGCAACAGCATTTATATTTAACTGCTACCAAAAATACAAACAAAAAGAATTACATTAATATTTATTATCATCTCAAGACATTGTGAACATATATAAATAGATAAACTACTCTATATTGTTGTATACAATTTAATGTCCCGATAAATAAATAAATTAAACCGAAAAGGCCGGAGGTCATGTCTGTCAAATGTTTTCTTTTCTTTACAAAATCCTGATGGTCAGCCTCCAAGATGAACAATTAAAACAACTAGGCTTTAAAAACTTGTGCTGACCTAGTAAACCAACCGAGAAATAATCAGCAAAGTTCACTGGCCTCATTTACAACGTAGGTAAATATAAAAAGGAAATCCAATTTTTCAGACTTTCCTCTTGAATATAAATCGCGTCTAATTTAATAAGGAACACAAGTCTGAACAGGTTCATCATATTAATTACGAAGTTAATTAGTGAGGAAGTTTATCTTCTTAAGCCTTTAGAAAAATAAATCTTGTTAATAGCCTGACGTGGTATGAAGATATTTTATTGCAAAGTAAAACTCGTTAAAAGGGTTGGCATAGATGTTAAATATCTGCGTTTATTAAGAATCTTACCAAGTGGGGTCCATATTAGCGATCAAATTATTCTGTTGTATCAATAATAATAACAAAACATAATAAAAAAATTACGGACGAAAATTTTACGTGAGAAATCGAATTCGAAAAATCTAATAAAATATTATGTTGCTCCATTAATTTATGTTCGTATTATTATCTCTAAACTGGGTTATCCAAGTCAATATAGCGAAACAAACTTAACGCCAATGACGGTTTTTTTTTTAATTTACCCAAGGCCTGCAGAAATGGGAGGCTTTTGCCCTGTTATAGTGAAACTGACAGCAAGTAAATAAATTATCATTGGTATAAACCTACATATGCAACTGAGACACACAGACGGAATAAAAATCAAGATCAGAAGTCGTTTATTTCCAATTCGGTTTAGAGCCAGCACCTTTGAAAGTCAGTTTTACATAAAATTAGACCCTCAAAAGTTGCTCGTCACCACTTCCTAGTATTTACGCGCTAACGCACCGGTCCACCAACCTTTCCACTTACTTACATCATTTTGGTGTTCCGTATTACCAATGCAGTACCAATACACCATATTTTATTCAGTCCACTCGTTTCATTTAAGAACCCAACACATCATCCCCAATACCTAGTGATTCAGCTGAAAAGAAGCTGTAGTTTAGTCGTAAAAGTCAGTTTTACATAAAATCAGACCCTCAAAAGTTGCTCGTCACCACTTCCTAGTATTTACGCGCGAACGCACCGGTCCACCAGCCTTTCCACTTACTTACATCATTTTGGTGTTCCGTACTACCAATGCAGTACCAACACACCATATTTTATTCAGTCCACTCGTTTCATTTGAGAGCCCAACACACCATCCCCAATACCTAGTGTTTCAGCTGAAAAGAAGCTGTATTTTAGTCGTAACGAGTTATTTTTAGGATTCCACTGACATCGTTATGGTACGGTTGCTTTAAAAATTCAATCAACCAAAATCTAATATTTC
Organism: Lacanobia oleracea; assembly: GCA_950371165.1. Lineage (NCBI taxonomy): Eukaryota > Metazoa > Arthropoda > Insecta > Lepidoptera > Noctuidae > Lacanobia > Lacanobia oleracea. The sequence goes on along the minus strand of OX493406.1, from coordinate 3,860,548 downwards.
CAGCAAAACTTGCAAGCTGTGCCTATTTATTTCTTTGTATTTGTTAACAATAAAATTGAACCCGCGTTTCACCTAGTTGAATCACTCTGTTTCTATTGTTTTCGAGAGAGGGATAAAGTTCGGATTTAAGTTGCAGCTGCAGCGAAATAAATTCGGTTTAAGCAATACCTTACAATTTTAGTGAAATCACCGTTAACTATGATTTGTGAGTTCACAAGAAAGTACAGTTGACGAAAGAGATAAGTATTAAGAGTGAAATTTAAATAGTTGGCGAAACTTAGAAGAGTTAAAATGGATATCACGTGAATCGTTTATCGATTTGATCACTTTTTATGCTGTTCTGGTCAACGTCATCCAGTAAACGCCGGGTGTCGCTACAAATCAAAGAAGTGATCGAGTCCCAACATTATGTTGAGTGATAGCCGTTTTGCACAATAAGTCACTTATTCTATTTCTTTTATGCGTCATAATTACCGCGAACAAAGGTAGCGCTACGGACCTCGTGGCTAAATAATAATAAGCAGCAAGGGTCGAAATTCAAGGTTAAGCAACGCTTGCCAAGGTTGATCTGTGGATGGATGACCATCCTCATCCAGTTTCCTCCGAGCCTCAAAAAGCATGTAAACCGTTGGTCCCGGCTGTCATTTCTTTGGTAGTCGTTACGGACTGTCAGAAGCCAGTTAATCTGACTCCAGTCTAAAACTACCATGTTACCCAGTTAATGGATTGGGGAGGTCTGGTAGTTAGCCGCTTCACGTACAATACTGGTATTCAGCTGAATCAAGTTTGACAGGAAAAGGCTAGGCAGATGATGATGGTAGCACACGCATTATCATCAATACAAATCCAATCAAGTCAAGGGGAAGATTAATTTGTCAGTACTTTCGACTTGCTTATCAATACAACTTAACGCGCTAACCCCCGCTTGCAGCACAGTACGTGTCTTTAATTTAAACGGCAGTATTACCGGTGTTTAATTTCGGTTAAATATATAACAATGAATCCCGGTTAAGAATTGGTTTCCAATACCGTTGCCGTCTCATTTAAGGACGATTTGTGTACAATGCAGTTTATGTGGTGCACGGGGAATGAAGCAAATTAAAGAACAAAGTAGTGCTGTCTTTTGTTTTAATTGGCTTTCCTAGATTTATGTAGTCCTCGTTCTTTGAATCTCCTCTTAAACCGCAAACGCTGGTTATCAGTAATCGTTCTATGTAGTGCTATTCGCGGGATTTAGTTTATCATATCAGCTGAAAGACGTCCTCTGCTGGACATAGGCCTCCCCTAAGCCAAAACGACCGGTCCTACACATCTTGCATCCATCGGCTACCCGCGACCTTCACCAGATCATCGGTCCATTAGTGGGAGGCCTCCCAACGTTGCGTGTTCCGGTATGCGATCGCCACTCCTAAACTTGATGGCCCCATCGACCATCTGTTCTGCGAGCAATGTGCCCTGCTCACTGCCACTTTAGTTTGGCGATCCTTCGGGCTATGTCGGTAACTTTGGTTCTTTGGCGGATATCATCATTCCTGATTCGATCACGCAAGGAAACTCCAAGCATTGCCGTTTGAGTGAATATTGAATACGTTTGGGTTAAAAACTATTAAAGCCTTTTGTATAATAGTTTACATGAATACAAACAAAACACCTATTTTAACAGGCAATACAAATGCCCAATTTCTAAATTGAAACCATTTAATAGCTTTAATGGCAAATCCATGTTTAATAATCTAATTGGTACACCATTTCATCATGGCAACTAATATCAAATTAAATTGAAATCGAACTAAACTTAGTGCTATTTCAAAACCCACAATACTGATTAACATTGGATGAAAACAACTTTAACGTTTGTAATTTGAGTCAAGTGCTACGAGTATTTACGAATGGAACGGAACCGTTCAACTGGCCTGGTGGAAACAGGTGCTTTCATACCTCTTGAGGTTATTGAGGTTCAAACCGAACTACTCTTCCTTATAAGTTCAGTCGTGGTGGCAATTTCTGGGATTGCTTGATGAGATTGTACCAAAAAAACTGGCCAAGTACGACTCTGATGAGTCGACTTGCGTGCAAAGGGTTCCGAATGAATTTCATTTTTATATCATGGTATGAACCTAACGATACAGATAACTTTAACACTAGGTTTAGACTTCTTATTTTGCAAATAAGGGATGGTCATTTTTCATCTAATTTCTTGAATTACTTTAAACATGAAACTGTCAGCTCTGACCTAGACTAGGATCAGGAGTAAACCTATCACACATAAAAAATAAACTAATTATTTTAAATTGTAGAAAAATATAACTAAAATCCTCATAATAAGCCTTTTCATTTATATATTTATATGTCTTACTTATTTACGTAACGCGTCCATGTTTGGGTTACCTACCTACATAAATTAATTTATGTACCAAATTCCAACAGAATTGTAGTATTGTTCCTGTTATAGACTTGGAGAAAATCGACTATGACAGACGGACACACCCGAATGTTTATAAGGGTTTCTTACGGATGTTCGGAACCCTAAAAAACAGGGGCTTTAGAGTTGACTTACCATAAATGAATGTGTAGTAGGTATACATCTTTTGCAGCATAGCTCATTAATTCGTTAGTTAAAATGTGGTCATGTCAATAGGCAGTTGCTCTATGCAGTATTGCTACATAATAATATATTCTGCTGCATTCCGCCAATTTCTACGATTTTAATGAATTCGAATGATTCACAAAATTAATAGGTCTAGAACTTGCTGCTTGAAGAAGTGTAGATTTATTTGAAAAAAAAAAAAACGAGCTAGATTCAACAATTAGACGGGTTGCGTATAACTCTTTAGTGAATTGGTGTGAAGAAGCCCAACAAAGACAAAATAAGAATGAATTAGGAGAGACAATTTTGTTTCAGTAGGACAATTCCGGGACCCGCTAGAGCCAGTGCCTGCTGGGGCTGCGGACTTTGTTCGAAAGAGTCACCGTGGCCCTGGAACGCAAAGGGCACTAGGAGGAACACGGATGTGTTTTAGTCAGTACGAGTCTGACACTCCCTCCTGCTTCACCCAGAGCGGGAGGAGTCGTTTAATGATTTCCCATCCTTAAAAAAATGTCAGTTCCGAGTGCCAATTCCACAAATTTTTAAACAAATTCTGCGATTGATATTCGCATATCAATCGCAGTATATTACAAATGTATGATAATTAAGGCTTTTCATAGTTTACGACTGCCATGCGAATGCGAACGTTGGCCCTCAGGTTATGATTGCAGTGAATTCAAGTGATTTACAAAACCAATATTTCTCCAACTAATTATAGCAAGTCAAAGAATTTAGTTTCAAAAGACCAGGCTCGTTTAAAAAAAGAAGCTAGATCAAAAGCTAGATGGGATAGCAGTAGACGGAAGAGTTTCGTTGTCGTTGGGACGCCATAGACGGCTAAAGAGCCATCTAAGCTGTCGAATGGGAATGGGTGGGTGGTAATTTACTCTCTAGTGAATTGGTGTTAAAGAGATCATTGAGGAGCTCGTGGCTAGATAATAACAGCCACACGGGTCCACCTTCAAGTTTAAGCAACGCTTGCCAAGGTTGGTCTGTGGATGGGTGACCATCTTAGTATACCGAGTTTCCTCCGTGCCTCGGAAAGCACATTAAGCCGTTGGTTCCAGCTGTCATTTGTAGATCTTTGGCAAGCGTTACGGATAGTCAGAAGCCAGTAAATCTGACTCCAGTCTTGCCATGAAGTACCGTGTTACCCAGTTAATAGGTTGTGAAGGTCTGGTAGGTAGCCGCTCCATGTAAAATACTAGTCTTCAGCTAAATCTGGCTTGACTGGAAGCCGACCCCAATATAGTTGAGAAAAGGCTAGGCAGATGAGTGAATTGGTGTTAAAAAGCCCAGAAAAGACAATTAAGAAAGTATTAATAATAATATGTCAATTAATTCAAGGTAACATAAATTCCTTTTTGTTATGTGTTATGGGTTTGCTCTTGACTTTAGTTTAGGTCAGAGCCCAAATAACATTTTGGTGTCAGTTACAGGCTTTTCTATGACTTTAAGTAATATAACAGGGTTATAATTATCGCAGTTATTACTAAAGACGATATAGAGGAGTTAACAAACAAGTTTTAGCTCCAATCGCAGCACTAAAGCTTTAATGGACGACGTAATACATCTTTGAGAGTTATAATGGCGCTAGGAGCAGCAAGTATACTTAATACATTATGGCTTTAACCTTTTTGTGACACCCAAGTCTTTATAAAAGTGTTCGCCGACACCTTTTAACACTTATTGTTGTATAGTTATTGCAATGATCTCTTTTATACCACTTAAGGTGCTACATTGACTGTTATCGCAGACATAGTCTATAAAATAGAGTTTATCGAGAGTTTTGTAACACGAGATACTAAAGGTGTCAAACAACTCCTCTATCTAGGTTTAACCTGTAATAAAGGGTTTAACTAAAGCTTATTGTGTTAGGCAGTACTCTTTTACAGACGTTGTAAAGGTATTTGTGTCAAACAAGGCAAGTATGGGTCGTTATTAACACTAACCTCACTTTTGTAAAGTTCGCCATTGTTTTGGTAACCTAACAATTAATATTATTTCGAGTTATTCAACATTTGACTACAATAAACAAAATTTCTAACATTATTTGAAGCATTCCATAAATGCCACTTAATTTTACATACCGCTGCTCAGGAATCAGGAATGAATAATAATGTTTAGCTTGAGGTACCTATTTTATTATCATATTTTTTCTTTTAAATCTTTAATAAATCCTAGGCGCGTTAAAATTGAGATGAGAAACATGGTATACATTTACCGTGAAATCATAAGGGCAGTCATTTTTCACTTCACATACTTAAATAACATAATATTAAATAATGTTATTCTGCTGTGTTGAATAATGGATGACATAACACTTCCATTACAAACAGATTTAATTTTAGTAAGGTTACAGGCTTTTTCATCTTGACGTGCGCTTTTTACCACCTGTAGTACTCACTAACGCGGTAATACCGGTTAAAGTAGTAGCTGACGATGAACAAACGCTCTTGTGCAGCTTTAAGATCTTTTTGACATCTTACTATAGGATTTACACAACCTGTAGCGTTTACCAACTCTATTTTACTAAGGTAATACAGATTAAATTAGTAGCTGACGATGAATAAGCGCTCTTGTGCAGCTTTAATATCTTTGTGACACCGTACTATAGGCTTTCTATAACTTTTACCTGTAAAACTATGGGCCTCTTTCGTGGTTATAAGTGAGTTAGAGCATGCTCTATCTCAGTTGCACAGGTATGCGTTAACACTTTTATACTCAAATGGAACTGATATACGAGTCTTATATAGGTTTTTTTAACGCTTTAATGTTAGTTGGGAGATGACAGAGACAAAGTCTACGATGGAGCGAGCTTACGCAGAAAAAGCCTGTTCACTCTTACTTTGAAGAGATAAGGGTTAATACTTTACAAACTATCATGCATATTTTTAAAAACCTTAAAAATATAAATTAACTACTACGAGTACTATTATTGAATGGGGGAGGCCTCTACTCAGAAGTGGGACTGTTCAAGTTTAAAAAAAAAACAGATATTCCTTAAAAACATACAATAATATTTTTTGGTAAAACTTCACCTACTATTTTAATTAACAATCAAATTCAACAAACAATTAAACCAATTATTTCAAATCATAAAAATGCCAAACATAATTTACTTTTACATTTTCGTTTTCAGCAACTACCTAGTACCTCATACTATCGCTCTCGTTTCGGCCCTGAAAACTTTTCCATACTTCTGATTCCTAGAATGGAAGCACCTGAAATGAATCCAACTTTTCTAATTTTCTGCAACTTATAAATTCCGATTTCGAGGAGGAATGTGTTGACAATTAAATCTCGAGGTTTGAGTTTGGATCAAAGAAATGTGATATTGGAAAATGCTGTTTGAACTGACTAGTGTTATTACTTTGAAGTTTTAGTAAATGAACGCTGTTTCAAATTGGTTAAAGGTTTGTATTCATACTATGGCATGCCTTCTAAAACCAGACAAGTGCGAGTCGGACTCTCACACAGAAGGTTTCGCACCATAAACGGAAAAAAAACACATTTCTTGAATGGGAGCCCTTTTAATTTAATTAATTTATTATTTAGTCACTGAAAAAATTTCAACTGTCTACCTATAACGGTTCTTGAGATACTGACAGACGGACGGACGAACATCGGAGGCTTAGTGATTGGGTTCCATTGGTTACCCTTTGGGCATCTTTTGTTTTATAAAAGAACAAAAAAAAGAAGTGTTCAATAATATAAAATTGTTACAGATTGATAACTAAGGCCCAAATTCACAAACCAGAATTATTTTTGTAACTCCAAATTAGTTGTAACCCTTGGTATTTTTTTTTTATTTAGCAACTCAGTCTGAATTAAAAGAGAGCTGAGGGTAAGTACGAATCATGTCTAAGTGGTAATTATCTCCTTAAGTATTAATCAAATGGTATCCTAATAATATAAGAAGATTTAATGATATGGATTGGCAGTTTTATTTTTAATTTCAGGTAAACGCCAAAGCAGTAAATGTTATGAAACATTCCTACTACACGTTGTATTGAAAAAGATATCATTTCTTCTATCTTTACCAAATTGAATGCTTAAAATACATTGTATATCGCTATCATTATCAACCACAGCGAAAATAACACCCCCAACCGTACATTAAAAAAAAGAAGTTGACCAGAACTGGAACACAAAAACATTACAAGCCAAAAAACTCTTTTTAAAAACAGAACATCCAGTGCCAACAAAACCGCGCTAATACTAACAAACTACAAAGCCAAGTAAGACACATTAAACAAAATTAAAAGCACAACCGTAACACCTCAGCAGCACCGTATTCTCTACGTCTCCCATTTTAACGGAAAACTAGTTTAATTGGTTAATCCCATTTAGGTGTATCGCATTAGATACCGTCTGAGGCTTCAATTAGACGTGTGGAACACTGTACTGGTATGGAATAGATAGGTACCAGAAGGCTAGCTTTATGATCATCTGCTAAGTCTTTTTAGGGTTCTGTACCCAAAGGGTAACCAACGGAACCCTGTTACTAAGCTTCCACTGTCCGTCCGTCCGTCCGTCCGTCCGTCCGTCCATCTGTCTGTCAGCGGGCTGTATCTCAGGAACCGTAATAGTTAGACAGTTGAAATTTACACAGATTGTGTATTTCTATTGTCGCTATAACAATAAATAATAAAAATTAAGGTTTATGGTACGGAACCCTTCGTGTGCGAGTCCAACTCGCACTTGGCCGGTTTTTTCAACTATACCTTCTTAAGCGAGTCCAACTCGCACTTGGCCGGTTTTTTCAACTATACCTTCTTAAGCGAGTCCAACTCGCACTTGGCCGATTTTTTCAACTATAGCCCAATTAGGCTATACATTTTCGACTTCGCCTAGCTCATGCTACGGATGATCATGGTTGGTGTTTACTCTGGCTGCTGTTTAGCAGCCGATGACAGTTTAAGACATGAAATGTGGGTCAATCTATCTGCGTAACCTTTTAACAACTAAGTTGGGGCCGACTACCAGTCTGCAGCTGCATACCAGTATTTTACGAGTACATGGAGTGACTGCGACAGACCACCACAACCTAGTGGTTGGGTAAACGTTACTCCTTGGCAAGACCAGTTTACAGATTTTCGAGCTTCTCGTTACTACTGTCAATGATCTTCGAATAATAACCGAGCCAGGTATTTTACAGACGGGTTTCGGTATGTTACAGGCTTAGCACGGAAACGGCAACGGTTTAGGTGTTTGTCTTGAGACCCGGTGGTCGTGGTTTCAATTCCCACTGATTGCCTGGTAAAAAGATGATTCCTTGCTCGCAAAAACGTAAAAGCCGGTGGTCCCAGCCGCCAAATGGCGGTCATCAAATAAACCATGTTAGAGGCCCTTGAGGTGGTTTAGAAACTCTGATACTTGGGTATGTGGGGTTGTTAGACCTTACTGCCCACACGATAAGAAAAAGAAGACTTGATATGCTTTGAAGATCTATCAGTGCACCTATTATTACTCAACGAGTAAAAACAGGCGCACGCACACATAGACTCATACGTACGGTGATCACTAACGACTGCCGGCCGCGAGTGCGCTTGCACTCGCTGTACGTGAAGCGTGTCTATGTGTGCATGCGTTTTCATATTGAGATCTTTGTATTGAGCCGGCCTTCTGTGTCTATATATTCCGTGATTCTAGAGAGGAATCTAGACCTTTAATTATTACAAGGTTTCAGTATTTCGTGTCATTGAGTTTGGTCGTGTGGTTAGAGTTTGGTGATATCATGTTCAATGGCTATGTAGTTATCTAGAACTTACAGTATAACTGGATTAAAACCTTGGTAGTTAGTAATGGTATCTTCCTTATTCAGGTATAAGCGTATTGATAAATGATCCATGTTATGTACGTCTTGACTGGAAGCGGACCTCAATATATAGTTGGGAAAAGGCTAGGCTGATGACGATGATATACGTCCTGCTGATGTTTATTTATTTGAAATTGTAGTAGATACCAATAGGGAAACTGGAAAAACCTGTTTTTGGATTTAGATTGCTTAATATAGATAGCTAACTATAGAGTTAGAATAAAACGAATGGTGGACAAGAATACTCTGCGAGTCCTCTGAGCTTTCCGTCTTTAATTTACCGACAACATTCCCAATGTCACCGTACTTCGCTACTAAACCTAATTCATTAGTTAATTTTCCATTCCATTTAGCACTTACGCTGCTTTAATGTAAACGCACTTAATGTTGCCAGCGGTAAAATTACTCCACTTCTCAAGAAAATTAAAAGATAACTAGGTGGTTTGTGGTGGGCATTTATTGAGGTTATTTTTAATAGTGAAGGAAGAAATAGTTGCAAAATCTGCATGACCAAGAACCATCAGATTGTATTCACATACAAACTGATGGTTCTTGGTCATGCAGATTTTCCACACAATTATGTTGACAGTTAACAGACGGACCAATTTATGTTTCCTATAGAAGTAAAAAAACCTCTGTTTTTCACATTTAAAAATGTCTCTTCTTCATTGTTTTTTTTTATCGGAATGTCCTGTGTGTCACACGCTTAATATACTCCATTTACTCCAGCCAACTGGCTATGATCTCTCTGAACTGACTATGACTTTCTTATTGGCTTTTATAGTAAGGCCAGACAATTGGGAAGAAAATTTGGTTAAATACGGTTTTGTCTTATTATTTCGCGTTTAATTTCAGATTGTTTCTACGTGATAATAATTTACTGAGAGATATTGTTTCAGAAACTTTGTTTTAGTTTTTCCTTTTATGTAAAATTGTCCAGTCAACCATTTCTCCAGGAGTAAAATGAATTGGTCCATCGAAACTTTTAACGTTAGACTTTTTATCGGGTCATTAGGCTCTTATAACCCCGAAAACACTTAACAAAGAAAAGGTGCTTCGAAAACCTAAACACACAACGAGATAAGATCTGAACAAACTTTGTTAAGAAAGTTTACCATTAAACATAACAATTTAAGTCTTAACATTCATTTGTACGTTGGGTGTAATTAAAACCTCTTATTTGAGTCTTAAATTACTTACATTTGAGTTGGAATTTGTATGTAATGACATCTCTTGTTACTTTTTAAAGGATGGGTAATCATAAAATGACTCTTCCCGCTCTGGGCGGAGCTGAAGGGAGTGACAGACTCTTCTTGACTACATCTCATCCGTGTTCCTTCTAATGCCCTTTGCGTTCCTGATAATAGTGAAGACAGTTCTGGGTTTTATTAAAAGGAAGGACACTGGCATTGTTGACAACCGGAGATTGATGTATTTGCTTGGTTTCACAGTTCGATGATGCAAAGCATGTATTCATTTTTTTAGTTTATAAGATACATTTTATGTTGCTGGCTTACTATACGCTTTGGTGAAAATTGTAAGTTTAGTAAGCAATTGTTACAAAATAAATAAATTGTTATTTCTTTTCAATCTGCTTAGTCATTGCACTACCTATATTGGGGTCGGTTTCCAGATCAATTGGATCGATCGGCGGCGGCGACCTCTCACGTCCGGCCCTTGTTCAATTCATGATCCGGAGCGAGAAGGCATGGAAAGTGGTCACCTCTTTCTGCGAAGCAGTAATGCTAGCGAAGGAGGAGGCCGAATGCGTGAGAGAGAGGGAATCCTCACGCCCCAGTCACCGCAACAGGAGAAGACGACCCGGGCGGCAGGATTCGCAGGGCAATTCCCGACAACTGTAGGCGCGGGCCTGCAAACGGCGAGCATTGGGTGGCACGCCGCTTGATCAGAACCAGGCCCAAATCGACGGCCGGCTGTGTTTCACGTGCGCCTCAAAGAGCTTTCAGCATAGAAGACGAGGCCCGCTAGGGCCAGTGCCTGCCGGAGTTACGAAATTTGTTCGAAAGAGTCACCGCGGCTCTGGAAGAGTCTTCAGTAAGAGTCTGACACTCCCTTCTTCTTGAAAGACCAACTGGATGCAGCTAAGTGCCAGTATTTTACATAACGGTGACAGCATTTCCGACCTCCATAACCCAGTAACAAGGCGATACGACTACTTTTGACTTCTTTCTTGATTCTAGTCTAGGTCTGTGATGACAGAGGCAAAGTCTACGATGGAGCAAGCTTACCAAGAAGGAGCTTGTTCTTCCGACTTCTTTGCTTTGCACATTATAAAAAACGTTTGCAAACGCAAGATGCAGAAATGTCAGCCGGGAAAAGACTGTTTTCGATCCTGCCATAAAATTAATCAGAGATGGTTAGCAAAGCCGACCGCGTGCCGTAAAACGCAGCGTTGAATGGCCTCCAACAATGTGGACCAATGACCTGGTGAGGGTCGCGGGTAGCTGATGGATGCGAGACGCCCAGGACCTATTGCTGTCGTGACACCTGGGAGAGGCCTAAGTCCAGCAGTGGACATCTTTCGGCTGATATAAATATGATGATGGTTTGCCGAGGAGTGCAAAAATAATACAATTTGCATTTCCCTTCATATCAAGCAGTTGACAGATAAGTCTTGCGTCTGATACCGGTTCAGACACCGGCTGGAAATAAAAACTGAAGTCGTTAAACTTCACCTGGCAAAATCCTTGTGAAAAAAAAATTGTAGTAGAACTTCCCCGGAATTCTAGTCAAGGAGCTCAATTACAACTAAGCGCAAAATTCGAGATTTTTGCAGTATAATAACGATACAAAAACGTTCTGAAAGTACTGCCTCAAGCTCGGGTTTCACTTAAGAAAGAAAAAATTCGTAGCGGTAGAGTACGGTAATACATTTTCTTTCTTCCTGTTATTTTCTTTTCGTTTTCCAAACTGTTTACTTATCGTGTTAACTCAGATTGTGAATCGTATATTTTCCACGATTTTAGTTTGTTTTTCCTTTAATGTTTTCAATTGAAGCTTAAATGGCCTGTGGCTTAATGGTTAATAAACATATTTATAATGATTTATTTATTTTATACGTACATATTGATGCAAAGATCATAAATTGGATGATCGACCTTTGTAAGTAAGTTTAATTTTTGAGAGCAGTGAGTGTGAGTTTTTTAACGTTCTCGATCACGTTAACGTAAACTTTCACTTGTGTCAAATTGTAAAGAAAAAAAAGGTTATCCGTTATTTTCACCAGACGGCGGTTATTGAGTTTCAATACAAATCGGCGTTAACGCTAACGCGATCGAGAACGTTAAAAACTCACACTAAGCCCTCTGTTATATGTAAAAGTATGCTGTCACTTATAAACGTGAGAATTACTTGTTTCGGTGTCAGATACGATAAAGTCAAAAATTGTCCCAAGGGACCATACTCGCGGGATAAAAAGTATCCTATATCGTTTTCCAGAACATCGTCTACCCGCGTGCCAATTTTATCCAAATTCGTTCAGTGCCTTAGTGGAGAGGCTATAAACAGACAGACCCAAGGGCTGGTTTTTACCTCAGACAGAGGAGAAGCATTACCATGCAACGTGGCAATGCCGCCAGTCTTTTGGGCTCACTTTCAGTCGACAGCGATGCGGGCGAAATTTTTGACATATGTAAGTATTATAGTCAAGAGTTTTATTTTGTATTTAATTGTATATAGTTTGTCATTTTTACACATTCATAGTGCGTACAGCTAAGGAGTGGAATTCCCTGCCGGAGTCTGTATTTTCTGATAGCTACAACCTGGGAGTCTTTAATAAGTCAAGAGTGAATAGGTTACTTCTAGGCAAACGTGCTACATCTTCGACCACATCATCGCTTACCAACAGGTGAGATAGTGGTCAAACGCGTGCCTATCGATTGTAAAAAAAAGTCATTTAAATAAATAAATATCCAACCTGTTGACGGAGAGAGTTGCTTTCGAATTTTTTATAGTATTCGAATGGATTAATCATATTATCTGCGAGCCCCTGCATGGAAGTCGAATAAAAATAGACCATGGAATGAGTAATGTGTCTTTTCTTTAAATAATATTTTAAATAATATCTCTTCTTTAAAGAAAAGACACATTGTTACAAAGTTGCTTGAGGGTATTCTCTAAGTAGTTGTGAAGACAGGTAGACGTTTATAAAGAGAGAGAAACAATCTCTTCAGCACGAAAAAGTTGGCTTAGTAAAAGTTAATCCTATTGTAAAAAAAAAACCGACCATGTGCGAGTCGGACTCACACACGAAGGGTTCCGTATCATAAACCTTAACTTTTATTATTTTTTGTTATAGCGGCAATAGAAATACACAATCTGTGAAAATTTCAACTCTCTACCTATTACGGTTCTTGAGATACAGTCCGCTGACAGACTGATGGACGGACGGACGGACGGACAGCAGAGGCTTAGTAATAGGGTTCCGTTGGATACCCTTTGGGTACGGAACCCTAAAAAAGTTACCATGCTCTGACAATTATTGTGAGCTACAATTTGAGAAGCTAAGTATTATTACACTTTTGTTCCACATAATTACACCTCCTAAAAATGTTCTTACATTAATGTGAGCTATATTTGACTCCTAATAAAATATTCTTGTTGCGACCTTGTTTTAGCCAGAACCATTGTTGGCAACAGCTGCCATTTTTAAATGCCTTGTAGGAGCTTGTAGAGGCTACAAAGTCTTGTAATTTAATCTTTCTTCCTTCATTCAGTATTTTAATTATTTTATTTTTTCAGTATCGCTGTTGGATTAAGTCGGTAAGGCGCGCTGGGAGTCTGAAAATTGCATTTTAGTTTGTATTTGCAGAACTGGGACAAATTATTTTTTTATTTTGGCTGATTTTTTTTTAAAGGAATGATAGGATGTTTTCTTGCATCGGGTTGATTTCTTCTGTCTTCAGTGCATCTATCCACTTTGTTTGAAGTCTTCCAATGCTGCATCTTCTGATACGCCAGTTCAGAGCCTTTTGACGCCATCCATCATCCGATCTGCGAGCAATGTACCTGCCCACTGTCATTTAAGTTTGGCCTTTCTGTGGGCAACCTAGGTAACATTTTATTTTGGGCGTTTTTCTGGGCAGCTCTTATCCAAATTACTACCCAAACACTTATCACTAACATACTTCAAAAAAAAAAAAATGTTATTACTGCTTAATTGAACATACACTCTCCCAAGAGAACGAATGAAAACAAAATTGGCCGAGGGCACTACAATAACGTAATGTATTTAAAAGGTATTCGTTAATATAGGTAATCTTGTTAGCTAGCCCCTATTTTGGGCTTCATGTGTAATGCTTATTGTTGGTTCACCTTTGTTGCTACCGCGATACGTTTACTAATCGTAGTAAGTAGGGATGTCGGTAATTGTTTGTTATAGGTAGATGGAAATCCTGCCAGAGTTGCGGACCTGCCTGGGTTGCGGACTTTGTTCGAAAGAGTCCTGGCCAGCGGCCCTGGAACGCAAAGGGCATTTGGAGGAACACGGATGGGTATTAATCAATAAGAGTCTGACACTCCTTTTCGCTCCGCCCTGAACGGAAGTAGTCATTTGACGATTTCTCATCCTTAAAAAAAGGTAAATGAAAATAGTGTTATAATATTGTATGTCATTGGTTGAGGTTGTTCGTGGATGCCGAGATTTCTCCATACCTCGGAAATCATGTTAAGCCAGTATTGCTGACTGTCATTTGTATATTTATTTGATAGTCTTTAATCTATTGATTTGAAACATTTACTCGTTCTCAGTTAAAAAAAATAATAAGTGAAGATCGTTCATAGTGTAGTGTTAAAAAAAAGATCGATGCGAAGTAGTGCGGATTGCGTTCCCTTGGTACAATTTTCGTCATTCACGCGGCGGAGCCGCGAGTGGTAGCTATAGTAAAGACTGGTTTTGTGAGTTTGTGAGGTTGTAGACGGTAATCTCTGGATCTATTGAACCGATTTTTAAAATTATTTTACCAATAGAAAGCCACGATGTTTGGAGGAGCTCGTGGCTAAATAATAACAGCCGCACGGGTCGATCTTTAAGGTTAAGCAAGGCTTGCCGAGGTTGGTCTGTGGATGGGTGACCATCTTAACATACCGAGTTTCCTCCGTGCCTCGGAAAGCACGTTAAGCCGTTGTTCCTGGCTGTCATTTGTAGATCTTTGGCAGTCGTTATGGATTGTCGGAAGCCAGTAAATTTGACTTCAGTCTTGGCAAGAAGTACCGTGTTACCCAGTTAATGGGTTGTGGAGGTCTGGTAGGCAGCCGTTCCGCGTAAAATACAGGTATTTAGCTAAATCCGGTTTGACTGGAAGCCGACCCCAATATAGTTGGGAAAAGGCTTGGCAGGTGATGATGAGAAAGCCACTATGTTTGTGAGTGTCACTGGCTATATATTAAACCGGAAAATACCGCAATACGATGTGGAAACGGGTCAGCTAGCCTTATTATAATCGTTCAGTCACAGCACCAACCATGTCGCTCAAGTATCGTAAAAACCGAATGGTTCCGTACCAGAAACCTTAATTTTTATTATTTGTTGTCATAGCCGTATGGTGTCGGCCGGTGCCGTATGGTGCCGTAAAAGAACAATAGCATCCAATCACTTCCCGTGGGTGTCGCAAGAGGCGACTAAGAGACTCACCAGAGAATGGATAGCAGCATTCTCTGTATAACGCAGCACCATACACTACGATCGCCAACCCGCTTGCCGAGCGTGGCGATTATTGCAAACCCCCGTTGCGGGGGAGGCCTATGCCCAGCAGAGGACGTTTTTCGGCTGTTGCGATGATGATGATGATGTTTTTATAGCGGTATTAAAAATACACAATCTGTGAAAATTTCAACTGTCTACCTATTACGGTTCTTGAGATACAGCTCGCTGAAAGACAGACGGACGGATGGATGGAGGGACGGAAGGACCGCGGAGGCTTAGTTAATAGGGTTCCGTTGGGTACCCTTTGGATACGGAACCCTAAAACCCATCCCACAAAGACCACATTTCACCTAAGATACACACTCACACATAGGTAAGTTCTTGATGCTTTTATTACAAATAAGACCTTTAGTTTAAGCCCGTGCAAACTGCAAACATGCACTTAATCTAATTTAACGTTAGAACTGAACAACATGCTGGGAACTGTGAATAATTAATGGACGAACGTATTGCTCGGAGGTTTACTATCGGATTGGGCAATATAGCGTCGGCACCTTATTGTTCTGGTGTAAATTGTTGGGAACCTGGGTTGAGAATACTAGATCGCAGTTACACAGTTAGGCATTTGGGAGGTAGTTAATGAGTAAATTTTATACGTTATGTCTGTGTTTATAATTTTAGTCTAACTAAAGCTTATAATGCGAGTTTTAAAATATGATAAACGACACACCATAATTATACGAAACGAATACCATAAATTTAGATTTTCATGTTACCAAATTAATACTCTGTCGTTTAAAAATGGCCACCCACCAGTACATAGTGATCAAGTGAGCAGTGCCATATAAAATTTTTGCCATTACATACTGAATTATATATCAGAATAAACATACTTCGGTAAGGAGCTCGTGGCTAGATAATAACAGCCGCACTGGTCGATCTTCAACCAGTACCACACCGAGACCACACTGAGTTTCCTCCGTGCCTTGGAAAGCACCTTAAGCCGTTGGTCCCGGCTGTCATTTGTAGATCTTTGGCAGTCGTTACGGATAGTCAGAAGCCAGTTAATCTAACTCCAGTCTTGCCATGAAGAACTGTGTTACCCAGTTAATGGGTTGTGGAGGTCTGGTAGGTAGCCGCTCCTCGTAAAATACTGGTATTCAGCTAAATCCGGCTTGACTGGAAATCGACCCCAATATAGTTGGGAAAAGGCTAGGCAGATGAATAAACATACTTAGGTATCTATTACATATCCTGTTTCTATTAATTTATTTTTCATTATTTGGTCATTGACAACCATAGTTTTGTGTAAAGTAGAAGCATATTTTTCAAATTTTGTAAATGTGAGTACCATGAAAGCATTTACATAATTATTATGTGATTAGTTATAGTTTTACTTGTTGGACGTAAACGAGCATGGTGGTTGAAAGCATGTCATGCTCACTCAAATATCTCGCTGATGGTGGCGCGTGGGTTGGATCATTCGGTTTGCTTCGAAATGGTTGAGCTGAATGGTGCCGATACACGCGTCATGTTCGTGAACAGGCGCCGTCAGTTGAGAGTGGTCATCTCTTAACCGCCATTGGCTCATTTTAATCTTTATATTTTAAATTCTTATAATAAGCTTTTTTTTCCTTTGCATTGTCCTCACATGCAGAAGCAACAAATATATGTAACTTAGAATTTTGTAAAACAGAACATGATTTAAAAGAGTATCCGTGGAGTTTCTTGCACGTTCTTCTCCATAGAAATCTACGCTTTGGAACGTGCAAATAGCTTCCATGTTTTTGAATGACCGACCTTGACGTTTCAAAAGTACCTGTAAATGGTTTATTTGAATTAAAATGCTTTGAATCTTGAATCTTGAAATATTCAGTTATCGTCATACATACAATAGCATTTATTAACAGTTGCGTGCAAAAATATGTGGCAGTCAAACAATAAGGACAATTTTAATTTTCATCATTATTAATTATATCATACCAGCCAACAAAAGTATACATTGCAAAATAACACAATAATAAAGTAGAAGACTGGCTAAAGTATCTATAATAATTTCTGTCCAAACTAAAATATGCTAAAACACTTAAAACCACACTCACCGCACACCAAAATGTACTCATAAACTGGGTAGCGGTGATAAAGTCGGTCACTTATTAAACGTAGAACGTTGGCCCCTCGCCAGTGTACCTGTAACAAGTAAATATTGGCTCAATAAAGAGTTCCTTTGCTAAGTTTCATATTTAAACTGTAAGCGCCATTGAATACGGGAATGTATTTTCTTGCGCCAATTCTCTGTAGTTTGTTTTCAATCTTATTCTATTATAGGGAGAGTTCTTGGTTTATTAAATTTTGTGTAAGTTTATATATACGTAACCGTTGTAGACAAATATTGTTAAGTTATTTCGTATTTTTGCATACTAAAATTGTGTCGACCTTTAATCAATTCGGATTTTTCTTGTTTATATTCATAATTACAGTCAGTTAAACTGACAAACACGTTTTACCACAGTAAATATCGTTGTTAATACGTATATTATTTTTATCGCCGAACCGCACGGAAAAGAAATCAAAATTCATATCCAGGTTTAAAACAAAACAAACATTCCCAACGAAATAACGATAATTTACTTTGCAAAGGATAGTTAATACAATGAAAGCAACAAAGCTAGATACCATTAAAGCCGTAACAGACCTACAGAATATGATCCAAAAAGCGACGCACCGTCAGAACCCCTGGCTTTAAACCACCATACGAGAACCATAACAATAAATTCCACGTCGCACACAGGCACATTCGGCCAAAAAAACAGTACACTGCACTAAAAACAAAAGCGAAACATTTACAAAGTAAAATATGAGAGAAATATACAAGTTGGGACATCGAGCCATTGTCACGCGCCCAATTCCCAAGTTTCAGCCAAGATCTCGAACAGCGTGGCCCATTTTGTGTGGCTGTATGTGTATTTGTGTATGTGAGTTGTTTTGGCTCGTGAGTTTGCTTGTTGAAATATTATTTGAGGTACGGTAGATAAACTTACTATTCTATTTTCTACTAATTTGATAAATGTGAACTTCTGCATGATTGCTTATCAAACTCGGGTCAACGACTGAAAGGATAGGTGTGTGAGTATGAATATCTTGGTACTCGGGCAGGCAATGTTCTAGGATTGGACATAAGTTTAATATCATATAGGCCGTTTACGTTGGGATAATTTTGGAAAGAATTAAGCGATGGGAACGTTATTATTTTTCCAAATTAATTTTGTATACCGGTTTTGTTACAGTAAAAACAATATGCGTATTAGCAAAGTTTTGTGATGAATGGGTAGCTGACCCAAAGCTACTTGAAACAAAGCTACGCAAATTGAAAACTGATATTTTTTGTGAGGAGAAATAAAAAATAAACATTATTATAATTCAAGTCATCATTTTTTTACATCAAACTAATAATTTTGGCGAGTATAATTGTATGAAAAAAAAAACAGTGTACCAACCTATGTTTTACAGTAAAAAAAAAATAAAAAAAAACAACCATTGACGTTTTAACCGTTACGAAGAACGTGAAAGAAACTATTTGGACGTTCTTATTAATCAAAGTAATGGTTACATTACCAGTTCATATTTTATTACTAAAGCATGAAGTATTATATAATGCTGCAAAGATATTGAATCTATTATACAATGCAAAGATGTACAATGCAACTGGAAACCAGCGCTGTCTGACGCCCAGCTAATGCTGAGATGGTTACCGTTTCGGTATGAACACGCTCAGCACAATTTTACTGTATCGTTTTTATTTTATGATATTGTTTCTTTTTTTTCAGGGTTCCGAACCTCAAAAGGAAAACGGAACCCTTATAGGATCACTTCGTTGTCCGTCCGTCTGTCTGACTAAATCATTTATCTTCGGAACCATATATTTAAGTCTCTGGCCCTTTGCAGCTGTGAAAAAAAAACAAACTTCCAAGTTAACGTATATAAGGATAAGTTCGTTCGTTTATGCCGAAAAAATTCATTATTTCGACATTCAAGGGAATCAAAATGTCTAGGGTATTTTCCGTTGACCTAGAACTATGAAATTTGGTAATTACTCGTAATACCGTCTTCTACTACAAGTATAGGAAAAAGTCTGAAAACTATACAGTTCCACACCTTAGAAGTGCGCATTATAAATATGGAAGAGGAGCGCTGGGTACGACAAGACGGGATATCGACCAAGTACGGATGGTACCCCGCCGTACGTCTGGTATTTCGGTATTAAAAGGGCGATGGTGGGATCAGATCGTGGAGTTGTTGCACACACTCTCCAAAATACAGTCTATTGAAGACCGACGGGCAAGCAACACTACGCCCGTGAGCTAGGCTGTGAAGCTGAGCCACCAACGTCTCATCACCTGTAAGCCTTTTTGCTCTGCGTTCCACCGAGTCCAATGCAGCAAGCTGGTATTTTGAGCCATCCCATAAGTGGCTGCAATACTCCACACAGGATCGGACTTGTGCTTTGTACAGACTCAGCAGCTGTCCAGATGTGAAGTATCGCCTTACCCTACTTAGGATGGTCAGCTTCTTGGCTGCAGGCTGAACTTTTGACTCGATGGTTGAGCCGAAGTTGGGATTAGACTTCAACTCCATGCCCAAATCTCTAGGCGGTCGGTAACAGGTACAGGCGTACCTCGGAATGTAGGGGATAGCTGAAATGGACTCCTTTTAGCAGTGAAGGGACATGCCTGTGTTTTCAGAGCATTAAATTTGACCAGATTGTCGTCGCCCCACTGGGAAACGAGATTTAAGGTCAAATCCAAGAGAAGCAGCTGTTTCATACATTTGTAATTAAATCATAAAACATATAATCTTTATTCAAAGTAATATTTATGTACCTACAAAATTTGTACAGAACCCTCGGTGGGCGAGTTGTGTCTGTGTCGAATAAATATTTTCTATTTTTTATTATAAGATAGTCAAATATAATTTCGATATATTTTTATTTATTTCGACCAGGTGAACAATTATCTACGCCAGCTACAAAATACATAGTTTCAAGAAAGTACATTGAACTTCTTCAATACGAATTGTAAACAGACTAAAAAAGTTTGGTAGCGTTGCTTTTTCATATAAGTTTTCGCAGTTCGTAGTTACGTGGTGTACGTTGGAAGAGAGGTTGTTGAACTCGTCGCCGAAAGGTTCAATAGTCTTGTTACATTCTGTATATTGTTTCCTAATGACCCATTTCCTTAAATAACCGTCTTTTACGGCTTAAATTCTATAAAACTAGGATTATCCGCTTCATCTTTTTTTCTGCTCGACTACAAGTATTATGTTCACTCTTTACTTAAAGACCCTCAGGCTGTTGATGTCTGAAAATCGGGTCTACTTCTTCTTATCTTGTGGGCAATAAGGTTTAGCGACCCCACATACCCTAGTGTCAGAGTTTTTAAACCGCCTCAAGAGCCTCTGACATGGTTTGACGACCGCCTTTTGGCGGCCGGGACCACCGGCTTATACGTGCCTTCTGAAGCACAGAATCATCTATCTATTATCCGCTGCTTCGCTCGCAATAAGTCACATTTCTTAAAAAAGTAGTATATAGTTCCATTTATCTCTGGTTCAAAATCGTTTCCAGTGATTTAGGCGTATTTTGTGCGTCTTTCCTTAAACCGTAATAATTAAAGAAACTCGTTTCTTATATTTATTGTATTCTAGTTAGGAAGTACATAATATTGTTAATTTCACAAATAAACCCAATAGTTGACCCTAGTTATTTTAACAATTTTTCCGAGTAAAATCTAAACTATTTTCTGTTTTAACTTTTGGGTATATTTAAACAGTTATTTTGGACTGTAAATGGTTTCTCTATACCGATATTATAAAGCTGAAGAGTTTGTTTGTTTGTTTATTTAGTTGAGCGCGCTAATCTTCGGATTTGCTGGTTTGAAATTAAAAATCTTTTACACAGTGTTGATTAGCCCTTTTATCGTAGAAGGCTATAATATAACATCACGCTACGACTAACAGGAGCGGAACATTAATAAAAATGTGACGCTGGCGAAATGGCAAGAATAGTTTGAACATAGGTATTTTATAAATACAGATAGATCACTCTTTAAATGATTTGCGTTTTAAAGCATACAATGCAATGCTTACAATAATAATTTACTAAGCATATAGTACTTAGTTTATTATAAATATAGAGCAGTGAGCAAGGCATATTGCTCACAAAACAGAGGGGCAGAAAAGTTCTGAAGAGGTGACCACGATCCGAAGACACAGCTTTGAAAGGTTTCCCTCACGGTGAACAAATGACCTGATGAAGGACGATCAGCAGTAAAGCTAAAACGATGATAATGATGACGAAGATAAAGTGATAATAAAATAATAGATCTTTGGTCTAAATTAAATAATTATCGTAAATTCAAGTATACTTTGCGAATACTACGTTCACAATAGCCAGTTAATCTTTTCTAAATCTTTCTGTGACAACTTTACCGCTCAGTAAAAAGTAAGACGTACGACCCCTTATCGCTTCCCCAGCAATAAAGCCTAAACGCCTTTTACTCCAAAATAAGAAAAAAAACAAAAGACAACGAAAGCGATTATGACAGCGGACATCTACGATTAGAGAAAACCCAACAAAAAAGAATCCGATAAATTTAAAAAAAGAACATCGCTTCGGGCGACTCTGTTAGCTCCACGTTGGACTGACAAAACACTATCTATCTCTTTTGTTGTACCGAAAAATTTGTTTAGAAGGAAAGAGATAGTATTTTTGCAAAAATCACAGCACAAAGGTCATTAAGTAGCATCAGATAGATGCGTCTACTTTGTCATGTTATGATTGATGGTCGCTGGTGACGGCTGACGTCACTTCCTTTCTCGCGTTCGGATATGTCAAATTGATTTTAGTCGGAGTAAATGTGATAGGGCGCTTGGGAAATGGTGTTAAGGTGCATGAAAAATGGCGGGAGATAATTCTTTTCTGGTTCAGAATACTGAGTCGTTAAGAAAAATTGACATCAGATAAGTAAGTGCGCTATTGACAGCAGGGGTCGGTCCTTGACCTCATACAGCTATATAAATATCAAAAGGAATTATTGGTCGGTGGAAATGGAGCCTAAGCACTAATGAACACCGCCTAAGCTTCATCTGTTTTTCTTGCTCGTAATTTTGTTTGGAAGCCTAAGGGGTGAAAATTAAAAACCCCGATGATAATATCCAGATTTAAATGTCTATTATTTAAAGCTAGAAATTTTAGAAACGCTAGTGCGTTTCTAAAGCCGGGGAATGGATGTCAAAGTGGGACAATAATAACTATACAGGGAAATTGAAAAAATACCCAAAACCTCTCAACCCTGACTTTGTATCATGACCCTGAACAACATTTGTTCTACGACTTTGACCTCAACTAAACAATGTAGCCAAAAACAAATTGTTTTCATTTATTTGAAGTCTGTTTATTTCGCGTATACTACGCGCGCGCGCGCACTCAGTCACGCGCCGCCAGCCTGTCGGCCTTTCGTAGGCCGCCTTATAAAGAATATGCAAAATTTAAACTATGTTTATATTTTTTGTATGGAATAAAAATGTTTCGAATTTTGAAAAGTCGTAGAACAAATGTTGTTCAGCGTCATGATACGAAGTCAAGATTATGAGGTTTCGGGTATTTTTTAAATTACCCTGTATAAGACAATAAAAATTAAAAAGAAAATTATTTATTTATTAAAACTTGATGCACTAATAAAAATACTGTACAAAGGCGGTCACAGGTGAAAATGATAAGTAACACAGGGCCAATTCGACTGAAATTTAAGGAACGACCGAATTCGCATCTCCGTCATAATCTAATACCGCATTCGCATATCAGTCATAATCTAAAACCGCATTCGCATATCAGTCATAATCTAAAACTCCTCAAATCCTAACCAACAGCTTAAAGTGTTTTCCGAGGTACGGAGGAAACTCGGTATGTTAAGATGGTCACCCATCCACCGACCAACCTTTACAAGCGTTGCTTAACCTTGAAGATCGACCCATGCGCCTTTTATTTAGCCATGAGCTCTTCTCCACACAAACATGAAAATTAAAACCCACACGTACTCGTATTCCAAAAAAAAGTCGAGATCACAGCTCCACGAAAAAAATTTCGGTGAAAAATAATTTTCCCAACACCTCAGGGGATGTTCCAACAAAATCCTAATTGTTTCATAATTAACCGGGACATTGGGCGTCTCGGGGGTGACACATACGGCGCGTATCAGCCCCAACAGCCGTCACACATGGCCTGGATATAATATGGATGGATCGAGGGTCGTGAGGGGGTGAGGGGTGTCCCTTGGTATCGCTTTTGAGGAGCAGAGTACTAAACCTGTGTTGGCTGTATGATTATTTTTATTTCAGTATTGATAATTTTTAGGATTCCGTAGATACCCAAAGGGTAACCAACGGAACCCTATTACTAAGCCTCCGCTGTCCGTCTGTCCGTTCGTCTGTCTGTCAGAGGGCTGTATCTCAAGAACCGTTATAGGTAAACAATATTCACAGATTGTGTATTTCTATCGCCGCTATAATAACAAATAATAAAAATTAAGGTTTATGGTACGGTACCCTTCGTGTGCAATTCCGACTCGCATTTGGCCGGCTTTTTCATGTAACCTCAGAATAATACGACATATTCTTACACTTATAACTGTAAGCTTTTAAAAGCTGTGATAAAGAGAAACAGCAGAACGGTCGTCTGACGTCTCACGGCAGAAACTCTAATGTGGATTCGCGCCATTCAATGCATACGTCGTTTTACGTAACAAGGACAGAAGATTTTTTTTATGCATAGACTCGACAGCCGTCAGACAGGGCCTGGATATAATATGGATGGATTGGAGAGATTAGAGGGTATCACGTCCCATAGTTATAGCTTTTAGGAAACAGTGTTCTGGACTTTTTTACGAGTACCTACATTTATGTCCTGTCAAATCAAAATAATACGACATACTCTTACACTTACATCTACTCATCTGCCTAGCCTTTTCCCAAATATATTGGGGTCGGCTTCCAGTCAAACCGGATTCAGCTGAATACCAGTGTTTTACGTGGAGCGGCTGCCTACCAGACCTCCACAACCCATTAACTGGATAACACGGTACTTCTTGGCAAGACTGGAGTCAGATTTACTGGCTTCTGACAATCCGTAACGACTGCCAAAGATCTATAAATGACAGCCGGGACCAACGGCTTAACGTGCTTTCCGAGGCACGGAGGAAACTTGTTATATTAAGATGGTCACCCATCCACAGACCAACCTTGGCAAGCGTTGCTTAACCTTAAAGATCGACCCGTGCGGCTGTTATTATTTAGCCGCGAGCTCCTCCTCCTACACTTACATCTACTGACGACAAATAATTTTTACAATGGGATCAACCCATTTTGGTCGAGTTATGCACACATCGGTACCTAAATGTATGGGGCAGTCAAAGTAAAATTTGTTCATAATGATGGGTACAATCACCCCTTGCATGGTTGATGCCAAAGCACATAAAATACCGTTTATCCTGACCTGGAATCCACGAAGACGCAGTTAGACACTAGTTCATAACAAATCAAATGAACAAAAACATGATACAAACGTGGTGAAATCTCAATTAATTACATTCTAAACTCAATCATGACAGCCAATCTTTCCAACAGGCTGCAATTGAATACGCCATGCATCGCCAAAAAAGTTCAAAAGAAAAAAAAAGAGCTACCCTTATCGGCCATAAACATTCACGACATTCGAATGATGAATGCGTATAAATTTCCTTGACAAATAAAAAAAAAAACCGGTGATTGATACCTGTGTCGGAACATGGCTGTCGGAAATACGTCATGAATGTCGAATTTTTGTACGTGTTCCAAAAATGGTTTGGAATGCTCGTATCTTTTTAATTTCGTTCCATTATCGGGTAACTTTTGGAGCGATGCCGATGCATAGTTAGGTAATTGATGATGATAAATTTTTTTTGTTGTCTTTGAACATATAAGTAATAATATGTTCTTGAAGGCATTGAAGGTACAATGTTATTTTGAACTTCACTTCAGGGTTGAGTAAATGGCTTTTTTAAAAATATTTATAATATTTTGGCTTCCAGTCAAAACGAATTCGGTATTTGACGTTTTTCGCTTCATCTGATCTTTGCTACCAAATAACAGGATAACACGGCAGTTACTTATAAGATAAATGCAATAATACAAGACTGATATTTTTAGGGTTCCTTACCCGAAGAGTAACCAACGGAACCCTATTACTAAGCCTCCGCTGTCCGTCCGTCCGTCCATCCATCTGTCTGTCAGCGGGCTGTATCTCAAGAACCGTAATAGGTAGAGTGTTAAAATTTTCACAGATGGTGTCTTTCTATTGCTGCTATAACAACAAATAATAAAAAAATAAGGTTTAGGGTACGGAACCCTTCGTGTGAAAGTGCGACTCGCACATAGCCGGTGTTTTTAAGTCTCGATACAGATCTTATAGGGAAGTCAGAAGTAGCTTTACATTAACAGTTTTTGCAAGCTAAAGGTATTTTTAAAAGTTAGGCCTAAATGTAATAAAACTAACAATCGTTCAGGTATGACGTAAATGCATATAACTTTAAACCACAAGATATATACGTATTTTACTTCAATAGCAATTCAACCTGTACGATTCATTAATTGACCAATAATCTACCCTCCATGCTAAACCTCCTCATCGTTCTACCCACTATCAATAAATTTTTCAAAAACAGCAAAACTTCATTAGAACTCGTTACCACTCCATCTTTAATAGAAATATTCTATAACAAAATTAATAAAGTCCGACTTCCATTCAACACCGGCTTTCAAAACTAACAATTGCATTACGAACAAAGTTTTAAACGACTTCCGAACTTCAGTATTTTCTCTATTGTATCCCGAACTAACGATATTGTGTTACTAGTATTTAATCGGTAACTAAAGGTGCATTCACATAGGCATTTTTTCGAGCAATTATTGCAGTCCAGCAACATGTATGGATCAATCTGGGCTAATATTTATTTATTTAGGGATGGGCTTGCTCTTGACCACAATCATGCCTGATGGAAAGCGATAGATGAGGTCTATAATGAGCGAGCGTGCCCAGAAGGTGCCTGTTCACTCTTGATTTGAAGGCAGACGGGTTGTATGTGGACGGGAACACAGATGCTAGCAGAGAGTTCTACACTTTAGCTGTGCGTATAATAATACGCATAAAGGCTAGTTTCCACCATCAATAAATTGCAAATCTATTTAGTCCAACAGTTAGATTGTTGAAATATAATGGACACGTATTGATGAAGATAAAACGCATCAAAATTCAGTCAGTCGGAACGAACTAAAAATTATACCACGGCATGATGTATTGAGAATTTTAAAAGCTTTTTCCTAGCAAAGGTGAGACGGTACACAGCTGCTCAAACTCTATCAAGCACAAGTTCGATCGTGTATGGAATACTGCTCTCATCTTTGGGACGGATCTGCCAGATACCAGCTGAATGCCCTTGAGTCAAATGAGAAAGGAGCCAAGAGGATCATTGGCAAAGAGAGGCTCGTCGCGACGAAGCTCCAAAGTCTTGAGCATCGATGACGTTGCTGGCTTGTCGGTTTTCTACCGGTTGCATTTTGGGGAATGTGCGTCGGAATTGCATAATTTAATTCCGCCAAGCCCGTTCCATCATCGGACTACAAGACGAACGGCGATGCGCCACCGGTACATGGTAGACATCCCACCCACGCGCGCAAAACGTTTCGGGAACACATTCATAATGCGTACAGCTAAGGAGTGGAATTCCCTGCCGGAGTCTGTGTTTCCCGATAGGGGAGTCTTTAAGTCAAGAGTGAATAGGTTACTTCTAGGCAAGCGTGCTCCATCTTCGACCACATCATCGCTTACCATCAGGTGAGATGGTGTTCAAGCGCGTGCCTATCAATAGTAAAAAAAAAAGCTTCGTATCTTTGTCAATTTTAGTTTACATAACAAAATAGAAAAAACGGGTCAAATATTTTTTGATAATCTAACTGATGGACTTATTCGATTTTTTCAGTTAACTAGCCTATCAGCACAGCAATTTCAATACGATGTGGCAATATTGCTCCATATATTTCATGATGCTCTATCTGTTTTGTTTGTTTTTCAACCAAATTACTCGTATACGAAAGTATTATTGCTGTCGTTGTCCTAAATTACTTGATATTTTTGACGTCACAATTGACCAGTACTGCTTATAATTGATCAGTTTTCATTGGCCGTGTAAGCACACCTTTAAAACAATATTTGCCAAAACAATTGCCGCATTTTATTGAAGTAGCTGCGCATTGCTCCACTTATTGCTCCAGATTGATCCATACGTGTTGCCGAGCAATAATTGCTTAAAATGTGCCCGTGTAAATACACCTTAATAATAATGGTAGAAACTAGAAACGGTTTGAGAGTATGGACAATGGACAAAACTTCTAGTAGGAATGTTGGGATGTCTGATTTATAGGCCTGCCAGTTGACATAGTTGTTCGAATTAGGTCAATAGTTGGGGTTGATAAAGGAGTAAGGGTATTTTTGCACACAATTTGTATCAATACATAAGCTAATCTCAGAAGCTGCTGGTCCGATTTGAAAAATTATTTCAGTGTTAGATAGCCCATTTATCGAGGAAGGCTATAGGCTATATATCATCACGCTAAGACTAATAGGAGCGGAGCAGTAATGAAAATTGTGACGCAGACGAAGTTGCGCGGGTCAACTAGGATCACTATATTATCTGACTCCAAAAATTCAATTCCTTTGCTCTACCTACTGTGAAAATCCAACGGCTTAACGTGCTTTCCGAGGCTCGGAGGAAACTCGGTATGTTAAGATGGTCACCCATCTACAGACCAGCCTTGGCAAGCGTACCTTTGAAGTTCGGCCCGTGCGGCTGTTATTATCGATCCAAGATCCTCCTTAATGATTACAAGTTCCTCCTTAGGGATTATCGATCCTTATACTCGTATAACGATTTGTCGAAAAACAAGCAAAACGATTCGATGTTACCAACAGCCGCGTACCAGGGAAGCATGACTCAATAAGAGTCTGCCAAACCTCACAAAATTAGTTACGCTGTATTACATTCAAATATCTACAATTTCTCCCACATTTATTAGCAACAACATCTGAAGTCGCAGTCACCAATAAAAGCTGTATAATGCTAATGTGTTCCGATAAAACAAGGAAAATGACTCGACGTAATCAACAGCCGGGTACCAGGGCAGCATGACTTAATAAGAGTCAAGCGGCCGCCAAAGGTTGGAAAATCGGTTACGGTATATTAGTCAATCATTTACAATTTCCCGCACATTTTATAACAACATTACCCTTCGTAAGTCCCAGTACGTTGGTTCGTTAGTACGTCCTGCGAGGAACCACTTCAAAGGGGACATTAGTATGAAAATTGAATTACGTCCAGAGTCTATACATTTACTTGGTAACACAATATTATATTGTAGGGGAACGCTGGTGGTTATGGGTAGTCTGGAGTGGTATTTAAGTTGATCGAATATTAAATTGAGGACTTTGTTTACGTAATGGTCTAATGACATAAAACAGCGGAAGAATTCAAAAGTATTGTAAATATCATAGTACAATTTTATTGCATTCGTAGCAGATGTGCTGAAATGGCGTAGCTGCGTAGGCATCTCGTCATTGCGAGTGCTACGGCGTAGTAAGTAAGCAACCTTCGCTTAAGATTTTGTAAGTTCAGTACATACAGCTAGTTTTACTTTTTTAATATTTTTACCCTACCTATATTACTCTCCCTTTTTTTAACGTCATCAGACGGCTATCAGTCAACGAAAGGACAATAAAAAAGGCTATGACCAAAGATCAGAAAGATCAGAAATGAAGATAGAAGGTCTCTCACAAGGTGGACCGATGATCAAGCAAAGGCGTTGATCGTTGTGGTCACACTTGGGGGAGGCCTATGTCCAGCAGTGGACGTCTTTCGTCTGAAATTATGATGAATAATAGGTATTTTAGAATCATTTCAGCCGAGAGATGACCATCGACCAGTCCAGTGCATCTCACATACATCAGACGCGCGGTCTTTACCAGGTCATACCTTCACCTTGTGGGGAGGCCTTCTAACGCCGCGTCTTTTAGTACTTACGTGGTCGCCATTCTATAAACAGAGGTACCTACTTAGTTAGCCTTGAACCAAAAACAAAACATTCTCAATGTTTATATTTACATCTTAAATTTCCTTATCGTACTTCAATATTAATGTAATTTACTTTGGACTCACTTTATGAATAACCCTTTCAAAAATATCTAAAATTATCCTTAACTCCTTACTTGAACTGATATCTAATGAAAGGGAAATCAGAAACTCGACAATAATCAAAATAGTCAAACAAAAGTTTAAATTAACTTCATTAATCTGTAATTTTCCAGTCGTTTGAAGTTTAAGTGTTACATTCAGCGGTTGATCCCATCGGTATACTGCGGACTGTTGCGAAAACTACTGAACTACTTGACGATAGGGTCAACTCGACAGGGGTAGGCCCTGTCGAGTTTTGCACGTTATCACTGGTCGAAAAGTAAATAAAAGTCAGTAATTTAAACAACTCGCATTGTTGTTTTTATCTTTATATTTAATATTGTTTTACTCTTCATTATATTAATTAAATTGAGTTTAATAATATCGGGCACTTTTTCGTACGACTTTGGTGCCAATAGAAGCGTTTTTTTTATATAACGCATACTATCACACCCATATTTCCCAAAGAGTTAGGCACAGTAGTAGGTAACCATAAGTAAGTACACTCACTTATCGCGAATCACGCTTAAGTCACACGTTAGCGTGGGCGAGTCGGTTGCCATGAATCACCATTACCCAACCAAGGAATCTAAACTCAGGAACTTGAGCTCAGCAGTAACGCTTGCCGTTGACCATCCTGGCCCATCTGCCTTGATGCATCCTTTTCCATGGATGGGAAATCATCAAATGACTCCTCCCTCTCTGGGGGGAGCAGAAGGGAGTGTCAGACTCTTACTGACTAAAACCCATTCGTGTTCCTCCTAATGCCTTTTGCGTTCCACGGCTGCGGTGACTTTTTCAAACGATTTCCGATACCCTGGCAGAGCCTTGATGCATCCTGCAAGTGTAACTCAACCGATTTAGCTTTGTGGACTCGGCAACATTGGCCTTATCTCTCTTTTTTTAATGATCGGAAATCATCAAATTTTAATGACTCCTCCCACTCAGGCGAAGTGGAAGGGAATGTCAGACTCTTACTGGCTAAAGAAGAGAGAGAGAAATTGCCTTCCTAATGCTCGTTGCGTTCCAGGGCTGAGCTGTCTCATTCGAACAAATTCCGCAACTGTGTAACCTTTATTTTATCCTATTACTTATAGAGTTACGAATTCGATCGGTGAGTTTAATTTTTATATACTTACCACGGTCCGTTAGTTACTCTTCGGAAAACCTTCAGTTTCTGAGCCTCGCTCAAAACCTAAGCAAGAAAGGCAGGATATGTACATCGAAGATCGCGATCGCTTTAAGTAATAGAATCATCATCATCTGCCTAGCCTTTTCCCAACTATATTGGGGTCGGCTTCCAGTCAAACCAGATTCAGCTGAATACCAGTGTTTTATGTGGAGCGGCTGCCTACCAGACCTCCACAACTCATTAACTGGGTAACACGGTACATCTTGGCAAGACTGGAGTCAGATTTACTGTTTTCTGACAACCCGTAACGACCGCCAAAGATCGACCCATGCGGCTGTTATTATTTAGCCACGAGCTCCTTAGGTAATAGAATGTTTGCCCATAATAAGTGCCATCATGGACCAGTAGCTCTTATACTTAACTATGTCAAATATAAGTCTTAAAACTATCGATCATTTTATAATGCCTCTAATATTGACCAACTCTTTCACCTGGAGTTTACATAACGAGGTTGCGGTCGTCCTGTGTTATCAAATCCAGCTGAATATCAATATTTTACTTGGAACCTCCAAAATTCAATTACAACAGAATACCGGTATTCTGAGAACCGGATAGTACCTACCTATTCGACTTTCAGTATTCTGTAAAAACTGTTTTACATGAAACATACAGACACAAGTCCGTCCGTCTGTGTGTCAGTGGACTGTGTCTCAAGAACCGTAATAGGAAGATAGTTGAAATTAATAATAACAACAAATTAAATAAAAAGTGTTACGTGCGGCTAAAAGTGCCCAGAGCACTGGGCACTTTTTGCATTGACAGCGATTTGGATTATTTTTTTGATGCCCAATGATAAATTTTGTTTTTATACAAATTTCTTGACAATTAGTGTAGAAGTCTGCATGTATATAAAACTGAACATAAATAAATACAAAGCATTTGTTTTATTAAAAGTTAAAGGGGACTTCTATACAAGAACCGTGATTTATTCGGTTTTCGTTCCTTCGTGTGAGAGTCTGATTCGCACTTGGTCGGTTTTATAACATACGAGTTGCTGTGTAACAACATTTAGATATAAAAATATCAAATTTTTTAACGATCTCTAATTTCTGTCTTCCTCGAGAACAATCCATTGGTGAAAACAGCATGAAAATCGGTGCAGTAGTTTTTGAATTTATCGCGAATAGACAAGCAGACGCGGTGGAGGATTTAGTTTTATAATATGTAATGATCTAACCTTCTAGCAAATGATGCTCGCAATTTTTAGGCAAACAACACTACAGGTAAACTCGCAGTTCCACAAAAAATAATGAGGTCAATTTTAATTTAACCGAAATTAAGTACACCTCCATGTACCTACAGTTGACAACCCTGTCCCTTCAAACAAGCGTATATAACAGATGTAGAGATAATCTACCAGGGTTGTCATGCGGCTAGAAAAATGAGGAAGGGACGAGCCAATGACGCAGAAATGTGTCGGGCAGTCACATACATGTGCTATTGTGTGTACGACTTTATGTCGTTGACCCCTGGTCGGTTAGGGTGCGTTCATATTTCGAGCAAAAACAAACTTCTTTTTTTAAGAATGGGATATCATGAAATGACTTCTCTCGCTCTAGGTAAAGCAAACCCCTAGCAAACGCTTGGAGAAAAAAATAAAATAGTCTTCAAATTACAAAACAAGAAAATATTTAAATTTATAAAACCAGCCAAATTTGGGCGGACATTTACACGAAGGCGGAACCCTTCGTGTACCTACCATAAATCTAAACAAAAAAATTTTTTCTTAAACAAATTTTTAAGCATGTATATTATTAGTGTTAGTAACTAAAGGTAACTTTTTAAGTTACCATATTATTTATATAATACCATATTTTGTTCTCTTCAAGAATACGTAAATTCGGTTTTTAACGCACATGTGTTCACACCCTAACATAGGACATACGTACTAACAACGAACATCGTCCATACATTTTAGGCCTCGCTGGTTCCACAAAACGGTTGACTCGAATTAATTCTCGTTACCCAGGTATGAAGGGAATATAAATGAATAAAGAAGGTCGATGCTTGGGTATGGATGTTAATACAAGCCTTGGGCGGTCACACCGGGAAAAACACTGTGTGTTTGTTCTTTTTAACACCTGTTTTTGTAAAATCCTTTGCTAGTTTTGAAAGGAGAAGAAATCTATAGGGTCGAGTGTTGTACGTAAGGACAGCTTTACCTAGGGCCATTGTGTATGAAATACTAGCACTTCGTCCGCGCTGCAATTTTCTGAAGGACCCCTATTTTTTTCTAGTAATAAATATAGCCTATGTTGCTCAAGGATAATGTAGAATTCTAATGGTTAAAGAATTTATGAAATCGGTCAAGTAGTTTTTCAGTACATTCGTTATAAACATACAAATCTTTGCTCTTTCCAATATTAGTGTGAATATGACATCTATCTAAAATTTTATTTCACGGTTTGATTAAGTAAATGCTTCCAGATGAAACTAAGTCATACTCACATTTATTAATAGAAATTCGGTGATTACAGTACTTTTTTAGGGAAAGAAACCATTGTTGTACTAATTTTATCAATGTTAAACTTTAGCCAGAATCTATTTCTTAAATCTCAGAGCAATTTTAAAAAGTATTTTGTATACTGCCAAAAAATAAAAAGCTTAAAAATATCCCGAAAAACGAATCTTTTCGCCAAAATAGAAAACGATACTACTAACTCGATTGGTCAAACCGCTAGTTTAGCCTCCCGTATCTGTTTATTTTACCCCCAATATCGAGTAGAGCTTGAACAAACATCGTTACAAAAATGAAGGAAGCCAAAAACACGTACAGCCCGGTCAATCTGCAAATAGTCCAGCTATCTTGGACTCCCTGCCCCCTCTCATCGCCTTTTATTCTTTATGACAGAGGAGGTTTTAGTAAGGATCTCAGATATCTATGTTAGTTGGTCGCCTGTCGAGGACAGAGTAGCCAAATTGATTACACAAGATGGTTACGGATGACCAGATCTGTCACTGGGAACAAACAAATGCTAAAGCCCGCAGCTGCGACTAATCCTGATATTAACTACACTTATTTTTAGAGATATGTGGGAAGTTTATTGGAACGATGGTGTATCGAATCTAGGGTTGTCTATTTTTCAAAGTTTGGAATTCATACGTAAACAGATTGTGAGCGTCTAAACACTTAGGGAGCAGCCAGTCGATTCTGTAAATGAGCTTAAAGTGAGCTGTCTTTTCAATTGATGTTAGAAAAGGACTTATCTACACAAAACGAAGTAATCGATTTCCGACTTTAAATTATTTTCTTGTTGGAAATCGGTTACTTCGTTTTGTGTAGCTATACCTACGTCCTTTTCTTTTATTCTGATGACTGCAGAGAGATTGACAGCTTACATCAAGGTCAAGTTACTTAACCTTCGGTATGCCTGGTGGCAAAATGTTACGCGGTATGCCTGGTGGGTCTGTCAGACCCGACTTTAAAGTGACTATTTTTCGTACTAGTTGTGGTAACTAGTGTATCTGAACATACTTTCATATATACTAGGGGTATATGGTAGAGGGAAAAATAAAGAAAACAAATCCACCAAATCAACTAAATAAATTAAAAAATCATAATAAATGTTATGTTTTTAGCAAAAAACAGGCCTTTTTTACACTTATGTGTAAGAAAAAAAATCTCAACTAAACTTTAGAAAATAGGAGGCACAAGACAAAGACTATAGATAATGCTATAATAATCAATTCTTAATTGCAAAGTAATTAATTGCTGACTAGTTTGTTGATGTCTTTGTTACTCAAAAACCTACTACCGAATTAATTTTGATAAAATTATCCTTACTAAAAAAACCCATGACACATTGTACAAGGATCCCTAAACCCCAGCAAACGAAGTCACATCACAAGCAACCCACTTAACAGAAAACCACACGTATGATAAAATTCACATCAAATTAAATTTATTTTCGCTTCCCGCGTATGCTTTTATATAAATTTAAACTTGCCACAACGTCGCCTTAGTGCTTGAATGGCCAAACAACCATTGATCAAATTTTACAGGAGACATTTTTTTAAAGTTACGTATGGATATAATGAAAAGTTTACCAAAATCTTTTATGAATTAGAAACCTGACAAGTATTTTTTATATTATTGAAATAGTAATTAAAAATAATAATTGTAATACTGATTATTTTTAATTTTATTGTTGGAGGTTGGCCAAAATGTCGCCAACAAAATTATGTGTAAGGAGATTGAGCATAATGACATGGAGATAAAGCTCTAAAATGATGCGCAAGTATAGTGCTTGTTTGTCCAAACTGCCATCATAGACGCTATACAGTATGTTCAATTTTTATACAAGATTTTCTGTAACATGCGAATACAAGATTTGGCTTGGGAAATTTGTGGACAGACATACATACATTAATGGAAATTGAAACAGGTGTTTAGTAACCCATTTATACTAACATAATATTACACACAACACATACGGACCGCAATGATAACTCCTTCTTTAAGTCGGTTAAATAAAAATAGGTAGTTATTAGTTATTATTTTTGTAAGCAAACTTTTACCGTGACTTTGCCCGCATGGAAAACATTTATCACAACTTCTACAACCTGATCACGTCTTACATGCGAAAAGGTAACAATCAACCTGTATATAACATACAAGTAACTTCAAACACTAAAATAAAAGAAAGTCAATAAAATTCCAACGTACCTTTCCAAATCCGAAACCCTCAATTTACAATCCTTTTTCTTCGTTGTTACTGACATTTTAAACTACTATAACTGCATAAAAACAATATAATTCAGAATTTTGTCTTAGAAACCACGCCATCTCGATAACGAAACAAATAATAGCCAAAACAATATGGCGTCGGAATGCTTGACCGTGATTGGTCGGTCGACGGAGGTTGGACAAACAAGAACAGAGACTGATATTTGAATGCGTACATTTGAGCATAATTTGGAGTTTGACTATTCAAGCACTTAAAACAGTTTTTATAAGGGAGTTTGGATATTTTATTTTTGCTAATAGTGCAAATTACATCCAACAAAATTAAAAAATATATACATTAAAAAGCGTGTAATAAGGGTTGCTATAGTTTGATATAAAAAAGTCTATTTTGGTAAAGTTGGTCGTTTGGCCATTCAAGCACTAGGGCAGCGACAAGCTTTCATTTCGCCATGGAAGCGGGGAGGCTTTCGAGGTACCGCAAACCACATTGCTAACAGGCTTTTCCACTTGATTGAGCATACGTGACAAATGCCACTCAATTCACTGCTACCAATCTTAATATGGGCACGTTGAAACGTTTTGAGAATTTGGTAATGGTTTGGGGTTGTAGGCTTTTTATTTTGGGGGTGGTAAGTTATTTCATTGGGTTATAATTTTTGGTTTGTTTGGTGTGCTTATCTTGCTAGTAAAATGTGTCACAAGGTCTGAGTAATAGAGTTGAAAGAAGGTCTCCTCACGAATTTTTTCGTTACTTTAATCGGTTATTTCACGTCGTCGGTTTAAACATTTCCTACGTACTACACAAATCACGTTTGCGTTAACAACATCCATTTGTTACTCATGGATTTTTATACGATGTATATAGTAATTCTCCTTGTTAATATCGTCAACGGAGACCCTATGACATCATTTCCTAGCCATGGCAGCTATGTTAGGGCCACCAACACGTCGGAACGTGTTGAAAATTTGGTAATATGTTTTACGCATTTTCTTTCGGGGGTGTTATTTTATAGACTAAAACTGTTCAGTAAGTGGTACGTATTTTTTTACTTTCAGACTGAATGAATAGAATAATTATAGTACTCTTAATTAGGTACACCATCATCATAACAACCGAAAAACGTCCACTGCTGGACATAAGCCTCTCCCAAAGGGGTTTGCCATAATCGCCATACTGGCAGTCGGGTTGACGATCGCAGTGTATGGTGTTGCGTTTTACAGAGAACGCTGCTGCTCATTCTCTGATGAGTCCCTTAGTCGACTTTTACGACACCTATGCGAAGTGATGGGATGGTATTATTTTTATACGACGCCATACAGCACCAGCCGACACCATACCGCATATATACACCAAAGTTACAGAAAATATAGAAGCAGAAAATTAATATATTGACTTCCAGATAAACGAGGGACAGTAAAAGAGAGTCTTAAGATGAGATACAAAATCACTTCTTACGATTTTTTGCTGCAGAAGACAACCTCGCATGATTACTATTATTTTGATTATTTACTATTGAGAGGCATATGTTTGAGGAGCTTTGTGGCTAGATTATTAGCCGCATGGGTCGATCTTCAAGGTTAAGCAACGCTTGCCAAGGTTGGACTGTGCATGGATGACTATCTTAACATACCGAGTTTCCTCCGTGCCTCTGAAAGCACGTTAAGCCGTTAGTGCCGGCTGTCATTTGTAGATCTTTGGCAGTCGTTACGGATAATCAGAAGCCAGTAAATCTGACTCCAGTCTTGCCATAAAGTACCGTATTACCCAGTTAATGGGTTGTGGAGGACTGGTAGGCAGCCGCTCCACGTAAAATTCTAGTATTCAGCTAAATCCGGCTTGACTGGAAGCCGACCCCAATATAGTTGGGAAAAGGCTAGGCAGATGATGTTGAGGCACAACTTTTTTTGACCACTATCTCACCTGATGGTAGGTGTGCGATCGAAGATGGAGTACGGTTGCCTAGCCCTGTACACCCGAAAAAAAAGTAACGTAATCCATTTAATCCTATTCTATTACTGTTCCTATTCTACTTACTCCGTAAATTCGTTAATACTGCTAATCAATCTATATGACAATAGTGGCTTTTGAAGAATAAAAATATTCTTACATTCTGTTAATGCAAAACTACACTTCAGTGCAAAAGTTTTGTCCATCTCTTTTTAAAAGCATTCATTTTCTTTCGAGTGAATAAGAACTACTATCTTACCTCCACCAGTAAGTGAATACATAAGTTTTGCGGACTTTGTTGTTGAAGAATTTTTTCGATAGAGTCACCGCGGCCATGGAACACAAAGGAGGAACACGAAAGGTTTTAGTCAGTAAGAGTCTGACACTCCCTGCTGCTCCGCCCAGAGCAAAAGGAGTCATTTGATGATTTCACATCCTTTAAAAAAACATTTAGTCGATACCAAGAAATACTCTTTCTAAAATGTTAATGGTCCACCCAACTAGCATCAAAGCGTTAATAAAACCTATATAAGACTCGTATATCAGTTCCATTTGAGTATAAAAATGTTAACGCATACCTGTGCAACAGAGTTAGAGCATGCTCTAACTCACTTATAACCACGAAAGAGGCCCACAGTTTTACAGGTAAAAGTTATAGAAAGCCTATAGTACGGTGTCACAAAGATATTAAAGCTGCACAAGAGCGCTTATTCATCGCCAGCTACTACTTTGATCTGTATTACCGTTGTAAAATAGAGTTGGTAAACGCTAAAGGTGCTATAAATCCTATAGTAAGGTGTCAAAAAGATCTTAAAGCTCCACAAGAGCGTTTATTCATCGTCAGCTACTACTTTAACCGGTATTACCGCGTTAGTGAGCACTACAGGTGGTAAAAGCGCACGTCAAGATAAAAAAAGCCTGTAATCTTACTAAAATTAAATCTGTTCGTAATGGAAGTGTTATGTCATCCATTATTCAACACAGCAGAATAATATTATGGAATATTATGTTATTTAAGTATGTGAAGTGAAAAATGACTGCCCTTATGATTTCACAGTAAATGTATACCATGTTTCTCATCTCAATTTTAACGCGCCTAGGATTTATTAAAGATTTAAAAGAAAAATTATGATAATAAAATAGGTACCTCAAGCTAAACATTACTATTCATTCCTGCTTCTTGAGCAGTGGTATGTAAAATTAAGTGGCATTCATGGAATGCTTCAAATAATGTAAGAAATTTTGTTTATTGTAGTCAAATGTTGAATAACTCGAAATAATATTAATTGTTAGGTTACCAAAACAATGGCGAACTTTACAAAAGTGAGGCTAGTGTTAATAACGACCCATACTTGCGTTGTTTGACACCAATACCTTTAGAACGTCTGTAAAAGAGGACTGCCTAACACAATAAGCTTTAGTTAAACCCTTTATTACAGGTTAAACCTAGATAGAGGATTGACACCTTTAGTTTCTCGTGTTATTAAACTCTCGATAAACTCTATTTTATAGCTTATGACTGCAATAAAAGTCAATATAGCACCTTAAGTGGTATAAAAGAGTTCATTGCAATAATTATACAACAATAAGTGTTAAGAGGTGTCGGCGAACACTTTTATAAAGACTTGGGTGTCACAAAAA
This sequence comes from Lacanobia oleracea, assembly GCA_950371165.1. NCBI lineage: Eukaryota > Metazoa > Arthropoda > Insecta > Lepidoptera > Noctuidae > Lacanobia > Lacanobia oleracea. Next base: position 3,821,696 of record OX493406.1, on the reverse strand, counting down.
GGTTAAAGCTAGAACGTATTAAGTATACTTGCTGCTACTAGCGCCATTATAACTCTCAAAGCTATATTACATCGTCCATTAACGCTATAGTGCTGCGATTGGGGCTAAAACTTGTTTGTTAACTCCTCTATATCGTCTTTAGTAATAACTGAGATAATTATAACCCTGTTATATTACTTAAAGTCATAAAAAAGCCTGTAACTGACACCAAAATGTTAGTTGGGCATGGTGGACATACCATCCATACGAGATTTGGGAATACTTTCATGATGCTAAGAGCTAAGAAGTGGAATTCCCTAACTGTTTTTCCTTGTCCAACCAAGACATTAGTGACCAGGTTACTTATAGGCAAGCGTGGTGTAACGTCGAATGTTTTACTCAAATTGAATTTTTATTTCGACGTTGTGATTTTAATTGAATTGAAATCTTGACATTGCTATTTTGAATTAAAATTAAATTTTGACATTATTTGCAATTCGATTTAAATTATGACATGGCAATTTTGAAGATAACTTAATTTTTCATTTTAATTTGTTCAATTAAGGTTTTGTACGCCATAAATGGCAAAACATGTAGCAACCTCATCATTATTTATAAGAATATAGGTCTTAAAATAAATAATGATTATTTTGATTTATATTAATTCATAGTTGTATGTTTAAGTTAAGTTAGCTTAGTTTATTTTAAGTTTCCTTCTTTGTCTCTTTACACACTGTGTTTACGTATCTTATCCCACTCTCCTGTCGCAGGTCTGCTGGAAGAAATTTTATATGAAATAAGCAGTACCTTTGTGCTCTTCTCACTGTATAGTATTCGTTTTTTTAAGTATATTGTGTGTACATAAATAAATAAATAAATGATGCTGTACTCATGTTTTACAAAATAAATATATCTATCATCATAGCTTTCCATACGGTGAGAATTTGGTCAAACGCCTATCAATAATAATAATAATAAAAAAAATAATATTCTGCAACAGTCCTGCTCCAACCGGGGATTGTCTTTGGGTATACTTTCACAGTGCATACAGGGATAATCGTCGGTTGGTGTCCCATTCCATTTGAAATGTCTAAAGAGGCCTCTGCGAGTTGGCTTCGGCCCGTCGTACGCCTACTTAAGGACCGGGTCTCTAGGAAGAGGACCCGAGAAAGTAAAAAAATAAAACAAAAACATTTTTACATAAATTGATGGCTATCTAATCTGTAGAACGATTTTAAATGAAAACATGGAAACCTATAAGGAAACACGAACATATAAAAATAAACATCAGCGGTTGCAACCTTATAGTGGCGTCAGTTCGGTGTCAAAACATAACCCTCGAATATCAATGGTTTAGACCTTTTGACACCATAACAGCCGCAGAATATTGTGTTCTGTCATACCACAACGCATAAAATATGCAGTGCGGTAAAATGGCCTGTGTGTTTGGCAAAATTCTACAACAGTACGTGATGAAGCCTGGTATGGAATATGATGCATGCTTTGATGTTTGACATACAAAACCCCCAATACTTGCTTTTTAGGGTTCTGTACCCAAAGGGTAACCAACGGAACTCTATAACTAAGCCTCCGCTGTCCGTCCGTCCGTCTGACTGTCTGTATCTCAACCGTAATCGTAGATTTTGTCTCTGTCATCTCTGACATAGACTAGAGTCAAGAGCAAACCCATCATTAATTAATAAAAACAAAAGTTGAACGCGACAGTTGAAATTTTTGAGTTTGTGTATTTCTATTGCCGCTATAACAACAAATAATAAAAATTAAGGTTCATGGTACGGGACCTTCGTGTGCGAGTCAAACTCGCACTTGGCCGGTTTGTTTTTGGTTTTTGTTACGGCTTTATATTGTTACGGTTTTTGTTCATGTGCGAGTCGCGAGATCACGGTTTTATTTAATTACTGGCCCTTATTGTAGGATGAGAAATCATCAATTGATTACTCCCGCTCTGGGTAGAGCGGGGAAGAGTGTCCGACTCCTGATCAAAAGCAAAGTGAACCGCAGTCTGGTTTATGCTATGTAGTTGTGGCGACACTTATATAACGCCTGTGTCCAGCAGCGTCTTTTGGTTGTAAATGATTATTATATTCATTGTAATAGACTCATCTCTATGAAATAGGACTTAAAGGGCACTCAAAAATGTGGGTTTGCTAATTAAAGCCCCTGACTCAACCTTCGGGAAATCTAAGCTACAAATCATACTTATTCACAAACTCCAGGTTTTAGACCCAAACAGTAGCGGCCATAAACAAAAAGAGGAAAAATATAAAAAGGTACATAATGAAAATAATAAAATAGATAATGGCAGAACCTGGTTATTTAACTTCCCTTTACGAGTTGTCGTTAGACATTAAATTTATTTTTTATACACCATTAAGTCGTGTAACTACACCTAGTGGTGTATTTTTATTTCGTCGCCTGGTAAATTTTAGAATTAATGATTATGATTGACTCAGCAACTTTTTGTAGTATTTCTTTTTTTTTGTTTTGAAAATTATTATTGACTTGCAAATACAATTCCTTTGAGAGAACTCTGATTTGATTAGTTTCAAAATATTAAATTAAATAAAAAATAAATTACTACATATTAGGGGAGAAGGAGGCACATTAGCACATTTTTCATATTTAGACTCATAAAAAATCAACTGTAAAGAGAAATTTAAAAGACATATTTTTCTTAGGTTCCTTACTCCTTTGTTAATATAAAAATGATGAAATGTTTGAATTTGTTGAAAACGTTAAAGAGAAAAATGTGTTTTTTTTTTTAACTCATATTTGTTCTTATCTGCCTCCCCATGGGCGCACATTTGGATCGACATGGGGCAGTTTTGAAAAATGGGTTAATAACCAGAAAATACAACAAAAATTAAACGATAAATTCAAAAACTACTGCATCGACGTTCATGCTGTTTTCACCAGTTATTATACTTTAAATACTAAGGGGCTGTTTGTTAATTATTTCTCAAAACACCAACCAGTTTTACAACCAGTACTACAAAACAGGTAGACAGCAAGTTGGTTACCTACATTATCAAATCAAATCAAATTCTGAACACCAACAAAATTATATACCAAATTCCCCAAAAACTACTCACTCTTGCCCCAAGACCACAACTCATCTCCAACCCTGCACTACGACATATCCAACACAACCCTTGCAATTTCACCTTCCCTCTACCCCATAAAGACTCTCGAAAGTCATTACCCGGATAAGTTACCGGTAACCGTAACTACATTTACCGTTATACCAGGTAAATTAAATTCCTGTTTCTTGCTTATATAACAAGTTGGGTGATATATTGTCGCTTGAAGCTACAGTGTATGTAATCTTGTTGGCTTGAATAATCTTAGAGAGGGGTTAGTGTAGTTCGTGGGGTATTTTGATTGCATACCTATTAAGAGTTTGATGGAATGTTATGGGGATATATTTTTGACAGACTTCAAAAAATCCGGCCAAGTGCATATCGGACTCGCACACAAAGGGTCCTGTACCATCAACCTTCATTTTTATTATTTGTTGTTATAGCGGCAATAAATTTACAAAATCTGTGAAAATTTCAGCTCTCTACCTATTACGGTTCTTGAGATACAGCTCGCTGACAGACAGACGGACGGATGGACAGCGGAGGCTTAGTAATAGGGTTTTTTTGGTTACCCTTCGGGTACGGAACCCTACAAAGGAAGAGGTTCTCAATTTGATTGTACTGTTTATTAACAGGCACGCGTTTGACCACAATCTCACCTGATGGTAAGCCTTGATGTGATCGAAGATGGAGCACGCTTGCCTAGAAGTAACCTATTCACTCTTGACTTAAAGACTCCCAGGTCGTAGCTATCGGGAAACACAGATTGTGGCAGGGAATTCCACTCCATAGCTGTACGCAGTATGAAAGTGTTCCCAAAATGTTTTGTGCGTGTGGGAACACATTCATGGATATCTTATACTTTTGCTACTAAACTTAAAACACAGAGGAGCAATAGATCTATTGTGAGAGAAAACAGGCCCACCATGATTTCTGCCTCTCAAGTTCGGCAATTCTTAAGGCTAGGTCGTTAAGCTTGTCGATTCACTTTTAGTATCAAAGCACGTCTCTTTGCCGTCGTTACCAACAGGTTTGACGGACCTTTTATGCTGCACTGACAGGCTTTACATGTACCCATGAATCAGTCACGGGGGGGAGGGGTATAATTTGTTTACATTTTTATTATAATTTGAATTATATAAAATATTGTTACTATTTTAATTGACGTTTTCTTTTAATTTATTGACATTTTTACAGCTACTATAATAAATACTTAAGTAATTAATAATAAATACTTAAGTAGTTATACAGAGTTGATACGACAGAGGGGCATTAAATTAAACTACGTATACTATACGTGTACAGTATTAATTCGATACGGTACAAAAACAAAAAGCGCCATAAATGAGAAAATATTTTTTTCAAACAAACTAAATAGCTTGCAAATCCGAATAAAACGCAACCACCCTTTGTAAAAAAAAAGACACTGACCTTAGATACCGCTAGGTAACAAAGCGGCAACGTCGCGCGCGCGCCGGAGCGCGGTGTGCGGTATCTCGTGTGCTCGGTGGGGGCCGGGCCGGGGTGGCGGCCGGCGACTTAGGCCTCCGCTGGGCTCCGCTCGCACTGGCTTTTATGTTAGGTAACGTTTCGAAGTACGCGCACAAAAACAAACACACAATTTTTTTTAATTTTCGATGTGTCCTCCATTCACATTGATGCACAAATTATACCGACGGAGAATATTGTTATTTATTTTTCTAATTAGATCACTGTCCGTCGCTAAGCACTTTAATTTGTGAAATGCTAAAATAATCCTATTTTTTAACTCATCAATAATTTTATTTACCTCTGAGGCATACACTTCACCCTTAATGTAACCCCACAAAAAGAAATCCATGGGAGTGAGGTCCGGAGATACTAATACTAAATAATAATAATCCCAAGTTACGTGTCCTATCACCATAAAAAACAGCCAATCACAAAAAAAACACTAATACTAAATAATAATAATCCCAAGTTACGTGTCCTCTCACAATAACAAAATAAAATTACAATTGTTTGCGCGCGAAGTCCACAAACCGTACGTTCCGAAAAACAAGCGTCGGCGCACTGCTGAGGGACTTACCGATCGCAAAAAACAAGGATGCAACAAACTGACCTATCTCTATTTCTTTCGCTCGCTTTATGTTAGTCGCTTTCGTAGTGAAAGTGCAAGTGTGTGTGTATTGATTGCTTCCTTGTTTGCATTGCCAATTTTTAGTGAATGTCCTTCGACATGCGTCAGAGCGGCAACAACGCATCGTAGATTTATCGTTGTAAGGTGCATGACCTATGCTTAGACGATAATCAACTGTTAGAAAAGATACATCGTGTTCAAACCGTGCAAAAACTTTAAAAATCATTTGCGACTAAACTACTGCTCCTAATTAATTTATTTTTGGTACAGAGCTTGAAAATGGTACCTAGTATAGGCAGTTTAAAGGAAAGCCCCTCTGTCGTATCAACGTTGTATACACTAATTAACACGAAATTATGTACAAACGCGTATAAAAACAAAATTAATCATTAGGCATCAAAAAATAATGGCAAGTGCCCAGAACACTGGCAGCATTGCCGCGTTGAATGGCAATGCTGATTTTTTGGCCGAAAAAAAGCCCAGAATTTACATTTTTAATTTTATAAATCAACTGACAATTTAATTTATATCCATTTTTTTATTTTAATTTTATTCCTTGAAATTTTAAATTATTGTAACTGCTATTCATTAATTACTTTTTAATAACTTAATTTTATTTATTGAAAAACAATATTTATCAAATTTGTCAAGTTTTAAACTAAAAAGTACAAAAAGAGACCTTCAATTCATATTTATAAAAGTATTTAAACTAACATAATGTTAAGCGTTACTAACACTTACTGTGGACCAAAAGTTTTCTTTTTAGAATAAAATAAATATATTATATTGTACAACGTGTAACAGAATAAACGCAATACATCTCAAGGGGTCATTGTACCATCAATATGAACAACTTTAACTGTGGGCCCAATCCCGAAATCGCGAAAAATATTCAGCTGTCCAGTACATTTTGTCGAGTTATACGCACATAAATGTATGTGGGCGCCTTTTTTTTTCCGCGATTTCAAATTTGGTCCCGTAGTGCTAGTTGTTCAAAATAATGTGTTCAATGACCCTTTAAGAGGTATGGCATTTATTCTGTAACAGGTTGTATAAATAGATATTTATTTCAACTAGACGTTATACCAATAAGAAAGAAATGTATTCTTGTCGGAAAGATATTCAAGATGAGCTTCAGTAAACAAAAGATGAACTTAGTTCAGAAAACAATAGTATTTTGCTCCAACACCATTAAGAATTCGATACCGTCGTCAGTATCGAATGTCTTCCCGTGGGCTTTGCAACGTAGCCAAACAGACTTGGAAAACAAGCTAGATGGATGAAAAGCAGGTTCTCAGAGGTATGAGGTAGATTTACATCTATCAAAGAAAATATGTAAGAATATTGTTAGGAAATTATTATAAAAAAGAAGTCAGTGATAGCGTGACTGTTGGTAGGGCGAAATGGAAGAGGAAAACATTATGTGCCGACCGCTAAATGACGTGTTGAGATTTTCTCGTATTTACATCAATAGTAAATACGAGAACACCTCACCGATTGTCTGAAGAAAAGATGATTCCGAGCTAAGGCAGGCACGTTAAAGCCGGTGGTCCCGGTCGCAAAATAGCGGTCGTCAAATAAACCATGTCAGAGGCCCTTGAGGCGGTTTAAAAACTCTGACACTAGGGTGTGTGGGGTCGTTAGACCTTACTGCCCACACGATAAGAAGAAGAAATAGACCCAATTTTCAGACATCAACAGCCTGAGGGTCTTTAAGTAAAGAGTGAACATAATATTGTAGGCGAGCGTGATTCATATACCATATTTTCTTCTTTGAAGTTGAAGATATGGTATAATATATCAGACGAGATTCTGGCCAAATGCGAGCTTATCAATAATAATAAAAAAATAACCGGTCAACAGCGAGTCGGACTCGTGCACAGAGGGTTCCGTACCATTCGTGAAATGTTTTTAAATTTTCATCAGCGAGGCTTATATTCGTCAGAGAATTTTAACACTGCGGTGTTTATTGCAGTTTTAGATCAGCTACATCTCTTGACCGATAGTGGAACTAATTTAATTTCTTTTATGATTTCTGAAAAAGTGTGATATTTAGAGACATCGTTTTTTTTCCTATAATCCTTACATACATTAATTTCAATAACATAGAATAATTTCAACGTTTTCTCTATGCAAACTTTGGAGATAAGAGTGGTAATTTTATTACATTTTTCGTTAAAAGTCGAAAACCATGCGGCCAAAAAAAAAGACAATTGAGAATGTGCAAATAGCGTTCTTCCATATATGATACCTCACATGCCCCACTAAATTTTTAAGAACCCCATTCAGTACCTGTTGCATAACAAAATTTATACATTTTTACTTTTTTCTTATTTGAAAACGTGATCTAAAACTATTCGAAATTTCAAGTTTGTGTTGTGACAGTCGGACAGACTTGTCACATCATAAGGGTTCCTTTTTACCATTTTGGTACGAAACCCTAATAATTATTTAAATTATACATACGTAGTAGTTTTTATTTCAGAGTTCCTGTTCACTACTCTCCATTTGGTGGTGATCTAAATTACAGGCCTCGGCTTAGTTTAGGCACCAGTCTCCCACAAATAAAATATTTTTTTAATTACTACCTATGACATTTCTAATAATACTTACCTACCTAGTTAAGTCATCATGATCGGAGATAAGTTCCTTTATTTTGTTAGTATTAAATTATTCATATTTTGTTTTATATATGGATGAGAAAAATAAACGATTATTATTATATTATTATTTTACCTCTTTACAAGTCTTCTTCTTTATAACCCAATAACAGTTCAACATTCATGCTTAAAACAATTCCTGTCACAGAAATTCGGAGCACCAAATAGTTATAGTGGTAATACGACCCCGGATTAACTCTTTCACGAGCAGTATTACTACCACTTAAATGTTTATGATTCTAAACTTTAAAGGAAATTTATCACCCACTTGACTGAAATGCAGGTCCCTTAAAAAATACTTAAGCATTCTGATATTTTATTTTTAAGATCGTAAAAAGGAATTTCTATTACACTGGCTATGAGCCAATTCAGTCACTTTTTCTTGAGGAGACTGATCGGAAGTGTGGTCAGTAAATCTCATTTTACTGATTGATGGACTCAAATAAAAACGACCAAACACAAAAGCTGATATTAGATTGAATCTATTATACTAATTTAATAAAGCTGATGAGTTTATTCGTTTATTTTGTTGAACGCGCTAATCTGAGGAACTACTGTTTCGAATTGAAAAATTATTTTAGTGTTGGATAACCCATTTAACGAGAAAGCTTATAGGCTAAAAAATTTATACGACCAATAGGAGCCAACCATCAATGAAATATGTGACGCATACGAAGTTCCGCGGATTAGCTAGTACCAGATTACATTTGATAAGCTTCCTGGCAGACCCTAGCGATGATGGCGGGAGAAGCTTGAGGCCAGTCGACACGAGTCCATACTTGCCCAAGCTATGGGGGGAAAGAAGAAAAGAAGACTTTTGCTCTGCAGAAGGACAGAACAGGATCAGAATATATAAAAATAAAGCTTCCGGCGTTCAGTGTAAATATAATTTAAATTATGAATGTTAAAGTCTGTTTGTGTAGATGTTTGTTTGTCAATCACTATCAATGATACAAATAACATGAGTTCAGCAACCGTTGTATGAAAATGAATCGATGGAATTTCGAACACGGGTAAACGATGGCCTAGGTTAGGAAATACTATACTTTTTGTCCTGGTATTACGTTCTCACAATAAGCCTCATCAGACGGCTTAAATTCACTCAAAGGACAATCGAAAGGGCAAATACTTGGAGGTTTTTTGCGTGATCAAATCAGGAATAATGATGTCCGCAAGAGAACCATGGTTACCGACACAGCACGAAGGATTGCCATACTGAAGTGACAGTGGGCAGGGCACATTGCTCGCAGAACAGATGGTCAATGGGGCTGAAAGGTTCTGGCGTGACGACTGCGTACAGAAAGACGCAGTGTAGGAAGGCCTCCCACAAGGTTGACCGATGACCAGGTGAAAGTCACGGGTCATGGGAAGCGAGGCACACAGGATTGGTTGTTGTGGCAACACTTCGGAGAGGCTGTTTACCTTTCGGCTGATATAATGATAATGATTACGTTCCACTTGGCTAATTTCCGTCAAAAGTAACACCAGGCGAAGCCCCTGGTAACAGCTAGTATTAAATAAGCTTCCAGAGTCCCCGCCGTAAAGTAAATAATAATTTCAACAAAATTAAATCTTTATTTACTTATCAATTAAATATAAACGTCGGTAATGGCCCCAAATCTAAATAACTCTCTTAATGGTCGTCAAAGAGGAACATCAAAGTAATATTTCATATAGTCCGCGGATCATCAAAGTTTTACTGAACTTGATAAATACTTTGGTCACAAAAATCAAAATAAAACTGCTATTTAGAAGCTGGTAGGATAAAATTATTATTATGTCGATATCTGATTACACAGAAATACCTGCTCAGGTGCCACCCGCGTTATTACTATTTAATTGTTCAGGGTTCTCTGGGTATCAGGTTTATTTTCTCATTTTATCGATAGCTTAAAGGATTAGACGGAACCAATAACACAACCCGTTAGAGCCAACTAGCGCAGTCTCATAAATAATCATTCCTCCACCAACTAATATCATCATCTGCCTAGCCTTTTCTCAACGATATTGGAGTCCGTTCCCAGTTGACCCTAATATAGTTGACCAAATTTAACTGAATACCAGTATTTTACGTGGAGCGGCTGCCTACCAGACCTCCGCAACCTAGTAACTGGGTTACACGGTACTTCTAATCAACAATCCGAAACGACTGCCAAAAATCTACAACGGGACCAACGCTGAACGTACTTTCCAAGGCACAGAGGAGTCCTGGTATATTAAGATGGTCACCGATCCACAGACCGACCTGGCAAGCGTTGCTAAACCTTGAGAATTGGTCCGTAAATTTGTTTTAATTAACCCACAATCTCCTACTCAAAAAACTAATATAAAAGGAGATAAAAAAAACATAGACAATTCAATACACAAAATAACTTCACGGATAAGTCGTGAACACATGATCACATGTTTCACAAAAAAATACACAACAAACTGAGTGTGTACTCACCACATACATGAAGGTACACGTACGTGTTAGCAATGTGTGTTCAACCTAGGATTACTGTAAGCCTTATTTAATTTATTTTTATCTACAATTCGCTGAGTTTTTTTGTAGTCGAGAGAGAGCACGTATGTGTAATTTGTTTATATGTTTCAGTTATATTTTTGGTGGGTTCTCTTTTAGGGTGCGGTGGGAAATGAAATTGGAAAAATACCGTTTATCACCGTGCAGCAGAATAAACAAAAGAAGAAATAGAAGAGGGGTCATTGTAAGCGCCGCAACGTTAAGGCTTGTATACGTGCCAATGACCTTGTGCATACAAACGGAGCTAACTAGACCTCTATGCACCGCTGCGCTACCCGTTTTTTTTTTATAATAAAAATAAAACAATATTTAAAAAAAGTAACAAAACCAAATTATTTTCTTTTGTATTGCAAAACAGTAGATATTTTTGTTTTAGTCTTTTGTTATAAATGAAGGAGTAAAATGGTTTCATCTCAACGATTTGGAGGTGATTAAGTGATTTTTTTTCTTATGATAAATAAATTCGTGTTTTTGAAAAACCGTTGTTCCTACTCAGGAATCGAACAACTTGATTTTGAAATAAAAAAACCTGTATTATTTCACCACTCGAAAGTGTACCATTCGAAAGTGTAGCTAATAAGAAGCCGAGGTCGGCGGCGCGCTGCGATCCCAGCGCGCCTCAAAGAGATGTCAGCGTGGAAGACGGGGCCCGCTAGGGCAGGTGCCTGCTGGGGCTGCGGAGTCAGTAAGAGTCTGACACTCCCTCTTGCTTTACCCAGAGCGGGAGGAGTCATTTGATGATTCCCATCCTTAAAAAAAAAAAGCTAATAAGAATCAAATTCTGGGAAGTCATAACATATGCCAAACTAAAGGAAAGCTCTCAGTTTTCATCAAAGTTAGAGTGAACAGACTCCTTCTGGGTAAGCTCACTCCATCGTAGACTATGTCTCTATCATCTCTGACCTACACTGGGCCCGATTTTGATGAAAACTAAAACTGCATTATTAGATTAAAAAAAAAAAAAATCAGCTATGGTTAGATTAGACAGGTAGATTTGACCAGAAATTTTAAAACTAATTTCTTAAAAATGGGACCAGCTGTATGTCACTGGGTTTTTCCAAACAGTTTAGATAAAAAAAAAACGCGCAAGATTTCAATGGCTCGATATGACACAGATCTATTGTAAACTATAAAATGTGTTCGGGATGTTAAAATGTATTTTAGGCATGAGCCTGAATGTATTTCAGGCTTTTATCATCCCATCATTGTTATCACCATGAGGTGATAACAATGATTCGGTGACATATTTAAAGGAGGTTATAGGAGCTGGGACTCACTAGCATTATGCACGTAAAAATTAATGTCACATTGCGTGACAAATTGTATCAACCGCGCGTTATCTAGCTATGATGAGTTTTAAGCGCTTCCCTTTCACCAGCTAGGACCAAAGGAATGTCACTAACGAAAAGCTGGCCTGTACACCTGCTTTTAATAACATTTTATAAATTCTCTGCCACCTTAAGTCACCTTAAGTCAGGACAGAACTATCCTAAATCACAAGGAGCAAACACCCGAATACCAGAACACGATTCCTCTCGACATAAATTACAAAATTCCAGCTAGTACATTGACGTCGTTCACCTATGCGCTTTAATTTTCAACCCTCGGGCCATTCCTTCTAATTATACTACAGAGCTAGGAAAGGCTTCGTCGGCCTGCGTCGCCTTCTGCGACTGAATAGGTGCAGCCTGCGAATGGTGGCGGGGACCATCACCGGGCACTGCTCATTAAACAAACATTTATACATCATAGGTATTACGGACAGTCCTCTATGCAGAGCATGCATGGAACAGGAGGAAACTGTATCGCATGTACTCCTCGAGTGCACAGGCGTTACCGAAATACGGAACCAAACGATAGGAACACAGAACTCGCTCACAGACATCTTGAACACACCGGGTAAACTGATCTGCTTCTGGAGGGAAGTTGGCTGGTTGGACTAATTGGCCGCCATGGCTCACGCACAATGGTCCAACATCAGGACTAAGTGCGGAAACCATATCCTGATAGATAGATAGATAGAAGGCTTCGTCGGCAACTGCTAGAAACGGCACTCATGTTAAAACAGCCTAAACAAAGTTATTTATTCATATTGCACACAATTTAAACACAGTTACAGACTATGCTTAACTTGCTGAACTCCAAATGGCAGCCGGGACCGTATTTTAATTTGAAAAAAAGGAACAAATAAAATACAATTTGAAACCTATCATATTCTACGCCTTAATAATTTGTAGATAAGTAGTATTATAATTTCTTCGGATATTATTAATACTTTCATGTATTACCGTCGTTTTATCGGAAAAACACCATAAATTAATTTTATTTACATTTAAAAACTTATTAAGACTACCTGTAGTACTGTCTTTACTCCTTTAAATCCTTCTTAAAGTAATTTTTAGTATGTACATTTTAATAAAGATAAAGAAAGAATAGTATTTATTTAGCACATACTCGTACATGAAGCACGCATAGTACATAAAAAATAAATAATGGTAGGTAAGCCAAAAACTAAGAGTATGTCTCACGGCTGCACTAAAAAGGTTCATTTCAGCAATATGTCAGTCTGAGCCTGAGACTGTCTGACGCTGGTTTTGATGATTCTATTCCTCTACTAGCTTAATCATTTCATACATTGTTGTTGCCACGAACTCCTGCCGGAACGACAGTTCCGTGCTCTGTAGATTATACCCACCTTTAATTAAATCGGGGTAGATAAATTCCCGGCTCACTAAGTGTAAGGCAGTTCGGTTAGTGTACGCTTATGGTTTAATTTGATGTTGCGAGTGTTGGATTGTCGTGTCGTTTCTTAGAAGAGGTTTGTGTTGTCTGGTTTACAGTTTCTTATTGTTGTTCTTGTGTCTTCTACTATGTTGGTAACTTGTTTTTGTCCGCTACTTGGTACGATCATAACCCGTTTTTTCCGTTCTTGTAGTAAATTCAGGAAATCATCTCTTGATGCTCCCCTACGGAGTGTATTAATCTCTTGTTGAAATATATTCCTAGTAACATGAACAGGCTGTCATCTAAACTATGACAGCAGTAGATAATACCATTGAGAAAGTATGAATGTGAATTGCTTCTTATCCAAAGAAGTTTAAAAAAGATGGATTAACTGTGTCAGCAGCATCATCATCATCATATTACCCGAAAGACATCCACTACTGGACATAGGCCTCCTCCAAGTATCGCCACAGCAATCGATCCTGTGCATCTCGCATCAATCAGCTACCTGCGACCCTCGTCAGGTCATCGGCCCAACTTTTGAAAAGCCTTTCAATGTTGCGTCTTCCGGTACGCGGTTGCCACTTCAGAACTTTTCGGCCCATCGCGTTCTGCGAGCAATGTGCCCTGCGAACTGCCATTTCAGTTTGGCCATCTTTCGGGCTATGTCGGTAGCCTTGTTAATGTTGCGTTTATCATAATTCCTGATTCGATTAGGGTGAACCATGTGCAAGAAGTTGTATCTAGAAATGAGGTGACTCTGAGATGCAGACTAATCGTTCGAGAAGTAAAAATTTAAGACATGTAGCGCTGATCCAAAATTAATTCGAATAAGAACAAAAGACTGATTGATGATATTTTTATATATTTATTATTCAATAAATATAATAAAAATCCATATAAATATAAAATTCTACCGTTACTGACTGATTGAGTGACTGACAGACAACGCACAGCCGAAAATACTGGTCGTAGAGAGCTGAAATTTGAGGGGAGCACTAAGAAAGGATTTCTCGAAATTCCTACGGGAACATGAAGACAAGAGGTTATGCATGTTCGGGGAGCACTAAGAAAGGATTTCTCGAAATTCCTACGGGAACATGAACAAAAGAGGTTATGCATGTTCGGGGAGCACTAAGAAAGGATTTCTCGAAATTCCTATGGGAACATGAACAAAAGAGGTTATGCATGTTCGGGGAGCACTAACAAAGGATTTCTCAAAATTCCTACGGGAACATGAACAAAAGAGGTTATGCATGTTCGAGGAGCACTAACAAAGGATTTCTCAAAATTCCTACGGGAACATGAACAAAAGAGGTTATGCATGTTCGGGGAGCACTAAGAAAGGATTTCTCGAAATTTCTACGGGAACAAAAGAGGTTATGCGTGTTCGAAGTCGCGAGCAAAAGTTAGTCATATACTATTTAAACATCATTTATTTAAAAAATTACTACAAAACCACTCTTAAAACTGCAATAAGATGTACAAAACATACTCTCATACGGACTAAAACATAGCAACTGGCAAGTTAAAACTTCAAAACCGCTTATTTAAAAAGTCACGTTCCCAAGTAAAAGGTTCCGTATGTGTTACGACTCTGTTACATTAACATGCACAAGGCGAAACTTGTCTACAGATAAGCTTTAACTAATTAAGTTGAGGGCGGACCCTTTTAAAGCTCATTAAAATTAAATGTTGGCTGGCAACACTGATGCTCGATTGTTGGCAACATTGAGAGGTATATGTGAACGTGGTTATTTTAAGGTTGGTTTAATTAATGTCACGTATACCTGGAAAATGGCGAGATGGCTTAGTGGTTACAACCTTGCCTCTCATGCATGGACAAGTACTTGGAGTGGCCTTTTTCTAATTTTTTTTCAATGTAATTTTATTTCTAAGTTTATCTTGTCACCGGTGGCCATGCTACGATGATTCAGTCGCGATGGAGCTACTATTCCTGTGTAAATTAATTTCTATTCAACGGAATCGTGAAGATGAGGAGCTCGTGGCTAAATAATAACAGCCGTTCAGGTTGCTTCAAGGTAAAGCAACGCTTGCCAAGATTGGTCTGTGGATGGGTGACCATCTTAACATGCCGAGTTTCCTCCGTGCCTCAGAAAGCACGTTAAGCCGTTGGTCCCGGCTGTCATTTGTAGATCTTTGGCAGTCGTTACGGATAGTCAGAAGCCAGTAAATCTGACTCCAGTCTTGCCGTGAAGTACCGTGTTACCTAGTTAATGGGTTGTCGAGGTCTGGTAGGCAGCCGCTCCTTGTAAAATACTGGTATTCAGCTAAATCCGGCTTGACTGCTTTAGCCTTCTAGAGCCTTTAGCCTTCTCTTGTCCTTACTGGAGCTTTGTCACAAGATATTTATCTTTTTCTGTTGGCGAACATGTTATTTACTTTACTTTTAAGTCAAATCGTACACCAACGCTATCCATGCGTACTTTCCTTGTCATCATCGTCTCATTGTGCTTATTGGCCTAGGCTCTGTTCTGACTTGTCTGTTCTTTCCTGATTGGTTTCGTCACAGAATCCAAGACAATCGTTTCTCCGCGACTCGTCGATCTTCATAACCTTTGCGCTTTTCAAGTTAATTTGACTTTAAGCATTGATTCTGGTTTTCTGCAGTTATTTTTTTTACTATTGATAGGCACGCGTTTGACCACTGTCTCACCTGATGGTAAGCGATGATGTGGTCGAAGATGGAGCACGCTTGCCTAGAAGTAACTTATTCACTCTTGACTCTCTGTTTTGGTTGTAAATAATTGTCTCAATATACTCATGATATAAACGCAGTAAATCCGTCATTCGTCGTTGATAACCACTGATCTAGAATTCTGAGCATCACCTCATAATGCAATCTAGTTAAATTTGCTATAAACCCTTATATCTTTACTTACCCGTCCTCATCTCCATAAAAGCGGTTACTTCTAAGTATAAGAATGTTCTACATAAACAGACGTCTATGTACCATCTTAATGGGTGCTTAAACCAAAGATGTGAATGAGAACAACATTGTGTAGCATAAAATGGCTCATTAACACTTGTAGGTGGTGAAATCCTTGATTTTAATTACAAAATGGAGACGGTAATGGTAGGGGTTATAGTCATATCTGCATTTGAATGAGTTTTAGGTTAAGATATGCTTCTATTTTTGGAAAATTTGTGGTTGTATGACTATTTCATTATGTGGTTTGTGTAGGGGAGTGCTCAGAGATGATTTTCCCGAAATGCCTAAGGGAAAGGAAAACAACGGCCTATGCGCGTACGAAGTCACTGGCAAAAGCTAGGCGTTTATAAAACTTTAGGCGGATCACATTAAACTTTCCCAAAATAAGCAGCTCATGTTATTAATCCCATCCACGACCTGTTTGCAGATCATCAAAAGAGACCTAACAACCTCGGACTAACTGAAACTTCTATACCCTTCAACCTTATTTTCCGAATCAACATCGGAATAGGGACGAGCCTGTATAACCCAATAAGTAGATACACATACCTACACACCAAAATGTTTTCGTCTCCAGGTGAAATAAATTCATGAAAAACATTGAACAAATCTGACAAAAACACGCGGATCAAATTGAGCGAGAAAATGTTCTGAAATACTTTTTACAACTTGGTGTAAGAAAATTGTCTGAAATCCAAGTTTGTTATCATTTGGAGGCAGTTTTTTAGGTTTCCGTACCCAAAACGTAACCAACGGAACCTTATTACTAAGCCTCTGCTGCCCGTCCGTTCATCTATCTGTCAACGGGCTGTATCTCAAGAATCGTGATAGGTAGACAGTTGAAATTTTTGCTGAGTTTATATTTCTATAGTTGCTATAAAAACATAAATTAAAAGAGGCTTCCATAAAAGAAACGTTTTTTTTTTCGAATAATGTTAATCTCGTGTGAGAGTCTGATTCGCACTTGGCTGGTTTTTCATTTCAGGTAACAGAGGAAAGGGTTAATGGCTAAGTAAAACAAATACAGATTGAACGATCAAGGTTAAGCTACCTGCGTTTTCTGAGGTCATTTCCAAGATGGGTGACCATTTCATTTTGCTAAATCTCCCTATTTCGTGAAACACGTCATTTGTAGATCTTTTCAGTAGTTTGATGCCATACAAAAAAAAGTCTGGCTTTCTCGTGGCAACCAGACTACCTAAGTGGGTACCTAGGTTGAAAAGGTCAGAATGGCAATCCACGGTAATGTAGAACATCCTCCTTAAAATGTGCAACCTCATCAATGATATAAGCCTTAGAAGGTTTAAGAAGATTTAGATTAGGTTTGAATTCAAATAATAACATAAGGATATGTTCTCTTTTTCTACGAAGATTCTGTAAAAAGATTCCCTTAAAAAGATTCTTTAAGGGAATCTTTTGAAGGGAGATATAATTATCCTTAAAATTTCCAACAGTTTTTGATTTTTATAACTGGCTACCGCTACGCTCTAACTTCTGGTACCACAGTTAATACTTGTGCATCTAGTTAGACTGAAAGTCGAACACAACCTACTTCACAAAAGCTCATTGATCTGCCACTAAACAAAGTTATCAACAATTATGACTTGAAAGAACTCCGACCATTGGTTATAATAATAATGAACTTAATCTGTAGCTGAAGAGTTTGTTTGTTTGCTTGAACGCACTAATCTCAGGAACTACTGGTCCGATTTGAAAAAATCATTCAGTGTTAGATAGCCCATTTATTGAGGAAGGCTATAGGCTATATGTCATCACGCTAAGGCAAAAAGGAGCGGAGCAGTAATGAAAATTGTGACGCAAACGAAGTAGCGCGGGTCAACTAGTAAATAAATATGATTGTTTTATCGTTACAATTTGGCATCAAGTCACACTCGTATAATGGTTATCTATACTTCTTTACTAATATTATAAAGTGGTAAAGTTTGTGATGTTGTGAGTTTGTGAGGTTGTTGGGGTAATCTCTAGATCTACTGACCCGATTTTGAAAACTCTTTTACCAATAGAAATCCACTTTATTTGCGAGTGAATAGGCTATATAGTATCACCCAACAAGTAGGTTTGGATCAGCTAGTTAAGTTATATATTATTTAAATGGTAACTGAAGACTTATTTAAAATTTAAAGGCTGCAATGGATACAATTTCAGAAACATATCTTAGTCGATTATGTCACTCATTTAAAATATATTTGAATGCAGACCGCAAAGCTGTCAGATACCAACTTGAAATTCAAGAAAATTATTATTATACTCAAGAAGATTGCTCGGGATTTGATAATGCATAAGAAATTTTGATGTAAAATTAGCTGTAACGTTCATTTCGAATTCATCAACTTTAAGCAACGAAGATAATATTAAATGTATCCCAAGTGTATTGAGTGGTTTACCCCAAATGAATTTTATCGAATTAACCTATTATACCACTTGTAAAAGAATAAACGAAATAACTTCTAAGGGGTCATTGAACTCATCGTTATAAACAACTATTAATATATGACCAAGCCTGAAAACGCGAAAAAAAAATCTGCTGTTCAGCGCATTGTGTAGAGTTATATAAATGTATGGGGCCGAAGATTCTTTTATCACATTTCAGTGTAGGTCTAATAGTAAAAGTTGTTCGTAACGATGAGTACAATAACCCCTTAAGAGTTATTGTATTTATTCTGTTACATCTCTTTTTACTCTCCTCTCCTTTCGCAGGTATGCTGGAAGAGATTTCTATAGAAATAAGCATCACCTTTGTACCTATTTTTCCGTTTCTATCTTCTTATTAAATATGTGTACATAAATTGTTAAATAAATAAAAAATAAAACAAACCACTACATGCTCCCCAACCCCACGTCATGGAATAGGTTTCTGGACATGGTACACCTGCGTGCCAAATTTAATTCAAATCTACTTTCACATTTATAATATTTGTTAGAATGCCTGAGCAAAGGCCTCCCTCCCTCTTTTCCATAATGTAGTCTGCTGCCATTATGGGACAGTTCAGCAGTAGGAGTCAGTTTGTCCTTCATCTAGATCTGCCACGACGTCGCCTTTCATTTAATAGCTAGCAATATGTAGTGGATCTATGTCAATAAACTATTGACACAATATCCTATAATCCTAAGATTAACACGCCATAATAAGGTCAGTCTATAAACCAAAGTTATATCAATACCTTGATCCCCTCCCTTCCCTTTTGGACAATCTCCAGGACAGTATTAACGTATGCAAATAGCAGCAGTAATTCCACCCGTGTATCTACCGGTTATTATCATGAGGTGGAATTCCCCTTTTTATGGAGCTATCAAAATCTTAAATTTAATCAAGTTCGGATGGCTCAGCCGTTTCTATGGGTGAGGCTTTCGCTGAAGAAATTTTCTAAACGAAGTGGAATATTTTATTTTCTCTTTTTGTTATCCTAGTACGGTGGGCATATCATTCATTTCAACGTGTTCCAAGTAATGCAAAAGAAAAATATAATAACACGCTGAGTGTGCGCAGGAACTCCACGACTTGATCCCACCATCGCCCTTTTACCACCGGAATACCAGACGTACTGCAGGGTACCATCCATACTTGGTTGATATCCCGACTAGTCGTATCCAGCGCTTCTCTTCCACATTTATTATATGCACAGCTAAAGTGTGGAACTCTCTGCCAGCATCTGTGTTCCCGTCCACATATAACCCAACTGCCTTCAAATCAAGAGTGAACAGGCATCTTCTGGGCACGCTCGCTCCATCATAGACCTCATCTATCGCTTTCCATCAGGCGTGGTTGTGGTCAAGAGCAAGACCATTCCTAAATAAAAAAATAAAAACAACCCAAATATAAACCATTTTCTACGATGTACAAAACTATGAATTATTATCATTCTCAACTAAATCAAGAATCTTTGACGCTACTTATGCTAAATCTAGCCAAGACCCCGAAAGAAAAATAATTAAATACATTAGACCCACTACAATCACTCTGTTTAGACAATACCTTATTCTGATTACATTTTGATTAAACAAAACTTTACCGTAAATTCTCCTGGTGTGATCCCTCAGTCATCTCTTAAGACACCCTTGAGAGTAGACAAGAATATTTCATAAAAACAGTAGAGAAAAGTAGCTTGGAATACTGACACTGTTTTTCCTAGAGGTTTTTCCTCTGGGGAGGCGGGAAAGACACGCTTAATAATAATTTGATTAGTCTCGTTGCTGATATACATGTTATAAGCAAAGTAGAAACTTCGTTACAATATTCTGATATCAGAAATTTCTCGTGAATGTTCAATCTATTTCGATCTAAATATTTTATAAGCGATGAGAATTTCTTATGACTTGATTTGTTATAAGTAAAATTCTTTCCAATTCGGGATTTAAGTAAGTACAATGGTTTCACTGTAAAAAATCTAGTTTTCTGAGAATTGAATATCATCATTTTTATGAATTTATTAGCAACACGTATTCCGTAACCTTTGCTGTTATTAAACTCGAACACTAATTTTGAATCTACAACCATAGACTTAATAAAGCCAAGATCTGTATGCCTAGATAAAAAAAAACAGGTTTTATCTTTGAATACTATAATTTTGACTCGTGTGACCATGTCCAAAACAAACACCCTTTTCAACAAAATCTGATTTACAATTCTAGACAACCACTACCCATTATTTAGATAACAAACGAACAAAGCTTAGAAACGACATGTTACCGACACACAAGCAGGAAATAAATACGGAGGTAATCTCCCTGTAAAACGATTTCAATGAGTAAATTTGTATTTTAATCTGGGGCGAGATGGGGAAGTGGAAACGGTTTTAGGCCTCGATTCCGTTGTTTTCGAGAGCGATTCTCTATCCTTCTCTAACAAACCCCAAAATAGTCCACACGACAAAGACAGCAGACGTGTATTCCAGGATTACGAGTTAAATTTGTTGCTCTGTACACGGTCCTCATGTATTTATATTATTCAGTTTGACATGCTGGTTTAATGATTGAGACTATTGTTCTGTTACAAATTACAATTTAATGATTCCGTTTTCAATTTTGGTAAGTGGTAATGTTTTCTGGTCCATTGGTTGCTTCTATTAATGGTATTAATAAACCGCACTTGTGGTTATAAACAGTGAATATAATATCAGTAATAAAACGAACGAACCATATTCAACTGTGATACCAAATGGTACTCCATTTATTGTCAGAGTAGAATATGATTCCAAATTTAGAGGGGACCGTACAGAACAGTTTTGGGTAAGCTTGTTCTATCGTTGACTCTGCCTCTGACACCTCTAATCCTGACCTAGACTGACAAACCCATCACAAAAAAAATAAAAATTTAGCTCTACCCGTATATAGAAAAAATATGAACCCAAGTGCTCAAGTGATACTAAATTCTTAAGCAATATGGCATTATGGCCAATTGCAAAACCAGAATCACTACACCCTGATAAAAGATCCACCAGACAGATGACCTGTGAAAAGACCTTAAAATCTCTGCAGTGTCAGAGCCACTCATAATGGTCATCAATTTTACTTTAGACCCACTTGAGATACGTGTGGGATAGAATATTTGATGTCGTCTATTAGAATTTTTCAAACGTACGTGAATTTATGTTGAAAAAGCAAAATTTGCGTGTGAGATAATTTGGATGTTGCAACCGCTTTCTATCAGGTGCTAATGATCACATTATGATTATACATAATGATTTATAATATAGACTTTACATTTTCCTTTATGAAATTTTTAGGAACATGACACACATATATAGTATTTTAAAACACTCAAACCTGGAAATAGTTATTTTCATTTACAACATATTCCCAAAAATAAAATGTATCTGCAAAACTCGTTTATCTGGATGATTTATTTTACAATGACTGTTGCACCCAAAAAAATACAACTGCATGATAAAACGCTATTATCGTATCCCGGTCTTTAAAATGCCACAACAATATACAAATATTATTCAGAACATCAAATTTTCCCGTTTTATTTGACTCAGTGCACACCATTAAGCCGAAGATAATCAAAACATTTACCCTACTTATAGAATTTTCCTTTTACACAAAAACCTAAACAAAATCAAATACCCTCTCGCTTCGTTCTCCAATGGAATCACACCCTCGCCCAGTTTGCCTGGCACCGGTTTAAAGCCTTTTGAATATTTTAATTTAGCCGTTTTAACTGCGGCAATATTTTGTACGAAGGCATCCTTAATTATCTTTGAATCTATTCATACGTCAAATGGATTTATACTGTCGATATAGCATTATGTAATGCTCATTATTGCAAAGATAGCAAATGGGGCCCGATTTGAATGAGATTTTATTTCAGCTATATCTTTGGGTTAATTTCGGGTTTTATCGGGCCAATTCAGGGAAGAATTTGAGGCATTATGTTCATATATTGGCTGGGATTACGTTTTTATGACAGTTTCGTGGAATTTGGAAATGTAGGAATGTGTTCGGTTATTGAAAATATCCTTATAATGTTTGCCATTATCAATAAAGGCTATACGTTCTGTACCATGGGTATCGTTATGTATTTCGATAACGTAATGATGACATCTAGCTCATGTAAGACTCCATTAGGTAACCTGATAATGTTGGGTAGTCAACGGATGTACGTACGTTTCCATAATCCTTCAAATGATTAATTTTAGCAAATTGGAATCAAACAGTTTTTTTGGTATGTTTCCGGATCTCATTATATGACTGGTTGGTTTAACCTCATGATTCATTGACTAGTCAAAATTTCTGAAATGTAAAAACGGTCTAAATTTTTTACATTTTAATAGCTTTGTCTAATGAGATTCAATATGCGAAGGGCTTTAATATTCCATATAAGAGCAACCGCAGCTTTCCTAATACCTATTAGCAGATTTATCATCTCGAACATTGCTGATCTAACCCTCTAGCTTCCCATGAATATTAATGAATCAATTCGCACACATCTGAATGAAATCAATTTCAATCATAAAGACGTTAATAAGATTCCTCACACATTCAGTAAAGTGCTCCTATACCGTACCTTTTGATGGGATAGATAAGGTCGATTGCTTTCACTTAAATTTAACGTTTAAAAAGTTTGTACATTATTTTGATTAAAATCCAGATTTGGGACGGCAACAATTTCATTATGTAAA
Source organism: Lacanobia oleracea (assembly GCA_950371165.1). Classification (NCBI taxonomy): domain Eukaryota; kingdom Metazoa; phylum Arthropoda; class Insecta; order Lepidoptera; family Noctuidae; genus Lacanobia; species Lacanobia oleracea. Next base: position 3,798,494 of record OX493406.1, on the reverse strand, counting down.
AGATACCAATTTCGACACAGTACCAACTGACACAAAAAAAATAATTTCTGATTTTTTGCTAACAAATAAAATTTTAGTAAACAAAGTTCAGGCAATGATGAAAACAATATTTATATCAACTTTACTCACAACAAATAAACGTTTTCATAACATCCACAGTTTGATAAAATACAGTCAATGCTAAATTAAAATACAATTTTGTTTAATGAAAGCAAAGAACATTCACTCGCATGATCTGTTCTGATCTGTAAAGCAAATATGAACAATTAAAATATTTTTCGGAAAACTCATTGTTTCGATTAATGTAATTTCACCTACACAACACCATTTATAAATATTGGAATAAGGTAGCCCAGTCGTACTTACTTACCTACCTGAATGAGAGAATTAAATAAAATTACCTTATACTGTAAGTGATCGCTGTCGATTATTAAATTATTTTTGCCGTTCTGACCCAGAATCAGATTTTTTGAAGGCCAACAGTCAGATTTCGCGTTCTATTTTCAGTCCACGACTCAAACGAAGTATAGTCTAGTTTTTCGAGCAAACAATACTTACCCATTTCCTTGAAACATACATATTACAGCTGTGTTTCCGATGTTATTTAATTACCTACATCATCGGACATTGTCACACAGGAACATCAACACATCTCTGCAACTCTTCGGGGAGCTACAAACGCGCTAACATAATAACAAATGTCATACAACGGTGTAACTACTACCCTCCTGGGTATCATTCTGTGAATATGACTACCAATATTAATGAATTGCGTATTTGTAAAACATGTTCCAAGTTTGTCACGAACTGTTTGTCGTGCAAACTTAGGTTGGTTGTTGATTTTGTGGAATTGCTGGTTGCAAATTCTGTATTCTACATATTAGTTACGTTTGGTTTGATATTAGTTGTATTTCATTATCATCATCATATCAGCCGAAAGACGTCCACTGCTGGACGTAGGCCTTCCCCAAAAAGGTTTGCCATAATCGCCACGCTTGGCAGGCGTAGTTGGCATAGTTGTATTTATCTCGTCTGTATTATCTAAACAATCCATCAAAATTTTCTGTTTGGCATTCAATCACCCGCTTTCTACTATTAATAAAATTATAACAGGCATTTCTCGTGAAAATAACATTATGTTCTGCTAGTTCATTAATAATTTTTTTATGGCTACGTAGAGAAAGTTTTTCAAAGACAAAAGTGCCAACTCTACTAATTTGTAAGCAACGTTCGTATTTGCATCTCAAACGCAATCGGTCAAAAAATCACTCACTTGAATTGGCCCTAAATTCTAAACCAAGCAATCATGAATCCATATTATACCCATCACCGTGTCAGTCGAACAACATTGGTAATGCCCTATTATTCCAGAAAAAGATTACATTCCAAAAAGACTACAGAAGAAAAATCACAATCGAAATCAAATCATGCATTTAGAATTCGGAGACAGTATTATCTTTCTATCGTATCTAGATTCAATCTAGATCAACCCTAATCGTAACTCACATCCCTAAAAAAGAAATACTTCCCAATCAACAGTAAAAAGAGAAAATGAAACAAACTTCAATAAAGTTTATTACATGAAACAAATTAAAGGCCCCTTCGAAAGCGGGGGTTCCGTAACCCTTGGGGTCCCACTTATCTTGATTACGCAGCATTTTGTGAACCCCACAACACGTATTGGCAGTCAAACGGCCTTTGAAAACGTTTGAAAAGAGGTTAAAAGCAATTATGCCTGAATCCGTGGATATTCGTATGTATTGATCAGCATAATGTATTTCTTAAGTTACTCGTAGCTCTTTTTTGAATATCTTTCCGTGTGGTGGAGTTTTTTTCCTTCTCAAGTATACATGTTTTCTTATTCACAAGTGTAGTGTACCGAAATTCAAGTTACAATGTAAGAGTTACCTAGGTTGAATATATTTGTGTAGTGGATTTGTTTAGCCTTGTTGTTGGATTCCAAGATTTGTTGAAGTGGCTACTTGGGCTATCAAGTAACCATACTATAATGTAAAAGTTCCATAGAGTAACTGTAAATATTTGTGTACATTTTATTTGCTATATATTGGCAAACAGGCAGGCGGCCTTCTGATAGTGAGTATCTGTGTCAATCATCATCATCATCATAACGACCGAAAGACGTCCACTGCTGGACATAGGCCTCCCCCAAATGGGGGGAGATTGTCATAATCGCCACACTTGGCAGGCGGGTTGGCGATCGCAGTGTATGGTATTGCGTTTTACAGAGAACGCTGCTGCCCATTCTTTGGTGAGTCCCCTAATCGCCTCTTACGACACTCACGGAAAGTGATGGGATGGTATTATTCTTTTACGGCAACGGCCGACGCCATACGCCGCAATGTAATGAACATTAACAAATTATTGTACCACAGGAGCGTCGCTTACTCATCTCTTAAATATCTTAAAGCTGCAAGTACTTAAAATTATTTCCTCTAAAGTCAAATTTTCACTAAACATTGAATGAATTACATCGGATCATGACATTACATGTTTTGATAGGAGAGTTTATATTAGTATTCATTTCACACTAACGTTTACCGTCATAACATCGTGATATTTAACCTAACCTAAAACAACACCCTGTCGCAATGGCAACCATGTTTGCTTTTGGTCCCATGTCCAGCAGCATAATACCATGTATATCCAGTGTGCCAAGTACTACTAATTTTGTTCAAATTTAGTAGAATCGACACTCTAAAACTAATAGTATTACATCTACTCTCAATTTTGGCCCTTTCATAGAGGCAAAAGCTCAAGTGGCTGCAAAGAAGTTGGGGATTCTAGCAAAGGTACTTCACGCCGGAACAGCTGCTCAAACTCTATTAAGCGCAAGTTCGATCGTGTATGGAATACTGCTCTCATCTTTGGGATGGATCTGCCAGATACCAGCTTGATGCCCTTGAGTCAATTGAGAAACGAGCCAAGAGGATCATCGGCAATGAGAGGTTGCATTTGTGGGAATGTACGACGGAATTGCATAATTTAATTCCGCCAAGCCCGTTCCATCATCGGACCACAAGACGAACGGCGATGCACCACTGGTACATTGTGGACATTCTACCCATACGCACAAAACGTTTTGGGAACACATTCATAATGCGTAAAGCTAAGGAGTGGAATTCCCTGCCGGTGTCTGTGTTTCCTGATAGCTACAACCTGGGAGTCTTTAAGTCAAGAGTGAATAGGTTACTTCTAGGCAAGCGTGCTCTATCTTCGACTACATCATCTCTTACCATCGGGTGAGATAGTGGTCAAACGCGTGCCTATAAATAGTAAAAACAAAAAAAAAAGTTTGTAGTCAAATACGTTTAAGATTTTTGTTACTGCATCATCAACGTCGGCTTTCAGCCTCAGAGCGACTGCCTATGACTTCCACAACACAGGTTCTAATGCCAGCATTAGAATTAAATTACTATGGCAGTCGCCAAAAAATGTGCAATAACGGTCGTTGCTCCACTTACAACAAAAATAAAGACATAATACTGTCCTGAATCGACGACTTCTAACGTGATCATTTACGTTCTCTTGTTATGAAAAACAATTCATAATTATTTATTGTATGGATTTCTACGAAGAGATAATATCAGGGAAAGGTCAATATACGTTCCTGCAAGTTTTTCAGGCGCCTGCTAAAGCAGCTCAAAGTAGCTCAATGATACAAAGTTTAGTTACAAAATTTTTAAATCTGTCAACAACATAGTGACACGAAATAAATTAAATTCCCTACAACAAGAGCTTTATTTATGCAACTGAAATTTTAAGTACCAAAACAGGCGCCTTGTTTGAATTAGAGTATGCTTATGTGATCCGATACAAATAAAACATTCACTTATGTATTTGATTTTGTATTAGAAAACGTTGCTGTACTGCGCTTTCTAAGAAAAAATCTGGTCTTTCGGTTCGTTGCTATTCAACCTTCAAGTCTCACATAGTAACAGGACACTTGCACGAAAGATATTTCCAAGAAAGTCTCTTGCGGGGAATACACTTCCGACAAATACACTAATGCGAATAGGCTTTTGAGCAAAATACACTTGAGCGAATGGAATTCTGTGAGGAATACAGTTGCACGAATATTAATCCCGATTAATTAATCAAAATCTCTCTCTGCTGTTAATATTTTATATTAACTGCCAAATATCGCCATAGATCTTAGCAGCTAAATTATCAGGAAATAACAAAGGCTAGAATAGAAAGCTAACTTGTCAGGAAAAATCTAACAAGGATTTATCTTCAAAAAAATTAACGGTCCTTGAGAAAATTGCTGCGCGGACGAAGTCGTGGGTAAAGTGCTAGTATTTTTAAAATTACATTCACAATCAGACAACAAATTCCAAAATTCTCATCTGTTCTTTTATGCATTTTAAAATTAATTTCTTCGATTGACCTTTGACCTTTTCCATCGTTAGGCGCAGGCGAACAGGATTTCAGAAAAGATTAAATGTCACAACATTCTAGCTGGTCCTTTGATCTTTTGTAAGCCTTCAATTCCCAAGGCTCGTTTGATCTTGGAGTTCCATAATCGCAATTTGATTGGGCGCCTTTATCTCATTAATTTGAGGGGCTGGTAGTAACAGGCTGAGCGATCGGCTTGTGTCTACGTGCCGAGAGTCTCACTAACACGAAAAGCATATTTGCACAGGATAACATTTTCGTTGTACCTCACATACTCGTAGTTGCTCATCATCACCTTTGTGCCCTTTCCCATGTTACTTGGGGTCAGTGCAATACGATTTTTTCTTCCATTCTGTCCTGTCAGCCGTCACGCTATCACTAACACCCTTTTCTTTCATATCACTCCTCACACGAATGAGGATGAATCCATCTAATCTTTGTCCTCCCTCTCCCTGTCCATCCATCCACATTTATATTGATAACTCTTTTAGTTACATACGTATTATACCTACTCTTGATGTGATCTGTGCAAGTGGCGGAGGTGCCCGGTAATGTACGCGTGTGCACTGCGTTACATTACCGGGCACCTCCACCACTTGTGAGCGTTCGCTTTTAATTGGGTATTCTTCAATAAGTAAAATCAGAGTATTTTCAAGTATAATTATATTTTGCGTGTTTTCAACGTCAAGGCAAACAATCGAATCCCTTAGAAAAAAAACCAACACCTCTTTATGACATCACATTTGAATTCTAACTTTCTTTTTTCTTAACTCTTTCAAGGCTTATGTCATTGAGGTCGCACCTCCCAAAAAGGATCTCTGCAATACCAAGACAAGCTTTTCCCCTTTAACTTTTCCGTCACTGGTGCCACGTTTAAACTACCGCTAATGTACTCATTTCTCACTTTATCCATTCTCATTACTTCACATAATATCCGTCTCGACTTATCCCCTTCTTAATTTATAAAAGGCTAAACTATTAACAGTAATATTTTTTATCAAAATTGACCACAAAGATAACCTAAAATAAAATAGACAAACATGATAGATCGTACCCATCTGCAAGCCACAGCGTAAGAAAATTCCTCAACAAAACTTTCTCCACTTTACAGTATGACAATGATCTCATACACTAAGTTTTTCTTCTACACCCAGATCAATGCGAAAACTACCTTCTAACTTTATAGTAGAAAAGGTTCAACTTGGAAACGTAAATTTACTTTAAAAGTGTGATATCACTTTACATGAAATTTATCATAGAACTTAGTTGAAAAATGACTAGAAGCTTCAGCGCGGGTCTTTTAATATTGGATTGAAAGTAAAACTTGGTGTGGAGCGATTGATGGTTCTACTGCTTGGTTGTACATTTTTGGTATGTGTCTTTTGGAACTAGTTGAACTTGAGAATAGGTTCTTTAATGATGCGCGTATTCTGAAATGCAATTACTTTTAACATTTAAGCATGCTTCTACACCAAATCGTCGTCTGTGTATTATGTGGTCAATAAAATTAATTAACTAATAAAATATTTCTATTCAGCGGATTTTTGTCCTATTACGATAACAGCTTTACCCGCGACGTTTCGTACGCGCATATTTCGTTTTTGCCGGTCCCGCATAACCTTCCTCATGAAAATGGCTATCATTTTTTAATTTCATGACATGTATTGTAAATTGTAAAAGGATAAAATGTTGTAGGTATTAATCGATGTGTATATGGGAAAGCTTGGAATATACGTTTTTTTTTATAGAAAAAGAATTTTCAAAATCCGACTTTCCAGAGAATATCGCGTTCAAACTAGCTTTCAAGCTGAAGAGGTAGTAACTCTTAATCATAATGATGATTACAAAGACCCCTTAACAGATATTGTGTTTATTCTTGTATGCGTTGAATAGTGTAGAATCACAACTATCTAAAACACAATTTATCATCACAAACAACAATAAAAAACTCAACACTTAATCCGTCACACCACTGCACACTGCACTTTCCCCCTCCCCCCCCATTCTCCAACACAATAAACTCAGACACTTTTTATTACAACACTTAATACGGACACTCTATGAAGTGGTTAAAGTAAAGCCGAGTACACACAATACAGACAGACGTGACACAACGTGACACGTGTCACGCTGAAGGTCATGGCGGTAATAAATCATTGGATAATAACTCTTCTTGTGACGTGCATAGGAAGGATAATGTGTGGGTTTTCATGATTATATTTGGATGTTAGAAGGGAGATATATGACTGGTTTGAGAATAGATGTTTTTGATGTTTATTTTTAGCAAAAAGGTTGTAAATAAGGAAAAGGTTTCATTTGAAATTCTATTGCAGGGGTTCTTTATAATGCGAGTCACCATTTTACATACAATTTGACTAAGAAAGAATAGACGTTTATTTCACCAAAAGCGATGCACAAAACACAAAATTAAAAGAGAATAACTAAAAACTAACTGAAAACTAAATAACCTATTATCGCTAGACGACAATGTCAGGACCGGGCATTAACAGACACAAGAAAGAAGAAGATTAATGATGCTTCAAGAAACCTGTGATTTGTAATTTCGAACATGGTGACCTATCTCAACCAAGGTTAGCAAAGTCATCATCATCATGATATCAACTGAAAGACGTACAAGGCACAATGACCGGTTTTCGTCTCGCATCCATCGGCTACCCGCGACCTCCACCAGGCCATCATTCCACTTTGTGGGAGTCCTTCCGATGTTTCGTTTTCCGGTACGCGGTCGCTACTCCAGAAATTTTCGGTCCCATCGACCATCTGTTCTGCGAGCAATGTTCCCTGTCCACTGCCACTTTAGTTTGGCGATCCTTCGGGCTATGTCGGTAAACTTGGTTCTTTTGCGGATATCATTATTGCTGATTCGATCACGCAAGGAAACTCCAATCATTGCCCTTTGACTGCAAAGTGTGCAAAGGATATTATAATGCACACAGGAACACTACAATCCTTTACTCTTATAGGACAACAAGATGAGAGAACCGGGCAGAGATCAGACGCAGACCCAACGGCTTTACTTGCATACCGAGGCGAGGAGCTCCTATACCCGAACTCCGGGCTGCTTAGAAAAAATCACGATACCTGTTTTCGCCTGACCTGGGAGGCAAACCCAGGTCTCCGCGATCATCAATTGCATTTACGACCATAAAACTTAAAGATACCAATTCTTGTGACAGATGAGCAGACCTGAGGCTCTAGACTACGTGTCATTCTATAAGCGAATGCAATGTCGAAATGCCAAAGTATAAGGAATTGGTCACGTGCCATTTCGACAAAGTCCGTCAATCCATACGTTTTTGCCGTTTTGACGATCACTTTTGCTACGCTGCCGCGCTGACAGAATACTATACTCGGAAATCCACCGCTACGCACGGAGAGGCTACGCACGTGTGTGTGGCTTCGCCTTGCATGAAAATGTATGAGATTGTATCCACTGCAACCCACGGACACGCTACGCATCAGGTGACGTCATTGGTACACGCGTGACTTACTCGAATATAGCACTCACATAGCTCAATGATGTCAACGCCATGCACGCTGTGCACGCGGTACACGCTATGCAGGAATACTAACACACGACTATGTCAAAACCATATTCTTGCAAAAAAACGTGCGTAGCCTCTTCGTGTGCCGCGGTGGACCACGCTACATTTGTACCTAGTCGTGGGCGCGTAGCGTGTACTGCAGTGGAAACGTTCTCAAACAAATGAACCCACGCAGCTAAAGTACGCCGCGTGACCGAGGATAGCGTGCACTGCGGTGGGTACGCGCCTTACTTGTCAAAGGCCTCTGGTTCGAAAACAAAAGACAATTTTACGCCACATTTAATAAAACTAACACTAAAAGGTAAGAAAGTTATAATCAGCTAAAGTAAACCCGAGCACACACAGAGGTGTTCTAGACGTGACAGTGTCGCAGCCGTCATTTATTATCCTAATATGAAGTGTAATAATTCATCATGCCACTTAAGTAAATGCTGTGCTTACGTGTTTTATTACAATCGTGTGCTCATACCTTTATAGTTTGTGATGGAATATAATGACGCTCTCGAGAATTATATTGTTTTATATCTAACTTGAGATGTCATAATGTGTCATTATGAATATTAACTTTTTAAGCAATGCTTTTAGCTGAAGTACCAGAACAACTTTAAAATCGGTCAATTGCGAGTCAAACTCATTCGCAAAACATTCCAAACGAATGACGTTTTTTTTTACTGTTATTTTAAACCATATATCTACTTCTAAGGGCGAGTTGGTCGAAGAAAAATTTTGGCTAGTTAATTTTTTTTGACCAATTTTTAAATATTAACTAATATCTAGTTTTATATGGTTTTTTTTTTCTAGTTGTTACTTGTTCTTTGGCTAGGACTTTGCAGGCTTGAATCACCTGATTGTCTGATAAAAAGATGCGATAAGCGGTTGGTTCCGGCCGCCAAATGGCGGTCGTCAAATATACCATGACAGAGGGCTAGAGGCGGTTTAGAAACTCTGAAACTAGGGTGTGTCGGGTCGTTAGAAGTTTACTACAGACACGATAAAAAGAAGAAGTGTTATTTATTTGACCATTGGTCAAGCTAAATATTGATCGAAAAACGCACACTGTGCCTGCAATTGTTAACTAATGATAACTATGATTAAAAAAAACTATAAGTTTATATCTGGTACGGAAAAAAATATATTCTGTATTATAATCAAAACCAGCAATTATAGGCTTCGCTTTTTTAATGGGAAAATAACTTTGTCTGTCTATTATTTTTTTATGCATGTACACCGATTACTCCGAGGTTCCTGATCCGATTTACAAATACAATACAAAATACAAATACAAAATAGTTTATTGTGACAAATAGAAATTACATCACATTTGAACGTGTTCGGAGCCTCCAGTTAAGCAAACAATGCCTGTATTAGAAGGCTCCGCTCTTTCATACCACTAAAGTACACTTAACTAGAGTTATAGTGGACTGTGACCTTAAGGGTAATTATGCAATGTAAGTACATTTTCATTTATTGAGCTTATATAATTATGAACTAACTAATCTTAAGATAACTAATAAACAAAATGCAAATGTTTAAGTTAAATTGCATTTTAAATTATTTACAGTAGTTATAAAACTTATTTGGTTCCGTTAAAATTTGATTCAGTCTGGTTAAGAAGTTTTTATTTTATGAGCATTTTTGTTATAATAATATAGCATTTTTATATTTAAAAGTAAAAAATGAAAAACTTTTTACAAAAAAAAAAATTAACCGGCTTAAAGATTTTTAACTAATGATAACTATTGTTAAAAAACAACTCGCCCGTACCTATAAGTTTACATCTAGGTGAGTAAAAAATTATATTCAGTAGTTTAATCAAAAACCAGCAATTAAATGCTTTGTTTTATTAATGGGAAAGTAATATGTATATCTGTAACGTTTTCACGTCTTAACAGCTAAACAGATTTTAATCAAATTTAGCACATGAGTAGACCATCTCCTAGATTAGAAAAAAAAACACTTTTAATTTGGGACTTTGTCCCTTTTGGAATAATTTTTGGGACCATCTCACCTGATGGTAAGCGATGATGTGGTCGAAGATGGAGCACGCTTGCCTAGAAGTAATCTATTCACTCTTGACTTAAAGACTCCCAGGTTGTAGCTACCAGGAAACACAGACTCCTGCAGGGAATTCCACTCCTTAGCTGTACGCATTATGAATGGGTTTCCAAAACGTTTTGTGCGTGTTGTAATTTCATGCAGGCATAGCCTTTGGCAGATACAGCCGGTCGATTCTGTAAACATGTCGAGATTAAGGCTTAGGTGAAATGATCACGAAGTGAGCTGTCAATCCAAGTACAAGACGACCCCGCTAGGGCCAGTGCCTGCCGGGGTGCGGAATCCGTTCGAAAGAGGCACCGTACCCTGGAACGCAAAGGGCACTAAGAGTAACACGGATGGGTTTTATTCAGTAAGAGTCTGACACTCCCTACTGCTTCACATAGTGCGGGAGGAGTCATTTGATGATATCCCATCCTTAAAAAGAAAAAGTACACGAGGACAAGAGAATGACAGCTCTTCTCCTGATCACATCCCCCAAGCCTTCACTTAGACATGTTTACAGATTCGACCGGCTGTTTGAGTAAATGAAGTTTGTTTGGTTGAACGCGCTAATCTCAGGAACTAATACTGGTTCGAATTGAAAAAACTGGCCAAGTGCGAGTCGGACTGGGATCCAGCAGAATACCAGCGTCAGGTATATTTGCCTGGCACATGCTGAGTTGGACTCCCATTAGGTGCAGCTAAGAGACACACACCGCACATTGGAGTATAATATGTAATTTCTTTTTTTTTATGTAGGTAGGTAATCTGGTAAATTTCTTGCGTTAGTCATTGCCATATTCTGCCTATTCCTTTTTTTTTAAGTTTTCATTTAATTTATTTGTATTTTCTAGAGTTATGTGCTTTTGTGTGTTGTGTTTCTTTTCTTGTTCCTAATAAATGTTTTATCTATATATCTATCTAATTTATTTTTTTAACATGTTTTTTTCACAGTATAGAATTCTTGTAGATTTCCCTGTAATTATTTAAAATTATGAAATAAATATAATAAAAATCCTCACAGCAAGTCCTTTCATTTGATATGTCACACAATATTGTTCAAAAAACTTTTTTTTCACTTTTCTAGTTTGACCCCCAAAAGTGACCCCCACACTAAAAAAAATATAATTTACGTAACACGTCCGTGTTTGGGTTACAGTCCATATGTGTACCAAATTTCAACAAATCGGTCCAGTGGTTCCGGAGAAAAGTGGCTGTGACAGACGGATAGACAGACAGACACTTGAGTGATCTTATAAGGGTTCCGTTTTTTGTTCGGAACCCTAAAAACGGGTTGCACTCCGGGAGTGCTGGCAGAAGTCTTACGAATTTTCGATCAGGTCACGTGTCCTGACGCGAGTTTAACATTTTTTACCCATCACAAAAAGTTTACAACGCCGCTTAAGGTGAATGCTCCAGGGTAGCCCGCGAAATTCAAATATTTTTATGTTTTTTGCAATTTGCCGGTCAGTGTGAAGCTGTATGTGGACCAAATGCGATCCGCGACCGTAACGCGTATTTATCTAAAGAATTATAACCATTTTAATCATCAATATAGCCCTCTAAGTTCATGTTCATCTGTGTTCATAAGAGCGAAGCATTAATGAGAAATGTGACATCGACGAAGTTGCTCAGTAATATCATAAAGTTGAAGAGGTTGTTTGTTCGTTTGTTTGGTTGAACGCGCTAATCTCAGGAACTACTGGTTCGAGTCGAAAAAATATCTTAGTGCTGGATAGACCATTTATCGAGGAAAGCTATGGACAATATCACGCTACGACCAATAAGAGCGGAGCGTTATTGAAACATGTGACGTAAGCTATAATAATCATAATATAGGAATATATCCTGCTCGAAACCAATTTAGTTATTTACATTACAACAGAATAACAACAATATCACGCCTGAGTAACTAGGGGGTAGGTAGGTAGGTAAGTAAATATTAATTACCTCTCCCGTTTGATGTCATTCGTTTGAGAAATGATTTTCTTGCTGCCGGAAATGCTGGGAAATTATTATTATTATTATAATATAAGTAAGGAACTGTGAGATTATCTTCGTTCATGCTATAAGTACTAATATTGGCCTTATACTTATTGCTTTGTCAAAAAAAAAATATTTTCGGAAAATAAGTTTGTAGATAATAAGTTTTTATCTACAGTTTTGTATTATTAATAACAACCATATGCTTATTAACGATGGAAAAAAATCACAAAGATTCCTCCCAGTTTCATTTAATTAGGGGATTTTGTGATATTATTAATAAATTTACGAGCATATCAAATTTCAAGCTTCTGAACAATACTACTGACAATTTGGGCATATAACAGAAAATGTTCTATTGGCTCGCCTATTTTATTTGTCACCGCAAATTCAATTCGAGTTTTTTAATTCAGCCGACCAGTCACTCCTTTATGTCAAAAGATTAACAAATAAAACAGTCCGTGGAAAATAGTTGACCGTACCTTATAGACAACATGTAAGAGGGCAGTCAATTCATTAAAAAAAATCTCGTTATACTTAGTTTTCGCAAAGACTTATCTGAATGATAAATATGACTATTTAAATAGTTAAGCAAGGATTACGCACGCATGTTCCAATTCCCATCCTATTTATAACCTAAAGGTTAAGCACTCACTCAGAAACAGTCGTAAAAAGAAGCACTTCATTTTACAAGTGAACAATTATTGTCACACATCAAATTCGTTCCATTTCGACTCTCAAGGTTTATCTCAGTACAATCTAAGTACTTGACATTAAATTCTCCGTGAAGAAAGCCTTTCGACGTATATTAGGGGATTTAAAAGCATGTAATTTTCTCAGTGTAACGTCATATAAATTGTAATACGACATCAAAGATTTACACTTATTCGGCAAATTAGGCAGCAGGCATAGAATTGAAATAAATAGAAGTGGAATTCCTGCTGTGAATGCTTCTAAATGCTTATAGTTTTGGGCTGAAAAACTCCTTTGCATGGACATGAAGATTTTTAACCGATTTCCAAAAAAGGAGGAGGTTCTCAATTCGGAGGGTATTTTTTTGTGTGCGAATTGTGTGATTCTTTTTTTGTTTGATGCGGTATCCTTGTCATTTGGTCCCGTTTAAATTTGATTCAGTTTGGTTCAGTAGTTTTTATTTTATGAGCATTTTTGCTACTATTTTCACTAGTGAAAAATAAAAATCTTTTTACAAAAAAATATAACCGACTTCCAAAAAGACACTACAAAGTATAAAATAACCTTAATTTCGGAAAACAGTGTTAAAAACGAAGATACAAAACCAAATACACCGACTTCCAAAATTAAGTATCTTTTTGGAAGTCGGTTATATGTTTTTTCCAAAAAAGCTTTTTTGAAAATAATAATTCAATCCTGCCGCCCGAATTTCGATCATGGTAGCCGACCTCAACGGAGACTAACCAAGTACGCAATCACAAGCGTATGCGCAACACACATTGTTCCTATACTCTCATAATCCGTTAGGACAGCAATCACCAGGAGGAGGCACCAGTCGCAGGACCAACAACTTTGCGTACTAGAAGTAAGTGGTGTGATACCCACTTACTTCTAAACCCCGGAATACTACTGAGAAATTCCTAGTAGCCAACAGTAGTAGTAGCGCACATTGGAACACGAGATAACACTGTTATTGCAAAAAAATAAGGACATCGTAACACCTAACATACTCGTATAATGGTATTTACTTGGCCCGCATGCTAAACTAGGCTGAAAGTCAGCACTTGTAGAATTTCAGATGTTGTCTTACGTGAAAACAGTTCCCCAAAACGCCTTCCTGTTGCCATTCAACAGTGCAAGTGCAATTCTGTAAGCCGTTCCCCATGAAAGCTAAGGCAAAGTGAAGAGGAAATGAGCTGTCGATCCATACAAAACCTATAGAATGACAGTTCACGACTTGCTCCCTTCAACAAACGACCAATTCATCATCATCTGCCCAGCCTTTTCCCAACTATATTGGGGCCGGCTTCCAGTCAAACCGGATTTAGCTGAATACCAGTATTTTACGCGAAGCGGCTGCCTACCAGACCTCCACAACCCAGTAACTGGGTAATACGGTACTTCATGGCAAGACTGGAGTCAGATTAACTGGCTTCTGACTATCCGTAACGACTGCCAAAGATCTACAAATGACAGCCGGGACCAACGGCTTAACGTGCTTTCCGAGGCACGGAGGAAACCCGGTATGTTAAGATGGTCACTCATCCACAGACCAACCTTGGCAAGCGTTGCCTAACCTTGAAGATCGACCCGTGCGGCTGTTATTATCGAGCCACGAGCTCCTCATCGAGCTCCTCAACAAACGACAAATTCATGCTGCTAAATCCCAACTGTCTAAGAGATTTACTGATCTCATCCCCTTGTGTCAGCACAACTTCACTGTAACTAGTGTGTGAGGTTTTGACAGAATAGACCAGCTGCTCCCACTCACGGAGAAAAGGCCTGTTTCAAGGCAAGGTTGCAGGTCACAGTAATGGGAACATTATTGGCCAATTTTGTAAGCCTGGTTCATAAATGCCGATAGGCATGTATTTGGCAGCATTGGCGTATTTGCTAAAGAAAGTACACGATTGTCCCTTCTATATAGTTTTATTATTCTCTGGCAGTAGCCACTTATTTTCGGAGTAATGGGTGACGGAGCAAATTATTACGTGTATTGTAATAAAAGGAAGATAGGTACCTATATGGTTTTGTTTGTTCAGCGTTTTCAGCATTATAGCAGGTAATTACATAGAAACAAATAGGTTTGTATAGTAAATGATGACAAAGTAATATCTAAAATCACTGCTGAAAGTCTCTATAATTTTCCGATACTTAAAGTTTTAGTTTACATACAAAATTGTCATTATCTGCCTAGCTTTTTCCCAACTTTATTGGGGTCAGCTTCCAGTCAAACTGGATTCAGTTGAATACATGTGTTTCACGCGGAGTGGCTACCTACCAGACCTCCACAACCCATTAACTGGGTAACACGGTACTTCATGGCAAGACTGGAGTCAGATTTACTGGCTTCTGACTATCCGTAACGACTGCCAAAGATCTACAAATGACAGCTGGGACCAACGGTTTAACGTGATTTACGAGGCACGGAGGAAACTCGGTATGTTAAGATGGTCACCCATCCACAGACCAACCTTGGCAAGCGTTGCTGAATCTTGAAAATCAGCCCGTGCGGCTGTTATTATCTAGCCACGAGCTCTTCAACTTGCACTCGCATTTTTCTTATTTTATAGATACTATTATCTTTATTTCGGTGGACTGAATCACTAAAAGTTAATTCATCTATTTCAGTAGGTCTTTATATACGCTCGATACACATGTTACTTATCGCAATAACCTACGTACAAACAACACTACAGCACACATGTCTGCTAAGCGGCAGTTCTGGCACTTAATTGAATCGTTCCGAAGCCGTACCGGTTTGAGCGGCTTAAAGAATTCCCGTCCCGGCTCGGAACGGTTTATTACATAGCACCAAAGACGAAGTCGTGGCATTTATTGATGCGAACTGTCGGGGATTCAATGATCAATTGATTGGAAATTAAATGGAGTGAAGTTTTTAGTACCTAACTGCATATTATGTTTACTAGATTTAAGAGGCAATGCTATTAGTATTGTGAACTGTTATTAGATGTGGTGTTATACTAGTGTTTTGGTAGTTTGAAGATTGAAATAATTTACAAACTTTTTTATATAAGTCATATAAGTAGTCATATAAGTAATCAGTAAGTTATATAGGTAAAAGTCTTTCTGAATAATTACAATCCCTATTTAAAATATAGGTAGAGATTAATGCTAATGAACGATTTGGCCGAGTATGTAGATGAAAAAGCAAATACCCACAAGCCTAATTACTTTACTTGAACAGAAATCCAAGTATAACAAAAATTCTCTCAAATAAATAAATCTTTGGCCTTTTCTCGACCAAGGATAAGCATTGCCATTCGAAGTGACGATGCTGTTAATGCTGCATGGTGTGTCTATCGCATCATATTGTGCACTGTGCTTGTACTGTATTGCTTGTGTTATTAGAATAAAAATTGTAACAATTGTAGATAGGCCAATAAATAAATAAATAGCAGTGCCTCATTAAAAAATTATATAAGTTCATATAAAACTAGCTTCTGTCAGCGGTTTCGCCCGCGTGATCCTTAGGGAACATACTCCCGGGCCAAAAAGACTAAGATCTATCTCTGTTTCAAATTTCATCCAGATCCGTTAGGACGTGAAAGAGTAACAAACATCCATCTATCCTCACAAACTTTCGCATTTATAATGTAGGATTGATGCAAGCATATTAATAAAATATAATTAGCAATGAAATAGGACTGACTAGACAATACAAACTTAAACAAAGACCTAATTCCAAAAAACCTTCAAAGAAATACTCGCGTCACGTTCCAAAATCGTAACAATTCCAGTGACCATTAAGCAAAAGTGCCCAATAAAACATACATAAAAGAGGGAATCTTTTTAACGGCACTAAAAAATATCGAAGACATTTCTACGCGGAATCTGGTGGAACAACTCTCGATTGAATGAGCTGGAAATTGAACGGCCATCTTTTCTATTCTTTTACACCTGTAAATCAGATGTAAATGGTCGATTTGAAATGTTAACTAGATATAGTGAAAGATAATGTTGTAAATAGGTAAAAAATCTTGTTTTTTTTTATTATTACCACCAGCTCGTATGGTAGACGTCATATAAATACTAATAAATAAAGCTGAAGAGTTTGTTTGTTTACTTAAACGCGGTAATCTCAGGAACTACTGGTCCGATTTAAAAAAATATTTCATTGTTTGATAGCCCATTTATCAAGGAAGGCTATAGGCTATATGTCATCACGCTAAGACTAATAGGAGCGGAGTAGTAACGAAAATTGTGACGCAGACGAAGTTGCGCGGGTCAACTAGTGTGTAATAACGGTCATTGATCCACAAACAATTACTGACTTTCTTGACAATAAAAACAGAAATAAAGTCAAAAACTGTCCCTGAATCGACGTCTATCGTGGTTCTTTACGTTATCTTTAATAAAAAACGGTTTATATTAATTGTTCGGGTATCTACTAAGGGATGTTAAGGAAAGGTCAATATACTTTGTTGCAAGTTTTTCTGGCGCCTACCATAGCTTCCCTGAGCCATTTCGCCCAATTGAAAAGTCATCCCAAATAATTTCAGAAGTTTCATGTGTATGACATATGTTTTAAGGAATACCATGTCATCTGTAGGCAAAGCTATCTTCTTATTATATCTGTCTAAACGTTTCCACCTAGACTTAATAAATTATTTGCCACTAGAGTCCTCGTGTGACCTCTCCCAACCTATCACTTGAGACCTATCATTATTTACGGACTGTGAAACTAAAAGCTTAAATAAGAAAGTAGTTTGAACCCTTAGGGCGAGACGTGACAGCCAGTGACAAACGAATTCGATGAATTAAACACTACTCGATCTTGAAACTGTGGTAGTCTTGTGGTAACAGCACCGAACTGATGTGTTGCGGGTTGTGGGTTCAAATATTGACAGGCGCTTAGGACTATATTCTACGCGTAATATAAACGGGAAAAAACCCTCGTTTAATGCAAATAAATATGTGATTTGAGTGGTGAAAATCTGTAAAAGTCAAATTGTAACCTTGTAATATGTCGGCCATTTTCCCACCAATTGTAAAGTCAAAACGTTAAGTCCGGCTGTCATTTGTAAATCTTTGGCAGTCGTTACGGATAGTCAGAAGCCAGTAAATCTGACTCAGGTCTTGCCATGAGGTACCGTATTACCCAGTCAATGGGTTGTGGAGGTCTGGTAGGCAGCCGTTCCATGCCAAATACTGGTATATAGGTAAATCATCTTGATTAGCCCTGACCCCAATATAGTTGGGAAAAGACTAGGCAGATGATGATAACCAAGTCACCTTGAAGATAAGTAAAGTAACGTTGACACCATATCGGGTGATTTTTTAATCGTTTCCCACCAATTGTAAAGTCAAAACGTTAAGCCGTTGGTCCCGGCTGTCATTTGTAGAACTTTGGCAGTCGTTACGGATAGACAGAAGCCAGTAAATCTGACTCCAGACTTGCCATGAAGTACCGTGTTACCCAGTTGATGGGTTGTGGAGGTCTGGTAGGCAGCTGCTCTGCGTAAAATATTGGTATTCAGCTAAATCCGGTTTGACTGGAAGCCGACCCCTATATAGTTGGGAAAAGGCTAGGCAGTTGATGATGATGTAAAGTCAAAATGTAACCAGACGACATGTCGGTCATTATCAACCCATTGTAAAGTTAAATGTAACCATCCACGTGACATGTTGACCATTTTCCACCTATTGTAAAGTCAAAAGTAACTACGTGACACGTCGGCCATTCTCAATTCATCGTAAAGTCAAAATGTAACTATGTGATATGTCATCCATTTTCTACCCATAACGCGAATGTAACTCAATGTGTATGTTTATAACCTTTTCGTGTTTAACGGCTGAAGAGATTTTCATTAAAATTGGCAAACGGATTGGTCATGTCCTAGAATAAGATATTTTAAATTCCGGGAGTACCTATGAGCTCAAACAATAATTTTCGATTTACACGCGGGCGGAGCCGCTAGCAAAAGCTAGTCTCATTCCTATAATTTGAATATTCTGTCAATCGCCTTCGTGATAGGAAACCACTTCTTTCAGAGCTCGTTCTATATTTTTTTTGACCTGTTTTACCGACTGCTGGGAAAGGTCTACCCCATAGCCTTCCACTGTTCCCGGTGTATTGCTCTCTCCGACCTAACGGTTATGAACGCTCCCAAGTGCTCCATAATGTTCGGAAATCGGCGTGTTCTAAAAACAAAAATTCGAAGACAATTTTTTTATTTATCTCTTTCAGCACACAAATATACAGAGGCGGACTTAATGCCATAGGCATTCTCTACCAGTCAACCTTTGGGTGATGTAGAGAATAGTCGTAGTCACATTAAAAGCGGTTGATATTTATTCAAATAAATGTAATAAACTATACATACAAATTATTATATAATAAATATTCAAATTAACAAGATAAATATATTAACGAAATACTAAAACGAATAGGTAAATGACAAACATTAGCGCTGTGATGATACTACTGCCAACTTCTTACGAATGTGTTCACGAGATATGTGACATCTTCCCATACCAATCCGCTTTGAGCCCACGTGTTGGATTTCCATGCACTCCCTCTCTTTGAAACGAGGGCTATATCCCAGCAGTGGGAACATTTTTGTCTGATTATATGTCTCTTAAATCTAGGAATAAAGCTTCTTTCTTCTTTATCTTTGTGCCTAACACAAACTACACTTTTAGATTCCAAAACGATTTCACTTGTCAAAACGGATCTTTTCTTCTCAAATTGCGTCCACGAACAAAAAAGCACTTTAATATTTGAGTCCCAAGGTATCAATTCGTTTGAGAGGGTAAATGACGTCACGGACTCTTGAGGTAATATATGGAAGGTAGATAGTACTTCTCTCAGTGTTGATACGACCTTTTGTCAACTATATACTTGGATATTGTGCGTCTGTCTGTCTATTTAATTCAAGTGCTTTATTTATTGGTAGCTTTACTGTTTTCCTGGTAATTTCGTGATGGAAAAACTAGAAAGTACGTACTTTGTATGGTATGAGTTTCCAATGGAATTATCCGTGATCTAATGGGCTGTAAAAGACAAAGAAATACCATAAATTACTAGAGAATTTGGACATGAACTGGCCTTTTAAGCAGCCCTTTAGTTTCATGATAGTAGTGAAAGATAAACTGAACTTACACAGAATATAATTATAAAGAGTAGCTGTTTTGTGTTGCTCCCGGGTTTCGTCGTATCTATCTCGCTTGCTTTACCTAAGCGTTGTGGATAGCTGGATGCAGCTGCGTTTCAGTATTTTACAATTGGCACTGAGGTATCCGATTTTCTGGCTTCTGAGTTTCCTAAACGACTGTCACAGAATCAGATGTCAGTGCCGGACGTCACGTTATAGACAACTGTTGTTGAAATGTGTTCTGTTTTGTCTGTGGTGCGATCAGAGACTCGTGTGTTTAGTTCGGTTTAGTTAGTAAGTTGTATTCTTTTATTAATTTTCTGTTTTTGTGCGTCATTTTTGATGGAACAAAAGTATTTTCTTTCTTTCAAATATCAGCCGGGACCAACGACTGATCGTGATTTTCAAGGCGGGGAGGAAACTTACTGAAGTTTTTGATTCATTCAGTTTCAGTTTTATAAAGAACTGTCTTTATATTATTACATTCATAATAGTTTAAGCAACACCAACGAAAAAGCCTAGTCTACGTGAGATATCAAGATAGGCATTTTGTTGACGCCCCTAGGCAGTTATAAACGCTGTGATGATTAAACTTGTGCCACCTTCGCGTTTATATGAGGTTATTGTGTACAAACATATTACTTTGAGGGACAATGAGTGTTTGTTGTTTTAGAGTAAAGTAAGGGGTAAGCAGGACTGAAGGTCTTCTCAAAAAGCATGTTTGTTTAAGTTATTTGGGGATGATCGAGATGGAAATTGTTCGGTTATTGCAAGATTTTGTATACGTAGATTGTTTATGTCAACATTCTTCATGTTTTCCTTAAAGCTTACTGATCCAGTATTCGTTAGGACAAGCGGTTCTGGGTTTAATTCCAAGGGTTACAGATTTTGCCAGTAGAAATTTCTCAGTTTCCTCTTCTTATCGTGTGGGCAGTAAGGTCTAACGACCCCACACACCCTCGTGTCAGAGTTTCTAAACCGCCTCAAGGGCCTCTGACATAGACCACCGGCTTATACGTGCCTTCCGAAGCACGGAGTCATCTTTTTATCAGATAATCAGTAGATTTAAGCCTGCAAAGTCCTAGCCAAACTGGAAACAACTTTATAAAGTATGTTTCCCGTGGGAAACGAACCCAAAACCACTGGATCACAAGGCAAACGCCTAAATCACTCAATCACGGAGGCAGTTTCTCAGTAGAAGTTAGAAACCAAAAATATCTAGCTAGCACCAAGACACAGAGGAAGTTGTGTGTGTTTCTTGATACTCTGTTTTCATTCTGTTTTAATACAGCGCATTGAAATTATTTAAAAAATATACATTATATGACTTGACCGTTTTCTTCATTAAGTTAAAATTTAGCATCGATTCGTTCGGAACCAGCCGGCTTTGTCCGCTTTTTGGCCACTTGGCCGCTTTTTTCTTCGATAAACTTACTAAAACCCCAAAATCAGATTCCCAATCATCAGTTCCCAACATGTTTCGAACGTTACTGCAACAGATTGCCAATCACTATGGCAGCTGCATTCAGCTCGGAAGTAGTTGATTGAGCGGCAATCAATGCGTTCGCGTCGGGTCAAGCTGATTGGGCTGTGCCTGGATGCTCAGAATACATACTTGTGAGCTGTTTGTTGGTGGGGTCGGAGAGATAAATGTTAAATGTAAAATGTTTTATTTTATCCAGTATCTGAAATTGAATTGGTGCACGGATGGAGGGAATAGGTAGGTGGTTGGGGTTTTCAAGAAACCCCAGGTATAGGATAGGGAGTAAATAAATAGCCAAATAGCTTGCTATTTGGGCTGTGCCTGGACGCTTAGTATACGAGTATATACTTGTGATCTGTGCGTTAAAGTAACGTATGGTGGAAAGATAAATGTTGAATGTAAAAGGTTTTTTTTTTATGCAATATCCGGAGACTGGATTGGTGGCAATAGGTTAACTCCCTGTCAAATACCTGGGGTCTCAAGCTGTTTGGTCTGTGCCTGATTCGAACGCTCAGTAAACATACTTGTGAGCTGTGCGTTAAAGCAGTGTGTGGTTGGTGGGGTTTGAGCTATAAATATTGAATGTAAAAGATATTTTTTTTAAATTACTAACTGGAATCTGAATTGGTGCTCGGTTGGGTGGCAATAGGTTTACATTGTTTGGTGGCATTAGGTATAGGTCTCAAGCTGTTTGGGCTCTCCCTGGACACTCAGTACTTATACATACTTATGAGCTAAGCGTTAAAGCAATGTGCGGTTTGTAGGGTTGTAGCAATAAACCATGATCAATAAGCAAATAATTCTTAATTAGAAATAATATTTCAAAATGCCCTGCAAAAATCTACGACAAGCTCTGTATACAATAATGACAATATTAGGAGGTATACTTCAAATTAATAACCATTTTTCCCTCGTAACATAATAAAATATGGCACCCAACTCGATACAATACGGCGAGCGTCGTGAATAATAATCTTGATACATTCCCTCGCTTTCACTCCTACTTTCAGAAAGTGTACGCCGATCATTAATCTTGATCTGTATCGTAGCATATTATGGATATCATATACAAACTTTGTCATTTACTTTTTTGTTGTTTACACGTTTTTTTTCTTATTTTTTGTTTGGAAAATTATGTGAAGACTTTGCATGGTATGGCAGTTTTGGGAAACAAGGAATGTGAAAGTTTTTTCGTAAGATTGCTTTAATTAAATCGTTATATTGTTATTATTTTGTGGCAGGAAAAGAGGGGAATCTTTTCAAATGTTAGTTTGATTTTGTTCTGATTATGTCATTATACCTATATATCTCTATGGATTTCCAAGAAAGTATTAAACCATAAAGGGGTTTATAATTTTCATGCCCAAATTTTGAAAGTCAGTGCTTTCGGAAATAACTTAATAAAATTCTTGAAAAAAGATTAAAGGAAAGTATTTCTCTTACTATTATGCATAACTATTCATTAATTTATTGTTCTCAATTCAACGCAATATTATAAAAACTCTACTCAAATCTAAACATAAAATTAACTATTCTATTAATTAACTCAATCCAAATGTTTATTCAATATATCAGCTTACCTACGTAAATTGGCTTACCACGTGTATACTCCCAACCCAACTACACACTAACACAAGTGCCTATAGCTACCTAGAGGGTACGTTGTAAGTACGTCAAGGGTACGTCATCCAATCAGCAGCTGAACCCAAGTTACTTCCACTTGAACCACTCACCAAAGATCGGTGGCGTAACCCTTGAGGTGTGGTTAAACGGGCAACTTTTTTGGGCAATTATTTTTTGGCAACTGTTGCAAAAGTTAGTGGAGCAATCAATGGGAAATAGCGTTTAAATTTTGATTGTCGTTTGATTCTTTTTTTAGCGGTTATGTGGCGGTGTGAAGATTTTAAAGTTTCTATGATTTTGGCTTGGATGTTTAATTTTATATGCGGGGAAATATTTTTCATTTAAATTTTGCAACTGACACTGGACACTCTCTTTTCTTCATTTTCTGTTCAAAACTCCTACTTTCAGTGCCAAATAAAAAGTTTTATTTTCTAGCTTTGAACCAGTGCCGGTCAATGGCCTTCCTCTGCCTCTTCTACACAACTCTGATCTTTGCTAATACGGGAAACGATTAAAAAATCACCCAATATGGTGTCAACGTTACTTTACTTATCTTCAAGGTGACTTGGTTATCATCTGCCTAGCCTTTTCCCAACTATATTGGGGTCAGGGCTAATCAAGATGATTTAACTAAATACCAGTATTTTGCATGGAGCGGCTGCCTACCAGACCTCCACAACCCATTAACTGGGTAACACGGTACTTCAAGGCAAGACTGGAGTCAGATTTACTGGCTTTTGACTTTCCGTAACGACTGCCAAAGATCTACAAATGATAGCCGAGACCAACGGCTTAACGCGTTTTCCGAGGCAAGGAGAAAACTCGGTATGTTAAGATGATCACCCATCCACAGACCAACCTAGGCAAGCTTAACCTTGAAGATCGACGTGTGCGGCTGTTATTGGCTAGCCAAGAGCTCCTCAACTTCATGATGACTTGGAATTATGTATAATACTTTAGCAAATTGCCAAATAGTTGCCCGTGTGAAAGTCCCCTTAACAAAAGCGGCAACGTCGCAGTCCGCGTACTATAACTGTCCTAAATTGGCATTGTCACATTTTCAATTCACTAATGCGATGTTACCAATTTTCTATTTCTAGGTACAACCTTTTATGTTCTTGTGCTTTTGTGCGCGTTACAAACAATAAAAAATAGCGACAAATTCCTCGAATAGATTATTTTAACTTTAAATTGTTAGCTGAAGGAAAACGTTGCGAAAAAAACCTTTTTGTTTCCCTTGGGAAAATCCTTATAAAACCCATGTCTGTCCTATCCTTTCCATCCCATCTAGGGAAAACGAAGAGATACGGTACTGATCAAAAGTATTTACTTTTGATAAATAATATAATTTTCTTAAAAAAAAGTAATTTGTGAAATTCTGAATAAATGAAATGACAACGTAGTAATTCAATTACATACTGTTTTTATTTAAATTTTAAACACTTCTTTGCATCCACCTCTGGCCAAATACTTTTAAGCGGTGCTGTATGTCAGCTCCTACTGGCTAAAACCAAAAGGTATTCTTTGTGAAAAAGTTCTTCAACTTTAGTTTGCCAACCACAGTTTTAAATACTTCGCAACAAAAAAAAAACAATTTAATAAAAACCTACTTATTAGCATTCTGGAAATTGTAAACTCGTTTTGCACTTAAAAATCTTTTAAACCACAGATCCTCCCTCAAAAGTTCTCTGCTCTCACAAAGGCTACTGCAACCCTCTCAGTTAAAAAACAAATTCCAGACAACACGTCCTGTTTTCTATTTAATCTACCTAAAAAAAGGGAAAAGAACAATAAAAGTACTGCAAGCACAAACAAAGTACCAACTTCACAAGAGCTTAGGAACAATTAGGTAAATGAAAAAGTTTCAACGAACCTAGAGACATCTTGTTTTAATTTAATTTGAACATTTTTATGAAAAACGTTAAGATTGTGTGGGGAAAATAAGCAATGTTCGTCTGAAAGGGTTTTGTTAAAGGTTCAATGACCCCATCTGCAGTATTCAGATTAAGTTGGGAGAAAAGTAACAAGTGTTATTTTTGAAATCGCCTTTTAAAAACCTTGATGCATATGGAATAATAAATGCATGTCCAAAATGGCGCCCGATCACCATTTTTTATTTACTCAGTAAATCTCACGTAAATAAAAAAGACGTTTGATATATAGAAATGAATTCAAAGCTACGAGGGATACAAAACGGACAAACATATTACAAACAGGTTAAACACATAACTCTCCTTTTGGGCTTTGCCGCAGTCGGGTAATAAACTGTAGTCTTCTAATATTTGATAACTATTTACTTGATCACTTTCAAGACATCGTAAAACTAACACTATACTATCACTGCATATCAACTCACAGTTGATATGCAGCCATTACGGTATTACGGCGTAGCAACATCAGTACTACGATTACCCACGGCGTAGCCACGGCAGTACTACGATTGGCTACGGCGTAGCAATGTCAGTTCTGCGATTGCTACGAGCGTACCAGTAGTGGAAACGTAGTACTTTTCAAATTTCAGTGAAACAGTGGACGATTTTTGCTAATTCCCTTTTTAACTGCTTGATAGCATTACAAACAAAATAATATTGATTTAAAAGCAAGTTTAGAATAGAAAATCAATTCAAGACTAATCTAGCAAAGTGTGAAGTGTGTCTGAAAAGAATCAAAGAAACTTTTCAAACAATAATATCGATATTAAAATTGTCTAAGCATGTAGCAGGCATCAATACTGTCACGTAATAACTGAACAGGTGACCGCATACGTCTACAGCAACTTAAAAATAAAACCGGCCAAGTGCGAGTCGGACTCTTACACAAATGGTTCCATACCATACACCAAAAAACACGTTTCTTGTATGAGAGCCCCCTTAATTTTTTAATTTATTTAGTTTTTATTATTATTTTGTTGTTATAGCAATACCTATTACGGTTCTTGAGATACAGCCCGCCGACAGACAGACAGACGGACGACGGAGGCTTAGTAATATGGTTCTGTTGGTTACCTTTCGGGTATGGAACCGTTAAAAGTACTTCTTTTCACCATTGATTGACTTTTAAATAAGCCTTACTCAAACATTTATTCACACCATTTACATCTTAAAAACAAGAACACATAATCTTGTTGGGATTCAAACACAGGAACAAACAAATTAGTTAGTGCGGACAAATCGCTCCAACTTCGTACTGGGAAAACAGGAATTGCGTTGTTGCGAACTTACGAGGTCGGAGTACGAGGTGTATTCAGTATCGTGGATTTAGCAGAACTATTGGAACTTCTGTGTGCTTGAAGTCTTTTAGGTTTCCTTAGCGATATTTTATTTTTAAATGAAATGCATAATAATGATAAAAACATAAAGATACTATTTTTAGGTAAGTCCAAAACCGAACTCCATTACGCCTTAAATTTACGTAAATTCTTTCTTTTTTTTACTATTGATAGGCACGCGTTTGACCACTATCTCACCTGATGGTAAGCGATGATGTGGTGTGGATGGATGGATGTTCTTTTACAAATATACTATACAGGGAAATTGAAAAAATACCCAAAACCTCTCAATCCTGACTTTGTATCATGACCCTGAACAACATTTGTTCTACGACTTTGACCTCAACCAATCAATGTAGCCTAAAACAATTTGTTTTAATTTATTTGAAGTCTGTTTATTTCGCGTATACTACGCGCGCCCGCGCACTCAGTCACTCGCCGCCAACCTGGCGGCGGCCTTTCGTGGGCCGCCTCATAAAGAATATGCAAAATTTAGACTATGTTTATATTTTTTTGTATGGAATAAAAATGTTTCGAATTTTGAAAAGTCGTAGAACAAATGTTGTTCAGCGTCATGATACGAAGTCAAGATTAAGAGGTTTCGGGTATTTTTTAAATTACCCTGTATATACTGAACTAAGCCCGTTATACCACCATATTCGAACCATTTACAAGATTCACGCCTAAAAACAAGCACACTATAATATCTTGTCGGGATTCAAATACAGGTACAAACAAATTAGTTCGTGCGGACTAATCGCTCCAACTTCGTTCTGGGGAACCAGGAATCGCGTTGTTACGGCGGGTTCCATGCCGTGGATTAAGCAGATGGTGAAATATTGGTTAGTGTGTGTGTGTGTGATGTCATTGTAGTTCTCTATTACAGGAAGACTCAAGAATTTGCCACATGGAGGAAAAGTACCTTGAATACTCATCATCATCTGCCTAGCCTTTTCCCAACCATATTGGGTTCGGCTTCCAGTCAAGCCGGATTTAGCTGAATACCAGTATTTTACGAGGAGCGGCGGCTGCCTACCAGACCTCCACAACCTATTAACTGGGTAACACGGTACTTCATGGCAAGACTGGAGTCAGATTTACTGGCTTCTGACTATCCGTAACGACTGCTAAAGATCTACAAATGACAGCCGGGACCAACGGCTTAACGTGCTTTCTGAGGCATGGAGGGAACTCGGTATGTTAAGATGGTCACCCATCCACAAACCAACCTTGGCAAGCGTTGCTTAACCTCCAAGATCGACCCGTGCGGCTGTTATTATCTAGCCACGAGCTTCTCTAAGAAAGTACCTTGAATACTATAGATTTTAAAAAAATCGAGTCGGACTTGCATAAGAAGGGTTCCGTAACATAAACCTTAATTTTTATATTTTTTTTGTTATAGCGGCAATAGAAAACAAAATCTGTGAAAATTTCAACTGTCTACTTACGGTTCTTAAGATACAGCCCGCTGACAGACAGACGGATGGTCGGACCGACGGACAGACGGCCAGCGGAGGCTTAGTAATAGGGTTCCGTTCGTCTACCTACGGGTACGGAACTCTTAAAATGTACTAAATGGAGATTTCATTTTTGTATAAAAAACAATACGAATTTCGTTCAAAGAATTTTAAGTAATCGCCGCGTTAGACCAAACAAACAAATTCTTCAGCTTTACAATATTAGTATAGATGCAATGAATTTTCTTAACATCTAAGAATCTAAAGATACCGGCTCTAACAGTACTGACGGCAAGATAAACGAGTATCATGTTATTGACTACCGACTATCAGTGATGTCAACAATATTCAATTTTCCGGTACGATACATACGTCTATGTTAAGACGCAAACGTTTGCAGAAAAAACATTCCCCTGTACGTAAATAATATTCAATTGCCAATAACAATATATAAGCGCCATCCTGATCGCAGAAGTAATATGTTTTCCCCATCTTTTTGACGTTACATAGTCACTGAACGCTAAAAAAACCTCTCGTTCCCTCTATAGTGAATTCGATATGTTAAAAAGAGGTAAAGCTATGTTTGCGTCGCCTGATTCGTATTTTATACACAAACACATTTTGAATTTGGAACATTGGTAATCGAATGATAAATTGGCTACCGGATTTATGCAGTTCTTTTGTTCGTATTTTGAATTTTAAATGAAGCTGCGAATTGTGGCCAATGTTAAACAACCACAACAACCTTTATTGTGTACAATAAAAAGTAATGAAAACTTAAAGTAATATCAATTAATTTTACAATATCATTTGCATGCGAACGTGGGGATACTTGACAATGACGCTTCTGTGCTGCCACCTGCGGTTGCTGCATGCTCAGTTTATGAGAATGTGCGTGAAGAAGACTGTGCCATCTAGCGTTGGCATTTTTAATTTTATAGGTGAAATATACATGACAGTGACATTTCTGTGCTGCCACCTATAGTTTCTGCGTTCCCTATTGGACACAAGGAACAAAAATCCTATGCTCAGCAGTGGGCGAAGTCAGCCTGTGGATGATGTTGGTGATAATGGAAATTTTCACTGGACACTAATGCTATCCTCTATATTCAAAGTCATTAAAACTCCACTCGAGTCAATAAAATTGACAGTTTTTTATATTACTAGTTGACCTGCGCAACTTCGTCTGCTCCTCTCCTATTGATTGATATAGCCTATAGATTTCCTCGATAAATGGGCTATCTAACACTGAAATAATTTTTCAAATCGGACCAGAAGTTCCTGAGATTAGCGCGTTCTAACAATCAAACAAAAAAACTCTTCAGCTTTATATATTAGTACTAGTTGACTCGCGCAACTTAGTTTGCGTCACAATTTTCATTACTGCTGCGCTCCTATTGATCTTAGCGTGATGATACATAGCCTATAGCCTTCCTCGATAAATGGGCTATCTAACACTGAAATAATTTTTCAAATCGGACCAGTAGTTCCTGAGATTAGCGCGTTCAAGTAAACAAACAAACAAACATACAAACAAACTCTTCAGCATTATATATTAGTATAGATAATATAGATAAATATAAATGGCAACGACTTTATAGATGCCGTTGACTTAGATTGGAGGAAGTTTCTTTAAAACTACTAAGAAATAAGGGTTGGTATTATCTTCTATCAAAGAAAAAATGAATCCAAATCCTTGCTGTACAAACATCATTTTTCTACCTTAAAAACCTCAAGGTTTCAGCACCAGTAGTGATAAATTGTATTCCCCAAAACACATTAGTCTACCTCCGTAATCGACAGTTACTATGTCATTTCTGTCCCATCCATTCATTCATACATCAATTCCTTGCAAAAGCATTTTGGCAGAAACGCAAAACCGCAAAGTGAAACGGGAATACATAAAATAAATTATTCGAAAAATAAATCGATTCACAGTAAAAAGCATTTGGTATAAAATCGTATGGCTTATACCGCGAATGCATGATTAAGTATTTAACTTTTAAAGCTGTTTAATGGCTACGTTTTATTTATACGGACTGTCTGAGTGGCCAGTAGTTTCGTGTCTTTTCGTGTTTATGAGTGCACTTAAAAATTAAGATCTTAAATTTGGTAGTAAATATCTTAGAAGAGTTTCGTGTGTTTCTTGAGGTTGTATAAACGTGGATAAATGGTAAAACTACATTTATTTATTCAAAAAACACAATAAAAGCTTACAGTTTCAAACCAAAACGCTTCCATGCTAACAATTTAAACACATATCAAACATAAATATCCTTACGTACATTGATTAAAAGAACTTAAAAAAAAAAATAAAAAAAAAATTACATGTCAAATTAAAAAATGTCAAAGGAACTTATACTAAGTCAATCGCAGACTTAAATGTCTAACATAGAAATTCAAATTCATTAAAATTAGATATATCTAAATAAACATAAAAAATTAAAACAACAAACAAAATATTAAACATAAAAATTAAAATATTATTGCATTGATTAAAAAAAACATTCTATCATTTGTTTAAAGAGGGCAATACAATATATTTCCTTAACGTTTACATACATATTTGGTTAAACGTTAAGGTATCCCGAAATTCAGCTTCCATTTCCAAGCCCACCACTGGGCAATCACCATCATCATCATATCAGCCAAAAGACGTCCACTGCTGGACATAAGCCTCCCCGCGCGTGTCGCCGCTATAACCGGTCCTGTGCGTCTCGCATCCATCGGCTAGCCGCGACGCTCACCAGGTCATCGATCCACCTTGTGGGAGGCGTTCCATAATATCACAAAATATTAGTTAATTTCTTTAATAAATTATAAGAACAACAATCAAGCTTAAGCTCGCTCCATCGTAGACTTTGTCTCTGTCATATCTGACATAGACTAGAGTAGGCACGGTTGGCGCAGTAATTGAGCGATCGGCTGCTGCGCCGCGTGTCGTGGGTTCGATTCCCGCACGGAACAAATATTTGTATGGCCTACAGATAGTTGTTCCAGGTCTGGCTGTTTGTGTAAGTGTCTTTGTATGTTTTTAAACGCAACCCACGATACAGGAAAAAATCCTAGTGGGGGTCAACGTTTTATTAAAAAAAAAAAAAAAAAAAAGTCAAGAGCAAACCCGTCTCCAATAAAATAGAAAGAAAGAAAAAGCGTTCATCATCTTATTTATTTATTTAAACTTCATGTACAATATTGGTACATAGGCGGACTTAATGCAACAAGGCATTCTCTAGCAGTCAACCTTTGGGTTAAAAAGAAACACACTGTGGTAGGTGTACAGCAAATAAATAAAATTTAAAATAGAATATTTTTCGGAAAAAAAGAAATATACAAAGAAATAATATATATATTACAAGTTAATGAATAAACGAAATATATATTACCAATAAAATACACATATATTGCTAAAATAATAAACTAACAAATATGATGATTTATAATTATCTTTCTGATTAAGAGAACTCATAATAATAATGACGAAGACCAAACTAAGAACGAACATCTTCTAAACGTCTAAAGGGAGAAATGTGAATCCAAACTAATATAATAAAAGCTAAATTTATTTTGTTTGTTTGTTACGCTTACACGCCGAAATCCCGATTTTGATTAATTTTCGTACAGAGATAGATGGAACCCTGGAGACGGTTATAGGCTACTTAACCGCAAGAAAAACCACACTCAAAAGCTAATATAAGTATTCATGCGAGGTTTATAACCTACAACTTAAAACCAAAAAGTTGGTTCGAGAACCTTAAAACAACTTCTGCATCTTGAATAAAATATATCCCGAAATAAAATTTTCATCCGCTAAATTCGGATAGTCGAAATATTATGTACATACATACATATGTATAGAGAATTGCATTTCGCACTGGAGTAAAAATGTAAGATTTTATTTTTACGTCCCTCTCTCATCCCCCAAGCAGATAAAGGCGTAAGTGGTCCAATTTATAAGGTTTTCTGCCTCATTCCTTTAAGGCCATTCTCTCTTATCCGATGAGTGCGTACTTACTATTGTAGGTACGCACCTAATGTATTAGGTTGATAAATTGCTATTATGTGATAGTGCCTAAAATATTGGTTGGGTTCTTGTAGATAAACTTATGATAGAAAATCTCATCATCTGGGGTGATGACAATCTGGTCACTTTTAACGCCACCAAAACGCAGGCGTGTCTTTTTACTGCAAAAAGGAGTCGTTTTGACCAAACTTCTACTTTTCGGGGTGCATCTGTTCCTGTGACTGATCGGCTCGAGCTCCTAGGCATGGAGTTGACATCCAGTCTCAACTTCGGCGCCACCATCCAGTACAAAGCTCAAACTGCGGCCAAAAAGCTGAGCATCCTCAATAGGTGAAGCGATACGTCAGGCCTGGACAACTCTTAACCCTTTACAAAGCACAAGTCCGTTCCTGCATGGAGTATTGTAGCCACCTTTGGGATGGCTCAGCTAAATATCAGCTTGCAGCGCTTAACTCGGTTGAACGTAGAGCTAAGAGGCTTATCGGTGACGTAAAACTGGTGGATACCAAGCTACATAGCTTGGCTCATCGCCGCAAGGTTGTCTGCTTGTCGGTCTTCTACAGATTGTACTTCGGTGAGTGTGCCCATGAACTCCACGACCTCATCCCACCGGCCCCCTTATACCATCGGACATCCAGACGCACTGCATCTTACCATCCCTACCTTGTGGCTATTCCACCAATTCGCACTAAGCGTTTCCAAACGTCTTTTATAATGCGCACAGCAAAGGAGTGGAACTCTCAGCCTGCGTCTGTGTTTCCAAACGCTTACATCCCTAATCTCTTCAAAGTTAGAATGAACAGGCTCCTTCTGGGTAAGCTCGCTCCATCGTGGCCTTTGTCTCTCATCTCTGACCTAGACTAGAGTCAAGAGCAAACACATTACAAATAAAAAAAAAATCTCAGTCAGTCGATTGCATATCTTCATGTCAGCTGAAAGACGTCCACGCTGGACATAGGCCTCCCCAATTGTCGCCACAATTGCATATCGTCGCTTAGCATAAAACACCGCTGAAGTCTTTTGTGTTTGAATTCTTAATGCAGAACTATTCATGTCTAGCTTTAACAATATTTACTAATGAAACCGGTTTTTGTTCTAAAACCGTTACATTTATTGATAGGTGTATTTTTTTAAACAGCCGCATGGGTAGATCTTCAAGCTGAGAATATCCTCTGTTTTTCCTTTATGTAAAATTAAAGAACGGACGCATCAATAGCTCAATAAGATCTCTTTGAATGCTCGACTTATAACCCTTCACCACTCGCCCATTGAAATTTTGCTAATTACCACCCCTAAGTGCCATGTGCAGGGTTGTTAGCCAAAAACTTCCCCAAAGCCTGTTTCACGACATTAACCCCATAATCCCACCACCACATAACTTGCTGAACCACCTAATTATCTTCCGAAGCACCAAAACTTTGTCATCTAACTTCGTATCCTGGCTATTCGGGAGCAAATCTCAAAGTACAGTCAACAAAAGGGATGTGTTTGCAGGTTGTAGGTAGGTACAGCTACGTTTAGACTCGGTAAGTCTCATATTTATCGTTCGTCTCTCTCAGCAGACTTCTCAATTTTGTGGCTGTCAATACTGTGTACAATATTTATTTATGTTTTATTTTTTTTTATTATGGTGAATGAAAAAGCTGTAAGTGTATGACATAACTAACAGCGTGAATAGTTAACAAAACTTTCTGGCAATCTTTCTAGTGGTTTCTGCGAATGCAGAATTACAGTCTGATGGTTTAGCTTGCTTTAAGCATAAAAGAATCTACAAGAGATTTAGCTGTGATTTTACAATAAAAGTCAAAATACACTGAAGTTTCATACAACACACAACTTTTAGAAGCAACTTAAACTCACAGCTAAACGAACCATGTCATAGACTTAACTCGGCAAACGTACACCGTGGGATAAAGTTCAGCAAAAGAGTTGTAGGCAGTCGACGGCGTCCACACTTATCTCGTTTGTCGGCAGTACAAGGATCACAACAGTAATCCTCTTATAAATACAGCCGGCGACGCCTAAAGAGTGGAAAATCTGAGATAATCTCTTGATGACATGATTTCCAAATTAGGAGCCCAAGTTTTTACATTTAAATGAGTTTTTGTTGGGCCCTGATATTATTGTTGTAAGGACAGAATCGGCAGTTTTGTGTATGGATTTTTGTTCCGGTTTTGTTTACTCTGTGTTTTTATACTGTGGACTATGTCAAAAGAGGCGTTGTCAGTGGATTATGTTTGGGTATGTAGTCGAAAATTACCAACATGATTGTTAAAAGTATTATTCGACAAAATTCAATGTAAACACATAAATCAATATTTACTTTTATATTATAAAGAGGTAAAATAATTGATGTTTGTAAAAGTGCTGATCCAATAACGAAAATATTTTATTGGTAGAAAGCTGCGGTATTGGCCGTAAGAGCGAAGCCGCGGGAAAAAGGTACTTTAATTATGTTTCCCAGTCTACAAAAGACATTAACCACTTAAATAAACTCCTTTACAAAATTTAAATCATGTCCCAGCATTAAAACATCCTTTCTCCCTCGATAATTCTATGCAAAGACAAAACTGGCACATCCCTGGCTTAGAAAAACGTTACAAACATTTTCTGGCTCACGTTGCCACCTTAAGCTTGTTATAACTAACATGTTGTGGCGTGGGGTCCGGAATAGTTATTTAAGGACCAACCCACGCCGAGCTCTAAAAAGGTCCAAAATCTATTTGTAAACTAATTTTAGTTGCCTTTGATGTTCAAAAGTATAATGGCCCCTTTGTTTTATGTGTAATTTCAATGTAAACGTTCTTATTGTTGGCTTGGTGATTTTGTTGGTACGCCTTTATGTGTTTGTTTAAACGGATGTGCTTTTTTTATCCAAATAGGTTCAATAAAAACCGAAACTACTATGTACGCAGTGGGAGTCAAAGAAGGTCTAGGTCCTAGGAAATGGTGCCTACCAGGGTTGCGATTAGTTTGTAAGAATTAGTGGAAAGCAAAGGGCATTTGAAATAACACGGGTAGGTTTCAGTTAGTTAGAATCTGGGGGGCTTCTTTCTAAGCCCGAAGCCCGTAGTTTTGGGCTTAGTTTCGGGCGTATTCTACTCCGTATCACCTAAGTTACTGTCAAATTATATTGTCATTCATCTTTAGTTCACGTTCGGGACTAATCATAAGTCCGTAGGTGATACGGAATGGAATACGCCCACAGCTAAGCCTGAAACTACGGACTTCGGGCTTAGAGAGTAGCCCCCCTGACACTCCTGTCCCTACCGCTTTGCCAAGCGCTGGAAAAGAAATATTATTTTCCATATAAAAACATTCCTAGGAAATGCTGGCGTGGTGACTTAGAGGTAGTTGCAGTGAACTTTTCGGAGAAAGCATAGAGAGCAATTTGAAGTTATAAAGCCTTTTGCCCAGTTTTAGAACAGTACAGCTGCTCTACTCTGAAAATCCAAAATATTTGAGGATATGAACCCGTAACAAACAGACAGGCACACAAAGTTACTTCTGCATAATGGTGCCACATTCCGCCAGCTATATTAAAATATTTTGTTATTACTATGTGTTTTAGACATAATTTTATTTCAATTACACAAAAACAGAAATCTTCTAAATTGCTGTTACTTACCCACTTTATACAAAGTCCATTTATTTTAAAATGCTTGACGTTTTTATCACACAATTCCTTGATTGACATTTTTTAAATTGCTCTCTAAACTTTCAGTTGAAAAAAAAAGTTCAGTTTGTCGCAATGCTTGAACAAACAGCCAGACAAACTGTACTATTTGTTTTTATTCGTAGAGCATATAGACCCAACGGGTAAAAAATTGTCATCGCTGTATAGGGGCACGAACTAAAAATATGAGAGTATTTGTAATGAAGCTTCTAAACTAATATTTAAGGGTTATCTATATACTAATATATAAAGGTGAAGAGTTTGTTTGTTTACTTGAAAGGGCTAATCTCAGGAACTGCTGGTCCGATTTGAAAAATTCTTTCAGTGTTAGATAGCCCATTTATCGAGACTACATATCGCTAAGACCAACAGGAGCGGAGCAGTAATGAAAATTGTGACGCAGGCGAAGTTGCGCGGGTGAATTAGTAATTAATATTATTTTGAATTCTTGAGAAAAACTATTAAATCAAAATTTGAAAAAAAAAGTAGGATAAAAATGTTTGCATAATTCACACTGAACATTTAATTTTTTTTTTCATAATAACTCAGTTTTTCCTAGCGTAACATAACGATGAATACAAGCCCATTTTACGGAATTGTTCGAAAGTGTCAGCGCGGTATTGGATCGCAAAAGGCATTAGGAGGAACACGGGTAGGTTTTTAGAATGAGTCTGACACTCCCATCCGCTCCGCCTAGAGATTTTGATAATGTCTCATGCAAAAATAAAACATTTTCACAACAGAATATTGGTATTGGCAAGTCACACAGTAAAGACTGAAAGTCACCTTCATTAATTTGTTTGAAAGCAAGCTGGTGGCGGTCCTCAAAGGGAACTGGATTTGTTTAAAGACGATGTTCTGAGTATTGCAAATACATTTTATGCAGATATCATTGAATGTTGCGGTATTCTGTGAAGTAATGAGACGTAATGTTTGCGTATCTGTTTGCAATCATAAGCTGATATCAGAAATAGGGGAAGCTATGTATTTATCGAGGCTTTTTACCATTTGCCGGTAGTTTTTATTGAAAAACAGGGAGAAAAATAAATATCTAGTTTATTCCATAAAAAAAAACGCACATTACATATATTAACATGAAAAATACTAAGGCGAAAAACCTTGTACTTGATATATAAAATATATAAAAAAAACTTTCAGTTACTAGCGGTGGAGATCTTGTAACAAACAGATAAGCCCCGGACAATTGAACTGTTAGTCTCACCTTTAGAACATGACTACTTGACTAAACATTTCAACCCTAGGCTGAATATTCTCGAAAGCACCTTTTGCGAGTGAAACTGCAGTTCCTCACGGAATCCCAAGTATTTATTTTAGTTCTTAAAACAATATTATCATAGTCCAACACGGAAAAATCTTGTCTCGTCTCTATTTTCATAAAACTAGCATTTTCTTCCGCCGTAACCTAAGTAAATGGTTAGTTGCTTTTTGCGGAACGAGCGAAAAAAGCGAGCGCTAAGATAAATGAGCGGTGTCCAGTGAGACGTGTTGAAAGCGCGTATTGTGTTCAGTTCAGTTCAGTTACTGTCTTAGTGTAGAAAGGCTTCATTTTATAAAAGGAGGTTTTGAATGGGGCTTGTACAGATGGGAGTGCATATTTACTGGGCAAGGTTTTATCCATTTTTTTTAAGGCTCAGAAATCATCAATTGACTCCCCCCGCTCTGCTGGGCGGAAGTGAGCGTCAGACTCTTACTGACTAAAACCCATCCGTATTCCTCCTAATGCTCTTTGCGTGCCAGGCTCGTGGTGACTCTTTCGAACAAATTCTGCAAAAAAAAATATTCCTACAAGTATTCTAGTAATTTCCATTAATTGGTTTAATAACTTTCAAAGGTACTCGTATAAGCTTGTTTTTATATTCTCGAGGTTGTATTTTTTGTCATTTGCTGTTGAGTGGAGTGGATGGCTCAGTAGCTGATTTTAAAATGAGCATGACGTCTAAGCAGCTAGTCGTAGTTTTTTGAACAAAATTATATTATGTTTTATTTTACTATTTTATCAGTAATGTTATACATGAAAATTTTTAATTATGTTCGTTCAACAAAATGTAATTAATTTGTAAAGTTATGTCTAACACGGACATAAAAACGATCATCGGCCCAAAACCGCGACTTTTTAATTATCTACATCTTGATATAGTAATACTTTTTGTAAAGTCAAATAATAAGGAAAGTACAAAAAACCACTGAATTTTGGGTTGCGCGGGTGTTATGTCGCCTTATACAGATTCATCATCTGCCTAGCCTTTTCCCAACTATATAGGGGTCGGCTTCCAGTCAAACCGGATTCAGCTGAATACCAGTTTTATACTCGTACGTGGAGCGGCTGCCTACCAGACCTCCACCACCCATTAACTGGGTAACACGGTACTTCTTGGCAAGACTGGAGTCAGATTTACTGGCTTCTGACAATCCGTAACGACTGCCAAAGATCTAGAAATGACAGCCGGGACCAACGGCTTAACGTGCTTTCCGAGGCACGGAGGAAACTCGGTATGTTAAGATGGTCACTCATCCACAGCCCAACCTTGGCAAGCGTTGCTTAACCTTAAAGATCGACCCGTGCGGCTGTTATTATTTAGCTCGTGGCTAAATAATATCAGCCGCACGGGTAGATCTTTAAGCTCCTCCTCCGCCTTATACAGATTTATAGAACTTATTCATCATGGCGAACTTATTAGTACGTAACGTATTAGAATTGTGGAGTTCGTTCATTTTACTGTATAAAAACCATTCCGTATAAAAATCATCTTAAAAGAATAAAGTATTATAGTATAAGTGTATTTATTTCTGTCCTTGTTACAAAATTATGTGTTAAACTCAATATTACTAAAAGGATTAATTGAATAACTTTAAGTTTCTTACTTATTCTATCGATCTTCCGCAGTGCTTTTCTAAGGATTCAGACGTTTACCTGTAACAAGAAAATAAAACTATAATTAACAAATTTTTTTCAAAGAAAATGTTCAAATGAAACCAGTTTCTAAAAATAAGCACAAAGAGAATTACTGTTCTTTATCGGTATCTATTTATACTAATATACAACGTTGATACGACAGAGGGGCTTTCCTTTAAACTGCCTATACTAGGTACCATTTTCAAGCTCTGTACCAAAAATAAATTAATTAGGAGCAGTAGTTTAGTCGCAAATGATTTTTAAAGTTTTTGCACGGTTTGAACACGATGTATCTTTTCTAACAGTTGATTATCGTCTAAGCATAGGTCATGCACCTTACAACGATAAATCTACGATGCGTTGTTGCCGCTCTGACGCATGTCGAAGGACATTCACTAAAAATTGGCAATGCAAACAAGGAAGCAATCAATACACACACACTTGCACTTTCACTACGAAAGCGACTAACATAAAGCGAGCGAAAGAAATAGAGATAGGTCAGTTTGTTGCATCCTTGTTTTTTGCGATCGGTAAGTCCCTCAGCAGTGCGCCGACGCTTGTTTTTCGGAACGTACGGTTTGTGGATTTCGCGCGCAAACAATTGTAATTTTATTTTGTTATTGTGAGAGGACACGTAACTTGGGATTATTATTATTTAGTATTAGTGTTTTTTTTGTGATTGACTGTTTTTTATGGTGATAGGACACGTAACTTGGGATTATTATTATTTAGTATTAGTATCTCCGGACCTCACTCCCATGGATTTCTTTTTGTGGGGTTACATTAAGGGTGAAGTGTATGCCTCAGAGGTAAATAAAATTATTGATGAGTTAAAAAATAGGATTATTTTAGCATTTCACAAATTAAAGTGCTTAGCGACGGACAGTGATCTAATTAGAAAAATAAATAACAATATTCTCCGTCGGTATAATTTGTGCATCAATGTGAATGGAGGACACATCGAAAATTTAAAAATTTAGTGTGTTTGTTTTTGTGCGCGTACTTCGAAACGTTACCTAACATAAAAGCCAGTGCGAGCGGAGCCCAGCGGAGGCCTAAGTCGCCGGCCGCCACCCCGGCCCGGCCCCCACCGAGCACATGAGATACCGCACACCGCGCTCCGGCGCGCGCGCGACGTTGCCGCTTTGTTACCTAGCGGTATCTAAGGTCAGTGTCTTTTTTTTTACAAAGGGTGGTTGCGTTTTATTCGGATTTGCAAGCTATTTAGTTTGTTTGAAAAAAATATTTTCTCATTTATGGCGCTTTTTGTTTTTGTACCGTATCGAATTAATACTGTACACGTATAGTATACGTAGTTTAATTTAATGCCCCTCTGTCGTATCAACTCTGTATAAAGCTGAAGAGTTTGTTTGTTTGGGTGTTTGCTTGTACGCGCTAATCTCAAGAACTACTGGTCCGATTTGAAAAAATCTTTCAGTGTTAGATAGCCCATTTATCGAGGAAGGCTATAGGCTAAAGCAAATATCATCACGCTAAGACCAATAGGAGCGAAGCAGTAATGAAAATTGTGATGCAGACGAAGTTGTGCGGGTCAACTAGTACTTAATATATAAAGCTGAAGAGTTTCATTGTATGTTTAGTTCTGATCTCAGGACGATCAATAGGAGCGGAGCATTAGGGTGCCTGTCCATTGCGAGTGAGCAAGGTAGCGGAGCGGAGAAACGGAGAAATGTTAACCAATGGAATTGTATAAAATCTCCGTACCACGTGAATTACTGACATTTTGTCTGATATGATTGGTTAATATTCCTCCATTGCTCCCTTAATGACAGGCACCCTTAATGAAACGTGACGTAGAGGAAGTTGCGCGGGTCAGCTACTTTAATATAAATTCTTAACCAATTAACCCAACATTTACACGAGTATCCGAACACATTCAAATTAAATAATACACTTACTCCCAAAAGGGTCCTTAAAAGACCTCCCTTACCTATCCAATACAGTGAAAGCGAGTTCCCTTAATAGCCGCTATTTTAATTATACGTGAGAAAGACGAAAGGCTTTCACCTTCAGGCAAACCTTTTTAGGGTTCCTTACCCAAAGGGTAATAAACGGAGCCCTATACGTCCGTTCGTCTGCCTGTCAGCGGGCTGTATCTCAAGAACCGTAGTAAGTAGACAGTTGAAATTTTCACAGAGTTTGTATTTCTATTGCCGCTATATTCACAATTATTAAGTGCTTTTTAACCGACTTCAAAAAAAGGAGGAGGTTCTCAATTTTTTTTGTTTTTTTTTTTATGTTTGTTACCTCATAACTCCGTCATTTATGAACCGATTTGATTTTTTTTTGTCTCATCTGAAAGGGTATACTTCTCGATTGGTCCCATTGTCACCATGTCAGAATCTGATGATGAGATCCCACGAAAATCGAGGGCAACCCTCAAATTTTATCGGCACATACAATGTTTTTCATAAACTTTCTAACGCAATTCAGATGTTTGTGCCTGGTAATCATCATCTCATGTTGCTGAGCTGATGATGAAAGGTATAAATTAGGATCTGATGATGAGATCCCATGAAAAATATTGTTCAGCGATACTTTAGCCAATTGTCAGCCGATTTGGATTATTCTTTTTTTGTTTGAATGAGTATTTTCCTGGACTGGTCCCGTTTCAATTTGGTGTAGATCTGACGAAGAACTTCGGAGGTAAGCCACCGACACCGACTTCCGAAATGAAAGTTTTTTTCTTTCTTCCGAAGTTATTTTGTACCTTGTAGTGTTTTGTTTTTTTTCAGTTTATGGTACGGAGCTTAATGTGAGAGTCCGACTCGCACTTGGCCGGTTTTAATGGATCTGTAGCAGGTTTAATTAAACTTTTAGGTACAGTGCAACATGGTTTGTCTGGCTGCCACAAACTGCTTCTTTTTACAGGAAAACTATACTAAAGCTATAAAACTTGAAAGTTGGACAATTATAGGCAAATAATGCTGATCACCAAGAAATGCTGATATTACAAAAAATAAAATTTATCGTCAAACCTATTTAAAATAAAACAATAGTTACTATAACGATAACAGTTTGCTGTGAAAAAATACTTTGAAAACAGTAAAACAATATTTTTTTCCTGAAAACTTACAGCTAGGATACAGAAAGTTGACAGTTAGTGAGAGAAGGCAAGGTTTAATATACACAAATACAAGGTAAATATTACAAGGTTTTAAGGTACGGCACCGTCGGAGTCTGCTTTGACTCGCTCTTCGCTGGATTTTTTAATAAACTATCGTCGCCGGCGGCGGCGTCGGCGTGTGATTACTGAAATGCTCTCGGCTTTGTTTCAGGGGAATGACCTGTAGTGCCGTGGCTTTGTGATTTGATTTGATTCTTATATTATGAATGGTTTGTTTATGTGAGAATTAGGAATCCGAGCAAAACCTCATTTAGTTTTAAAACATATTTCTTTTCTGTGGTTTTATACCACTGTTAAGCATACGTTTGACCATTATCTCACCTGATAGTAAGCGATGATGTGGTTGAAGATAGAGCACGCTTGCCTAAAAGTAACCTATTCACTCTTGACTTAAAGACTTCCAGGTTGTAGCTATCAGAAAACACAGACTCCGGCAGGGAATTTCACTCCTTAGCTGTACCCACTATGAATGTGTTCCCAAATCGCTTAGTGCGAGAGGTTTCAACTGATTACAGGCTATAGCATAAATATAGTTATAGAATAACCTAACCGCTATTTTTATTCCTAAAATAAAAGTTTTCTGACTACTAAAAAATCTGCCGTTATAAAATAATAGATATTATTTTTATAATCAACCATTTACAATTTAGCGGAATACTACAAATAAGATATAAACATTCTCTGTATATTTAAGTATATGAATAAAAATGTATAGTCGCGCAACGACTGATCCAAATTGGATAATTCTTTTATAGTTGTGTTCGTAATTGCAAGGGCGAGGTTAGTATGAATTGAAAATTTTATAAAAAAAAAACATCTCGCGAAGCCGGGTCGGGTCACTAGTCTATACTAATATTATAAAGAAGTAGAGTGTAGTAGTTTGTGTGGTTGTTGTTATTCTTTTGCTAGTTATTTATATAAATACTTGAGCGAATGGTGCTGATACACGCTTCATGTTCGTGAATACCTAGATTGGTTATCTCTTAACAGCTATTGGCTTATTTTAATGTTATAAATTTAAATTTTCGAAACAGTTTTTTTTTTCTTTTGCATTGTCCTTAAATGCAGAAGCAACGAGGATTTGTTACATTGAATTTCGTAAAACATAACATGATTTAAAAGAATGTCCGTGGAGTTTCTTGCACTTTGTTCTCCATAGAGATCTACGCTTTGGAACGTGCAAATAGCTTCATGTTTTTGACTGGACCACCTTGACATTTCAAAAGTTCATGTAAATGGTTTATTTGAAATAAATGCTTTTGAATCTTTGAAAATTACTTTTGATTTTACGATGTCAAACACAAAAGTTCTTCTTTCATTTTATGAATTTTAAAGTGTCCGTTTAACTCAAAATTCAATAGAGTATTTTAATAAAAAAATCTAATTAGTCCGTCTGGCTTGGTAAATTTGGTACATTTTTACCAAACCAGATGACGTCACGCGTGTCTTCAACTCGCTGTATTCTTTTTATGTTTTATTTACGTGAAAAAATGAAAACTACGTGTCGAATATTTTTTGAAAATCTATCAGACGGACTAATTACATTTTTTTTAGTAAAATACCCTATTACATGAAGAGAAAAACAGAAATAATAGCTTTGTATCAGCAGGCTGCCAGTCCAGGAAAACAGAAAAAATGGAATAAACACAGTTGAAAAAAGGTAAGTACTAGTTGAGGCACGCAACTTCGTCTGTGTCATATTTTTCATTCATGGTCCGCTCCTATTAGTCGTAGTGTGATGTTATATAGCTTAAATGCTTTCTCGATAAATGGGCTATCCAACACTAAAAATAAAATTTTATTCGAACCAGCAGTTCCAGAGATTAGCCCGTACCACCAAACAAACACTTCAGTTTTGTTATATTACTAGTTGTCCCGCACAATTTCGCATGCGTTATATTCTTCATTATTGCCTCCTGAGATTAGCGCGTTTAATCAAACAAACAAACTCTTCAGCTTTTTAATATTAATAGTAAATAATATTAGTAATATTAATAGTCGTCATTTATTATTTTTTTCATGGAAGTGGCTATCGTATACAAAAACCGGCCAAGTGCTAGTCAGACTCGCACATGAAGGGTTCCGTACCATAAACCTTAATATTTATAACCTGGAAATTTTAACTTTCTACCTATTACGGTTCTTGAGATACAGCCCTCTGACAGACAGACGAACGGACGGACGGACAGCGGAGGCTGAGTAATAAGGTTCCGTTTTGGTTACCTTTGGGTACGGATTTATAAAAAGAATTTTCCAAATCCAACTGGTAGTTTCAGAGATAAACGCTTTCAAACAGAAAAACACACTTCAGGTTTATAATATTAGTGTAGATTTATTTATATTGTAAAGGGCAGATTGTTAGCGCCGGCGACACAGAGAATCATAGATGAAGCTTGTTAAATCCACAAGTCTTTACGTATTTGAATTTGTCAAGCCAATCTGTCGCCAAGATTTGGGAGGGTTGCGAAATCAACAGACATGTTTCTATGCATGAATGCGTAGTTAGTATCTAGATTTATCTGTCAAGAGTATCATCTTATCCAGTAGCAGTAAAAATACATATGAAGTTAAGTATCTCTGCTGCTACCTATTATTATGAACGGGAAAATTGGAAGACTATGGGGGAGACGTTTCCCAGCAGTCAGTAAAACAGATCGAAAAAAAAGATAGAACAAGAAGTAAGTAAGCTCGCTCCATCGTAGACTTTGTCTCTGTCATCTCTGACCTAGAGTCTAGAGTCAACAACAAACACATCGCAAAAAAAAGACTTCTCTATTTTTCCACCGATTATATTTATATTTTAACAAAAACAGTTTTAGTAACGTCTTTGTACAGAGAATGAGTACTTATATATTTATTCATCTAGATTTTTGATAGCAGTTATTTAAAATGTTAATCGATTAAATTCCCAGACTTAACTTTACAATTATAGTTAGAAATTAATATACAGGACTTTGTACCCGAAGGATAATAAAAAGAGCCCTTTTGCTGTCCGTCTGTTTGTCTGTCAACCGTAATAG
This sequence comes from Lacanobia oleracea, assembly GCA_950371165.1. Taxonomy (NCBI): domain Eukaryota; kingdom Metazoa; phylum Arthropoda; class Insecta; order Lepidoptera; family Noctuidae; genus Lacanobia; species Lacanobia oleracea. The sequence goes on along the minus strand of OX493406.1, from coordinate 3,754,068 downwards.
GTAGACAGTTGTTAGACTAAGTGAGATTTTTAACTGACTTCAAAAAAACCGGCCAAGTGCGAGTCGGACTCGTACACGAAGGGTTCCGTATCATAAACCTTATTTTTTGTTATAGCGGCAATAAAAATACACAAGCTGTGAAAATGTCAACTCTCTATCTATTACGGTTCTTGAGATACAGCCCGCTGACAGACAGACGGACAGACGGACAGACGGATGGACGGACGGACGGACGGATGGACGGACGGATAGCGGAGGCTTAGTAATAGGGTTCCGTTGGTTACCCTTCGGGTACGGAACCCTAAAAAGGAGGAGATTCTCAATTCGATTGTATTTTTTTTATGTTTCATAACTCCGTCATTTTCGAACTGATTTAAAAAAAAATGTTTTGTGTGAAAGGACCCATTTAAATTTCATCAAAATCGATTTAGTAGTTTCAAATCAAAATAGCTGGTTTTTTTTTATTTAAATAACGTATTTGGTTTGTCATCCAAGTAAACGAAATTGCAATTCGCTTTCCTGCTACTTTCCAATGGTGTTGTTAGGTGTGGGGTACCTACCACTAAAAAGTAAAAAATTAAGGAAATTCGAAGTCGGAATTTTGAATTTTTAGAAAAAATATTTTTTTGTAATGCCGTAGTGGCAACCACGAATTATAAATAATTTTAAAACTAACAGAAGATCTTCAAGAAACGAGTTTTTTTGGCAGTTTATTTACGGAACCCTTCGTGTATGAATCCAACTCGCACTTGACCGGTTTTTTTCAGAGGGTGTCTTGTGGCAAAACTATGAAATATTTTTCAGTATTTCCTAACATGCATTTTTCATGACCGCCTAAAAAAGGAGTGTTATGTTTCAGGGTTCATGTCTGTACGTTTGTTTGTGAGTTTCTTTATTCCTCCACTAGCTGTCCCGTGCCCACTTCGTTGAGCGGGTTTATATATAACTTATGACACTCACAAATAACGTGGCTTTATATTGATAAAAGAATTTTCAAAATCTGTTTAGTAGATCCAGATATTACCCCCTACAACCTCACAAACACACAGTCTGACAAACTCAAAAACTACCTCTTTATAATATTAGTATAGAAGTATAGATAACTTCTAAATGCCGAAAACGATTTTTTGAAAGCGTTGCATTATTTAGCTAAAAGTACACATTCAATAATGAAATCTATACAAGTTTACATCATCATCTGCCTAGCCTTTTCCCAGCTATATTGGGGTCGGCTTCCAGTCAAACCGGATTGAGCTTAATACTAGTATTTTACGTGGAGCGGTTGCCTAACAGACCTCCACAACCCATTAACTGGGTAACACGGTACTTCATGGCAAGACTGGAGTCAGATTTTTACTGGCTTCTGACTATCCGTAACGACTGTCAAAGATCTACAAATGACAGCCGGGACCAACGGCTTAACTTGCTTTCCGAGGCACGGAGGAAACTCGGTATGTTAAGATGGTCACCCATCCACAGACCAACCTAGGCAAGCGTTGCTTACTTAACCTTGAAGATCGACCCGTGCGGCTGTTATTATCTAGCCACGAGCTCCTAATCTATACAAGTTTACATCGCAAATTAAATTTAAAACAACCGCACTGAGACGTCCGATCAAAATTCCACCCATGATCTCTACCAGAACTACAAAATCCGTACTAACATAGTCCGAGAGCCAGTAGATAATCTTGTTACCGCAGCCCAAGAGGAAGTTTTAAGAGCTGCACGCACCATCACTTAACTTGTAAGCTTAGCTCCTGTACTATAAATTTCACTACACCTAACTTAATTTAGTGGCACTGGGACGCCGGTTGATGCTGAACTCTGAACTCGAAAGTTTAAGAACTTTGAGTTAGTTTTATTTATGGATTTGAAGTTGGTTGCGGAGTGGTTTAAGGGCGGTCCTAATTGGGTTGACTCTTGGAGTCTTTCATTGATTTTGTACTGATTTGAGGTTGTATTCTTTATACATAAACGACCTTAAAGTGTGTGGCTATGAATGTTTTTTAACACTAGCTGACCCGCGCAACTTTGTCTGTACCACATTTTTCATTGATACTCCGCTCCTGTTGGTCGTAGCGTGATGTTTTATAGCCTATAGCCTTCCTCGATAAATGGGCTATCCATCACTAAATTATGAATTCATGATCTTATTATTATTATTATTTTTTTTTATTTTTTTATCTTGAGATTAGCGCGTTCAAGTATAGAAGATAATAAATTATTTTTATAGAATAAGACTGAGAACTACCGAAAGATTTTAATTTCGAGGAACATTCATCGACCATCCATATTTATTGGTATTTTGGAGTGCTGACCTTGTACCAGAAGTGTTGGAAGGTCTCCCACTAAGTGCATCATTGACCTGGCGATGATTGAGGGATCCCTCTGAATGCGAAAAGTTCAGAACAGGTCGATGTGGAGACATTCCGGAGCGACTTATGTACAACACTGGACGTTTTGTGGCTGAAATGATGATAAGCATCGGCCTAGCCTTTTCCAAACAATGTTGGGGTCGGCTTCCACTCAAACCAGATTTAGCAGAATACCAGTATTTTACGCGGAACGGCTGCCTACCAGACCTCCACAACCCATTAACTGGATAACACGGTACTTCATGGCAAGACTGGAGTCAGATTAACTGGCTTCTGACTATCTGGCACGACTGCCAAAGATCTATAAATGACAACCGGGAGCAAATGCTTAGCGTGCTTTCCGAGGCACGGAGGAAACTTGGCATGTTAAGATGGTCACCCATCCACAGACCAACCTTATCAAGCGTTGCTTAACCTTGAAGATCAACCCATGCAGCTGTTATTATCTAGCCACGAGCGCCTGAAATGATGATAGACAAAGGTTTGAAAATGTTTCTAAATGGTATAAACAAGCGAAATGATCAAACTTCCTTTAATACGGAAATCCCGAACATTTCTGTGGTTTCGTATTTTGAAAGTAATTTCAGGCGGGTACTAAAATTACTACGATCATCACAAAATATCTTAAGTTGGATGCGCCAGGGTAGGTCGCGAAATTTAAATATTTTAATGTTTTTTGCAATTTGCCGGTCTGTGTGAAGCTGTTTGTTGAACAAAATACGTTTCGCGGCCGTAACGCGTATTCATCTAAAGAATTATAACCATTTTAATCATCAGTACAGCCCTCTAAGTTTATGAAGTCCTATAGAATGCCTTCGTCATGAAATAACCATAGGGCTTCATGAGCTCCACACTGACCGGCAAATTGCAAATAAACAAATAATAATCTCTTCAAAGTTAGAGTGAACAAGCTCCTTCTGGGTAGGCTCGCTCCATCGTAGACTTTGCCTCTGTCATCACTGACATAGACTAGAGTCAAGAGCAAACCCATTACAAATTAAAAAAAAAAAAAAAAAAAAACATAAAAATATTTCAATTCCGCTGGCTACCCTGGCGCCACCACCTTAAGTCCTACGACCAACATTTCGGTATCTACCCACTACATGAAATACCACAGCCCGTAGCCCCAGTAAATCATAACACTTAGTTTGAAACCACAACTATGTGCCACAATATTCTAACAATTCGTGAACGTACGAATAAGATCACTACTGGCCTATTAACACATTTCTTAAGATATAGGTACCTAGGTGGTATTAAGATTCATTGATGAAAATTATATTTTATATGTGTGTATAAAACACACATATAAAACTACTACTCGTGTCTACTACTTGTGTGTGTGGTGTGTGTGTGTGTGTGGTGTGAGTGTGTGTATGTGTGTATGTGTTATAATGTGTATCGCTAAGCAATTCTTGCCGAGGTCATAACTAAACTCCGGCCCTCGGGAAGTACGTTACTTTAATTTATTTTTTATTTCAGGCCTAGATGCCTGAAATAAAAGATTAAATTTAAATTAAATTGGAAAAAAAAAACAAAACAATAACTATATATAAATTAATACATACTTATCACAATTAAAATTATGAACACGCAAAATTGAATATGCTTGCATTGATTGATTTGAATTATGAACACGAAATGACGGCGTCGGGTTTCGCTTACTGGTGTCGCGCAGCTGGCCGTGGAAACGTCAATACACGACAACCTTCGACCAAAACTCAATTTTGAGGAACATCTCGAGCTGATGAATTGGGTCTCGCACCACAAACGACTTGAAGTTTGTGTTGTGGTGCGACTCGAAGCTGTTGAATCTATATCATGTTGCCATCTTACTATATCTTGCTTACCTACTGAGGTTTAGATAGATGTATGTTTTTTATTCAATCACACTAGAACGGCTGAAACGATCAGGATGAGATTTGCCACAAAGATAGATTATAGGCTAGGCTTATTATTCCAAGAGTATGTTCTCTTGAATGGATTTGTATGAAATCTGGCACTGAGATAGTAGTGGGTTAATTTCTGTCACTCACGCGGGTGAAGCCCCCGGCTGAGGCTAGTATCTCATAATATCATTCGAGCATTATACTCCACTTTCCAATAATCCAATAACCATATCCCTTAATTCTATAATCCAAACCCGAAGGCACTCGTGTACTCGGCTTCGTGAATGATCGGAATTCCGACCAAGGCCGAGAGGGATTGAAATTTGGCATTTTTCGCAATCCCCACCTCGTGACGTACCTGTGTATTCATTTAGGCAAATATGTGGTTTATAAATAAAGAACCCTTTTATGCATTTCAGTTATTTAGGGTTGGATTAATTTTAGACTGAAAGGGATTAGATAAAAGTCGTAGTCTGGATTTTTTGAGCAAAGAAATGAGGGCTAAGGAATTTGTGAATTCTTACTTATTTTTAAATGTGTCTTTTTAATATGTGGAAAATTCATTAATTCATATTTTGTTACATCTTAGAGAATTATTGTATTGTTAACAGTCAAAAACCGGCCAAGTGCGAGTCGGACTCGCCCACTAAGGGTTTCGCACCATCGTACAAGATTAAATACTATATATATATTTATCAGTATGTTATATATATTAATATTACATAATTAATAAAGCTTATCATAATGTAAAAAAAATATTTAAATATAAAATGTAATGAAGTTGTACTAACTATTAATATTAATATTTGAAATGGATAATTTCTTTTATTCAGTTACATACATATAAATTATATTTTTAAATATTTGAATAAAATAAATACAAAAACATTTAAAAATATAAAAATAGTAGCCCACCGATATCGGGAACAGGGTCCAAGCTACCGGTGGTCAGGGCTCCAGAGAAAGGAACCTCCTGACAATGCGAGCCGTGTCCAGAAGTACCGCTTTCTGAATCAAGCCCTTGATCCAGCTGCCCAACGAGAGCCTCCTAAGGTGTTGGTCGAGGCTCGTGGCTATTAAGCCATTGGCCGACACGACTATCGGTACAATGATTGCGGAGTCCACTTCCCACATGTCGACAACCTCGCGAGCCAAGTCAATATACTTGATTTGTTTGTCTTTCTCGGCTTTCACGAGGTTCTCGTCATGCGGGACGGTTATGTCTACAATCATTGCACGCCTCACAATTCGGTCCACCACCACTATATCAGGCTTATTGGCAACAATAGTCCTGTCAGTGATGATGGACCGATCCCAGTACAATGTGATATTGCCATTATCGAGAACTGGGTCGGGCGCATACCTATAGTATGGCACCTCCGACTCCACAAGAGAGTATTTCAGAGCAAGTTGCTGATGGATAATCCTGGCTACAAGGTTGTGCCTATGCAAGTATTCTCCGTTAGCTAGACGAGAACAACCAGAGACAATGTGGCGAATTGATTCTCCCGGACGGTGGATAATTTATTATTAATGTTAGTAATATTTTGCATATAATAGTTATTTGCAGACTTGTTTTTTTTTTTTTTTTTTTTTTTTTGTTGAAGTAGAATATGGGACGTTTTTTGTTTGTAACGTTTTGATGTATTTACCCAAATATTCCAGCAAATAAATTGTTTTTTGAATTTGAATATGTATTTTTATTACACACACAAACACAACAGAAATCCACACTCTATGAAAACTTCAGCTGTCTGTTACGGAACATGAAACGCCGCTGACAGACAGACAGACAGACGTACGAATAGCGAAGGCTTATGTTCATATTTTTTTTGGAAAATTTTATTCAGAACTAGGCTATTCCAATTTTAAATCGTACTCGTATATTTCTTTGACATAGTCATGTGGGGTTTCAAAATGAAGGCTCGAGGAGACGATTCCAAAAATCACTAAAATGTATTTTGAAAATTTTAGGTGGCATTCTATCGGATGGGTTTTAGTCATTAAGAGTCTGACACTACCTTCTGCTCCAACCAGAGCGGAAGGAGATTGATTGATTCATTCGAAGATTTCCCATCCTTAAAAAAAAACCAGCTGTCGTCTTGTGTTTGGACCTTTTTTTTTTGCGGCTTGGTTTTTGACACCAGTACTTTTTTTCTGACAGTCCGTGCCGCAATTCGCTGTATAAACTTTACTGTTTCTTCATATCTATTTCTTCTTCTTACCGTGTGGGCAGTAAGGTCTAACGACCCCACACACCCTAGTGTCAGAGTTTCTAACCCACCTCAGTCTGAAATGGTTTATTTGACGACCGGCTTATACGTGCCTTCCGAAGCTCGGAAACATCTTTTTATCAGAAAATCAGATGATCCAAGCTTGCAATGTCCTAGCCCAACTAAAAACATCTTTACAAAGTATGCGTCCAGTGGGAAACGAACCCAGGACCGCCGCGTCACAAGGCAAACGCCTAAACCACTCAACCAATTTTATTACCACACGATTCATGTCACAATGATACCTATTCAAATTCCTATCCAATTAGCCAACTCAGACCTGGAAAAGCTAACAAGTTCTAACCCCACAAGGCTGGTGTCACACGAAATTAGTATCAAATTACTATCGTGGCCTAATTCTAAACGAAGTTGAAGTGGCATTAGTTTAATGTGTGGCAAGCCTTACTGAAAGTCGTGGAGAACGTTAAGTGTTAGACCACAAAAGGGTAACGTACGCTAGTTGTATGTTGTATTAGGAACACTGGAGTGTGCAAATAGATATTTACGTAGACACTTTTAGACCAACCATGAAAACTCGCAAAATAATCTGATGTTTCATACATTTTCATCGGCAAAATTTTACATTTTGTATGAAACAGCTACCATTATTTTTTTCGAATTTTCAGGGTTGATCTCAAAGCACAAGTTGTTTATAAGCATGTGTACTTTCACTCCCTAAGAGGTTATTAGACTGATATACAGGGTTGTTTGTAAAACACTAAGGTTGACTGTTCACTAGAGCGGAGCGGAGAGGTTCGGAAGAAATATTAACCAATGAAATTGCATAATATCTCAGTGACTGACGCGGACCGGATATTTTATGCAATGACATTGGTTAATATTTCTCCGGTCATCTCCTCTCCGCTCCAGTGGACAGTCAACTTAGTGTTTTACAAATAACCCTAAGTATCATAACTTAAATTAAAAAGGGTTTAAATCGTCTATTTCTGGTTTAGATATTAAAAATATGTACTTACTGAATATATGGGTTACACAGTTATGGTTGAAATACCGAAAGCTCATAGAAGCCCATTAGATAAAAATAACGTTATGGGGATCGGATTAGATAAAATAGTTTTAATATCTAAACAATAATCATTTCTTCTTCTCTGAGGAGCTCGTGGCTAGAGAGGAGCTCATGGCTAGATAATAACAGCCGCATGGGTCGATCTTCAAGGTTAAGCAACGCTTGCCAAGGTTGGGCTGTGGATGGGTGACCATCGGTTCCTCGGAAAGCACGTTAAGCCGTTGGTCCCGGCTGTCATTTGTAGATCTTTGACAGTCGTTACGGATGACTATCCGTAACGACTGATCTTCAAGTCGATCTTCAAGGTTAAGCAACGCTTGCGCTTGGTAAAGCACGTTAAGCCGTTGGTCCCGGCTGTCATTTGTAGATCTTTGGTAGCCGTTATGGATTGTCAGAAGCCAGTTAATCTGAACCCAGTCTTGCCATGAAGTACCGTGTTACCTAGTTAATGGGTTGTGGAGGTCTGGTAGTTAGTCGCTCCTCGTAAAATACTGGTATTCAGCTAAATCCGGCTTGACTGGAAGCCGACCCCAATATAGTTGGAAAAAGGCTAATCTTTTCACTAAAATATTAGGATTTCATCGAAATCTAACTGCCTATGGGGAAATGACCATGGTGGGTTATCTTAACATTTGCCGGGAATTGATAATCTAGTGGGATTTGATCAAATCCCCTGTTGTGTAATTTCTTTGCGATATTTTTCAAACCTCGCTCTTAGAGACAGTCTTAACGCACCCCTATAGCCGAGTATAATAAGGTGCAAAATAACAATAAAAAAGAAAATCTCACTATAGTGTTAGTGCCATAAAAAGTGTAGAAATAAAATGTGTAAGGAGCCACAATTTCCCTAGTATAACGCGGGACATATTAATTTTATGAGGGGTAATAACAGAAGCTTTTATGTGCTATACTTAATATGATCTACTGAGTTTTATTGACAACCTTTGTGGTTTTCTAGGGCAAGAGGTTACAGAAGAATATTTCGTTTTGTTCTTGAGCTTCTCGTCGGTAATTTTAAATATAAAATGTAATGCACACTGCATTTGGTAACCCCACCAATGTACTCCACGAGACAGGCTCGACCCAGTGTGGAGTTCATAAGTAAGATATGCTTCCTTTGCTTCATATTCTTGTTGTTATGTATCCTAGCTAGTAATGTATACCATAAGGAAATGTAAAGCACTGTTTTTGGCAAATAAACGTTATTATTATTATTTCAAATAGAGGCCGACGCTTCACCTAATTCTAAATTCTCTGGGCTACCCCAAGGAGCGAGTGAATTGCCTCAGAGTAAACCCAGGCATTATCAAATAGTCGCATGCGTACAGGGCAATAGGTAATTGAGTGCGTTCCTTCAAATTGAGTGTTCTAGAGCTAATCTGTTCCCGCATAGCATTTTGAACTCGGTAACGCGGGATCCAAATTGTGTTGTTTACGAGTTAACGAAGTTTTTTAGATATCTTTTTTTGCCTCTAAACCAAAAACTGGAAATGATGAGAAGTTCACCCTGGATAGTCAAGGGATTATTTTTGGATAGCTTATGAACGAATGAATCCCTCAAATAACAATTCATGAAAGAATAACCACATCTTTGGAAATGATGCGTCGTTAAGTTCAAACTAAGAAAATTTCTTGAAACAGTTTTCTCGAAGTTAATGTATAAGATCAGTGAAGATTTTATTAGAACAACTCCAAATATAAATCATTCACTAAATAACAATAACATGATAATTCAATTGGCCCTCAGTTATACCGGATGCAGCTGAACAATTATATTTTACATCGAGCAATCACCTCTCTGACCTGAATAATCTACGACAGTACTATTATTTCCAAAGTTATTTCTATAGTCTTCTTAAGTGGGCACCGAGGACATGATACTGATAATAAAATTGATAATTGAATGTAATAATGGTAATTGGCGTTCGTTGATCCCAATCACTTAACCTTAAACCATATCTATACTAATATATAAAGCTGAAGAGTTTGTTTGTATGTTTACTTGAACGCGTCAATCTCGAGAATTACTGGTCTTATTTTAAAAATTATTTCAGTGTTAGATAGCCCATTTATCGATGAAGGCTATAGACTAAACATTATTACTCTATGAAGAATAGCAGCGAAGCAGTAATGAAAATTGTGACGCAAACGAAGTTGTGCGGGTCAACTAGTAATAAATATGTAAGATAAAATTTAATGATACACTATAAATCGTAAACTTTAGTAACACAATAACGTGTAGTTTCCTTGACAGAAAAAAAAAACAAAATTAAACTCGGTACTGCGTAAATTACTTCATGATAGGAAATCAATTTTTTACAATATCAACGCTACATGTTTCCTTCGTATACATTTTACATTTTCGTAATGGGTATTTGTTTAAATAATACAAACAAAATACCTAAATTACCGCGCGATCCATCCATTTCAGCTAGAGCCGCCTCACTTCCCCTGTCCGCTTTAGTCCTTTTACGGCCGTCGGACATTGAACTTTGTGACTTGCACTTACGTGCGGTTTTTGCTTGCGCTACGCACACATACACGAACTGCATATAAGACCTAAACCAAAAGCTCGGTGCGCTCTTAAGGGTGCCTGTCTATTACAGCGGAGCGGAGAAACGGAGAAATATTAACCAATCGTGTCAGTCAAAATGTCAGTGAGTCGCGTGGTGCGGAGATTCCATTGGTTAAAATTTCTCCGTTTCTCCATTCCGCTGCCTCGCTCCGCTGTAATTGAAAGTCAACCTGAGGCCCTTCATAATCGACACCACAAAAAAAGTTTGTTTTTAGTAAAAGGAAATGGATATTTTTCCATAAGTACTATCCAAAATGTTTCCATGACACTCAACAACTTTCCTTCACTATCGCTTTCAAACAAACGTAAAAACTTGTTCCTTCCGATGCGAGGTTTATAACGCGTCGCAAACTTTATCACTGTATGGGCCATAAAATGGAGCCTATATAATTTATAACTATATTAGAATTACACTCGCGTTGAGAATCGTGTGAAGTTTTGAAGTTACGGTGTTAGGAGTCAATATGTTTCGATGTTTGTGCTTTACTTTTTCCAAGGTTTTTTTGGCCTGTTTTATATTTCAGTTACTATCTAAAAGCATGGCCATTATTTTTGTTTTTTTTTTGTGGGTTTTTCCCTCTCAATATCCAAGTGGCCATAGGGCCGTTCATCATGTGGAAGTTACGATTTTATTTTCAACAGAAGTACCTAGTATCAATCAAACTTTATTTGTGAATACAGGTATTACAATAAAGATCTTATGTAAATATTTTAGTCGAGCACTATGCACTACCATTTGAAATTGGTGAAATTTAGCAATAAATTTGGATCTACATAATTTAAGGTCAAGTTCGAGTAAACAAAATCAATGAAATGTAATAAATTAATCACGAATAAATTATAATTATTTTTTTACATGTATGTCAATTGTAGATTAAATTAAATGTCATATTTTATCATGTATGTCAATTATAAATTATAATAAATGTAAACTAATGTCAACTTAATGTATTATATACTTAACCAATTATAATTCATTTGTACATGCAATTCAATGGTATCTTACATATATTAATGTCATATTTTATCATTTAAAAATTCTTCGATAGAGTAATACGTCTTATCTATTAGAAATGAATATAATTTGCTTTTGAATTTGCGGACATTATGTTCACTCCTTTTGGTAATTTATTATAATAATAATAATAATAATAATAATAATAATAATAACTTTATTTCACAAAAAAAAATATACAGATTTCACAAAAAATATAGAGAATTTAAAAGAGCTTTGGTAGTAACACAATACAGTACAATCTAAATACTAATAACTAATCTGTACACAAGAAGGAAAACCCTGCCTCTCAAACTAGGTAGCCTGTATCTTGAAAGACAGTGATTCAGCCTAAAATTGATGCTATAATATTTATAGTAGACTGTGTCGATCTACCCGAGCGTTCTGAGGAAATAATTAGTAGGAAAACATATTTACATTCACTTGATATGTTTGTTTGTGTGTGAGCGTGTACGTATGTGTGTGGGCGCGGGTGTGTGTATGTTTGTGTGTGCGCGGGTGTGTGAGTCTATATATGTGTGTGTGTGTGGGTATGTAATTAGAAATATGTACATAGGTAGTTAAACGACATACTTGAGTAAAGACTCTGTTTTCAGGTAGTCCTGTTTCAGTAGCCATTCCGTTAATTTTGATTTTATTTCATGTTTATTTAGATCGACTATGTTTATTTTTTTGTGAATTTGTTTGTAGATGTATGTACTTAATGTGTAGTATTGGTGTTGAGCGAAGGCGGTTTTGTGGGGGGTGCTAATTGGTAATTTCTTCCTTTTTTTAGGGTCAGTAGGGGGGACACTACCGTGTTTTCTTAAAATAGACCGCAGTAGAAAGAGCTGGCGAACAGAAAGCACTTGTGAGTCAGCGTATAGTTTTGTAGTGGGATAGCGATAAGGTTTGCGAAACATTACCTTAAGCACGGCTCTCTGCGCTCTTTCAATCCTCAGGAAACAGGTTTTGTTTGCACCACCCCATACTGTGATGCAATATCCAATGACAGATTGACATAATGCATAATACACCATCTTCAGGGTTTCAGGCGCTGCCGAGTCCCTGAGGGATTTGAAAGTATGCAGCAGTTTCATAGACCTCACAGCAATAGCGTCAACCTGTTTGTCCCATCGTAGTCCTCCGTCTATTTGGACACCCAGATATTTCACATTATCTGTTCTTGTGAGTTTCGGACATAAACAGTGTGGGGATTTAGTGGAGCAGGTGTGAGCTGTTATAGAGAATGACTTTTCAGGTAGGTTGTTTCGTCGAATAGCGAATGGAATGTATTATAGACCTTTGGAGCTTTGGAGTGCAGCAGCCGATCTGATTGTTTGTAACCGATCACAACGGCGCTGATTAGTTACTCGAGCAAACTTATGACACACACAAACATACACGTACACAAACATAGACGTTTCTTAAATGTACAACGACGGCATAGTTAGTATTTTCGTATTTTTAAAAAACGGTTTGCAGCTGTCTGTTGTCTGCAAATTTAATATAGCTGTTATGCACCTTTTTTGGCACTTAAATACCATATCTTTACCCGTGGCATTGTCCAAAATATAATTCCATATCTTAATATAGAGGCCACAATTTATGTGTTTATCCGAATACGGTGACATCAGAAGAAGAGTTATGATTTTATTATTACTATGAACGCACGAAAACCTATTACCCAATAATATACGTCTGCTAAACCACGCAACGGATTTGGATACTCGTTTAACAAATAAAAAAGAAGTTTAGTCTAAAGGGAAGTCTCGACATAGTTAGGTACCGATCGCCTACCGACCGAATTCGGTCGTTAATTCCTAAGGCCATAGTCAATCTCAAATGCGATCCAGGATCAAATCTGATCCGTGGAATTGAATAAATCCCTCATAATATGGTATTTCACTTGATTTGTCACATAGTACAAAGAAATAGTTTTACGTACAGTTCAAAAAACTTTATTTTTTTCATATTAACCCCAAAACTAACCCTCTTACTAAAAAAATATTTACTAACGTAAAGCGTCCGTGTTTGGGTCGCAGAAGTTCATATGTGTACCAAATTTCAACATACATAAAATATGTTAGGAGAAAATTGGCTGTAATAGAGGGACAGACAGACAGACACCCAAGTGATTCTATAAGGGTCCCGTATTTTACGGATGTTCGGAACCCTAAAACATTAATTCGGCAAAATCAATATGAAACACACATATTGCGGTCACATGGTACAGTTTGAGAAACATTTTTTAATTTTATAGTTGATCCCCAAAGCCCGAATAAAAAAAAAAAAAAATGTACCTATTATCCCCCTTACTAAAAATACGAGTATAAAGCTTCCGTTTTTGAGTCAAAGAAGTCTACCAAGAAATGTATACCAGAACAGAATTGGTCCAATACGTTAGGAGAAAGTTGTTTGTGATAGAGGGACAAACAGATAGACAAACAGCTAGCCAGCCAGACAGACAGACCAAGACATTGACGGAACCCTAAAATGTTTTAGGGTTCGAATAAATGTTTGTTCGGCAAATCAATACAAAAAAATAGGAACGCGAACATATTGCGACATACGAACATATTATTATTATTCCAGACTATCATCTACCTCTGTGCTCAATTTCATCTAGATCCATTCAGTCGTTCTGACGTGATAAAGTATCAAACATCAAAACTTTTGCATTTATAATATTAAAGTATACATTTCGCGATTTATAACACATCTGGATTATAATATCTAGGCCAGATTCGGACAAAGGACCTTATCTTTATCGTAGTAGTACGTTCCTCCAAGATAATAAAAATATATCCGAGACACAAAAGCCAGTAACAGAAAGACATTTATTCAGCAAAATCAACACACAAAAGAAGAAAACAGACACACAAACATATTACTATAACAACCAATATTATTACACACAAATCTGGAATCTCGAGCATAGATTAATCGAATGTCAATCATCGTGTATGCCAGGCACTCGACTACAATATAGCCCGTCCAGAATTATTGCATGAATGTACATCGGAGGCGTTGATCCAGGCGTGAACTGGAATTATTGGAAAATACTTAATGCCTTGTATGTATGGATTGACTGTTACGAAAGCTCATCATCTGCCTAGCCTTTTCCCAACTATATTGGGTTCGGCTTCCAGTCAAACCGGGTTCAGCTAAATACCAGTGTTTTACATGGAGCGGCTGCCTACCAGACCTCCACAACTCATTAACTGGGTAACACGGTACTTCTTTGGCAAGACTGGAGTCAGATTGACTGGCTTCTGACAATCCGTAACGACTGCCAGAGATCTACAAATGACAACCGGGACCAACGGCTTAGCATGCTTTCCGAGGCACGGAGGAAACTCGGTATGTTAAGATGGTCACCCATCCACAGACCAACCTTGGCAAGCGTTGCTTAACCTTGAAGATCGACCCGTGCGGCTGTTATTATCTAGCCACGAGCTCCTCAAATTGACTGTTATGTAAGCTAATCTACAATTACACTAGCTTTTGCCAGCGAATTCGCACGCGCTTTTCCCGTTTTTTTTTTCTCGTTCCCGTAAGAATTTCGGGAAATCCGCTCTTAGTAGTACTCCACTACGGAGTGTGGGGAAGCTACATGCCAAATTTCAGCTTTCTACGACCAGTAGTTTCGTGTATCCGTTGTCGCAGTCACTCAGTCAGTCAGTCAGTAACGGAAGAATTTAATACGTCGAAACCGCCGAACCAATTTGATGGATTTTGGTAGATTGAGCCTTGGAGAAGGACATGGAATACTTTTTATCCCGGAAGTTTTTTTATTGGGAAAAATAAGTCGATGGATACGCGTATTCGCTATTTGCCTTTAAATGCAATAAGCATACAAATAAATCTATGTATTACTAGTTGACTCGCGCAACTTCGTCTGCGTCACAATTTTCATTACTCATCCGCTCCTATTAGTCTTAGCGTGATGATATATAGCTTATAGCCTTCCTCGACAAATGGGCTATCTAACACTGAAAGAATTTTTCAAATCGGACCAGTAGTTCCTGAGATTAGCGCGTTCAAGTAAACAAACAAACAACTTTTCAGCTTGAAACCGCCGAACCAATTTGATGGATTTTGGTAGATTGAGCCTTGGAGAAGGACATGGAATACTTTTTATCCCGGAAGTATTTCTCATTGGGTAAAATAAGTCGATGGATATGCGTATTCGCTATTTGCCTTTAAATGCAATAAGCATACAAATAAATCTATGTATTACTAGTTGACTCGCGCAACTTCGTCTGCGTCAGAATTTTCATTACTCCTCCGCTCCTATTAGTCTTAGCGTGATGATATATTGCCTATAGCCTTCCTCGATAAATGGGCTATCTAACACTGAAATAATTTTTCAAATCGGACCAGCAGTTCCTGAGATTAGCGCGTTCAAGTAAACAAACAAACAAACTCTTAAGCTTTATGTAGCTTAGTATAGATAGACGAATAAACCCCGCACAATTCCCTATATCCGGGTGCATAAGCCGCATAACTAATTCTAATAGCGCATAGTGCAGTGTGATTTCATTAAAGGGAGTTTCATCACGAATTTCTGTAATTCGTCTACCTGTTTATACGGTGAATAATAAAGAGCTGGAAAAATGTTTGCTTATATCCAAAAAAAGGTGGACTGATGACATGACGAAGGTCGCGTATAGCCGTTGGATGCGAGACGTACAGGACCGGTTGTTGTGGCGACACTTGAGGAAAGCCTATGTCCAGCAGTGGACGTCTTTCGGTTGATATGATGATGATGATGATATCCAAAACGACTGTCTTAGCTATTTGTGTGACAACAAACATGTTAACTAACTCAAGGAGAGTCAAGAAGGAGGCCAAAAAAAAAGCATAATTGCCAGTCACCACGTTTGGTTCAAAAACTAAAAATATACGTTGATTCAATGTGATATTAATTATAGTTGAGCCATGTACTCACCACCTAATAGGGAACATGCAATATTTCCATTTTTGCTTTAATTTTAAAGAACTCCATCTAGATTAGACCACCTCATAAATAAAAAATGAAAACGCTTTAATTTATTGCCAAAATTGCGTTTTTAAACCGACAGTTGAAAGTTTTGCGCGAAAACGGACGATGACGTCACTCGTGTCTATCACTGGTCAAGAACTGTCCCAACTCAAAGACATAAGGTTGCCTTTTCGTTGACATAACAGCAGATACGTCACTAAACGCTGATTGTTGTTTTTAAATACGTTCCGTTTCACGTTACTTTTATTCATTATTTTTGTTAAAAATCGAAATATACCAAAATAAAAACTTTGTAATGGCCTTTATTTTATACTTTTTTATCATTTTACTGACAAAATTCTCATAAATTCTGTATTTGCATCTTCCCTAGTGCTTTAAAGCAATTACAATTTATTCGATAAACATTTCAATAGGGTCTTTCGATTTTAGAATCTACTAAAATGCTTCGAAATTCTTAAATATCTCCAAAAACATCTCTGTTTTCCTCGATCTCTCTGTCATCTTCATAACAAAAATCTACTCTCGTCATATTTTATTCCAAACCTCACTGACGGTTTTAAAGAACACTTGTCAAGTAATCCGGCTGACAACCGGCTGTACAGTAGTGGGGATTAACCGTCTTTCCGACACGGTTCCGACACGTTTCCCGGACCGCTCGGATTAGTTACTGTGGGGATTCTTCATTCCCGTTTGGTACTTTTATTGCGGGCGCTGACTTGAACAAAATCTTAGACGAGAACGGCATATCGTAGGAAAGAGAGAAAAAGGTCAAGTTCAAAATTGGTGGTGTTTTTCCCGGTCATATTTACATAAATTAAGCAGATGCTATGTGAGTGCCGTATGGTGTCGACCAGTGCCGTAGGATGCCGTAAAAGAATAATACCATCACATCACTTCCCGTGGGTGTCGTAAGAGTTAACTAACGGACTCGTCAGAGAATGGGCAGCAGCGTTCTCTGCAAAACTCAACACCATACACTGCGATCGCCAACCCGCCTGCCAAGCATGGCGATTATGGCAAACCCCCCATCTTGGGGGAGGCTGTCTCTCACATCATCATCATCAGCCGAAAGATGTCCTGTAGTGGACGTCTTTCAGCTGATGATGATGTGAGTGAACCTATCACTCAAGTGAAGGTCATGGAAAATCACTGGATTTGGACGGTGCATGACATTCATAGGTATTCTACTGGCAAGCATTTTATCAAAGTGCTTGCATAAAATTCACTCAACCCATTAGGTACGATATGCGGTACTGATTGTTATACTTCCTACAAGGCTTAATAGAACTACTAAAATAATCCGGCTCGAGGACCAGCCAACAAAGAAATAGAAATAAAATATGAGTCTCTTATCTTCATTTAAGGTTAATACTTCGTGACTCTAAGAATGGAAAAACAAACCCCACCCAAATCAGATTAGCATTTTTTTTTAAATATTACGAACACAATGGTCGAATACATAATCTGTTTTTTATTTTGAAGTCAGTTAAATAAATAAATAAGTTAAATTAAATTAGTTTATTTCAGGTTCTTATAAACCCATAGAAATCAAACAATACCTTCAACATATTATCCTTTTACAATATTCAAAACAAGTCATGAAATTGAAATTTAATTATAGTTTATCACATTAAATTGAATTTTTACACATTAATTACTATCCATTGATTATATTAAAAAAATACTCAATCAACTTACAAGCTGATAAAATGTATGAGATATACTTACATCATCAATATTAAAAATCACTAGAAACATTCCATAAAACCTTCTGACTTCCCTCCATCATAACCTTGACCCCCAACACATTACACTGCGAGCCAGCTAAGCAGAAATTCGGACCTCAAAGCATAAGCAACCGCATAAATCTTAGTTACGTGACCTCCCGGAGGTTCCTCGGAGGTACGGAGGCAATTACACTGTGTAGCAGTCCCGCAGGAGTGAGATATGAGAGTTTAAGACTAACTTGTACGGAGCGTTGCGCTGTTTTGTAAATGTTAAGGTGTGATGCTGTTTTTTTGGGCGGACGTGTAATGGATGTTTTCAACGAGTGGTTTCAAGTTGAGAGAGTTATGGGTGAATTATGATTTTCATGTTATCTACAAGGTTTAAGTTAGTCATTTTTAGGGTTCCGAAAAAAAACGGAACCCTTATAGGATCACTTGGATGTCTGTCTGTCTGTCCATCTGTCACAGCCAATTTTCTCAGGATCTACTGAACCGGTTCTGTTGAAATTTTGTACACATTTATGGACTTCTGTGACCCAAACACGGACATATTTTAAACATTACGTAAAATTTTGAGTATAGGGTACACTTTTGGGGGTGAAAGTAGAAAATAAAAAAAAAAAAACAATTTTTCAAACCGTATTGTGCGACATATCAAATAAAAAGGCTTACTGTGAGGGTTTTAATGATATTATTAATAATTTTAAAATAAACAATATTAAAGTTATTCAAGAAATAAGACCAAAAATTACCATTAAAAAAATGCAGACAATATATAAATAAATAAATAAAGATTCACATGGAGAGAATGAATAGAGAGAACTGACTGGAGAGTGAATAGGTTCTCTAGGCAAGCGTGCTCCATCTTTGACCACATCATCGTTTACCATCAGGTGAGGTGGCGGTCAAACGCGTGCCTATCAATAGTAAAAAATCCCTTAGTAAGCGTTGCTTAACCTTGAAGATCGACCCGTGCGCCTGTTATTATTTACATACAAAAATCACGACTGTGTATGTCGTTCCATTCAATGCATACATTACATTATCATCATCATCTGCCTAGCCTTTTCCCAACTATATTGGGGTCGACTTTCAGTCTTACCAGGTTCAGCTGAATACCTGTGTTTTACGCGGAGCGGCTGCCTACCAGACCTCCACAACCCATTAACTGGGTAACACGGTACTCCTTGGCAAGATTGGTGGCAGATTTTCTGACTGTCCGTAACGATTGCCAAATATATACAGATGAATCTATACGTAATTATTGAAAATACTGGCATGATTAATTTAACATATAAAACATTCACTGTCGAAATACGATAACTTTGCATCTGATTGCCGAATGAGAAATATCCATTATGGCGGCTATCTCAGCTGTCGATAATCGGATATGCATGCTATTGCCATAAATTATTCACAAGTGCAATACGATTTTTAAAATTAATATGGATGCCGCCTGCATTTCAACGTTTAATTATTCTTTCCATTTTGAGGGCAAGATTTGGATACAAATTTTATTATTATTATTTATTTTTATTAGTTATTTTCAAATAATAGGTATACATCAAATCATCTAAATAAATGTGTCGTTAATTTGTAATTGTTCGCTTGGAAAAAATAAAAACTCCTGCAAAATATAAAATTATTTTACTCGTAGAGTATCCGGCGAGCAGTGGGTGGCTCGCCGTCTGATCAGAACTAGGCCCGGGTCGGCTGCGCGCTGCGATCCCAGCGCGCCTCAAAGAGATGTCAGCGTGGAAGACAGGGCCCGCTAGGGCAAGTGCCTGCTGGGGTTGCGGAATCTGTTCGAAAGAGATACCGTAGCCTTGGAACGCAAAGGGCACCAGGAGGAACACGGATGGGTTTTAGTCAGTAAGAGTCTGACACTCCCTCTTGCTTCACCCATAGCGGGAGGAGTCATTTGGTGATTTCTCATCGCTAAAAAAAAAAAAAGTTTTAAATCCAGAAAATTTGACTCCAGTCTTGCCAAGAAGTACGGTGTTACCCAGTTAATGGGTTGTGGAGGTCTGGTAGGCAGCCGCTCCTCGTAGAACACTGGTCTTCGGCGAATCCGGTTTGACTGGAAGCCGACCCCATTATAGTTGTGATAAGATTAGGCAGATGATGAGTATCTTATAGATTTGATTTGATAGATTCGATGAATGGATGTTAAATTGCTACTTCTCTTATAAATGCGAAAGTTTGGATTGATGTTTGTTATTCATCGCGAGAACGGCTGAACTGATTTGGATGAAATTGCGCACAGAGGTAGATTATATCAGACTTGACATAACATATTTTTTTGTATTTTTCTTGGGATAGTTTAGGACTCACAAGCGAGGGAAGCCGCGTTCTAGCAAAAGTTAATTAACAACGGTAAGGAAGTCATCTCCTGAAGAACAAACTATATTTTCTTTAAAATTTTGTAGGAAATCAGAAATACAACTACAAACTAAACAAAACAGTCGGGCCTTCAATGACAATGGCTTACATTTGACGGTAAAATACTATGTATTACACAATACATTACCTGGCAACGTTTTTGACGAATTAACGTTGACGAATTTTTCAAACATTTGAAGCAATGCATTTGTCATCTCCTTCAAATTGCTATGGATTGTGATAGAAATTGTCAATTAGGGAACTGTTTAACATAATTAAATCATAGGGGTTTGGAGGTATGCGGTACAGAGAGTAAAGTCCCGCTCACCTCTATTGAAAAGGAGGATCCTCCAACCAGGCGGCTGTTGTGCCTGGCGGAGAGAGGCCGATAGTTAATATTTGGACTGATGTATATGTTCAAATCGCATGGTAAACTTTGCTTGCGCGATGCAGGATTTAAGTTTGCTGCGATGTAGATTTGCTCGTTGGTTTTTTTTTGTGTCGGCATTGATGCCACTACAGGGGCATTCGCCAATCGCAATCTATCGAAAACACCTCTAGTTTTCTTGCATTGGGTCAGGTTACTACTTCAGTGCAATACATAGGTAGATTACCGCTGATTGGTGAGTTCTGAACACCAAGCGAGCATTGCTGAGCGAGTACAATCCTTCAAATTTCTTGTCGCTGCGATCAACTAGCGGTAAGAGCCGACTCGCCAGCAGTGGAACAGCCAGCTATCGACAATAAATCTATGTGTCTCTTTTACTCACGCAAGATCTATATCTTTTGACCCTTTCCTCAGCAAGCAAATAGACTATAGCTAATCGCTTCCTCGTCGGCAGTAAGACCAGTGCCTTAAACATACTCTTCAAAAACCCCAAAACAAAAGCATAACATTTCGTCAATCAACCTCGTACAAAAACATACGATAGAGTCACATCCGTCGAGCCGAAATCGAAATAAGTTGTGTTCTAGTTAGTGCACGCGCCATTCTCTGGGGAGGCTCCCGTTGTTTTAAAATACATTTATATTCGTACACTATTGTGCGAAACTCGATGAGCTTTTCGAAATGGAATAGTTAAGTAAACAAATGGGGGATTTGTTCGCAATACGTATAAAAGAGACAGTACTATTCGTCATCATCAGCCTAGCCTTTTCCTAACTACATTGGGGTCAGCTTCCAGTCAAACCAGATTCAGCAGGATTCCTGGAGGAAAACTCAGCTTGGGCTCAACAGCGCTGTGCCCTCATTGCGACACTTTGTGTAGACGATCTTTCGCTTCCGTCCGTAGTTAAAACCATGGTCGGAAGGGAGAACGCGTGGGATGCCATCGCCTCTTTCTGCGAGGAAGTGATGCACGCAAAGGAGGCGGCGGAGAGGGAGAGAGAGAATACCTCTCTCAGTCCAACCGCAACAGAAGGGCAACGATCTCCGGCCATCATAAGGAGGGCGGCTGCTAACGGGCGGCTAACGTGGGGCCGAGTAGTCGCCTGACCAGCCAGGCCGAAAGGACGTGGTGTGCGGTTTCGTCCGCGCTTTTATTGGAGCATGTGCGGTCGTTGAAGCGGCCACACTAAGAGGTGGAGCCCGCTCTGATACCAGTCGGGGGTGCGCGTGAATTTTATTATAACCCGAGCCCCCCAGTCATGGTAACGGTAGGAACTTTGGGGTTTTAGTCGGTAAAAGTCCGAAATAATAATCCGTCTCCCCAGACGGAGTATATCCATGAAGATCTTCCCACAAAAAAAGGCTTCTTGCCCAGAAGCCAGAATTCAAAAGTCGAAAATTATGACTTTCCGTAACGACTGCCAAGGATCTACAAATGACAGCCGGGACCAACGGCTTACCGTGCTTTTCGACGCACAAAGGAGTCTCGGTATGTTAAGATGGACACCCATCCACAGACCAACAATCAATAAATTGATGGTATGCAAAAATTGTAAAGCTTATATTGAAAATACTCTATTCAATATAAGCTTTACAATTTTTGTATACTTTGGAGTTTTTTGTCCGTTCTTCTCCATAGTGAAGACCTTTTTCGAATGGACGACTAGAGTCACTATAATATTTTATTTTCATTTGACATTCAAAAGCGCCTTTAATGGACTAGTTGAAATAAATCATTTGAGTTTGTTGCCGATATAACAATGAATAATGAAAATAATTTAAATTAAATTTTAAAGGTGGCTCCATACAAGAAATATTTTATTTTTCGGTGTAAGGTGCGAAACCCTTCGTGTGAGAGTTCGACTTGTATTTGGCTGGCTTTTTTAAATCACCTGCATTTCCCAATACCCTGAATCGAAAACCTTGTATATTTCACTCAATCAACCCGCACATTAACAGTATGTTTACTTAACACTCTGCCAACACATTACCGATTTAATTTTATACAAAACGCCCCGGCTTCGCACGGGTGCAAATGTTTATTTAGCCCAAACTAACAAAATGAACATCTAATTACCAGAAATTATAATATTGTGGTTCAGGCGGAAATAAAAAGTGCAATAGACAACCGTCAATGACGTCTGCTCTCAGGTGTTTATCAGTTAGGGACATCTCTACCTCCGTTATAATTATTTTGTTGCGCGACTTACTTTAATTTTGAGATATCTCTTAAGATATTCATCGAAATTAAATGATGTGAACGGCAATTTTGCTATAAATTAAACACTCAAGATGACTAACATATTTATTAAGATAAAAATTTCTACTATATTGGTATAGTCATATCAAATTTAAATATCATAAAAATGGTTATTGTGAGTCAACCATAAAAGATAGACAAATGCGATCCCAAACATTGTTTTGTTCTATCATCAACAGTTTTTGCAGCGCACTATGTAAACAATGTTGATAAATTGTATACCAGAACCTTCCTCGAGAACCACTCTATCTTTAAAAAGAAACAAAATTAAAATCCGTTGCATATTTTTAAAGATCTAAGCATACATAGAGACAGACAGACGCGGGAAGCGACTTTGTTTTATACATATGTAGTGATAGGCCCTCAACGGCCGACCGACTCAAAAAGAATATACAGTAGTCAACAATGTAAACTATGTCGCATGTTTAAATCGTATCAAGTATTAAAATACTATACTAGGTACTATGTAGTGTAAGGTACACAGTAGTCGACGCATCTAGTGATAAGAACCAATGAAACTTGACCGCGTATTGTATTGGCTTTCTGTACAGTGAGAGGTCAACTTCTACTGGATTAAGCGGCTCTTTGTGTCGTTGAGAATACTGATATAGAACTCGTATTAGCTCGTTGTGTTTATGAGATCATTTAAAACTGTATGAAACCAGGCTAATTGTCTATTACTAAGCATAGTAGCCAGGCAAGCTTATGAACTGCTAAAACAATTGAAGTTCACAGCAGATTAATTAAACGAACGTATGGTCGTCGGTAACTGACCACTCATCGAGGGATTCACGACCCTCAGCAATGAGGAATACGATGGGAGGAGCCCTGCTCGTCACCACTTCCTTGTGTTTTAGCTAGGAAGAAGGAGGGGCGCAACAAAGTCCCCAGCAACACGTTACGTACATAACATAGACATACGAGTAACTTCATCCCCAACATGTCATAAACATCATAGGCTGCACTACGCTATTAGCCGTTGATTACCTAGCTAATTGATCTCGAGGGCTTCATCAGAGGACTATTGTGATGTCACCTATAAACTAATGTTCTGATATGTACTATCTACAAAATAAATAAGTAACGAAGAAAGAAACGGAACCCTTATAGGATCACTCGGGTGTCCGTTTGTCACTGCGAATTTTTTCCGAATCTACTGGACCAATTATGTTGATACTTCGTACACATATAACACACCAAACACGGATTCGTCACGTAAATAAATAAATTTTGAGTATGGGAGCTCACTTTTGGGGAACAAACTAGAAATTTAAAAAAAAAAAAATACTGTACCATGTGACACATCAATATGAATGGAATGACTTTGAGGATTTTATCTATTATTAGCACAATTTTAAAATAAATAGTTTTGAAGTTAATCAAGAAATTAGACGAAATATTAACATTATCTCACCCTTATTATCGGTATCTGACCTTCACTATCTGTCAACTCACAACTCATAGGTTGAGATGGATATATATGCAGTAAATCTGACAACACATAGGTTGAGATGGACATATATGCTGTCACACAATGTTACAGATATTCCGATGTATACAGTTAAACTGGAAGTCTAAGAAAAGGTCAGGAGATACCGTGCGACATACTCAAAATGAACTAGTTTTTCCAGAGCACAAGCGTTTTGAAAAGTTTTAGAAAGAAAGTCACCAAGTTTATTTAGGTTGTGGATTCAAAAGGAAGCCCCATGGTAACTACTTTGCCAACAGTACTTTTAGTGTAATCATTTTGGCACTTAATGTAGATGAGTTGTACTGGGCAGAGCAACA
The DNA here is from genome assembly GCA_950371165.1 of Lacanobia oleracea. Taxonomy (NCBI): domain Eukaryota; kingdom Metazoa; phylum Arthropoda; class Insecta; order Lepidoptera; family Noctuidae; genus Lacanobia; species Lacanobia oleracea. The sequence goes on along the minus strand of OX493406.1, from coordinate 3,729,382 downwards.
ATATGGTCATTACATTACAAATATAACCACACTTTTACTATAGACTCTTTTTTAAAATTGTTTGCTAATACGCTACGTATAATCTGATAATGTTTAAAGGGGTGTGAGCCTGGAGATCTGTCATACAGGTCCCGAACCTAGTTCAGACTCCAGCTCTCACGAAGGTTCTAGCGTAAGGCAAAAAGTAAGTCTCTCAAATAGAAACAATGTTCGTATTTGAGAGAAATAAATTATGTGTTTTTGTATTTATATTGTTGTTGATATATTACGGTCTAAAATATAATTGGTAACGTAACCCTGTGTATTACTAAGCTTCCGCTGTACAACAGTCTGTCTGACAGCGCGCTCTATCTCATCCACCGTAGAACAAATTATATTACAGCGTGCCCCCGTAAAAGAAACGGGTTTTTAGGGTTCCGTACCCAAAGAGTAACCATTGGAATCCTATCACTAAGCCTCCGCTGAGCCTCCGCCTGTCCGTCTGTCTGTCAGCGGGCGTCTATCGCAATAACGGCAGACAGTTGAAATTTTCAGTGTCTTTATGCCAAATCAACAAATAGTAAAAACTTGAACCAAATTACAAATTAAAGAGCGCCATGTAAAAACCATCCGACTCGCACTTATGCAGTTTTTCGGTGTTAGCTACGAAACACTTAGTGTGCGATTTTGGCTCGCACCAAGTCGATGTTTTTCTGACGCTTCTCAACCAAGTCTCACAAAAAGACGCATCACTAAATAAATCGTTTTGTGACACACAAAATGATTTAGTGATGCGTTCATTTTTGGTGCTAACATGTCCAACAGATATTCGCACTAAATATATCATCCCGCATAGCAGTTCATTCTAAAAATCAAAGCTAAATACAAAGCGAACGCCTGACCCGATGACGCGCGACGATTGCCGATTCAACTCACGTCGGAGTTCGAACGTCAATGCCAGTGATACCAGCATTAGCCCGATCCATGACAGAGTTGCAATCCTATTCCATTTTGTTAGTTACCTATTGTTTTACGAATGGAGATTGAATTTATAGAGTTTGAAATATCTGAATTTTGGATAGAAATTATTTGGCGTTTGTATTTATTAATGGGATCGAGGCGAGCTATATGTATAGCATTTTGACTGTTATATTATAAATTTCATGTACTTATATTACCTCATTTCCAATACTTTAAGAATTTAATATTGTTGTTGAATCTAATAAAGCTTTACTTGACATGAAGAACAAACTCAAATCAAAACGGTTTTGTATCGAGAATAGTTAATACACTTACCCCTGGGTAAGTGTCATCTGCCTAGCCTTTTCCCAACTATATTGGGGTCGGCTTCCAGTCAAACCGGATTCAGCTGAATACCAGTGATTTACGCGGAGCAGCTGCCTACCAGACCTCCACAACCTATTAAATGGGTAACACGGTATTTCTTGGCAAGACTGGAATCAGATTTACTGGCTTCTGACAATCCGTAACGACTGCCAAAGTTCTATAAATGACAGCTGGGACCAACAGCTTAACGTGCTTTCCGAGGCACGGAGGAAACTCGGTATGTTAAGATGGTCACCCACCCATCCACAGACCAACCAAAACCCACGAGCTCCTCAACTAATACAGGGGAAAGTGTAATACCTAAGAAATACCGTACCCGCAGACATCCTCTATTCAAAGAAAACTGAACGCGATAAAAATTTGCGCTATTTCATAATGAAATATTGAATTTTTCTGATCATACTGTCTTGCTGCTATTTGCATTTTGCTCGCAGAATATGTTGTGTGGTCCATCGAAAACGAAACAAAATCTTAAGGTGGTACTAACGGGTATTACAGGCCGTAATGTAACATTCGTAGCGAGCGTGTTACGTTACGTCGTGTCCTAAAATCTGTGTACTGAATCGCGTAACACTCAAAGGAATTCACCGAAACCGACAAGGGGTGGAGCACTAGAAACCAGCGGCTCGATGCTCTCATGTTTGTGCTTGTTTCCATGTTCTGACTTCACGAATGCTCGCTTTGTAACATTTTAAATTAGGTACGCTTCGTAACACCGGTCAGTACCCTTTAGAATAGCCGCTGTCCACAAATAAAGTGGTCGTTGGGTAAAAAACGACCACTAATTACACTATATTAACTAATTGTTCTATACTAATAATATTATAAAGAAATAAAGTTTGTGAGGTTGTACGGGGATCTCAAGATCTACTGAACCGATTTAAAAAAAAATCATTTATCAATAGAAAGTCACGTTATTTGTGAGTGTCGTAGGCTTTATAGCCCAACGAAGTGGGCACGGATCAGCTTGTATTTCATAAAATGAAACATTTTTGTACAATGAACAAAATTTTACGTACCTTCAAACTAATCTTCGTATCCGATAAAACATCAAAAATCGCAAACATTTCAAGCATCAAAGTTATCCCGCTCACAAATCGCTAAATCCTGTACCTATATAACTCATACATACATTTCTGACGCCCGAACGAATAATCGCATTCAGAATAAGAATTCCTTGCACGGAATAGGGACGTAAGTTAGTACTTATTGTAAGTATTGAATACGAATAATAATCGCATGGCTTTGTGACGGCAATCGCTCAATATTCTGATGTTCAGATGATGTACTTGTGTAGTATTATTTCCGAGGACGATGGCTCTTCAGTAAATGTCAATGGGGCATGTATTAGAGAAGGATTTTGATCATAAATTATTTGTTGATCAGATGTCTTTGAGTATTTTTGTGTTAGTTATTATTAGATTTGATGAGCAAATATTTTAGTACCTATTTGATTTTGTGTCCTGGCTTTTTTTTATGTGTTATGGGTTTGCTCTTGACTCTAGTCTAGGTTAGAGATGACAGAGACAAAGTCTACGATGGAGCGAGCTTACACAGAAGGAGCCTGTTCACTCTAACTTTGAAGAGATTAGGGTTGTAAGCATTTGGAAACACAGACGCAGGCGAGTTCCACTCCTTTGCTGTGCGTATTATAAAAGACGTTTGGAAACGCTTAGTGCGAATTGGTGGAATAGCAAAAAAGAAGGGATGGTAAGATGCAGTGCGTCTGGATGTCCGATGGTAGAAGGGGGCCGGTGGGATGAGGTCGTGGAGTTCATGGGCACACTCACCGAAGCCTGGCCTTCACAAGTGATAATACTTATTGATGTTTTCGCTAGCAAACCCTAAATATCCTTTACTTTTTGATTGATAGAACGCTTATCTAGAACTAACCTACCTACTCTTGACTAAAAGACAATCTGAGGGCGGTTGTAGCTATCAGGAAATACAGACAGCGACAGGAAATTCCATTTCTTATATAGTTACAACATCAGAATTCTTTGACATAGTTTTGTATTTTTTGTACATTAGATTAATTTTAAATACCTTTTTTGACGCCACGGAAATACCATTAAAGATAACATCAAGAAGAAACTTAGGCCTCTGTCAAAATTATTCAAAAGCATTTAACATCTCTTCTAAATTAGACCTTAAAATTTCAAAACATAGACCACAATTTCACAAAACTTCCGCGCCAAGAAACCTGCCGAAATACCGTTCACCTACAGTATTTACGTTGCCCAGTTTTTCCGCAAACGTTTTTCATGCAAACTGTCATATGGTACCCTGCATCAAATCCCGGGATTTTTTACTCGTATTTTAGCGATTCGAATGGTGAAAGGTGACGCCTATGAAAAATTGATACGAAGCTATTGATTTCAGTGGAAAGTTTTTATAGAAAAAAAAAAATGAATATTTGAAATCATACCAACGAAACGAACGTCATGTAGTTTTGAACAGCGTTTGTATGTTTGGAGTGCTTATGCTGTTGATTCAATGAGTAGATTTTGGAGTAGTTATTTTTTCGATCAAACTGTTATTTTTTTGATCAAACTGCTTTTTTACGTATTCGATTATCCAATGAAAAAATATGTTCGTAGTAAAAATTTTAGCTGTTATCGCAACTAATCTGTAGAATTAACAATCACAAAAATACATAGTCACAATGCACTTCCATGTACTTGGCGATATAATCTCTTAAGTCTAAGCGAGGTATGGCCCTATTGCTAAGCGTGGTTCGATCCCACAAAGGACTTAATCTAATTATCTATTCTATCAGTAAATCTCTGTTGAACTATTCAGGATATATTATAGGCGTGATGTTGAAAGATAAAAGCAATAAAAAACATTTAAAAAAATTAAACAGTATTCCAAGCTTCTTCTATTTTCTCTTAATTTTCTTCTCTTTTTTGGCAAAAAGGAGTAAATTTTATGATTTTCTTACATGAAAATGATTAAATCACGCCATTTTACTTAATACGCCTGATATAGACTCCGACTACAAACTCGCAATGAACGGCAATACACAATTTATTTGGGACCTTACGCGAGTGGGTGCTAAGGGGCACTCGAAATATCGGCTACAAATTAATAACGAACGACGTTTATTTATTATTAATTATTACACCATTACAGGCTTATTTCGATGGGTTTTATTGATTGCTAATGAGATTTTCTGTTCAATTTATTTTTTATCAAAAGAGCGTCTAGACTAAATTACAATATTTCCGCGATAACTATTCTCGAAATTCAAGAATGAATGGGATTGTCGTGCGTGCGCTACTGAATTGTCACATCGTCAATCTTAATTGCTGTCGTCGACAATACACGATACTTTTCTTGCGCCCGACGTATCAAGTTTCCTGCCAGGTCGACTTTCAGTCTAATCCTAATGTATAAAATTAATAATAATAATAATAATTGTTTATTTATCCAAGAATAATACATAGACACAAGTTAATCACAAGAGTGGTAGGGTACCAAATGCTTAACCAGTTTTTACAAACACAAACATTTTTAGGTGTCCAAAAAAAGATATATCTATATATCCAAAATTTTAAAACCCTGTCTCTTAAACTAGTAGACCTGTATCTTAAGAGACAGTGTTTGGCTAAAGAGTTCATAAAGTTGTTCTTATAAGAATGAATGTGTGTCGATCTACCAATACAAATCTAAATTAACAATGTGACGTGAAACTGGGGTCTGTGTTAGTGCAAGGTGGATATGGAAGTGATCTAAGATAGGCATGTGTGTGTCGTGTGTGTGTGTGTGTGTATGTTGTGTGTGTTGTGTGTTTGTGCGCGTACGCGTTGTTCGATAGAGGGTGAAGAAAATATATGTATGTGGATGTAATATTAATAGTTTGTTAATGTTTCTTAGGAACATGTTAAGTGATGTATGCTAGTAAGGATTCTGTTTTAATATAGTCCTGCTGAATAAGCCAATCCGTAGTTTTTGATAAAAAAAAAATATTCCGTTACTAAATGACTGACAGACAACACACCACTGAAATTTGGCATGTAGGTTCGTTAGAGCCACCGCGGCTCAGGAACGCAAAGGGCACTAGGAGGAACACGGATGGGTTTTAGTTAGTATGAGTCTGACACTCCCTTCTGCTCCGCCCAGAGCGGGTGGAGTCATTTGATGATTTCCCATACTTAAAAAACAGTTTTCTTGGAGAGTACCAGGGTTGAGGAATTTATTCGAAAAAATTACCGCAGCTATGGGACGCGAACGGCATTTGGAAGAACATGGACGTTTTGACAGTTTGCGTCAGCGATGCGAATGCGAACACTCCTTAAAAATACAAGAGTTACTCCTCTGAAGCCTGTATCTGAAGTGAAATTTTATCCGCGGTAAGACCAATATGTTAGGAATTGACCATTTGTAACATTACAGTAGCGTATGTCATGTTAGTTGGTATTTTTGACCATCGTTAACGCTAAAAGATTGTAATTTTATTCATGCCTTCAAAACTTAACTATCCAAAAATAGGTATGATAGTTACTAAAACTATTTAACCGTATAAAAATATAATGTTTCTAATATGAAGTAGTTTTATTAGGCACATATTAATAACTTTTCAAAATAGATGAATTAAAGACTCACCAACAAACTATAATATTTAGAAAACATCTATCACTAAAACCAGACTAAACACTTTAATATTTTGTATAAATAGCCCAACCCAAAAGTTACCACTTTAAGTGGTCGAAACTAAATTAATACACATTTTAAAGGGCATTCATATCCACGTTTTATTCAAATTAATTCTAAATTGGTAGAAAAGTGGCTCTAAAGGCGATTTAAATTGTTGAACTTTTGTGCTAATGGATAATCTATTTACTAACGAAATATAAGGGGGCTTTTCTACCAAAGATGTGCGAGGTAGTTAAGAGGTGCGAAGATGTGTAGACTTTTTTTTTAGGATGGGAAATTATCAAATGACTCCTCTCGCGTTGGGCCGTGCAAAAGGGAGTGTCAGACTATTACTGACAAAACCACATTCGTGTTCCTCCTAATGCCCTTTGTGTTTCAGGGCCGCGGTGACTCTTTCGAACAATTTCGGTACAAGATCTATACTTCTATACTCTATATACTAATATATAAAGCTGAAGAGTTTGTTTGTTTGTTTGTTTACTTGAACGCGCTAATCTCAGGAACTACTGCTCCGATTTGAAAAATTATTTCAATGTTAGATAGCCCATTTATCGAGGAAGGCTATAGGCTTATATATATTATCAGGCTAAGACCAATAGGAGCGGAGCAGTAATGAAAATTGTGACGCAGACAAAGTTGCGCGAGTCAACTAGTAGTTAGGTAAGTAAGTAAGTTAGGTTTCCTGATAGCTACAATTTGTAGAGTAGAGTTACTCAAGAGTTAATAGGTTACTTCTAGGCAAGCGAGCTTCATCGTCGACCACATCTTTGCTTTCCATCTGGTGAGATTTTGGTCAAACGCGAGCCTATCAAATGTAAATGTGATCGTTTCTACCAAAGCTGTGCTAGGAGCTTGCATGGTGTAAGGTAGCGGAGCCAAGCTGTGAATCGGTATGTATGGTGAGTGGTACGAGAATGGATAGAATAAATACTTATAGCGTCTCATAAACACACTCTCAAGCACATTTGTAAGAACGTGTACAAATTAAAACCTGGCTTTGCTAGCCCTTTCCCACAAAACCGTGCTTAACCCAAAGGGTAACCAACGAAACCCTTATTACTAAGCTTCCACTGTCTGTCCGTATGTCTGTCTGTTAGCAGGCAGTACTTATTTCAAGAATCGTAATCGGTTGACAACTGAAACTACAGGGTGTGTTTTTTAAAAATCAAATAAAAAAAAATCATAATTAAAGAGGGCTCATACAAGAAACGCTTTTTTGGTTTATGGTACCTTTGTGAGAGATTCCAACTCGCACTTGTCCGGATTTTTATGATCGGAACAGTATTAACACCTCCCATAAACAAATAAGCAAAGATTTTTACCTCAAACGTTCTAAATTAGATAAGAGATACCGACCTGAGAGCTTCACAAAACCCTCTCCTTTCTCAGAGGATATATTCAACTTAAAGTTACATAACACGAGCTCTTGTCCGATAGCATCTGCGACGTATCATCGATCATAACATCACGAGTTTAGTCGCAAGTCGCAACTTAAAGTCGTGTCTATAAATCATCTCGCTATGACGTTCGTTTTGTAGTAAATAATATAATCGCGTTCGTGAGGATGGTATAATAATATTACTGTTGTTATGATATTAGGATGAGCTCAAAACACAGAAACTCAAATCTCGAAGCATTTATTTTAAATAAAACATTTACAGGCACTTTTGAATAGTCAAGGCCGGTCAATCCAGAGATGAAGGTATTTGCACGTTCTAAAGCGTAGATCTCTATGGAGAAAACGTGTAAGAAACTCCACGAACACTCTTTTAAGCCGGAGCTTGTGGCTAAAAGATAACAGCCGCACGGATCGACCTCTAAGGTAAGCAAGAAAATAAAGGCAAGTAAATAAGGCACTGGTTTTAGATTTCCTGAATTCTGACTTCGTGTTAGATCTTACGACATGATACCCCTTAGGAAGACAGCGTGTCATATCGTATGCCAGCTGCACCATGTTGGATTCATATTTCTTTGCTGTGTCATGTATTAATTACTTTGCTTTTTTTTTAAGGATGGGAAATCATCAAATGACTCCTCCCGCTATGGGTGAAGTAGTAGGGAGTGTCAGACTCTTACTGACTAAAACCCATCCGTGTTCCTCCTAGTGCCCTTTGCATTCCAGGGCTATGGTACCTCTTTCGAACAGATACTGCAGCCCCAGCAGGCACTTCCCCAACCTACTTTGCATACTACTGTATAATTTCAAGTTTTTACAACGTAACAGACAGATGTGTTTCTGGCGAGTTTTTTGCGCCAATTCTTCCCAGCTAAAGGGGCATCTCCACGAGCGAAAGATTCGCGATGATATTATAGACATCCGTGCCACGTATTTCTATAACAACTCTATGAACGTGTCTCCACACGGCGATATTATCGCGGCGATTCGATGTATAAAAAAATAGCAACTCGCCGCGATTCTCTCGCTCGTGGAGACGGTCCCTAAAACATTAGGAAGTGGTAACGGGCGGGCCTTTTGGGGGACTGTCTTTTGTAAAACAAGACGTTTTAAAAGTGCTGGCTCTTAGTCTTATTTGAATAAATACTTTTTATTTTTGCGTCTGATTAGACTCTGCAGATAAATACCAGGCGACCCCAACGGTGGGAAAAAGGCTAGGTAGATTGTATAACCTTTATTATCTATCTTTACCTACTTCCTTTTCCAGACCAAAGTCAGTCCAACTAGGGTAGACAAAGAGGCAACTTCAAAGGTATGACACCAATTAACAACTTTGTTTCAATAATCAAATGGACCAATTAAAACTCGCTAGTGGGGTGACCATTTTTAAATGTAAAAGTCCTAACCAAAAGCTAAAAATTTTTTTAACCGACTTTCAACAAAAAAGGAGGAAGTCCTCAATTCGGTTGGTATTATTTGTTACTAGTTGACCCGCGCAACTTCGTCTGCGTCACAATTTTCATTACTGCTCCACTCCTATTGGTCTTAGCGTGATGATATATAGCCTATAGCCTTCGTCAATAAATGGGCTATCTAAAACTGAAAGAATTTTTCAAATCGGGCCAGTGGTTTATATATGAAGGGTACAGAAATATCACAAAAACCAGTTTTTGTGTAATTTACATTTTAATTTTTCAAATTGTATGGACTTTCTTTTACGTTTCAAATCTTAGATATCATAAATAGGAGCTCAAGTTTACCTCACAAAGATTATCTTTAAGTAAGTACAAAGAAGCCTAGATGATTATTTAAGGCAATAAAAAAAAAACAAATTAATTTTATTTGACATTTCTTGTTTTTTATTAGTATATATTTATTTAAACTTCATGTACAATAGTGGTACATAGGCGGAATTAATGCAATGAGGCATTCTCTACTACTCAACCATTGGGTTAAAAAGAAATGCACCCGACACCGAATGTGCACCGATTACTCCGAGTTTGTGATTCGATTTCTGTGATTCTTTTTTAGTTTGATGCATACTTGCCATTTGGTCCCGTAATAATTTAATTCAGTTGTGCTTAGTAGGTTTTATTTAATGAGCATTTTTGCTTATATTAATTTCTGCGTAGACGAAGACGTCGTCCAAGTATCACCACTTAAAAGTGAAGAACAAAAACCTTTTTACAAAAAATAAAATCGACTTCTAAACAAAACACTACAAAGTATAAAATAAGCTTAATCTCGGAAGTCGGTGTTTTGTTTGGAAGCTGGTTATATTTTTTTTTTTTCAAAAGCTACTTCTTTTGACTGCGTTATTGGCTTACTGTGAAGTCTTAGGTCGGGCAAAAAGTGTTATTGGGTTTTTCCATAATCAATCTCTCTGTGACAGCCCGGAGTTTGGATATCGGTGGTGTGACACCACTGTGCTACAGGAAACATGTTCAACCGTTGTGGATTCTGCACCAGATCGCTGATCGTGATTGCCGTCCAATGTGACTATGAGAGAGATACAGGAGGGAGAGTATCTGTATTTGCATACACACTTGTGGATTAAAATATATCTGGCTCTGATAGCTATTTCCGCTGAGATTGGCCGTCTTGTCAGAAATCGGTCGAGACTGGAGTCAGATTAACTGGCTTCTGACTATTCGTAATTACTGCCAAAGATCTATAAATGAAAGCCGGGATCAACGGCTTAGCGTGCTTTCCTAGGCACGGAGGAAACTGGGTATGTTAAGATGGTCACCCATCCAAAGACCAACCTTGAAGATCGACCCGTGCGGCTGTTATTATCTAGCCATGAGCTCCTCAGGGTTTCCTCAGTATCAACTTAACTTTAGACTGGATTGGAAATCCGGTGATTTCGCTTTATTTTGTCTTTGTAAAACAAAAGTCAATGAGCCAGACAAATAGAAAGTTCGAAACAAAAAAGCCGGACAAATCCGAACGCTTGGTTACCCTACTCAAAGGATCGTAATTTTTGGGTGGGGCCACGAGAACGGCGGTAACGGTAGCACAGTTGGGGACCATGACAGGCCAATTAGCGTGTCTTGATTTTCCTGTCGGTTTTATGAAGAGGAAAAAACTTGCTGCTAATTGGGTATCGGTATCGGTATCGGTACTGGTATCGGTGTTCGTTTGATGGAGTGTTTTTGGTATTAGTAATAAACGGTTAAAAGGGAGCAAAGTTTTAATTTATTGACTTTAGTACTTTTCAAATAAATCATTGCTTTACTTGTTTTAAAACTTGTGTGTAGGTATTTTTATCAGGGAAATATACGATAAGGTTAAAACACAATTCCTAATTTTAGTTACAAAAAAATACCTGTTTCGCAGTAATAATGTTTTATATTAATGCATTTATATTAAAACTAATTGACTCGTGCACCTTCGTCTGCTCTGTCCCATTGGTATTAGCATGATGATATATAACCCATAGTCTTCCTAGATAAATGGTCTATCTAACACTGAAATAATTTTTCAAATTGGACCAGGAGTTTCTGAGGTTAGCGCGATCAAGCAAACAAAGAAACTCTTCAGCTTTATATAGAAGTATAGAAAAATACAGAACATAATTCATTTTTCTGTTTTTTAAGGTTAAAAACAAAGCTTTTATACAAAAAAAAAGCATTTCTGTTATCTTCTTCTTATATACTAATAAATGTAAAAAATTTAATGTTTGGATGTTTGTTACTTTACCACGTCAGAACGAACAAACGGATTGGTACAGACGTAGAAACAACTCATACAGTATTTTTATCTCGATATTCCCTTGGTATAATTTTCAGCATTCACGCGGGTGGAGCCGCGAGCGGCAGCTACCTTCTGTATAATATATGTTACTCTCAACTTGCACATTCCAACTTAGTACATGGCTCTAAGTACCTGCAAGACGCTGCAGTGGAACTTTGAACCACAACTTATAGGTAGATAGAGTTTAATATTAGTTGTGTGCCATTGTTAGACTTGGGACAGTTTTATGTATACCCATATACGACCTTAACACGATTAAATGTAAAATGAAACTAACTCGTTGGCTTCAGGAATTCAACTACCTTGAAACTGAAAAAAAATATAGTTATCTCGGTGTAATTCTTGATTTTCATAATTAATTACTGATTTAACTGCATACTTCATCAATACTTAATTTGTCGTAGAAACAGATAATTCTACATACATCCTCACTCGCTACATAAACACAGACTCAACCTTCACTACACTTTCCTTCATCTCCACACTTTACTAACCATACTAACACTATATAGATAAGGAAATTACATCTTAAGTTGTTATTAAATTAATCGCGACCACTGTCTGGTAAATAAATAAATAAGGAAGAATGCTATATTACCTGAGGGGTGGAGACCTGGTGTCCTGAAATACAGGCCCCAAGCCTAGTTTAGGCTCCAGTCTCCCACAATATACTTATTGTGTACTTTGGTTCCTTGGAAACCTTGTTTTTAATGTGTATTGAGGCGAAAAAATAAATATATTATTGTTATATGTCTAAGTATGGAATATGTTAGGACTTTCACATCTTATAAACGCTTGGTTAGGTTTGGAATAGTATACGGATTATTTTGTGACGGAGTCATATGAAGATATGTAATAAATGGGAAAGTTTGAATGTGTGTTTGTTTGTGCAACAATCATAGATAATTTATTTATTTATATATACTTTATTGTACACCAAATTAAAAAATATGAAGGAAACTTTAAACTAAAACAAATACAATTGGCGGCCTTATCGCATTCCGCGATCTCTTCCAGGCAACCTGGAATAATCAGCTGAAGGGATTTAAATGAAATCTAGCACACATGTAGTTCATATCCTGGAATAACCCATAGGCTACTTTGTATCCCAGTAAATGGCATGGCTTAATGGAGACTGAGGAGGAACTGGAAATCAAGAGCCGCTGCTGCCTTAGTACTACAGATCCACAGATCCACAAGTACGAGGAGACCAGAAACATCAAGTAATAGGAGACCAGAAACATGCTGAAGTATTGCCGGGGCTGAAGTTGTGAGCGGTTAAGATTCACAAGAGCAGCATCTTCTATACATGAAACTTGCAGCTTGCACACACATCCCAACTTAGTACCTGGCTGTAAGTACAAGGCGCTGCAACGGAACTATGAACCACAACATATAGGTAGATAGAGTTTAATATTCGTTGTGTGCCATTTTTAGACTTGGGACAGTATTATGTCTAAGTATGGAATATGTTAGGTCTTCGGCTATTGTGAACGCTTGGTTAGATTTAGTATAGTATGTGGATCATATATGTTGGTGTATTTTTTTTTTAAGACTCTTATTAAATTGTACCTCACGGTTCCACTGTTTACTTATGAATATTATCTTGTCCTATTTAAAAATAAAATTATAATCTGACAGTCTACAGGACTGAATTTTTTAAGTGTGCCTTCATGGCCAAATGCGAAACGAAAACTGCATCACTGGATTTTTAAAAAATCGTTATTCACACCCAGGAACCCAAACGATTTATTTAAAAAAAAACACAGCCTGTTTTATTGCATCACCCGAAAGTATAGTTTACAAGGATCAAATTCTGGGAACTAATAACACATGGCATAATAAAAATCTATTTATACAGACTATGTTGCTCAGAGTACCACATAGAGACTAAGCATCACATGAACCGGATAGCTGCAGTTACACAAAATACCGTTTACAACGAAATGTCTCCCAAAATGGGTGATCCCCCAGAATGACCATCATCCTAACTAAACTTTTTTTATTCTTACAGGGACATATCCTCATCCTCATGGATGTCAGACTCTTACTGACTAAAACCATCCCGTTGTTCCATCTCTCACCTACGCCGGGGATCGCGAGAACTTATACGACTTCCGTAATCCCTAGAATTTCCGTAATCCCCAGCTAAACAGCCAGCGTAACCTAATCTAACCAAAAAATTAAAACATAAATTTAGATATTTCTTTTCCGGTAGAATAAATACACTTAATTATAGCCCTTTACGCCGGTGAAAGCTACAAAGGCAATGTACCTAATTTATAAATATATACAGCAGAGTATGACGATCATTGAACACTGACAAAAAAAATATACATCCATCTTAGACAGAAGACAACATCCTACGCCACAAAATTTGAAGTGCTCCTTTCTCAGAATTTTAGCAATAAAAATGCGTGGTCTGTCAATATTAATTTGGGTTCAAAAACTCAATGCTAAAATCTATTAAACTTAGGGAAAGTAACCTTGTCAATGATAATGTTTCAAACTGAAAATAACGTTATACTTAGGTAAAATAACATTTTAAGAATTTTTCTCGAATATCCAAACATTATCATCAGCCTAGCTAATTAAATTCAGCTCAGCTTCCAGTCTAATCGAAATATATAATAAAATCATAAATTATATTTATTTTGTAAGCAGGTTAAACATAACACTTTTACACGTTAATCTTTTTCGGTCATTTTAAGCTAAATGAGGCCGGTGTTTCCTATCTGACTACCCTGAGAAGAAACACCGAAACGAACCCAGTGGTCAAAATCTCTTTTAAAGTCCATACAAACAGTACTGATAATATGAGAACCATTTAGGTAATGCCTGCAGTGGCCTTTTGAGGACAGTACCACACCGATTTGAGTGGACCTGTTCAGACAGTTCAAGCATTTTTGCAGCTCAAACTTAGAAAATTTAAGGAGCTTGAGCTCCTTAAATTTTCTAAGTTTGAGCTGCAAAAATGCTTGAACTGTCTGTAATTTTTTTTTATTAATCGTTGACGATTAATAAAAAAAAATCTTCCGTTACTGACTTACTAACAAACAACGAAACTACAGGTCGTAGAAAACTGTTGGCATGTAGGGGAGCACTAAGAGAGGATTTCCCGAAATTCTTACGAGCGATCTACAAATGACAGCCGGGACCAACGGCTTAACGTGTTTTTGGAGAGTTCTTGGCCTCTCCGTGCCTTAATACCGATGATCTTCTTTATTATCAATTTATTTCCGTACCAATGAAACATAATTATCAAACAAAATAGCATCCATTTCAAAATGTGTGTTCATACTAGATTTTGCCCGCGATTTCGTACGCGCGTAAACCCTTTTTCCCGTTCTCGTAGGAATATTGGGAAATTCTCTCTTAGCTTTCTACTACCAGTTACGGCTGTGCGTTGTCTGTCTGTCACTCAATCAGTCAGTAATGGAAGAATTTTATATACTTAGTGATTGGTTGATTGACTACAATAAATTGATGATAGACACGCGTTTGACCACAATATCACCTGCCTAGGCAATGGTGTGGTCTACGATAGGACACACTTGTCTTGAGTTGAAATACTTATTCATTCGCGACTTAAAACTCAAATTTTTTAGGGTACACCGACTCCGGCAGGGAATACCATCCCATAGCTGTACGCACAATCAAAGTCAAATAAACACACACTCAAATAAGCATTTGGCCGTACGGAACCCTCCTAAAAATGGTCACACACATGACTTTTCAAACAAACAATATCTACTAAAACAGCATACGCTTACTAAACTCACCAAAAACCTTTTAGAATAAAACTAAAACCGATTACAATCTCTAAAACGACGACAAGCGTTATTAAAACAAACACAAAATCGAAATTCGCATAACTAGTCGATTCTACCGATTAGCATTCGCACCACGTATCGAATATTGGAATATTCATGTATTTAATATTCAAAACTAGCTGGTCCAACGAAAAGTGGGGATTTTCACGATAGTAAGGGTGCTTTTACACTAAAAATGCCCGAGGTAGCGAGCTGAAGCGAGGTTGTGTAACTGAGCTGTGAAACTGTGTAATTGTTCCAGCAAAGCTGTGCGAGGAGTTTGCTCGAGATGTGGAAGCGTAGCGAAGCTTTGGTAATAAAGTGTGAACTGAATGCACTCATTATTCGCTCGTATCTCTTGCACACATTCATAAATCTTATACTAATATATAAAGCTGAAGAGTTTGTTTGTTTGTTTACTTGAACTACCGGTCCGATTTGAAAAATTCTTTCAGTGGTAGATAGCCCATTTATCGAGGAAGGCTATGAGCTATATATCATCACGCTAAGACTAATAGGGGCGGATCAGTAATGAAAATTGTGACGCAGACGAAGTTGCGCGGGTTTACTAGTAGAATATAAAAACTTATATACGACACAGACACAACACTCTACAGCAACAAACACTGAGTACAAGAAATATGTAATTAAAAAGAATGATAATATGCGCTGAACGTGCCCATACCGAAAGGCTTGAGGCATCTCAGCATAGGCTGTGCGTCAGATACCCAGCGCTGGTTTTCAGTTGGCATCCCGCAGTGACACATGGACAAAGGTAAACAAAATAGAAGTTCATTCAATACACATAACATTACCTACACGAGAGCACTTTTGTGAATAAGAGCCTTTTAGGGTTGGTAAATCATCAAATGACTCCTCCTGCTCTGGGTGAAGCAAGAAGGAGTGTCAGAATCTTACTGACTAAAACCCATCCGTGTTCCTCCTGGTTCCCTTTGCGTTCCAAGGCTACGGTACCTCTTTCGAACAAATTCTGCAGCCCCAGCAGGCACCTGCCCTAGCGGCCCCGTCTTCCACGCTGACATCTCTTTGAGGTGCGCTGGGATCGCAGCGCGCCGCCGACCCGGGCCTAGTTCTGATCAGACGGCGAGCCTACTCGCCGTCTGCAGGCCCACGCTGTGTATAAGAGCCTACTAGTCCTTTTCCACAAAAAAAAGAAGAATAAAGAAAGAAAGAAAACAAGCGTATTCCTCCCAAATAGATTCACATTACTGATAACAAAAAATATGCTTAGATTCATCATCATCTGCCTAGCCTTTTCCCAACTAAATTGGAGTCAGCTGCAAGTCATACCGGATCCAGCTGAATACCAGTATTTTACGTGGAGGGCTGCCTACCAGACCTCCACAATCCATTAATTGGGTAATAGGTACCTACTGCAGTTCTTGGCAAGACTGGTGTCAGATTTACTGGCTTCCGACAATCCGTAACGACTGCCAAAGATCTACAAATGACGGCTTAGGGTGCTTTAAGAGTCACGGAGGACACTACAAAAAAAAAATATTCAGATTAGAAAATAATAACAAAATGAGAAAAAACAAATGAAAGGTAAAATTGCTTGCTGAGAAAGAGCCCCATGCGTGAAAGCCCCCGACTATCCTCAATCTAGACTCCCAATCCCATTGGTGAATTTTTCTTCTTACACCGCTCAGCTACGTCGCACATCTTTAATGGAAGAGCACCCTTAAGGTCGGGGTCGTGACCCGAATTGTCACTTTTTGCTCGAGTTTTAACCGTATTAGTTTTATGCGTGATAGCTTAGTGAAAAGGAGTTTTAGTATCGATCTCCTATGTTAAACGGAATCGTTGTAGTTTTGTTCAAAATGTTGATTTGTAGTTTTATTGGTATTTAATGCAAAATGCTGTTTTGATAACGACTTTATTTAGACTGAATGGTCTCTGAGCTAACTTAAGACCTGCGTAAAGTCAGCTCCTCAATAATCGTGATGATTATAAACAAAAGCATTGCCATCACTATCATCCACAGCAAGACTTTGCCCACTGCTGGGCATAGGTCTCTGTTTTTCTGTGCCGATCCCCACGCTCCCTGTGTTAAATTCATCCAGGACAGATAAGTAGAATATATGGGTAGTCTATTTTATTGTCACCGCGAGTAGAACTTTGAAGGTATTTTAAGTCTATGCAATAATCACGTACCCATTGTGAAATCATCATCATCATCATCATCTGCCTAGCCTTTTCCCAACTATATTGGGGTCGGCTTCCAGTCAAGCCGGATTGAGCTGAATACCAGTATTTTACGAGGAGCGGTTGCCTACCAGACCTCCACAAGTCAGTAACTGGGTAACACGGTACTTCATAGTAAGACTGGAGTCAGATTTACTGGCTTCTGACTATCCGTAACGACTGCCAAAGATCTACAAATGACAGCCGGGACCAGCGTTGCTTAACCTTGAAGATCGTCCCGTGTGGCTGTTATTATCTAGCCACGAGCTCCTTAGTAAGGTCTCTTACTTTATTTCCTACAAATCATTTTGAAATAAGTAGGTAACATCTAAAGTGTAAATAAATATATAAATATCTACAATTAGTTTTATTAAAAAAAAATCAAAACCAAATTATTGGTTTAATAAATACTGATTTGTCGATAGTTATCTAACATTCAAAGTTTGGGTTCCTGCAACACTAATTCAAAAAAGAAGTCTGTTAATCAGCATTTAACGAAAAAAACGACAAGATTGCTTAAAACAACAACCTATGCTAAAGGTCAATAATATTAATAAATAAATCACAACGATCAACTACCAATTCAGAAACACCGAGCCCAATTAACCAGAAAACACCCAAACTCCATTCATATTAAAACATTGAACAGTCACGGTCAAAAATAACGAAGCACACATAAATATTTATCAGCTCTCATGAAATGACATTGACACCTTTGAAACATAAAGGTCAAACGTCAACCCTGACCCGAATCGATTCTCGCCTAATCGAATACTCGAATAAAACTGAATCGATGTCCCGAATCAAGTGAGATCGGTGAAAGTAGGACAACACGATTTCGCGATGTCGAATTGATAAAGAGGTGCAGTTGTTGATATGAAAATCTGTTTAAAGTTTTTTTCTAATAGATGACAATTGTTTAATGTCTGAAGTTTTTATTAATCGGCCTATGATTTTTATTTGATCTTCAAGGCTAACCAACGCTTGCCATGGTTGGTCTGTGGATGGGTGACCATCTTAACATACCGAGTTTCCTCCGTGCCTTGGAAAGCACGTTCAGCCATTGGTCCCGGCTGTCATTTTTTTATTTTTTTATTTGTGATGCGTTTGCTCTTGTCTCTAGTCTAGACCAGAGATGATAGAGACAAAGTTTACAATGGAGCGAGCTTACCCAGAAGGATAGATCTTCTTAAGGATAGATTTTAGATCTTTGGCAGTCTTACCATGAAGTGACAGAGGGGAACGTCACGCCCCGGCCGCCGCAACAGAAGAAGATGCCCAGGGCGTCGGGAGTCGCAAGAAGATTCCCAGACAACGAAGGCGTGGGCCTGTGGGCGGCGAGCATTGGATGGCTCGCCGTCCGATCAGAACCAGACCGGGTCGACGGCGCGCTGTGTTCCACGCGCGCTTCAAAGAGCATAGAAAATGGAGCCCAGCAGGGCCTGTACCTGCTGGGGTTGCGGAATTTGTTCGAAAGAGTTACCGTGGCCCGGGAACGCAAAGGGCATTAGGAGAAACACAGATGAGTTTTATTCAGTAAGAGTCTGACACTCCCTTCGTAATTTGATAACATAAAAAAAGTCTTTCCATGAAGTACCATGTTACACAGTTAATGGATTGCGGAGATCTGGTAGGCAACCGCTCCATATAAAATACTGGTATTCAGCAAAATCCGGTATAACTGGAAGCCAACCCCAATTTAGTTGGGAAAAGGCTAGGCAGATGATGGTGACCTTTGATTTGTAGCGCTTAAATTGTTTTTACCTGACTGCGGCGGAGCCCAAAAGGAGAGTTCAGTGTCAGATTACAGAAAAACCTATAAGACGACCATGGTTTCCAAACTCCAGGTGCATCGTCATCACGAAATACATATTAAATTAATCAATGTATGAGAAATATTTGAAAAGAGTAACTATGGAATTTCTTGTTGGACACTAGAGTCACTTTATTTTTATAACATTAAGTAAATAATTTTAAATGTTGACGTTCAAAAGTGCCTTTCAATGGCTTAATTGAAACAAACGTTTTGACTTTCACTTCAATATAACATGGCTAGGTTTTTTATTTGCAGGTGTTTGAAGTACTATTAAATTTTGAAAAGAAGATAATATTTATCTAATTGTTTTATGAAGATTTTTAAAAGTGGATTTATTTCAGCTCTAAAAAGCAAAGAAATTCTCGGAAACCTAAATGTTCTTTGCTGAACAAGGGCTCCTTAATGTGACCTTTAAAATCTTCACCTGTACCTAGATACCTTTTAAAGGTCGAATGAGATTACCACAATTGAGTTTCGTTTGAAAATTCGTCCTTTACTTGAACTGGTGTAGATACTAAAAGGAAGCCTCGCCAGAGGACAAAGTGATAGATGATAAATAATAATAAATGGCATTTATTTTGTAAGTAGGATCTAAATAACACTTTTACACGTCAATTTTATTTGTCGTTTTGAACTAGATAAGGCCGATGTCTCCTAGCTGAGTATCCTTAGAAGAAACACCGAAACAAACTTAAAGGTCAAAGTCTCTTTTAAAGTCCATACAATTGTACTGGTCAAATCTTATGAGAACCATGTAGGTTGATGCCTGAGGTGGTCTTTTAAGGAAAGTACCACACAGATTTGAGTGGATCTGTCCAGTCAGTGCAAGTATTTATCAGTTATCGTTTAGCTCAAACTCAGAACTTTATACTGATATTCACATAAAATGACAGTGTTACGAACGATTGTCATGATTTTTTTTTTTCACAATCGTCATCTGCTTTATAGTATTTTTACTCATAGCAGATCAGATGGTGCTGATGTCTTCAAATGAAAAAAATTATGAGCACATAGAAAACCAATAAGAATATATTTAAATTTAATGGTGTTGAATGCTGACGAGTTTACAAATTATGTTGTTATGTATGTATATTGTATAAACGTGTGATTACGTTCTATACCTGCGTGGTGTAGTTTAATGTATTTTTTTACAAACCTTTGCTAAAATGTGACACTGCCGACCCACTCACCGATCCCCCTACACCATGAATATCCCATACAGCCCATTGCAGCCAATATAAAGGGCTATCAAGATAACTGGGCGTCAATACATTCAAAACAAATCGTCTGTAAACACGTAAGCGTTACCGCTGGTCGCACGCACGTCGAAGAACGCACGTCTGTGCGTCCCTAAGGACGAGTTCATACCACAAACAAGTGCGAATCGAACTATACACAACCTCAAAAGTAAAGGGTTTTTCTCGAATCATATTTAGTATAATGTTAATTCAAACGATAGACTTGATACTGTTATTCATAGAAGTTTTAGGGTCGTTAGGAGTAGCCAAAAGCCTGGGGCATGTGTTGTAGAGTCTAAAAAAGCCACTTTAGCAGAATCAGAAAGCACATCACGCTACCTACTGTCACTGTCAAATTTTCCCAATCAACCTTGAACCTAATGTTTTAGCGATAAAGATGACAATGAAATTTGACAGATTTTACAAGTCATACAAAACACAAAATTCTAAATGCATCTAATGCAGTTAGAAGTTTGTGTTGTACGAGTATGACCCATGCTTTTTGTGACCTTTTTATTTGAAATTTCTTCTTAAAACTCAACATAAAAGTCGTTTATTGAAATGGTAGTGAAGGATAAGATTATTTTATTGATAGAAGAGCTCGTGGCTAGATTATAACAGCCGCACGGGTTGATCCACAAGGTTAAGCAACGCTTCCCAAGTTTGGTCTTTGGATGGGTGACCATCTTTACATAACGAGTTTCCTCCGTGCCTTGGAAAGCACGTTAAGCCGTTGGTCCTGGCTATCATTTGAAGATCTTTGGTAGTCGTTACGGATAGTCAGAAGCTAGTAAATCTGACTTCAGTCTTGCCCTGAAGTACCGTGTTACCCAGATAATGGGTTATGGAGGTCTGGTTGGCAGCCGCTCCACGTAAAACACTGGTATTCAGCTAAATCCGGTTTGACTGGAAGCCGACCCCAATATAGTTGGGAAAAAGGCTAGGCAGATGATGAGTGAAGTATAGGATTATTCTTGGTTTATCAATTCCAGAATTTAGATGACTCACGACTTTGCGTCATATCTGGCGATTTCATTTCTTTCATACTACTAAATACGGTTTGGTGTGAACGCAACCTAACTCTGGCTAATGATTCGTGAAGGACGCAGCCAGTTAAATAAAAGTTAATAAGGATTGTTTATCTTGATGATAACGGAGGCTGTGATAGTACGGTGGCTTAGTGATCCGGTTCTTGAGTATCGAGGTTGCTGATTTGAAACAGAAAAAAAGCCTTTCCTCTTTTTAAATTTTTAATTTCATGTTGAGAATATTCTCATTCACATCGCCTTTGATAGAACAACATGGCGTGGCGTCCACGAAAAAATCATAAAATCATTTGTTGAGGTCATGATCCTCAGCATTGAGGACAAATGACTTATGGAGGAGAGGAATATTCTCACTGCAAAGATCTTTCAGTCCTGAAATCAATGGGGATCGTACGATATATATGATTAAAGACGATAACAGCAGAGGAAATCATCGTGAGCAAACCAATAGGCCCACAAAAACTTGAGGACATGTGTGACATCCACTAACCCACAATGTACTAGCGTTTTGGAATATAGAGTCATCCTTAATCTATGCAAGTGCTCGGTTAATTCGATGGACCTACAATTGAATTACCTAGTATTTCAATTGAGAAAAAATAGTTTACAACAATAAAAAATCCGGCAAGTACGAGTCAGACTCTCACTCGAAGGGTTCCGTACCATAAACCGAAAAAAAACAGTTTTCTTGTATGGAATCCCCTTTAATTTTTAATTTAAATTATTTTTTATTATTTCCTCTTGCCAGTATTTTATACTGCCAATAGAAAATAATAATAAAAAATACACACTGTGAAAATTTCAACTGTCAACCTATTATGGTTGTTGAGATACAGACCGCTGGCAGACAAACGGACAGACGGACACAGAATTATGGATGGACAAACGGACAGTGAAGGCTTAGTAATAGGGTTCCGTTGGTTACCCATTGGGTACGAAACCCTAAAAACCTATAAAAAACGTCCAAAAATCTATGCTACACAACAAAACCCGTCTAAACTTTTCCATCCTGAAACGCTAAACTAAATAGAAAATATAAACAAGCACATTGTATTTATGATGGCCGTCAAACAGCGACCTGAATAAAAGTTAATTGGAATTCCAAATACCGGTCGTGTGGATGACAACTCAATGTTATCGGCACAGTTTAAATTATCGCGTTTTTGTTTCCAAATATTGCTATAGAGTTTTCTAAAATCATTTGAGTTTTATGAACAATTTCGGGAAACAAATGGTTTTTGTGCCATACAAGGTCGAGAGAACTCGTTGCTACATAATAACAGCCCCACGGGTCGATTGTCAAGGTTAAGCGACGCTTGCTGGGGCGTTGCGAGGATGGGTAACCATCTTCAAAGACCGGGATGGCCAAATGCCTTGGAAAACATGCTAAGTTCATACTCCCGACCGTCATTTGTAGATCGTTGGCAGTCGTTTTGGGTTGCCAGCAGTCAGAAAATCTGACTCCAGTCTTGCCAAGTAGTACTGTGTCATCCAGTTAATGAGTTGTGGAATTAAGATAGACTGTCGCTCCATGTAAAATACCGGTACTTTACTGAATTTGATAAACAAATGTTGCAAGCCAGTCCTTTAAAGGATAATGATCTTACATACCAACTTTATAAGCCTGTTTAAACGATACTATTCTCAAGTTGATTTGATAACATGGGTTAGTGTAGCTCCGCTAAGTGCTACGCCGTAGCTCGTAGCATCTGCTACGGCGTAGCAATCGCATACACTTAACAAATTAATTTTCAACGCTCTTATACTAAGCTTGACGAAGTATTTATTAAGTCATCTATGTCTTGTTTATTAAAATTCTTAATGGATTAAATCAAGTTAGTTTCACATTATCTTTGGACATGACATCTATTTCAAGTTAATAAAAGTGGCAGGTACCAATGATTATCAGCATTTAACTTTACTTATACTACAATCCCTGAAAAAAATAGGCATTGATAAAAAAATCATACTATATATGCTCAATAACTAGAAACGCCAATAAACAAAACCCTATTTTACCTAACTAATAAACGGAAAATAAATCTCTTTAACATTGTATTATGCATCAATGAATGTCATACTGTAACTAAAATAATGATTTAAAAGAGTATCTGTAGAATTTATTGTAAGTTCTTCTCCATAAAGATCTACGCTTTGAAATATGCAACTAGGTTCGTGTTTTTGACTGACCGACCTTGACAATTCAAAAGTGCCAATAATTGAATAAATATTTGATTTTCAAATGAGTCACTAAAACATCCAATAACCGCGAAAATAAATTATTAAAACCACAGCATTATCTTCTAAACCAGCATAAGGAGTGGCCAAAAGACAAACACTTCCCCAGAGACTAACAATTATAATTATAAGGAAGAAACATAACACAAGCATTTTCACTCCCCAAAGTGTCTTGATGTTTAATTAATTTAATAAACCAATTTAATTTTCGACCCTCCGAGGCGTTATTTGCATTTTAATTTTACGTTTACTTAAACTTTTTTGTTAGGAAAATTGCTTTCGGAAAATGGTTTCAGAGCCGGTCATTTGTCTTCTAAAATGCTGTTATTAATTATGATCATCATAGAAATATTATATCATTATTATCAATTTCATTATACCAGTCGAAAGACATCCACTTCAGACTGCTAGGGCCAGTGCCTGTCAAGGTTGCGGAATAGGGAATATGTATGAAAAAGTATTAATTATCTGTACAGTTTATCTAAAAATACAAAAAAAATATATTAGTGACAGTGATAATATAATCAAAATTGATCTAAAAACAAGCAACATACTCGTATAATTATTTTAAGCAAATAAATCTGCCTCTCTCGCGAAAATGCTATTTTATATGGCAGCTGTTTAAGCATCATGGACTTTGACGTCAAAGTTTTTATCGGACTTCTCTTTCTAATTGTAATTTTTGAAGCTTAATAACTTTATCGCTGATGAAGGCATTTAAAAATGATTTCATGATTGCTTACTAGAGCTAATAAGTATTTAATTTAGCAAATAAAAAAATCACATGCATATTCCCTGTTGTTCGAAAGTTTTCGCAATCTTGGAATGTAAGGAGCATTTCAAGGAAAATGGTTGGGTTTTCATCAGTAAGAATCTGACACTATTACTCCCGCTCTACCCAGAGAGAGAAAACATTTGCAGAGCGGTTGATGATTTCCCATCCACCGAAAAAGCGTTGCACATCGACCGACCCTGTGCTTCATTATCTGCCAAGCTTTTTCCCAACGATATTGGGGTTGACTCCCAGTCAAACCGGATTTAGCTAAATACAAGTATTCTACGGTGAAGCGGCTGCCTGCCCGACCTCCACAACCCGTTATTTAGGTAACATGGTACTTCTTGGCAAAAACTGGTGTCAGATAGGGAATCAAGTTTCTGACAATCCGTCACGTCTGCCAAAGATTCCTAAATTACAGCCGGAACCAACGGCTTAACGTGCTTTCCGAAGCATGGAGGTTAAGACCTCAGACCGATCTCGGCAAGCGTTGCTTAACCTTGAAGATCGACCCGTGCAGCTGTTAGTGTAGTTTAGCCACGAGTTCCTCCAGCCCTTTGTTTCTCAAATCAAAAACCCGCTTCAGGAGTACCTGAAGCGGGTTCATCATATAACAAGTATGTTATATGGCTGATATGATGAACTGGATCTATAAGGCACAGCCGCGAGGCTCACTCTTTCTGACTTTTTAAAAACACAATGATTGTACCGTTTTTTACCATTTTGCATTGTTTCCTCTGTGAACATAGTTGGCTGCCTGAAAAATTCTGCGAAATTAATGGTTTTTTTTTTCATTCGTTCGTCCATCGAAAATTTTATTAATATATAAAAACATGAAACTGATATATTTAGCCTTTACAAAATACGTTAGTATTTCTGCAATTATATGAAAAATAGACTCTTTTAAAGCAATTATAAATTATTATAATCTCCGACAAATAAAACCTATATATTTATTTCAGCTTTCACCGACTAAATGTGATCAAAGTCTACTCGGCAAGATAAAAATCTATTTTTAAGAACGTAAATTAGATTTTAAAATTCTTGATTTAATAGGATCACGTCCTTATCACAGAGAAAAGTCGCACTCTATAAAAATCGCTCAAGTAAAAAGTCTAAAACTAAAAGCGTGTTTCATTACAAAATCTCTATGACGCTTAATAAGCCTAAGGCCTCGACCAGAGTGAATGACTATAGCGGATGCGGGCGTAATGAGATGGTCAGTGTATTCACTACGAGTTGTTAAAGCGGGCAGCAGAGGCTCAATACCTTTTTTGCATTCCACATGTATTCTTAGGTGGTAAAACTTATAGGTAATTAGTTCATATGTCGTGAGTCGTATAAAGAGTAAAACAAAATACAATGGCTCGCTGACATGACCATCGACCAAAAAAGATTGACGTGTTATGGTAAACCAACTTACAAAATAAATATCATTTATTTAGCGTGAATATACACGCACCACAACCATTTTACGACCACTACACGTGGGTGGCACTAATTTGTTAGAAAAAGATTTGTATATTTCACCTGGACCACAAATTGCCGCAAATTCAACCGTGGTCAGAATACCGACCACATCGCAACCACCAGCAACACCGCGCACTAATCGGCCATCTCGCTTTAACGCACCCACAGTTGCCGCTAGTACATAAAAACTAATAAAATTAATTATTATTACAACTACAAGAACTGCCACCTCTGTATATTTCTGCGCTGAAAGTGTAAATGAATAAGAACCTGCAGTGACTCACGGAACTACTGCTTGACCACTTCTGGCAATGCAATGTGGTGTATTTGTAGGATTTTTTACTATAGATAGGCACGCGTTTGACCACTATCTCACCTGATGGTAAGTACATTCTTATTATCCCTTAGGCACCCACCATTAGTTTTTAAACGCAAACACCGGATTCATGTTAGATACTCCACTCTTGCCTGAGAACTCGCGCTAGCTCATCACCCTGTCCGAAGCCTAAGTCAATGACACAACCTCTTTTGCTAGCCAACACTTCTTTTTTACCCTCAATTGCTCAGCTTTAAGATAACAAGCTCCAAGCTATTCTGTTCATCGCCATAAATGGGGTCTTCTATAAAATCTACTTACATGGAAAAAATACTTTTTGAAGGTCAAGGTCATCGTGACCGTCCTCTGGGCTCGCTAAGCTTCTTTGTATGCAACCATCGGAGCAAAATGATTGATAAAGATAAGAGAAAACGCTTCAAGAAAAAAGTGTCTTCAGTTTAATAAAAATTGGTCAAGTTTGCCTACGTGTTCAGCGTTGGGTTCTGTAGTCGTAATTTATTGATATAATATTAGGATTTTATAAACATATAATAATAAAATGTCATGTATTTTTGGAAATCATACATTTAAAAAGTAAGGGCTGTCCTATCGTTTACTTATACGCATGACGAATTCGATTGGATGTAGTCGGGACAAATCTAGGCGTTAGTAAACCGTGCGGTCCACCTTGTCTTTACTATATAATTCAAATTGAATGGTGAAAGCACTAGGTAACTAAGAAAAGAAAATTCACAAATAAAAAGCTGCACTATATTTGACTCATTATCATCATAACAGCCGGAAGACGTCCACTGCTGTACGTAGGCCAGGGGGAAGGGGGGTTACCATAATCGCCACGCTTGACAGGCGGGTTGACGATGTTGCGTTTTACAGAGAGCGCTGCTGCCCATTCTCTGGAAAGCTCCTTAGTCGCCTTTAAGTCACCAACGGGAAGTGATGGGATGGTATTATTCTTTAACGGCACCATACGGCTTATCTGACTGCGAAAGATTATTTTTTTCCCCGCAAAAAATGTTCCGTCTTTGTGGGACAGACTACATAATAAAAGTATAATAGCAGTTAAATACATAATACAAACCTCTCCTGGTCCATGTTCAATGATCTTTTTGTGTCATGTTCGATACGAATTACTTACTCAGTGCTCAAAACTAGCTATTACAGACAGTCAGCTGTCCAAAGTGCAACGGAAGTGTCTAGAATATTTGAATGCATCACAGACTACTACTAATAGTGCAGAAAATGTAGTTTTCGAGTTGGTTTACCTGCGAAATTTTCAGTTTCCAACCTTGGTGCTTAGACTATAAGGGCGAACTAAACTTTCACGGTAGCAGAAGCAAGCAATATGATAATATTCATGTTATGATTTGTTAAAAACAGCAGAACAATAATATTTTACACAATTGTTAATGTTGCGAATAATAAATACTCTCAAATGGCTTGCTACTTGAGAACAGATTCTATTGATTTTGAAAAGTATACATCAATAAATATAAAATTCTCCCGTAACTGAGTGATTGAGTGACAGAGTGCCTGATAGACAACGCATTGACGAAATTCCTACGGGAACGGAAAAAGAAACGGGATATACGCGTACAAAGTCGCGGGCAAAAGCTACTTTAGCCATATTTTCCTTTATTTAATTTTTTTTAACTGATAGCAAATTGACAATTTTGGAAAGAGTGGTTTAAGGTATACTGATGATATTTTAAAACATAAGAAATTAAAGCTCCAATTCCAACATTCCAAGTCCAACATTCTGTGAAAACATGACCTAACATAATTAAGAACCTTTCCTATTTGAATACGGAACCCTAAAATAATATTCGATGGAATCAACTTATTTTTACAACCGCCTTTTGGCCTTAAATGAGGAATGAATGTTTAAGTCCGTTCCCATTGTCTGTTTTATATACGGGGTGTTCCAGAAGTGCGTGCTCCATGTTGTTTTGTATCTGCTAGAGAGTAAAGAAACAATATCAAAATAACAAAAAAATACATTTTTTAATTTATCTTTTATTTTTGAAAAATCTGATCGCAAGAAACGCCTCATCTTCTTCCTGCCCTTATCCCATGTTACTTGTGGTCGCTACAACACATTTTTTTTTCTTCCTCTCTGCCCTATCAGCCGTCAACCTATCACTAACTCCCTTTTCTTTCATATCGCTCTTCACACAATCGTCCATCTTTTATTTGGCCTTTCTCTCCCTCTTCCTCCATTTACATTAGTAACATGTGTTTCATTTCATTCCTCCGATTTACATGACCATACCAAGACATGCGATTCCCTTTTTACTTTTCCGTCACCGAGGCCATATTTAAACTACCTCTAACGTATTCATTTCTCACTTTATTATTTCTCGTTACTCCACACATCCATCTCAACATTCTCATCTCCGCTACATGTAATCTATTTTCATCCATCTTATTCACAGCCCAACATTCTGATCGCAAGAAACGACTAAAAAGTAAAAAAAAACGTGCAATTGTTGGAGTTTACTTTACTTCAATCACAAATTCGATGCCACTCACCGCATCAAACAGTTTGTAAAGTGAAAGAGAATAGAATAGAATACATTTTATTATGTACACCATATAAGTTACAGAAAAAATAGATGAAGAAAACATTACATAGGGTGACACACTGGGCGGATTGATCGTTCTAGTCGTTTAAAAAATACTTTTTTTATATTGTTTCTTTATTGCGTAGCTGATAGGAATCACCAGCCTTAAATATGACCACGCATTTCTAAAACACCCTGTATATTTACGTAAAATAATGAACTCGCCATGGAACAAAATTATTATTTATTGAGCTTCCTCTTTTGTATCTTTCAAATTATATAGACTTTAGTATCGTTAATTTGTTTGACATGTCTTTTGTTTTTATCTATTTACCAAATTGGCTGGATTTTTTGTGTTTTTTCCTTGCTTTGATGTAATGTAAATATTGAAAGGTATTTTTAATTAAATTAATATTGACTATTTACATTATATCTTTTTTTAGGGTTCCGTATTCAAACGGCAACCAATGGAACCCTATTACTAAGCTTTTTCTGTCCGTCCCTCCGTACGTCCATCTGTCTGTCAGTGGGCTGTATCTGTATAGGTATCTATATATTATTGATAGACTCGTTTTTACAAACAGGGTTTAAACCTTGGCGGTGTTTGGTTGCTATTTGATACAAATAATTCTGTATTGTGTTTTTTTTTTTTAATTTATAAATAGAGAAAAAAAAATAAGATGGTAGACATTTATATTATAGGTATAAAATTTTCACAGAGTGTGTATTTTTCTATTGCCGCTATAACAACAAATAATAAAAATTAAACGGGGCTTCAATACAAGCAACGGTTTTTCAGTTTACGATACGGAACCTTTCGTGTGAGCTCTTAAGCAAGTCTTTTACAGACTCTTTAATAAAACCTTTTCAGCCCAGTTCTAAATGCCCGTTGTACTGTTATAATGAAAACATACGATTATCCCATTTTCCAATCAATCCAACCACAATCCGATAATGTTATCTGGCAATCTGTTAATTGCTCTGGCTAAGCAAAACAAAATTTATCGTCATTCCATTATGAATGTATACTAATACTAGTTGACCTGCGCCACTTCATCTGCTTCTGCTCCGCTCCTTTTGGCCTTAGCGTGATAATATATAGTCTGTAGCCTTCCTCGATAAATGGGCTCTCTAACTCTGAAAGAATTTCAAATCGGACCAGTAGTTCCTGAAATTAGCGCGTTCAAGTAAACAAACAAACAAACTCTTCAGCTTTATAATTATATTTGTATAAGATATAAGATTAAAAAAGAGGAAAGATTTGTATGTAACGGATCAATTTAAAAACTACTGGAGCGATTTGTGAAAAATTCTTTCAGCAATGGATAGCTACATTATCAGCGAGTAACATAGGCTACTCCCACGGGAACGGGAAGTACGCGGGTGAAACCGCGTGATGTCCGCTAGTGAAATCATAAAAACCAAATAAATATATTTAATCAAGATATTTTACTTCCATTAATTTACATGATTGATTATAAAGTAATGACGTATTTGAAACTCCCCCGCCCCCGCCCGCCGCGCTTCGCCCGCGACTTCATTCGCGTTGCAGTTTCCTAAGGATCCCTATTTTTTCTAGTAATAAATATACGAGTAGCTTATGTTACTCAGAGATAATGTAGCATTCTTATGGTGTAAGAATTTTTGAAATCTGTCCAGTAGTTTTTGAGTTTACTCGTCACAAACATACAAATCTTTCCTCTTTATAATATTAGTGTAGATATAACATGCCCCATCAAAATTTGGCACACATATTTAGAAGCTGGTATAGACTAACATATACTTACAAAAACTGTGCAATTCCGACAATATGACATACATACCTTTTTTTTTAAGGATGGAAATCATCAAAAGACTCCTTCCGCTTTGGGTGAAGCAGAAGGGAGTGTTAGACTCTTACTGACTAAAACCCATCCGCGTTCCTCCTAGTCCCCTTTGCGTTCCAGGGTACGGTGCCTCTTTCGAACGAAGTCCGCAGCCCTAGCAGGCACTGGCCCTAGCGGGCCGCGTCTTTTACGCAGACAGCTCTTTGAGGCGCGCTTGGAACACAGCGCGCCGTCCACCCGGGCCTGGTTCTGATCAGACGGCGAGCCACCCAATGCTGACATACATACCTACGGGTCGAATTGATAACCTCATTTATTTTGAAGTCGTTTAAAAAATATTGACTTATAACGTTTTATAATCGATGTACGCCGGCTGCACGCTCGAAAAAGTGTCACGTTGCGTGAGCGAGAGCTCGGAACAAGCAATAGAGAGGCATTTCAGACATAATATAAGTGTTAGTAATGAGTTAGTAACAAATTATGCTTACATGCTATATTAGTTAGTAGATATTTTAATTACTAGCTTATTTATTAGCTAACGTAACCCTATCGCTACTTCCACTCAGTGTCTTTGGATGGGGCAATCGGGTCTGTCAACAATCATTTACGACGTTATCATGTAAAAATATCGCCCGTAAATCGACTTAACAGACAACCAATTCTTTTTACGTATATTGGTTGTCAAGACTCGCAAGCACAAAACTTTTTGCTGTCAAAAGTTATCAGTCAGTCGATTCTGGAAAATACTCACCGTGAAATGTTAAGTGAAGTAAGCTGTCATTTAAATTGATGCTAGAGATTGACAGCCCACTTTAAGAAAAAATGAGGGTAGTCTTTTCTCCATTCAAACGCTATCGCCCGTTTTCTCTGTGGTTTGTGTGTTTAAGCAATGATTTTGTAAAGTAACATAAAGATTATTTTTCTTTGCCCCTATGTTCCGAAAGTTCTTTAAAGTTTGAAGAAACTGAAAATACCCCTTAAATCAAGCTCAAAATTTGAGCTTGATTTTTAATATTCAGAACGCTGTGTTTCTTATTTTAAATCGACGATTTTTTCAGCCAGGATAGGCGCTCCCAAGTGTTCCTTTTTTAAATCGAGAGCTACTTTTTTTTCCCTAAAAGGTTACGGATAGCAAATGAAACGATTTTCAAGGCATGTATAAAATGTTAATTAGCAACGCTTGCTTCACTTCAGATTTCATCTAATCGGAATGTGTGATAGTTTAGTTGATTTTTTCGTTATTTCTACTAACACGATGATCTAGTTTGCCTTTTTAACAGATTTTGTACTTTTCCTTTCTTTAAACACTAGTTCGTATATTTTTTAACTACAAACTATCTACTTTTTAACTGCAGTTCTAATATATTTCAAAACACAGTTTAAGGGTGTCTGTCCACTGGAGCGGAGAGGAGAGTAGCAGAGAAATATTAACCAATGGAATTGCATAAAATCTCCGCTTCGCGTCAGTCACTGAGATATCATGCAATTCTATTGGTTAATATTTCTCCACTCCAGTGGACAGTCAGCCTTAACAGTAGTTTATCCTTAGATACACTAGCTGACACGCGCAACTTCGTCTGCGTCACATTTTTAATTTATTGTCCGCTCTTTTTGGCCGTAGCGTGATGTTATGTATGTACTCGTATGTCTTTTGCCTTCCTCGATGTAGGCTATCCATTACTAAAATATTTTTTCAATTCGAATCGTAGTCCTTGAGATATACTTTAGAGATATAATATTAGTATAGATGAAATCGAATTACTAATAATTTTGGCCATCCACTCCGCATAGGTAGGTATCGCTGTCAATAATAACATCGCCAGAATAAAGGTGGATTTTTATTCCCGACTGCATCAGAAGGAGGGTTATGTTTTTCATCTATTGTTACACTGTTTTATTTTATGGTACTTATGCAACGTTCCAATGGTGTACAATTATGAGTGTTTTGATTTACCACGACTTAAATTATTACTTTTTGAACACAAGTATTGAACTCCTGTTATCAAAACCAGCGTTATCAAAATTCTAAATATCAGACATAAAAGTAAATATATTCTTAACGTAAATCCCTAAACGTTTGCTTAAGCGTATGCTCCTTAAAACAAATGACACAAAAACAAAAGGCTATATTATCAGGAACCTTCGGAGCAAGTCCTCGGTTTCTTATCAACACTTATTGCTTGGAGCAGCGCATATCGTCTTAGGAAATCCGTAACCGGATTGCCCGTCCTAAAGCTGGTTCTACGCTTTAGGGGATCAGCAACTGGAAATGTACAACGGTTGTCAATTTTGTAGTTGCTTATTTTGCATCTTTGATAGCAAGGGCCACTTCAATATTTCATTTTAGTATTTAAATATTATTGCGATTTTATACATACATTATGACAGAAATGCCGAAGAAAATATGGATGGAATGTGTAACGAAAGAAAAGAAATTCAGACTCATTTGATATACTATAATATGATACGATTAGATTCTGAATTTTGCAATCAGTATTATGGAAAAACAGTTTGTACCACGCCGATTTAAAGTGCAAGCGCAAGTAAGATACTTACACGAATTTTAAATCTAATACCTAGACTATTTGAGAGTGAAATTTGGGTCGTAAACATATCTGACAGAATTTAGTAATAATGTAAATGAGAAAAATATTCTTTACTGCAAAAAAAAAAAATCACAAATTAAATTTGCCGATTGCCTTCAGTGAGTAAACTGCTTTGTATTCCACTTCACGGAAGAAAAGAGCGATAAAGTCTTTTTTTTTTTCGCTAAAATTGCAAGTTCGCCATTTTTTTCGAAATAAGATTACAGATGAACGGAAATAATAAATCTTTGAACGTTGAATTGTAAAAACAGGTGGGTATCGACGTTTTGTGAAGATTCTTTTTTTGTTGCTGGTTAAAGAAACGACGACAAAATTATTGAGGGTGTTATATTTTTTATTTGTGCTTTGTTTGGTTCTAAAAACAAGCTCAGTAACCAACCAACAATATGTTCAAGAATTACTTCTTTCTACTCATTTAAATTCAGGATCGGAGATACATAAATACAAGAAGTACTTGTATCAAATTTTGGAACAACAATCTTTATTACATACAAAACAAATTAAAAATGCCTTCGCCACTCATACTCGTTTTAGGGCATTTTTAGTACAAATGGTAACAAATATACAACGCTTAATTCGAAACTTTAATTGCTGAATAAGACAATGTATCAAAAACAGGTCAAGTGCAAGTCGGACTCTCACATGAAGGGTTCCGTACTATAATCCTTAATTTTTATTATTTGTTGTTATAGCGGCAATAGAAACACACCATCTGTGAAAATTTCAACTGTCTACCTATTACAGTTCTTGAGATACAGCCCGCTGACAGACAGGCAGACGGAAGTACGGACAGACAGCAGAGGCTTAGTAACAGGGTCTCGTTGGTTACCCTTTGGGTACAGAACCCTATAAATGATTGCGAATTATAAATTCAAGTTTATTTAGTACCAAACTGCAGCTGAGATGTTTCTAATTTGTCTATGGCAACACATCTGCGCTTCATAGCATACTAGCTTTTACCCGCGATATACGCGCATTTCCTTTTTATCCCGTTCCAGTAAGAATTTTGAGAAAGCCTTTCTTAGTGTTCCCTCTACAGTCTAAGGAACCTACATGCCAAATTTTTCAATTTTTTTTTTTTTCAGCTGTGCGTTGTCTGTCAGCCACTCATTAAAGCAAGAATTTTATATACAATATCGATTTCCGGAGTCGGGACTATGGGCCTCTTACTAAGCCATAAACAACCTTTTATAAAAAACCGGTCAAGTGCAAGTCGGACTCGCACACGAAGGGTTTCGTACCATAAACTTATATTTTTATTACATATTTGACTAGCTGACCTGCGCGGCTTCGCTCCCGTCAACTGGCTACTCTACCTACCTACCTACCTTCTTACCTCCCTACCTACCTAACCTAACCTAACTACTTACTGTTTTTTTTTTATATTTCAATACTTATTATGCTATTCCGGACAAAGACTAATCCAAAAACACAAACACCATGAAAATCGGTCCAGCAGTTCTTGAGTTATAAGTGTTCGAACAAACCCGACTTTGTTTTATATATTAAGATGTTATAGCGGCAATAGAAATACACAATCTGAGAAAATTTCAACTCTTTACCTATTACGGTCCATAAGATACAGCCCGCTGACAGATGGACGGATGGACAGCGGAGGCTTAGTAATAAGGTTCCGTTGGACCCTTTGGGTGCGGAACCCTAAAAACGATTTTTAAATGATACAGATTTCCACAGACTCAAATCTCTGCTTCCCAACAAAGACAGAAACAGGCTGAATGGAAATAAATCCTTCATTCCAATATAAAGATATCGCAAGAGACATATTCGTACAGTCTAAATCAAAGCCGGCTTAATGTACTTGGATGCCTGGACGGCTTCCAAAGATTTGTACCAAAGAAAAGTTAAAAGATTTGGACTCTTTTTTTATCTCAGTTGCATGTAGAAAATTGGATTTGGAATAAAGTTGTGAAATACGAGAATTGAATGTTGCGAAGTTGCTTTAGTTAATGATCCCATTACTTTTCTTAAAGGATGGGAAATCATCAAATAATTTCTTTCGCTCTGGGCGGAGTAGAAAGGAGTGTCTGACTGACTCTTACTAACTAATAAAGTGACTTAAAAACCCATCCATGTTTCTCCGAATGCCCTTTGCGTTCCAGAATTATATCATTATTACTTAGTTCTGGGATCATTTCCATTGTGCGTACAGCGAATGAGTGGAATCCCTTGTCTGGAGTCTCGTTCTGATAGCAATCAATCATCATCATCATCATCATCATCATCAACTATATTGGGGTCGGCTTCCAGTCAAACCGGATTTAGCTGAATATACCAGTATTTTACGAGGAGCGGCTGCCTACCAGACCTCCACAACCCAGTAACTGGGTAACACAGTACTTCATGGCGAGACTGGAGTCAGATTAACTGGCTGCTGACTATCCGTAACGACTGCCAAAGATCTACAAATGACAGCCGGGACCAACGGCTTAACGTTCTTTCCAGTCAAGCCGGATTAAGCTAGCAACAAGCGTGCTCCATCTTCGACTACATCCTCGCTTACCATCAGGTGAGATAGTGGTCAAACGCGTGCCTATCAATAGTAAAAAAAAAAGAAAAAAAAAATACCAGTATTTTACGAGGAGCGGCTGCCTACCAGACCTTCATGGCAAGACTAGAGTCAGATTTACTAGCTTCTGGCAATCCGTAACGACTGCCAAAGATCTACAAATGACAGCCGAGACCAACGGCTTAACGTGCTTTCCGAGGCATTGAGGAAACTCGGTATGTAAAGATGGTCACCCATCCATAGACCAACCTGGTAAGCTTTGCTTAACCTTGAAGATCGACCCATGCGGCTGTTATTATCTAGCCACGAGCTCCTTAATCCATCATCATCATCATTTCAGCCAATATCCGTCCAATGCTGAACATAAGCCTCCCCAAAGAGCGCCAACTATCCCGGTCTATGAGCAGTCCGCATCCATCCGCTGCCAGCCACCTTTAAATCATCGATCCATCGTGCCGCAGGGCATCTCACACTGATAGCAATATCCTGAGGTTAATTAAGATAAAAGTGAATTGGTTACCTCTACACAAGCGTGCTCTACCGTCGCTTACTATCAGGTGATATAGAGGTTATACGCGAACATATCTTTATACTAATATAAAAAGCTGAAGAGTTTGTTTGTTTGTTTGTTTGTTTGTTTACTTGAACGCGCTAATCTCTGGAAGTACTGGTCCGATTTAAAAAAATTTTTCAGTGTTAGATAGCCCATTTATCGAGGAAGGCCATAGGCTATATATCAAGCTAAGGAATACACTACTAATAGGAGCGGAGCAGTAATGAAAACTTGTGACGCAAACGAAGTTGTGCGAGACAACTAGTTACCTAATAAATCCCGCGTGACTTCGTCTGCTCCGCTCGTATTGTTCTTAGCGTGATGATAAATAGCCTACAGCCTTCCTCAATAAATGGGCTATCTAACACTGAAAGAATTTTTCAAATCGGACCTGTAGTTCCTTTGATTAGCGCGTTCAAGCAAACAAACAAACTCTTCAGCTTTATATATTAGTATAGATAAAACTAGCTCAGCCACCCAACATTGTCTCCGTCACATTTTTCATAAATGCTCCGCTCCTATTGGCCGTAGCGTGATGTTATAACTTGCATTCTTCCTTGATTAATGAGCTATCTAATACTAAAAGAATTTTTAAAAACGAACCAGTAGTAGAACCTGAAATTAGCCAATCAAACAACCTTTAAATTTTTTGTATATAACTAGTTGCCCCACGCAACTTCGTTTGCATCACAATTTTCATCACTGCTCCGCTCCTATTGGCCGTAGCGTGATGTTATAACTTACAGTCTTCCTTGATTAGTGAGCTATCCAATACTGAAAGAATTTTTCAATTCAAACCAGTACTTCCTGAGATTAGCCAATCAAACAACCTCTTGAACTTTAAATTTTTAGTATATAATATAGATGAAACCCTATTATGTTTCACCTAGTACCTAAGTAAGGACAATAAAACCTAGAACATAGAATACAACAAAGAACTCTCATGTATTTTATCTTGAACAAAACTCTGTATTGATTTTAAGACACAAAACAGAGGCAGCGCTGTACGAACAAATTAAAAAGTATTCCATCAAGGGGACATCCTCAAGGTGTCGGTAACAGAGCCTGCTACTTTATAAATCCAATTAACTTCACTCCAAAGTATAGAACCGTTCCGTTTTTACTCAAAAAAGGATATTCAGAGGGATCGGACGAGCGTAATTTGCGTAGCATAAAGTGAGCTACCGATTTGAGGAGCGCGTGGCTAGATAATAACAGCCGCACGGGTCGATCTTCAAAGTTAAGCAACGCTTGCCAAGGTTGGTCTGTGGATGGGTAACCATCTTAAAATACCGAGTTTCCTCAATGCCTCGGAAAGCACGTTAAGCCGTTGGTCTTGGCTGTCATTTGTAGATCTTTGGCAGTCGTTACGGATTGTCAGAAGCTAGTTAATCTGACTCTAGTCTTGCCATGAAGTACCGTGTTACCCAGTTAATGGGTTGTGGAGGTCTGGTAGGCAGCCGCTCCTCATAAAATACTGGTATTCAGCTTAATCCGGCTTGACTGGAAGCCAACCCCAATATGGTTGGCAAAAGGCTAGGCAGATGATAGTGAGCCACCGATTTGGCGTTGAGTTTTGAAAACAATATTGTAATTTTTGCCTCATTCCAGCCGGTATATTCCGATTACACCTCAACGTTAAAACTCAGGTTGAGAAAGCTTGAAGTGAACTGTCATTCCACGTTGATTGGATATCTATGGGATATATTGATAGCTCACAGACGAGCGTAATTTACGTACCCGTAGTGCATAGTCAGCCACCGATTTGGCGTATGATAGCTCGCTTTATATTCACTTCACCTAAGGTTTCACGATGCATTTTTGAAGTGAAAACTTTTTTAGCGGCGTTGTGCACTTTTTTGTGAAGAGTTAAAAGTTTTAAACTCGCGTCAGGATACGTGACCTGATCGAAAATTCGTAAGACAGAGGGAGAGAAGCACGTATTCAAGTTTTCACTTCCGCCGACACTCCCGGAGTGCAACCCGTTGTTTTTTTTTTTAATGAATAGCTATACAGATTCGACAGATAATGAGTAATTTCTAGCTGGTAAGGTGCGGATGGAAGGCGAGCAGAAACGGGTGGAATTTTTGCCGATTTAATAACAGTGAATCAAAGAATCATATGACTGCGAACGCGAAGCTCAGCGAAAAATTAGCAGAAATTCTCGTGTTTTATGAAGCGTACCTATTCGCACCGTAGTCGCAAAATGGTAAATACCTCTAAATTCACTATATTTTAACAAGTTTCTGACATGAATTTTCGCTGACATGCTATTGAATTTGATTAAAGTACGAAAACTTTAAGATTCCGTACCCAAAGGGAACCCCATTACTAAGCCTCCGCTGTTCGTCCGTCCGTCTATCAGCGGGCAGTATCTCAAGAACCGTAATAGGTAGACAGATAAAATTTTCACATTGTGTTTTTCAATAGGGTATTTTACTAAAAAAATCTAATTAGTCCGTCTGATGGGTTTTAAAAAAATATTCACACGTATTTTTTCTTTTTTTACGTAAACAAAAAATAAAGAGGATACAGCGAGTTGAAGACACGCGTGACGTCATCTGGCTTGGTTTGGTACATTTTATCCAAGCCAGATGACGTCACATAATAAAAATTAAGATTTATGGTACGGAACTTCGTGTGAGAGTCCGACTCGCACTTAGCCGGTTTTTCGCATATCAAATCACGTCAGATTACCTCCCATTCATTACAAAATTGTACCGTTTGATCTCCAAACAAAACAAAACTCAATTATTTTACAAGCCAGTATTATTACCTGTCTTAACTTCAAACTCAATACGACATATCAAAGGAGGTCGGAGTCTTTTGAACCTCTTTGAACACTGTTGATTTCGTTCACGACTTATTGTCTTTGCTCACCACAGAGACACTGCTTCCATTTTTCAAAGGGACTCTGATTCAATATGGCTGACAATGAAGTCTGGATTTGAAATAAGCGGGAAAAGTCTGTTGGCGAGATGCTGTGGGTATTGACATAGTTCGGAGTTAATGATTATTTAGTTTTAAATGGGTGAAATGCGGGTGAAAGGTGAACTAACACTTTTTAACGCTTTATTTAAGTACTGTTGACCCGCGCTACTTAGTCTGCTCCGCTCTTATTGGTCTAAGCGTGATCTACATCTATACTTCTATACTAATATATAAAGCTGAAGAGTTTGTTTGTTTACGCGCTAATCTCAGGAACTACTGGTCCGATTTGAAAAATTTTTTAGTGTTAGATAGGCCATTTATTGAGGAAGGCTATAGGCTATATATCATCACGCTAAAAATAATAGGAGCGGAGCAGTAATGAAAATTGTGACGCAGACGAAGTTGCGCTGGTCAACTAGTAGTATAATATAGCCTATAGGCTATATTATACTACTATATTAAGGCTATAGCCTTCCTCGACAAATGAGCTATCTAACACTGAAAGATTTTTTCGGACGAGTAGTTCCTGAGAAACAAACTCTTCAGGTATAGATTTAACTAGTTGAACCGCACAACTTCGTCTGCTCCGCTCCTATTGATCTTAGCGTGATGATATATAGCCTATAGCCTTCCTCAATAGATGGACTATCAAACACTGAGAGAATTCCTGAGATTAGCGCGTTCAAGCAAACAAACAAACAAACTCTGCAGCTTGAAACGTTAGTATAGATTATTCCTTTTCTTTTTCATACCTGCAAATGATCTTATTATAGACAAATCTACCAAGCTTTATCCCAATTAAGTTGGGAATTACAAGTATTATACATGGTGTTACAGTAACTGGTTGATACGATACTCTTCGGCAAGTCTAGAGGTAGTTTTTCTAACGATCTGTAAGGACTCTCTTATATCTTCAACTAGCACTTTGCCCGCGATTTCATCTGCGCAGCAATTTTCTTAAGGATAACTATTTTTTTTTCTAGACAAATTAGATACCTACCTCGAGAACCAATCTATCTATTGGTGAAAACACCATGAAAATCGAGACAGTAGTTTTTGAGTTTGTCGCAAACAGATAGACAGATGCGGTGGAGGACGTTGTTTTATAATATGTAGTGAAGGACAACTGTTATGTGAAAATAGAGCTGGGAATTTAAATTTAACAACATAAATCCTCTGTTAATGGTTCCAAACGGCATGGCAACATCTCAGAATGCAGCGCTATTTTTAATCTTATAAAATAGTCAGCTGTTCTAATTCCGTCTAATAGGTACTACTTTTTGCTTTTCAGTCATCATCATAATCTGCCTAGCCTTTTCCCAACTATATTGGCGTCGGCTTCCAGTCAAGCCAGATTAAGCTGAATACCAGTATTTTACGAGGAGCGGCTGCCTACCAGACCTCCACAACCCATTAACTGAGTAACACGGTACTTCTTGGCTAGACTGGAGTCAGATTTACTGGCTTCTGACAATCCGTAACGACTGCCAAAGATCTACAAATGACAGCCAGGACCAACGGCTTAACGTGCTTTCCGAGGCACGGAGGAAACTCGGTATGTTAAGATGGTCACCCATCCACAGACCAACCTTGGCAAGCGTTGCTTAACCTTGGAGATCAACCCAAGGCGCGGCTGTTATTATCTAGCCACGAGCTCCTATAAAATAGTCAGCTGTTCTAATTCAGTCTTATAGGTAGTACTACGTTTTGCTTTTCAGTAAAAGATAGTTATCCCTTTAGTTGGCTTCAGCCGGTACCCAACAGAGTGCCAGTAACTTAAGTTCGTTAACAACTATAAAACTTGAAATAAGTAGGTAGGTACTCCTATTTCTTTGGCAAAAACACAATAAAGCCTTTTGTTAGACACCCGTGTCTGGAAAATATTAAAGATCTAAACTTTTAGGTTTCACTTTAAATTAATTTTCTTATAATAAAATACGAACTCTTCGGGGACTGAAATTTAATTTCCTTTTTGTAACAATTTTAGAAGTAAAATAGTGGGCAGTAATTTCTAAAATGTATTGTAGCTATATTAAAATTGTATTAGTGTCTTCTTTGCAAAATTGTATTATACTGAAGTTAAAATAACATTATGTTTCTATTGCAAATATATTTAAAAAAGAGAAAAACTTACACAAGAGAAAGTTTTTTCATCACAACACTATAACGACGTTATTCATTATATTGAAACTACACTAAAATTAAAACTCTAAAAGTTGCCATTTTAGTCGACTTAAAACGGCAGTGTACTTCATTTATCCAATGTCTACTACACATTCATTAAAAAAAAACGGCCAAGTGCGAGACGGACTCGCACACAAAGGGTCCCACCATAAAATTTCATTTTTATTATTTGTTGGCAATAGATATTTCTTTCACAATCTGTGAAAATTTCAGCTCTTTACCTATTACGGTCCTTGAGATACAGCCCGCTGACAGACAGATGGACGGACGGACGAACGGACGGATGGACGGACAGCCGAGGCTTAGTAATAGGGTTCTGTTGAATACCCTTCGGGTACGGGTGCCGGCAGAAGTGAAAACTTGAATACGTCGCTAAAGAAGTTTGCAGGACACGTGACCGTCTTACGAATTTTCGATCAGGGTCACATGTCCTGACGCGAGTTTAGCATTTATTACCCATCACAAAAAGTGCACAACCCCGCTAAAGAAGTTTTCACTTCAAAAAATATGAACATGACACATGATGTAGTTTAAAATATCCAAGAGCGAGTACTGTCCGAGCCTTGTGTACAAGGACGGCGTGGACTGGAACGGAGACATTGTTCTGATACGTAAACATTATTAAGAGGGTCTAGTATCTGTGACAGGGTGTTTTATCCAACATAGGTTCGAAACAGCGGGTTCCGGACAAGGAGACGTGTGACAAGGATGGCTTCATCAAGGCGGAGAAGAGAAAGAAGAAGAAGCCTGCTTGTCGGAATCAGTGCGGCACCGCGCTGGCAGGACCAAACATGCTGCTGCGTCCAGCAACACCAACGATGCTTCAGTATGTGTCCCGGCTGCATCACGCCACGAAGGTTGAGGAGATCGTGGAGTACAATGAGAGTGAAAACCAGCTGGACTTTGAGGGTCGAGAAGTTGGACTCCCGCCACAACACAAACTTC
The DNA here is from genome assembly GCA_950371165.1 of Lacanobia oleracea. Classification (NCBI taxonomy): domain Eukaryota; kingdom Metazoa; phylum Arthropoda; class Insecta; order Lepidoptera; family Noctuidae; genus Lacanobia; species Lacanobia oleracea. The sequence continues at coordinate 3,687,175 of OX493406.1, read as the reverse complement.
AAGTCGTTTGTGGTGCGGGCTCCAACTCACCATCTCGAGAAGTTCCTCAAAGCTGAGTTTCGAAGGGTGTCATGTATCGACGTTTCCGCCGCCAGCTGCGCGACGCCAGTCAGCGAAACACGACACCGTAATTTCGTGTGCAGTAGTTTATAGTGACAATCAATTGTTATATGTATCTATTAATTTATTTATAGCTGTTATTGTTTTATGTTTATGTATATTATTTATGGACCCTAGATGCCTGAAATAAAGGATTAAATTAAATAAAAAAAATTAAAAGTGATTCTAAAGCACTATTTATTTTTATTGTACATATTATGTTACGTTTAGTTTATATCGGGTACATTAAGTAGACTACCTTTGTAAGATGACGGAAATGGCACCGTGTTAATGTTCAGGTACTGATGTCGGTCTGCAATAGTTGTGAAATGTTTTTAAAAAGGTTCGGGTATAAAATAAGGAGGCTGCTCGGTTCCTAGAGGAGTAGTATAATGAATCTAAAAATATACATTAGTATATACAAATAAATGCATTGCGCAACGTAAGCAATAACTGAGACGTAAATCTAAAGGAGCATACTTACTAAATAATACTAATAATAACACTACGAATAATAACAATAATAATAATAATTTCACAGTGCATATAGGGATAATCGTCGGTTGGTGTCCCATTCCATTTGAAATGTCTAAAGAGGCCTCTGCAAGTTGGCTTCGGCCCCTCGTACGCCTACCAAAGGACCGGGTCTCTAGGAAGAGGGACCCGAGAAAGTAAAAAACAATAATAATACTACTAATAACAATACTAACAACTACTAATAATAATAATAATACTTCTGAGTGTGCAAGTCACCCCCTGCCTGAGTGTGCAAGTCACCCCCTGCCTGAGTGTGCAAGTCACCCCCTGCCATTTTAAAGCCGTTTTAATTGTCAATGGTCAGGCAGGGGCCAATAGTTCTTCCATAGTAAACGATTATTAGTCCAGTAAACCAGCCAAACCCATAGCGTTTCATCTTTTGTTTCCATATTCTGCAATAGTCCTGCTCCAACCGGGGATTGTCCTTGGGTATACTTTCACAGTGCATACAGGGATAAGCGTCGGTTGGTGTCCCATTCCATTTAAAATGTCTAAAGAGGCCTCTGCGAGTTGGTTTCGGCCCCTCGTACGCCTACCAAAGGACCGGGTCTCTAAGAAGAGGGACACGAGAAAGTAAAAAAAAATAAAAAAAATAATAATACTTCAGTTGGTCAACCCTCCACAGAACTACTTGCTTATTGATAGCTAGTTTTTGCCCGCGACCGTTTTTGTTCCCGTAGGAATTACGGGAAATCCTCTCTTAGTGCTTCCCTACTCTCTCCAAGAAATTTCAGATTTCTAAGACCAGTATTTCGTTTGCGTTGTCTGTCAGTCACTCAGTAACGGAAGAATTTTATATATATATATTTTTTTTTTCTTATGGGTTTGCTCTTGACTCTAGTCTATGTCCCCTCGCTGTGTGAAGTGTGTTGCTCCTCATGAAACTGCTACTTGTACAAAGACTGACCGCGCCGAACCTGCTCATTGCTGTAACTGTAATGAAGCTCACCCCGCTAACTACAGGAAGTGTAGTGTACGAATGGCCTATCTTGAAAGCATCGAGAAGAAGAAGGCTCTAGAGCGAAAGCCCGTGCCTGCAATGCAACCACCTAATTTAATACCGTCGATGATTCCTCCAAATTCAATGTTTCGTCCAACACCTACGTGGCCTTCTGTAAGAACCAGCAACGTAGCACCTTCGATTAATCAAACTTCGACTGATCACCCTACGACTGACCTCAATGATGAGACAACAAAGGATATGTTCGAAATTTTATTAGTATTAAGAAATATTAAGTCTCAATTTGCTGCTTGCACGTCCTGGCTGGACAAGGTCATGCTCGTACTCACTCATCTTGGTAAATATGTTTGAATCCACTGAACTCCGCCTACTATCCTGGAACTCCGATGGAGTACGATTAAAGATGAGCGAACTGCTCGATTTGGCGGTAAGCGTTTTGTCTGTCGACATTATTGGTATTTGTGAAACTAGACTAACCTCAAATTTATCTTTAAATACACCTGGTTTTATATGTTACCGCCAAGATAAGCATCATTCTGGCCGTGGGCAGGGTGTTGCCATGCTTGTGAGAAAAGATTTAGATCATTCGGTACTAACTATTCCTAAAACGACAAATATTGAAGTTGTTGGCATAGTTATTAAGATTTCAGGAATTGAACATATTGTGCTATCCATTTATCAGTCGCCTAACCTACCAATGCTACGTAGTGACCTTGAGTTACTTTTTGGCTTGGGTTCCTATGTTGTCATCATGGGAGACTTTAATGCCAACCACTCACACTGGCATAGTAGCTACACAAACACGCGTGGCAGAATTCTTTTTAACCACATGCTCGATTCTGACTATATTATACACAACCCTAGTTTACCCACTCAAGTGAACTATTGCCCCAATCGCAGACCAACGAGTCCCGATTTGGTGCTGTCTCTAAATGTAAGCTGCATAAGTAAAGTCGAAACAATTATTGCTTTGTCGTCAAACCATTACCCTCTGTTCTTTACCATCGGAGGTACATTATGTCGCAAGGCAAAAACTCGATACTTCAAATTTAACTGCGCTAATTGGAATAAGTATCGATCTCAACTTAATAAAAACATTATACTTAGTTCTAAGACATTTCAGACTGAAAAAGAAATTGATACAGCCATTGCTCATTTACAGAAAAGTATAATTGATGCTAGAGACGCCTCCATACCGTCTACAACTGCTGTATTTAGCAATTCCCCTACTAAACTTCCCCGGTACGTTAAAGGCTTGATCCGGTATAAAAACTATCTAAGACGTATTGAGCAGAATCTGCCTATTGGTTATCTTAGAAGGCTCAACCGTAGTAATATAAACGCTTTACAAACATACATAAATAAAAACATTCAAAATTATCTAGATAACGTTTGGAATGATAAACTGGCAAAATATGATAACCCCAGTCAGGACATCTGGCGTCTAACTAAATCTCTCAAGCCTAGATCTTTTCATATACCCCCACTTAAATTGCCGGACGGGTCCCTAACGGCTAGTCCGACTGAGCAATGTAACGCTTTAGCAAATGCGTTTTGCGAGAATATGAGCCTTACCACAAACTGGGTTTGTGACCCTGAGCTCAGTGACAAGGTATCTAACTCCGTATCAATAATCAATGAATATAACCTTACTTCTGAATATATAAAGCCAGTGAGGCCTTTTGAGATTCGCAAAATAATGATAAAGCTTAAATCCAATAAATCTCCTAGTCACGACGGTATCCACAACTTGCTCCTGAAGAACTTGCCACAGAAAGCGATAGTTTACATTACCAAAATTTTCAATGGTTGTTTTGGCATAGGCTATTTCCCTAACATCTGGAAAAAAGCTAAAATAATACCCCTGAAAAAACCCGGGAAAGACAGTACCTTACCTGTAAATTATCGTCCGATTAGCCTGCTACCCTCTGTTGGCAAACTTTTTGAGTCTGTTGTTTATACTCGACTATTAGATGCCACGAAGCAGTTTCTTATCCCGGAGCAGTTTGGTTTTCGTTCCACTCACTCAACCACTCAACAGCTAGCTAGGGTAGCTGAACACATATCCCATCACCTAAATTTAAAACAATCCACAGGTATGTTTCTGCTGGATATCGAGAAGGCATTTGATACGGTTTGGCACGATGGCCTACTGCATAAGTTACTCACTCTGAAGGTACCCATGCCGCTCATAAAGCTCATCCAGTCGTACCTTGCGGATCGTAAATTCTTGGTTTACATTGGAGAAACCACTTCATCACCCCAAAAAATCCCAGCTGGCATTCCGCAGGGATCGATAGTTGGACCCTTTTTATTTATATTGTTTTTAAACGATATACCTATCCAACCGCGGACCAAATTGGCTTGCTTTGCTGATGATACTGCCTCGTTTACCTCTTCGGATGATCCTGACTTGATCATAGGTCGCCTACAACATTCTATTGACTTACTTCTTGACTATTTCAGGCAATGGAAACTTAAAATAAATGAGGATAAGACGGAGGCAATATTTTTCTCACGTGCTAGGCAATACCCTTTAAGAACTTTAAAAATTGCAGGCCTTACAGTACCATGGAAAACCAGTGTGCGTTATCTTGGCATCGATATGGATAGTCGACTAAATTGGTCTAAACATATTTCTCACTTACGTGTGAAGGGTGCCCAAGCACTTGGTGCCTTAAACCCTTTACTTAATCATAAATCTAAATTAAGTAGCAGCACTAAACTGAGAATTTACACGACACTTGTACGTCCATGTATAACCTACGCCTGTCCTGTTTGGAGTAGCACATGTCTTTCTAACCATCAGTTACTGCAAGTCATTCAAAATAAAGCAGTTAAATTATCCTACAAAACAAAATTCAAAACAAATCTTAAGAAATTGCATAAACAAATTAAACTTCCCCTGCTACTTAATCACATAATTAAAATATCATCCAATTTTTTTTAATAAGAATAAAATTAATACTAATAACCCCTTAATCACAAATCTATGTTCATCAACTTTAGATAAATTACCATATGTCGATAGATACGGCACTTACCGCCTACCGCATCACTATTTATTGTTCCCACCAACTGAGGTGCGCGCGACCAGTGGCTTGATCCCTGCAAGTCTCGCTGCCGCCCCTGCCTTGATCGCTGTGGTACCGGCCTGCGGGCGGCAGGGAGGCTCCGTCCGCTGATCAATGGCTGGTCGCAAGCTTACTACTATTATGGTACACCGTGCGATCAGCTAACAACTTTGTATTTGTTACTTTATTTTATTTTTTGGCATACCCACAAGAAAACAACAAAATTATAACCACTAAATAATTTGTATTAATAACATTGTTTCCTTAAAGTTGAGTGTTCAGTTTATGTTGTGATCAGTTCTAAGCAATCTATTGCAAACTTTGAAAGGCGATCTGTTAGCCTCATAAAGTGTTAGTTGTTATTCTGTTTTTAATGTATCTTAGGGTAAGTGCATTTTTGTTTATTTTTTTTTTTATGGCAAATAAAGATATTTGAAAATTGAAATTGAGTCTATGTCAGAGATGACAGAGACAAAGTCTACGATGGAGCGAGCCTACCCAGAAGTTCACTCTAACTTTGAAGAGATTACCCAACTAGCACCAAAGCGTTAAAAAAACCTATATAAGACTCGTATATCAGTTCCATTTGAGTATAAAAGTGTTAACGCATACCTGTGCAACTGAGTTAGAGCATGCTCTAACTCAGTTGCACAGGTATGCGTTATAACCACGAAAGAGGCCCACAGTTTTACAGGTAAAAGTTATAGAAAGCCTATAGTACGGTGTCACAAAGATATTAAAGCTGCACAAGAGCGCTTATTCATCGTCAGCTACTACTTTAATCTGTATTATCGTTGTAAAATAGAGTTGGTAAACGCTACAGGTGCTATAAATCCTATAGTAAGGTGTCAAAAAGATCTTAAAGCTCCACAAGAGGGTTTATTCATCGTCAGCTACTACTTTAACCGGTGTTACCGCGTTAGTGAGCACTACAGGTGGTAAAAAGCGCACGTCAAGATAAAAAACCTTACTAAAATTAAATCTGTTCGTAATGGAAGTGTTATGTCATCCATTATTCAACACTGCAGAATAATATTATGGAATATTATGTTATTTAAGTATGTGAAGTGAAAAATGACTGCCCTTATGATTTCACAGTAAATGTATACCATGTTTCTCATCTCAATTTTAACGCGCCTAGGATTTATTAAAGATTTAAAAGAAAAATTATGATAATAAAATAGGTACCTCAAGCTAAACATTACTATTTATTCCTGCTTCTTGAGCAGTGGTATGTAAAATTAAGTGGCATTCATGGAATGCTTCAAATAATGTAAGAAATTTTGTTTATTGTAGTCAAATGTTGAAAAACTCGAAATAATATTAATTGTTATAGGTTACCAAAACAATGGCGAACTTTACAAAAGTGAGGTTAGTGTTAATAACGACCCATACTTGCGTTGTTTGACACCAATACCTTTAGAACGTCTGTAAAAGAGGACTGCCTAACACAATAAGCTTTAGTTAAACCCTTTATTACAGGTTAAACCTAGATAGAGGAGTTGTTTGACACCTTTAGTTTCTCGTGTTACTAAACTCTCGATAAACTCTATTTTATAGCTTATGACTGCAATAATAGTCAATATAGCACCTTAAGTGGTATAAAAGAGTTCATTGCAATAACTATACAACAATAAGTGTTAAGAGGTGTCGGCGAACACTTTTATAAAGACTTGGGTGTCACAAAAAGGTTAAAGCTATAACGTATTAAGTATACTTGCTGCTACTAGCGCCATTATAACTCTCAAAGCTGTATTACATCGTCCATTAACGCTATAGTGCTGCGATTGGGGCTAAAACTTGTTTGTTAACTCCTCTATATCGTCTTTAGTAATAACTGAGATAATTATAACCCTGTTATATTACTTAAAGTCATAAAAAAGCCTGTAACTGACACCAAAATGTTAGTTGGGTAGGGTTGTAAGCGTTTGGAAACACAGACGCAGGCAGAGAGTTCCACTCCTATGCTGTGGGCATTATAAAAGACGTTTGGAATCGCTTAGTGCGAATTGGTGGAATAGCTACAGTAGGCATGGTAAGATGCAGTGCGCCTGGATGTCTGATGGTAGAAGGGGGCCGGTGGGATGAGGTCGTGGAATTCTTGGGCACACTCACCGAAGTACAATCTGTAGAAGACCGACAAGCTGGCAACCTTACGGCGATGAGCAAAGCTATGTAGTTTGGCATCCACCAGTTTTACGTCACCGATGAGCCTCTTAGCTCTGCGTTCCACCGAGTCTAGCGCAGCAATCTGATACTTAGCTAAGCAATCCCAAAGGTGGCTACATTGACATAGTCCTGAAAACTCGACCCATTCGGTTGTCATTGCTTTACCACAAGCTCTCTCTATGTATATTTAGAAATATTGCATAAGAAATATAAATATCGCATAAACGTTCTGTTAAAATGGGTTACAAGATTCCTCGAAGCACTTTGACCTTTACCAACCTACGACTGATTGATCCAATAGGGACTATTTTTGGTTATATTTTTAGAGCACAGGTGAACTATCTACCTTTATAACCCCCAAGAGTGAACTGTAGTCAGTCCATAAATGGCGACCACACTTCATAAAACTTAAGGCGGAGACAAGAAACAAAAACTCAAAATACACTTGTTTGTAAAATATCAATAAAGTCTATTTTGAGTTTTTGTCTAACTTAATAGATTTAAACTTTAAATCCATAATAGTTTGAGGCTGCATCAAAAAAAAAACATTAAACAATTTATGTACCTCTACCTCTTCTTGAAAACTGGTATGTTTACCAAACACGCTTTTAATTTTCTTTTTCCAAAAATTAAATGATAAACTTAGGCACTTCTTTTTTTGTCTTGATGATCATCATCATCATATCATATCAGCCGAAAGACGTCCCCTGCTGGACATAGGCCTCCCCCAAAAGGGGGTTTGCGATAATAGCTACGCTTGGCAGGCTATTTGGCAATCGCGGTGTTGGTCACGGTGATGAGTTTTACAGAGAGCGCTGTTGCCCATCCTCTGGCGAGTCCCTTAGTCGCCTCTTACGAAACCCACGGGAAGTGATGGTGTGGTATTATTCTTTTAGGGCACTGGCCGACACCATACGGCACACACCGACCAACACCTTGACTTGGTCAAAATCGTTTGCTACACGTGTTTTGCTAAATTTATTTTAGCAAAACACGTGTAACAATACTATAAGATAACTACCGAATCCGAATGTTACGTGTTTATTAACTTAGTTGTTTTATTACCAGCTTTTTCCCGCGGCTTCACTTGTATTATATTTATTTTTCCAAGGTCTCATCTATTATTGAAACAAAATGCATAAAAGACGAATCAAGAATTTAGGCGTAAAAGCGTAGCATACAAACCAACTTACTATCGCATTTATAATATTAGTTTGAATTACTCAGCTCAATATTGAGTAAATAGATAAAAACTTTTTTGCAAACATTGTATTATCGCGCATCTCTTTTTCTATTCAGTCAATGACAGCGACCAAAGTTTTTTCACCACCTTAACAAATCGAAATATCTAAATATTCAACAAGAAAATTTTATACGAAAACTTGTTCTATCAAAAGTTTCCAGACTTTCTAGTAAAATGCATTTGTTTAGACACTAGAGTGCAAATGTTTGTACTAGTTGACGAATTCCATTAAACACTGGATGTACAGCTGTAGGTACTCTTTAACTTAAGCAAATAAGTGCTTATGCTGAAAAGTCGTCAGCACATTTACTTGGCGATGTTTACAGGATTAAAAATAATAAGTTTAACTTACTTCTTTGCTAATGCTAGATGTTATACATTACATACTGTTGCATTAATTCTGTTGATACAAAAACACACGATGTGAATAATTGTATCTTAAGAAAGGTGAACAATAAATTTTGATGTCCAAGCATCTACATTCCTCAACATTTAGTGTTCAGATGTCAACATTTAGATCTTCAGACGTCAACATTTATTGTTACTGAACATCTAAATGTTGACGACACTGAACTTGTTTAAAGTTAAGCTTTTGCCATTTATCGTACCACTTTGCAAAGTTCAGTGTCCCCATTCTAGTGCGTGTTGCCATATGGAACATAAACGTGGTTGCTCACAGTGAGACTGATCAAAAGGCCTAATTCACATAAAGGGCATTGGAAGAGGCTACGCTCAGAGTTCCTTGCGTGATCGACTCAGGAATGAAAATATCCGCAGGAGACCAAAAGTTAATAACATAGCCCTAAGAATCGCCAAACTTAAGTGGAATGCACATTTGATTGCTAGAATACAGAGATAAAAAGATAGAAATATAGAATAAAAAGTTGACGGGGTCGAAAGTTTCTGGAGTAGCTACCGCGTACCAGAAGAATTAGCGTCGGAGAATCGACGTTCTAAAGGGTTCTTAACGCACGTTCAGGATATTTTATTCGAACTGACTAATTACGTTTTTGATGTTGATGACTTTTGATACTATGTACTTGCTCATGGAATATTGTCGCTGACTGTACAAATTAGTCCCGGGAAATATTTTCGTACAACTCTTCAAATATTTTTACAGTAATTTAGAGTTTAAATTATTTTACTTTAATAATAGAACAATTTTCCCTCCAGAATGAGATTTCTTTCAAATTCAAACATTTATAAGAGCTTTCCTTATTCAAAGCCATTGAATGAACAAAATCTATTGCGCTCTTAAATTGCAACCCAATGGAGATTAATCAATGAGAAATTAAAACTGAAGAATAAATATTTTTCTTTTAAAAGAAATTCTGTAAATAATAAGCTGCTTGGTTTATTTTTCTTGAATGAGCAAAAAAAGAGGTACTTGGTATTGAGGTATGCGGAACACAGTGTAAAGTCCCGCAAACCTCCATTGAAAAGGAAGGATCCTCGGACCGGACGGTTGTTATGGCCGGTGGGCAACTGCCCGGTAGTTGATATTCGGGCTGCATGTATAAATCAAACGGAAAACTCTGACACCGCAATGCAGAATTTCGTGAGTTGCTGGTAGGATAGATGGCGTTGCGGATTTTTTTGTTGCCGTAAAAATTTTAGCTTTTTTAGTGTTGCTTGTGGCGGCATTGACACTCTACAAGCTACCAATATAAGCACTCTACAATTTTTCAATAGGGAGTCGATGACTAAATCCGCAACTATAAGGAATAGCGAAAAATACTCTAATATTAATACTAATTGTAATGTAATACCTCAGTAGGCTCTCGTTAGGCAGCTGGATCAAGGGCTTGATACAGAAGGCAATACTTCTGGACACGGCTCACATTGTCAGACGGTTCCCCTCTCTGAAGCCCTGACCGCCGAAGCGACCGCCTGGTAGCTTGAACCCTGTTCCCGATACCGATGGGCTACTATTTTTATATGATATTTTTATTATTTTATAGAAATATGTAAATGTAACAAATAAGTAAAGAAAATGAATAAACGAAATTACGATTGTAATTTTGTAGACTCAATGTTCCTAGCCGAGACTCGAACATAAATTTCGAAAAATCGCTAATAAGGCCGAAATACTGAGAAGCGAGTAATACTCGTAACATAGTGACAAATTAAAGATTGAAAAAGTTATTCTGTAGAATGCATAGAAGGCTCGTCTCGTATTCCCCGCCTGGAGTCTGTGTTGCCTGATACCTACAATATTTCTTTCCTTTCTTTTTAGCCAGTGCTATCCCACCGCAGAGCAAAGAGCTCCCTCCTTCCACTCTTCAAGGTCTTCTGCAAGCTACAATCTGGAGGTATTTAAGTCAAGAGTGAATTGGTTGCTATTAGGCAAGCGTCAACCACATAACTACCAGGTGAGATAGTGATCAACGTGAGCCTGCCATTAATACTAATAAAAAAAAAACAATACCTTCCAGTTTCACATATTTCTTGTCGTTTTGACTTACCTGAAACAGAGAAAATAAATTTATTTTTTATAAAGTTCATGTACAACAAATCTTTTGTGTATTTTATTAGCACCTACTAGCTGATGGCCGCGGCTTCGCCCGCGTAGATATCAATTATCGCGACTAAAAGTAATCATGAAAATTGGATCCCGTTCCCGCAACCCATAGATTGTTTTGTATTTTAGCCAATCTATACAAAAACTTATATACTAAAACCTTCATCGAGAACCACTCTATCTATTGGTGAAAACAGCATGAAAATCGGTGCAGAAGTTTTTGAGTTTATTACGGACAGACAGACAGACGCGGCGGAAAACTTTGTTTTATAATTTATTAGTGATAGTGATAGTGATGATTGTCATTCGTGACAATCTAGACGTCAGATCTGACAGCTGAGTGAAGAGAGATAGAAGATAGCTTTATCACTTGGTTCAAAAGAAATTTATTTCACGTCTCTTTCATACTTACCAGAAAAGCAATGTTGTATCCTACTCTCAAATCCGATTTTTTAGATTGTCACGAATATATAAGTATGTACAACATTATTTTAGCGCCATGTTGGTTGATTTGTAACCATTACCCCCTCAACAGGTTGCCGTGAAGTATGATACATGGGATGCTCATAATTGAGACGGATTAGCTAAAGATAACGGGAACTATGTATGTGGTGGTACCTATATGGCACTGCTGGGAACAACGTAAGTGACAGGATTAATAATTAAGGGTTTGTCCGCTATATAAATACAATAAAGGTGCATTTTCATTATTCACAAGCATTACGTGTAGATAAGCTAGTTTATCCTAGTCCACGTCATTTTTCAACAAGCATCATTATTATTTTCGCCAATTCATACAAACCCGATATGATTATTCGTATCGGGTTTCTCATACATACCCTAGTGTCAGATTTTTTAAACCACTGTTTCAACCATGTCAGAACAAGGTTTGTTTGACGACCGCCATTTGGCGGCCGGGACCACCGACTTATACGTGCCTTCCGAAGCAAAGAATCATCTTTTAATCAGACAATCAGGTAATTCAAGCCTGCAATGTCAGCCAAACTGGAAAACCACTTTACAAAGTATGCTCTTCCCGTGGGAATCGAGTCCACGACCACCGGGTCACAAGGCAAACGCCTAAACTATTCGACCTATATTATTTTCCAGTGTCCTGCGTTTGAAAGGGAGAGACGCGAATTAGAACAGGAGCTGGAGATAGAAATAGACGTAAATAACTTTAGTGATTTATTCAAACAAAATAAATATAGAAATAGTTTATTGGATTTCTGCATCAAAATTTCAAGTAGGGTAATAAAAAGAAACAAAGCTATATAAACTGTGCTTTCCTTATACCTATAGTACTATATCACGCGTAAAGCATAGAGCGTAACGGCCAAATTAGATTTGTAAAAATAGATATAAAATAAATAAGTTTTGCATAAATTTTAGTTCATTCTTAGTAAACTCTTAAAATAGACAACACATTTTAAAAAACTGCAAAAAAGCGCCCTGTCTACGTCAGGGGAACACCCAGAAGGCAGGAGGTGGTTTTAGCCGGTAAGAGTCCGGTACTGCCCCAACCGTGTCATTCGTGAGGCGGTTGGGGCGTCCATGAGGATTTCCCCTCCTGTCATATAAAAAAAAAAACAAAACTATTTGACCACGGATGCAGTTATGGGTTGTGGTGTCGTTAGACCTTACTGCCCACACGATAAGAAGACCTTCCTCATGTACCTATCACTCTGTTCATTCGTGAAAACTGTTTGAAATGCCGCTCGGTAGCTTTTGAGTCAATCGCGTACAGACATACGGATAGACAGATGCTGTAATGACTTTATGTTGTAAAAATGTAATGCAAAGATACCTTAGTTATTATTTTGTTGAGCCTTATCACAATTATTTTTACCCGACTGCCAAGGAAGGGTTGTGTTATTCGCGCGTATCTTGTATGTTTGTTTGTTTGTAATTTTATTTATAACCTCGTATCTCCTAAACGGCTGAATGAACTTCGACTATTAAGGTGTCGTGAGATTCATTTAAAAAACTCAAGTATCCAGGAGATAAGTTTTGAAAAAAAAACCGGCCAAGTGTGAGTCGGACTCGCACACGAAGGGTTCCGTATCATAAACCTTAATTTGTATTATTTGTTGTAATAGCGGCAATAGAAATACACAATCTGTGAAAGTTTGAACTGTCTACCTATTAAAGTTCTTGAGATACAGCCCCGCTGACAGACAGACGGGCGGACGGACGGACTGCAGAGGCTTAGTAATAGGGTTCTATTGGTTACCCTTTGGGTACGGAACCCTAAAAAAGCAATATGGCGTATTTTTGGCGCTAAATTTTAAGTCGTTAATATTTTCTTTTTAACAATATTAAAAACAAATAGCTTATATTATAAGCTATTTGTTTAAATTCAATTAGGAAACAGTTTTCGTTCATAAAAGTGTCCCGGTTGACTTTTTTGCAGTCGGGTTTTTTGTGAAAGCCAGTTCTAGCGACACTGGATGTAACTAAATGCCTATATTTTACACGTGCCTAAACTGACTTCTATCCGCTTTGGTAGCTGAAGCTAAATATTACTCATTTGGTGCAAATCTTTATATGGGCTTAACAAGCGAAAGATACAAACACTGTATTTCAAACAGAACTTTACTAACAATCAAGAGCAAGAATGTTAATGTAAAACTATCAAATCAGATCACAGTGTACCTACAAAACCACGCCACATGAGAAATGTGTCGAGCATGTAACAAAGAACTTTTGCTTCAAATAAAAGGCAGCTCAGATACACAAACACCACCGATGTTTCTTCCCTTTAGGTTAGCAAAGGGTTCTGACACACAACAAAAAGGAGACAGAAGATCAAAGGAGATATTATTTGTGTCGGCCGGTGTCGTATGGTGCCGTAAAAAGAATAATACCATCCCATCACTTCCCGTGGGTGTCGTAAGAGGCGACTAAGGGCCTCAGAGAATGGCAGCAGCGTTTTCTGTAAAACGCAACATCATACACTGCGATCGCCCCCCCCCCCCCTATTGGGGAGGCCTTTGTCCAGCAGTGGACGTCTTTCGGCTGAAATGATGATGATTGGAGTTGTAAACCGTGGGAGTGGTAGCCGACCCCATTAAAGAGCATAGAACCATTGTGGCACATCGCCCCGCCGACATTTTGATTTTTATTTTAATGGTGGCGTACAGTATATTATGTATTAATGGGTAGAGGATACTTCAACAAACTAACAATGTTAGTAACATGGTGCCCTAAAGTATCACGTTGCCGAGATATTTCGAGATAAAGTCATTATGTGACTAACATTAAAAATAACTGAACCGGAGGAGCTCGTGGCTAAAGAATAACAGCCGCACAGATCGATCTTCAAGGTTAAGCAACGCTTGCCAAGGTTGGTCTGTGGATGGGTGACCATCTTAACATACCGAGTTTCCTCCGTGCCTCGGAAAGCACGTTAAGCCGTTGGTACCGACTGTCATTTGTAGATCTTTGGCAGTCGTTACGGATACTCAGAAGCCAGTAAATCTGACTCCAGTCTTGCCAAGAAATACCGTGTTACCCATTTAATCGGTTGTGGAGGTCTGGTAGGCAGCCGCTCCACGTAAAACACAGGTATTCAGCTGAATCCGGTTTGACTGGAAGCCGACCCCAATATAGTTGGGAAAAGGCAGGCAGATGATGATTAAAAATGACTGAATAATGTGCTTTTTACTTTTTCCTATGGGAGCTGGCATAGGAAAATGTGCGGACCCCTTTCCCGTACCCGTCAAAGATCTTCCAATGACAGTCGAAACCACGTGCTGAAAAATAAAACGGCACGACCACTGCGGCTGTAGCTTTGTTTCCCAATATACCTCAATCGGTAGTCAGAAAGAGAGGGCAATAGACCTTCTGTATTTCTCGCTTATTGACTGACATCAATCACGGTTGATTGACGTTTCTCTCGTACATACATCACGGGATACATACAAACGTATATATAAACGTTTTGCTCACGCGTTTTCCTTCAGCGGATCAAATGATACATGTCGGTGGAAGTTCAATCCGATCTGAGCGTTGGATCAAATCTGAGCTCCTTGTTTGAAAGGGTCTTTGCTAAGGAATATAAGATTTAAGTGGGTTGCTGTATTTAAGTGGAGTCTTACATTAATTCCTTTACGCACATTTTCACTATCATCAAGAAAAGTACCGTTAAATTCGATAATTTTTAAGTAAGTGGAATCCATTGCAACCCTCGTTAGACCATAACTTTCTCTCTTTATTTTTACAGTTGTCAGTGGAGTGTTATACAGGTTGATTTTTTAAAGTGTGCCTTCAGAGACCAATCTGAAACAATGAGATATATCTAAAAACACTAAAAGGAGACTCGAGCCCAATTTTGATGAAAAGTAAAACATTGTATTTTTGAAAAATCTTTGTACCTACCCAGGAATTAAACCAGTTGATTTTGAATAAAATTGCACCCTGTATTATTACACCATCCGAAATTGTAGCTAATAAAGATCAAATTTGCAAAGTAATAACATATCTCTCTCACTAATTTTTAACAAATTAGTTTTAATATTTCTGACTAAAGCGACCATCTAAACTAAGTTTGACTTTAAGTTTTACTTTTCATCAAAATCGAGCTCGAGACTCCTTTCAATGTCTCGTTTATAGGTAAGGTAAAAAGACCTAATAAATCCTAACTTGACTTCCCCTAGCCCCGTTTATAAACCTGGATCACAGGACAAGGAATTATTTCAATCACCGGTTATCCTACTAGGTATTTATTTCATATTTTCATTTACATTTTAAACCTAGTCAGGTACTTAATTTTTTGAGCTTTACCATTGAAAGCAGAAGTGGGATTTCCACACAAAAAAACACCACATTTTGTGCATAAAGAATTTTTCCCTCCCTGACTAATGAATGCTTAATCAGTTACCCCCATCAAAACAGACCTTGGCAATAATCCCGGAAAATGCCGAAAACGTTGCAAAAAGGAAAAAATTTCATACAATTACTTCTTCCATACTTTTCTCGTCAGCAGCATTTTTAATTTTCCCCAGACGATTCACCCCTCGACTTCATTTCGAACGAAATTATTCAATTAGATACTTAAGCGTGGTATTCAAGATTAAATCAACCCTTTTTTTTCATTTACGTTATCTTTCAGGTCAAAATTGATAAGAGGGTGTGAGAAAGTATGGTAGAAGAAGTTTTCAGAGAGGAGGTTTTTTAGGGTCCCGTACCCAAAGGGTAACCAACGGAACCCTATTACTTAACCTCCGCTGTCCGTCCGTCCGTCAGTCTGTCTGCCAGCGGGCTTTATCTCAAGAAATGTAATAGGTAGACAGTTGAAATTTTCATAGATTGTGTAGTCCGACTCGCACTTGGCAGGTTTTTCTACCTAAACTAATAATACATGGTGCTCATGGTGGTGGTAGTTTGTAAGACGACTTAAATGCCACCGTGTAATAATGTAAAATTGTTTGTTTTTAAAAAGGTGTATTGTTATGATTTCAATATATTTTTTAATTAAAAACTAATAATAATGCTTTATTACTCACAATAAAAACCAGTAATCGGATTACAAAAACGCACATTAACATTGGTTTCAAAGTCACAGAACATAACTCAACTGGCATCTTAGCTAGGTTACATAGTAACCTGTGTTAAAGATACCAGTTCCTTTCCCCAAAGGGTTACAATTTCATTATAATAATAAAAGCTTGTTTGTTTTAAGAATCCTGATTACAATAAATTAATTAAGCCAGAAAATTTATGACTATATAGATAAATACAGAAAAAAAAATAAAAACACGAATATATATAACAACAAAACTAAAGAAAAATCTGCAGTATCGCTGAATGCCACAGGCTCCTTTATCCCCTGAAAAAATCACGGTTCCTATGGGTCAGAGTACAGGACCAAAGCCGCATTGTAAGGAAGTAAAAACAAGGAATAATTTAATTATCTTACTCGAATCTGCGAAATGAAAGAAAGAAATAAAATATGTTTATTTGTGACAAATACACACAAAATAATAAAATAAAATAAAAAAAACAGCTAACAGTATCAAAAAATTGTAAATATTAAAACGTAGTAGCTAACATGAGATTAATCTGTGCGAGGACAAAAACTTTCCTGTTTCAGCATCTGCTGCGATATTTAAAAATTAACCTGGGCCTGCAGTGATGCCACGAAATTGGAGTAACTCAGGAGTTTGAGCTGTCATTTCGAGCAACAAATTAAACAAAACTACTAAAGCGGTTAAATTGTAGTTAATTGATGATAAAAAATAGCATTGCTATTTAACTATAAATATGACAACTCCATTAGAAAACTCCGTATCATCACAGTCATCAAAAATCATCATCTGCCTAGCCTTTTCCCAACTATATTGGGGTCGGCTTCCAGTCAAGCCGGATTTAGCTGAATACCAGTATTTTACGAGGAACGGCTTCCTACCAGACCTTCACAACCCATTAACTGGGTAACACTGTACCTACTTCATGGCAAGACTGGATTCAGATTAACTGGCTTCTGACTATCCGTAACGACTGCCAAAGATCTACAAATGACGGCCGGGACCAAAAGCTTAACGTACTTTCCGAGGCACGGAGGAAACTCGGTATGTTAAGATGGTCACCCATCCACAGACCAACCTTGGCAAGCCTTGCTTAACGTTGAAAATCGACCCGTGCGGCGGATATTATCTAGCCACGAGCTCCTCCTCCTTTATAGAGTAAATCCTTATATATCTTACATATTAATTTTATAACTAAAGTTTAAGCTATAACGATGCAGCACGGGAGCAAACGAACTCCAATTACGTATCGTTTCCTCGTGTGCCCCTTAACTCCTTTTATCCAATAAAGCGGCTTTTAAATAAGGTTTCATACTAAAAATAATTATCTATGAAAAGTTAATAAATCTCCTCTCTATAATTTGATGTATGCACAAACAGGAACAAGAATCCAGGCGATGCGATGTTCTGAATTAAGTATCAATTCAGCTAGTCTATTCTGTAAGTAGCCATTTCGATATACAGCTTCACCTGAGTGAGATAGCTCACAAACTGAACTTTATTCCACACAAAATCAAGGTCTAATGTTTATACTCACCTCAAATTCCGCTGTCGAGACACGAAAATTTTGTTACAGAATAGCACTACTGTAGTTGAGAAGTGATTGACCAAAAATTGAAACACACAGACTTTCACATTTGTAAATTGTCATCATCATAATCAAATCAGCCGAAATACGTCCATCGTTGGACATAGGTCTTCCCCATAATGGGGGAGTTTGCCATAATCGCCACGCTTGACAGGCGGGTTGGCAATCGCAGTGTATGGTGTTGCGTTTTACAGAGAACGCTGCTGCCCATTCTCTGGTGAGTCCCTTAGTCGCCTCTTACGACACCCACGGGAAGTCATCTCATCATCTGCCTAGCCTTTTCCCAACGATATTGGGGTCGGCTTCCAGTCAAACCGGATTCAGCTGAATACCAGTGTTTTACGTGGAGCGGCTGCCTACCAGACCTCCGCAACCCATTAACTGGGTAATACGGTATTTCTTGGCAAGACTGGAGTCAGATTTACTGGCTTCTGACAATCCGTAACGACTGCCAAAGATCTACAAATGACAGCCGGGACCAACGGCTTAACGTGCTTTCCGAGGCACGGAGGAAACTCGGTATGTTAAGATGGTCACCCATCCACAGACCAACCTTGGCAAGCGTTGCTTAACCTTTAAGATCGACTCGTGTGGCTGTTATTACACCCACGGGAAGTGATGGGATGGTATTATTATTTTACGGCACCATACGGCACCGGCCGTCACCATAAGGCAAAAATTGTAAATTGTAGCCATAGCGTATAGGAAAGAAACGTGTAAGATGGCAAGGAATGCTTTTGTCACAAGGCACGGTTCGCAGCTGTTGTTGTGTTCCTTTAAAAAACTTTACAACCCAATCCTAGATTAGTAGATCAAACAAAATACATTCTTATTAGTAATCCCCGTTTATAAGAATATTAAACTAAGCACGTTTAGCACTGCTAATAAATTCAAGAACGCAAATTTACGAGAACAAGCATAATGAGCTCTACAAATTTATAAGAAAATCGATATACATACGTCTTTCTTTTCAAACCCTTGACAAGGAAAAAGCTTTTGACTTGAAAAGAAATAAAGATTGTTACGAGAATTCGTTAAAAAGAAATGTGAGGATCGAATGAAGCAAAAAAGTTAATCAGAATTTTTAGCGTATGTTGAGAGAGAGAGAATTAAAGACTTTTGATTAAAAGAATTTTTAGCACGTGAAGAAGCCTAATGATAAAGGTCATTGTCCTTCGGTCAAGTCAAGGTAAACTGTGCTATGTAGTAAAGACGACAAGATCTGATTAGGAGCAACACATACGGGTGTTAGATGAATTGAATAATCCGCGTTTTCGACAAAAATTATGTTTTAAGCCATGGCCATGACTTGGCCATAGGCCAGAAGCTGGGTACGCAGCTTCTGGCCTATGGGGGGCCAAGTCCAATTTTTAGGTCAGATCGTCTGCGGTTGTTTTGTCACACATACTAAACAAAGACACCTACATAAAACATTAGGAATAAATGTAGGGTAGCGAGTGTGTAGGGCAAACAGCCGCAAATTATCCTGCTTTCATCATCTGCCTAGCCTTTTCCCAACTACATTGGGGTCGGCTTCCAGTCAAACTCGATTCAGCTGAATACCAGAGTTTTACGTGGAGCGGCTGCCTACCAGACCTCCAGAACCCATTAACTGGGTAACACGGTACATCTTGGCAAGACTGGAGTCAGATTTACTGTTTTCTGACAATCCGTAACGACTGCCAAAGATCTACAAATGACAGCCGGGACCAACGGCTTAACGTGCTTTCCGAGGCACGAAGAAAACTTGTTATATTAAGATGGTCACCCATCCACAGACCAACCTTGGCAAGCGTTGCTTAACCTTCAAGTCGCACGGGTCGATCTTGAAGGTTACTTCAAGATCGACCCCTGCGGCTGTTATTATTTAGCCACGAGCTATAGGTACTTAAATAAATAAAGTTATGATCATGCATTATTATTTTATAAAGGCCCTTCGGTCAAGGCAATTATTATAATATAATTAATTAAATAATATAATTCAAAAATACGTAATTCTTACGCCCGCAAATCATACTTTAATCAACATAAAACCTAATACTGACTTGTAAATTGCAAAAACGTAAGAAATATTAACTACGCGGGCTACCCTGGCGCATCCACCTTAAGTAGAGTCTCCCAAAACAGGTCCTATAGTATTTCGGTAGCCAATAAAGCAATTACTCCATTTTTCAAAAGTACCTCATTTGAATCCCCATTCAACCACCTCTTTTTCAAATCACACATTGTGCAAGCTGTGTGAAGACCCAGCAAAGAGACTGCACCTGTACGGTTCTAACATATCAATACCTCAAAGTCCACAGTCCTCTGTTGTGAACTTTAACTCCACACTTACAGAACTTACTTTAGTTTTGAAACGTGTCCAACTATTGTTGTGTTGTTCTCTCGAGAATAAACAACTTTGTGTTTTCTTAGTCTTGAGCGGAAGGAAAAAACTGCGCGTCTTTGGTTTGAGTTTCTATTTTGATTGTCTCTATGAACACACTCTTACAGTAGGTAATCAAAGTTTTAGGGAAATGCGGAGTAAGGATAATTTCATTAGAGACCCCATCTTTACAAAGACAAAAAAACCCATAACTTCCTATGATTTTATTCATGATCAATCATTCATTTACCATAACAAACTATATACACTTAAAATTAAAAATCCTAACCATGGCGTCAAAAAATCGCCCGCATCGCTGTTGAATGGAAATAAGCCAAACTACTGGCGGTATTGCAACGTTATATGGCAATGCTTATCCTCTGTCCTAGGTAAAACCAGCCCTTGGGTCGCACGAAGTGTTAACTAAGCGTTCAGCAAGTTTTTTAAATAAATGAGCACTCAGACCTCACGGTCCAAGAGTCAAAAACCAAGAAATCGAATGAGAAGTTTGTAATATGTAGCATGGACTATTATTGTGATATCTACCTAGCAGGTTTCATCATGTAACATTTACTAGCTTTCCAACTAACAGACATCATCATCATCATCATCTGCCTAGCCTTTTCCCAACTATATTGGGGTCGGCTTCCAGTCAAACCAGATTCAGGTGAATACCAGTATTTTACGTGAAGCGGCTGCCTACCAGACCTCCACAACCCATTAAATGGGTAACACGGTATTTCTTGGCAAGAATAAAGTCAAATTTACTAGCTTCTGACAATCCGTAACGACTGCCAAAGTTCTACAAATGACAGCCGAGACCAACAGCTTAACGTGCTTTCCGAGGCACGGAGGATACTCGGTATGTTAAGATGGTCACCCATCCACAGACCAACCTTGGCAAGCGTTGCTTAACCTTATAGATCGATCTGTGCGGCTGGTATTCTTTAGCCACGAGCTCCTCGTTACAACGAACAGCGTTCAACAAAAACTCGTTATTCTATAATAACTGTTGCCAGCAACTTCGTCCCGTAAAAATGAAAACTGTCCCACCAGGGTTCTAATTGTTTTATTTATGACAATGCTACATAAATCAGTTTTTTTTTTTACTATTGATAGGCACGCGTTTGACCACTATCTCACCTGATGGTAAACGATGATGTGGTCGAAGAGCACGCTTGCCTAGAAGTAACCTAATTCACTCTTGACTTAAGTTTGCCTAGTTTTTTTCCAAACTACTCGTACCTATGTTGAGACCGGTTTTCTGAAAATACAAATGCAGAATAGTACCAGTAGTTATGTAACACAGAGGTCAGATTGTCAGACTGCAGACAAAAACGCCAATAGTCTAAATATTTCAAAATCCATCCGGACGTTAAACTAACATTAATTAACAAAACGAAAATAATAATATTAAGACTGAAACCCTCCAGCCAAGCATAAAAAACCTTGATAATAAAAACAGAACCTAATCTATGGCATTGTCGATGCCCGTTAAAAAATAAAAAGCGAAGCTTTAAAACTAAAGAGTGGAAAATATTGTCCAAGCTAATGGAGACTGTAAAACAAAGAGAACGGCTCCTAATGAAGTGTTCTTGAGTTGCCTCGTCCCCTAAATGACTCTCCGTTATAAGTATTAAAAAAACTACACGGCTTGGGGTTTTTCAGCGGTGTTGCATTAAAATTTTCATGGTAATATTTTTAAGATGGAAAATTAAGTTCATATGCCTAGGTTTTTCTCTACTATGTTGGGGTTATTTTTTGATCTTACTGGAAGCAGCTGAATACTAGTTTTTACATGTAATCATTGACTTATTGATCTTCACAACCCAGTTATTGGGAACACAGCACCCCTTGGTGAAACTGGAAATAATGTTTTAATCTCTCGGAATTTTAACGATGCGATTCTTTGACAAATAAACTTATATTATTCTTTTAAGAATACTATCCTATAGTAGGCGCCAGATAAATGTGTAATAATGGTTCATATCAAAACCAGAAATAAAGACATAAGATGTCCTGAATCGACTTCTAAAGTGATCCTTTACGTTGTTGAGTTTTACACGGATCATAATTTAATGTTCGGGTATCTACGAAGGAATATTAGGGATAGGTCAATGTAGTTTATTGCAAGGTTATCTAGCGCCTACCATACTGTGAAATCCAACTAATGCTACTGTAACAGTCCGAAGATACATGTTTGATTTTTTAGAAATCAATTAACAGCTTCACGGATTTGGACATTTGAATCTTGAGGAGACAACAATAGTTGAGAGAGGAGAGGCGAGTTTACTACAAAAAAACATAGCAAAGCCACAATCAAAACTTTCTATACATCCATAGCTAAATGTGAAAGTATCTATGTCCGTATGTTCATTAGCTCCTCACGTCTTAATGGATGAAAAGAGCTGGATGAAACTTGACACGCAAGTACACTATGTCCCAGGAGTATGTCCTCGTGGGATATTTTTAGGGTTCCCCACCTCAAAAGGAAAAACGGATCACTTTGTTGTCCGTCCGTCCGTCCGTCCGTCTGTCGGTCTGTCAATGCCCTTTATCTCGGGAACGCGTGGAAGTATCGAGTTGTAATTATAACCATATACTCAGATCTAACAGTACCTTAAAGCTTGGAAAAATCAAACTTCTAAGTTAACATAAAAAAGACAAGACCGTTTAGGCTGCAAAACAAAACGTATATTTCGGCACTCTTAAGGGAATCAAAATTCATAGGGTATTTTCCGTTGACCCAGAACTATGAAAGGCAAGTAATACCATCTTCTACTACAAATATAGGGAAAAGTCTGAAAACTATACGTTTGTTAAATCATAAAATATTAGACTATATTTATTTAAAGTAATATGTACCTACAAGAAAGAAAAAGCGTTAATACGGAACCATCGGTGGGCGAGTCTGACTCGCACTTGTCCGGGTGTTTGTCTTTCACGAGGGTAAATCCACTTAATCTAGTTTATTAATAACTAGCTTCTGCCAGCGGCTTCGACCGCATGATCCCTAGGGAACATACTCCCGGGATAAAAAGTAACCTATGTCCTTTCTCAGGCGATAGACTATCTTTGTATCAACATTTTACTACTACCTACTTACTTTACTTCTAGGCAAGCGTGCTCCATTTTCGACCACATCATCGCTTACCATCAGGTGAGATGCTGGACAAGCGCGTGCCTATCAATAGAAAAAAAAAAAATCGGTTCATTAGTTTTGGTGTGAAAGCGCGAAAGACAGACTTTCGCATTTATAATAATTAGTAAGGATTGATTTAATTCGAATAAATTTGGTATCACATTGGCGACACACTTCAAATATAGAAACACTGAATTTTAGAGAGACTCGGTGACCCGTCAGCCATGACAACTAATCGAATTCAGTTCGATTCAGATATCGGAGGCTATAGATGGCAGATTGGATATCCTCCGGACCCGCATTGATGATATGCCTATTGATCTAGCACGATATTATTGCATATCTTTATAACTGATCTAGTTTTTCGTTATTTTAATAGAACAGCTGGAATTTTTGTAATTCAATTTTTTTGAAATTAAACATGTAATTATACTTGATACGCAATTGGCAAGAATTTAAAAAAAAAAATACAGGTATTTTTCGCAAAGAAGATTTAAAAAAAAATTGCTCAAAGTGAAAAAAATAATTCGCTGAAAGAATTTGTAAGTTTGAACCAGTAGTTCCTGAGATTAGCGCATTCAACCATTCACAAGGTAAACTACATACTGGCACAATGGAAGTCACAAATACTGTCAGTGACTGATAGGAACCCAAAACACGTATAAATGGGAAAATGATGCAGACAAAGTCTCGAAGCAGGTCAGATATTCCTAGCCGATTTCGTTGCAACTTTCCAAGCACTTTATTTTGAATGTAAGCTAGTGTTCTGAGCCGGGTTCGCTCGTGTTTTCTGAACGTTGTTTGATGTTTTAGCTGTTGGGTTTAGCTTTTTAGTTGTAGGAGTATGTGTGGTTTTAAGATAAACATGGAAAACTGCTTCAGCAGCGTGTGGTTTAAATTAAAGTTTTTATGTGAATATGTAAAAGAAATCTGAGTAGTTTTAAATCCGGCCCGTCTTTTATGTGAATGTCTCACGTAGAAAAGGGGAAATGACCACGAAGTGAGCTGTCATTTCGTCTTGATTACTTGGATTGACAGCTCACTTCGAGATCACTTCACGGAAGCCTTCACTTCGACTCGTTTATAGACTCGACCGGCTGCTCTATCCACGGATTGACAGCTCACTTCGAGATCACTTCACGGAAGCCTTCACTTCGACATGTTTTCAGAATCGACCGGCTACTCTTTCCACGGATTGACACCTCACTTCGAGATCACTTCACGGAAGCCTTCACTTCGACATGTTTACAGAATCGACCGGCTGCTCTATCCACGGATTGACAGCTCACTTCACGTAAGTTTCACAGTGTGATGTTAACAATTCCGTGACGTGACAATTCCGTCATGATTCCGCTTGACAAACAGTTGGAGCTAAACAAGAGGAATAGCACTCTTTTTCTTCGCAACGGATTCATGATGGCAATAATATGGGCCATTCTCAAAGTGAGCTTTGTCATAGTTTAAACACGATTTTGTTATTAGTGGCTGCAAATGCTACTGATTAGCATGAAGAAATCGAGGTTCAAGGGTTCAATTCTTGTCAGGAAAAAGTTATTGGGCTTTCCCCTCTGGAAATTCTCAGTGGTAGCTTTTTTTTAAGGATGGGAAATCACCAAATGACTCCTCTCGCTCTGGGTGAAGCAGGAGGGAGTGTCAGACTCTTACTGACTAAAACCCATCCGTGTTCCTCCTAGTGCCCTTTGCGTTCCAGAGCTACGGTGACTCTTTCGAACAAAGTCCGCAGCTCCAGCAGGCACTGGCCTTAGCGGGCCCTGTCTTCTATGTTGACAGCTCTTCGAGGCGCGCGTGGAACACAGCGCGCCGTCGACCCGGGCCTGGTTCTGATCAGACGGCGAGCCACCCAATGCTCGCCATCCGACTCAGTGGTATCCTGGAGTCCAGATCTGAAACCGGTTGATAGCAATAAGCTCACCACTTTTATATGGGACATATATACAGCAAGTGAAATGTGGGTGTACTATAAATAGGTATGTACCTACACCTCGAATCGGTCTGCCTTAACCCTTCGGAGTATGTCAGCGTGATGTTATGTTATAAATTGTTTTTTCTTGTAACATCGTAGTATAACAGTATTTCACTGACACGAACGCTTCTTATTTAAAATCTTCTATTTTAAATTAAAAAAAAAAATCAGACGTAACCATCATCCGTCATCATCATTCTGAACATCCGTAAGAAAAAACGAAAATGGGTCGCTTTTGGGTAACAAATAAAAAAAAAAATTTTTCAAACTGTGTCGTGTAACATATCATTACCAAGAAGATCTCAAATATATTTTTTTAATAAATTATTCTGGAGATCCATCCCTTATTTTATCAACCCCTCTTAATTATTTTTCTCCAAAACTAAAATTAAAAAGAAAAAACACAAAAATCAAAAAAAAATATTATTCATTCGGAACCCTTTGCGCACTTTGCGAGTCCTACTTGCTCTTCGCCGGTTTTTAATACTACAGCTAGCTAAAAGGTACGACTGAGTAAATGAAATAATGACACAGAAGCTCAAAGCTTTCACGTACCTACAGTAAGCACGTATTTACAGAAGCGTGACGAATCCTACCATTTTACAATTCTATTTTTACTTTAAAAAACAAATACATGAAACTAGCTTTATCCGCGGCTCCGCTTCTAGGCTTTATCTCGCAGGACGTTGGAGAAACGTTGTTCAGGGATAAATAGTAGCTTATGACTAGTGATCGAAGTAGGTAATTGCATTTTGGGTCAATGAACCGTTTAATGTTAATATGGACATGCCCCATACAAATACGACTATTTTTCTGAATGTCGATGTATTAAATTAAGTTAATTTGTTGTCCTTAAAATAAAGAGAAAAATAAAGTTAAAATATTTGTTCGCACGACAACATATCAAACTACTCATTTCCGGTACAAGCTCGTCTCGCGCGGTGCTGTTTACCATATTCATTACTGGTCCCGATATTTAGAAAGCATGTCCATATTAAGATAATGGTCACTAAATCTGAATACGTTCGGTCGTAGACACTTTTTTGAAACCTTTTTTTTTTTTCAACAGTCGTACCATTATGGCCAGCATGGTATTTCCATTATGATTTTACGATATATCTTTTTTTCGGTTTATTGCACGGTACCTGCAAGTAAAAAGCAAATAATCAACGATGAATGATGTATTTTGATACGCCAGTAAACTTTTTACGTGTCAAACGTAAAATGGAGCAATGATGTTGGTAAAAAAGGCATATTTTAATAGTCTTGTGAAATTCAGTGGGATGAAAAGTCATGGCCGTAAAAGGAATTCAAAACAAACAAATGCTTTAAGACCATCATGGTGATAATAAAGGAGATCGAAGCAATTTGGTTTTCTGGCAACATTTTGTACACAAACTTCATGTTTGACCGCTGATTCTCCTTATGGTTAATTGTTGAGAGAGAATGTTTCAAATATCATCACTTATTTAAATGAAACTTTTATAATGAAGCTGTTATTATTTAACACGAGGAGCTCGTGGCTAAATAATAACAGCTGCACGGGTCGATCTTGAAGGTTAAGCAACGCTTGCCAAGGTTGGTCTGTGGATGGGTGACCATCTTAATATACCGAGTTTCCTCCGTGCCTCGGAAAGCACGTTAAGCCGTTGGTCCCGGCTGTCATTTGTAGATCTTTGGCAGCCGTTACGGATTGTCAGAAGCCAGTAAATCTGACTCCAGTCTTGCCAAAGAAGTACCGTGTTACCCAGTTAATGGGTTGTAGAGGTCTGGTAGGCAGCCGCTCCACGTAAAACACTGGTATTCAGCTGAATCCGGTTTGACTGGAAGCCGACCCCAATATAGTTGGGAAAAGGCTAGGCAGATGATGATTTAAATGAAACTTTTGGTAGTAGGTTTAAATAAGTGAGCATGAAACGAAAAAAATACCGTCATTTTAACCGCTACTTTTTAGCACTTCGCCCGCTATTTCTTCCATACTGCAATTTTATCAAGGTTACCTAATTTTTTTCTAGACAAATTATATATCAAAACCTTCCTCGATAACCCTTCTATCAATTGATGAAAACAACATGAAAATCTGTGCAACAGTTTTTGAGTTTATTGCCAACAGACAGACAGACGCGGCGAAGGACTTTGTTTTATAATATGTTGTAGTGATAACCCACTGCTGAATATAAACGTTCTCTTTCTACTGCTCAACTTCCACGACTTTTACGATAACAACTCATATTACTATTAAATTCAATCAAAAACGACTTTCGGATTTTTAAAACATTGTCAAAGCTAACACAAATTAGAATTTCTGTAAAATAATATGCATTACCGAAGCCAATTCCCCTGTACATTTGAAAGATTACCTACCAAACGGGAACCAAACACACGCTTTTCAATTTCCCAGCTTTGAATGGCAGCACATGCTTCCGCATCAACAAAATAATCCAAAAATAACATTATAAAACATTAATGCATTGCCACACAATTTCCATAGAGCCATAGACAAACTATGATTACAGGCCTGTTTAAATTTGCCTAGTCAACTTGGCTGTACGCGTCGATTCCTTTGTTATCCAAAATGGCTGACACCTGTCAAAGCCATTGGCGCCATTTCAATTGATTACTAAAAGCAGGAAAATCACGTCGGACTCATTGTAATATTACAAAATGGTATTGGCAAATCAATTTACGTTAAACATCGTCCATTGTTGCGTAGTATTTTTGTGAATAATATTGTTATTTAAATTTTTTGAGAGCTTTCCATTTGATGATGTCTAAATGCGTGGCTTGCATTTATGAAAGCCTTTGCTTTCGACTTAACTCGCATTACCATCGACAGTTATCCCACGGAAACAAAAGTTAGCATCTTCGTTGATTCCGGGATAAAAAATATGTGTCCCAGTATGAATCCAAGCCGTGGTCTACCCGGTTGCCAAGTTCATCCAAACCCGTTCAACCGATGATACGTTATAGACAAACATTTATACATATATCCTAACTTCCTAACTAGGTAATATTATTACAAATGCGATAGCAGTGACTCTGTTTCGCCAAACCGATTTGAATGAATCTTTATACAGAGATGAATGGGATCCTGGAGCTGGAGACGGCTATCATCATCATTATCATATCAGCTGAAAGATGACCGGTCCTGCGTGTCTCACATCCATCGGCTACCCGCGACCTTCACCAGGTCATCGGTTCACATTGTAGGAGGCCTTCCGACGTTGCGTCTTCCGGTACTCGGTCGCCATTCCAGAACTTCTCGGCCCCATCGACCATCTGTTCTGCGCGCAATATGGGCACTGCCACTTTAGTTTGGCGATCCTTATCTTTCTTGGACATGTCGGTAACCTAGGTTCTCTTGTGAATATCATCATTCCTGATTTGATCACGCATGGAAGGAGCTCCAAGCATTGCCCTCTCCATTGACTTTTGAGTGACTTTAGGCCTTCTGATGAGGCCCATACTCTGAGGAGACGGTTATAGGCTACTTTAACACAAACAAAGCCGCGGCCAATAGCTAGTTATCTATACAAACGTAGATAGGCCAAAAGGAAAAAAAGACTTGCGGCACTCGGAGACTGCCGCGGTAAAACTATTGCATAGCATTTTTTATCAACTTATGCAATTATAATTATATATTTATTTTATTTATGCAGTATTTTTTATTCTTTGTTTTTTTTTTCTTTGATATTAATTCAAGGTACACTTTGAGCTAAAAAAAAGTAAAAATTAAAACTAAAAAGTATCACAGCTGTGCCGGTCGGAGTGGGGGGTGTTAGGTTTTTTTCGTTACGGAATTTCTGGATTCGGTCTCCACGCTCAAGGCCCGCGATAGAAGCTATGCAATAGCTTAATAAAATGTGTTATTCAAAAAAAAATAGCGAATTAGGTATAATTATTTTCATGAGCGTAATTTTAATCACACTATTGGTAAGTCTTTATAAAAGGCAGAAATACTGATGCTCAGAAGCTTTGCAAGAGATATTACTACGGCTACTGCATTTATAAGGCTTCCGCAATCGCCTTCTCACGACAATCCATTTCCAGCTATATTTTACTTTTAACTGAAGAACGAGCCTTTTAGAATCATTACGAATTTTGCAAAGCATGTTTTTTTTGCATTTTTTTAGTTTTCCTAAGAACGATTGCTGAAAAATGTGATCCTGGGTACGTTTCGCAGCACAGGCAAAATCATCAGCTTCAGCTTCCAGTCAAACCGGATTCAGCTGAATACCAGTGTTTTACGTGGAGCGGCTGCCTACCAGACCTCTACAACCAATTAACTGGGTAACACGGTATTTCTTGGCAAGACTGGAGTCAGATTTACTAGCTTCTGACAATCCGTAACGAATGACAAATATCTACAAATGACAGCCGGGACCAACGGCTTAACGTGCTTTTCGAGGCACGGAGGAAACTCGGTATGTTAAGATGGTCACCCATCCACAGACCAACCTTGGCAAGCGTAGTTTAACCTTTAAGATCGACCCGTGCGGCTGTTATTATTATTATGTTGTTCATAATTACACCGCTCGATGTGGCTACTCTTGGGGACGCCTAGTCCTGCAGTGGATGTCTTAATGATGATTATTCTGAACCCGGAATTTGGACATTATAGATGCCAGGAGTAACAACAATTAAGACCAGGGACATTCTTTCAGTTTTGGTAGATGCCACTAAAGTTAATATTTGTTATAGCTGCAAGATACATTCTGGCAATTTTGGTAAGTTTCTCTGACGTGAACTAATACTTTTTATATCAAGAGGCTCACTTGCAACCGCAAGGGATTTTAACACAACTAACAATTAGTGGGTGCACACCCTATACATCTATCTCATCATTATCATCATCATCTGCCTAGCCTTTTGCCAACTATATTGGGGTCGGCTTCCAGTCAAGCCCGATTAAGCTGAATAGCAGTATTTTACGAGGAACGGCTGCCTACCAGACCTCCACAACTAATTAACTGGGTAACACGGTACTTCATGGCAAGACTGGAGTCAGATTTACTGGCTTCTGACTATCCGTAACGACTGCCAAAGATCTACAAATGACTGCCGGGACCAACGGCTTAACGTGCTTTCCGAGGCACGGAGGAAACTCGGTATGTTAAGATGGTCACCCATCCACAGACCAACTTTGGCAAGCGTTGCTTAACCTTGAAGATCGACCCGTGTGGCTGTTATTATCTAGCCACGAGCTCCCTATACATCTATCTATCCCGTTGGAATATCCACAGGCATGATCCATAGTTTTGTTTATTGGGACCATCCTGCCTCATTGTTTGGAACCACTGCTACTCCTGAGAGTCAGAATCTACAGAGGCGACCACCAGAAAAGCCCTTAGTCAATGAAGCTCTACAAGTCCCTGAGGAAGGATTCAATTTACCTGGATCCCACCATGAAATTAACCCGAAAATAACAGCTGAGTGGTAAGAAAGACATGATTTCCACTTCCCTTCTCATCAAGGAGGAGACAGAGAAGAGGTAGACCGATAGGCATCAAGGGACAATAATTACAACTACCATAAGCTAAATACCTCAGAATCAGCCGTAAAGACTAAACATATTTACGATCACATTGCACTTCACAGCCCGATCTTACAAACATGTTGCCCCCTGCACTACTTCAGCCTACATACTAGAGATACATCAGTACATTTAGTTGAAAGCTAGACAAAAGAGCAAACAGGCAGTGACACCTTCACGCCGTGTCGCCGACACAAACGGCGCTAGCAGACACACAAGTCAATGAACGCAAGTAGGTCACGAGTCACGGTATTAGGGCTGTCCTAAAGAGGAATTTTGTAAAATGGACTTGACATTGTTAATTTTCGAGTCTAGTGATGCTGTTGATATGTACGGTCGTACCCATGCCTCTATTTAAAACAGGGATTGAAGGGAGTAACGATATTCGCAATGTAGCACCTGGACGAGATTTTTGTTAGGGATTAGGTTGAATTTGGGATTGCCAGTCGTCATCATCATCTTCTCAATTGAAAGACCACCCATGTTCCTCCTAATGTTCAGAACGTTCCAGAGCTGCGTTGACAATTTCAAATAAATTTCACAACCCTGGCAGAAGATCGACCCCTGCAGCTGTTGTTATTTTGGTAAAAGCTCCAAAAACACAATCCGTTATAAATTACATCACAAATAGCTTCAAATGAGTGCCAAACCTTTCAAAATAAGAATCTCAGTCCGCCATATTTGTTTAAGAAATGGGACGTGTAAAGAAAAATACAGTTTATAGGTTACGCTATGTTTTCTTTTATCGACGCTGTTGATAAATTATGTACATTTATCTCTGAGGAAGCGCTTTTCTTACATGCCCTACATCGTGGCTTTAAGCGGGTTTCTCCACGTTATTTATATTTTTACCGACTTACAATAAGTTTTACCTTGCTGTAGCAAGATGGTGGGGTTTTTACTACTTGCTGCTACATATCGGTAGCATAAATTAAAGATTTTTGCCTAAAGATTGTAAGCGTCGGGTTAAAACGTAATATTATCAGTGGCATTTTAGCGATAGACGAATAGCAAAGGCCCATTAAGGAGCAACCATGTTAAATTTCAATATTATAAGATTCCATTAAAATAGATAGACAAACTTTTAGAAATCATTCAGACTACCAAAATAAGGACAATGGTAAAAAATATAATAAGAAAAAATGCATAAGATTCTTACGAATCAGAGAAACAATCAGCAAACGAAAATACACTAAAAATGTTAACAATTAATTATGTTAGGTCTAAATAAAATCATTGTAATCAGTGTTCTTTTTTGCATTGGTTTGACGTACCTATAATACTGAACATTGTGTTCCCTGCCGGAGTCTGTGTTTCCCGATAGCTACAACCTGGGAGTCTTTAATTCAAGAGTGAATAGGTTACTTCTAGGCAAGCGTGCTCCATCTTCGACCACATCATCGCTTACCATCAGGTGAGATGGTGGTCAAGCGCGTGCCTATCAATAGTAAAAAAAAAAAAAACTAGACCTATATTATACTGTCTTTGGAATCTGTAGCAATTCTATTCTTCTAAATTTTTGCAAGTCACAGTCATGAGTATTAAAAACCCACCTATTTTTGTAATTTTGTGAAACCGCGGGCTTTACTTCTTTTTTTAGTTACTTACTCGACCACATTTTTGCCACGTAGACAGAAAATGTGTAAAAAAGCAATTCCACGCATCATCAAAACCTAATACATTTTCAGACTTTAAAATTAAAATTGCATTGTCTAACGTAACTAATGTGTTTCGAAGTCTGGCTTCAATTGTGCGTGGTCAGCGTGACCGACCGACTTCAACGACGCGGAGTCATGGTACGATACTAAAAGTCACCTTGGTCTGGCAGATTGCAGATTTAATAATAGCTGCTAAATTAGTAATTTGGTGGTTGATTAGGAACCTACTATTGCAGTTATTATTTTTAAAATGTCAGATAGTTTTAAGGTTCCGAACTCAAAGGTAAAACAACGGAATTCTATGGCTTAGCGTCAGCGGTCCGTCCGTCTGTCTGTCAGCGGGCTGTATCTTCGAAATTTTCACGAATGTGTATTGTTATTTAATTTGTACTAAAAAAAGAAATATTAATTTATAATTTATATGAATGGGCGCTATTTAAAAAACGAGATAATTTCGGTTAGTACGGTGAATCTGACTTCAAGACATCACCAAGCGGCTGATTGCCTTTTCATGTGATCAAAGGACTGGCCTTTTTTGCCAACGAATCAAAACGTTGCCACGTTTGCATTGCATTTTTTAATGCTCTATGAATTTTGCCCCCTTGTTAAACCTGCTTGTAATTATTTATATAAGCTTCTTTAATGCTGTCTTATAACAAAACAATAAAAACAAATACAACCCTAACAAAATTAATTTGTATAAAACCATTTGGATATAATAACGTCAGCCCTATGACGTCACTGTGACCCAACTGTAAATGGCGACGAGTCACGTAAGAAAAGAGTAGCCCAAAGTTAAATCAATACTTTAATACTTATTGTCCTACATATTTTATGTTATTAAACTTGTAAGGAGCTCGCGGCTCAACCTATAACGTGTATTTTTCTTTACCTATCCCATCTTATCTATACTAATATATAAAGCTGAAGAGTTTGTTTGTTTGTTTACATGAACGCGCTAATCTCAGGAACTACGGGTCCGATTTGAAAAATTGTTTCACTGTTAGATAGCCCATTTATCGAGGAAGGCTATAGACTATATATCATCACGTTAACACCAATAGGAGCGGAGCAGTAATGAAAATTGTGACGCAAACGAAGTTGCGTGGGTCAACTAGTTTCTTAAATAAACATGGCGGACTGAGATTCCGATTTTGACAAGTTTGCCGTACATATGAAGCAATTTGTGATGAAATGCACACAGATTTGTGATGTAATGCACACAGTATTGGTTTTTAGAGCTTGTAGCTAAGTAATAAGCTGCAGGGGTCGATCTTCTGTCAAGGTTGCGGAATTTATTTGGAAGAATTACCGCGGCCCTGGAACGGAAAGAGCATTAGGAGGAACACGGATTGGTTTTAGTAAGTAAGATTCTGACACTCCCTTCTGCTCCGCACAGAACGGGAGGAGTCATTTGGTGATTTCCCGTCATTGAAAAAAGGAGCTGGTGACTAAATAATCTATACTAATATATAAAGCTCGAGGAGCTCATGGCTAAATAATAACAGCCGCACGGGTTGATCTTTAAGGTTAAGCTACGCTTGCCAAGGTTGGTCTGTGGATGAGTGACCATCTTAATATACCGAGTTTCCTCCGTGCCTCGAAAAGCACGTTAAGCCGTTGGTCCCGGCTGTCATTTGTAGATCTTTGGCAGTCGTCACGGGTTGTCAGAAGCCATAAATCTGACTCCAGTCTTGCCAAGAAGTACCGTGTTACCCAGTAAATGGTCTGGTAGGCAGCCGCTCCACGTAAAACACTGGTATTCAGCTGAATCCGGTTTGACTGGAAGCCGACCCCAATATAGTTGGGAAAAGGCTAGGCAGATGATTAATATATAAAGCTGAAGAGTTTGTTTGTTTGTTTGCTTGAACGCGCTAATGTCAGGAACTACTGGTCCGATGTGAAAAACTTCTTTCAGTGTTAGATTGCCCATTTATGGAGGAAGGCTATAGGCTATATTTATTTATTTATTTAAACTTCATGTACAATAGTGGTACATAGGCGGACTTAATGCAACGGGGCATTCTCTACCAGTCAACTCTTAGGTTAAAAAGAAATACACTGTGATAGGTGTACAGCAAATAAATAAGATTTAAAATACATTTTAGTTACAGAAAAAAAATATATATACTTATGTATAAATATATAATAGATATAATATAATGCTAAAATAATAAACTAATAAATATGTTGTTTTATAATAATCACGATAAGACCAATAGGAGCGGAGCAGTAATGATAATTGTGACGCAAAAGAAGTTGCGCGGGTCAACTAGTCATTACTAACCGCACAGGTCGATCTAAACGTAAAACACTGGTATTCAGTTTAATCAGGTTTGACTGGAAGCCGACCAAAATATAGTTGGGAAAAGGCTAGGCCTGATGCACAGGCCAACTTTCCTTGCTGAGGTCAGTTTTCGAGGGACTATCCTAACATACCGAGATTCCTCCGTGCCTCGAAAAGTGCGTTAAAGCCGTATCGGATCGGCTATCATTTGAACATCTTTAACAGTTGTTTGAGGTGGTCAGAAGCCAGATGTGACTCCAGTCTTGCCAAGAAGTACCGTGTTACCCAGTTGTGGAGGTCTGATAGGCAGTCTCTCCATGTGAAATAGTGGTTCTCAGCTGCATTCGCTTAAATTGAGACTGTATAAAACGTAGTTGGGAAAAGGCTCGGCGCGGTGGATTAATTGAAACTTGTAAGCAAAAATGTATTGTACTGAATATTTAACCTCTAACCAGCAATCTTTTTCCGAAGTTAGGCATCGGGATTCGGACATAAGACGTTTTTATAAAACCCGGGCAAAGCCGCGGGCAGTATTACATAGTTTTCATAACTACATTTAAACATAATTGAAACATCAGTTTGTTTCTGTCAATTTCAAATGGCCAATTAATTGTGATTGAAATAACTATTATTAGAGCTGATTGTATTTAGTTAACTGTCAAAACCAGCAACCTGTAATAACAATGTTTAGCAGTAATTGAACTCATTGATCTGTCAATAAACCTTCAAAATTAATATCATGGATCGCATTGATATTACGTCTTGATTCAGCCATTGGATGGCTGGCAAAGGTACAACTGACAATACCAGAAGTCGTAGTTAAAATGTTTAAGGTTCCTGCAATCACAACGAAGCCCATACCATTCTAACACGGCACCGATCTTTGTGGCAAAAGACATCATCACCATTATATCAGCCGAAAGACGTCCACTGAAGGACATAGGCCTCCTCCAATGATGCGTCTTGCATCCATCGGCTACCCGCAACCCTCACCAGTTCATCAATCCACCTGGTGGGAGACCTTCCAACGCTGCGTCTTCCGTGGCAAAAATACGTAAACGGAATAAAATAAAACAAGAAAATGTTCATAAAACATAGACAGTTTTTTTTTTTGTATTTGAGATGAGTTTGCTTTTGACTCTAGGTCAGAGATGACAGAGACAAAGTCTACGATGGAGCGAGATAATCCAGAAGGAGCCTGTTCACTCTGACTTTAAAGAGATGTGGGTTATAAGCGTTGGAAACACAGACGCAGGCAGAGAGTTCCACTTTTTTGCTGTGTGCATTATAAAAGTCGTTTGTAAGTGCGATTTGGTGGTATAGCAACAAGGTAGGGACGGTAACTTGCAGTGCGTCTGGATATTCGATGGGAGAAGGGGGCTGGTGAGATGAGGTCGTGGGCACACTCGCCGAAGTACAATCTGTCCAGGCCTGAAGTATCGCTTCACCTTATTTAGGCTTTTTGGTCGCAGTTTGGGCTTTGTACTCAATGGCCGCTCCGAAGTTGAGACTGGATGTCAACTCCGCGCCTAGAAGCTCTTGGGGACATTATGTGCCGAGGATAGTCATAATCGAATGAGAACAGATAAACTAAGTTAAATACCTATATTTGACAGACTAGTCTTGTGTTTAGGCGAGTATTAATCCTTTTTTATAACTTTAAAAAGCTTTTTTTTCTGTTATTGATAGGCTCGTGTTTACCCTTAATCTCACCTGATGGGAAGCGCTGATCTGGTCGACAATGAAGTCCAGAGTGAATAGGTTACTACTAAGCAAGCGTATACCTAGTAGTAACCTCAAAGACCCTAGGATGTAGCTATCAGGAAACATAGACCCCCAGCAGGGAATTCTACTCCTTAGGTCTGCACAAAATGAAAGTATTCCAAATACGTTTCTCTAACTAATATTGCACTTATTACAAAACAAACTCTATTACAAATTGTCCTAGAAAATATTTGACATACTTTTCTTCACAACACACAATTTAACGTTTTAAACCAAGCGAGCCACCCCTAGCGTTGCCGTGACCCGAGCGACTTTGAACAGCACGGAGTCACGACACTGTAAAGAATCGCCTTCAAATCGATACTCACATAAAATATACACTCCTAGTACCAAGTTTGAACTATTTTCTCATGCGGAGATTTTAAAAACAGCAGTATAGTTGTTCCTGATACAGAGGTAAATACTTAGATTACATCCAATTAAAATCTCATAAGATTTCTAGCAGGAAACGACCGTTTACGCCAGCGTTTTCCCATATTTTTTATTGTGAGACTCCCTATAAATGTTTTTTTTTTGTGACGCCCTTGTCAAAGAAGATACTTCTGGTAGCTTCACTTGGAGAAGTATTAGGTACGTACAATCAATGAGACTGTTGAATTTGCTTTCTGATTCATTCTCACTGAAAAATATTTATAAAATTGAGTGCTTATTTATTTATTTATTTATTTATTTATTTATTTCGGGAAAACAAACAGTTACACAAAGATGGTACAGTAAAAGTTTTAACAAAAAGAAAAAGTAACATATGTATAACCTACGACGTTGTCCACATTTTAAACATAACAAAATATTTATGGGACTAATTGCACACGAGTAAAATTGGAAGGCAAAACTATTAAATTTGAATCAAAATGAAATATACATTTTGATTCAAATTTAATTTTAAGTTACTAAATACAAAACAATCTTCAATTTAAATCAAAACAAAAACATTAAAATGCAAAGCCAGAATTAAAATTGAAAACTGAAACTGAACTGAACAAAAATGAAATGAAATATAAACATAAAATTAAATGCAAAATAACTTATTATGAAGGATAATAATAAAAATTCAAATAAGCAATAAATCAAAACCAAAATGAAAATTAAATTAAATACAAAATTAAGAACCATATAAAAATATAATAATCATAATCAAAATTAATATCAGCACTCAAATCAAAAATTAAAATGAAGAATCAAATCAAAAACTATCTTAAAATCAAATAAAAACCTGAAATGAAATAAAGAATTATGAAAAATAATATTTTTTTACTAAAATTACAAATATCAATTAAAATACTATAACAATCACAAATCACCAATCAACCGTATCAAGGAGATCTTAAATTTATCAGCAGACAATGTAAACAAGTCTAAATCACCAAAAACAGTGTTAAAATTGTTTGCCATACGACGTAGAGGGGCACGAACTCCAGCGTTGGTGTGGCAGGAGGAGACCGCGAAAAGCGGACGTGCGCGCACCTCTCGTCTAATGACAGTTCTCGGGACAACGTAGCTAAGCCTGTTAGTAAGATCTATGCAGTCATATCTGTTGTTGCACAAGTCATAGAGAAACATAATTTCAAGGTAGAGGCTGCAAATGCTACTGATTAGCATGAAGAAATCGAGATTCAAGGGTTCAATTCTTGTCAGGAAAAAGTTATTGGGCTTTCCCCTCTGGAAATTCTCAGTGGCAGCTTTTTTTTAAGGATGGGAAATCACCAAATGACTCCTCTCGCTCTGGGTGAAGCAGGAGGGAGTGTCAGACTCTTACTGACTAAAACCCATCCGTGTTCCTCCTAGTGCCCGCCGCGTTCCAGAGCTACGGTGACTCTTTCGAACAAAGTCCGCCTTAGCGGGCCCTGTCTTCTATGTTGACAGCTCTTCGAGGCGCGCGTGGAACACAGCGCGCCGTCGACCCGGGCCTGGTTCTGATCAGACGGCGAGCCACCCAATGCTCGCCATCCGCCTCAGTGGTATCCTGGAGTCCAGATCTGTAACCGTTTGATAGCAATAAGCTCACCACTTTTATATGGGACATATATACAGCAAGTGAAATGTGGGTGTACTATAAATAGGTATGTACACCTCTCTGCCCTAACCCTACGGAGTATGCCAGCGTGATGTTATGTTATAAATTGCTTTTTGGTAACATCGTAGTATAACAGTATTTCACTGACACGAACGCTTCTTATTTAAAATCTTCTATTTTGAATTTAAAAAAAAAATCAGACGTAACCATCATCCGTCATCATCATTCTGAACATCCGTAAGAAAAAACGAAAATGGGTCGCTTTTGGGTGATAAATTAAAACAAAGATTTTTCAAACTGTGTCGTGTAACATATCAAATGAGGGGGCTTACCAAGAAGATCTGAAATATATTTTTTTAACAAATTATTCTGGAGATCCATCCCTTATTTTATCAACCCCTCTTAATTATTTTTCTCCAAAACTAAAATAAAAAGAAAAATACACAAAAATTATAAAAATATTATTCATTCGGAACCCTTTGCGCACTTTGACTTTGCGAGTCCTACTTGCGCTTCGCCGGTTTTTAATACTACAGCTAGCTAAAAGGTACGACTGAGTAAATAAAATAATGACACAGAAGCTCGAAGCTTTCACGTACCTACAGTAAGCACGTATTTACAGAAGCGTGACGAATCCTACCATTTTACAAGTCTATTTTTACTTTAAAAACAAATACACAAAACTAGATTTTTCCGCGACTCCGCTCCTATGCTTTATCTCGCAGGACGTTGGAGAAACGTTGTTCAGGGATAAATAGTAGCTTATGACTAGTGATCGAAGTAGGTAATTGCATTTTGGGTCAATGAACCGTTAAATGTTAATATGGACATGCCCCATACAAATACGAGTATTTTTCTGAAGGTCGATGTATTAAATTAAGTTAATTTTTTGTCCTTAAAATATAGAAAAAATAAAGTTAAAGTGGTTAAAATATTTGTACGCACGACAACATATCAAACTACTCATTTCCGGTATAAGCTCGTCTCGCGCGGTGCTGTTTACCATATTCATTACTGGTCCCGATATTTGGAAAGCATGTCCATATTAAGATATACACTAAATCCTTCGTTCCTACTTGAATACGTTCGTTCGTAGACACTTTTTTGAAATCTTTTTTTTTCAACAGTCGAACCTTTATGGCCAGCATGGTATTTCCATTATGATTTTACGATATATCTTTTTTTCGGTTTATTGCACGGTACCTGCAAGTAAAAAGCAAATAATCAACGATGAATGATGTATTTTGATACGCCAGTAAACTTTTTACGTGGCAAACGTAAAATGGAGCAATGATGTCGGTAAAAAAGGCATATTTTAATAGTCTTGTGAAATTCAGTGGGATGAAAAATCATGACCGTAAAAGAATTCAAAACAAACAAATGCTTTAAGACCATCATGGTGATAATAAAGGAGATCGAAGCAATTTGGTTTTCTGGCAACATTTTGTACACAAACTTCAAGTTTGAACCGCTGATTCTCCTTATGGTTAATTGTTGAGAGAGAATGTTTCAAATATCATCACTTATTTTAAATGAAACTTTTGGTACTTAGTAGGTTTAAATAAGTGAGCATGAAACGAAAAAAATACCGTCATTTTAACCGCTACTTTTTAGCACTTCGCCCGCGATTTCTTCCAAGCTGCAATTTTATTAAGGATACCAATTTTTTTCCTAGACAAATTATATATCAAAACCTTCTTCGATAACCCTTCTATCAATTGATGAAAACAACATGAAAATCTGTGCAACAGTTTTTGAGTTTATTGCCAACAGACAGACAGACGCGGCGGAGGACTTTGTTTTATAATATGTTGTAGTGATAACCCACTGCTGAACATAAACGTTCTCCTTCTACTGCTCAACTTCCACGACTTTTACGATAACAACTCATATTACTATTAAATTCAATCAAAAACGACTTTCGGATTTTTAAAACATTGTCAAAGCTAACACAAATTAGAATTTCTGTAAAATAATATGCATTACCGAAGCCAACTCCCCTGTACATTTGAAAGATTACCTACCAAACGGGAACCAAACACACGCTTTCCAATTTCCCAGCTTTGAATGGCAGCACATGCTTCCGCATCAACAAAATAATCCAAAAATAACATTATAAAACATTAATGCATTGCCACACAATTTCCATAGAGCCATAGACAAACTATGATTACAGGCCTGTTTAAATTTGCCTAGTCAACTTG
Source organism: Lacanobia oleracea (assembly GCA_950371165.1). Classification (NCBI taxonomy): domain Eukaryota; kingdom Metazoa; phylum Arthropoda; class Insecta; order Lepidoptera; family Noctuidae; genus Lacanobia; species Lacanobia oleracea. The sequence goes on along the minus strand of OX493406.1, from coordinate 3,646,483 downwards.
GCTGTACGCGTCGATTCCTTTGTTATCCAAAATGGCTGACACCTGTCAAAGCCATTGGCGCCATTTCAATTGATTACTAAAAGCAGGAAAATCACGTCGGACTCATTGTAATATTACAAAATGGTATTGGCAAATCAATTTACGTTAAACATCGTCCATTGTTGCGTAGTATTTTTGTGAATAATATTGTTATTTAAATGTTTTGAGAGCTTTCCATTTGATGGTGTCTAAATGCGTGGCTTGCATTTATGAAAGCCTTTGCTTTTGACTTAAGGTGAATGCTCCAGGGTAGCCCGCGAAATTCAAATATTTTTATGTTTTTTGCAATTTGCCGGTCAGTGTGAAGCTGTATGTGGACCAAATGCGATCTGCGACCGTAACGCGTATTTATCGAAAGAATTATAACCATTTTAATCATCAATATAGCCCTCTAAGTTCATGTAGTTCGAAAGATTGATTATTTCTGAAATATTCATTCTTTCGAACTACATGAACTTAGAGGGCTATATTGATGATTAAAAGGGTTATAATTCTTTAGATAAATACGCGTTACGGTCGCGGATCGCATTTGGTCCACATACAGCTTCACACTGACCGGCAAATTGCAAAAAACATAAAAATATTTGAATTTCGCGGGCTACCCTGGAGCATCCACCTTAACTCGCATTACCATCGACAGTTATCCCACGGAAACAAAAGTTAGCATCTTCGTTGATTCCGGGATAAAAAATATGTGTCCCAGTATGAATCCAAGCCGTGGTCTACCCGGTTGCCAAGTTCATCCAAACCCGTTCAACCGATGATACGTTATAGACAAACATTTATACATATATCCTAACTTCCTTACTAGGTAATATTATTACAAATGCGATAGCAGTGACTCTGTTTCGCCAAACCGATTTGAATGAATCTTTGTACAGAGATGAATGGGATCCTGGAGCTGGAGACGGCTATCATCATCATTATCATATCAGCTGAAAGATGACCGGTCCTGCGTGTTTCACATCCATCGGCTACCCGCGACCTTCACCAGGTCATCGGTACACATTGTAGGAGGCCTTTCGACGTTGCGTCTTCCGGTACTCGGTCGCCATTCCGGAACTTCTCGGCCCCATCGACATCTGTTCTGCGCGCAGTATGGGCACTGCCACTTTAGTTTGGCGATCCTTATCTTTCTTGGACATGTCGGTAACCTAGGTTCTCTTGTGAATATCATCATTCCTGATTTGATCACGCATGGAAGGAGCTCCAAGCATTGCCCTCTCCATTGGCTTTTGAGTGACTTTAGGCCTTCTGATGAGGCCCATACTCTGAAGAGACGGTTATAGGCTACTTTAACACAAACAAAGCCGCGGCCAATAGCTAGTTATCTATACAAACGTAGAAAGGCCCAAAGGAAATAAAATGTGTTATTTAAAAAAAAATAGCGATTTAGGTAGAATTATTTATATGAACGTAGTTTTAATCATACTATTGGTAAGTCTTTATAAAAAGCAGAAATACTGATGCTCAGAAACTTTGCAAGAGGTATTACTACGGCTACTGCATTTATAAGGCTTCTGTAATCGCCTTCTCATGAAATCCATTTCCAGCTATATTTTACTTTAAACTGAAGAACGAGCTGTACCTTTTAGAAACATTACGGATTTTGCAAAGTATGTTTTCTTGCATTGGTCTAGTTTTCGTAAGAACGGTTGCTGAAAAATGTGATCCTGGGTACGTTTCGCAGCACACGCAAAATCATCATCTGCCTAGCCTTTTCCCAACTAGGTATATTGGGGTCAGCTTCCAGTCAAACCGGATTCAGTTGAATACTAGTGTTTTACGTGGAGCGACTGCCTACCAGACCTCCGCAACCATTAACTGGGTAACACGGTATTTCTTGGCAAGACTGGAGTCAGATTTACTAGCTTCTGACAATCCGTAACGAATGCCAAATATCTACAAATGACAGCCGGGACCAACGGCTTAACGTGCTTTTCGAGGCACGGAGGAAACTCGGTATGTTAAGATGGTCACCCATCCACAGACCAACCTTGGCAAGCGTAGTTTAACCTTTAAGATCGACCCGTGCGGCTGTTATTATTTAGCCACGAGCTCCTCCAGCACACGCAAAATGTTGTTCATAATTACACCGCTCCATGTGGCTACTCTTGGGGACTCTAGTCCTGCAGTGGATGTCTTAATGATGATTATTCTTAACCCGGAATTTGGACATTATAGATGCCAGGAGTATCAATTAAAATCAGGGACATTCTTTCAGTTTTGGTAGATGCCACTAAAGTTAATAGCTACAAGACACATTTTGGCAATTTGGGTAAGTGTCTCTGACGTTAACTAATACTTTTTATATCAAGAGGCTCATTTGCAACCGCAAGGGATTTTAACACAACTAACAATTAGTGGGTGCACACCCTATACATCTATCTATCCCGTTGGAATATCCACAGGCGTGATCCATAGTTTTGTTTATTGGGATCATCCTGCCTCACTATTACTGCCAGCAGCCAGAATCTACAGAGGTGACCACTAGAAAAGCCCTCAGGCAATGAAGCTCTACAAGTCCTGGAGGAACGATTCGACTTACCTGGATCCCACCATTAACAGCTAAGTGGTAAGAAAGACATGATTTCCACTTCCCTTCTCATCCAGGAGGAGACAGAGAAGAGGTAGACCGATAGGCATCAAGGGACAATAATTACAACTACCATAAGCTATTTACCTCAAAATCAGCCGTAAAGACTAAACATATTTACGATCACATTGCACTTCACAGCCCGATCTTACAAACATGTTGCCCCCTGCACTACTTCAGCCTACATACTAGAGATACATCAGTACATTTAGTTGAAAGCTAGACAAAAGAGCAAACAGGCAGTGACACCTTCACGCCGTGTCGCCGACACAAACGGCGCTAGCAGACACACAAGTCAATGAACGCAAGTAGGTCACGAGTCACGGTATTAGGGCTGTCCTAAAGAGGAATTTTGGAAAATGAACTTCACATTGTTAATTTTCGAGTCTAGTGATGCTGTTGATATGTACGGTCGTACCCACGCCTCTATTTAAAACAGGGATTGAAGGGAGTAACGATATTCGCAATGTAGCACCTGGACGAGATTTTTGTTAGGGATTAGGTTGAATTTGGGATTGCCAATCGTCATCATCATCTTCTCAATTGAAAGACCACCCATGTTCCTCCTAATGTTCAGAACGTTCCAGAGCTGCGTTGACAATTTCAAATAAATTTCACAACCCTGGCAGAAGATCGACCCCTGCAGCTGTTGTTATTTTGGTAAAAGCTCCAAAAACACAATACGGTATAAATTACATCACAAATAGCTTCAAATGAGTGCCAAACCTTTCAAAATAAGAATCTCAGTCCGCCATATTTGTTTAAGAAATGGGACGTGTAAAGAAAAATACAGTTTATAGGTTACGCTATGTTTTCTTTTATCGACGCTGTTGATAAATTATGTACATTTATCTCTGAGGAAGCGCTTTTCTTACATGGCTTTCGTTCGTGGCTTTAAGCGGGTTTCTCCACGTTATTTATATTTTTACCGACTTACAATAAGTTTTACCTTGCTGTAGCAAGATGGTGGGGTTTTTACTACTTGCTGCTACATATCGGTAGCATAAATTAAAGATTTTTGCCTAAAGATTGTAAGCGTCGGGTTAAAACGTAATATTATCAGTGGCATTTTAGCGATAGACGAATAGCAAAGGCCCATTAAGGTAAAACCATGTTAAATTTCAATATTATAAGATTCCATTAAAATAGATGAACAAACTTTTAGAAATTATTCAGACTACCAAATAAGGACAATGGTAAAAAATATAATAAGAAAAAATGCATAAGATTCTTACCAATTAGAGAAACAATCAGCAAACGAAAATACACTAAAAATGTTAACAATTAATTATGTTAGGTCTAAATATTTAATGTCTTTGGGTCTAAATAAAATCATTGTAATCAGTGTTCTTTTTTTGCTTTGGTTTGACATACCTATAATAGGTACTGAACACTGTGTTCCCTGCCGGAGTCTGTGTTTCCCGATAGCTACAACCTGGGAGTCTTTAATTCAAGAGTGAATAGGTTACTTCTAGGCAAGCGTGCTACATCTTCGACCACATCATCGCTTACTATCAGGTGAGATGGTGGTCAAGCGCGTGCCTATCAATAGTAAAAAAAAAAAAACTGGTCCTTTATTATACTGTCTTTGGAATCTTTAGCAAATCTATTCTTCTAAATGTTTGCAAGTCACAGTCATGAGTATTAAAAACCTACCTATTTTTGTAATTTTGTGAAACCGCGGGCTTTACTTCTTTTTTTAGTTACTTACTACTTACCTACTCGACCACATTTTTGCCACGTAGACAGAAAATGTGTAAAAAAGCAATTCCACGCATCATCAAAACCTAATACATTTTCAGACTTTAAAATTAAAATTGCATTGTCTAACGTAACTAATGTGTTTCGAAGTCTGGCTTCAATTGTGCGTGGTCAGCGTGACCGACCGACTTCAACGACGCAGAGTCACGATACGATACTAAAAGTCACCTTGGTCTGGCAGATTGCAGATTTAATAATAGCTGCTAAATTAGTAATTTTGTGGTTGATTAGGAACCTACTATTGCATGTATTATTGTTAAAATGTCAGATAGTTTTAAGGTTCTGAACTCAAAGGTAAAACAACGGAATTCTATGGCTTAGCGTCAGCAGTCCGTCCGTCTGTCTGTCAGCGGGCTGTATCTTCGAAATTTTCACGAATGTGTATTGTTATTTAATTTGTACTAAAAAAAGAAATAATAAATATTAATTTATAATTTTATGAATGGGCGCTATTTAAGAAACGAGATAATTTCGGTTAGTACGGTGAATCTGACTTCAAGACATCACCAAGCGGCTGATTGCCTTTTCATGTGATCAAAGGCTGGCCTTTTTTGCCAACGAATCAAAACGTTGCCACGTTTGCATTGCATTTTTTAATGCTCTATGAATTTTGCCCCCTTGTGAAACCTGCTTGTAATTATTTATATAAGCTTCTTTAATGCTGTCTTATAACAAAACAATAAAAACAAATACAACCTTAACAAAATTAATTTGTATAAAACCATTATAATAACGTCAGCCCTATGACGTCACTGTGACCCAACTGTAAATGGCGACGAGTCACGTAAGAAAAGAGTAGCCCAAAGTTAAATCAATACTTATTGTCTTACATATTTTATGTTATTAAACTTGTAAGGAGCTCGCGGCTCAACCTATAACGTGTATTTATCTTTACCTATCCCATCTTATCTATACTAATATATAAAGCTGAAGAGTTTGTTTGTTTGTTTACATGAACGCGCTAATCTCAGGAAATACTGGTCCGATTTGAAAAATTATTTCAGTGTTAGATTGCCCATTTATGGAGGAAGGTTATAGGCTATATTTATTTATTTATTTAAACTTCATGTGCAATAGTGGTACATAGGCGGACTTAATGCAACGGGGTATTCTCTACCAGTCAACCTTTGGGTTAATAAGAAATACACTGTGATATGGGTACAGCAAATAAATAAGATTTAAAATACATTTTAGTTACAGAAAAAAAATATTTATATACTTATGTATAAATATATAATACATATATAATGCTAAAATAATAAACTAATAAATATGTAGTTTTATAATAATCACGCTAAGACCAATAGGAGCGGAGCAGTAATGATAATTGTGACGCAAAAGAAGTTGCGCGGGTCAACTAGTCATTACTAACCGCACAGGTCGATCTAAACGTAAAATACTGGTATTCAGTTTAATTTGGTTTGACTGGAAGCCGACCAAAATATAATTGGGAAAAGGCTAGGCTTGATGCACAGGCCAATTTTACTTGCCGAGGTCAGTTTTCAAGGGGCTATCCTAACATACCGAGATTCCTCCTTGCCTCGAAAAGTGCGTTAAGCGTTATCGGATCGGCTATCATTTAAACATCTTTAACAGATGTTAGGGGTGGTCAGAAGCCAGATTTGACTCCAGTCTTGCCAAGAAGTACCGTGTTACCCAGTTGTGGAGGTCTGATAGGCAGTCTCTCCATGTGAAATAGTGGTTCTCAGCTGCATTCGCTTAAATTGAGACTGTATAAAACGTAGTTGGGAAAAGGCTCGGCGCGGTGGATTAATTGAAACTTGTAAGCAAAAATGTATTGTACTGAATATTTAACTTCTAACCAGCAATCTTTTTCCGAAGTTAGGCATCGGGATTCGGACATAAGACGTTTTTATAAAACCCGGGCAAAGCCGCGGGCAGTATTACATAGTTTTCATAACTACATTTAAACATAATTGAAACATCAGTTTGTTTCTGTCAATTTCAAATGGCCAATTAATTGTGATTGAAATAACTATAATTAGAGCTGATTGTATTTAGTTAACTGTCGAAACCAGCAACCTGTAATAACAATGTTTAGCAGTAATTGAACTCAGTGATCTGTCAATAAACCTTCAAAATTAATATCATGGATCGCATTGATATTACGTCTTGATTCAGCCATTGGATGGCTGGCAAAGGTACACCTGACAATACCAGAAGTCCTAGTTAAAATGTTTAAGGTTCCTGCAATCACAACGACGCCCATACCATTCTAACACGACACCGATCTTTGTGGCAAAAGACATCATCACCATTATATCAGCCGAAAGACGTCCACTGAAGGACATAGGCCTCCTCCAATGATGCGTCTTGCATCCATCGGCTACCCGCAACCCTCACCAGTTCATCAATCCACCTGGTGGGAGACCTTCCAACGCTGCGTCTTCCGTGGCAAAAATACGTAAACGGAATAAAATAAAACAAGAAAATGTTCATAAAACATAGACAGTTTTTTTTTTTATATTTGAGATGAGTTTGCTTTTGACTCTAGGTCAGAGATGACAGAGACAAAGTCTACGATGGAGCGAGATAATCCAGAAGGAGCCTGTTCACTCTGACTTTAAAGAGATGTGGGTTATAAGCGTTGGAAACACAGACGCCAGCAGAGAGTTCCACTTTTTTGCTGTGTGCATTATAAAAGTCGTTTGTAAGTGCGATTTGGTGGTATAGCAACAAGGTAGGTACGGTAACTTGCAGTGCGTCTGGATGTTCGATGGGAGAAGGGGGCTGGTGAGATGAGGTCGTGGACACACTCGCCGAAGTACAATCTGTCCAGGCCTGAAGTATCGCTTCACCTTATTTAGGGTGCCCAGCTTTTTGGTCGCAGTTTGGGCTTTGTACTCAATGGCCGCTCCGAAGTTGAGACTGGATGTCAACTCCGCGCCTCTTGGGGACATTATGTGCCGAGGATAGCCATTATCGAATGAGTACAGATAAACTAAGTTAAATACCTATATTTGACAGACTAGTCTTGTGTTTAGGCGAGTATTAATCCTTTTTTATAACTTTAAAAAGCTTTTTTTTTTCTGTTATTGATAGGCTCGTGTTTACCCTTAATCTCACCTAATGGGAAGCGCTGATCTGGTCGACGATGAAGTCAAGAATGAATAGGTTACTACTAAGCAAGCGTATACCTAGTAGTAACCTCAAAGAACCTAGGATGTAGCTATCAGGAAACATAGACCCCAGCAGGGAACTCCACTCCTTAGGTCTGCACAAAATGAAAGTATTCCTAATACGTTTCTCTAACTAATATTGCACTTATTACAAAACAAACTCTATTACAAATTGTCCTAGAAAATATTTGACATACTTTTCTTCACAACACACAATTTAACGTTTTAAACCAAGCGAGCCACCCCTAGCGTTGCCGTGACCCGAGCGACTTTGAACAGCGCGGAGTCACGACACTGTAAAGAATCGCCTTCAAATCGATACTCGCATAAAATATACACTCCTAGTACCAAGTTTGAACTATTATCTCATGCGGAGATTTTAAAAACAGCAGTACAGTTGTTCCTGATACAGAGGTAAATACTTAGATTACATCCAATTAAAATCTCATAAGATTTCTCGCAGGAAACGACCGTTTACGCCAGGGTTTTCCCATATTTTTTATTGTGAGACTCCCTATAAATGTTTTTTTTTGTGACGCCCTTGTCAAAGAAGATTTTTAAGCGTTATCAAGATTCTGGTAGCTTCACTTGGAGAAGTATTAGGTACGTACAATCAATGAGACTGTTTAATTTGCTTTCTGATTCATTCTCACTAAAAAATATTTATAAAATTGTGTGCTTAAGTTCGATAAGTGCTCGACCAATATCAATTTATTGCAAACTTAGCTTCGGATCAGATGTTCAAATACGTGCAGAAAGGCTTTCAAAGCAGGACGCTCACATTTTATTTGCCAATTACACCATTTGCGTTTCATTTCCATAGCTGTTTGCGATGCCTCTGGGAAAGCACCGCGACGCGATTTTTTTTTATCTCGGCCGTAAACACACCAGCCCCGGGTAAGCTAAAAGAGCCGGAAGAGATTTCTACAATGCGTACAGGCCTTCGAAGACCATCCACCTAAAGTGAGAACCAAGCGGTGTAATGCTACCACCAACCACAGCTTGGTTTACTCCTACCTCTACCACCTGGACGTGAAGCATACAATCGGTTGCGTACCCAAGTAGGCCACACCCTGCGGAATAGGATTTTACAGAACAGTTGGATACCCAATGCGCTCAATGCCCCTGTTCAGAACATAATGATTGCTCAAGAACCGGAGGTAGATATATTTACGTGCACTCACAGATCGATGATCAAAATTTGTATATTTTTTTAGCTTTAAAGATGAATTTTGTGTAGTTGGCTTCATATGCACTTTGGTGCAAACTGTTAGTATAGAAAGCAATTGCTACGAAATAAATAATAAATAAATAAACCACACATTAGAGAGGCCTAAATTCAGACACAACTGCATTTTATGGGGACTTAATGAATCCACTGATGCTCAAAGTAACAAAGACACATAGAGGGCCCAAACTTCTTTAATGATGACTTACAAACAAGCAGACATCACAACTGATAGTTAGTGATCACAGATTCAACAGACATCTGCAATAACAGAAGCTTCACACGAACGTTTTTAAGCTACAGACAAAACTCTCATGTGTCTATAATTACCCCGGCACCCACAAACCGGAACACAGCATCGCTGCTGAGCTTCAGAATCTAAAAGCTATTGGCACATAGTTTGTGACTTTGTTTGGCAGTGGTAACGCACCACAAAACCTCTAAGAGCTCTCTCGTTACAGAGAGAGAGGGCTCTATAACAGACGACGGTCATTACTTTCCTTTAGTAAGGCTGTATCCCTGCACTCTAATTACGAAATTCACTCACAATCAGTTTCGTATTGAAGATGTGTCATACATATGTAATCCATCCTATCTAAACTAATATCTTAATATATAAAATTCTTCCGTTACTTGATTGAGTGACTGACAACGCACAGTGGAAACTACTGGTCGTAGGAAGCTGTAATTTGGCATGTAGGTTTCTTGGTAATTGTAGGGGAACACTAAAAGAGGATTTCGTGGCTAAATAATAACAGCCGCACGCACGGGTCTATCTTGAAGGTTAAGCAACGCTTGCCAAGGTTGGTCTGTGGATGGGTGACCATCTTAACATACCAAGTTACCTCCGTGCCTCGGAAAGCACGTTAAGCCGTTGGTCTCGGCTGTCATTAGTAAAATATTTGGCAGTCGTTACGGGTTGTCAGAAGCCAGTAAATCTGACTCCAGTCTTGCCAAGATGTACCGTGTTACCCAGTTAATGGGTTGTGGAGGTCTGGTAGGCAGCCGCTCCACGTAAAACACTGGTATTCAGCTGAATCCGGTTTGACTGGAAGCCGACCCCAATGTAGTTGAGAAAAGGCTAGGCAGATGATGACTAAGAGAGGATTTCCCGAAATTCCTAATTTCTTCGTCTGCGTCACATTTTCCATTCATGAGCCGCTCCTATTGGTCGTAGCATGATATTAGCCTATAGCTCTCGATAAATGGTATATCCAACACTAAAATATTTTTCCAATTCGAACCGGTACCTAGTTCCTGTGATTAGCGCGTTCAACCATATAATCAAACTCTTCACCTTCATAATATTAGTACAGATTTTTGCGCATTTGTGCTGATAGAATGCTACAAACGCTAAAATTGAACACCATTTTCTTACTACAAAAACCGCACGGTTCAGTACTGTATATTCCACGGAAGTAAGGAATAAGCGGAAAGCGACAAACTTTCATTGGAGACGCCTGAGTTTCTGGAAAAAATACCAGCCAGTGTGTAATTTTGACCACATCACCACTACGCCCGTTCGCGCCCAGTACCCTCTAAAAATACCACCTGGAAACCCATTCTATATACGCCTATTACATAACATACATTTTTACCTATTACATACGCGTACATTCCTGGAGACATTTAAATAACATGATGTCTAATTTTAAATTATCTGAATTAAGGTAGGTATTTGGATTCTGATTTTTCCTAAACTTGAGCATATATCCATTTTTTTATGCGAAAATGCATCTTTAACCTTCACTTATGACAACAGGTTTACAAATTGAGGTATGTCTCTACCGATATAGTTAGCAAAGGCAATACAAGTGTATTAAGTAAAAATTACCATTTTTGATCTAAAATGCATGGCCCATTTCGCCAATAAGAGTGGTTCAGTTTATTGATAAGACCGCGTATCCACATAGACAAGCGTTCCTTATGGAACATAATGTTTTACGGTCAGTCCTGTGCTAAACTTTATGGTAGTTTTGTGACCTATTGCCCAGTGTCGTCAATTCGACATATTATTATGGCCTATGTTATGATACGAGTCTTCGTCATTTTTCATTGAGAATATGTATAAGTAGAGCCAAGTGTTTTACTTGAGAACTGAAGGCTACTCTGTAACCCCAAAAGTCGTAGTTTCAGGCTTAGTTGCGGGTGTATTCTACTCGGCATCACCTAACCACCAAAAATTAATGACAACACGAATTGACAGCTACTGTCAAATCGTGTTGTCATTCATCCTTAGTTCGGGTTTGGGACTAATCTTAAGTCAATAAATAGGTGATACGGAATAGAATGCGCCCGCTACTAAGCCTGAAACTACGGACTTCGGGCTTAGAGACTAGCTCCCCAGCTTTGCCTGTGGTCATTCTGTACTCTAAGTAATCTGAACGCGATAAAGAGTCCTTTTATGTCAGTCAATGGAAATTTTCTTCGAATTTGCGTGACCAGAAGTGAAACTGAAATTCGCAGAAACTACTGCCACCAAATTAAAATAAAAACAGAAACATAGAAGTTATAGTTTAGGCAAGAAAACATAAAGTAGCATATCGTTTTATAAAACCATGCAAAAAAAAATCATTCGTATCGAACCCTTTGTACGTGGACCCGACTTTTTGCACCTGAGTGCTTTTTTTTCTCTACCGAGTAAAATACATAATCATCACAAAGGTCGTGGACACGAACTTACCAGCGCGACAAGTTACATTATTCAAATATACATCTCTGCACTTGAACGCGCCGCTGCAGCGCTGGTCGTATCAAATGCAGAGATGTATACTTACCGCGCCGTCCGCCGCGCCGCTGAGTTTCTGTCCGTGGCCTTACAAATGGCAAATAAATCGGGATTAATAATTTCTAATGAGTTGGAAAACCGTTTTACAATACCCAAACACACTCGGGTAGACTAGTGCGTTTGCCCCTGACTTTTTAGTCAGCAGAAAGTACTCTAAAGTCTTTAAATTTTATGCTTCCTCTTTTTCGCCTGTGACGTCACAACCAGGGGGTAGCAGTGGCCAATATTTCCCAAAATACATACAAGAGAAAATCAAGTAATTTAAAAACAAACGACTCTTTTGAACACAGAACCCGAACCGGGATTAATCATAAAACTGCACTGAATCAATAAATATTATTAAAAGAGTTCTGATAATATTTGCCAAAGATTTAAGTTTACAGTAGGTGCTCGAGTTTTATTACATCGCCCTGATTCAGCATTCGCTCTGCTTTCAGAAAATTCAGTATTTATTATTATAATTTGGGGAAAACTTGGCTCTTTTATCTTGAATTGGATCAAAAAGGAAGTCAAACTAACAACGTTTTCCGGCTAAAATAAAGCGACTCAGCTTTTTCTTTAGCTGTCATAAAACAGAATTACTAGAGTTGAAATGACTCATGATGATCATAATACGGACTTCATAAAATGCTCTTGGGATAAATAAAAAGCCTATAAGTTCCTTGCTTTACAATATACAATATTAACTTAGTATCTAGCAGGTAACATGTGTTACTGGAGTGAGGGTCGCGGGTAGCCGATGGATGCGAGACGCACAGAACCGGTTGTTGTAGCGACACTTGGGGGAGCACTATGTCCAGTAGTGGACGTCTTTCGGCTGATATGATGATGATGTGTTAATGGGTCAGTTTCTTGTATTAAATGTAATTGTTAGTTTTCTTCGTTTGGTTAGGTTGGGTAAAGGCCTATTCCAAATATGACATGCCCATTTCGCTGCAATTTGAGCCAGCTGTTCTTATAATTCAACCTCCCACCTTCAAAATCTTGGTTTTAATTCTTAGCTTTTGTAAAGTAAGTAAAATTAATATTTTTTTTAAATATGTTCTTTTTCACAATTTCAGACGAATGCGTCCACTGCTGGTCATAGGCCACACCCAAGCAACGAGCTTGCCTTCTGCTTTTCACGTCCAGCGGGTTTTCAAAACCTTCGCCGGGTCATCCGTCCACCTTGTGGAACACCACGTCTTGCAGTATGCGGTTGCTGCCACTACAGAACCTTTCGGCACCATCTGTCGTCTAAAAATTTCATGTGGGTAAAAACACTACATCGTCGAGTTTTTCTCTGTCACCTCTGGCCTATAAATAGAGCCATGAACAAACCCATCTCTAGTTAAAAAAATAATACAACATAAACTCAAAATTACCCACACCATCTTATTCCAACCCAAACAATTACCCTATAAACTTTACCAGCTCCAACTCAACCCTTAAAACTGAAACGTAAACCCAAAACGCAGACTTAAAACGTGAACGCAATAAAAAATAATCAGAAGCCAAATTCAAATGAATGAGAAGCCGAGGCGAGGTCTCACGGGCAGCGAGTAGAGGGAAGCATAATTGAATTATTTCGTTAACGTAATGAAACTGGATCCTGAGACGATTCCGAGGGTAGATGCATAAAGAATTTTATCGCAACCGACGCGCGCCACGGATATGTTTGAATCGCATTACTGGATGTGGCTTGCTGGAAAAGGGTTTAATTTTATGTAAACTTTTTATTTCTTTTATTTTTCTAATGTGTGCATACTGGAAACGTCCTATAGATACACAAATTTTATGATAAATTTTTAAAGGTAGGTAGGCATGTGAATATTTATAATGTTTTTTTTTAGGTGAAAGTTCTATCAGCCCTTGAAAGGTTTATTTGAAAACCAGCGTCAGACAGCATCAGTCTGTCTGACATGTCGCTGAAATGGACCTTTTTAGTAAAGCTGTGAGACACTCACTTTTTGCATACCATTTTTGTTTTGTTATTTTTGTTTACCGTGCGTGTTTCATGTATGTGCTAAATAATTATTATTTTTTTGCTCTTTCTTTGTCCCCACTTTTTTGCTTAATACACCTAATAGTCAAAACCTCACAAGTCACCTGAATTTGTCTGTGCCTAGGTCAAAAGAAACACATAAATGATTACATAACTAAGGCCATACATTAATGTAGTCTCAGATGTTTAGAAATAAAACTCCATAGAAAAGCTCCAGTCCATTAGTATTTTATACACAAATAATGACATATTGCGGTGAACAAACATCAAATTGGAGTAAATAGCAAAATTACTTTTACTGACCCTTGTTACTTCAATTCTAAGGCTTAGTGTTGTTAACGACAAATACGATATGTAAGATATTTACCAAGCCTAGCCTTTCTTCAGATCAGACGCTTTTACAAATAACGTTAATATATCTGTCGGCAACGATTTATTTGTGAAAACCCCTTGGGTCGTATTGAAAGACCGTATTTGTTTGATCTAGTTTACATTTTCGAGTCATGTCTGTATTTTGATTTAGATAAATATGACTGTTTAGTTTACTGACTTCTCATACTTTCACAGGCGATTATATTTTTTCTACAGGCATGTGGATTTTCCTATTAGCAAGTATGGCGAATTTCTTAGAACTTTCTTAAAACGGAAATATCAAATGACTCCTCTCGCTCTGGGCGAAGCGGAAAGCAGCGTTATACTCTTATGGACTAAAACCCATCCGTGTTCCTCCTAATGCCTTTTGCATTCCAGAGCCGTAGTCTTTCGAACAAATTCCGCTTCCCTGGACGTAATATTTTACCCCTAAAAAGAGCATTTTACAAAAAAAAAAACTGCTTACCTTTGGTATAAAAAGTATCCTTGTACAAAATGACATGTTTCTAGCTTCTTCTAGATCAATTCAGCAGTTCAAGTTATAGACTGTACAGTCTATGACTTATAGATTTTTAAAGTAGAATATGAAAAAGGCTATCAATTTCTTCCCTAGCACTAATCTTATCAACGATATCGCTCATTTTTAACTGTTAAATGTTTGTTCTTGTTTGCTTTATTTATTATGGGTATTGCTTAAAGGTAATCAAACTCATGGCTAAATAATAAAAGCTGCACGGGTCTGATTGTGGATGGGTGACTATCTTAATATACCGACATTCCTCCGCACCTCGGAAAGAAAGTTAAGCCATTGGTGCCAGTCATTTGGCAGTCGTTATGAATTTTCAGAAGCCAGAAAATCTGACTCCAGTCTTACCAAGGAGTACCGTGCTACCCAGTTTATGGATTGTGGAGATCTGGTAGGCCGCCGCTTCACGTAAAATATTCATATCACGTAAGTATTCAGCTGAATCCCGTTTGACTAGAAGCCGAAGCAGATAGCCGAAAGGTTATTAGGTGGTAATCAACTAAAGGAGCTCTAGTAACAATCATGTGCGCATAGTTTAATGAATCAATCAGTAACTTGTATACTTCACCGCTACCAAACAATATCACATGACAATACGAACCTCAGAGCTTGATTTCGGCGACAACAATTAAAATACCTTTGATTAACATTAATTACTAGAATCAAAGGTATCGGATACATCCTCAAATAATTAATTACGAGGCATATTGTTGCGGTTTCGAAATACAAAGGACAATTTAACTCCGCCATATTTGAGAGGAAACCGCAGCAAATACAATGTCGCTACATTTTATGATGTTAATTTCACTGTCATGTCTGTTTATTTGGAAGCTGAAAATATAAGTCAAAAAGTTGATTAAAACTGACGTTTTTATTTTCTCATGATATTGTTAGACAAAGGTTACGGTTGAACCCACACGATATTTGAAAGCAATATCTGGTTACATCTGACACGAGGATAAATCTAGGACATTATTTGGTACAGCCTTGACTGCCTTGGCAATATGTTCTCTGAAACGATAAGGTGACGAATGAAGATGATATTTATACGTAATGAGTGTCGATCTTTAAATGACAGCCGAGACCCAAGACCTTGAATACAACTTGGCAAAATGGGATTTCACTGATCCGCTTGACACTTGGCGTCAGTGTGGTCCCCGTCCAAAATATGGCCAACTTGTTGGAATGTCCCAAGTACCCTTACACCTGTACCATTGAGAACCTGGTGATTGCTACTGACACCGCTGTGAACGTGGTCACCTACTGGGCACAAAATATTTAAGGATCACCATCGACTCGAAAAGAAAGAGAACAAAAAGAGATAAATAAAGTAAGTACAGCAAGAAGCCGGGACCGGGTCCGACAGATGACATAAAACCCTAAACAAGATATTCTATACATAAAAGCCATATTCGTACCAGTCCACTGGCTTTTATGTATAGACTAAACCAAAAAGTTGTATCGTATGTATGTGTCATATTGGGTTTATACTACTCTAGTAGCCGCACTGGTGTGACAGTGGCAGGCAGACAGTATCAAGTTGTCAAAGGAAAAACTTCGTTCCCCCAGCAGATCATCTACCACCTGGCCTAGAACTTCAGTGGCCAATCTAAAAATCTCTTAACTGACTGCGGACACGGGTTGGCCGATGTAAAATTATCTGGCCAAGAGGGGCATTTTTAACCCAACCCAAACGTGGTGCCAGTGCGGAGCTCCTTCACAGGACATACAACAACTTCTTAATAGCCCGTCTTGCACAACCACATTCACCATCCAAGATTTGAACGAGACACACGAAGTGACGGCGTCGTGTTACGCTGCGCGGTGTGTTAATGGGTTGTGGAGGTCTGGTAGGTAGCCGCTCCACGTAAAATACTGGTATTTAGCTGAATCCGGTTTGACTGAGAGCCAACCCCAATATAGTTAGGAAAATGCTTTAGAAACTATTGAATTTGGATGGGATTTATTGTATTCAAAATTATATGATTAAAATATGATCGAGAACTATAATAAAAAAAAAAAACGATTTATTACAATCTTACGGAGTTAGCAATTATCCGGTGACATATTTAATTTTGTGACGTATAAATGTATTCCCAGAAGCAGAAGGCAAGATGTTTGGTTGGAACAGTATGTGAGTATCTAACTCGCAAGCTAGAATCGTCAAAGACTTAGACGGTCATTAGAAATTCTCTTAGATAATGAAGACAAAATTAACAACCGTATGTTCCCTTACTACTACGAATATTAACTTAGGTTTACTTGAAACAGCAATATTTGCTTACCCCACATCTAGTATCTAGTGATCAGCTCTTAATGGGTTACATTATCTTATACAAAGTTAAATTGGCAGTATTAAAGTTCTTCATACATAGTTCTAACATACTTAATTCAGTTTAAGTCAATTATGAAAAGCTTCAAAGGATTTTATCTACGCAGAAGTTTTAGAACTTTGCGGAGTATAAGATACTGTTATTTATTTAATTACAATAATATGATTTACGGTAATTTTGTTAGACGATATAGACAAAGTTCAAGGTACTGTAGATATAAAACATTGAGTTTTAGAAAATGGTTGGTTTTAGGTGCAGATACGGCTCAGTCGGCTCGTCGTATTTTTTTGGAAAAAATACATGTTATATAAGACTATTTCCTTAATAATTTGATAAATTAAAATTTTAAATTTTATTCGTTTAACATAGTGTAATTAATTTGCAAAATTCTGTCTATCACGGACATAAAAACGACCATCGGACCGAAACCGCCGGGCGTACTTTAATAAAATGTGCTATCTATATTTTGATATACGGTTATTATTTTTAAAGTTCGAATGAGGAAAGTACAAAAAACTACTGAATTTAGTGTCGCGCGGTTGTGAACAGAGTGCTCGTTTTTTTTTCCTCAAGGTCGCTGACGTATGCCATCGTCTTAATACACCGCAGTCTCTTTGTGTTATGGGTGACCATCTATCTAGATTTCGAAACAATTTTTCATATTTATCCGGGTTACAGTAGTGACACATGACAAAACTGTACAAAAATTCGCAGCATTGTCAATATGCCAGAATTGTTATTACTAACAAGGCGTCCGACAGCAGAATCTCATATGGAGCTGTCAAAATGTAAACGTCACCTAAATGTCACACATTTCACAAAAAAAGGTTGTTATTAAATTGGGAGGCGCATAAAAGAAAACAAAAGGTATTTTTTATTAAATCGCACCCTTAGGCTTTTGCGCTTGCTGCAATTTTTGTCTCACAAACTACTTTTTCTGCAGCATCCCTATTTCGTGATAACATCACAAACAAATTATGGTTGTACTATTCACGTTTTCCCCTTAGGGATATATTCCTAACGATATATCCCATTGTATGCAGTAAAATCAACATAAAATCAGTCTCCTGAACCGTAAACTGTTCAAATAACAACATCAAATATGAGCAGTGTGATTAAACCAGGTAAAACCATTGAATAGAAATGTTCAGAAGTCTAGCTACACACAACGGGCGAAAACAAGCGCACGCACGTGTACGTACGGCGAGTTCAAACAAATGACAGTCACGAGTGCGCTTGCACTCGCTGTACATGAAGCGTGTCTATGTGTGCGTGCATTTTCTCTCAGTGCTATAGCTTTGGCCTTCTGTATCTATTCTATTTTATGATGCCTTGCGTATCTCAACTCGTGTAATTATAACTTGCAAACTACTAATGCGATCTATTTTAATAAATTATGGTTATTAACGGGGATTCTGGGGACGCTCTGTGTACGGTTAATTGGATAGTTAGCAAATGGAATATTTGACTAAAATTTAGCAGGTACGGCTATTTAAAATCTAGGCTATGTAAATGAAAGCATTAATTTTTCTTTCAGACGTTTTTGTTAAACCAAAGGTTTGATGATGTTTAGTATTTCAGTTTTATAAAAAATCCATGTTGTTACTGTTATATCTAAAAATCTAAATAAAATCAAAACTTTGGATTATCTACTAGATAAAAGATTAAATTTATCTAGTTCAATGTATTTTATTTATTTTTTTCAAAAAAATTGTTTTCTCTGTTTTCTTGAGCTATCTAGAAAAACAATCACGCAGATAAATCTCTTACTGCAAATTGCCAGCTCCAAAAATTCAACCCCAAAACCACGCTCAACCCCAACAAATCTCCAACCCCTACCACGCTCACCCCTTCCAGCCACATCCAGTAACTCTACCCTGTATAATTTTATCGCGGTAAGTATGGCGCTCAAATTACAAGACGAACGTTGCAAATTGAAATGAGTCGACGAGGAATGCTTGAGAATTTCCACTTTTATATTAAGCTGGCCTACTATCTCGTTAAGTGCATAGTGATTTTATTTATGAATCATATCTATGGGAATTATGTTTGAATTTTTAAGCTGTGGGTTTAATTGGCTGAAAATTTAGAGAAATTGAAAGGAGTGCGCTTCTCAAAACTTCTTCTTTTCATCGTGTGGGCAGTAAGGTCCAACGACCCCACACGTGTTAAAGTTTCTAAACGGCCTCAAGGGCCTCTGACATGGTTTATTTGACGACCGCCATTTGGCGGTTGGGACCACCGGTTTATACGTGCCTTCCAAGGCACGGAATCAACTTTTTATCAGACAATAAGGTGATTCAAGCCTGCAATGTCCTAGCCAAACCGGAAACAACTTTACAAAGTATACTTCCCGTGGGGAATCGAACCCACGACCACCGATTCACAAGGCAAATGCCTAAACCACTCGACCACGGTTCTTCTCAAAACGATTGCCATGTAACTTTGTGAAGAACCACTTTTGTAAGTGGTTATTTTTCCAGGGATTCTATAACGTCGATAAAGTGACTTTAGAGGGTATGCGGTACAGAGAGTAAAGTCCCGCACACCTCAATTGAAAAGGAGGATCCTCCGACCAGGCGGCTGTTGTGCCTGGCGGGCTACTGCCCGATAATTGATATTCGGGCAGATGAATGTTCAAATTCTGAATTTAAATTCGCTGCTAGTTGGATAGATGGCGTTGCGGTTCTTTTTGCTGCGATTTTGAATTGTTCCGTTGGTTTTTCTTGTGGCGGTATTGATGCCGCAACACGACCAAAAATGAGGGTTTTCTGAAATTATGTTTACCAGTAGTGCGTTTCTGTAAGTAGGTATCTCTTCGTACAAGCTAAGGTGAAGTAAACATGAAGTGAATCCATACAAATAACATGGAATGACAGCTCACTCCACCCAAGTTTATACGTTATGATGTTGACAGTACAGACCAGCTGATTAAACAGTGAGGCTTGAGAACCAGCCGCTGGCCAAAACGCTTAAATCTGCAATCAGAAATTATTTCGTTTCAATAGGAATCCGAAAAAAAAAATATCTTTACAGTTTATCTAAATACTAGCTTCTGCCAGCGGCTTCGCCCGCGTGATCCCTAAGAAACATCCTCCCAGGATAAAAAGTAGCTTATGTCCTTTCTCAGGCTCTAGACTATCCGTGTACCAAATTTCATTTAAATCAGTTCTGTAGTTTTGGCGTGAAAGCGAGACAGACAGACAGAGTTACTTTCACGTTTATAATATTAGTAAGGATATACAAAAATATAATACTTACATTGAAAATAAAATAAAAATTGCTCGAAAAACAAACGAGATATAATTTAAACAATTATATCTGTCTCTCTCGTGAAATCGTTGTTTACTATGGCAGCTGTATAGGCGTCATGGACTTTGACGTCAAAGTTCATATCGGACTTCTCTTTTTAACCGACTTCTTCAAAAAGGAGGAGGTTTTATGTTCGGCTGTATGTATTTTTCTTTTTTTTTTATTGTATGTTCACCGATTTCTCTGCCAATTGTGAACCGATTTAAAAAAATCTTTTTTTATTCGAAAGCCTATATTTTTGAAGTGGTCCCATTATCACCAAGTCAGGATCTGATGATGGGATCCCATGAAAATCGAAGGAAATCCTCAAATTTTATATGCACATACAATGTTTTTCATGAAATTTCTAGATATTTGTGCCTGATAATCATCATCTCATGTTACTGAGCTGATGGTGGCAGGTATAAGTCAGGATCTGATGATGGGATCCCATGAGAAATGTTTGTTCAGCGATATTTTCACCAATTTTTAACCGATTTGGATGATTCTTTTTTTAGTATTTTCTCAGACTGTTCCCATTTTAATTTGGTGAAGATCTGATGAAGAACTTCGGAGGTAGGCAACGGAACTCTTCAACCAATGATAGCAAATGGGTCGTGATTTCTGAAATCGCATATTGGTTGATTGTTAATACCAGTTCATTAAATAACATCACGCTAGCACGCTGTGTTTGTGGTTTCACTTTTTAGTGGTACGCAGGTTGAAAAACGCTAAAAGTGAAAAATATAAAACTTTTTTACAAAAAAAATAAAACCGACTTCCGATTTTTTTAATTGTGATGTTTGAAGCTTTATTACTTCATCGCTGAAGACGGTATTTAAAAAATAATTTCATAATTGATTACTAGAGCTAATAAAGTATTTAATTTTGCAAATATAAAATTGCATGCATATTCCCTTTTGGCATCAACGTTATATTTACTTTGTAAGTTACGATTTCAAGGAAATGCAATCCTGAAAGCTCTGGGTTTATAAAACCCCGATATACAAACGCAGAGCAACATTAATTTTATACAAACATTTTTTATTTAGTTTTAGTTCCACCTCTGTAACATATTCAAAGTATATTTATTTTTGCACTCAGTCTTTTTGCTGAAACTTTCCACTCGAATGGCTTCCATGGAAATCGTATTCAATTTACGTAAAAAAACACTCCGTATTTCCCGCCAAAAAATAACAGTTCCCCTTTCCAAAGTTCTGGAAAATGGATCAATTTGAGAAATAAATTGGTCTTGACATTGAGCTCCCAATATCGGATTATTAGTCATCGCTTCGTAAAAGAAATGTAATAAATAAATATAGTCTTTATTGATAACATTACTGGCAGGCCGGAGATAGGAAGAGCCTATAACCTAATAAGAATGAGTAGTGTTACTGAAAGAGCCGAAAGGAAATATTCGGAATCAAAGCGTTTTGGGCTGTTTCAGGGCGAACAAGATATAATATATCGTGACTTTTCTCGGAAGAAACATTTTGATTTTATACCGGAGTCGGAACTCAAGTACATACTTTTTATACCGGAGTCGGAACTCAAGTACATACTTTTTATTCTTTATTTATAACGGGTTTTTATCCACACGGATACATCAACCATTGTTCCCTAAACTTAATTTACACACAAAATTATTTAATTTACTTAATTTACACCACTATATCCTATGAACCAGGAAAGGGAATTATTGCCTAGACTTCTGTATTAACTCACAAATTATGCGTTTAGTCCGCTCTGATTTAGAGTATGCCAAAATATTTTAAATAAGTCCAACATCCCACATGTTAAGTTTAAACTCCCTAGTCAATGATTCCCTTTCATCTTTGTTCTTAACACATTCCATCTGCAAATGTTGCACATCTTCCCAACCAAACTTGTTTCACCAAACAACTATCTATTTGATTATCATCTTTATCCACTCTTTACTAAACACATCATCTTATTTCTTTCCAGCAAGCAGCGGTGACATACTTAGGGAGCGCATTACTAAGTTTTTTTCCAACTAAGTTGAGTCAGTTTCCAGTCTAACCGCCGCTGACTACCAGTATTTTACATGGACTGGAGTGCCTGTCTGACCTCCAGAACCCAGTATTGAGCGGACTTAATAAACTAAATCTTACACCAGTCTGTACCAACTATGTAACATGCTTTTCGAGGCACGTGGATAACATTACGTCTGTTTTTCAGAGAGTTTAGGCTGAGGTGTGTTAGGCAAGTGATATATACTTCGTTTTATTAGTGATGGGTTTGCTCTTGACTCTAGTCCAGGTCAGAGATGACAGAGACAAAGTCTACGATGGAGCGAGCTTACCCAGAAGGAGCCTGTTCACTCTCACTTTGAATAGATTAGGGTTGTAAGCGTTTGGAAACACAGACGCAGGCAGAGAGTTCCACTCCTTTGCTGTCCGCATTAAATAAGATTTTTTTCGTGTCATAATTGTATTAATTACTTTACATACTATTATACAGATTCAAGTTCTTAAAACGTAACAGACTAATATGTTGCTGGGGAGTTTGTTGGCCACTTCTTCTCTACAGCTAAAACACTAGGAAGTAGTGATGGGCGTTTTGAGTGTCTTTTGTAAAACTTGACGTTCAAAAAGTGCTGGCACTCAGCCGAATTTGAATAAACGACTTTTGATTTTGATTTTTGGTGTACCACCTACTAAGTGACAAATCTATTACTTTACAGGCTCTTCGTCTATGGAATGAATTGCCAGTCTCAGTAAGACGCGCTCAGTCGTAGGCTTGTAACACAATCACAAAAGAACATTACCTGTCGCTGTGATTATCGATAGTCGTCATTTATTTCTACTACTTGTATGCTTGTTATGTGTGTATTTAAGTATTTATTATATATATTTTTATGTGTGTAATAATAGAAACACACATACAATTTAACTTAATTTTTATTTTGTGATTGAATTAGTTTTTGTCACACCAATCACAGCTCCATCGCATGTCCTGGCGAATACAGTCCTTTCCAGGTTGTCTGGAAGAGATTGCGGAATGCGATAAGGCCGCCCATTGTATGTGTTTAGTTTTAAGTATAAATGAATAAATAGATTAGTGGTGCACCTCAGCCTTACCAGTGATATTTATGTCCCGTAAATTAGGTAAGAGCCTTTTTGACTTAACACACGTTGTTTATTTATGACAGTCAAATTCTAACAAAATTCCTTCAGCCGTTTACCAAGCCATGATTGGCAAATAATCATTAACATCTTTAGTAACATTCCTATTTTAAAATGAATAGGTTATATTATTATTGACACACCGAATTTCACAGCTTATGCTAATTTGCACCGAAACCATGTGCCGACCGTTTTGACGTAGCTTTCCCGGTTACCCACTTTCGGTTAACCGCTCCATTAGTCAAATGGTTAAGTGGGTTCGGTTTCCGGGACTACTAAATATTACAGGTATGATGTTTACATTTTCTCTGATGGGTTTTATGCAAAATCGAGGTTTTGTAAATTGATTGAAAATCTATTTACACACTGTCAGAAAGAAACTTACATAAGTATTTTTGTTTTGAAAATACCTACACAGTTCACATTGACAAAGGCAAAAATAGTAAAAAGTTCAGGCATATTACCAACATGAGACCTACCAATTGTTATGAAAAGTACTCTAGGGGAACCTAATCATTATCTGCCTAGCCTTTTCCCAACTATATTGGGGTCGGCTTCCAGTCAAACCGAATTTTAGCTGAATATAGTAGTGTCAGTATTTTACGCGGAGCGGCTGCCTACCAGACCTCTACAACCCATTAACTGGGTAACACGGTACTTTACTTTACTTTACCTAATGAATTTTAGTGACTTCACAGTAGTCTATCCAGCAACCTACTAATGTTAACGTGACACATGGCGAATTTTTTAATTAGAGTTCAATATACGACCGCAATCGGATTGGATACGAACGGATCGGATCGCATATCCAGCTAACTGTCACACATGTTTCTACTACGATGAGATTTTCATAAAAAGTTTACTGACTGAGTTACACATTTACAAAGGTTCGAACAAACACATCAGCCGCGTCAGACTCCAATCAGTCACTGATTGTATGTGAATGAGTCATGACGGACGTGACGTGACTGACGGGGTGGTGATCCTCCACATCGGACCACCACAACCAAGTTATGATTACCTTGGCATGACTTATCCCGTATTTACTGTCTACCGCAACAACAGCAGTCAAAAATCAAAAAGGACTGCGAAAATCAACAAACATGATAAGCTGTTGGTCAAGACCAACAGCTTATCATGTTTGTTGAAATCAAGATTTCAGAAGTGGAGAAGTCTTCGTAAGTAATGGATGGTCACAATTGTCACCCATCTACGACTCGACCTCGGCAAGCGTTGCTTACCGTCAAACATCGACACATGCCGCTTTTTACTTAGTCGCTGCGGCACAAAGCTGGAGTGTGTCGTGACCTAATTATGCCGCTAACATAACACAGTACGAGCTAAAAAGTGCGAGAGTGAGACCGTTGAACTGTGAGTCTGTGACCCCGCGATGTGTACAACGTCAACTTTAAATGTGACTAGGGGTGTGTTACCACTACCTGCCTGCAAATGATCTTGAAATTCTTTGGCCACATAGCCCGAAAAGATGGTCACAACCTCGAAATAGACGGCAGAAGGTCTAGAGGTCGCAGCCCTATTAGATGGTCCGATCAGATTCGTTCAACGCTCAAAACCAAGCTGCATGATGCGCTCCATGACACCAAGGATAGGCACTAGTGGAGAGATATTGTACAGCAGATATTGACCACTCATCGAGGCATTCACGACCCTCAGCAATGAGGAATACGAAGCGAGGAGGAAGAGGGGTGTGATGTGAGGGGTTATTTTTCGTAATAGCGGCAATAGAAATACACAATCTGTGAAAATGTCAACTGTCCTATTACGGTTCTTGAGATACAGCCCGCTGACAGGCGGATGGACGGACAGATATCGGAGGCTTAGTAATAGGGTTCCGTTGGTTACCGTTTGGGTACGGAACCCTAAAAATTGCCTTTTATTTGCACAACGTGTAATTCAAAGGATGAAATCAAACTGTTACGTGTACAAAGTCGCGAGTAAAAGCTAGTTTATTATAGACATTGTAACTAGCCCAAAAAACAAATATTTAATTAATAACATTATATACCAACGGGAACAAAACAACCAAGGTATTAATTAACACTGATAATTTAAACAATACCGAAGCTAAACAAACACGGTTATATTGTTACCAATCAAAGGTAACTGCTGGTTTAAATGGCATATTACACTGTATTATAATTTAACATTTAATTAATATTATAGTGCCAACATTAATTAATTATATTCCGGGAATAGGTAATTGGATACCTACCTTTAATTCGTAATTCCATGCCGGAGTCTGTGCTTCCTGATCGCTACAAGCTGGGCGTCTTTATGTCAAGAGTAAATAGGTTAAAAATAAGGAACGTGCGACGGAATTGCATAATTTAATTCTGTCAAGCCCGTTCCATCATCGGACCACAAGACGAATGGCGATGCGCCACCGGTACATGGTGGACATCCCACCCACACGCACAAAACGTTTTGGGAACACATTCATAATGCGTACAGCCAAGGAGTGGAATTCCCTGCCGGAGTCTGTGTTTCCTGATAGCTACAACCTAGGAGTCTATAAGTCAAGAGTGAATAGGTTAAGAATAGGGAATGTGCGACGGAATTGCATAATTTAATTCCGCTAAGCCCGTTCCATCATCGGACCACAAGACGAACGGCGATGCGCCACTGGTACATGGTGTACATCCCACCCACACGCACAAAACGTTTTGGGAACACATTCATATTGCGTACAGCTAAGGAGTGGAATTCCCTGCCGGAGTCTGTGTTTCCTGATAGCTACAACCTGGGAGTCTTCAAGTCAAGAGTGAATAGGTTAAGAATAGGGAATGTGCGACGGAATTGCATAATTTAATTCCGCCAAGCCCGTTCCGTCATCGGACCACAAGACGAACGGCGATGCGCCACCGGTACATGGTGGACATCCCACCCACACGCACAAAACGATTTGTACGCATTATGAATGTGTTCCTAAACCGGTGCTACCGGTGGCGCATCGCCGTTCGTCTTGCTTACCTTAAAGATTTAATTGTGATTAAAAGCGAGCCTATCAAAAATAATAAAAGACCCTACCAGAAATCAAATGTGCTAATGAACGAGTTTTTACTGCAGTCGAAGTATAGAAGTGTTAGTTTTTAGGGTTCCGTACCCAAAGGGTATCCAACGGAACCCTATTACTAAGCCTCCGCTGTCCGTCCGTCCCTCCGTCTGTCTGTCAGGTGGCTGTATCTTATCAACCGTTATAGGTAGACAGTTGAAATTTTCACAGATTGTGTAAATTTATTGCTGCTATAGCAACAAATAATAAAAATTAAGGTTTACGGTACGGAACCCTTTATGTGCGAGCCCGACTCATACTTTTCCACAGTTTGACATAATAATCGGTGGTTTCGGAGATAAGGGGTCAATAAATGAGTAGATCCATAGGTTTCTTTACTATTACAATAAAGAACAAAAAGGAAGCTATTCGTGAACTCCTTCGTATATTCTTTCGATACAGGGTTGCGAATTTATTCGAAACAGTCACCGCAGCCCTGAAACGCAAAGAGCATTAAGAAGAACACGGATGGGTTTTAGTCAGTAAGAGTCTGACACTTCCTTCCGCTCCACCCACAGCAAAAGGAGTCATTTGATGATTCACCACCCGAAATAAAAACGTATAAACTTTCTATGCTGTCTGTACCAAAGTATCGTTAGCATGTGAACTAACCTTTATGTGACATATCTCACATCGGTGTCGACATTACATGACAAGTCTCACATTTGTACGACATTCAGGCCACATTATGTGTCCAGATAACGCGTAATGTCACCCGCAGGTTCCATCAGTATTATTTTTTATTTACGTTTTATTCGTTATGAAAAAGATCTGCTTCTTGTTTTATTAATATTTGGATAATATGATTGTTCGTCAACATATTATCCAATAATTGATTGTAAGAATTTTATCCAACTTGTCACGCGGTTTCACCCGCGTAGTTCCCGTTTCCGTGGGAGTTCGGGAATAAAATATAGCCTATGTTACTTCCTGGTAATGTAACTATCTATTGCTGAAAGATTTTTTCAAATCGGTCCAGTAGTTTTTGCGTTTACTCATTACAAACATACACACACAAAGAAAAAAAAATCGGTTTAAGAACAACTTTATTTCTCATAAGAATTGCATACATAATTCACTTACTGAGAAACAATATCTAAAACTAAGATTATTAATTAGAGCGCACAGATGTACGTGTGTGTACGATGTATGTGTGTGCTTTTCCTCCTTATAATATTAGTGTAGAGATAGATATCACAGTAAATTATATGTTTTAGCGTAATTTTCATTATTTATTTTTAAATGTAAGTTACTGCCAAGTTCTGTCTCAAAATGCGATAAATGTAACCTTACAAAGTCGCGTTTTGCTGTTCGTCTGTTAGCAGATGTTTTTTCGCGTATTCAGCGTTGTACAGACCCCCGTAGTAAAAGTTACTCATAATGATGATAACAATGGTGTTGACCGTTTTAACCGATGACCTGGTGAAGGTCGCGGGTAGCCGATGGATGCGAGACGCACAGGACGGTCGTTGTGGCGACGCTTGGGGGAGGCCTATGCCCAGCAGTGGACAACTTTTGGCTTATATGATGATAATGACCCTTTTCAGGTCTACATTATTTTTATTACACCTTCTTTATCCTCTAAAGAGGAGTCTAGGTAACCAAAAAATAAGTGTGTAATACCTGTTATCTCTTATTTTTACGTGTGAGGGATTTCAAAAAGGCTGTCTAGATAAGAAAGGGTACCTAAGTGCCTATAGAAGTAGGTATAAAAGGGTTGCTTGAATTCCTGATGTGGGTTTCAAAGGTCTTAATAATAATGGTTTTATGTAGAAACTGATTTATTAATGTAGGTATTAGTGGGTAAATTAAAATTTTGTTTTTCTTATTTATTTAACGGTTTATAAGAGTCAGTTTTTATGTACCTAAATTCAAAGTCAAAATATTTATTTCAAATATATACCATTTACAGTCACTTTTGAATTGTCAAAGTCGGTCGGTCAAACAAAAAAACCGGCCAAGGGTGAGTCGGACTCGCACACGAAGGGTTCCGTACCATAAAACTAAATTTTTATTATTTGTTGTAATAGTGGCAATAGAAATAGATAATCTGTCAAAATTTCAACTGTCTACCTATTACGGTTCTTCAGATACAGACCGCTAACAGACAGACAGACGAACGGATGGACGAACGGATAGCGAAGGCTTAGTAAACGGGTAAGGAACCCTAAAAAAGATGAAGCTATTTGCACGTTCTAAAGCGTAGATCTCTATGGAGAAGAATGCTCAAGAAAATCCACGGACATTTTTTTAAAAATAAAATTATTTCAAAGTTTAGTTTACATCATGTTGAAGGCATTAAGTCCGTCTCTGTACATTAGTGTACAAGAAGTATTAAATAAATAAATAAATTATACATACACGTGAGAACGATGTTAAAGAAAAGCAGGATAAAAGCTTCCGGAAAAAAAGGAACAATTCAATGAAATAATTAAAATAACCAGCTGAGAAATGACCAGTCAGTCAACCGACGGCGCCCGTTCACGAACATGACGCATGCGTTAGCACCTTTCGACTCAACCATTTTGAAGGAAGCCAATTGATCCAAGGCATACACCACCATCAGCTAGACTTTTGAGTGAGCATGACACTTCCAACCGCCAGGGTACATTCAAGTCAAAAAAACTATGTACTTATATTTAAAGACATTATTGTAATAGGTAAGTGTTTTAGGAAAATTTGATTTGCCTGCACTGTCCGTTGCTATTATCATTATGTTAAAAATATTTACTATTTAAATAAAACAACTATTTACTTTGACTAAACTAAGACATACCTGATCCAATTATTTTCTTAGATGAGACCTGTGAACAAACAAGAAAGCTCTTTTAATTTACGTATTATAATCACTTATCTTATCACTTTATCATTATTAGTAAAAAACCGGCCAAGTGCAAGTCGGATTCGCCCACCGAGGGTTCCGTATTTTGAAGATGCATAGTACTTTAAATATATATTTTTTTTATGATTTAATTACAATTGTATAGTTTTCAGATTTCTTCCTATACTTCTTGTAGCATAAGGCGGTATTACTTGCCAAATTTTATAGTTCTATATCAACGGAAAATACGTTTTAAGTTTGGGTTCCCTTGAGAGTGTCGAAGCACACGTTTTTTGCGGCATAAACGGCCGTATGTTTTTGCCTACGTTAACTTTTCACAGCTTCAAGGGACTTTAGTTTACAGTTTTAATTTCAACTCGATACCTCCACGCATTCCTGGTAATCTACGGCTAGAGGCCCCCAACCAAAGTGGTATTCGACCAGAGATATTCAGAAGTTCGAAAGTTTTGAGATTGATAACGAGGCAATTCGATAGTGCTAGTCAATTCCACGCATTTTGGACTTTTTTTCAATCATGATCGCTGAAACTACTTGCAAACGAAATATATATGTATAGAAATGCAGGGGTGAAACGAAATAAAACTTTGAAGGGGATTTTCACATCATTTCAATCTTTTTTAGAGCATTTAGAGCCTCCAACTTTATTGAATTAATAGGTATTTAAATTGTCAAAATCCGTAAGGACCGATTGGGGCCAAATTGCTCCAACCGTCAGAATCCGTATGGGCCTATTGGGGCCAAGCCGACTCGCGCGGTGTTAACGTTACTTGTATGCGTCTTGCGGATTAAACTTAGCTTTCTTAGAAATCCATTTATTTATTAAAGTTTACTTTAAAGGACTTAATGTCGTAGGCATTTTCTACCAGTCGACCTTAGGGTGATGCAAAGACAGCATGGCAGGTGCAACATAAAGAAAAGACAAACAGAGAGAAGAAGAAAAATTCAATTTATAATAAATACATAGATACATACTTATAAACAAAATTAACAACGTTATTAAAAAAATACGAATCCAACGAATTTGTGCTATAATGATTCTTCCACTGTAATTCATGTGCAATTTTTTTCCATTCACCCCTCTGTTCCTATTCACCCCGTGTATGTGACATTTCCAGAGACCCTGGCCAGATATTACAGAAGGATCCCAACACTATGAGAAATCGTTATCATTTCCCGAAAGCAGCTTTTGCCGATGTTCCTTCCACGAAATTATCTTTAGACGATAAGGCGCCCGAAAATAATCAACGTAGGAGGCGTTTCGCAGGATTTTACCGATTTCCCCGGGTTTCGTAATTGCTATATTAATACTGTTCTTGGGAAGTAATGAATTAAATTCATTCATCAGGGTTTCTATATTAGTCTCAAACATACATAATGAATATTGTGTTGTTTATTTACCTTTTGAACATCAGACGGTCTGTTCTGTCAACATCCACCGTATTAACTTAGATGCAGTGAGCATGAAATAAATTGTCTATGTTTCCGAATGCTTACAAACCTCATCTCTTTAAAGTCAGAGTGAACAGGCTCCTTCTGGGTAAGCTCGCTCCATCGTAGACTTTGTCTCTGTCATCTCTAACCTATACTAGAGTCAAGAGCAAACCCAACTGAAAACCAGCGCTGTGGCTCTGTCTCGCACACAAGTCCCAGCTCCCATTATGCTGAGCGATGGCCGTTTTGCGCGAATATGACGCATATCTTCCCAAATTTTATAATTAAGTGTTATTTAATTTCTATTTTATTTTTTTTGGTATGCGTCATGCTTGGCGCAAATAAGCGCTTTTTCTTTCTTGTCTTCTTTCTTTAAACTCAAATATAAAAAAAAACTTATTTTTATGGATTGACAGTTCACTTCAGGTTCACTTCTTAGTGAATGGCGAGGTCTGCGATGGAGACAGCAAGAACAGAAGATGCTTGTTCAATCTTGCTTTGATAGCTGATGAGTTTACAGACGATAGCTAATACCATCCTAATATATAAAATTCTTCCTCTATTAATATATAAAATTCTCTTTCTGATTGAGTGAATGACTGACAGACAACGCGCAGCCGAAACTACTGGTGGTAGAAAGCTGAAATTCGGCATGTAGGTTCCTTGGGGAACGTAGGGGAGCAGTAAGAGAGGATGTTCCGAAATTCTAACGGGAACGGGAAAAACGGGATTTTCGCGTACAAAGTTGCGGGCAAAAGCTAGTTGGTAAATAAAACGCTTAAATACAGTCGCTGAGATATGTATTTAACTTTGGCACAGAAACAGTATAAATACACAAAAAACTGTAAATTCACTGTGAAAAATTCTGACCCTAGAAAACAAGCCCCCAGAATTATTGGTTTAACGTTGTAACTTTTTCAAAAACAAATCTGATATTTAAAAAAAAAAATCTTAAAAATTCAACCGAACTTTTAACATTTAAAAACGCCACTATTCTTAAAACCATAATTCGCACCTGAAACGATAATTTTCACAGCCGACATCAAAATCTCAACAATCATTAAAAGATCCTAATTAAGTACTTCCCGTGCCAAATTAAGTACGCAGTCTAATAAAAGTCGAGCATAATTACATCAATCAAAATATGCTTAAATAAAGACTCTTTAAGGCCGCAATCAAATTAGAGATTTTGCGATCGCTTAATCGTCGACGTAAATCGACCCGTATAATCGAATATTTGAAAAAAGCCTAACGACTTGTTGGAGGGACATTAGGAAGATCGGGATGAAAAAAGCCGGACATTTTTCTGCCTTTCAATGACTTGACCTGCTCATGTTTCATACAAATTGTAGATAAGGAGTAGGGTGACTTCGATAATATGTTTCATGAGACTGTCCCAAACGTTTTTCCTGGAAGGGACAAAGAATTAGAGGTTCAGCTAAAACTTTATTGACTGATAAAATTGAATGTACTAACACTAGTTTGTAAGTTGTTTATGTCCGTACTAACAAATTTGGATTGTACTGATCTGACAAATAGACGAATTATATAAAATTATAATTTAGTAAGATAAGAAATACCATTTTAGTTTGAAATTTCATCAAAAACAGAAAATAGCCGTCATCCATTTTGTCTCATGGTTTTAGAGATGAAATCATCGTCATGATTTATTTATTTATTCGTTATAAACTTTATTGTACACCGATAATAACATAAAAAGACAACTACAAACTAAAACACATACTCGTAAGTACAATGGGCGACGTTATCGCATTCCGCGATCTCTTCTAGGCAACCTGGAGTGGAGAGTATTGCCTGGACATATACACACAACAATAAATAAATGACAAACATATCACAGCGACAGGTAACGCTCCCATCACGAGTCTTTTGAACACCGGTAACGATTGAGCGCGTCTTATTGGGACCGGCAATGCATTCCACAAACGAGCAGCCTGGACTGTAAAGGATTTATCAAAGAAATTTGTGGAATGCATATATGATTGCAAATAGTATCATAAGAAACCCAAGAATTTTCTTCCGAGCACTAATGAGACTAAATAACACAATAACCACATTTCTTTGATGCAATACTACCAAACTAAACTCATTTTACCAACATAACCACAAAAAAATATTTTATTACGCGAACTAAAAACGTTTTCCACCAAATTCACATTATTGTACGAGAAACACTCGAGTATTTCCTTATCGTATTTTTTCCTTTTTTCGTTACCTTCGTAACTTAATGCTTTGGTCCACTAAACTCCTTATTTAATGTTTTGTAACGTGCCTTACTAACAACATTCGTGAAACCAACTCTGAAGTGTTTCTGCTTGAAAACGCCTGAAAAATTAAGAATAAAAAATGCAATTGAAGTAGAAATATATGTTTACTGCTACCAGCAACTTCATTCGCGTGTAGGTCGAAAGTTATCCCAAGGGATCACTTTTCTGGGACAAAAACTATCCCCTGTCTTATTCCGCACGACAAGGTCTACCCGTGTGCTAAGTTTCATCTAAATGCGTACAGCCGGTAAGATGTGATGAGGTAACAAAAAGACAGGCAGACTTCATCATCATAACCGCCGAAAGACGTCCACTGCTGGACATAGGCCTCCCCCAGAAGCGGGTGCCAACCGCCTCTGGTAGCAGGGTATGGTGTTGCGTTTTACAGAGGAAACGGCAGGCAGACTTACTTTCACTTTAATAATAGAAATATAATACTCGTATTACTATAATATTTGGATTTTTACTTTAAGTGGATTGCCAGTTTGATTTTGTTTGATTAGGTCATTTGAATGCAAATAGGTATTTGTGTTTGTAAGTAAAATAAAAAAGTTTTTAATCAAACAAATTACTGGAATGTTGATTGTAAACTTTTTCAATTTTATTTATTTTAGTATCTACTGTCACTTCTTTATTTCAGAACAAACAGAGTTGGACTTTAAAATTGAAAACGTAACCAGCTGAGATCAAAAAGGTAGGTATTTAATTTAAAAAGTAAAATATTAATAATCCTAAAACAAGTTATTTAGTAAAAAATATATTGCCAAACGCATCTTCGATAACTTGCAAATAAATCATAACTTTAATTTTAGAAAAATATAAAAAAAAATGCCGAGATCGCGTAAAATTACATATTTTATTCCTAACATGCTCGAAAGCAACCAATAAATTGAATTCCGTATTAGAAAACGTCAATTTAAAAATATGACCGAGGTCAGAGCAAGAAGTACGAGTATTAATGCAATAAAACAATTACGATACATTTTCTTTATGACCGTCGTAAATATTATCATAAATAATATTGTTTTGTTTGGACACTTAATGGCTTATTCGTACTGGACGAAGTTTGACTTATAACGACCGACCGTGGGTGGATAAAACGAGAAAAAGAGGAAATAAAATAGATTTTTGCAGCGGGAAATAATTTATAAATTTAACTTTGTACGTGGGAGGAATGTATTTAAACTTCATGGCAAAAATTAAGTCTATCCATTTATTTTAGCTTAGAAACACTCATTCTGAATTTCAGGTTGAATGGTAGATGTGCCCACACTGCCCACTGAAACTACTAGTTTATAACAATTTTTTGAAATTTGTCTCTAAATTCAGCAACATTCTCCCAAGCCAGTGATGTCAAGGATCTGTCCAGGGAGGTAATAACCAGACCTTTAGTTCAATTAACCCAAAAAATAAGGAGACCCATTTGCCCTTGGCAATCCCATCATTTCTCCCGTCACTCTATTTGCCAACAAAAAATCCATCTCAATCTCCTTTCGTTCAGACTCCATCCAAAAGTTGTCTTAAGAGATTGCCTTGTACGATAATACCGCCCATTGCACATTTGCCTTTAACTCCCGAACAAAAAGAGATGTGCTGTAAGATTAACGTGTGGATCTGTGTATACGTGCATCTGTCTGTGGCATCGTAGCTTCTAAACGGAATAATTGATTTTGGTTTATTTATTTTTTGTGAAATGTATGTCCATTAGCATAGGAAAAACATTTGCTTTACCTTTATTTAGGATATGAATTAATCAAATGATTATTTCCGGTCTGGGCGGAGCGGAAGGTGTGTCAGACTCTTACTGATTTAAAACCCATCTATCCCTCCAAATGCCCTGTGCGTTCTGCCTCCTGGATAAGAGGGGTGCTCCAAGTTTGACGTATGTATCTGCGTATATGTGCACCTCACCTACCTGAGCATCGTAGCTTTTAAACGGATGAATTGATTTAATTTTTTTGTAAAAATGTATGTCCATAAAAAAAAACATTTGTTGTGCATAGGAAAAACATTTTTTGTACACCTCATAATAATACACAAATAAATAAATAACCAAAACTGTCCCTTACACCACTGTCCACATGGTCACCCTACAAAACCAGAGTATTGACATCGAAACACAATGGCCAACGTGGCTCCAACTTCCAAGCCAACGTTTGATGACAACTTCTACCCTCAATACTTTATACCTACGTCAATCTATTGTACGCAATGTCATAATATTTGTGTACAATGTCTATTGATAAATGGACAAAAGAGAGGTCTTAAAAGGTCATGCGATGTTGACATTGTGACTCTGTGTTTCCGATTTTTGTGTGAGTTGCATAGGAAAATGTTGAGAGTTATAAAGAGTTGCTGGGAAGTTACCAAGGGCGGTAAGAGGGAAAGGCATTATCTATACTAGTAACAATAAAGGAGGAAAGATTTTTTGTTTGTTACTACCGAATAGGCTCCGAAACTACGGGACTGATTTTACACCAATAAAAATCTTATTTATCTTAATACTAGTAGATTCGCGCAACTTCGTCCGCGTCACAATTTTCATTACTGCTCCACTCCTATTAGTCTAAGCGTAATGATATAAAGCTGAAGAGTTTGTTTGTTTGCTTGCTTGAACGAGCTAATCTCAGGAACTACTGGTCCAATTTGAAAAATTCATTCAATTTTAGATAGTCCATTTATCGAGAAAGGCTATAGGCTATATATCATCACGCTAAGACCAATAGGAGCGGAGCAGTAATGAAAACTGTGACGCAGACGAAGATGCGCGAGTCAACTAGTGGTGAATATAGGTGTTAAGGTAGGTAACCAATAAGGGCAAACAAACTTTGATGATAATGATGGGTTTGACATTCGCAACCAAAATATCGTGAGTGATCAACCCAAATATTTTGAACTCTTTACAATTGCTGGTTAAGCGCTACAGAGAGACC
Source organism: Lacanobia oleracea (assembly GCA_950371165.1). Classification (NCBI taxonomy): domain Eukaryota; kingdom Metazoa; phylum Arthropoda; class Insecta; order Lepidoptera; family Noctuidae; genus Lacanobia; species Lacanobia oleracea. The sequence continues at coordinate 3,610,712 of OX493406.1, read as the reverse complement.
CAAAATGGCATCATACAGCCCAGAACAGCAAGAGATGGCAATCCTTGGAAGAGGCCTTTAGCTGAGGGTGGTTCCGGTGAAAGTGTTTAAACAGGAAATAAACTTGTGAACTTTTTTATTTATCCTATACAATAGCTGATACAATGTCATTAAGTCCGTTTATCTTAAGATTTGAGCTTGTAAAATAATAATGGGCAGATGATGCTTACAGTTTTTGAAAAACAATACCGTGACCACCAAAACATCTGACGATCGCGGTGACTTTTAAAAACATTTAAATATAGAAACAATAAATGAAGAAGATAACATGTTCGTTAGAGGAAATTACGCAATGGCAAAAGCTACCTAATAACTTTAACTATACGGTAGCTTTTAACTTAAAACCCAATAAACAATGCTTTTAAACAAAAACACGTGCCTGATATCAAACATAAAACGGTAGAGTTTTACAAGTTGATTATAATTATCTAGAACGAATCTCCCACTAAAATAAAACGAGCTCTTTTAATACAGAATTTTCCACAAAATGAACACTTAATTAATACGGCAACCTGTATAAAATTGCTCCATGGGAGATGCTATCACAGCGAATGCATTGATCCGGAAAATGAGGCTGTTTAACTACTAAATTATCCCGCGTGAAACAGGTTAGCTGGAAAATTATGGTATAGCCTAGCTTATAAGCTGTTTCATAATTACGTACATGATGCAGGTGATGATGATTTAATATGACAATGGAAGGCATTATGAATTAGTAAGAAAGGTAATGGGAGTCGTGTGAGGTGTGATCCAGTAACAGGGTTGTGGTGGCAACATACTGGTGTACAGCTGCATCAAATTAGACTGGAAGCCTACTCTAATCATTATCTGCCTAGCCTTTTCAGTCAAACCGGATTTAGCTGAATACCAGTATTTTACGTGAAGTGGCTGTCTACCAGACCTCCACAACCCATTAAATGGGTAACACGGTACTTCATGGCAAGACTGGAGACAGATTTACTGGCTTCTGACTATCCGTAACAACTGCCAAAGATGAAACTCAGTATGTTAAGATGATCACCCATCTACAGACCAACCTTGGCAAGCGTTGCTTAACCTTAAAGATCGACCTGTTATTGTCTAGCCATGAGCCCCTCAAAAGCTCTGGAAACCTACACCAACTTAACATATATAGGTAGTTGAGAAAATTAAAACAAGGTCGACAAGGTTTTAGATATAATTAATAGAAAAAAACATTCAGTCGAACTTTATGTCACACTAGTTGACACGCGCATCTTCCGTCTGCGTTACAATTTAATCATGATAAATGGGCCATCCAATACTAAAATAATATTTCATTTCGAACCAGTAGTTCCTAAAATTAGCACGTTCAACCAAACAGATTTGCATCATAATATTAGTATAGATTTTCCTTAGAAATTGCAACGTGATGATTGCACAATCTGTGAAATTCTCTTATTTTTACTATTGATAGGCACGCGTTTGACCACTATCTCACCAGATGGTAAGCGATGATGTCGTCGAAGATGGAGAACGCTTGCCTAGAAGTAACCTATTCACTCTTGACTTAAAGACTGCCAGGTTGTACCTATCAGGAAACACAGACTCAGGGAATTCCACTCCTTAGCTGTACGCATTATGAATGTGTTCCTAAAACGTTTTGTGCGTATGCGTGGGATGTCTACCATGTACCGGTAGCGCATCGCCGTTCGTCTTGAGGTCCGATGATGAAATCTCGTGTCCTACCGTGTTATTTTTAAATATTTTTTTAACTCTACCTTTATTGTCCCATTGGTAGGCAAAGGTCTCCCCCATGGGTCTTCAATCTTTCCGAAGTCGCTAGCTCAGGCCAATAATGTGATAATGTTTACAAAAATAAATTGAAATAAAACATTAAAACCCGGCAGGAAAAACGAATTGAAAATCACGAAACAAGTCCCGTATGAAATCATAGTCTGAAATTATTCCCAAGACACAGAATAAATTCAGTCAGTGTTGCGCAAAAGAATTGGGTACGGAAACCTCTCAAACAGAACGACTCTAATTCATTACCGGGTATTTAGATAAAATAATTGGCATACTTATTCACGAATATTATTACAATGGTTAGGAAAATAGACGCAGCTGTATCCATCATTGTAATACCAACATTTGTCTTGGCCGTACTAATGGTCGCTATAAAAAATATTCAGTCTGTTTTTGTGCTAGCATTATTGACTGCGTGAAGGCTTTCAAGAGGTTATTGAACTCCAGCTCCTGATTCAGAACTTTGGGTAACGATTCGATTCGATAGCAATTCATTGGTGAAGTGAAATATGGCGCGGTTTGGGCGATTTGTCGTCGAATTGAGAAAGGTTACGCCGACAAATATGAGTGACCTCATATAGTCAGCTGCTAGTAATCTTGCTGACCATATATCATTTTAATTATTTTACAACGGGATGAGCATAAATGCACTTTTTTTTAAGGCATGCAATACTATATAAGAAACTATGTGTCTTTCTAGCAACATTACTTACTTAATAAAAAACCAGCCAAGTGCTAGTCGGACTCGCACATCAAGGTATTCCGTACCATTAACCTTAATTTAAATTATTTGTTGTTACAGCGGCAATAGAAATACACAATCTGTGAAAATTTCAACTCTCTATCTATTACGGTTCTTGAGATACAGCCTGCTAACAGACAGACGGACGGACGGACGGATGGACAGCGGAGGCTTAGTAATAGGGTTCCGTTGGTTACCCTTCGGGTACGAAACCCTAAAAAAACTCGCGTCACCCTAAGGTGATACCTATTTAAATACTTATTTTTATATTAAATCGCCTTTTCAATCATAGTACCTATTGCTCCTACTACTTTTCGTATCCGCAACAACCAAAGGTGACTCTTAAAAAGGGGAAAGTATTTAGTCCTTCTCTGTACTTCTGTGAGCATATTTTTTTTTTTTACTATCCATAGGCACGCGTTTGACCACTATCTCACCTGATGGTAAGTGATGATGTGGTCGAGGATGGAGCACGCTTGCCTAGAAATAACCTATTCACTCTTGACTTAAAGACTCCCAGGTTGTAGATAAAGTATAAAGTATTAAATACACAACAGAACTACATAAAACATAACTCTGACTCTGTCATCTTCAAACGATTAACAGAAACACAACGCTGATTTTGATGATGATGCTATTTACACGTAGTCATAAGCATATTGTGGGTTAAGCTCGTCTTTGTACATAAGCTGTAATATTATTTTTTTATCTACATATGTTTTTGTATGCAGAGGAGCTCGTGGCTAAATAATAACAGCCGCACGGGTCAATCTTTAAGGTTAAGCAACGCTTGCCAAGGTTGGTCTGTGGATGGGTGACCATCTTAACATAACGAGTTTCCTCCGTGCCTCGGGAAGCACGTTAAGCCGTTGGTCCCGGCTGCCATTTGGTAGATCTTTGGCAGTCGTTACGGGTTGTCAGAAGCCAATAAATCTGACTCCAGTCTTGCCAAGAAGTACCGTGTTACCCAGTTAATGGGTTGTGGAGGTATTCGGCTGAATCTGGTTGACTGGAAGCCGACCCCAAAATACTTGGGAAAAGCCTAGGCATATGATGATATGTTTTTGTAGGCAATCAAGAATTTGTGGTAAAATTCCGCCAAGGAACATCTAACATTATCCAATTTTCAAAACATGACGAAAACTTTAATTTTCTTCTACAATAGGAGCCCATATTCCGTAAACATTTGACTCCTGAAATACAGCCCAAGAACTAGGTTAAAACATTTAGGCGGCACTATGAAAGTAATCTTCCGAAATATTCATACCTACATACATTACGGCAGTATATTCTAGTTTCTTATCTGCAGTTCTTTTTCCTTCCTAGTTGGCAACTATCCAATAGATATAAACGGTGGATGCATCAGCAGAAGAATATTTACCTTATAGAGAATAACTAGTAAGATTTTGTAAGTTAAAAAGTGGAAATTGTCTCTGAAGTTTGCTTAAAAGGTGGTGACAACTATTGCACTGTGTTCTGTTTTGTCTGTGGAGTGACCAGAGCCAAGTGGTAGGTTAATGTCCGGTCCTGACATAGTTGCAGATATAAAGTTATACCTAGTAGGTTTTAGTTAGTAATTACTTTTCTTTCAGTTTTGTGTTTTTGTGCGTCATTTCTGGCAGAATAAACGTATTTTCTTTCTTTTCTTTTCATCATGGGCTTAATCTGCCGTGCTAAGCCAAAAAGCCTAAAATATCAAATTCTGTTCTTTTTCAAACAATCAGGGTTTGGACAATCAGGGTCCCTCTTTTCTGTAGCCTTTCTCTACATCTCCGTTTTAAACGGAGGGCTCGCAGGTTTACCTATCGATTGGTATTTTAATATTTCGCAGTTTCATCGATTAGTATTTCACCTAACAGATTTTAGTGAAAATCTTGAAGCTAGTAGCGAAAGCGTTCCGAACCGAAACACAAGCAAATAGTGAAGCTTATCTTTTCTATAAAGATAGGCAGCAAAGCAAATATTTTACTTTGAACGACTACAAGCTGGCCTCTAAATCCTATTACTCCGCAATGCTTTGAGATTCGGTTTGACCGCATATTGGCCTTCATGTTTCTGAATACCTGGAACCCATTATAAAATTACTATGAGTGCTCAAAGAGGTGGAGGGAGTGGAACGCAAACCTGGTATTTCACCAATCATCAGAAGTCTGCATTTATACATATGATTCATGGACACAGATTTGTGGAAATGATGTATAAGTGCAATCATTTTTCAGTTATTATGTAACTCAACTTAGAACTGACGAATAAACTACGAGTACCAAAGTATTACGCATAATCATCTGCCTAGCCTTTTCCCAACTATATTGGGGTCGGCTTCCAGTCAAACCGGATTCAGCTGAATACCAGTGTTTTACGTGGAGCGGCTGCCTACCAGACCTCCACAACCCATTAACTGGGTAACACGGTACTTCTTGGCAAGACTGGAGTCAGATTTACTGGCTTCTGACAATCCGTAACGACTGCCAAAGATCTACAAATGACAGCCGAGACCAACGGCTTAACGTGCTTTCCGAGGCACGGAGGAAACTCGGTATATTAAGATGGTCACCCATCCACAAACCAACCTTGGCAAGCGTTGCTTAACCTTAAAGATCGACCCGTGCGGCTGTTATTATTTAGCCACGAGCTCCAAAGTATTACGCATAATAATAAATCTAATCTCAACTTTCCAAGGTTTCGTCAATACAAAAACGCAGTCAAAAAAAAAAAGAGTATGTCAATTCGAATATTTATGTTTTTTGTATGTACGAGTATGTTCAATTGTTTAGGCATGATTTAGTAATAAATATAAAAAAAAATGCAAAAATATTTTTTGTTCGAAAGGTCTTTTTAATTCCGAAATGTTTCCATTTGATTTTTTTTTTAAATGTGAGTGCCAATTCTATAAACTTTTAAGCAACGTTTGCATTCGCATCTCCTACGTAATCTGACAAAAAAAAACTTAATTCTCATACAGTTTTGGAATGTTTGAAATGTTGGGAGGGTACTAAAAAAGTGAAAAATAAAAAAAAAATATTAAAAAAAAAAACGCAACCATCTTCCAAATAAAAACCACGAAAAAATACGGAATACGTTTAAGGTGGATGCTCCAGGGTAGCCCGCGAAATTCAAATATTTTTATGTTTTTTGCAATTTGCCGGTCAGTGTGAAGCTGTATGTGGACCAAATGCGTTCCGCGACCGTAACGCGGATTTATCTAAAGAATTATAACCATTTTAATCATCAATATAGCCCTCTTTGGGGGGGGTCTGTATGTATGCTTTTACGGTTGCACAACGACACGCTTTGCTTTGCTTTGCTTGGTAGTATAGATGCAGGCCTACCTTGCTGTCTCCTTCAGAGGCGGGAAGGTGGCGTGGTCTTGAGGGGGAGCGCAACGGTCGTGTAGATCCTCAAGGCAAGTCCGGTGGATATACCTTCTCGAGGTTGCCACCCCGTTTTTGGTCTAGTTCCTTACGAAATAGACGTAACTGAAACCACCGGGCGACCCGCAGAGTGGAGGGCTTTCCACTCAGTCCCATCCCATATCCCACTAAACCCCTTTTCCTCTCTATAACCCCTCCCAACTCCCCTCCTAACTGTGACCCTTCTGTGACGAAGTGGTTGCGGGCTCGGCCGTCACGAAACTCAGCTGACGGCGGGTAGGAGAATTTTGTCACCTGCGCTAGGACCTGCGCAGTCGAGCGCCGTAAGCGGGGATGAAGGAGTCCTGGGGGGTTGAGCCGATCGGCACTGGCGGTAATGTGTCCGTGAGGCAACACGCCCCCTTTGGTCTGGATTTCAAGCAAAACGGTGGCCCTATCTTCTAGCCAAGGGTAGGGAAATGGCCAAAGTGTCCCGTCAGAGGGCCACAGGCGAGGTGCGTGGGGTCCGCTAAGGTCGTCCTTGGGCGGCCGAAGCGGTAGGTAAAGGCCATGCTGACGGTGTAAGTGAGGGTTGATTAGTTGCCAACCCGATCGAGCACCCGATGTCGCGCTGTAAACCAGCCTTGCGCACCTATATCTTCCTGGTAGTCCTAACGTTCGCACTCACAGTAGTGCGACGTTCCCAGGTGCGGGCTCCATGGTGGGTGGGAGCCAGGAAGATGAAGTTAAATAATTTTTAGTATGGACGTATTGAAGCCAACTGAAAATACCGCAGGAGTGGAGTCGGCGAAAGCTGGCAAAGCTCCTAAGCAAGGTACCTCTGGTGCCTTGCTCGCCCCTGGATGCCCTGCGGCTCACGCCGTGGGCGCCAGCGCGGGCGCTGGTCCGGCTGTGGCGAAAACCGCAGCTAAGACCAAAAAGTCCCACTCCAAGCAAAGGAGAACGGCGCTGCATGGGACCAGTACCGATCCTTTAAATACAAAGGCGAAAACGGAGACGGCTAACACCTCTGCCGGAAGTAGCCTTCCCAAACACCCTCCCGCTCCTCCTGTGGCTCCTCAAGCCGCTTCCCAAGTCGCGGCCGCCTCCGGTCACACGGAGGCGATCAGCAACACCGAGGATGTTTTTAACAGCGCCTGGCAGGTGCCTACTCGTAAGGGTAAAGGTAAAGGCAAGGGCAAGGGTAAAAAATCCATTCCACAAGCCCATTGCTCTTGTTCGGGCCCCTCGGGTCCTACAGCTCCTACAAGCCAGGGTAAGAGGAGGGAAAGACTGACGCGCAAGGAGCGGCGTCACGAACGCAGGCGGGGACGCAAAGCCCCCCAAAACAAGCAGGTTGCTGCCACCAGCTCGGTTAAACCGACCAAGCAAGGTAAGCTGAACTTCTCTGAGGGGAAGCGGTCGCAGGCTGAGGCCGGCACTAGCCGACCAACGCCTAGCACACTGCAATCTATATCCGCAGGAGGTCCGGCCGAGGAGGCAACCACAACGCAGCGATCCGATGGAAGTGACCAGGCTGCGGTCAAGCGGGCTCTCAACGAGACGATTTCGCCCCGTGGAGAGCACAAGCGGCCGCGGCTTGACCAATCCCAGAGGATCGCTAACAGAAGCTACGCCCAAGCTGCCAGTGCGTCCCTAAACGTCGCAATAACCTGCGACCGGAGGGGCATCATAAGCCAGGGAGTATCGGACCAGGTCTTGGCTGCTATCCACAAGCGGATCATCAGCGAGGCCTGCTCTGCTATGCAGGATACACCGGGACCAACCTTCAACGCGAAGCCGCTGTTCACCGGTGGAGTCCTCAAGCTGTGGTGCGGTAACGACTTCACCTTAGCCTGGCTGAAAAAAACAGTCTCCAGCCTGGCTCTCCCGGCTGGCACCTCGCTAGTCGTCAAGAGCCAGGCGGAGATCCAGAAGCGGGTGCGTTGCGGCATCGCCATCCCCGACGACCAGGGAGTCTACGAGGACTCGACCTTTATTGGACGAGCCCTCTGGTACCAGAATCGCTGGATCGACGTAAGGAGGTGGGTAGTGCTGCACGCCGAGAAGCAGAAGGCTTGCTGGTTCGTGGTGCTGGGTATCCCCGAGGACCAAGTTCCGACCCTGATGAGCGCCGAGCGCCGTCTCTCAATTGGTTTGGGAGCGGTGTACGTCAAGTTCCAGGGTCCGAACGGCAGGTTCGTCGACGTCCCTCGGGGTTGGGACCCGATCACGAAACAGCCGCTGGAAGACGCAGAGGACACCGATTCTCCGCCAAACAACCCGGAAGCAACTGCGGCCGAACCTGCTGTAGCAGCAGACTCAGCAGACCCTGCCGCCACCGTGGGTGCCGTCCCTTCATCGGGGGGGGAGCCGGACGACGTAATGTTGTCCCCGGCTTCAGACCCGGGAGGGGACGGTTTCGACGAGGGCGACCTGTTTGCCGGGCTGCGACTTGAGGGCGACGAGGAGGGTCTTGCCGGCGATGGCGTCCCTTTTGTCGGCCTGTAAAGTCGTGCAGGCTAACCTCCACCACAGCCAGACCGCGACGGCTCAACTCCGCAAGTGGCTGGAGGTTCAACACACGGCCATTGCCCTGATCCAAGAGCCGTGGATTAGGGGTGGCCACATACGAGGACTCTCCAATCTTGGTGGTAAGCTCCTTGTTACTGCGGACCATGATCACCCTAGATCGTGCATCTATGTCACAGGTAACCTTAAAACACAGCTATTAAACGACTTCTGTTGCAGAGATGTCTCTGCTGCTAGGCTGAACATACAGCGGGGAGCCACTAAGTTGGCTATCGTCTTCGCCTCGGTATATATGCCTGAGGCGGAGGAACCGCCCCCACACGACCTGGTCCGCCTCATCACGCACTGTGAAAACAGCAGGGATGAGATTGTCATTGGGACCGACGCAAACGCACACCATCCACTGTGGGGGATGGAGACGCAAAACGCAAGGGGTAAGACATTAGTTGATTATCTGTTCACTACTAACCTATCCCTACTAAACACGGGTTCGGAACCAACCTTCGTGACCAGACGCAGTCGTACTATCATAGACCTGACTCTGGCTACGGAGGGAGCAGCGGAACTAATCACTGGGTGGCAAGTCTCGAATGAGGCTTCCTGCTCAGACCACAGGTGGATCCGCTTCGACATCCAGGTCTGTATACCACCCAAACAACCTACGCGTAATCCTCGCAACACGGATATATCGGTGTACACACGCAACCTTACCTCAAGGCTTGTACCATCATGCGATTCGGAGTTGCTTGCGGACACGGCACAGATCGATGCGCAAGTAACACTACTCACCGAATCGCTGATAAACAGCTACCGAATCGCCTGCCCAGAAACGATTCCGCGCGACACACCGGGTAAACAACCTTGGTGGGGTGCAGACCTGGAGCGCAAACGCGGTAAGGTAAGAAAGGCTCTTAACAGAGCCATGAACACATGTAGTGATGAAGACTGGGACGCTTATTACGCGGCCAAATCGAGCTACAAGAGATGCATCAGATTCAGAAGAACTACAGGGTGGCGTAAATTCTGTGGTAACATTGAATCATGCCAACAAGCAAACAGGGTAAGGAAAATACTGGCGCAACAGAACAAACCTGAGATCGCCACACTCCGGAAACCCGATAACACGTTGACCACGACACCTGAAGAAGCGCAACGTCTCCTAGTAGAAACTCACTTCCCAGGCAGCGTATTCGCGCAGGTAAATGAATGGCTTGACGTTATCCAAACACCATCAGATGATGACTGGCTTTATGCAGAAAAGATGATTACGCTGGAAAAACTTCAGTGGGCCATCAAAAGCTTCCAACCTTTCAAGGCACCAGGTCCCGACGGCGTGTTTCCTGCCTTACTACAGTGGGGAGGTACCGCTGTTGCAACAAAACTGGTGCTCTTAATGCGAGCGTGCCTGGCCTTTAGATACGTTCCTAAAGGATGGAGGGAAGTGAAAGTCATATTCATTCCGAAGCCAGGTAAAAGTGACTACACAAACGCTAAATCCTATCGACCTATTAGTCTGACCTCGTTTTTACTAAAGACAATGGAAAGACTGTGTGAAAGGGAACTACGTGATGGCGTTTTAAAAACAATACCACTGCATGGTAACCAACACGCATACAGCTCGGGTAAGTCGACAGAGTCCGCTCTTCATCTGGTGGTGAACCAGATTGAGGAAGCGATTCACCAGAAAGGGTCCTGCCTGGGCACATTCATAGACATCGAAGGAGCCTTCGACAAGACAAACTTTTCCAGCATTAGTGCCGCTCTCTCCAAACACGGCGTGGAACAGGTACTAAATGACTGGATAACTAATATGTTAAGCAAACGAGTGGTTCGCCTTGAGGAAGAGCAGCAGTTGGCTCTGATAGCCAGAGGCTGCCCGCAGGGGGGTGTGCTCTCCCCTCTTCTGTGGAATCTGGTAATTGATGACCTGATCACCAAACTCAACGCACATCGTTACTACACAATAGGTTATGCTGACGACCTCGCAATCCTAGTGTCAGGGAAAGTGACTGGAACGATCTGCAACCTTACTCAACAAGCACTACGCATCGTGGAAAGATGGTGCGACGAATATGATCTGTCGGTAAACCCCACGAAAACTGAATTAGTCATGTTCACTCAAAAGCGAGCACTAGGCCACTACCGGCTACCTATGCTCTTCAATACAGAGCTCCAGCTGTCTAACGAGGTAAAGTATCTAGGCGTCATCCTAGACAGTAAGTTAAGCTGGAGTAATCACCTAGACTACAAACTAAACAGGGCCTGCATTACCTTCTGGCAATGCAGGAAAATGATAGGGAAGAAGTGGGGCCTATCTCCCAAAATAATACTATGGCTGTACAGCGCAGTAATTCGGCCCATGGTAACCTACGGGGCCGTGGTGTGGTGGCCACGCTCAAAGCTAGCTACAGCCGTAAACAAGTTACAACACATGCAAAGGCTGGCCTGCATGGCAACGACGGGCTGCATGAGGACTACTCCAACTGCGGCGCTGGAAGCCATGCTGGGGCTCCCTCCGCTACACTTGTTTATACAACAGGAAGCGACGATGGCAGCAGTACGCCTTAAAACATTAGGTCTCTGGAGTAAGAGAGACACACGACACACCGCTCTGCTCGAGGAGCTCAACAATGAACTCCCCATAACAAAGGCAATCAATGACCGGGTGCCCAAGCAATTTATCTTCGATAAAAAATACAAAATCCAATTGCATGAGGATCATCGGTGCGAGGGGCTCTGCCCCGCCGAGCTGCGGATCTTCACCGATGGATCAAAAACAGGTACAGGTACTGGTGCGGGAATCTTCTCAGAGGATCTCAATATCCACATAGCCACACCATTGGGGGTCCACAACATAGTGTTCCAGGCTGAATGCATGGGCATTTCTCTGGCGGCATCAGCCATCCTAACCAGGGAAGTTAAGGACCACTCAATACGCATACTCTCGGACAGCATGGCTGTCCTGCAAGCTCTGAACAGCCACACAGTGAACTCTGGGTTGATTCTCGAGTGTCACCAACGTCTAAACCAGGTTGGTAGACACAACAAAGTAACCATTCAATGGATCAAGGGACACAGTGAATCTCGAGGCAACGACGCTGCGGATGAACTCGCCCGAAGGGGGTCGAGTTTGTCAGCAATGGGACCTGAGCCCATCGTGCCGCTGCCTTTCGGGTACTTACGCAATCTGGTAAGGAAACGCACCGGAGATAAACATCACAAGCTATGGGCTGACCATAGTGAGTGTAGGCAGGCCAAGGAGGCACTTCCCTCTATAAATGGCCGTTTCACAAAACAAGCCCTAAGACTGACTAAACAACAGTTGCGTTCAGTCACAGCCGTAACAACTGGCCATGGGTCTTTTAATAAACACCTCTATGCTATAGGAGTCACTGACAGCCCGCTATGCAGTGCCTGCATGGAGGAGAATGAGACAGCAGCACACCTGCTTCTAAGCTGCCCGGTGGTTGCGGATTACAGGGCAAAGTACTTCGGAAACCCAGGTACCCTCTGCGAGATAGTTAGTAACACCAAGGCGTTGCTGGCCTTCCTTGGGGAGCTGGGGTGGATCGAATGACGCATTTGTCCCACCTACACGCAAAATACGCGCTTAGTCGTGGAGTTGCGGAAACCAGCCCGATTTACATACATACATACATACATAGCCCTCTAAGTTCATGTAGTCCGAAAGAATGATTATTTCTGAAATATTTATTCTTTTCGCATAAATTTCGCGGGCTACCCTGGAGCATTCACCTTAATGTTAGAAATTTGAATTTGTAGCGTGGTTTCTTCGTTTTTTGACACGGACTTCGTTTTTTAGGGTTCCGTACCCAAAGGGTAACCAACGGAACCCTATTACTAAGCCTCCGCTGTCCGTCCGTCCGTCCATCTGTCTGTCAGCGGGCTGTATCTCAAGAACCCTAATAGGTAGATAGCTGAAATTTTCACAGATTGTGTATTTCTAATGCCGCTATAACAGCAAATAATAAAAATCAAGGTTTATGGTACGGAACCCTTCGTGTGCGAGTTCGACTCGCACTTGGCCGGTATTTTAAACAAAACATTGGAATTTGTAAGACCACGACGTCCTCTCCTACAAAATAAATACCGGGTATAATAATGTATCATAACAGAGTACCATAAAGAAGAGACTATTCCCGCTAACAAATTCCCCAGTGGGCATAGTGTTTCCACAGTAAGTCATCTCTGCCCATAACTTAGCTCCGCCTACGCAGTAGCGCTGACCCTTACTGTCTTAACGATCCATGTCTCTATAATTTATATTTTCTACGTTTTAGTTTTGTTCAGCGAAATTGGGAATTATTATCTGGGTGGCCAGTGCTAAAATATTTGCATTAAGGTTGAAAAAAAGACCGGCCAAGTGCGGGTCGTACTCGCACACGAAGGGTTCAGTACCATAAACCTTAATTTTTATTATTTGTTGTTATAGCGGCATAAGAAATACACAATCTGTAAAACTTTAAACTGTGTACCTATTACGGTTCTTGAGATACAGCCCGCTGACAGTGGAAGCTTAGTAATAGGGTTCCAATGGTAACGTACTTGTTGGACATGAACGAGCATGGTGGTTGAGAGCATGTCATGCTCACTCAAATGTCTCGCTGATGGCGGCGCGTGGGTTAGATCATTCGGTTCCCTTCGAAATGGTTGAGCTGAAAGGTGCCGATACACGCATCATGTTCGTGAACGGGCCCAATCAGTTGAGACTGGTAACTGTGGACTCTTAACCGCCATTGGCTTATTTTAATCTTTATATTTTAAACCCTTGTAATAAGCTTTTTTTTCCTTTGCATTGTCCTCACATGCAGAAGCAACAAGTATTTAACTTAATTAATTATTTAAATAATTATGTAACTTAAAATGTTTGTAAAACAACATGATTTAAAAGAGTGTCCGTGGAGTTTCTTTCACGTTCTTCTCCATAGAGATCTACGCTTTGGAACGTGCAAATAGCTTCCATGTTTTTGACTGACCGACCTTGACGTTTCAAAAGTGCCTGTAAATAGTTTATTTGAAATAAAATTTTTTTTGAATCTTGAATCTTGAACCCTTTTGGGTACGGAACCCTAAAAATTACTACCATTATTTTGTAACTACTAAACTGACGTAAAAGACTGTTCGTGGATTTTCTTGTATCAATTCTCCATAGAGATCTATGCTTATGGCACACAACTAAATTTATGTATTTCATAGACCCGTTACTCCAAAACATGAGCCGCAAGTTGGAGTGCCTAAGTGCCATACACCTATACTTTGAGGGATTTAATGAATGCCACCGATGTTGCAATTAACGTGGCCACCTACTGGAGCAAGACGATATGGAGAGTGGTCCATCGATTCGAAAAAAGAATGGACCACCTAAATGCAAAAACGTTTTGTCCTCAAGAGACAGAAAAAATATCTTTTAATATTTTTTATTTTTTTATTAAATGCTTTATTACATTTTCGATTAAATTACAATATAGCGATGACATAATATGTAACAGCATTCAATAAAACAAGTCTTTTTTGCATCTGCACTGAAGCCGATATTGAGAAAATGATAAATAAGTACCTAAATTAGTAGTGTAAAACAATACAGATGTTTTATGTAGTTAATGTAATATAATAATTCTCTAACATACCACTATAATTCCAGCTCAACGTTACAACAAATAATATTGTCCTTTCAATACTCCATCAAATATTGTCCTCAGCCTCAATCTAATATTATATTTCTAAATAAACGTTACGATATTATTTTCTCGGTTCCGTTTATACAGACGACAATACTTAGGCCGGATTTCCAGTAGTTTTTCGAAGAAAAATCCATTAACAAGATAGATATTATACATCACAGTTATGTTTGGGAATAATGGCGAGTCTATTATTTTCATTGTCCGTTCCTTTTGTCTTCAAAATTGCAGTATGATAACTATTAATATGTAAATAATAGACGATATTGAATAGGACGAGAGGATCTCGTGGCTAAATAATAGCCGCACGGGTCGATTTTAAAGGTTAAGCAATTCTTGCCAAGGTTGGTCTGTAGATGGGTGATCATCTTAAAATACCGAGTTTCCTCCGTGCCTCGGAAAACACGTTAAGCCGTTGGTCCCGGCTGTCATTTATAGATATTTGGCAGTCGTTACGGATTGTCAGAAGCCATTAAATCTGACTCCAGTCTTGCCAAGAAATACCGTGTTACCCAGTTAATGGGTTGTGTAGGTCTGATAGGCAGCCGCTCCACGCAAAATACTGGTATTCAGCTGAATCCGGTTTGACTGGAAGCCGACCCCAATATAGTTGAGAAAAGGCTAGGCAGATGATGATGAATAGATTTGAATAAAAAAACTCTTAACCAACTAAAATATGGCGTCAATAAATTCCTCCGCATCGCTAGTCACTGCTAATGTGTCTAGAAGGCTGGCAGCCTTGCCAGGTTGTATGGCAATGCTTATCCCTTGCTGGAAGTAAAAGCAGTCCTTAAGTCACGTGAAGTGTCAACCTCAAAAACAATAATATCCTGTCCTGTGTGTTCTTCCAAACTTGGTAGCTGTAGTTTAGTTGGCTGTGGCTATGGTTGTGTGGTGTGTTAGCTGTGGTTTGTGGTTTAGTTTATCTGTGGTTTGGTTTGTGGTGTGCTGTGGTTCGGGGTGGTGTGGTGTGGTTTTATGGTTGTGACTGTGGTTTGTTGGTCCTGCATCTGATCTCTCCCTGGCCGTGTCGGAAAGCCGTCCTATTGAAAGAGTAAACCAACAGAGCAGTAATGCTAGCGAAGGAGGATGCCGAACGTGTGAGAGAGAGGGAAGCCTCACGACCCAGCCGCCGCAACAGAAGTAGACGCCTCAGGAGTCGGGAGTCGCAGGGCGATTTCCAGCCACCGTAGTCGCGGGCCTGCGGACGGCGAGCATTGGGTGGCTCGCCGTCCGATCAGAACCAGGCCCGGGTCGGCGGCGCGCTGTGTTCCACGCGCGCCTCAAGGAGTTGTCAGCATGGGAGATGGGGCCCGCTAGGGCCTGCCGGGGTGCGGAATCCGTTCGAAAGAGACGCCGCAGCCCTGGAACGCAAAGGGCATTAGAAGGAACACGGATGGGTTTTAGTCAGTAAGAGTCTGACACTCCCTTCCGCCTCGCCCAGAGCGGAAGGAGTCATTTGATGATTTCCCATCCTTAAAAAAAAAAACCAACAGAGAGTGTGTGTACCTGTTTTGGCGCAAATACTTGTGCACTATAATATGTCTTAGTTGCTTGGTTAAGGTTGACCACATAAAACTAAATTCTGTTGCGAAGCCTTTTTATTCTGAGACCCTAGACAAAGTTGACACTTTGTTCTACACCGAAAATAGTTAAACAACAATTAAACAAGTTTAAGTATACACAGTAGAACAAGTTTATGATACTGGAGCACCGGGCCATTGGGGTTTGGTTAATTTTTAGATTATTTATTGTATGGTACATATTCCATATTTTATTTTATTTTTTAATGAAACTTTAAACTCATTATTTTATTTGTTTTTTATATATTACTGGTGTGTTTCGTATGTGTATCCGTGGCATCACATCGGGCCCTATCATAAGACCAGCGCTGTGATATTTATTTTTTAAATATCGCAGCATTTATGCTGAGCCAGGGACCTTGTTGGCCTCGCACATATTAATTTTGTGTAAACATATTTTTTATGACGGTTTGTTTTACTTTATTTTATGTGTCGTATGCGATTCCCAAATAAACATTTTTCTTCTTCTTCTTCTTCAGTAGTTGCAGCAGTAGCGCAGTATTGACAGCGATATCTACCAGCCAATTTTTGGGTGGAGAACCTTACTATCTAGGTCTAATCTATACTAATGCTTTGAATTATATACTAGACTAGTTGACCCGTGCCACTTCGTCTGCGTCACAATTTTCATTACTGCTCTGCTCCTATTAGTATTAGCGTGATTATATATAGCTTATAGCCTTCCTCGATAAATGGGCTATCTAACACCGAAATATTTTTTTAAATCGGACCAGCAGTTCCTGAGATTAGCGTGTTCAAGTAAACAAACAAACAACAAACTTTATATATTAGTATAGAAGATAATAGAACCTGAGCATTAATGAAAAATCTGACGCAGACGAAGTTGCGCGGGTCAGCTAGTGTTTATAAATATACAAAAAATCCGGCTAAGTGTGAGTCGGACTCGCCCACCGAGGGCGCCGTACAAAGTAGCTAAAAATTACTTTATGTAAAGACTATATTTTTCATGATTTAATTACAAACGTATTGGTTCAGACTTTTCCCTGTACTTTGCAGTATAAGACGGTTTTACTTGCTAAATTTCAAAGGTCTAGGCCAACGAAAAAAAAAATACCTTATACATTTTGATACCCTTGAGAGTGTCGAAAAATTACAGTTTGTGCCATAAACGACCGTAGCTTTTTTTTATGTAAACTTAGAAGTTAGTTTTTTTTTTCACAGCTGCAAGTGACCATAGTCTTGAGTATATGGTTTTGGTTTCAACTAGATACCACAACACGTCCGCGATATAAACGGTATTGACAGACAGACAGACAGACAACAAAGTGATCTTATAAGGGTTACGTTTTTTCCTTTTGAACCCTAAAAACTCACACGGAATACAAACAACCACTGCGACTGAGCCAGTTACCCACCAAATCCATTTCCCCAGCAAATAGGACAACGACCCTATAAATAAAACGACAAGGCCTCCTAACGAAATATTTTAAAAACAACGAACCTTTTGATAAATGTGCGTGGAACATGAAAATTTTACTGAATAATATTTATTTCTATGAAGGATATTTTGTAATAAAAGTGTGTGTTATAAAACATTAGTAAATATTATATTCTATGACCCGTAACCCTGCGAAACAAGAGTGAACAGGTACCTTCTGGGTACGCTTGTTCTATAGAAGATCTCATCCATCGTGGACCATCAGGCAAGATCGAGGTTAAGAGCTGGGTCAACAATATATGTAAAATTCTTTCGTTACTACGAAATTATTACGATGTTATTGTTTTTATAATTAATTTGCATTTCCTTTTGTTGTTACAAACATTGTGTGTGTCAAATAAATTAGTTTTCTTTCTATCTTTCTTTTTTTCTTTACTGAATGAGTGAGAGATTGACAGTCAACGCACAGCCGAAACTACTGGTCGTACACCCCACATTCCGTAGCACTATGAGAAGATTTCCCCGAAATTACTACGGGAACGAGAAAAAAAAACCGTATATGCGCGTACGGAGCCGCTGGAAAAAGCTAGTCTATACTTATATCATAAAGGGGAATGTTTTTCACTAATAGAAAGCTAATTTTATAAGATCAACAGCCACACGGGTCGATCTTCAAGGTTAAGCAACGCTTGCCAAGGTTGGTCTGTGGATGGGTGACCATCTTAACATACCGAGTTTCCTGCGTGCTCGGAAAGCACGTTAGGCCGTTGGTCCCGGCTGTCATTTGTAGATCTTTAGCAGTCGTTACGGATAGTCAGAAGCTATTTAATCTGACTCCAATCTTGCTATGAAGTACCGTGTTATCCAGTTAATGGTTTGTGGAGGTCTGGTAGGCAGCGGAAAGAAATAGATCCTTAAGAAAATTGATTTTTTTTCCGTTTTCGGTATTATTGGTAATATCAATATTGGTTCGTCTTATGACTTACCGCATCCAAATTGGTTCACCCGATTATGAGCTACAGTGCCACAGACAGACACACTTAGCGGTCAAACTTGATCACAGCCCTGTTTTTTTTTTATTAGTGATGGTTTTGCTCTTGACTCTAGTCTAGGTCAGAGATGACAGAGTCAAAGTCTACGATGGAGCGAGCGTACCCAGAAGGAGCCTGTTCACTGTAACTTTGAAGACTTTAGGGTAGTAAGCGTTTGGAAACACAGACACAGACACCACCCCTGTTTTTAAACCGACTTCAAAAAAAGAAGAGGTTCTGGAGGTTTGTTCGACTGAATGTATTTTTTTTTTTTGCGTCGGAATTTATAAAGTCAACAGCACCACATCATATCTCTGTTTTTCCTACAAGTTCGTTCAATATTAAGTCCGGTCAGAATTGGTCAGTAGTTTTTCCGTAAAATAGAAACAATCATCCACACTAAGAATAAAAAAACTAACAAAGGAAATAATGTGTTACCCACATAACATTACATAAAACCTTAAAATAATTCAAAACAAACACGAAATTAAAAGCAAAACTATGCCATTACTCGGTCAAAGTATTACAGAACATTCTCGAAACAGAATAATGTGAAATGCATTTAGTTGGCTTTGTTTGTGTAAGAGGAAATGCTCAAAATTCCACATGTTGGGAGGATGAGAAACATACGTAACGTTAAAATGGGTATTATTTCCATTATATGCCCGTAGTGTCCCACTACAGGGCAAAGGCAAAAGGCACAGACATACAGTCACCCGAGTGATCCTATAAAAATTCCGTTTCTTACGGATGTTCGGTACCCTTTCCCGCTCTGGGTGAAGCAGAAGGGAGTGTCAGACTCTTACTGACTAAAACCCATCCGTGTTCCTTTTAATGCCCTTTGCGTTCCAGGGCTGCGGTGACTCTTTCGAACGAATTCCGAAATCCTGGCAGGCACTGGCCCTAGCGGGCCCCGTCTTCTAAGCTTACAGCTCTTTGAAGCGCGCGTGGAACACAGCGCGCTTCGCCCGGGCCTGGTTCTGATCTACAAATGACAGCCGGGACCAACGGCTTAACGTGCTTTCCAAGGCACGGAGAAAACTCGGTATGTTAAGATGGTCACCCATCCACAGACCAACCTTGGCAAGCGCTGCTTAACTTTTAGATCGACCCGTGCGGCTGTTATTATCTAGCCACGGGCTCCTCATTTTATTTTATATGGAACGGAAAAAAATCGGATATGGGAAAAAAACGGGATATGCACGTACGAAGTCGCGGGAAAAACTAGCTTCTACAATTGAAGATGTGCAACATTTGCTCATGGAATGTGTTAAGAATAAAGATGAAAGGGAATCATTGGCTAAGGAGTTTAAACTAAACATGTTGGACTTATTCAAAATATTTTGGCATACCCTAAATCAGAGAGGACTAAACGCATAATTTGTGGGTTAATGCAGAAGTCTAGGCAATCATTCCCTTTCCTGGTTCATAGGGTATAGTGGTGTAAATTAAATAATTTTGTGTGTAAATTAAGTATAGGGTACAATGGGGTTTACGTATCCGTGTGGATAAAAACCCCTTATAAATAAAGAATAAAAAGAAAATAAAAAAACTAGCTTCTTAATTAATATAAAATGTATCCACAACTGACTGTTTGAGTGACTAACTGACAACGCACAGCAGAAACTACTGGTCGTAAAAAGCTAAAATTAAACTTGTAGGTGCCTTGGGGTGCGTAAGGAAGCACTGAGAGGATTTCCCGAAATTCCTGCGGGAACGGGACATGTGCGAACAAAGTCCCTGGAAAAAGCTAATAAAAATCTCTAATATTTTGTAAAACAAAACATACCTGGATTACTATTGATTGGACTTTTATATTGATTCCACTATTAATCCTTTCGTGACTAGACATCATGTTAAAGCCTACTACTATATTTTATAGCTGACATTCTAGAACAAAACTCAGACATTAATCTCGATTTAAACCTAGCCTTCAGTGGAGATACTAACGTATAACACATTATATTTAGGCTCCATTGAGACAATAAGATTTATAGCCGAAAACGAGATAATTTGCGTTATTAATGTTAGTCAATAGAAACAATACATTTGTTCAAGAAATACCCGATAACGACTACAATATAGTTACATTATCAATGGCTTTGAAGCTTTACTCAACTATTGATCTAATTGTTCAGTTATTGTACTACTAGCCTATTCCCGCGGGCTCGCTCCCGGGGCCATTCTCACGAAAACCTTGCATTTTTGATGATTAAAAGTAGCCAGTAGTACAATAGATAGATTATGTAGAAGTACAGCTTTCTATAAGTGAAAGAAATGCTATGATTTTTTTTTTACTTTTTACAAAAAAAATATAGTTTATAATCTGTACAGTATACATTCAGTCAAAAAAGTATAGGGAATGGATGATTTGTTTATGGTTCCAAATTCAAATTTTTGTTTTTTTGTAGTTGTTAGATTGGCACAACTGTTTTCCATTTTGGCGCGGAGTTTGAGTTGCATCTGTTATTTATATTAAATACAGTGCTGGTTTTAGTAATATCATATACCTATAGTGTGTATTGCGAATTTCATAATGGACAAAAATATCGAACAAAGAGTTTGTCTTAAATTTTGCATCGCCAATGGAATTTCGTGTTCGGAGTCACTCAAAATGTTACAGAAGGCTTACGGTGAATCGACTTTATCAAAAACTCGTGCTTATGAGTGGTTTAAAGCGTTCAAAAGCGGTCGAGATGTGATGGAAGATTTGCCTCGCTCTGGTAGGCCGTCAACGTCTGCAACTGAAGTTAACATCGCAAAAGTGAAGGAAATAGTGACTGAAAATCCCCATTCAACTCTGAGAGAGATAGCCGCCGAACTTTCTGTATCTCACGAGTCGATCCGTACCATTTTAACTAATCATTTGGGTATGAAACATGTTGCTGCTCGGCTAGTCCCAAAAGATCTGAATTTTCTCCAAAAACTCAATCGCATGAAAGTCGCTGAGGACATGCTAGAACGAGTCAGTTCGGACCCAATATTCATGAAACGCATTGTTACTGGTGACGAGACGTGGGTTTACGAGTTTGACATGCAAACTAGTCAACAAGCTTCGGAGTGGCGCTTTCCAACTGAACCGAAACCGAAAAAACCACGCCAAAGTCGATCAAAAGTCAAAGTCATGTTGACTGTTTTCTTTGACTATCGCGATGTTGTGCACTCTGAATTCTTACCGGAAGGTCTAACGGTAAATAAAGAATATTATTTGAGCGTTATGCGGCGTTTAAGAGAGCAAATTCGACGAAAAAGGCCAGATTTGTGGAAAGAAAATTCTTGGATATTGCACCACGACAATGCGCCTTCGCACAAGGCTATCATTGTGAACGAATTTTTAACCAAACACTCAACGAATACCATCCAGCAACCACCATATTCACCAGATATGGCTCCTGCTGACTTTTTTCTTTTTCCTAAACTCAAATTACCACTTCGTGGCACCCGTTTTCAATCGATAGAAGACATAAAGGAGAATTCGCGGCGAGAACTGAACTCAATTCCGGAAGCAGCGTTTAAAAAATGTTTTGATGAATGGATTATTCGTTGGCGCAAGTGTATCGTTTCTAAAGGAGCATACTTTGAAGGTGATAAAATAAATTTGGATGAATAACAGACATTTTGTGTATTATTGATCTTTTCCCGGTACTTTCTTGACAGAGTAGTGCACTTAAAATAGAAAATAAAACTCCTAACTACAATATGGCGTCAAAAAATAAATTTGTCTGCATCGTTGTCGACTGGAAGTGAGCCTAGAAGACAAGCATTGCCACGTTGTATGGCAATGCTTATCCTCTGTCCGAGGTAAAAGCCAGCCATTGTATCACGCAAAGTATGAACTAAACGTTTGGCTAGTTCTTTAAATATAACGTGAGCACTTGGACCCCACTTTCTAAGTTTACATCTGTACAGCCTTTTCCAAGTTTGTTGGGATCGACTACCAGTCTAAACACATACAGCTAAATACCAGTAAATAGGGTATTTTATTAAACAAATCTAAGTAGTCCGTGAGATAGATTTCCTAAAAAATTGGACACGAATTTTTTCGTTGTTCATGTAAACAAAAGATGAATACGATTTCAATTTAAAAAATTAAATAGTGCATTGAAAACCCGCGTGACGTCACTACGATAGTACAATTTTTACCCGCGACATGACGTCAAGCGTGTCTATTATTAATATTTTTTGACTAATTATATTTTTTCACTAAAATACCCTATTATACAAAATTACTGCTTGTCTGAATGGGGTATTTTACTAAAAAAATCAAATTAGTGTATCAAATTTACCGAGCGTTACCCAGTGTAAAAATGTACCAAATTTACCAAGCCTGATGACGTCACGCGTGTCTTCAACTCGCTGTATCCTCTTTATTTTTGGTTTAATAAATGTCCAATATTTTTTGAAAATCTATCAGACGGACTAAT
This sequence comes from Lacanobia oleracea, assembly GCA_950371165.1. Taxonomy (NCBI): domain Eukaryota; kingdom Metazoa; phylum Arthropoda; class Insecta; order Lepidoptera; family Noctuidae; genus Lacanobia; species Lacanobia oleracea. The sequence goes on along the minus strand of OX493406.1, from coordinate 3,588,146 downwards.
TAGATTTTTTTAGTAAAATATCCTATTCTACAAACCAGTAATTGGGTAATAAGGTACACCTTGGAAAAGATTTTTTGCCTTCTGACTATTCTAACGACTGTAAAAAAAACCACATATGACAGCCTGGACCATCAGCTTCCGAGGCACGGAAGACTTTCGGTATGCAATAAATGGTCAGACGGTCACCCATCTAAGGACCAACCGCCAAGCGTTACTTAACCTCGAAAAGCAAAGCGAACAGAGTGGTTGTTATTATTTAGCTGCTTCTCCCAGTTTTTTGTACCTTTAACAAACATACAAAAAACGAAATTCAATTTTGATTTATTATTTAGTCTAAATTTTTCCATTACCTGACAGCGTTGAGGATGATCGTTTTTGTGCTCCCTATACTTTTTATTTTTGCTGTTTATTCAGTTAATTTTGTTTTTAAATTTTATTACTACATAGTATAAAACAAAGTCGCTTACGCTGTCCGTCTGCCCCTATATATGCTTTAGGTCTTTAAAACTACGCAACGGATTTTGATGCGGATTTTTATAATAGATACGAGTGATTTCGAGGTAGGTTTTAGTATATAATTTTGCACCTGTGCAAAGCCGGGGCGGATCGCTAGTTATTTATAAAATTGTGTGAATGTTTATATATAAATAAAAACAAATTATATGCCAAAATGAACAGTCAGGCCTTGAGAATCTCGTGGCTAAATAATAAAAGCCGCACGGGTCGATCTTCAAGGTTAAGCAACGCTTGCCAAGGTTGGTCTGTGGATGGGTGACCATCTTAACATACCGAATTTCCTCCATGCCTCGGAAAGCACGTTAAGCCGTTGGTCCCGGCTATCAATTGAAGATCTTTGACAGTCGTTAAGGATTGTCAGAACAGAAGCCAGTAAATCTGACTCCAGTCTTGCCAAGAAGTACCGTGTTACCCTGTTAATGGGTTGTGGAGGTCTGGTAGGCAGCCGCTCCGCGTAAAACTCTGGTATTCAGCTGAATCCGGTTTGACTGGAAGCCGACCCCAATATAGTTGGGAAAAGGCTAGGCAAATGGTTAACAGACAAGCCTTGTCAGTAAACTAAGTTACCTCAAATGATTTCTCCACCCCGAAAAACCCATTTTCACACAACACAAACAAACATTATTTAAAAACAATATCCCTACTTAGCTCCCAATAAACCCAACAAAATATCTTCACCAAAAACTTCAGCACTAACTTATAGGAAATCGATACTACTAAAAGCCCTCGAACTTCAAAAAGGTCGAACCTAACGACGTGTCCTAACTATACAAGCTATTATCCCGGCGCGGCGCCTTCCTTAACGAAAGTTTAATCTGGCGCTAGCTGTATCATGTTAGGTTAAACTCAGTTTGTAATAGGTTTGACACTTGCCTGCTGAGGTGGGCATTTTGATTTTACGGGCTTTGAATTTGGTGAAATTGAGCACCTTGACTGGGAGAATTTATAAGCAGAGATGTGGTAGAAATGTTTGGGAAAGTACAGTCTGTGACCAACATTATCTGACCCACTTGACTATTATTCGCTAATAGTCAAGTGGGTTAGATAGTGTTGGTCACAGACCCTACTTATCCGAAATGAACTATCACTATACTGATTTCTTTTGTTTAAAGAGATTTCGAGAGTGTAGAGAGATAATTATATAATTTAATTGGTGACTGTGTAAATCCAAGTCGTATAATTCTATACATAAGATTTATTGTTCTAACTATCTAAAAATTATATTATACTACTTCGAATTTTTGAATGAAGGTTTATTTATTGCACACTGTTGGTGAACCTTTTAAAATACATAAATGAATAAATAAATACTACTACCCGTGCTTGTCTGGTAGACAATGCCTAATTCATAAGTCTGCCCTTGTAGGTATTACAATTAAAAGTAATACAATAAATGGGTTAATCTTTTCTGTTTTGGTATGGAACCCTTTTTTCTAATGATAGGAAATCATCAAATGACTCCTCCCGCTCTGGGTGAAGCAGGACGGAGTATCAGACTCTTACTGATAAAACCCATCTGTGTTCCTCCTAGTGCCCTTTGCATTCCAGGGCTACGGTAGGGGAGACCGGGGATGGTTGACTATAGGGGCAGGTAGACTAAGCAATAATAACTCGCCACTATCGCGTGTTTTTCATCAACCAATCACGAGCGACGATGCCTCTCCAGGCCCCACTAACTTGTGCAAAGTGAGCCACTCCAGTCGCACGGCGTTCGTGAGTGGGATCACATGTTGTGTTTTTGGTCCCGGTAAGTAATTTTTTTCGTTCGTACTTTTTTGTTATTGTGCCTATGGATCTGTTAGAAACATTATTGTTGTTGTGCAAAAAGTAAATATGATAGTTTTATTCTATATTACACAGTATTGCTTCCATGTTAGTGCTAGAGTTTGCACGTGATACGCCGGTAAAATTCAAAATGGCGTCAGGGGTTGGTTGACAAATTTTGTTCGGGGTAGGTAGACTATAAGGTAGGTTTATAATAATCAAAGATGATAATATTTTGTTAGGAGATATACTTAAAAACTTGACTGATTGATTGTTATATTTTCAATAAGTTAATTTAATAAAAATAAGTTTTCTGTTGTAATAGTTTATAATATTAAATACTCACAAATTTATGTATGTTGATAATATTTTCATAAAAGCAATTTGTTGATCTTTGATTAGCGATTTATTAAAATAATTAAAGTTATAATTAAGGTTGAAACACAAAGTACAAAAATTAATCTTACTTATTATTAAGTTTTATTCTATAGTTTAAAAAGAGACTGTTTACCTTTATTAAAGTTCTTTATTAACCGAGAATGAACCAAAAATTTAAGTTTGTTTATAATTAAATTAAAAGTTTCTATCATTTAATACATTTTAATGTTTTATTTTGTACTATAATCTTCTTTATTTACACTAATTACTGCCTAGGTCAACCTACCCCATGTTTATGGCCAACTTACCCCGAACATGGGGTAGGTTGACCAAGCGTCAGGGGTTTAGAAAATTGACTAAATAAGTATTATAATGATAAATATACAGGTTATAGATTACTATTTTAGGTGCCTGAATATTTCTTCTATCTGTATCAACTGTTGCTTTTGTTATATTAAGTTGAACATCAGAGTTAGACGAGCTTGAGTCAAAAGTTAGTCAACCATCCCCGGTCTCCCCTACCTCTTTCGAACAAATTCCGCTACCCCAGCAGTTGGTATGGAACCCTACGTTTGCGAGTCCACCTCACACTTGACCCGATTTCTTAAGTGTTACGAGTAAACATAAATAGTTGTTCTCTTAATTAACTGAGTTTGGTTTTTGAGTTTTATTGTGCTTAAGTCTATTACCACGACTCTATTCAACTTTAAGGGCTACCCAAATCAAATTTGACTAAACAAAGGTCACAATTTACCCTGTAAAGACCCTAACTCTTGATGTGTGATAGTAAAGCTTTAGGAGATTTACCAAAAACTGAAAAAAAAAATCGTATAAAAAAGCTTCTTACATTACTGGAAAAGTTTAAGTAGAATATAGTTTTAAAAATACATGTCAAATACCCCATACGCGTGAGTACGACTCACACTTAGCCAGTTTTAAATTTAAACATACTCCACGTTAGGAAATTCCTTGCATTATCGATGCGTTCACGCTCACAATTTCACAGATCACTAACTCCACAACGCCATTTAAGATCTCATTTTATCAGCAAGGAAGCATAGACAACAGTTAACCCTGCAATATTCAGCAACAGAGCAAGTTACTCTACTATCACGGGCTGAACACTACTATATATTCAACAAACTGCAGCACTAATCTTAAATCTTCCCTGAAATTTAATACAACAGCGCCTGTTTGTTCCCGCTCTTCAAATATAAAGTTATGTGCAGACGGGGATAGTGTTTAAGCGAGAAGGGGTGAGTTAGTGTCAATTGACTGGAATGGTGATTGTGTCTTTGAATTTAAAGGCGTTTTCAAACGATGAAAGCGCTCAGGTAAGTAGTAAGCGTTAGTTACTGCCGGTTACTACTACTAAATATATATTCTAACGACCAGGATAGATGGGTGTCTAAAAAATACTTGCCATACAACGTAGCAATGCCGCCAGTCTTTTGGGCTCACTTCCCGTGGACAGCGATGCGGACAAACTTTTTGACGCCTTGTTTTAGATAGGATTTCTTTTTTTAAGTGTATTTATTTTGTTTTAATAAGGAACAGTTAGGTACATTGATATATAACACACCTATCAATGGTCAGGCACGGTCAACTGAGTAGAGTTGAGACAGTGTGTTCAAATATAAAGGTGTTCAACCAGGCGAGTAGCGGGGGTAAGTTAGTGTGTCAATTGACTGGAATGGTGATTGTGTAGTTTTATTTAAATATGTGTTAAAACGAAGCGTTAGAAACTGTCAATCAACTTGGATGGTGCATTCTGTTTGAATATTAAGATGTGTTCAAACGACTGTAATAGCTAAGCGAATTCTTATTTAAACTTATATTTAGACGGGCTTAACATCAGGTGAGATAGTAGCCAAACGGGCACGCGTTTGACCACTATCAATAGTAAAGCGAGTTTGAAGAGTCAGTTACTATCAACGACTGAAAATAGTATTGTCTCTTAAAATTTAAAAAAAAAATCTAACGTAGATAGTGGTCTTTTAAAAAACGAATAAGCAAGTATTGAGCCTAATTTACTGTAAATTTACAAGAATAGTGACTGTCTCTTGAAACATAAGCTGTATTCAATCGTGTTTAAGCAAGTAGCAAGCGTTAGTTACTGCCTCAGTAATTGTAATTTAAACTCATCTTGTCACGTTAATTGATAACTATTGTTAACTGTAGCGTTACCTCTCTCTAATTAAACATGAAACCTTCAGGGTATGTAACGATATATGTAAAGCTCAACTTTCAATCTAGGCGGATCAATTATTTTTTGCAGCACAATTTATTCGTACATCCGATCCATGATAGTGGCCATTAGTTTTGTACAATTTGGCAAAAAGCTCACTTTTTAGATGTAGGTACGACAGCTTATGTGACTTGTGTATTAGAGAGAATTTTTGACATCAGAAAAACGTTGTAATTTTTTTACGTGTTCCACATTTCATAAGACAATTTCGTTAACATCATCTGCCTAGCCATTTGCCAACAAGTTTTGGGAACACATTTACTGTGCGTAGAGCTAAGGAGTTGAATTTCTTGCCTGAGTCTGATCTGTCCTATTGTGACCGACCCAGTTCCATATGTCATCACTGGCAAAACGCACTGATCACAGTAAGGTTCATTTCAGCAATATTACCAGACAGATGCTGTCCGACGCCGATCTTCCAATGAACTTTTAGTGTCTATGATGGTTATGTCATTTTAGTGTCTATGTCATAGGACATAATGTCGAGAAACTGAGCTAACGGTTTAAAACATAGCAGAAACTACTAAATTCACCATATTCTATCCAAAATTATTTAAATAAAACAAAATGAACACATGTCATGGCCGACACTCCGCAACTTCCGACAGTCGAAACTAAAGTTCAGTTCAAACGGCGACAGTAATGTCGCGGCGGCGGATGTAACTTCAGCTTGTCAATTGAGGTGAACATGTTACGTTAAACTTGCATCGTTTAATGGATTAATAGTGGGTTTGGCATTGACTTCCGGTGTGGTAAAAGGGCTTGATTAAGGTAAAGGTACCTACTAAGCAATGAATATTAGTTGATATTTCTTAGACATAATGATAATTATGTATCATCATCATAACACCAGAAAGACATCCACTGCTGAACAACGGCCTCCCCAAATGTCGCCACAACAACCAGTCATGATAGGCTCGCATCCACCGGCTACCTGCAACCCTCACCAGGTTAACGGTACACCTTGTTCCCACAAGGTGGACCATTAACCTCGCGTCTTCCTGTACGTGGTCGCCACTCCAGATATTTTTGGCCCCATCGACCATCTGCGTCAATGTGCCCTGCCCACTGCCACTTCAGTTTGGCGATCCTTCGGGTATAGACTACCTATCAGAACGATGAAGAAAACATAGTGAGAAAATCGCCATGCCCTAGAAATAAGAACCAATAATTCAACGTCTGAATGCTGGACTACGACCGCCTCCACCTCATACAGAGAGTGTAGGGCTGTGATCTAACACTAGGAACTAGCTTTTTCCTGCAGCTTCGTTCGCGCATATACCTTTTCTTCTCGTTCCCGTAGGAATTTCGGAGTATCATCTTAGTGCTTCCCTACACTCCCCAAAGAAACTACATACCAATTCAGCTTTTTAAGACCAGTCGTTTCGGTTGTGCGTTGTCTGTCATTCACTCGAGTCAGTAACGAAGGAATATATCTACACTAGTTGACTCCCGCAACTTTGTATGCTCTGCTCCTTATGGTTTTAGCGTGATGATATATAGCCTATAGCCTTCCTCGATAAATGGGCTATCGAAGACTGAAATAATTTTTCGAATCGGACCAGTAGTTCCTGAGATTAGCGCGTTCAAGCAAACAAACAAACAAACAAACTCTTCAGCTTTAAATACTAGTATAAAATATATATTATAATATAGGATTATATAGGATCAGCCTGAAAATATCCCCATTACAAGTCAACCATTCATAGGCAGACTGCAGCCAAAGATGATCGGAGCCTTGAAGTCAGACGCCCTTCAAAATACGCTCATTACGTAGCAAAGAGACGTTAATCACAAATACTTGAAAACCCAAAAAACCTTGAAAAATCAGCACGATCATGCTTTTGAAAACTGCCTTCAGAATTGTCAACGCCAGGCTTCCCTTATCTTGTTACAAAAGATCTTACGTAGAATTTGGTAACGCAATCGAAAAATTAAATTAAATTATCCGCCCTGTAGTCAAGGCCTTGCCTTCGTCACAAAGAAAATCGAATAACCTATACAAAATAAGTACAGAAGATCCACTATTAACTAAAATGACCATCAACTATTCTACCGTCATAAGAAAAAACTGGTCAAGACTGAGTCCAACTCGCGCACCGAGGCGTCCGTACCATCATATAAAACGTGAAATGTTTTTAAATTTTCATCGACGAGGCCTATATTCGTCAGAAAAATTTAATTAATTTAATTTAATTTCAGACTAACATTGATCATTGATCTGGTGAATCCGGTTTGACTGGAAGCCGACCTCAATATAAATAGTTGGGAAAAGGCTAGGCAGATGATGATGTACATGACATACAACTAAAGGTATAACAAGATTCACGCTCAACGAGTGCAAGCGTACTCGCGAGTCGCGATTGTTATTTGTTTTGAAATGCCATCCATACTCGTCGTATGTATGCGTGCGCCTACTTTTGCATGTGATATGGATTCAACCTTCTGTTGTTTAACTGCTGTATGTCAAATAACAGGAAAAAAATATAATGTTGTTTCTTATTTTTGAATGTGTTAACGTGGAGGGTGACATGTCTCGAGCGTGGTTTTTTTATTATTCGCTGTTTGTATTGTGGGTGGCTTATGTTTTAATTCTAGAAGGATCATGGTTTAAGCTTACACGTGTTATGGATTATCTGGATTTTCGTTATAATTCGACGTATTACCAGCTTCTCGGTGACATATCAGGAAGTGTGGATTTCAATTCTACCAAGCCCTTTCCATCGAACTAAAAAACGTACGACAATGCGCCACCGGCACATGGACCTCTCACCCGTACGCCCAAAATATTTTGGATGAAATCGAATGACGTGAGTTTAAATAACAGTTGCTCCAAAACGTTTGCTCAGTAAATTATGAACGCTACAGTTCACCACCTCCATGCTTCAGAATCTCGAAAAACTATAATTTCGAATCATCGGCAGAGCAAAGGCCTTCTTGCTCCGCTCCTATATATCTTGAAACATCATTTCTCGACCGACCATCCAATCGATTTTTGCAGAATAGTTTAATGGTTTTTATTTGAGTAGGTACCTACAAATTAAGAAGTTTGTATTGTTTACAAACATTTTTAACCGACTTCCAAAAAAGGAGGAGGTTCTCAATTCGGTGGGTATTTTTTTATGTATGTACACTGACTACTCCGAGGTTTGTGATCCGATTTCTTGCCTTTTGGTCCCGTATAAATTTGATCAAGATTGGTTCAATAGTTTTTAAATGTTATAAGCATTTTTGCTTATTTCAATTTCAGCGTAGACGTTGTCCAAGTATCACTACTAAAAAGACAAAAATAAAACTTATTTCGGTCTTAAAGTGGTGCTAAAGTCGGTGTTAAAAAATCAAAGAAACAAAACCAAAAACACCGACTTCCGAATTTAGGTTATTTTATACTTTGTAGTGTTTTACTTGGAAGCCATTAAACTATTCTGTAAAAAGTTTTTTACAGAAGAGTTTAATGGTTTTTACTTGAGTAGGTACCTACAAATTAAGATGTTTGTATTTTTTACAAACTCTCCCGATGTCTTGGATTTTCCATACAAAGTTATCATCAGCAGACATAAGTAAGTATGGAGTTACAGTTTTTTTTTAGGAGTCCTTGAAGAAAGTCGTTCAAGCTGTTTGAAGCAGGTTTTAGGGTTCCGTACCCAAAGGGTATCCAACGGAACCCCCTATTACTAAGCTTCCGCTGTCCGTCCGTCTGTCTGTCAGCGGGCTGTATCTCACGAACCGTAATAGGTAGACAGTTGAAATTTTCACAGATTGTGTATATCTATTGCCGCTATAACAACAAATAATAAAAACCAAGGTTTATGGTACGGAAACCTTCGTGTGCGAGTCCGACTCGCACTTGGCCGGTTTTTAAAATACGAAAGCTCCTTTTCGTTACAAAATACATACCCTACATTAAATAAATAAAATAGTATAAAAATACTGACATTTCCGTGAATTGTGCCAGACGCTGGGCCTTAAGGTGGATGCTCCAGGGTAGCCCGCGAAATTCAAATATTTTTATGTTTTTTGCAATTTGCCGGTCAGTGTGAAGCATGAATATTTCAAAGAATGAATATTTCAGAAATAATCATTCTTTAGGACTACATGAACTTAGAGGGCTATATTAAAATGGTTATAATTCTTTAGATAAATACGCGTTACGGTCGCGGATCGTATTTGGTCCACATACAGCTTCACACTGACCGGCAAATTGCAAAAAACATAAAAATATTTGAATTTCGCGGGCTACCCTGGAGCATTCACCTTAATAAACAGCTCGTGTTCATTAGAAGCGGTGCCCATCGCGGCTCAGTGGTTCGTTAAGTGTTCCTACCTAAAAGAAAAGTAGCTGCTATGAGTTTATACTGCACACCATCAGTTTATACTTAGTCATCTGCCTAGCCTTTTCCCAACTGCATTGGGGTTGGCTTCCAGTCGAACCGGATTCAGCTGAATACCAGTGTTTTACGTGGAGCGACTGCCTACCAGACCTCCACAACCCATTAACTGGGTAACACGGTACATCTTGGCAAGACTGGAGTCAGATTTACTGGCTTCTGACAATCCGTAACGACTGCCAAAGATCTACAAATGACAGCCAGGACCAACGGCTTAACATGCTTTCCGAGGCACGGAGGAAACTCGTTATGTTAAGACGGTCACCCATCCACAGACCAACCTTGGCAAGCGTTGCTTAACCTTCAAGATCGACCCGTGCGGCTGTTATTATTTAGCCACGAGCTCCTCATCAATTTATACTTAGTATAAACCTTATAATAATTATTTTGTAGCACGAACAGTTATTCATTTAAGCTAGGTCAGGACAATATTGCTATTCCAGCTAAACCCTTTCCCTACTATGATGATGGTTGGCTTCTAGTATTAGATACAGCTGAATACCAGTACTTAGGGTTCCGTACTTCAAAAGGAAAAAACGGATCCCTTATAGGATCACTTTGTTTTCCGTCCGTCCGTCTGTCTGAAAATACCCTTTATCTCGGGAACGTGGAGGTATCGAGTTGACATTAAACCATATAGGTACTCAGGTCTACAGTCCCTCGAAGCTTTGAAAAAAACAAACTTCTAAGTTAACTTAACAAATTTTTTTGATAACTAAAAAAAAAAGATACGGCCGTTTATGCCGCAACAAAACGTATATTTCGACACTCTCAAGGGAATCAAAGTGTATAGGGTTTCCCGTTGACGTAGAACTATGAAATTTGGCAAGTAATACCGTCTTATACTACAAGTGAAGGTAAAAATCTGAAAACATTTTTAATTAAATAAAAAAAAATATTTAATTTAAAGTAATATGTACCTACAAATTTGTACGGAACCGTCGGTAGGCGAATCCGACTCGCACTTGGCCGGTTTTTATTTTACTTATTTACTTTTCTGACATCCGAAATAACTGGGCAACAGGATAATACCTCTTGGCAAGACTATTTTCATGCCTTGATTGTGATTATCTGTGACGACTGTCAAAGTCTTGAAGACAGCTGGCACCAAGAGCTAACGTGCTTTCCGAAGAACGAGGAGTCTTGTTGCTATGGAGTTCGCCGTGCCACTTCTTCTTCCCAGCTTCTTCTCCTTATCGTGTGGGCAGTAAGGTCTAGCGACCCCACATACCCTAGTGTCAAGGTTTCTGACATGGTTCATTTGACGACCTCCATTTGGCGGCCGGGACCACCGGCTTATACGTGCCATCCGAAGCACGGATTCATCTTTTTATCATACAATCAGGTAATTCAAGCCTGCAATGTCCTAGCCAAACTGGAATCAACTTTAAGAAGTATGCTTCCCGTAGGAATCGAACTCACGACCATCGAGTCACAAAGCAAACTCCTAAACCACTCGACCACGGAGCAAGTTAAAGTCTTCCTAGCTAAAACACTAGGAAGTGGTGACGGGTATCTTTAATGTAGAACTTTGACGTTCAGATAGTGCTGGCACTCTGACTCATTTGAATAAATGACTTTTGACAATAATGGAACGTCACCCATCCACCTACCGACCTTGGCAAGCGTCGCTTAACCCAAAAGTCGACACGTGCGACTTTTCATTTAGCCACGAACTCCACATCCTCTTGTAACTAACTTACAAAAACCGGCTAAGTGCGTATCAAACTCGCACACGAAGGGATCCGTACCATAAACTTTGATTTTTATTATTTATTGTTATAGCGGCAATATAAATACACAATCTGTGAAAATTTCAACTGTCTACCTATTACGATTCTTGAGAAACAGCCTGCTGACAGCAGACGGACGGACGGACGGACAGACGGACGGCTGAGGCTTAGTAATAGGGTTCCGTTGGATACCCTTTAGGTACGAAACCCTAAAAACTAAACACAACTAAAGGAAAATAAATAGTACCAAGTAACAAGGTATTAATAAGCCATTACTCTTAGATAATGTGATATTAATACCGACAGGGGTTCGTCGCCTGCATAATAAGTTTCAGCGTGCTTATTAAGAAGCGGAGACTTGGCTGGCGGCCTAGAGGTTGGTAATCTCTGCTGATCGGAGATAAAAATCGGTGTCAGGCCACTTTTTCTGCTGTTAAAAGGGGCTAATTGATTTTTATTATGTTGATGAACTGTACTTTTTCGGCTAATAACGAAATAACTGTGGTTGGGAAGTCGTTAATCTCTGCTGATCGGAGGTAAAAATCGGTGTCATACCACTAATTTGCAGTCAAAGGGGATAATTGATTCCGTTAAATGAAAAATTGTACTGAAATGAAGTTCGAACATTGTTTTAATTTCACGGTATTTCAGACGAACACGCTAATCTTTATTCTTGGAAATCAATTAACTAACAGATTTTAATGAAATACCTAGGTCTAAAACGTTGGTTAAAAAAAAATCGGCCAATTGCGAGTTGGACTCGAACACGAAGGGTTCCGTACCATACACCTTGATTTGTTGTTAGAGCGGCAATATAAATACACAATCTGTGAAAATTTCAACTGTCTAACTATTACGGTTCTTGAGATACAGCCCGCAGACAGATAGACGGACGGACGGACGGACGGGCGGACAGCAGAGGCTTAGTAATAGGGTTCCGTTGGATACCCTTTGGGTACGGAACCCTAAAAAGAGGTCTCCTTAATTGTAAACAGACGGCGCTTTCAATACAAATTGACGTTTAGATTGAGAACAGAATCGCACTAGGTCACTGTAGCCTTCTTAATAGGAAAAGTACCTGCAATTTAAAACCACAAGAATAACCACAATACGAAGTCTAGATAACTTTTTGTTACTATTGATAGACACGTTTGACCACTATCTCACCTGATGGTAAGCGATGATGTGGTCGAAGATGGAGAAGGCTTGCCTAGAAGTAACCTATTCACTTTTGACTTAAAGGCAGGGTTTGGTTCCAGGGTGTAGTTATCAGGAAACAAAGACTGTGGCACACAGACTCTCTCACTCATAAGTCATAACTATAGATTATAAGGATCACTAGGTCCTGACTATTCATATTTTTATATACTCGAACACAATTTATTCCTGATTAATGGTAATAAGTCTTTAAGCCATTAATTTCTGATTCTACAGATAAATAGGTATGCCTACTAAACAGTCTTCCTTCTTTCTTTAATAATATGCCAAAAAAATCGTCCTTTCCCATCCCAATTATTGGCATCTAATCTTTTCCTCAAGCCGTCCCTTAGAATTCATTCAAATATAAGTAGAAATCTCTATACACATACGATTCCCTTTTTCAAATCGCCATGAAAAAGTCCTCGAATTTGTCTCAAAGTACCGTCGCTGGGGTACTAAAGATCTCTGATCGCCCTGTTTTTACGATAATAAGACAGGGCAGATTGTGCCATCCCTAAGGTATAACCCGAACCATTTTTTATTCGCAATTACCTGCTTACTTGATGACCCTCATAAAATACAGGGTCGGCACGCAATTTAAAATGTTGAAGTGATATGTTTATTTCGTTAGATAAATAGTTGTCATATTTATGTTCGCGATAAAGTTATAGAATTTCGGTTTTTATTTTGGCAAAGGTTTTATTGGGGCTTTCAGGTTTTTTAGAGGTCATCATTGAATAGAGAAGTCATGTTTTATTAAGGTAGACTTTTATGTATAGGTGTACTTGTGGGATAAAATGTTAGCTCGGTGTTTAACTGTTTCAACACTGTGTTATTTTTAGATTTATGTAGCTTGTCCCCGCGACTTCCCGTTTTTTCCATCCCCGTGGGAATTTCGGGAAATCTTTGTGCTTCCCTACACTGCCCAAGGAACTTACATGTCAAATTTCAGCGTTCTACGACCAGTAGTTTGGGCTGTGCGTAGTCTGTCAGTCACTCAGTAATGGAGATTTTTATATATTAGGACTAGTGGTCCCGCGCAACTTCGTCTGCGTCACAATTTTCATTACGGCTCCGCTCCTATTGGTCTTAGCGTGATGGTAACCTATAGCCTTCCTCGATAAATGGGCTATCTAACACTGAAAGAATTTTTCAAGTCGGACCAGTAGTTCCTGAGATTAGCGCGTTCAAGTAAACAAACAAACAAACTCTTCAGCTTTATATATTGGTATAGATAAGATTTTAAACATTACATTATAATACCATGAATGACGGGAGTTTGCTTGTAATGTCACGCACATTTTTTTTTTATTATAAATGTTAGCAGAATAGCCGTCATCGGCTCAATGGCCAAAGAAGACAAGACAAAAAAGCCAAGCCTCAAATCCTTTAAGTAGCAAGTACGTATGTAACTAAATAATTCTAAGTTTAATTTAAGCGGTGTGTTTTTATATTGCGCTCACACCATAATTTACATTATGTTTCTGTACGTGAGGATTTGTTATTGGCTTGCTGGTGACTACGGTTTCCTATTTTGTTTGTCTTTATTAGCTGTAAGTCCTCCATGTACTACATAAATAAATACAACAATTCCGAGACACGGTGGGCATACTTTACTAATCTTTACTCATCATCATCATCTGCCTAGCCTTTTCCCAACTATATTGGGGTCGGCTTCCAGTCAAACCGGATTCAGCTGAATACCAGTGTTTTACGTGAAGCGGCTGCCTACCAGACTTCCATAACCCATTAACTGGGTAACACGGTACCTCTTGGCAAGACTGGAGTCAGATTTACTGGCTTCTGACAATCCGTAACGACTGCCAAAGATCTACAAATGACTGCCGGGACCAACGGCTTAACGTGCTTTCCGAGGTACGGAGGAAACTCGTTACGTTAAGATGGTCACCCATCCACAGACCAACCTCGGCAAGCGTTGCTTAACCTTGATGATTGACCCGTGCGGCTGTAATTATTTAGCCACAAGCTCCTCAAATCTTTACTAAGTTTTTAAATACAACTAAAACGGAGTTAAGGAATACTAATTTAAGTTATAACTTGTATATATGTATGTCAGCGGGTCTAAAAACGAAAGAATCAGAAAGCACATCGCGCTGCCCGTCACTGTCTACTTTCCCAATCAACCTTGAACCTTATGCGTTAGCGATAAAGATGAAAATGAAATTTGATAGATTGTTGTGTGATTAATATTATGATTCTAATATGATTCTCCTAAATTGGCCTTTTTAGTCCCCCCTTTTTGGTCAATGGTTTGGTAGTGGCTTGGTAGTGGGGATTAGTCAACGCCTAGGCATAGTCTTGCAGAGTATGGACGTTACCGAGATGGGTCTATAATTCGACGGGTCAGCACGACTACCAAGCAAGCAAGCAAGTCAGTCCTAAAAAGCCGACACGTGATTATATTCCCAGTAATCCTTTTTTTTTAGGACAAGCCCGCCAAACTTTCCCAGCTACTGCAACTCTTCAGGAGTCGCACCAGAATCAACAGTGGCGACCACCAGAAAAACGCCGAGCCAATGAAACCCGACGAATCCCGGAGAAACGATTCAACTGTCTTGGCTCCTGCAACGAAATTAATCAGAATAGTACTATGGAGGAGTAGAAAAAAAATATGATTTCCACTTCCCTTCGTATCAAGCAGGAGACAGAATAGAACTAGGCCAATAGGCACCAAGGGACATAATACAACTGGGTTAAGCCCAGTTGCCAAGCACCACGGATTATATCTTACCACTAAAACTCCCATTAGTTGTCCTAAATGAGAGCTACTTTTGATTCCAGTAATAGGTATGGCAAACTCGTTTAAAAAGGTAATACTGTAAAATGAAATGATTGTCAGTCCAAATTAAAATGCATATTTAAAGACCCTGGTGTTTCAATTCTGGTTGATTTTACACTTTCTTCCAAAGAGCAGAGAGAATATTTGAAAAGAGGTAGTCTCCTCTCCAATGATGTACCTAAGTATAGACTCATCCATTATTCAAAACGTTCCTTAAAATTAACATAGTTATAGAAGAACTTTCGCAACAGACCAAAACTCTAGAACACTAGGTACCTACAAATTAATTACGATACACTAATTAGAAGGCTCTTAATTTGCATCCCAATAATTAGTACCCGAAGTTAAATTCGACATTCTACGTTTAAATAATAAATCATTCGACTACCATCCAATCTGCTTAAATTAGACAGCCACATTGACATCTGATCGATTCCCATTATTTCGTACATTCGTTCAAATATTCATTCGGTCTCGAACGAAGTTATTTCTCTGGGGGTAAGTTTTTTTTTAATATTTATTCCGTTTAGGGTTCCGTACCCAAAGGGTAACCATCGGGACCCTATTACTAAGCCTCCGCTGTCCGTCCGTCCGTTCACCCGTCTGTCTGACAGCGGACTATATCTCAAGAACCGTAATAGGAGGATAATTGAAATTTTCACAGAGTATATTTCTATTGCTACTATAGCAATAAATAATAAAAATTACGGTCAATGGCCTGATGGTCAAAAGCTTCGACGACCATCTGTCGAAGCTGGCGTTACGCGGTTGGATATAGGAGGTACGGTACCGTGGACAACTATTTTTTTTGTATTTTTTAATGTATTTTTTAGTGTTTTGTTTTTGTAAAATTTATACGAAATAATGTAAAAACAAACGAAATAATAAAAATTAAATTAATAATTCAAGTAGGCTGTACAAAAAACGTTTTTTTCGGTTGGTTTATGGTACAGAACCCTCAGTGTGAGAGTCCGACTCGCTCTTGACCGGTTTTTATGCCAGTTATATGTTGGGATTTCGCGCAAAGTGTCAATATATGACAATAACTTTTAAAATGAAATCTGAAATACTGTTACAGAATAAATCGTAATAAAACCTTAGGGAATTCAATGTATTTTTTCATTTCAGTTTTTTTCCCGGAATATTTCGATGTCTATTGTCAATAGCAGTCGTTAGGAATAAAAACTGATTTCACCTTGATTTTGTAATCGAAATTTTTTTGTCAGTTGATGAAAAGGTTGTTTCAAAGGTAAGACGACTGTATGACTGATTTGAGGAACGAATTTGATGACTAAAATTGTTCAGACAATATTAATTTTGTGGCGATGTCAATTTGTCTACTACTGGTCCGATTTGAAAAATTCTTTCAGTGTTAGATAGCCCATTTATCGAAGAAGGCTATAGGCTATATATCATCACGCTAAGACCAATAGGAGCGGAGCAGACGAAGTTGCGGCGGGTCAAATAGTTACAAAGTAAATATAGTAAATGTCAGTTAATTTTACTAGCTGAATATCAGTATTTTACGTGGAGCGACCGCCTATCTGACGTCCATAACCCAGTACTGGGTGACTGGGTGATCACCAGAGGTCGGAATTAGGTAGAATTATTTGTGTGCTTGCATCGAAATGTTGATATTAATGTGGATCTTCCCGGGATCTACTACGTTTCGTTAAGCGGAGAATGTTCCGCATTTTCGCTATTCTTTTCTTTTGTTGTTGTCACAAGCTATGTTGTGCGAACTACAAATGTGGCAACATCGCACGTGTCGTTGATGTAAATTGGGCAACGTCGCGCATGCAGTGGTTTAAATTGTGTAAAAGTAAATAACTTTTTATCACGGGAATTATCTGCTCATTAAAATTAATCTCGGGATTTGAAGCATATATACTTTATTCATTCGCTGTATGAAATCAGTATAAGTACATAAAAAAACTCTACCTAATTCCGACCTCTGGTGATCACTTGGCAAGACTGGTGTCAGTTTCTGGCTTCTGACAATCCGTTACGAATGTCACGGAACCAACGCGTTTCCGTGATTTTCGAGGCAAATGTAACATTAGTATGGGATCTAAATAATACGTGTCGGGGGGGGTTACTCTCTAAGCCCGAAGGCCTTAGTTACGGGCGTTTTTTACTCCATATCACGTAACTACTAAGAATTAATTGGAAAGGCGCAGTGATGATAGGTGGAGTAAGCAGTGACCGAGTGGAGTCCAAGGACTGGAAGAAGAAGTGTTGGTCGACCAGCGGTGAGATGGATGGATGACCTTGTTGCTGTCGCTGGAAAACCCTGGATGAGGCTGGCACAGGAGCGTGGGCATTGGCACAAGAAGAGAGAGTCCTATGCTTAGCAGTAGGCGAAGTCAGGTTGTGGATGATGATGATAACTAAGAATTAATAGTTACAGTCAAATAGTGATGTCATTCATTCTTAATTCGAATTCGGGACTAATCGTAAGTGTGATACGAAGTAGAAAACGGACTTCGGGCTTAGAGAGCTTAGACATCCTGACATTACAGTCATAACTTAGTGTTTAACAAGATATTGGTTAAAAATTTAACGCCAGATATTTTCAGCACATCACCTTTTTGTTTATCTTTTACCAGATGATTTAGCTTCGACAAAAATTTTCGCAATTTCTAACTATAACTCCCATTTTTACTCCAACTATAATATCCAACAGCAGTTTAATAGCTCGAGCTAAAATCCTCACTTGTGGTTATTTTATGAGCTTAGTTTTTGCATAGAAATTACTTCATCGTATCGATAATTAAGCCCTGTTCTCTTCGAAGTACGGCTTCTGAACAAAAGAACGATTTTATAAAAGAAATCGATTCGTTTCGGATGAAAAGAATTTCTCTAGACGTTCGCTGGTAGACTTATGAATAAGTTTCGGGCCTTTGGTGTTTTGTTCTATTAGGTGGTCCTTTGGTTGATTGAGAGATTGAAAGGTTTTTGATGGTATCTTAGTTGAGAGAATCGAAACAATAGGACATTCTGTCCCTGTCAGTGTCGCAGACTCATCTGCTTAGCCTTTTCCCAACTATATTGAGGTCGGCTTCCAGTCAAGCCGGATTTAGCTGAATACCAGTATTTTACGACGAGCGGCTGCCTACCAGGCCTCCACAACCCATTAACTGGGTAACACGGTACTTCATGGCAAGACTGGAGTGGGATTTATCTAGCCACGAGCTCCTCCTCAAATCTACAATCACTTAACATAAAAACAAACATTTTACGTTATAAAATGCACTTTTCTCTATTCCTGCTATCAAAGACATTATAACTCTCAGTTATAAAGCATCGTTAAGGCGACTTTAGCTGTTAACAGTTGAAAATAAACAAGACAGTTGATTGCGACTGTTCGCTGCGGCTTTAAATGATCAAAGTTGTGAATAAGTAGGAAAGTCGACACTTTTGCGAGTTTCTCTCATGTTTTTTTTCCGTTTTTTGATGAAATTGTATTTTTTTGTGTTAGTACAGAGATAGACGTTATGGAGTGTCCTTGCTAAATAATCTAGGTTCGCTAATCTATCTATATATATAAAATCTCGTGTCACGATATTTGTTCGAGATAAACTTTGAAACTACTGAACCGATTTTGATCAAACTTCGTAACTATCTGTTATTTGATCAAACTTTGAAGATAGGATATTTTTATGGAACAGGCAAAATATTGTATCTAATATCTGCGAATGTTTGTTATCTAATCTATTACGTCAGAACGGCTGAACGAATCTTGATGAAATTTGCAAAGAGTTAGATTAAAGTCTGGAACAACACATAGGCTATTTTTATCTCAGAATTTTTAACTCACGGGATTTTATCCTATATGTCCTAAACCAGTAAATAGTCTACCGGTTTGAGAGTTTTATCCGAATCTCTACAGCCGTACAGCTGTGAAAAGGGAACAAACAGACAGACACAGTTTTTTTTATGGAAGTTCATCAAGTGACTCCTTCCGCTCTGGGTGGAGCGGAAGGGAGTGTCAGATTCTTACTGACTAAAACCCATCCGTGTTCCTCCTAATGCGTTGCGTTTGCGTTCCATGGCCGCGGTGACTCTTTCGAACCAATTCTGCATCTCTGGATATACTTTGGCATTTATATTACGAGTTCCTATTAGTAAAGATTAGATACAGACTCCTAATTCTTATGATTATGTAGCTAAAAAATAAGATAGCATCTACTTTTATGGATTGTCTGTTGTTGTTACAAAAGGGACTTGCAAACGCGGTAAATATCAGTTTTTCCGAGATTTTCCTCGAGCCCTGATTACCATTCAAATATCATGATACGAACAACAAGCCACAATGCTACCAAACAGCACTTATTGGTACCAAACGATACTTTTAAGTAGGGATGTTACGGAAGTGGTTTTATCGGAACCAAAATCGAAGTCGGAGTATCAGAATTTTATTTGTCGGAATCGGAACTGCAATCAGTGTGGGATGGCAGGAGAGAGAGGTATTAAAGGCAGGCATAATAAAAAGATAATAATTATTCCAGGTAACTAATTTCAGGTAATTTACACACATATTCGTAATCATATCGTAATCAATCATATTCGTTATACTAATATACAAAGTTAAAGTGTTTGTTTGTTTGTTTATTTACTTGAACGCGCTAATCTCGGGAACTGCCGGTCCGATTTGTCAGTGTTAGATAGCCCATTTATTGAGGAAGGCTATAGGCTATATATCATCACGCTAAGACCAATAGGAGCTGAGCAGGAGCAAACGAAGTTATGCGGGTCAACTAGTTCATTACATAAAATTCATTACAGTTACATTACAGTCGCATATAAGAAGTTACACTCCGATCGCCAACCCGCCTGCCAAGCGTGGCGATTATGGCAAACCTCTCCCCTTTGGTGGAGGCCTATGTCCAGCAGTGGACGTCTTTCGGCTGTTATTATGATGATGATGATAAGAGGCTACCTCTTATATACTACACTATATTATGTTACTTGTCTGTCACAGCAGAGTATTGGAGCTGGCTCGCACTCTGTTCACAAGAGAAGCACAGAGCTTCCGCAGTTCCAGTCTGGCGTGTCAATGCGAACATACCTGAAGCAAAAAAACAAATACAAATAGTACAAAATTATTTATTTCAAACTAGCGGACATCACGCGTAGTTCCCGCGTAGTTCCCGTTCCCGTGGGAGTTCGGGAATAAAATATAGCTTATGTTACTCCCTAATAATGTAGCTATCTATTGCTGAAAGAATTTTTCAAATCGGTGTAGGAGTTTTTGAGTTTATTCGTTACAAACATACAAACACAAAAATACATTTTTTTCTGTTTTATAATATTACTGTAGACTAGTGTAGATAGACCAGTTACAGGCATTTTTGGACTGTCAATGTCTGTCAGGCAAATAGATAAAGCTAGTTCTGCCGCGCTAGTGATAAGAACAGGGCCCCAAGTCTGCTATTACAATAGTGTCAGAATGGTCGATCACTGATCTCGTAATTGTTGATTTTGACAAGTTTGGTAATCTACTAACATAATACCTAGTGTCATTATGACTTTCCAATGATCAACCACTGACACTCCACTGAACGAAATGGCATAAAATGGTAATCTCGTACATAATGACAAATGAATGACAGACGTTTGCGGTAATCTGCTAAAATTTTGACAGTTCCATCGATCAGTGACCTACCATTTAGAACGTAATTGTGTGTCATTGCTTTTCCCATAGAGTAACTTACATTCCACTACGATTTCATTACAAGACCACTGACATGCCACTGACCGATCAGTGATCGACCATTATGAATTTAGCAGATTACGAACTTTTAGCAAAATGACAATGGCATCGTGTTGGAATGACGAATTTATAAAAATTAGCAGACTAGGGGCCCAGGAAGTTGTTCTGCAGCAAAACTGCATACTCGCCGACCCTATCTCCAGCGCGGCAGTCGTTCCAAAGATTAGATCCATCCATGCAACAACACACTTTTATATCAGTGTTTACTAATTAATTAATAAAATAAAATAGACCTCATACAATTTAGACAGCTTATTTAATTTCAACTAAGTATATAAAAGAGATACAAAAAAAATACAGAAAGAGAAACAAAGAGAAAAAAGAGTTCAAGATAAAAAATATAAACATAAATTTTTTTTTACTGCCTGTATATTTAGTATTTATGTATCTATTATACATATTGCGTATTATGTACGTATCTGTGTATCTATTATGTTATATTATAATTACTTCCAATTTTTTTTTGTCACACCAACGACAGCCCCGATTTCATGTCCGAACAAATATTGTCCATCCCAGGTTGCCTGGAAGAGATCGCGGAATGCGATAAGGATGTGTTTTCGTTTTAAGTTTCCTTTTTGTAATTCTTTTTTGTTGTACAATAAAGCATATAATAAATAAATAAACAATAAATAGGCGCAAAACCGCGGCCGCCGCCATCGCCACACCGTTGCTTTTGGTTATGCTTCGAACTCCAACTAAATCTTCCGATTTGAAAGTATCGACGCCTAAGTCGGAACCGAAAGTGCAATGTTAATCGGAAGCTCCGACTTATCGGAGTCGGCGTCAGCTTGTCACATCCCTACTTTCAAGTGCCGAAACGAACGAGAAAAGCGAACGTTGCATACGATACAGTACTATCTACTTTTCATATTAAAATTCATGAAGAGATTTGAGCGAAAACAACAACAAGTAAGGAATATAACTTCGCTAATCTTTTCCTGTTGCGGGGTAGGCAGGGCTGTTGTTATAAGTTTGATAATGTATCGATCGAGATATCATGTTTTACGTGGGGATTTTGTATAACGGAGTTAAGTTTTACATTCATTTTTAACAGAGTTCAAAGTTAACTATTTGGGTTTTTGGGCCTTTGTTTTTTTAGGCGACCGTCTGGCAACGATTAGATGGATCAACATCTGCCTAGCTTTTTCCCAACTATATTGGGGTCGGCTTCCAGTCAAACCGGATTTTAGCTGAATACCAGTATTTTACGCGGAGAGGCTGCCTACCAGACCTCCACAACCCATTAATTGGGTAACACGGTACTTCATAGCAAGACTGGAGTCAGATTTACTGGCTTCTGACTACCCATAACGACTGCTAAAAATCTACAAATGACAGCCGGCACCAACGGCTTAACGTGCTTTCCGAGGCACGGAGGAAACTCGGTATGTTAAGATTGCGATTGATAAGCGTTGCTTAACCTTGAAGATCGACCCGTGCGGCTGTAATTATCTAGCCACAAGCTCCTCCATTTATTAAGAAAAAGTAACGATTGAAATTACTGGTTAGTCGATTCATCAAAAATAGTTTCTATTGCATTCACATCTCTATGACAGATTGAGTGAATGCAAAGGTAGTAAACAATATTCATACTTTTATACTTTAAATTAAATTCCCTAATCACAAATCAAATCCATGACGCGTAATGTCCTAAAATAATATTAAAATAATTACTATATAATTATAATCTAGATGCATGACACTTTTTGGTACCAGTTTTGGTCATTCTCCGAACTGTCTACCTATTACAGTTCTTTAGATACACCCCTCTGATAGACAGACGGACGGACGGACGGAAGGACGGACGGTCAGCGGAGGCTTAGTAATAGGTTCCATTGGTTACCCTTTGGGTACGGAATCCTAAAAACAAGACAATTTCTTTTTCGTTTCACGTTTAATCTACTAAAATCACTTATATACACTTCTATATTTTAATAACGGGAAATCTTCAAATGACTCCTCCCACTCTGAGCGGAGCAGAAGGGAGTGTCAGACTCTTACTAACTAAAACCCATTCGTGTTCCTCCTAATGCCGTTTACTTTCCAGGGGCGGGGTACAATAAAGTATATAATAATAAAAGGGCATAATACGGCCTAATTGACCCTATATTAATTGCTCAAGATTTGGCAAACATACCTTCAAAAATAGCCCAAAAACACAATTCGCTCAGATCATCCAACAAATCTATTTGATCTCAATAAGGTAGTTGCTCCAAAAACTGTCCTAGCGACAGAACAGTCGTATTACATCGCCATCCTAACACGTAGGGCCACTTCTCAGTTGACTTACTAGGCTCATTTCCTTAAGGAAGGAAGGACGAACGACTATTGTTCAGCTACCCTCCGCGGTACTTTGACGATTTGCTATAAGTCTTATTGATTGGCTTTTTCGTGAGCATTTTATTTTACAAGAAAATGGTAGACGTCTATTGTTGGGAGATTTTGTAAAGTGACTTTTTCGTTTCGCCTTTTCTTGTCATCTAGCTACGCTTCAGTTGGCTCTTAGGAGAGAAGCAGTGGTTTATTAATAGTTCACCCATTATTTGCCAGTAAATGATTAGTCCCATTTAATCGGGGCGAACCTATTGCTGTCAACCAGGCATAATTCTAAAATCCTCGCGCGTCGCTGCTAAGTTTTTCATTTTTGCGAATTAAATGCGAAAGTAACTCTACCAGTATTTATCTCTGTTTGTAACTTCTTGTTGTCTTGACTGCTGAACGGATTTGAATGAAACATGGACCGCGGGTAGATTATGTCTCGGAAGTATGTTCCCTATGGGCCTATGGATAATGATGAAATGACCTTTCACGCGGGCGCCGCTAGCAGAGCTAGTTTTCTATACAAAGTCAAACCGCCACAATTAATTGTCAGACAAAAATTATCTGACTGTTGATAAATGAGTACATAATAACATTTGCCACAGT
This sequence comes from Lacanobia oleracea, assembly GCA_950371165.1. Taxonomy (NCBI): domain Eukaryota; kingdom Metazoa; phylum Arthropoda; class Insecta; order Lepidoptera; family Noctuidae; genus Lacanobia; species Lacanobia oleracea. The sequence goes on along the minus strand of OX493406.1, from coordinate 3,564,415 downwards.
TTTATAAGGTTTGAAGCCAAAGTGAGCCGAAGTCCCAAGAGTCATCAACATTCAAGCGATAAAAGAGGAACCAAAAAAAAAACAAAACACAATCTCACGGCTATTAAATAAAAAATCTTCGAGTACGAATACATTGACTTAGAAGCCCATCCTTATTTGCGCCATAACTGATCCTAAACTTTGGGACCAGGAGACTCGTTAAGGCAATTTGTTCAAACATGGTCCCTCACAAGACTGGTTGAATAGGGCCCAGTAGAGCTATCGAGGACATTAAAATTACTTATCTTTCAACTTAGGCTCTGAGGTAGGAGTCAAAGATCTTTTAATGGCTGGACTGGGCTGCTAGATAAGATGTGCTTACTAAGTATATGTAAGTGGGGTAATTAGTCTTAGTCTAGGATGTTGGGACACTAATGTAACTTAAAATTTTGTGACGTTCATATTTTTAGGTTACTGTGCTAAAAAATATATGTTTCTCAGCTAACAAATATGCTTTTGGAAAAATATTACTTTTAGCGAGAAGATATTGTTACACCCTTATACTTTTAAGCTCTTAATGTAATTTTTGTATGGTTTACAATAAAGATCATTTTGTATTAAATTCTATTTGGCATGAAACACGGCCTCTCATGCAGTCGAAGTGCGGGTCGCTTTGCACGGCATGCAAACATCAACGACATTATCCGACGCGCTCTTGTCGCCGTCGGCGTTCCAGCCGTGCTAGAACCCAATGGCCAGGCACGCGACGATGGCAACCGACCGGTCGGTATGTCTCTGTTTCCATGGAAGTTGGGTAGGCCTTTAGTGTGGGACGCTATTCGTGTCGATACTCTTGCGCCATCCCATCTACCTAGCTCATCGTGCTGTGCTGGTACTGCCGCTGCGGCTGCTGAAAACCTCAAGAGGCGAAAATATAACAACCTAGTTGGCAATTATATTTTTGAGCCGTTTGGGGTTGAAACTCTTGGAGCGTGGGGTCCGAGTGCTCATGCTTTATTTAAAGATCTTTCTAAACGCTTAGTTGACACTTCGCGTGATCCAAAGGCTGGCTTTTACCTCGGACAGAGGATAAGCATTGCCATACAACGTGGCAATGCCGCCAGTGTTTTGGGTTCACTTCCAGTGGACAGCGATGCGGACGAATTTTTTGTCGCCTTATTTTAGTTAGGATTTCTTATTTTAAGTGTATATATAGTGTATATATATGAGGAGCTCGTGGCTAAATAATAACAGCCGCACGTTAAGCAACGCTTGCCAAGGTTGGGCTGTGAAAGAAAGAAAGAAAGAAAAAAGAAAGAATAGTATTCATTTAGCACATACATGAAACACGCACGTTACATAAAAATAAATAATGGTAAGTAAGCTATCTTAATATACCGAGTTTCCTTCGTGCCTCGGAAAGCACGTTAAGCCGTTGGTCGCGGCTGTCATTTGTAGATCTTTGGCAGTCGTTACGGATTGTCAGAAGCCAGTAAATCTGACTCCAGTCTTGCCAAGAAGTACCGTGTTACCCAGTTAATGGGTTGTGGAGGTCTGGTAGGCTCCACGTAAAACACTGGTATTCAGCTGAATCCGGTTTGACTGGAAGCCGACCCCAATATAGTAGGGAAAATACTAGGCAGATGATGATATATTGTTTTAATAATGGTTTATTCGGCATAATAAATTCGCATTACAGTTCAGAACATTACAGAAGTTATAGAATTTTCAAGTTCTTTTTCTATCCTCGACAGAAAAAACTTATTGCATTATATGTTGCAAGATCAAATGCAAACGACGTTTTTTTGCGTGTCTCTAAATAAAAAGTGTAAACACACGGAATCAAACGGAGTCACGATCCTCAGCAAGAGAGAGAGAAACACACATTAGTTACAGACAGTCAACTGGCCTTTTATTTGAGAGGTTAATGTTTGCTCAGTCAAGTTTAGTACTTTTTATGGCTGTTTTTAAGTATACGCGAGCTATTTTGCGAGTAAAAGCTAGTCCTGTTGGTTAGTAGTAGTAGCAGTGACAGTAGTAGTAGTAGTACTTGTAATAGTGATAGTAGTAATAGTAGAATCTAACCTACCAAGTTAAAGCAGTGCTCGACTACAGTGTAGGCTGTAGCTTCAGACTCCATTCATACGGGATCCAGTTTGAGAGGCTAATGTTTGCTCAGTCAAGTTTAGTACTTTTTTATGGCTGTTTTTAAGTATAAAGGTTGTACATACGCGAGCTAAGCAGCGAATAAAAACTAGTCCTGTTGGTTAGTAGTAGTAGCAGTGACAGTAGTACTAGTAGTCATAGTAGTAATAGTGGTAGTAGTAATAGTAGAATCTAACCTACCAAGTCAAAGCAGTGCTCGACTACAGTGTAGGCTGTAGCTTCAGACTCCATTCATACGGGATCCAGTTTGAGAGGCTAATGTTTGCTCAGTCAAGTTTAGTACTTTTTTATGGCTGTTTTTAAGTATAAAGGTTGTGCATACGCGAGCTAAGCAGCTAGTAAAAGCTAGTTCTGTTGGTTAGTAGTAGTAGCAGTGACAGTAGTACTAGTAGTCATAGTAGTAATAGTGATAGTAGTAATAGTAGAATCTAACCTGCCAAGTCAAAGCAGTGACGACTCTGTGTAGGCTGTAGCTTCAGACGCCATTCATACAGGATTGCTCAGTCAAGTTAAGTACTTTTTTAAGACAGGAATGATGGTTATAAGTATAGAGGTTATGCAAACGCGAAAGCCGCGGGCAAAAGCTAGTTCTGTTCGTAGTCGTAGTAGTAGTAGCGATATTGGTAGGAGTGGTAGTGATTGTAGTAGTTATATTAGTCGTCATTGTAGTATTAGAACCTAACCTAACCTAATATGTTCACACACATTATTTCACAGAAGCCATAAAAATCCGTTACTTTAACCGCATATTAGTCACAGAGAGTCAACTGGCCTCCCATTCAGGGCTGCCAAGTCAAAGCAGAGCTCGACGACTGTACGCTGTAGCTTCAGACGCCATTCATACGGGATACAGTTTGAGTTTAGTTTTTTTTTGTTTGAAGTTCTGTGGAAGTTGTTGAAAGGATGCGGTAAACAGACATTAATATCCGTATAAGTGCTTATGATCATGATATTAATATTGTTGTTATTTATTTTTTTAAAGGACATTGTAAAAAATGGCCTATGAACCAACACGCATGAAATATTTACTATAATTACTAGTTATTTTTATAATATACATTACTTAAATTTTAATAGAACGGACACTTTTTAGTTTCGAAAACATTTTAAAAATTAATTCACTTTCGTCCTTAGCTTCCGTCATAATCCTCGGTGATAGTTCTATTATTTTTTGGTTCAATTTAAGGTTTTTAATAGACAAAGGTATTATAGCTCATACAGCCAAGTCTTTGTAACAGGAGTTTGACACGGACAAGCGTCAGTATTCTCAACACTTGATATACAATAATGATTTTTAGTTACAAACAGTCCGCTATGATGTCGCGGAAACATAATAAGCCTTATCAAAAAAACTCGATTGAAAGCGCAGTTTGAAACGAGCAATAATATCGACACTGATAGTTGACGAATTGACAGATGACAACATTTGACATTTGGTAGTAATGTCACTTGGAGCGTATATACTACATATGCTATACCTTCTTTATAATTACACGATAATGAAAAAGTAAATCCTTAATAAAACCCTTGCATGTCCATAAGACTCCCGACTCCTAGAGTTCAATGTCAAGAAGCGCGCATCTGTCGTACTTACATTCAGTAATAAATGCTAAGTTATTGCTCCATACCGAATGTTTTTATTGACGTAATTATAACCTCAAAATCCGAAAGTGTTTTGATTTTATCAGAATTCTCAAAAGTGTCCGTTGTTTTAATTTAGGTTTAAACGAATATATGCATTATCTAAAACCCAAAGAGTAAATACACCTCTCTGTTGGATCTTAGGCGAGCTATGTATATACGACGAGCAATGTCCTTTATTTCCATGGGCGGTACAACAAAGCATTCTTTACCAGACAACCTTTGGGTTCTTCTTCTTATCGTGTGGGCAGTAAGGTCTAACGACCCCTAGTGTCAGAGTCTCTAAACCACCTCAAGGGCCTCTGACATGGTTTGTTTGACGACCGCCATTTGGCGGTCGGAACCACCGGCTTATACGAGCCTTCCGAAGCACGGAATCATTTTTTATCAGATAATCAGGTGATTCAAGCCTGCAATGTCCTAGCCAAACTGGAAACAAGTTTACAAAGTATGCTTCCCGTGGGAATTGAACCCACAACCACCGGGTCACAAGGCAAATGCCTAAACCACTCGACCACGGAGGCAGTTTTGGGTTAAAAAGACTACACTCATTATATCGCCCCCCCCATATTTCTCCTTTTTGGTTGTTTTTGGTTTTCATTTGGTGGACTATAACACAGATGTACGAAGTATTTCAAATAATCTGTTACTCATCATCTGCATAGCCTTTTTCCAACTACATTGTGGTCGGCTTCCAGTCAAACCGGATTCAGCTCAATACCAGTGTTTTACGTGGAGCGGCTGCCTACCAGACCTCCACAACCCATTAACTGGGTAACACGGTACATCTTGGCAAGACTGGAGTCAGATTTACTGGCTTCTGACAATCCGTAACGACTGCCAAGGATCTACAAATGGCAGCCGGGACCAACGGCTTAACGTGCTCTCCGAGGCACGGAGGAAACTCGTTATGTTAAGATGGTCACCCATCCACAGACCAACCCTGGCAAGCGTTGCTTATCCTCGAGATCGATCCGTGCGGCTGTTATTATTTAGCCACGAGCTCCTCCACTCCACTTGACCACGGAGGCAATTTTGGGTTAAAAAGACTACACTCATTATATCCCCCCCCCCCATATTTCTCTTATTTGGTTGTTTTTAGTTTTCATTTGGTGGACTATAACACAGGCGCAAGAAGTATTTCAAATAATCCGTTACTGTGTAATTCAATTTGATCCTTCTTGAAAATTCATTCACTTACACTCTCAGAAAGTTATAAAGGTGAGATAAACATCACAACAGGATGCTGAGCAGCCCCCTATCACAAATTATCTCTAAAATGGGCACACAATGGAACATTGATAAACTCGCACGGCCATATCTTGGAAGTAAGCCAGGAAAAGTTTAGGAATATGTGATGGCTGCCAACAGGCTCTTTCTACAAGCAATTTTATGACACGCATAGAATAAGTAAACTGCATGCAAATATACCAATGCATTTAAACAAAACGCGACTGAAAAATGTTACTGGTTAACTTTCGGTTAGTAGGCTGAGAATATTAGATTTGAACTTTGACCAGAAGAGTACCAGTGGAACCCTTTTACTAAGCCTCCACTGTCCGTCCGTCCGTCTGTCAGTGAGCTGAGTACAAGAAACGTGTTTTCGGTTTATGGTACAGAACCCTTCGTGCGAGAATCCGACTCGCACTTGATCAGTTTTTCGTTCTTGAATCATGTTTCTCATTTTTTTTTAAATCAAAACGCGAACAACACGCACGCAAAAAACCTAATCGGTTCCCCAAGTTATTGGTTCTTTGCAAATTAGCTCTAGAACATCCCATTTGAAGGAACGCGTACAATAACAAATCATCCTGTATTAGTAGATACTAGACACTTTTACACTCCTGATAGGTCCTCAACGTAAAAGGTAAATTTTTCACGAAAATCAGGTAGCTTAAATTGTATCTTTATACCTATACAAACACAGACATAATTATTTAGAAAAATAAAAAATCCTAAAGATGACAAAGGTATTATGAATCAGCATTTTTGAATTTCGAACACAATCCAGCCAGTATTTTTATTCAGGTACAAAAAAGTTGAGTAAAAAAAGGTCGTATTATTAAAAAAAAGACGGTGTATTCTTCAAAAGACTCTCGAACATTCGTTTGCAGAAACATCGTAGACTAGGGAGTTACATGAGCATCATCGCAGTGCCTCCTTTGTGTTAGGGGCCTATTCACTGAAAAACGTGTGTTTTACCTTACGCCTAGTAGGTATGTTTATGTTCACTGGGAGTCTAAAGGTCGGAACATGTTTAAAAACTGTTGAAATGGGGAAAAATAGGCCCTGATGTTTGATAAACGGAATAACGTCAGGAGCTCTAAGAAAATTATTTGTTTCACAACATAACAAAAGATTTTAATCTTTGTCTGTACGTGTGTCGCAAATAAATGTTGCTTTTTTCTTTCCATATTATTTTCTTTATTTAATTGAACATAGTAGATCCATTTCGCCAGGCTCGTTAAACCTTATGAATCCCGGTATGACGAGGCAAGGCAAGCTTAATCGTACACTAACAAGACTCTTGCTACTTCTAAGAAATACCAGAATATTTAAACCAGTTCAAAAATTCTTATCATTGAATATCTAATCAAGTCTTTAAGTCAAGAGTGAATAGGTTACTTCTATGCAAGCGTGCTTCATCTTCGACCACATCATCGCTTACCATCAGGTGAGATATTGGTCAAACGCGTGACTATTAATAGTAAAAAAAAACCTTCGTTAAGGGTCTGAAGAAGCCTGAAAGTCAGACTACCAGTCCGACCAAGTGATGACCGACCAAGTGACCCAATCAGATAGTTAAAATACTGCGTTTCCCCAACTATACTGTGGTCGGCTACCAATTCAACTGAATGCAGCTCATATCATAATCATCATATCAGCCGAAAGACGTCCACTGCTGGACATAGGCCTTCCCCAAGCGTTGCATCTCGCATCCATCGGCTACCCGCAACTATCACTAGGTCATCGGTCCACCTTGTGGGAGACCATCCAACGTTGCGCCTGTCGGTACGCGGTTGCCAACCCAGAACCCACTTTAGTTTGGCGATTCTTCGGGCTATGTCAGTAATCTTGGTTCTTGAATGCAGCTAAGTACTAATATTTTATGTAGCGACTACCATTCCGACCTCCACAATCTAATAACGAAATAAAAAGTTACTCTATGATTTCTCTCTTCTTTGACTCTGGCTTCTGACTGCCCGCCCGTACGGCAGCCAAAGATGTTCAAATGACGTGACTAACGGCTAGTCGTGTTTTCCGATGGCTGGATGAAGCTTGGTATTTCAAGATGGTCACCCATCCACAGACTGACCTCGGCAAGCGTAGCTTAACCTAATCTCGCGTGTCTTTTATTATTCAGCTACATACTCTTCTTTTATTAAAACAAGTTTTTCCATTAAAACGAGTGTCATCTCTCTTTAAGATAAAGTACCAGGCTACTAGGGGTACAGTCGTATCTAGGAGGTACAGTATCAGGTATAGACAATAGCGGCACACTATCTCACTCTTGACGGAAACATCTCTTTGTGTTCGCTGTAATCAAACACTGCCTATTGCCGGTAAAGTCTTTGTTTCTGTGTACCTAGGTACTTTTATTTAGGTATGATGTGATGTAATAATGAGGGTTTTTAACTGACTTCCGAAAAAAATCATTTAGTTTGTGAAGAGGAAATACACTAACAGATTCCGTAACGCACGAATATCGCAATCAATTATCGCAATAATCGGATTGCAATCGAGATTGATCATGTAATAGGTTGTCTAAATAAATAAATTTCAATTTGGTTGGTTGTATTTGCGTCGTTTGAGGTTATCTGACCCACTAGCTGGAAACATTAGAACACTGTGGTCCAAATACTCATTGCATTCTCGGAAACTTGAAAATGCAATTAAACCATTTTCCCCATTAACAGCAATTAGTATTTGTTTTATTTGGCCAATGACTTCACCCTTGGTAGATAGCTGCATCCAAATAGACTGGAAAGCAACCCCTATATAATCGGGAAAAGACTTGACAGATTGATTGGTTGACCACCACCAACACACACCACCAACACCAAAACACCAACAGCAACACACCAACAACACTTTTAATAAAAACACCATGTTACAGAAAGGATCAATTTAGAAAAACATTACATATGGGGACACAATGGTGAGACTTATCGCTAAAAGCGATCTTTAAAAGACAACCTTTGGATAATTAAAGAGAGGAAATATGGTGCCGGCTTAAAAGAAAAATATCATCCCATCACTTCCCGTGGGTGTCGTACGAAGCGACTTAGGGACTCACCAGAGAATGGGCAGCAGCGTTCTCTGTAAAACGCAAAACTATACACTGCGATCGCCAACCCGCCTGCCAAGCATGGCGATTATGGCAAACCCCTTACTTTGGGGGAGGCCTATGTCCTGCAGTGGACATCTTTCGGCAGATATGAAGCTTCGGTGTAATATTTTGAGTTACACAACTATAGCCTATATAATATGGCCTTAAAACTGAAAAAAAAGCCCTACCCAACATCCATAGCATATTTTAATAACCGAAAACGACAACTCACTAACAAAACGACCCTAACTTGCTAACGTATACCAACACTACAAAACGAATAAGGAGTCTTGTTATTGGATCCACCTCGAATCTATCAATTACGAAACTAATTGACGTCTGGCAGACTTTACCTACTGAATACAAACATATCGGGTAACGCTCGATGCTATTCACTTATTTATGTACATCCTTATTAGTTATGGGGTTGTAAAGTTGAGGAGGCGTATAAGGGATGGATTTGGGTAATAGATTAAGATAATACGGCTCAAGGGATAGGCAGAGAGCTAGAAATCTCCTTATGTACACTGACATTTGATCCAATGTTAGTTGAAAAAAGAAATACATTCTGCAGTTATCTGCTCTTCAAGTACTGCTTGGTATATAAACTACTTGGTCTAGAACAGTGATTCTTGACCCGTGGTCCGCAGACCACTGGTGGTCCCTGGCAGGACCTGAAGTGGTCCGCGAAACCATTTTATATTTTTCCAAAGCAAAATAATTTCAAGACAAGGGTTTGAAATAAAGAAGTGATTGAAATGCTATAGAATACTAACCTGAAAGATGTTTTTGTGACAGGAAATGATTACAACATTTTTTAGGGTTCCGTACCCAAAGGGTAACCAACGGAACCCTATTACTTAGCCTCCGCTGTCCATCCGTGCGTCCGTCCGTCCGTCCGTCTGTCTGACAGCGGGCTGTATCTCAGGAACCGTAATGGGTAGACAGTTGAAATTTTCACAGATTGTGTATTTCTATTGCCGCTATAACAACTAATAATAAAAATTAAGGTATATGGTACGGAACCTTTCGTGTGCGAGTCCGACTCGCATTTGGCCGGTTTATTTTAGAGAAAAATAACAATGTTTCTCCCAAAGTTTCGAAATAGTGAGCTGCCTTACGCTACCTAACGTTGTTTCATCGGCATATCTATGCCAGCGGAGGTTGTCGGCGCTTCTGAAATTAAAATTGTCAAGCACCAAAATCGGCTGAATGTCAGTATTGGCATGCCTTTGCCCTTGAACATCACTGAACTGGATTCAAATGTTAGTCAAGATTATGCAGTAAAAAAAATCTACCTACTATCTATTAACTCCGAAAAGTTGGTGGTCCATGGGAAGACGGAAATTTGTTCAAATGGACCCTTAAGACTAAAAGTTTAAAACCCACCACCCACTGGTTTAGAAGGTGCTTGTTAGTGAATACTGGGAAGCATACAATTTTAAACAAAAGTTCTCTAGGTGTAGCATATACCTAACGAAGGCTGGTACCAAGAAATGTTTTTTTTTATTGATCGCTTACTTATGTAAATTATTGCAATAGAGTAGTTGGAGTAGTTTATTTCTCTCATAAAGGTACATTAGGTAATTTACTGATAACATACATTTTTTTTTTTTTGCCTTACGCAAGAACCTTTGTGAGAGCTGGAGTCTGAACTACTAGCTCACACCCTTAAAGATTTAACAAATTATACGGCATCAATCAGATTATACATAATATTATTAGCAAACAATTTTGATAGAGAGGTAAGTCTATGTAATAAAAGTGTGGTTGGTGAAAGTATTTGTAATGTTAAGTGATGTTTTTAGTGATGTTGTTAGTGTTGTTGTTGTGTTGTTGTTGTTGTGGTAGTGTGTGATGGTGTGGTGTGTATGTGCATGTAAGTCTAGTGTTTCGTGTTTATCAGTAAAAATGATAAACACGAAACACTAGTTCTAAAATGAGAAAATAAGAGGGGAAAGTTTGTTCAAAAATCATTTAATGGTTTGAATGATATTTTCTGTTTCTTCATAGTCCAAATCCAGCAACCAGTTCCTTACTGTCGTTTTGCATTTCCATTTAACCATTGAGTACATATGTAAGATTGAGTTAACTCTGTTGTACATATGTGTACAACAGAGTTAACTCAATCTTACATATGTCAAGGAAATATCGCAAAAGACCTATGGGGCACAAATCATCTGAGATGCACTTAGATACTAACTATTTGCATTAATACCTATTACTGATGCCAAACAATAAGTCCGACTGCAACGACTTGAGATTTGTCAGCCATGTTTCTTTTGTTAACATGACAGTAAACACGATTCAGAACCTTTTCAAGGTCGATTCAAAAACATCCTAAAATACACCATAGACGAAAGGTCCCCTAAATAATTTATCGCAATCTTGCATAATCCCCAAGCTTTCCGTCTCAAAACGTGGCGCAACTTGGAACACAAAAAGCGTTCATCTCAAAAACACTAAATTACGTTTTCCAATAATGTATTCTGGTAAACGTCTTTCCATCGCTGAGTGATACTTCAAACCGGGTCCATTTATCAATAAAAAAGTGCTCGGATTTAGTGAAACTTAAGGCGTCACCGAGGAATTGATAAGTAATTGGCGGTCGTTTGATCCCTTGCTGCATCGTTATTACTTAACCTATAACCATATAATTAACTAGTTGACTCGCGCAACTTCGTCTGCGTCACAATTTCCATTGCCGCTCCGCTCCTATTGGTCTTAGCGTGATGATACATAGCCTATAGCCTTCCTCGATAGATGGGCTATCTAACACTGAAAGAACAATTTTTCAAATCGGACCAGTAGTTCCTGAGATTAGCGCGTTCAAACAATCAAACTCTTCAGCTTTTTTTATTAGTATAAATATTTAAGATATTTGAGAATGCCTGTGTGCGGAATTTGATAGAAAGCGTCACCACGGCCCTGGAACGCAAAGGACACTAGGAGGAACACGGATGGGTTTTAGTCAGTCTAACACTCCCTTCTGCTACGCCCAGAGCAGGAGGAGTCATTTGATGATAACCCACCGTTAAAAAAAAAAAGTTATGTATCCTCGTAGATTAACTCTGTAAATCGTCGTACACTTTAGAAAAACGATAGTATTAGTTTCCTTTATAGAAAAAAAAAAACAAAATAATCTCTAAAATAACTTCCAGTACGGCGGAAATACTTCCCGAAAGGTAATTTTTTGAATAATAGCAAAACTGTATGTTTTCTATAAAGTATACATTTTACATTTTGACATTGTGTATTTGTTTTAATAATACGAACAAAATACTTAAATTAGCTTGCGTTCCGTCCATTCTGGCTAAAGCTGCCTCACTTCCCCCCTATGCGCTTTAGTCCTACTTCAACCGTCGGACATTGAGTCTTAAAACTTGCGCTTACGTACGGTTTTCGCTTGCGCTTCCGCACACATACACGAACCGCGTAGAATACCTAAACCAAAAGCTCGGTGCGCCCTTAAAGGCAGGCCTTTTAACATGATAAAAGTAGACTCGGCAATAATGGACTTTTTGTAGGCCATCGGTCGGATTAAATCGTGCAAGTTTTCGGCTCAAATTGCGTTAGGCCTGTTGTGTGGGTGTATTTTTCCGGATAGGTGTGTATTGGACGATGATTTTACACGTGGGCAAACATTTTTATATTCCAGGAAATTAAAGCTGGTGTTAACAAAGTGTTGTAACGTACGTAAGTGGAATATTAAAGCTTCTAATTTAATGTGATGCTCTGTTAATTTTATGTCTAGTTAGGTACTTGCCTCTGTTTATGAATTGTGAATTTGACGTTGAGAATCGATCGAATTCTAAAGCCAAAATCTGACACGTTTTCAAGCTAAAGTATTAGATTTTGTTTCACTAAGTCTTTAAGGCATATTATATTCTCTTTTTAATCATTCTTATTATTTATTTTTCTCTTTTTCTTCTTCTGGTATATGATATTACCAGTTGACTCGCGGAACTTCGTCTGCGTCACAATTTTCATTACAGCTCCGCTCCTATTGGTCTTAGCCTATATAGCCTTCCTCGGTAAATGGGTTATCTAACACTGCAAGAATTTTTCAAATCGGACCAGAAGTTCCTGAGATAAGCGCGTTCAAGCAAACATACAAACAAATTCTTCAGCTTCATATGTTAGTATAAGATTTCTATCAAATAAACACGACTCCTCAGTCAAATTATCCACAAGATGTCCAGTACATCGGTTAACATTAAATTCTAAAGCAGACTTCGATATATTTATTTCTTGTCTATCAAACTCACCTCAAATCCAAATCAAACAAACGACATATTTAACCAGAAATGTCAACAAGCTCGTAATTTCCTCTCACCGCACGGCAAGCTATTCTGAGCTAATTACCAACATTCATGAAGCCAATAGCCCTTTGTTCGTAAATCTTTGAGGTTACACCACCACATAAACGGGTATAACAGAAGGTCAAATCTGTACAACAAACGAAAATAGGCTACAGTACACCAATACTGTGTTTAAAAATTAGTTTCCAAATATGTCAGAAAATGTATTTTTGGAAAAGTATCTTAAAAATCGTATAAGTAAATGAATTTGCGCTACGAAATCTAACGTGTTAGTGTTTTTATACAGTATTTATTATAGTACAGTACAAACATTTCGAACCCTTAATAATATAAGGGCTCAAGTCAGTAATTTTTGTAAAGTTTGATTTTGAATGCTAAGGGCACAAAAGCATTAACGATCGCCTGTAATATTTGTCTTTTTCTCATACTCCCCCCGCTCGTCTCCCGCTTTTATTACTTTTTATTATGATTACTTATAGTCTAGGTATTGAAGAATAAATCTGAAGAAAATCACATTTATAACTAAAATACTACGCGTTTTTTTTAGAAATTTTAAGCTGGAATGTAACAATTCAGAATGACTAAACACGTATTCCCAAAAAAAAATATTTTTTTTTGTTTTAAACCTATATATTGCTAAGGGTGCGATTTGTAAAAACAAGTGTACAATGAGCGGTCTTATCGCACAAGGCAAACTCTTACAGACAACCTTTGGATGGACTAATGGATAGGAGATAGATATTACGGGTAATTCTAAATTCAACCGTCGCGACGTCATCAAATCAGTCTTAAAACAAGAGGCTTAGCAACCGTCCAAACTGCGCCATCGTAATGTCACCAGGTGAATTCTTAACATTTTGGACGTTTGACAATCGTTGACAGAATCCTCATTGTATTTTTATTTAGATTACAAGCATTTGTATATGGAATTTGCACGGCGGAAACAGTGCCATCTAGTATTGCGAATTCGGAACTTTTTACTTTTTAAATATTTAAAAGTTATGTGTCGTCACATGTAATTACTGCATGGACGCATTAATCTCACACGTACTGCGATTTCAATCTCTGAAAGACAAATGCCCGAGACTCCTCCATGCCTTGAAAATCACGCTATACCGTTGGTCCCGGCTGTTATTTGTAGATCTTTAGCGATGTTACGGATTATCAGAAGCCAAAAAATCTGTCACTAGTCTTGTCAAGAAATACCGTGTTACTCAGTTATTATGTTCCAGTTTCTGTGGTCAGTTATGCAGTCGCTCGACGTAAAATGTTGGTATTCAACTGAATTCAGTCTCACTGGAAACCGAGCCATGTACTTGTATTAAAATGGACCTTCTGACACCATCCACTTTGTGGCACCATGTTCCTGTGTCAATAAACCGCTCAATTCTCCATTATTTGACAAGACACCGCACTTGCTTGGCATATATCTTCAAACAGCCGTGTTTGACGAGGAACCCACTTTTACAATGTAAAATATAAGGTGTGGAAAATGTGTTTCGTATTTGAGTTTCTGAGTTATATTTGGAGGTTTTATTGTGAGTAGACAGGGATTCTGGCTGCTAAGTTAGGAAATTTTCAGAGGAATGTGTCTTATAAATATTGTAGCAGTCATGCTTTTAGCAGAATTCGATAGAAATTAAAAAAAAATGTGTTTAAAGCATAACTATTTAGATATATCGTAAAGGGCCACGGAATACACGAGCCCCGCGTAGAGCCTCCGGGAGGAGGTGTTTGAACCCCCTAGATTGCGCAGGAGCCGCTTGAAGGCAGTCTTGTCCCGCCGAAGTTTGGGACCTAAACGTCGGATGTGCTAGCCATTTGGCTTATAATCAATATCTCCACTTATGTTAAAGGATGATGCTGTCACCGGTGGAAGGTACGCTTGTCCCGAAGTAACTAACAATTTGCAAAACATGGCCAAATTTCCTCTAATTTATAATAAGCATTCAACGTAGCAATGCTGCCAGTCTTCTGAGCGCGTTTCCGGATGATAGCGAATATTATGTTTTTGTACACTATGAATGTAGATGTAGCGTAAGATTTAGCAGATTAAGTTAAGTATATAGATCGCTATCAGATTGCCAACGCGCCTGCCATTATGACAAACTCACCCCAAAATTTGAGGGAGGCCTATGTCCAGCAATGGACGTCTTTCGGCTGATATGGTGATGAAGATGATATAGATTTAAGTGAGTTATTTACTTTAATATAAATATAATAAAAGGTATAATGTCGATAATATATATGTATACGCAAAATCAGCCCAGAAATCATGCAAATAAATTACTCATAAAATACTTCGAAGCAACATAAATGGTTTATCCTGTAAGTGGTTTAACTGAAATTTAGTGTTTAAACGTCAATAAAATGTTGTTTGGGAAGCATAGATCCCGGACAGGAATAATTTTGTCTTCTTCAAAAATACTGAGAATATTTGACAAAATCTTCAACCATTTTCTAACAAGTTTTCTTCGAAATCGAAACTTCAAATCCCCATTCGATGACAGTCCTCAGAAATCGTCACAAGAACTTAGTACCTACAGAAATAATTAAGAAGTACCGTCGAGTCGAACGCGCACTTCAGTAGAGGGTTTAAACTTGAGAACGGAAACAAGAGATATGCGAGCTGAAATAAAAATGCGACCGGCTTTAGTTTCATTGGAGAATTATTGATACTTGGAAAATGGTTTGAATTGGCGGTGAAAAGGTATTTTGTAACTATTCTTTTAATATTTCTGCGGTTCTATGGCCATGTCATCATCTGCCTAGCCTTTTCCCAACTATATTGGGGTCGGCTTTCAGTCAAGCCGACCCCAGCTGAATACCAGTATTTTACGAGGAGCGGCAGCCAACCAGACCTCCACAACCCAGTAACTGGGTAACACAACTTCATGGCAAGACTGGAGTCAGATTTACTGGCTTCTGACTATCCGTAACGACTGCCAAAGATCTACAAAAAACAGCCGGGACCAACGGCTTAACGTGCTTTCCGAGGCACGGAGGAAACTCGGTATGTTAAGATGGTCACCCATCCACAGACCAACCTAGGCAAGCGTTGCTTAACCTTGAAGTTCGACCCGTGCGGCTGTTATTATCTAGCCACGAGCTCCTCAATTATTCGTTAGAGACTTATTGATACTTGGAAAATGGTTTGAATTGGCGGTGAAAAGGTGCTTGTATTATGTAACTATTCTTTTAATATTTGTGCGGTTCTACGGCCATGTTAATTCTTCTAATAGATAAAATTATCTATATCTATACTAATATATAAAGCTAAAGAGTTTGTTTGTTTACTTGAACGCGCTAATCTCAGGAACTACTGGTCCGATTTGAAAAATTATTTCAGTGTTAGATAGCCCATTTATCGAGGAAGGCTATAGGCTATTTATCATCACGCATAATGAAAATTGTGACGCAGACTAAGTTGCGCGTGTCAACTATTACTGGTATGAACATAATTGTTACTGAGTAAGTGACTGACAGACAACGTACAGCCGAAACTGCTGGCTGTAGAAGGCTGATATTTGGCATGTAGGTTCTTGGAGAGTGTTAGGTAGCACTAAGAGAAATGGAAAAATCGGGATCTTTTGACAGCTTACACTAGATGAAGCTAGTATTCCAGCTGACTACTCTGAGAAGAAACACCGAAACAAAATCAGAGACCTAATTAAAGGACGAATGCCTATTTTAATCAAACTCCAATTTTAAGGCAACAATAAGTTTTTTGTTTTTAAAAAAAGGTATACAAAGAAAAGTCATTTTTAGGGTTCCGTATCCAACGGAACTCTATTACTAAGCCTCCGCTATCCGTCCGTCTGTCTGTCAGCGGGCGTGTATCTCAAGAGTCTTTATAGGTAGACAGTTGAAATTTTCACAGATTGTGTATTTCTATTGCCGATATAACAACAAATAATAAAAAACAAGGTTTATGGTACGCAACCCTTCGTGTGCGAGTCCGACTCGCACTTGAGCGATTTTTTTATTTACAAAAAGCCTAATTTATGGCAATTAATTAAATGTGAGTGTGACACACAAATCAGGATTTCCCTCACTCTTAAACCCAAGGTTAAGCAATGTAAACCCAAAAAGGGTCCAATTAAACAAACCTTTTCTAACTAGCACTAAACGATTGTGTAAATTAGAACTTTGCTCTTGAACCGTACCCAAAACAAGGTCAGGTGATATTTTCCCTCCCGATTTTCCGATATCGACTCTGATTTGACCTTTTTTTGGCATTAATTTATTCGACTTCCTCTGCGGAGTATTTTTACAGAGATTTTCACTTAGAAGTTAAGTTGTTTTTGGCTCTGATTTTTTAAGCTTTGAAGGTCGGTGTCACTTTTATGGCGTTGGATGTGACACGCACAGCAACGGTTAATATAGTGACACTTGGGGGAGGCCTATGTCCAGCTGTGGACGTCTACCTGGTCTACCTGGGAGCTACAATCCATCATAACGTGGATATGGTTTTGTAGCCGCATCAATGCCGCCAGAAAAAACTAACGTTGCGGAAATACCGGCAAAAAGTAATGCAGTGACCTCTATACCGTCAACAACGAGCTATGTCAAAGATATCCAGCATCACGGAATCATTTCCGTGCGATTTGAACATACAGCAGTCCGAATATCAACTATCGAGTAGTTGCCCACCAGACACAACAACCGTTTGGTCGGAGGATCCTTCCTTTTCAATGGAGGTTTGTGGGACTTTACACCCTGTTCCGCATGCCTCAATAATCATTACTTTTGGAAAATTCAATCCAAATCTTTAATAAAAACACAACTAACACAGTAAAAACTTGCTTTTTAACTTCCAAAAGCCCTATTGAACATCAGTAGTTGATAGGTTTATTATTCTCGCCCAAATTCGCTTTTCGGCTCCTGTAGCCATCCATATTGATACTAAAAACTTTCTCTTGACTTTCCTCACGCCGAAAACTAGTTTAGGAACAATACCGACCAATCGACTACACCTCCCGACCTTACAAGAAGAAATAAACCCAATAAACAAATAGAATACAACGTACAAGTCCCAATTCCCATACTCATAATACCATAACGTATCCATTTTTAGACCGCATTCCTAATAGCGAACGACGGGTAAGGGTGAGCACACACTGAGATGCGAAGCGAGGCGATAAGGCTTTTGACAAAGTCTCGTTTATCAGCGATTACGACTATCTGAGAACCGATTTTTCAATGACCGCAAATGGCTATTTGCCATCCAAATATTTATATTTTTATATAGTACAAAATCTATCTAGCACTAACGAAATGTCACGTGGTCAATCCTTTTCATTTTGGTATTTTGACCACGTCACATTAAGGTGTCGCATGTCAATTCCATAGTTTTAGAATGCCACGGCATAAAATAGAACAGAATAGAAAACTCTTGCTCGGCATCACCCTGCAAAAAAAGCAATCGCAATGTCGCGAGGTCTATTCTAATTCCCGAGTCGCAGTACCGGCAAAGTCGCAACTTGCTGCATCCCACTGCACCTTGTATGACGCTGCAGGTTATGATTTCTCTTGTTTGACTTGGTTTCCTTAATATTTTAGGCATCTACTGAAAATTGGCACCATGCTGAGTGTCCCTCATATAAGCACATCATGCTGAATAGGAGCCTTCTTATCGCAGCATCATGCTGAAAGGGACTTTTCTTGTTTCAGGCAAGATGTATTTCTGCCTAATTTTTGTTCCGTTCTTTTTTGTGTTATCTTTCTTTAAAATTTGTACTTTTTCGACGTAATTAAACATGGACGCTGTATCGCTAAAATTGTATCGCTAATCTGAAAAAGTGTCTGAAGCGTCGCGTTTCTCGCGTTTCTTCGCCTCTCAGTGTGACCTAACCCTAACATTCTGTAATAATTAAACAGGCGGGGAGGGTAGTTGGATAAATAAGTAATGGCCGCGGTAGGCTTTTGTTTCGCCATGCCACAGGAGAATTTGTTGGTGTCTGCTGCTATTAATGATTCAAATATCGAACGTACTTCGAGTTAGATAGGATGGTAAGACAATGGATAAGAACGTAGTGCGTTTGCCGATCAGGAATGCGTTTTATGATTTACTAGTTGCGCGCGCTACTTCGTATGCGTCACAATTTTCATTACTGCTCCGCTTCTATTGCGTGATGATATATATATATATTATCACGCTATAGCCTTTCTCGATAAATGGGTTATCTAACACTGAAAGAATTTTTCAAATCGGACCAGGAGCTCCTGAGATTAGCGCGTTCAAGCAAACAAACAAACTCTTCAGCTTTATGTATTAGTATAGATAGATATCGAGTGGCTAAATAGTGACATTGCGCGGTGTGATCTTCAAGGCCAAGCAATGCTTGTCGAAGCCAGTTCATTAATGAGCGACCATCTATACCATATCGACTTCCCTCCGTGCCTCGGAAAGCTCCATCATTCATAGATGTTTGATAGTCGTTTCCAATTGTCAGAAGTCAGTAGACCTGACTCCAATCTTGCCAACAAGTACCGTGTTACGCAGTTAATAGCTTGTGGTAGGCAGCCGCTCAGCGTAAAATACTGGTATTCAGCTGAATCTAGTTTGACTGGAAGCAGACTCAAATATAGTTGGGAAAAGGCTAGGTAGATGATGATCAAACAAAAACATAAAAATACAGAAAAACAGTTCTGACTTGAACATTCGCTACGAAAACTGTTAAAAATCAAGATAGACTATCAAATAATTTACCTAGTCTACCCGGATTTGAATAAGCACTTTTAGATAACGTTGACATCAATATAGTCAGCGACACTTATAAACGCGAATATCCAAAAGAATTCGTATTCTGGAATACAGCAATAAGGCGTATCAAAGCAGATTCCAAAATCCCGCTTACAACAGAATTCCGAATCGGATGCTAGATAAATGTTTGGGAATCGTAGGCGTGTATCTGTGCCTCCCTTTGAGCACATAACATGTTAGATACAGAAGGTTTAATTGACTCACTTTGCTGGTCTTTTTTTAAGGATGGGAAATCATCAAATGACTCTTTCAGCTCTGGGCGGAGTAGGAGTAGGGAGTGTCAGACTCTTACTGAATAAAACCTATCCGTGTTCTTCCTAATACTCTTAGCGTTCCAGGGCCGCTGTTACTCTTTCGAACAAATGCCGCAACCCGTACAGGCCCGTCCTAGCGGGCCTCGTCTACTATGCTGACGGTTACGGTGGCCGGGAATTGCACTGCGACTCCCGACGCCCGGGGCGTCTTCCTCTGTTGTGGCGGCTAGGGCGTGAGGTTTGCTCCTCCTTCACCAGTGTCCTCCGGATACTACTCACAGTGATAACACCCGGGCATATCCTGCCACAGAATTGGAAAAAGGTAGCTCCCTAAACATTAGATAGCTCCCGAAAAACTTTGTAGGTCTAGTGGTTACAAGTATGACTGCTGAAATGGATCCCTACGTCGCGTCGGGCAAGTAGCTATTGAGTTAGTCTGGAGGCCAGACTAAGTTATTTTGCAGGTTTAAAAAACATTGTTTGAATAAAGGGAGTAAGTCTGGAAGAGCAGATGCGATCTCGAAACGATTATACCAATTGAAATCACCACTACCGTTGGCCACCAAGGGGTTGGTGAGATGAACGAATCACATTAAATCCGCAGATAAGGCCGTGCTTATGAATGCGCCAGACTTTCATTTAACAGAGTCAGATGGAGAGCTATCGTAGGATACAAAACCAGCAATTGGACTGAACTCATGAATTTGAAGCAAGAGTGAACAGACATTTTCTTTGCTCGTCCGGTCTATCGCAGACCTCATCCACCGCTTTCCATCAGGTGAAATCGTAGTCACGAGTTGGCTCATCCCTTATTTTTAAGTACTTACTTTGCCTACTTGCCCTTCTGTTTACTCCTCTCTTATCGACTCTTAGGGACTTGTTTCGTAAACAAACACTGGTAAGTTTTCCTCAGCATAGTTTAGTTACAAGTGACGGGAATTCCTAAGCCGCTTCGAACCCGTAATTTAGTAATGTCCGTTTGAAAGGAGCGTCTTTAGTGATAACACAAGTAGGCCGAAATTATTTGAACAAGACGAAATTTCTCGCCTGCTGCTATGCATTGTGATCCAGTCAACTTACTTTTGCGATGCATTAAAAAAGTTTTATTAGGCCCCTGTTTTTGCGATATTTAAAGTAAAAAAGAGGTTATTGAATTCGTGTTTTCATTTTTTTACCTCTTTGTACATTTTTAAATATTTCTATAAAAATGTGGTAAAAGCAATTAAAAATATAAAAAAGGAATAATTATGTTATGATAATGATTATATTTTTAAATGTTTTTCATATTTTTTTAAAATATTCAAAAATGTAATTTATATGAATATTAATAGAATAAAGAAAATAATATTAATATTACTGTATTTCGATTCAATCAAAAACATTAAAAAAATAGTAGTCCGCCGGTGTCGGCAGCAGGGTCCAAGCTACCGGTGGTTAGGGATCCAGAGAAAGGAACCTCCTCACAATACGAGCCGTATCGAGGCGTCTTTATCCAGCCGCGTAACGCCAGCTTCGACAAATGGTCGTCGAAGCTTTTGGCCATCAGGCCATTGGCCAAAACGACTATCGGCACAATGACAGCTGAGTCCACATTCCACATGTCGACAAACTCGTGTGCTAATTAGAGATACTTGGTTTTTTTCTCACGAGGTTCTCTTCATGCGGGATGGTAATATCAATTATCATTGTGCGGCGCGCTAATCAGTGTATCACCACTATATCAGGCTAATTGGCTACTTATTGTAATACATTTTTACAACAGTGGGCCTAAAAAGACCACTTTAGCAGAATCGGGAATGTGCGACGGAATTGCATAATTTAATTCCGCCAAGCCCGTTCCATCACCGGACCACAAGACGAACGGCGATGCGCCACCGGTCATCCCACCCACGCGCACAAAATGTTTTGGGAACACATCCATAATGCGTACAGCTAAGGAGTAGAATTCCCTGCCGGAGTCTGTGTTTCCCGATAGCTACAACCTGGGAGTCATTAAGTCAAAAGTGAATAGGTTACTTCTAGGCAAGCGTGCTCCATCTTCAACCACATCATCGCTTACCATCAGGTGAGATGGTGGTCAAGCGCGTGCCTATTAATAGTAAAAAAAAAGAAAGCACATCACGCTACCCGTCACTGTCAAATTTTCCCAACCAATCTTGAACCTAATGCTTTAGCGATAAAGATGAAATTTGACAGTCAATCTGTCATATCTGTCATATGTGTCATATCACTTCACTATTACTATATATAATAAAACAAAGTCCTCCGCCGCGTCTGTCTGTCTGTCTGTCCGCGATGGTGTTTTCACAAATGGATAGAGTGGTTCTCGAGGAAGGTTTTAGTATATCATTTGTCTAGAAAAACTCTTTGTCCACGCTGCAATTTTCTTAAGGATTCCTAATCCTTAAGAAAATTGCAGCGTGGACGAAGTCGCGGGCGAAGTGCTAGTTTTCAATAAATGTTTCTTTCTTTCTCTCACTCCAAAACACATAACAATCACACTTAATTACTATTGCAAAGGAATTACAGTATTATCCTCCACAAGATTCTCGCTAGGGACGGAACTAAGAAAGAACCACTCGTTGGGATTGCCCGCCTTAAGTATAAGCTACTGATAACAGCGCGCGATAAGGGAATTAAATTACTTTCGCGTAACACCAATTACTATTGGGATAGTGGCTATAGTGTTGTGTTCGAGGAAGTTTAACTGTTGTTTATGTTTGATTTCTGGGGAAGTTTTTGGAATGAACACAGTAATGTTGGACAGCCTTATCGAAGGTCAAATAGTTGTGTATTTTGAATTATTTTGCCTATAGTTCGGACATAGCCAAATAAATCCTATCCTATCCTAGCCTAGCCTCATCATCTGACTATCCTTTTCCGGGGGTCAGCTTCCAGTCAAACCGGATTCAGCTGAATACCAGTGTTTTACGTAGAGCGGCTGCCTACCAGACCTCCACAACCCATTAACTGGGTAACACGGTACATCTTGGCAAGACTGGAGTCAGATTTACTGGCTTCTGACAATCCGTAACGACTGCCAAAGATCTACAAAAGACTGCCGGGACCAACGGCTTAACGTGCTTTCCGAGGCACGGAGGAAACTCTTTATGTTAAGACGGTCACCCGTCCACAGACCAACCTTGGCAAGCGTTGCTTAACCTTCAAGATCGACCCGTGCGGCTGTTATTATTTACCCACGAGCTCCTCATATCTATCTCTCCTCATATCTCATATCCTAGCCAAGCCTACTAATAACTAATATCAATATATTATATAAAATTCCTCCATTACTGACCGATTGAGTGACTGACAAGCAATGCACAGCCGAAACTGCTGATCGTAGAAAGCTGAAATTTGGCACCTTGGGGGTGTAGGAGAGCTTAAGAAAGGATTTCCCGAAATAGGGAATATGCATGCGTGATTTTTATTTGCAAAATGAAATACTTATAAGGTCTAGTAAACAATCATGAAATTATTTTTTTGAATACCTTCATCAGCGATGATTTTATAAAGCTTCAAAGATTACAATTAGAGAGAGAAGTCCGATGTAAACTTTGACATCATCGTCTGTGACACCTATACAGCTGCAATAGAAAACAGCGTTTTCACGAGATACATTTGTTTAAAATAATTATATCTCCTTCGTTTTTCGAGTAATTTTGATTCTTTTTTCACTGATAGTATTATATTTTTGTATATTTTTAGATAAACTGAATATATTATAAATATGTTTTTCATGCATATTCCCTAATAGTAGATACGGGAACGGGATATGCGCGTTCGAAGTTGCGTGCAAAACCTAGTATAATATTATAAATACGAAAGTTTGTGAAGATGAATGGATGGATGGATGGATGGATGTTAGCTAGTATTTCATTTATTTTATCTATTGCTTCTGAAGCAATAGAGTAGTCTATGAAAAAAAAACATGTAATGTATTGTACGAGGTTTTTTTACTATTGATAGGCACACGTTTGACCACTATCTCACCTGATGGTAAGCGATGATATGGTCGAAGATGTAGCACGCCTGCCTAGAAGAAACCTATTCACTCTTGGCTTCAAGGGTCCCAGATTTTAGCTATCAGGAAACACCGACTCTGTCAAGGAATTCCACTCCTTGGCTGTAGTCACAATGAATGTGTTCCTAAAACGTTTTGTGCTTGTGGGTGGGATGTCCACCACGTACTTTATGAGAATCGCATTTTTGACTGAGCTTAAATATGAATTATCACTACAATTTGTACAGTTGTATTTATTCACTTTCATAAGTATGTGACCAATATCAATAACTTATAATTTTAGAAATAAGTTGCGTGTATTCCATTTAGATTAAACTTAAGTACCTAGCCCGTAATTTTGGTTCAGACCACTTCATAATTTTGATTCTACAAGCTGCTGAATTTACGTGCATTACTAAAAGTTAATAAACCAAGGAGCTCGTGGCTAGATGATAACAGCCGCACGGGTTGATCTTCCAGGTTAAGTAACGCTTGCCTAGGTTGGTCTGTGGATGGGTGACCATCTTAACATAGCGAGTTTCCTCCGTGCCTCGGAAAGCACGTTAAGCCGTTGGTCCCGACTGTCATTTGTAGATCTTTATCAGTCGTTACGGATAGTCACAATCCAGTAAATCTGCCTCCAGTCTTGCCATGAAGTACCGTGTTACCCAGTTACTGGGTTGTGGAGGTCTGGTAGGCAGCCGCTCCGCGTAAAATACTGGTATTCAGCTAAATCTGGTTTGACTGGAAGCCGACCCCAATATAGTTGGGAAAAGGCTAGACAGATGGTGATGATGTGTAAAAGTTAATAAACCAAATGGAAAATATTACCCCTTGCCCTTCTTATATATAAAATTCTTTCGTTACTGAGTGACTGACAGACAACATACAGCCGGAACTACTGATCGTAGGACGCTGAAATTTCTGCAAGAAAAAAAATGTAGATTCCTTGGGGAGTGAAGGGAAGTACTAGGATTTCCCGGAATTCCAACGGAAACGGGATAAAACGGGATATGCGCATACGAAGTCGCGAGAAAAGCTAATACATTATAAAAAGATCACTACTGCATACTTTAAAATATTCCTCCTTTAGAGCTAAGTCGCTCCGCAAAAACATGTTCCGCTCATAATTAAAGACAACTTATTCTGCTCACTCCCTAAGAAAAAAACGGCGTAAAGATATGACTAGGAGCTGTTATAGCCCAGGTAGTGGCAAGCTGGCAGCGTGCCAATGCTTTGTACCACCGAGTACGTTACGTACCAGTTTTCTATTGCTCCACAAACATACGTACGGACTTATTATGTACGTTGCTAAGCGTTTTCAGATGTACTTAGTAGTTCTCATTTGTTTTATTCCTCGTTCATTTGTTTAGCTGCTGTAATTAAGGGAATGAGAATGGTGTTCATCTATAATGATATACACGTACGAGTATGTTTACTGTTCAGTCTAACAATGTTTGATGCTATGAAAGACAAGAGAGTCGGTGATAGCATGATGGGTGATCAATATTGAGGAATAAAACTTATTGCCCCGAACCCAAGTAATCTATATCTATACTAATATTATAAAGAGGTAAATTTTGAGAGTTTTTGAGGTTGTAGGGGGTAATTTCGGAGACGGCGGCGCGCTGCGATCCCAGCGCGCCTGAAAGAGATGTCAGCGTGGAAGACGGGACCCGCTAGGGCAGGTGCCTGCTGGGGCTGCGGAATCTGTTCGAAAGAGGTACCGTAGCCTTGGAACGCAAAGGGCACTAGGAGGAACACGGATGGGTTTTAGTCAGTCAGAGTCTCACTCTTGCTTCACTCAGAGCGGGAGGAGTCATTTGATGATTTCCCATCCTAAAAAAAAAGAAAATACCGCCCAACGAAGTGGGCACGAGTCAGCTAGAATGGGATAAAAACAAGAAGATGATGATGAATTTTTGATTCCAATATCAGAGATCATCTCATCAGAGAGAGAGAGAGAGAGATAGAGCTATACCGGACCAATAGCACTGTATATTTTATATAACAGCATTGTACCTTTTTACAAAAATATATAATCCTTCCCACTAATAATATTATATACGAAAGTTTGTGAGGATGGATGGATGTTTGTTGGTTACTCTTTTACGGATCTTCATGAAATCTGGCACAGAGGTAGATTATAGTCTGGAATAATAGGGTATTTTTTTCGTCGTTGACGCGGGTGGAGCTGTGGGCGACAGCTAGTACAAAATAATCAATCATCATCATCTGCCTAGCCTTTTCCCAACTATATTGGGGTCGGCTTCCAGTCAAACCGGATTTAGCTGAATACCAGTATTTTACGAGGAGCGGCTGCCTACCAGACCACCACAACCCATTAACTGGGTGACACGGTACTTCATGGCAAGACTGGAGTCAGATTAACTGGCTTCTGACTATCCGTAATGCCTGCCAAAGATCTATAAATAACAGCCGGGACCAATGGCTTAACGTGCTTTCCGAGGTGCGGAGGAAACTCGGTATGTTAAGATGGTCACCCATCCACAGACCAACCTTGGCAAGCGTTGTTTAACCTTGAAGATCGACCCGTGCGGCTGTTATTTTCTAGCCACGAGCTCCAAAATACTCAATCAATGGGCACAAAACCCCCGCACCATGGATCACCATAACATGAAATGCTTTCAGGCTTCCTTACCTTACCGTCCCATAAGTTATTCACATAATGTTTGTAAGAACGCTGTCAGTGCTAGCGAGGTGGACGAAATAAATGGCTGACGGAGAACTAGAGTGTGTCATTTGTACGATGGCAAATATGCTGTTGATTTATATATTATGAATATTATTAAGTATATATATATTTTTGTTTCTTTTTTACCTTTATTGTCCATTTCTGTTATTATTGTTTAGTTTTTTCGTGTTGTCAAAATGCAGTCAGTGCCGGACGTCACGCCATAGACAAGTATCGCACTGTGTTCTGTTTTGTCTGTGGTGTGACCAGGGCCTCGTGGTAGGTTAATGTCCGGTCCTGACATAGTTGCAGATTTATAGTTATAGTATTTTTAATTTTGTGTTTTTGTACGTCATTTCTGGCAGAATAAACGTATTTTCTTTCTTTTTAATGGCTTTTGCCCGCTACTTCGCGCTTATCCCGTTTTTTCCCGTTCCCGTAAGAATTACGGGAAATCCTCTCTTATTGCTACCCTACGGAGTGTAGGGAACCTACGTGTCGAATTTAAATTGTCTACGACCAGCAGTTTCGGCTATGCGCTGTCTGTCAATAACGGAAAAAAATATTTATCAGAATTTTTGTAGCTACGAATAACAAGAACCAACATTCGATTTAAAATTTTTGCTCCCAAGTTTCATTTTTAAATATAAACGAAACGAAGTGAAACAAACGTATCAGAATATTTTCAAAATGTTATTATTTATAACAGCTAGCTGACTCTATAAGTAACCAGAGGGCTGGGTTTCTCTTTGGCCAAATAATCAGCATTGACATTCAACGTGGCAATGCTGCCTGTTCTGGTCACTTTTCTCTTTGACAGCGATGTGGAAGAATGTCTTCCCAGACGGAGTGTTTTCAATTTTTATACGCTTTTTTTTATTTTATTGACTTTTTGTATTTTATTAGTCCAGTTGCTTGAAGAATCTGTATTGTTACATCCATCATGATGTAAGTAAATTAAAATATACCTACACAATTTTATTTTTTATAATGCGCACAGCAAAGGAGTGGAACTCTCTGCCTGCGTCTGTGTTTCCGAACGCTTACAAACCTAATCTTTTCAAATTTAGAGTGAACAGGATTCTTCTGGGTAAGCTCGCTCCATCGTAGACTTTGTCTGTGTCACCACTGACCTAGACTAGAGTCAAGAACAAGCCCACCACAAATAAAACAAGTGCGAGTCGGACTCGCCCGCCCACCAATGGTTTCGTACAAATTTGTAGCTACAAATGACTTTAAAGATAGGCTATATTTTTCTGATTGCAAATGTATAGTTTTTCAGACTTTTCTCTATACTTGTAATATAAGTCGGTATTACTTGCCAAATTTCGTAGTTCTAGGTCAACGGGAAATACCCTATACATTTTGATTCCCTTGAGAGTGTCGAAATATACGTTTTTTGCGGCATAAACGACCGTATCTTTTTTTACATTAACTTAGAAGTTTAAATTTTTCACAGCAGCAAGATTGAGTATATGGTTTTAATTTCAACTCAATACCGCCACGCGTTCCTTAAATAATCGGTCTTGACAGACAGACGAACGGACGACAAAGTGATCCTATAAGAGTTCCGTTTTCTCCGTATGAGGTACGGAACCCTAAAAATTAAAAAAAATGATAGTACATATAAAAATTGACATAGCTACCTATCGTTTTCATCCTTCGACTGTACATGCTATTTTAACCTCATCACTCAAGCTTATAATCACAACTAATGTTTCTCCGCAAATTAGATATAATGTTATAACTACCCATATGATAGCTTCACCTTACCTGACTGCTTACCAACATCAAGTAATCTACATATTCGCGATATATCTTATGTATATCCGTACAAATATTCCAATAATGCGGCCGCACGGCAAAATTTCCACGAACAGAGCTATACGTCTTGATAGGCTGGTACTGAGAACTGGCTTCGGTATGTCGCTGTCAAAGTACCTACTACACCATTGTCTTTTGAGTAAATCATCTGAATCATGAAGCCCTATCTCCCTTATGCAAACCTGAAGAGGGGAAATTTTATTCTAATCACTATGAAAAACTTTTACTACAGGACAATCCTAAAAACGCAAAAAAAACGGCCAATTTCAAGTCGGACACTAGGCTACTACACTAGGGTTCCGCAACGTAAACCGAATAAAAAAATCGTTTAATGTATGGAGATACCTCAAATATTAATCTTTATCATTTGTTTTTATAGCGGCAATAGAAATCCGCACTCTATGAAAATTTCAACTGTCTACCTATTACGTTTCTTAAGATACAGCCCGCTGACAGACAGAGGATTTGTGGCGCACGATCTAACATGCAATGTGCATGCAATATGGGTAGAGGTCACTTGAAACAAACAAAAAATGATCGAATTTTTTATGCTATTTTAATTTGTTGTTAGTTTAGTGTATTTGTTAAATATATATTATTATTCTTCATTTATAACTAGAATTAAATATTTTCTACCCACAACACACGCATGCGCCGCAACTTACAAAAACATGGTGGCATGGGGCTATGCCACAGTGGTTCTTTTTGTAGGGGTCGGTCCCCGAAGGGTAACCAACGGAACCCTATTACTAAGCCTCGCTGTCCGTCCGTCTGTCTGTCAGCGGACTGTATCACAAGAACCATAATAGTCGGAGAGTTGAAATTATACAGATTGTGTATTTCTATTGCCGCTATAAAAAAATTATAAAAATTAAGGTTTATGGTACGGAACCCTTCTTGGGCTAGTCCGACTCGCACTTAGCCGGTTTTTATTTGGTAATGGACTTGCTCTTGACCACAATCACGCCTGATGAAAAGCGAAAAATGAGGTCTATGATGGAGCGAGCGTGCCCAGAAGATGCCTATTCTATGCCCGTACCATCCTAAATACAGGCTTGATGTTGATGTCAAGCAAAAAGACCAAAATAACCTTGATTCCTGTCCCCATACTGCATCTTAAAAACTACTTAAGCACTTAGCAGTTGTTGGTCCATTACTTATGAATGCACATATACTTTTTCCTGTCCATGACAGCCAAACTCGACTAGAATTTATTACTGAATATTATGTTACTTTTACGAAATAACTCTCGCTTTTCCTTATGGCTGGTATACGTTCTCATATCCGTTACATGTGGACTCTTTGGGTTCCTATATGTTATCGGAGCGTTATTTTTGCTCATTGTAAGTGTGATTTTAAAAGCTGTGCTGTGTTTATATATGGTACTAACTTTTGTCCGCGACTTCGTACGCGCATATCCCGTTTTTTCCTGTTCCGGTGGGAATTTCGGGAAATCCTCTCTTAGTATTCTCCTACACTCCCAAAGGAACCTATGCGTTGTCTGTTAGTC
Organism: Lacanobia oleracea; assembly: GCA_950371165.1. Lineage (NCBI taxonomy): Eukaryota > Metazoa > Arthropoda > Insecta > Lepidoptera > Noctuidae > Lacanobia > Lacanobia oleracea. Next base: position 3,534,925 of record OX493406.1, on the reverse strand, counting down.
ACTCAGTCACTCAATCTGTCGGTAACAGAAGAATTTTATATATTAAAAGTGTCAGAAAGTTTTTTTTAAGTGATCTCCGCTAATGAAAAAACTTCTTTAGCGGCCTTGTGAAAAGTGCACAACGCCGCTAAAAAGGTTTTTTCTTTAGCGGCGTTGTGCACTTTTTTTGAAGGGTAAAAATATTAAACTCGCATCACGACACGTGACCCTGATCGAAAATTCGTAAGACAGTCACGTGGCGAGCAAACTTGAGCGTTGTTGTGTACTTTTTTTGTGAAGGTTAAAAAAATGTAAACTCGCGTCAGGATACGCGACCTGATCGAAAATTCGTAAGACGGAGGGAGAGAAGCACGTATTCAAGTTTTCACTTCTACCGGCACACCCGGAGTGTAACCCACTGTTTTTTTTTTATTGTTTATTTAAGGGCTCTCGTTTGACCATTATCACACCTAAGGGCTCGTACGGACGAGCGGAATTTTACCAATGGCAGATCCAACTTCAGCCGTCGCCACCGACGCCTGTCGACGGCAGCCGTCGCCAAACGGTGCCGCCTGCAGTGGTATCTGCCGTAAGCAAAGTGCCGCTCAGTTGTATGAGCCCTGATGGTATAGCGATCATGGGGTTGTCGATGGACAGTCTAAAAGTTACTTATTCACTCTTGACACAAGGAAAACTTGAATTTAATCATCATCTGCCTAGTTTTTCCCAACTATATTGGGGTCGGCTTCCAGTCAAACCGGATTTAGCTGAATACCAGTATTTTATGCGGAGCGGCTGCCTACCTGACCTCCACAACCTATTAACTGGGTAACACGGTACTCCTTGGCAAGACTGGAGTCAGATTACCTGGCTTCTGACTATCCGTAATGACTGCCAAAGGTCTACAAATGACAGCCGGGACCAACGGCTTAACGTGCTTTCCGAGGCACGAAGGAAACACCGAGTTTCCTTCGTATGGTAGGTATGTTAAGATGATCACCCATCCACAGATCAACCTTGGCAAGCGTTGCTTAACCTTGAAGATCGACCCGTGTGGCTGTTATTATCGAGCCACGAGCTCCTCATTAAATACCCTATTTAATGATAAAATTTAATGTCCTATTCCAGTACTTGGTCTACCCTTGTGCCAAGTTTGATCCAAACCCGTTCAGCCGTTAATTAATATTTAATTAATTAATTTATCAATTATTTAAATTTATTGGTTTCGGACAACAATATAGTCCATTTGGATAGTAAGATATCTTATGACTAGTGTTAGTAGTACACAAACAAGAATAAAAAACCGGCCAAGTACGAGTCGGAGTCGCACACAAACGGATCCGTACCATAAACCTTATTTTTTATTATTTTTTGTTATAGCGGCAATAGAAATACACAATCTGTGATAATTTCAACCGTCTACCTATTACGGTTCTTGAGATACAGCCCGCTTACAGAGAGACAGACGGACGGACGGACGGATGGACAGTGGAGGCTTAGTAATAGGGTTTCGTTAGTTACCCTTCGGGTACGGAGCCCTAAAGAAGAACAACAAAGTAAGTGTCTGAGGCAGGATGTGCAGAGAACGATAAAAGTAAGGAATAAGCTACATGACCGTTCTCCCCACATAATGTGCCTCAGAATAGGGGAGTAAGGACTCTCCACCACTTTTAAGACGTGACTTTCGCATTTAAAATAGTTTAGTTTCCTATTTTTTGGAGTTATTTAAAGATAAATGGTCGTCAGTGATCGGTATAGTCAAATTGTAAACTTACTCATTTTAGAGGTAGCGGAACAGAAAGTAAAGTCCCGCACACCTCAATTGAAAACGAGGATCCTCCAACCAGGCGACTGTGTTGCCTGGCGGGCTACTGCCCGATAGTTGACATTCGGGCTGATGTATATGTTCAAATCGCAGAGTAAACTCTGCTTGCGCGATGCAGGATTTCAACGTTGTAGTTCGCTGCTAGTCGGATAGATGGCGTCGCGGTTCATTTTGTTGCGATGTAGATTTGCTCCGTAGGTTTTTCTTGTGGCGGCCTTGATGCCGCTACAAGAAAAACTAAACCCATTATAACGAAAAAAGAAACCAATAAAAGCTCAATCTCTTGTTGACTTGATTGACGAATATGCACATATTTAGTGTACTGGTAACGAAATCAATTGGTAATCTATATTAATTATTAATTTTCAGTCACATAGGCAGTAATTTTGAACTGGAAGCTGATCCCAACAAAGTTGAGAGAAATCTGGACAGATTGTTTCATTATTAAAAAGTCTTCGTCCTCTCTCCTAACTTTGCTGTGCCCGACAGGGTCCATATTGATCTTGACAATATTTATACCACCTATATGTACATAATATGGAATGCAATAAAATATTGAGTATTGAGTATTGAGTAAAATCCATGAAACAGTGAAGTGAAATCCAGTCAAAAGGCTGAATTCAAAATAAACACCCTGCAGTTCAGCAATACTCATTCAAAAACTTCCTTATTCTACAAAGGTTGTCTAAAATCGATAGTTAAGCCCGACCAGCATGAGCCATCGTGTAGCCGGGATCTATCGGGCCGTCAGTCACTTCAAGTATTCCAATAGAACGGAACATAAACCAATTCGTCGGTTCCGAATACAAATTTGAATTTGCAACGAACGCTTTGTACCGTTAGAAAGTTTTTCGTTCAGAAATATTGATAGCCACGCTCTAAATTCAAATATGTTTGACGTGTGTACAGTTGATACGTTTATACCTTCGTCAACGTTGAAGTTATATCCTATAACAAAGCAGGCCACATAATACCATTTAAAACCACGGCTATGAGCATGCTACTGCGTACAAACTATAGTTCAATTCTTGTAAAGAGATACCCGGGAGTCTTTAAGTCAAGAGTAAATCGGTTACTTCTAGGCAATTGTGCTCCATCTTAGACCACATCATCGCTTACCATCAGATGAGATAGTGGTCAAACGCGTGCCTATGAATAGTAAAAAAATAAACATTTTTAAAAATAACAGTTGAGTCGTTCTAAAGCATTTTATAATGACTCAATAAAGCAGTTAAGCAGAATTTATGATACAAAAAACAAACAAAAATAGATCTTCAGGAGACGAACCTATTTCTAATGCGACTGTACGTTACAATCATACATTTTATTTATTTTCTGTTATAAAGTTTGTATGTCCGTATCTTGGTAGTTTTATAGTGTTTGACAGTAAACTGTGAGTACTAAAAACAACAATAAGCACAACTAGAAGATGGTTAACTTTGTTTCTCACACAAACTTTAAAAGTCATGTGCACTGCTTGGAATTTCCGTTACGAAAAGTCTTTTCTTCTTCACACCCTCTAAAATCATAACGTTTACAGATTTCTTCCTGCCAAACTTACGCTTAAATGTCAAAAACAATGTCAAATTAATGTTTCGCATTATTTTGGAAGATGTAAATATATAATAAGTTCTGGTTTGCCAACGTTCATTTTTAGTAGAGCAGAATAAGGAACATTAAAAACGCGTTCTAAAGTCACTCGCTCCATATTTTTTTATTATGCAGGTAATCAAAAAGACCATAATAATATATCAAACAGAATCAATAACAGATTTACAACCGAGAAGCCAATCTAAAAGGAAAAGAAGCCATTTTGAAATCCACAAAAGCTAATCCACGCGCAAAAATATCGCATTCAATAAACGGTCAATTTAAAATTTTGAAGTTCGAATTTTAGAATTCACATTTCGACTGGGAAGCGTTTAACTCATTGGTTCCGTTTCCGAACGGCTTCGTTTATGACCTAGGAGGTTTATCTTTATGGTCTGTTATTTTTGGAAGGTCAGCAGAATTTCTTCCCATATCAAATTGATGAAATGTTGTCGTAGTACAATGGAACCGTTGAAAACATCAATGGCTTCTTTTTTGTAGTAGTAAAAGGGTATGTTTGAAGAGTTTGAATAAAAATAACTTACTAAATTTTAAAACGATAAATGTAGGAAAAATCTCAATTAACTACGGTTAATATTATATGACAAAGAGATCAACGACCACTGGCATTACTTACTCGAGATAAAGATTTTTTTTGCACGTACCATCCTGTCCCATCATTCATCATGTCTACAAAGATTTTCTCATCAATTTCAATTCTTCATAAAATATTAGAAACCTGTAAAAAATTTCCACTACAAAATACTACGCTCAAACTGCAAACGTCATCTCTCTTATCCCAGGTTTAACTCTTCAGTTTTCGGTTACAAGTTTCCCTTTGACAGTCAAAAGTACCGGTGGACCAATGATCGAGCGGGAAACAAAAAGAGTCGGGTACGTTTTGAACTTAGAACCTCCGAGCGATCGGGTCCGAATAGAGGGGTTTTTTAATCGAAATGTGATTGGTGTGCGAGTATCAACCATAGAGTATGGAATTGCCACACCGACTAAAAACTACATTATTTTATTTACATTTTAAAAGAGTGTCTATGGAGTTGCACGCTGATCAAAATCGAGATCCACACTTTTTATTGCGAATTTAGCTTCAAAAATTTCCTCAGATTTTGAATGACCGGTTCCTTGAGAATTTAAAAGTACACACTTATTATCATTATCATCATATCAGCCGAAAGACGTCTACTGCTGGACATATAGGCCTCCCCCAAGCGTCATACACACGTATACGATCTCGTAAATGAAAAAACTGATTTCATTTTACTTTTTTGTTTCGATAACTTACACGTTGATGCCAAATTTGTAGGAAATCCTATACAAAGGAACGTTCCCTTTAAGAAATCTAAATTAAAGATGGCTAAAACACCTCTGACATTGCAATCTCTAGCATTGGCCACCGAGATATTTCCTTGCTCTGTGGTACTCGTACAAACGGATTTGCGGGTAGTTGCCAAGAATTATTCGTTTCGGGATTAATAGAGTCTTATGTTTTGAGCTGAAAATGTTCAACGAGTTTTTACTTTGAGTGGGGTATTGGTTGAAGAGTGGTATTTTCAGCTGAAGCCTTCGTGCGAGTTTGTAAAGGTTGACGCAGTAACGTAATCGTTTACTTATGTCAATTTATAAAGAGAAAAGACAACAACGGAAAACTTTTTGAAATTGGACTATGTTCTTTAAAACTTAGGTCGCACTGCTCAAAAGATATATAGAAAGAAAAGAAAGAAAGAAAAAGAAATAATGCGATCTTCGTAACCATAATTTTAGGGTCCCGTACCCAAAGGGTAACCAACGGAACCCTATTACTAAGCCTCTACTGTCCGTCCGTCCGTCTGTCTGTCAGTGGGCTGTGTCTCAAGAACGATATTAAGTAGACACTTGAAATTTTCACAGATTGTGTATTTCTATTGCCGCTATAACTACAAATAAAAAAAATAAGGTTTATGGTACGGAACCCTTCGTGTGCGAGCCCAACTCGCACTTGGCCGGGTTTTTGGTATTATAATAATCAATTAAAACCGTAAGTACAAAAAAGAAACCTTTAACTGATAGAAATCTACGTTATTGCCGTGTGCCATTGGATGTATTTGATATTAAAAACTGGCCACGTGCAAGTCGGATTTGAGCACAAAGAATTCCATACCATAAGCCGAAAACTTATGGTACGGATTTATTTCTTTCTTTCTTTCTTTCTTTCTTTCTTTCTTTCTTTCTTTCTTTCTTTATTTATTCATTTTTATTTTCATGTTTTTTTTCATAGATTGTGTATTTCAACAAATAAAGGTATGGAATTTCGTGTGTGAGTCCGACTCGCACTTGACCGGTTTTTGAGAAAATCTTTATTAACTCACGGGAAGAAGCAGAGAAAAGCAAGTAAAATATTTTTCGCAAATTCGAACCAATGTAATATGTTTACCACAACTTTTACACCAATGCGCCTTTTGTTTTGTTTGCACTAGTTTACAACCGCACTTCTCTGTCACAGCGTACAATTTTTAACAAGCGCCTCAATATTTCTCCTTGTCTTCGCGTCACTGCGCCGACTGATGGCGCCTCGATACTTCGCTAGAAAAATGACTTAACTCCGACAAACTGACGAGCTTTGTTACTGGATAGAAACAAAGTATTATAATACACAGGGGTTCGAAGAAACTGCTTTAACGTACAACAAAGGACGTTTAGGTAATCTTAGAATATCGACCCGACTGCGAAAGAAGGAGGGTTATGTTTTTCTTGTATGTTATTAATATTTCTTTGGCACGCCCTAGAGCCTAAACGGCTAGATGGATTTTAGCTTGAGAGGTGTCGTTAGATTCGTATTTACAGTGAGAGTGACACTGGTTATATCAAAATGAAAAACCAACAAAACGGCGGTTTTTTGGCGCCAAATTATGCCTTAACTTTTTATTTTTTTCGAAACCTTTCGAGTGGAGTATCAAGATAAAGGGCTCGAGGAGAAGATTCCAAAAGAGTAACTAACTAAGATGTAGGAAATAAAAAAATTTACTTTGTCGAAAAACCCGACCGCTAAAAACGACTAAAAATTTCGAAACAAGTCGCTTTTGTGGCATTGGATCAGTGATTGAACTGCATCAGACTGCTTGAAAAGCGACTTGTTTCGAACTTTTTAGTCGTCTTTAGCGGTCGGGTTTTTTGACAAAGTAATTTTTTTTATTAGGGTAGTCTTTCAAATTGTTTGTTTAAGGTGGATGCTCCAGGGTAGCCCGCGAAATTCAAATATTTTTATGTTTTTTGCAATTTGCCGGTCAATGTGAAGCTGTATGTGGACCAAATGCGATCCGCGACCGTAACGCGTATTTATCTAAAGAATTATAACCAATTTAATCATCAATATGTAGTTCGAAAGAATGATTATTTCTGAAATATTCATTCTTTCGAACTACATGAACTTAGAGGGCTATATTGATGATTAAAATGGTTATAATTCTTTAGATAAATACGCGTTACGGTCGCAGATCGCATTTGGTCCACATACAGCTTCACACTGACCGGCAAATTGCAAAAAACATAAAAATATTTGAATTTCGCGGGCTACCCTGGAGTATTCACCTTAAGTAATAATTCTGCTATGAAAAAAGGGAAACTGACTGACCGATACATCAATACACAGCAGGAACATTTAATTTCGCACAAAGTTTACTTTTATGATAAAGGTGAGCACTAAGGAAGGATTTTCAGAAAATGAACCTTTATAAATAATTTAAAAAAAAACCGGCCAAGTACGAGTTGGACTCGCACACGAAGGGTTCCGTACTTCCGTATCATTCCGTATCATAAACCTTAATTTTCATTATTTGTTGTTCTAGCAGCAATGGAAATACACAATCTGTGAAAATTTCAACAGTCTACCTATTATGGTTCTTGAGATACAGCCCGCTGACAGACAGACGCACGGACGGACGGATGGACAGCGGAGGCTTAGTAATAGGGTTCCGTTGGTTACACTTTGGGTACGGAACCCTAAAAAGTAAAGACTAGGTCATAAAGCATTGAAAATAAAGAAAATGAAGTTATCACTACACAAGTGCCTAGCACTAAGCCCGTGACTTCGTCTGCACAGATTAAGTACAAAAAAAATTCAGCTTAGATAAATGCCTCCGCTGTCCGTCCGTCTGGTTGTCTGTCTGTCAGCGGGCTGTATCTCAAGAACCGTAATAGGTAGTTGAAATGTTTACAAATTGTGTATTTCTATTGCCGCTATAACAACAAATAATAAAAATAAAGGTTTACGGTACGGAACCCTTCGCGTGCGAGTCCGACTCGCTGTTGCCCAGTTTTTTATTAAACTGGTATTTTCTTAGAATAATAAACATGGGTACGTTTGAAAGTTACCTTGTTCATTGATGCAATTTCTATGAACGTCAGTGTATGACGAAACTCTTGACAAACGACGAAGTACTTTGTTGCTGGCTTGAAACAAAGTATTGTATTGGTATCGGAAAATAGCTGTGTTGACATGTTTGAGTTTTAGAAGTATTTTGTCTTATTTGCCGCTGAATGTTCTCCATACCAACCTTTGTTCTCCATATTAACAATCTTCTACTCAGTATTGAAACTAATATTATTATTTTTTATACATGAATGTTTATGTCCACCTGAAACGTAATGGGAAAGTATGAGGATATACGTACGACAAGAATTGATATAATATAATCTGTACCAAACGTAATTACAACTCTAATTTATCTTTTTTCCTTATAAGGGCATTTTAGTTGCGGTTTATAATTTGTAAGTAGCTCGTGGTTAGATAATAACAGCCGCACGGGTCGATCTTCATGGTTAAGCAACGCTTGCCAAGGTTGGTCTATAGATGGGTGACCATCTTAACATACCGAGTTTCCTCCGTGCCTCGGAAAGCACGTTAAGCCGTTGGTCCCAGCTGTTATTTGTAGATCTTTGGCAGTCGTTACGGATAGTCAGAAGCCAGTTAATCTGACTCCAGTCTTGCCATGAAGTACCGTGTTACCCAGTTACTGGGTTGTGAAGGTCTTGTTTAGAGGTATTGCGTTTATTTATTTATATATTTATTTAACACTTTACGCACACAGATGTACAGAGGTGGACTTAATGCCTGAGGCATTTTCTACCAGTCAACCTTTGGGTGATGCAGAGAATAATACTAGCCAAACATGTAAATATACATCTCTCGTGTGTACGTTACATACATAACGTAACGTACATTACATATGAAATCCGTCCACATCACGACAATCCGTGACAATGAATATACTGGGATAAATTATAGTTGGACCATTGGACCGATCTGAGTGACATCAATATACAGGGGAAAGCAGTTTTACTGTCGCTTACGACTAATAGGTAGTGATTTCTGATATGTGAGTAACTTATCAAATATCAGAAATTGGAAAGGGTTTTGATATTTGGTAACCCAGTTAAATTGTTCGTGTGTACATCGAACAGTTATTACAGATATTACAACTTGGTATCTGGATAAATTCTATAATATAACTTGTGAAACTTAAGGCCACCCAGTGCATGTTTTGGTTTCCTTTTTTATGTTTAACAAGCTTATGCCCACGATTTCGTACGCGCATGCCCCGTTTTTCTTGTTCCCGTAGGAATTTAGGGAAAACCTCTGCTCCCCTATACTCCCCAAGGAATTTACGTGCCAAATCTGCTTTCTACGGCCAGTAGTTTCGGCTGTGTGTTGTCTGTCAGCCACTCACTCTCTCAGTAACAATATATATTGATTGATGATATGGTGCACAAGAAATGAATAAACCACATTTGAACTTTTAGAAATTCTCAAATGGCATCAAATCCAAGCTTCTTACTAAGAAATTCCAGGTAGAAAATCCAAATAACACTTTTTCCGACCCGGGATTCGAACTCAGGCCACATCGGGATCAGTCACTATCTAGTCTTTCAGTCCATCCAAAGGTTGTCTGTTAGATATTGCTGCCATAAGAACACCACTGTACCCACAGAATTCGGATTGCGTTTAATTATTATGAAAATATTTTGGTGTAGAAAACAAATTATTCTATTTCTCTATATATATATTTACATATGAACTCCTTAAATTCACTTAGAGCGAATTTCACCAATGAAACTGAACACGATCAGCATACAAACCACGAGATTCAAGATTCAAAGCATTTATTTCAAATAAACCATTTACAGGCACTTTTGAAACGTCAAAAACATGGAAGCTATTTGCACGTACCAAAGCGTAGATCTCTACGGAGAAGAACGTGCAGGAAACTCCACGGACACTCTTTTAAAACATGTTATGTTTACAACATAACATGTTGTAAACATGCCGACATTTACAAAATTCTTAGTTACAGATCCTAGTTGCTTCTGCATGTGAGGACAATGCAAAGGGAAAACAAACTAATTACATGAATTTAAAATATAAGATTTAAATAAGCTAATGGCAGTTAAGAGATGACCAGTCTCAACTGACGGCGCCCGTTCACGAACATGACGCCTGTGTCGGCACCATTTAGTTTAACCATTTTGAAGGGAACCGAATGATCCAACCCACGCGCCGCCATCAGTGAGATAATTGAGTGAGCATGACATTCTCTCAACCACCATGCTCGTTCATGTCCAACAAGTAAAACTATAACTAATCACAGAATAATATGTAAATGACTTCATGGTACTCACATTTACAACATTTTGTATAATATGCTTTTATATTACACAAAACTATGGTTATCAATGACTACATAATGATAATTAAATTTTAAAAAAGAAACGATTTAGTTCCTACTACAAAAATAATAAATAAATGATAATAAGACTTTTTTGATGACAAATCACTATTAAAATACAATCTGCCTGAGTCATGATGCGTTCTGTGTAGATAATCATATAATATAATAATAATAATTGACGAAGATTCAAGAATCTAATAATTTGCAATGTATTACATTATAGTTGACATGCATGTACGAGTAAACTCACTTGATACTTACCTACATTCTATTGTATGCCCTAAGGGTAGGACATAGCTGGTCGTAAATATTTAAATAACACCATCTGTATTATGTACCTATGATCCACAATAAAGATGATTTGATTTGATTTGAATAATTATGAAAGTACCTATAAAATAAAGAGGGTGAGCATCTCTTCCAGACATAAAAACCTAACAAGTGGACCCAAGCGGCTGTGACTGTGGAGCCAAGTTTATAATAAGCTTGTCTGCATAGTGTGCGTTTTGAGCATGCTTTAAATTTTTTCGTTATTTTCTGTGAAATATTGACACTGTCAGCTCTTGAACGCAGTTCAGATGTACTGATCGCGTTCAGTTACATTGGTGAAATCCGCTCTTAGAATGTAATATTATGCGTTAGCCGTTCCAACTTACGAGGCGTTAAATGACAAACAACAATTTTCTCCACCCTGTATACACCGCATATTCCATGACCTACTTCCCTAAGTTCAGAGGCGTAACTATATTTACCGCTAAGGGGATTAGGAAGTATACTTTATGTTATTTAATGGAATGCCATATCGGGGGACTCAATATCGGTTATATTAAAAGCAAGGCAGAGTAAGAGCTTCTACGCATAAGCTTGGAACGGTCCATTGATTCTTTTAGTCTCAGATGCAAGAGATATACCTATACTATACAGGTTAGGTTTGATTTCAGTAGCAATTTTATATGGAAGTAGCTTTTACCTTCGACTTTGTCCGCGTTTTTTTTCCGTTCCCATAGGAATTTCGGAAAATCCTCTCTTAGTGATCCTCTAAACTTCCCAAGAAATCAACACGCATCTTTTTACGACCAATAGCTTCGGCTATGCATTGTCTGCCAATCGCTTAGTCCAGTACAACCAACGGAACCACCTTATACAATCTAATAGATAAACTATTGATTTATGTATTATACATAATGACCTATATGATCAATTTTAAATAATTCCCAATAAAACGATACAAAGTTAACCACACCACGAACTAAAATTTCAATATTCGGGTTACTATCGTAATACCTAGAACACCTATATATTATACGTGTGAGAACATAATTTTCATTTACCTCTACACCGTAGTTAATCCTAACGCCTCAAGCAGAGTGAGAAGCTTCCGCGGGCGCGATTTATCAAACATGGAAATATCGTTTTTGTCCCTTCTGTGTGTTGTGAAATATAAAACAGTATACTGGCCAATGCGTTGACGTCATAAATTGACGCCATATTGAAAAAAATCCTTAAAGTCTGATGCACATACGCCCGTTTGACGTTTGATATACTCCTAATACGTCAAATTTGACATTTGTCTCACCAATACACTTTGAATCTTTGAACGCGCTAATCTTAGAAATTACTGGTCCGAATTGAAAAATTATTTCAGTGTTATATATAGCCCATTTATCGAGGAAGGCTATAGGCTATATATCATCACGATAAGACCAATAAGAGCGGAGCAGTAATGAAAATTGTGACGCAGACGAAGTTGCGCGGGTCAACTAGTCTCTTATAATAATTTTGTTCATTTCGACTATTATATCGCATTCGCTGATAGCATGGCAGTTTGTGTAGACTCTAGAGCCTCTGAGTGTTTATTGTGAGCACTGCGTGACGTGACAAAGCGGCTTTGCTAGCAAGAACGTCTATGACTTTGCCCTGATGAAACACGTCTAATTTTACTATATAGCTTTAAATAGTATTAATTTAATTTTAATATGGCCTATACGCGTTAATCATACAAGAAACACCGCATTTTAATATCGCACGATCGCGTTCTAAACAGCCGCGTGGCTAGTTTTCTCTGGTATAACCTATGAATGACCAAACTGTGACATCAGAAAAACGTAAATTCCCCACTTTTCTTACAATATAAGTCAATGTCTAGCCTCTACTGCCCGCTAAGAAGAGTGAGAAGAGTAAAAAGAGTGCTATTCTGTAAGCACCTCACTGTAAAAATTTAGATGAAGTGACCATGGTCAGACGCAAGAGAACCAAGGTTACCGACATAGCCCGATGGATCGCCAAACTAAAGCGGCAGTGGGCAGGGCACATTGCTCACAAAACAGATGGTCGATGGGGCCGAAAAGTTCTGGAGTGGCGACCGCGTACCGGAAGACGCAACGTTGGAAGGCCTTCCACATGGTGGACCGATGACCTAGTGAAGGTCGCGGGTAGGCGATGGATGCCAGACGCGCAGGACCGGTTGTTGTGGCGATGCTTGGGGAGGCCTATGTCCAGGAGTGGACGTCTTTCGGCTGATATGATGATGATGATGAACATGAAGTGAGCTGTCAATCCGTGCATCTTGCATCGTCACTATTGAATGTCAGCTCACTTCAGCTATATTTTCACGGCGAGATACAAACAGGTTAGATTGGCAGCTTTCAATGCACTGTGGTATCATAATCGCGCTCGCTACCGCGCTCGCACCCGCTCTAGTCACTGCGCGTCACTCTGTACGAGCCCTATGTCGGTGGAATGAGAGGCGCGGTTTAGTTATTATAATAATACTAGATGTGCCTCAGGTTTCGCTGGAGTGTCGTATGTTTAATTATTTTGTGGTATTAAAGCTTATAACCTGTTTTTTTAAGTCCCTCGTGGAAATGATGCTCCTGGGTAAGCGTGTATCTTTTGACGAACACATATTTTTAGATGGTTATTCATCACATCGGTTATATCTATTGGAAAGCAATGGATGAGGTCTACGATGGGGCAAGCATGTCAGGAGTTGCCTGCTTATAGTGAGAATTGAAAATGATAAAATAAACTTCCTCTCTCCGAAGTGTAGACGGAAGTGTATGCTGTAACTACGAAGGCCCACGTAACATGTAATAAAGTTCATCAAGTGGTAATAAATTCGTTTCCCAGCCACTACAGAAAACTTAAAAGGCAATAATTGCTCGAATCACAGATCCAAGCCAGGAGTTAAATCTAAGCAGTTTAAATCAAAGAATCTGTCAATGTGAGAAAAATAATAATAATAAATAAAAATAATCTGTCAATGTATAAAATAAAAAATAATAAATAAATAATAATAATAAAAAAATAAATGTGACTTAGAGATTTAATCTATCATCATCTTCCTGCCCTTATCCCATGTTACTTGGGGTCGGCGCAACAAGTTTTATTCTTCCATTCTGTTCTATCAGTCGTCACTCTATCACTAACTCCCTTTTCTTTCATATCGCTCCTCACACAATCCATCCATCTTTTCTTTGGCCTTCCTCTCCCTCTCCATCCATCCACATTTATGTTCATAACTCTTCTAGTTATATGCGTTTCATCCCTCCTCTTTACATGACCATACCAAGACAAGCGATTCCCTTTCAACTTTTCCGTCACTGGCGCCACTTTTAAAGTGCCTCTAATGTACTCATTTCTCACTTTATCCACTCTCGTTACTCCACACATCCATCTCAACATTCTCATCTCCGCTACATGCAATCTATTTTCATCCGTCTTTTTTGCAGCCCAACATTCTGATCCATACATTACGACAGGTCTTATCACGGACATTTTCCCTTTTAATTTGAGGGGCATCCGAGGGTCACAAGTTGTTCCAGTGACCTGTCGCCATTTCAACCATCCTGAGTTGATCCGGTGCGTTACGTCTCGGTCTATATCGCCATCTACCTGGACAAGCGACCCGAGATACCGAAAGTCGGAGCAAATCGGTATAGGCGTTCCGGTGAGAGCTATAGGTATCGGACTGGAGAGACCGCCGAAATCGCAGAACAGGTACTCTGTTTTGGTTCTGCTCAATTTCAGGCCAACACTCTCCAGTCTTTGCCACCACGCCTCCAATTTGCTCTGGACCTCTAGGCCTAGAGATTTAATCTATCGGTGTGGGAAATGATCTTCTTCTTCTTATCGTGTGGGCAATAAGGTCTAGCGTCCCCACACACCCTGGCGTCAGAGTTTCTAACCCGCCTCAAGGTCCTCTGACATGGTTTATTTGACGACCGCCATTTGACGGCCGGGACCATCGGCTTATACGTTCCTTCCGAAGCTCGGAATGATCTTTTGGGAAATGATGAAAACGGAGTTTTGATTCAACTAATTCACGGAAGATGAGAGAAAGTATTTGATTGAATGAGTTTTCTACTATAACATGGCGTCAAAAAATTCGTCCGCATCGCTGTCGACTGAAGGTGAGCCCAAAAGAATGGCAGCATTGCCACGTTGTATGGCAATGCTTATCCTCTGGCCGAGGTAAAAGCCAGCCCTTGGGTCAGCAAGTGTCAAATAATCCATAATATCCCATAATTGTCCATCTATGCATAAAGTGATAATTTTAACCCTAAAAAACTAGTGACTCTTAGAGTCAAGAGTCCCTATATTCCAATGTAAATAAATATAAAGACACACACAGTAAGTAAATATAAAGGCTTATACTACAGCATATTATTAATATTGATGTTTATGTCACTCTATATGGTAATGTTTGTATTATATGTTCATGTTATGTCTGTGCGGTTATTAAACCGGTGCCTGTGACGTTATCAGACCGACATTGTTGATCGCTTTTGGTATTGTTATACTAAAATAAAGTACGTAGGAACGCAGGTCTGTTTTTATCATTAGTCTAAAGAGGCATGCGGCACAGAGAATAAACCGTAAACCTCCATTGAAAAGGAAGGATCCTCCGACCGGTCGGTTGTTGTGTCCGGTGGGCAACTGCCTCATAGTTGATATTCGGACTGCTGTATATGTTCAAATCGTATGGTAAATTCTGATACCGCGATGCAGGTTTTTGCTGTAGTAGTTCGCTGCTAGTTGGATAGATGGCGTCGCGGTTCTTTTTATTGCGACATAGATTTGCTCCGTTGAGGAGCTCGTGGCTAAATAATAACAGCCGCACGGGTCGATCTTCAGGGTTAAGCAACGCTTGCCAAGATTGGTCTGTGGATGGGTGACCATCTTAACATAAAGAGTTGCCAACGTGCCTCGGAAAGCACGTTAAGCCGTTGGTTCCGGCTGTCAGTAGATCTTTGGCAGTCGTTACGGGTTGTCAGAAGCCAGTCAATCTGACTCTAGTCTTGCCAAGAAGTACCGTGTTACCCAGTTAATGGGTTATGGAGGTCTGGTAGGCAGCCGCTCTAAGTAAAACACTGGTATTCAGCTGAATTTGGTTTGACTGGAAGCCGACCCCAATATAGCTGGGAAAAGGCTAGGTAGATAGATAGATTTGCTCCGTTGGTGTTTCTTGTGGCGTCATTGATGCCGCTACATAATTATTTAAAGAAAATATTCCAAATATCTAAGTCTAAGACTGTTTTACCATCTCCAAAAAACAAAGCCCAATTAATAACCCAACAAAGTCTATTACAAATTAAAATATTAATTGCGCAAATGGCACAGTCTCGTACTTGAGAACTATCTCTTCCTCTGCGAACTGTAACCAGTAAGCAGCGTGTACCGTCAGCATACAAACTAGTGCATCAGTAACGGAGTCACGTTTCCAGCAATATTGTGAATTAGTTGTTTTTGTGTGACGCGGACGAGAAGTGGGCCAGATGCTTATTAAAGCTATGACAAGACTTTATAATATGAGCTTTAAGTAGAAAAATAAAGTAGTGTTGTAGTTGGTAATAAGGACGGTTTTACAGGAATAGTGCGCTGGTTGAATTAATTAACTATTTTCGATATCGTGAGAGTTTCATTATATCCGCCGAAAGACGTCTACTGCTGGACATAAGAACCCCCCCCCCCAAGTGTCGCCAATACTACCGGTCCTGTGTGTCTCGCATCCATTGGCTATCCGCGACCCTCACCAGGTCATCGGTCCACCTTATGGGCCTTCCAACGTTACGTCTTCCGGTACACGGTCCTACTCCAAAACTTTTCGATCCCATCGACCATCCGTTCTGCGAGCAATATCCTGTCATCTGCCATTGCAGTTTGGCGATCCTTCGGGCTATGTTGGTAAACTACCTACTACATGATGGACATCCCAACCAAACGCAGAAAACGTTTTGGCAACACATTCATAATGCGTACAGCCAAGGAATGGAATTCCCTGCCGGAGTTTGTGTGTCCTGGTAGCTATAACCTGGGATTCTTTAAGGCAAGAGTGAATAGGTCACTTCTAGACAAGCGTACTCCATCTTCGACCACATCATCGCTTACAAACAGGTGAGATAGTGGTCAAACACGTGGTTATCAATAGTAAAAATAAAAATATTAGGTTCTCCTACGGATTTCAACATTCCTAATTCCACTCCAACTCCAAGCATTGACCTCTCCATTGCCCTTTGATTGACTTTAAGCCTTCTGATGGGGCACATTGTGAGCGACCATGATGTAAGAGTTTACTCTCTTTCATGTACATGGTCGGTCACACCACGCGGGTCCAGTACAGGTTGGTGGATGTCATAAATGTCATAGAATTTTTGTTTCTAAGACAGTTTTCTCACCATGTTTTCCTTCAGCGTATTTAGAGACTGCTCTCAGCATGGTAATCTCTCTCTTTTCGTGCGATCAGTAAAGTCTAACGACACCTTAGTGTCAAAGTTTCTACACCGCCTCAAGGGCCTCTGACATGTTTATATGATAAAAATTACACAAAATTGGCTACCTGGTTTTGAACCCACGATCGACTGTTACCACTGGGTCACCACGACACTGGGTAAGGACAGTAGTATTTTTGTTTAAACATGTTTTATTCTGTGTAATAGGACAGATAAGACTAAACGTAGCAAACTTTAAAACATTCTCCATCTTTTAAAGTTAGCTACG
Source organism: Lacanobia oleracea (assembly GCA_950371165.1). Classification (NCBI taxonomy): domain Eukaryota; kingdom Metazoa; phylum Arthropoda; class Insecta; order Lepidoptera; family Noctuidae; genus Lacanobia; species Lacanobia oleracea. The sequence goes on along the minus strand of OX493406.1, from coordinate 3,517,813 downwards.
TTTACTGATTTTAATAAGATATTTGTTCGTGACAACAGGCCTTATGTAAAAACTTGCACAAATATAGTATGCACTTTGCATGACTTCGCATTTAACTGCAGTAGGCCTTTTCTTCTAGTTGAACTTCTGTGATAAGTACACAAACTGCAACCATGGACATCATCTGTCTAGTCTTTTTAACATTATTGGGGTCGGCTTTTAGTCTTACGACCACGTATCTGACTTCCATTTTCTAATCAATTATTGGTAACTTATACTCGCGACAAGGTCTTTAAGTCAAGAGTTAATAGGTTTCTTAACATCGCATCGCTTGTCACCAGATTGTCTGATTAAAAGATGATTCCGTGCTTCGGAAGGCACGTATAAGCCGGTGGTCCCGGCCGCCAAATGGTGGTCGACAAATAAACCATGTCAGAGGCCCTTGAGGCGGTTTAGAAATTCTGACAGTAGGGTGTGTGGGGTCGTTAGACCTTACTGCCCACACAATAAGGAGAAGATCATCGCATAAGCGCTTGTCAAAGCCATGGTGTGCTCGACGATGGGGCGCGCTTCCTCATCGCTTACCATCAGAAGGCTAATTCTTGTACTAAATGAATTTTAGCAAGTTTTTGACAGACAATGTCAAGAACTTGTTAAAATCTGGGGTAATCAGAGGGGTTTTTGACAATGCAATAGTGATAACAACGTTGCTGAGAAATACAAGTTGCCTCTCATGATAGTGCTCAACACCGAGCCTGTCAATTATAATAAAAACCGGGGAAAAAAATAAAGGGGGCTTTGTTTTTATTTAATTTTTATTATTACAGCGGCAACAAAAATACAAACTGTGAAATTTTAAACTGTGTGCCACAGTTCTTGAGATATAGTTCGCTGACAGACAGACGGACGGACGGACAGATGGACAGACAGCGGAGGCTTAGTAATAAGGTTCCGTTAGCTACCCTTCAGGTACACGACCCTAAAAACTAGCTAACTCCACTAGGTATTTAATCCACGAAACATAAATACTTAACAAGCTCGAACTACCCAACTTTCAGCAACATTTAATCAGACTTATCAGACCGAAGGCAGCATTCCAAGAAATTCACAACTAAAAGCTAAAACTATTCGCTAAAATAAATTAGCACAAACACGAGTGCGATAACAGAAAGATAAAAGTGACGTTTTAAAAGATAAAAAGAATTAATTAACACAATTTTAATGTCGACTGGATCATTTGGCACAGTTTTAAGTCTTAGTTTGGGTCAGGGAGTGAATTTATTACAGTTTATACAACGATGTTGCTATTTCATTTATATTATTTTAAAAGGTTGGGAATGGAGTAAGATAACTTCGTTTTTTGTTGGTATCAAATGGATAAATTGGTCGGATAACCGTTTGCGTATGAAACTAGCTGACCCCCGCAACTTCGTCTGCGTCACATTTTTATGAATGTTCCACTCCTTTTGGTCGTAGCGTGATGTTGCATAGCCTTCTAGCTTTTGTCCGCGACTTCGTACGCGCATATCCCGACTTTTCCTGTTCCCGTGGGAATTTCGGGAAATCCTATCTTATTGAGTACCAGTTCTTAGGAAACCTACATGCCAAATTTCAGCTTTCTGCTACCAATAGAACGAACAACTGATGAAATTCACAGGAGTGGCACAGAAGTGCATTGAACATTTTTATTTTTTATTTTTATTGAATTTTTAGTTTGAGTTGTATTTTAATTTAATTGATTTTTTAACTGTATTGTTGTTTAATTTCTAATTGTATTTTTATTGTTTTTACCTGTCATTTTAATTTTATTCTGTTTTTTTTTATTTTAATCTAATTATTTTGAATTGTATTTTTATTGGTATTGAATTTTTAATTATTTTTTTATTCTAATTGTTTTTATTTGAATGATTAAGTGTATTTTTAATTTATTTGTATATGATATTTTTTTATTCTTTTTAAATTGTTTTTCATATCGCAGTTGTAATGGTGTTATTTACATTATTTTAAATAAATAGTTTCGGTTGTGCGTTGTCTGTCAGTCACTCAAACAGTCAGTAACGGAAGAATCTATACTCTACGAGTATCTATACTAATATATAAAGCTGAAGAGTTTGTTTGTTTGTTTACTTGAACGCGCTAATCTCAGGAACTTACTAGTCCGATTTGAAAAATTATTTCGGTGTTAGATAGCCCATTTATTGAGGAAGGCTATAGGCTACATATCATCACGCTAAGACCAATAGGAGCGGAGCAGTAATGAAAATTGTGACGCAGACGAAGTTGCACGGGTCAACTAGTACTAATATATAAAGCTGAAGAGTTTGTTTGTTTGCTTGAACGCGCTAATCTCAGGAACTTCTGGTTTGAAAAATTCTTTCAGTGTTAGATAGCCCATTTATAGAGGAAGGCAATAAGCTATAATATCATCACGCTAATAGCAATAGGAGCGGAACAGTAATGAAAATTGTGACGCAGACGAAGTTGCGTGGGTCAACTAATTTTATATAATATTGATAGCCTTCTTCGATAAATGGGCTATCTAACACTAAAAAAATTCAAACCCTTAGTTTCTGAAATTGGCGCGTACGTAACGAAACAAACAAACTCTTCAGCTTTGTAATATTAGTACAGATATTAGTTTTTTCTCGTAACCAGTCTCACAGAAACCGTGTATTTGTCTGGTACTGGTGTCATAGTCTATTTATTAAGTAGCAAGGGTTCCGTACCCAAAGGGTAACAAGCGGAACCCTATTACTAAGCCTCCGCTGTCCATCTGTCCGTTCACCCGTCCGTCCGTCTATCCGTCCGTCTGTCTGTCAGCTGGCTGTATCTCAAGAACCGTAATAGGTAGACAGTTTGAATTTTCACAGTGTGTATTTCTATTGTCTCTACAACAAAAAATTTAATTAAAAATAAAAGATCACACAAGAAACGTATTTTTTTCGGTTTATGGTATCGAAAGCCGACCGCATCATTACAACTCACCAGGTGAAATTGTGGTCTCTCTAGGTTACCGTGTTACTCAAAAGCATGGAAAAAAAATTATGTCGTTATTCCATTATTTTGCTGACGCTAGCAGTGTCCAAGTACAGTGGAGTGACAAACGTGGCGGTTTTCAGCCGCAACTTGTACGCTTCTCCTTAGTCTATTGTGAAAATCTTATTCACTAATATTATAATGTACATCGTTTTATTTATTATTTTACTTCTTCTTCTTCTTATAGTACCTATGGGCAGTAAGGTCTAACGACTCCACACACCCTAGTGCCAGAGTTTGTAAACCGCCTCAAGGGCCTCTGACATGATTAATTTGACGACCGCCATTGGCGGCCGGGACCACCGGCTTATACGTGCCTTCCGAAGCACGGAATCATCATTTTATCAGACAACTAGGTGATTCAAGCCTGCAATGTCCTAACCAAACTGGAAACAACTTTACAAAGTATGCTTCCCGTGGGAATCGAACCCACGACCACCGGGTCACAAGGCAAACGCCTAAACCACTGGACCACTGAGGCAGTTTCCTCTTATTTTACTTGATACAATACTATGATTGTGTAGGAGAAGTAAAATTATACGGACACAAATCATTCTACATACAGGTAATCATGCGGGTGGCCGATGGATGCGAGACGCACTGGATCTGTTGTTGTGGCGACGCTTGGGAGAGACCTATGCCCAGGATGTGGACATGGACGTCTTTCCGCCGATATGATGATGACGATGACCGTTAATCATACCACAGAGTGCTGTCCTATAAAATGTGATATTCCATTGGCAATCAGAGAGCCGATTCTACTATTTTTTTGCTTTCACATTCACATATCAGGCGCAAGCTGTCAAAAAAGCTTCAATTTAAGAAAGAAAGAAAAGACGTTTATTTCCTCAAAAGCGACGCACAAAACACAAAATCATTAGGGAATAAATAAATACTTAACTAAAAACTCACATTAGTCATTCAATACATAATATTGAATGACTAATGTGCGGGTACGAACGTTACCTAACTGTAGAATCGGCACATTTTGGACATCTTACCAAAATGTTTGTGATCGACCACATGACATTCCGATAGCGGTTGTCTAACCCCCACGTTTTGGATTTTTAGACAATCGTCCTTGCAGATAAAATGTTTCTTTGAGCTGGTTTTTGAAGAATTTTGAGTTTTGAACGTGTAGAACATGTTTTCAGATTTAATTTCAAATTCTGAGTTCGGAAATCAGGAGTTTGCCTAGAGCCCTTTACTTCAAACATCACGCAAGTGACCACTTAATTCGAACGCAAACTCATTTTGTTTAAAAGTAAATCATCACAGATTTTCCTCTCGACACCGTTCTAATTACAAAGTTATGTTTTGAAAAGAGCCAAAAGAAAAAGTTTTTAAAAAAGCTGCCTGAAATATAGAAATTATTTCGTAGAAATTGTTTCAAGAATTCTCACGTAATGTCAAAAGCTCTTTTTTCAACTTTCCGTGTGATTATGTTGTACAAAAAAATGCTATTAGTTAGTCTTTGACCCGTTGATTAATCTTTTGTCCTACTTTTTCCTTAACTCTTTTTATAACTCTGAAATAATTTAAAAAAACTGCCGTGTTACGTCTGAAACAGAATTTTTTTTTCTAGAAATGTTAAAAAAGTGGTCTTTACAAATTCCTGTCTAAAACATTTTTATTTCTAAAATAAAAATTGGTAAATCATTCATTTATGTTGGTACAGAGAAATTAAATGACAATCATAACTTGTGGGTATCGGTTGTGAATTCATTTACATTTACACTTCATTTGCATTAAATAATTCATACATAAAAGACTTTTCAATAATGCATAAATTATATTTATGTAATATTTCACATGAAATTCAGATGACACTCAGGCTGTTATTATTGAATCAATCTTATTTGAAAGCAGGCTGAAGGCTCCCTTCAATGTCATTTGATATCTCCTGGGAGACTGACTTCAAAATAAACATAAAAACGTAATTTGATACTGTCAATTGAATAAAATTCAAATGACATTTACAATTCTGACAGCTGTCTTCGCGCGCAGACGCCATTTTGAGAACCATAGAGATCGAATCGATTTGTTTCTTTTAGAAATGAGTGTTAGAAACTTAGAACCGGCCTTGTTGAGCCACTCAGCCACTAATCTTATCACTAACGAAGCAAACAAAACTGTGGTATTAGCCAGAAAGTTCGGGAGAAACTCATTAGTACAAAAGTTTAATCTTTCGCCACGTTGATACATTGGGCTGATCTCTTATTGAGTCCATTTATTTCTTTAGAAATCATTGATTGGAAACAAATTACAAATCCGATCTGAGAAAATGGCAAAACAATCTTTGAAGGGGTGAACACGGGGTTAATGAATAGGTTGCGGTTTGTTTTTGTTCTACCATTACTTTACTTTGTCAGAAGCAGCCCTAAGTTTTGTTTGTGTCTAAGTTAATCGCAATGCCTTTTATATCAGTTTGAAGTATATCGGACGAAGTGCGTTGCTTTTATTGTGTAGCCTCCACTGTCCGTCCGTCCGTCCGTCTATCTGTCAGCGGGCTGTATCTCAAGAACCGTAATAGGTAGACAGTTGAAATTTTCACAGATTGTGCATATTCTATTGCCGCTTTAAACAACAAATAATAAAAAATAAGGTTTATGGTACGGAACTCTTCGTGTGCGAGTCTGACTCGCACTTGGCCGGTTTTTTAATACCAACCTGCAATCTTAACTGTTTTTAAAGAGGGAATATTATTCGTGTATTTTTATGATTTTTTCTCTTGATGTACAAATTAGAAAACTATTTCACTGTACCGAAACAATCTATGGTTCTTGTGGTATTAGGACACGGGATCGGTCCCATAGCCAATACTACAAGACCCACGGGATGATCACCATCTGCCTAGCCTTTTCCCAACTATATTGGGGTCGGCTTCCAGTCAAACCGGATTCAGCTGTAAATATTCAATACTAGAGCCACGACAGCATCAATCAAACAATATATAAAAAAAAACTTCCGTTACTGACTGACAGACACCACTCAGCCGAAATCACTGGTCGTAGAAAACTGAAAGGACATTGCTCTGCGCCCACACATTGTTCGCCCTGCAACCAGCAGCGTCGGAAAATTAAATATTGTATTGTCGATCTTTAGTAAATTCCTTTAAGGTGGATGCTCCAGGGTAGCCCGCGAAATTCAAATATTTTTATGTTTTTTGCATGTAGCTCGACAGAATGAATATTTCAGAAATAATCATTCTGTCGAGCTACATGAACTTAGAGGGCTATATTGATGATTAAAATGGTTATAATTCTTTAGATAAATATGCGTTACGGTCGAGGATCGTATTTGGTCCACATACAGCTTCACACTGACCGGCAAATTGCAAAAAAACATAAAAATATTTGAATTTCGCGCCCTACCCTGGAGCATTCACCTTAAGATCTTGTTTTATAGCGGACTAGCTGCAGAAAACATATATATACAAAAAGGATTTTGAGGTTATAATCGAATCATAACAACGAATATTAGGTATAGTTTTTGAAAGCAATCAGAGTCCGCTATAATAACTAAGTCGTAATATTCAATTTATAGTTCCGAAAGTCAGTAAAACATACCGATATACTGAATTACAAAGAGCAAGCGACGCTAATGTAAACAACAGTGAGGGCACAGGCGAGGTGAGAGACTGACAGTTGACAGTGACAAGTGACCATTTAGTGATGTTAAAAATAGGGATGGCAAATACGATACGGTTTATCGATATTTCCTAAGATTTACTGTGGTCATACGTTACAAAACCGTATTACATCAACTTTTGTCACACGATAATAATTATCATTACTCACAAGTAGGTATGACAATATCCTTCTTTACTAATAAAAACACTCTTCTATAATATTAATATACTTCTTATAATATACTTCTAATAATATTAATACATAATAACATCTGTGTCTAATCTACAATATTTTTTTAAAGAAAACTTACAATGTATTCAGTAACGATTAGCATTTCGACTGCGGCGAAGCCCAAAATGAGGGTTATTTTTATATTAACTGTCGTAAATAATCGTTAAGTTAAAACTTTTAACTAGACTTCAGAACGATTTAAACAAAAGCTTCTATTTTCACTTTAACTAATCGAAATAAATTCATTCACAATAGTCCATTAAAACATCATTCTATCGATTCAACCAAGTATTGGGCATCCCTAATCTATTTCGACACGACATGACGTTTGGCAAAGATGGCGGCGGTTAATGTTATTAGTCGCGTAAAATACTTTTTAATATCCATTTTGGCAGGCACCCATCCGTGTTACAAAAGTATTTGCAACTAATGTAATAAAATAGGAAATTACTGTTTCACAGGATGATTCTTGTCATTGCCTTTTGGTATGTAGGTTTCTTGGGGAGTGCAGGGGAGCACTAAGAGAGGATTTCCCGAAATTTTCACAGGAACTTGAAAACACGGGTTATGCGCGTACGAATTCGCGAGCAAAAGCTAGTTAACTATTAAAATGTGTGATTTACGCGATTTACAAAAGAAATCCTGCCCATAAGCTACATAACTGTGTTCGTAATAATATAAATACATCAATAAATAACATCACCCTGTACTGGAACGTTCGTTAATTGAATTATCCGACGCTTGATATACGTTACTTTCATTTATCTCTACGCACACTCGTGGACGAAATTACTTACGTTTATATAAAATTATACAGTTGTATATAGGCGCCATGTATTATAGGTAAGCCGTGGTATTAATAGTGTAGGAGTTATGGCTGTCGAGGTCAAACTACGAACGAATTACTGTACGATATGACTTATCCGTTTACGGGTCAAACTTGGGTAGAGATCGCTCAGGATTCAAAAAGTAAAGTGAGGCTCTTGCCCACTCATCATCATCTTCTGCCTAGCCTTTTCCCAACTATATTGGGGTCGGCTTCCAGTTAAGCCAGATTTAGCTGAATACCAGTATTTTACGAGGAGCGGCTGCCTACCAGACCTCCACAACCCATTAACTGAGTAAGACGGTACTTCATGGCAAGACTGGAGTAAGAGAGACACACGACACACCGCTCTGCTCGAGGAGCTCAACAATGAACTCCCCATAACAAAGGCAATCAATGACCGGGTGCCCAAGCAATTTATCTTCGATAAAAAATACAAAATCCAATTGCATGAGGATCATCGGTGCGAGGGGCTCTGCCCCGCCGAGCTGCGGATCTTCACCGATGGATCAAAAACAGGTACAGGTACTGGTGCGGGAATCTTCTCAGAGGATCTCAATATCCACATAGCCACACCATTGGGGGTCCACAACACAGTGTTCCAGGCTGAATGCATGGGCATTTCTCTGGCGGCATCCGCCATCCTAACCAGGGAAGTTAAGGACCACTCAATACGCATACTCTCGGACAGCATGGCTGTCCTGCAAGCTCTGAACAGCCAAACAGTGAACTCTGGGTTGATTCTCGAGTGTCACCAACGTCTAAACCAGGTTGGTAGACACAACAAAGTAACCATTCAATGGATCAAGGGACACAGTGAATCTCGAGTCAACGACGCTGCGGATGAACTCGCCCGAAGGGGGTCGAGTTTGTCAGCAATGGGACCTGAGCCCATCGTGCCGCTGCCTTTCGGGTACTTACGCAATCTGGTAAGGAAACGCACCGGAGATAAACATCACAAGCTATGGGCTGACCATAGTGAGTGTAGGCAGGCCAAGGAGGCACTTCCCTCTATAAATGGCCGTTTCACAAAACAAGCCCTAAGACTGACTAAACAACAGTTGCGTTAAGTCACAGCCGTAACAACTGGCCATGGGTCTTTTAATAAACACCTCTATGCTATAGGAGTCACTGACAGCCCGCTATGCAGAGCCTGCATGGAGGAGAATGAGACAGCAGCACACCTGCTTCTAAGCTGCCCGGTGGTTGCGGATTACAGGGCAAAGTACTTCGGAAACCCAGGTACCCTCTGCGAGATAGTTAGTAACACCAAGGCGTTGCTGGCCTTCCTTGGGGAGCTGGGGTGGATCGAATGACGCATTTGTCCCACCTACACGCAAAATACGCGCTTAGTCGTGGAGTTGCGGAAACCAGCCCGATTTACATACATACATACATACATGGCAAGACTGGAGTCAGATTTACTGGCTTCTGACTATCCGTAACGACTGCCAAAGATCTACAAATGACAGCCAAGGCCAACGGCTTAACGTGCTTTCCGAGGCATGGAGAAAAATCGGTATGTTAAGATGGTCACCCATCCACAGACCAACCTTGGCAAGCGTTGCTTAACCTTGAAGATCGAGCCGTGCGGCTGCTATTATCTAGTCACGAGCTCCTCAAAACAACACAGGCTCTTGCCCAGTAGTGGGACATAAATTAGGGTAGCACAAAAGTGACTTATCATACTTTATACTGACAGGCCCTTACTGAATATCAGTATGCGACACTTACTTTTTTAAATATCGCAGCATATGCTGAAATAAGGACCTTTTTGGCCTCGCACAGATAATATCGCGGACGCACATGTGGATTGTTTCTTTGCAATAATGCGTAAGCACTATGCGTCTCTGGTGCGTGGAGTGTGGGGCAGCAACAACAGTATCCAGTCTCTGATTTTCAGTTACCTGGACTGTCCGTTCGTGAATCGCTGTTGCGCCATTTCTCATGAAATGGTGCAGCCGCGGTGAAGTGTCGGGCAGTGTTGCTGCTGTGTATGTTGTGTTGTATATGTTTGTTGTTATTATGTGTGCTGTGTAATTTGTTGTCTGCCTACCAGACCTCCACAACCCATGAACTAGGTAACACGGTACTTCTTGGCAAGACTAGAGTCAGATTTACTGGCTTCTGACTATCCGTAACGACTGCCAAAGATCTACAAATGACAGCCGGAACCAACGGTTTAACGTGCTTTCCGAGGCACGGAGGAAACTAATAGGATTGACTTCATAATTTATCAAAATAACCAGACAGTGACAAATCTCTCCAGAGAAACAAAGCCTGAACAAAAACCTCACCTAACTCGAATTAAAAACTCAACCCAACCGTTAACAACTCCTGCAAAATATCACCCTAGAAGTTGTAACGAGAGACTCACACATGGGACCAGGGGTTGTCAACTCTGCCGCAAAATGTTGAAGTTTCGGCTTCACAGACTTCCAGAGACAAGTTAGTTTTAGTTTTAAGTAATCTGCCGCTTGTGTGACAGTACCTGTTGACGTTATGGGGTCATTGTACCACTAGTGTTTGCTAAGGGGATGTACAAGTATATAGTGTGTGGCTGAGAAAGTGTGATGTGTGTTGGTGGCTCATTTTGGGTTTAAGATGGCTTTTATGAGAGTTGTGAAGGGTGGGAACATGAGGTGTCTTTATTAAACTAGGAATTATGGCTGAGAGAGTGAGTATGAAACCCTTAATCTATGTATACCGAATCCCTCCAAGTTATGACGACGAACTAATAGTTCGTCCTTATGCAAAATATTAACAGACACAGGGTACGAAAATTATGAATCGAAAGTTTTTTTTAAGAGGACAATTCATCTCTCTAAAACAAGTAATGTTTGAAGTTATTGTGATAACGTGATCCATATTGATCATTGATATTCCTTTAGCTGGAGGAGTAGATGATATTAAAATAACTAGCAGTCCGCCCCGGCTATGTACTTGGTTCCTATCCTTTTTAATATTGTTACCCCTGTGACCTGTTAGGAAAACCGATTTGATTCCCGACCGTAAACATAGCACTTTCTTCAATATCGGATATAATGGTAACGATTGCCAAAATATTGTTAGTCAAGTCTGAAACGTGAATTTGAACTGTTGTATTTGACAGTGATATTGTTTCATCGTGCTAACATGATCACCAATAGCGAACAATATTGTGCTTACTGTGCGGCGATCTATAATTTTATATTTTGTCTATCTAGCTACGTATATTAGATTAGTTCTTACTTATTAGGGTTCTTTGTTACCTCCACAGAATAACTGATTTACACCCGCGGGGGTAATTAGCCCCATGTTCTGAACCACTGTACCAAGTTATTGGTCTTTCTATCAGTAAAAACTGGATCAAAATCTGTTGCGTAGTTTAGGTAAGTGGAGAAACAGACCGAGAGCGACTTTGATTTATTTACTACCTAATATTTACTACCTAGATATTTAATTACCTAAAAGTACTAGTCAGACATGTAATACTTGAACAAAATAACCTTATTATAATGGTATTACTTTCAAACAAAACATTTCAGACATTAATTTCTTTGTCGCAGTTACACATAAAGGTAATAAGCCGTATTCAGTGCACGCAAACAGTATTGTTACAACATAACCTAATTACACGAAAAACAAAGACTTGTATGTTTCTGTTTTAAACGAGACGAAACAAGGTGGCGATTCATAAATTAAGACGACGCTGGCAAACTTAAATGTGATAAAAGAAAATGTAGAAGTTGACCCACGGTTTTAAGGACAGTATTTTACAAGTTCATGAATACTTAATAAGAGTAGTGTCGGAATACTTTTGAGAAACTAGAATGAGATACTAGTTAGTTTTGCCAACCCACTTTCTTACAGCAATAAAAAACATTACAAAAATATGTAACCAAATTCCAAACAAAACACTACAAAGTATAAAATGTGTGTTTCTTTGCTTTTTAACACCGACTTCCGAAATTAAGATTATTTTATACTTTATAGTGTTTTGTTTGAAAGTCGGTTATATTTTTATTGAAAAGCTTTTTCAGGTGATACTTGGACGACGTCTTCGTCTACGCAGAAAATGAAATAAGCAAAAATGATCATAAAATAAAAACTACCGAACCAAACTGAATTGCATTTTTACGGGACCAAATGGCGAGTATACCGCATCGAACTAAAAAAGAATCATGTAAATCGGGTCAAAAGCCTCGGAGTCACCGGTGTACATACTTAAAAAATTACCCACCGAATTGAGAACCACCTCCTTTTTTGGCAGTCGGCTAAAAATTAGAATAAAATAAAAGACGAAGATTTCCAATCCAAAAAAATACGTCTATTTGCGAATTGAAATTCAAGTCCATATTCTATCTATTCACTGACAGAGAATAAATCAGAACTCGAAAAATTCAATATTAAAAGTGTCATTCATCATTTGTGATTTGTCTAAAAATACTCCGATATATTTAGCTACAGACATTATTTAAATAATGATAAATAATGAGCTGTTGAGACATCAATTAATCAAATTGTTTCGGTAACGTTACAGGTGTGTTCGAGCATTAGGTATGCAAAGTGTGATTTATTATTTTAACGTGTACTTGGCTGAAGATGCTTGAGGGATGTTAAAAATGTATAATTATGGAGTCTAATATAAATTTAAACTTATAATCGTAATGTTATAAAGAGGTAAAATTATTTCTTTACATACTCGTACAGTAGATTATTATGTGTTTATCGCACTTTTTTTTTGTATGCGTTTTTATTAAGTTCTGACTCTGCACCACCCTAAGTTCGACTGGTAGAAAATGCTCAAAGCATCAAGTCTGTCTGGGTAATGTTTTTTTTTACTCGTGCATATTTTTTTTTTATACAGAAAGAGGGTCGTACCTGCAGGTATGCATATACCCCAAATTTTGTTCAAAACATCAAACTATGTCACCTTAATTAAGTTTGCAGTCGTACAGTAAAAAATACTGGTTATTTTATTTGTAAATTATAAAAAAATGTTCTTGTAAGGTTCAATATGAACTCGAATCCTTACTAATATTATAAATGCGAAAGTAACTATGTCTGTCTGTCGCGCTTTCACGCCAAAACTAGTGAACCGATTTAAATGAAATTTGGTACCCAGATAGTCTATAATCTGAGACAGGACATATGCTACTTTTTATCCCAAGAGTGTGTTCCCTAGGAACCACGCGGGCGAAACCGCTGGCAGAAGCTAGTTCTTAATAAATAGTGCCACAATAAATACTTAATAATATAATTGACGGCACTTAATTATATTTTACATACATGTATTTCGTATAATTTCTGCTGACTATCTAAATAAATATCTATTTCACTAAAATCGAGAGATCTGTTTATTTATGTAAGTATTTACAACATATTATGTAAGCGTAAGCTAAAGTAACTAGTAAATACTAAACGAGAAAAATTATATTGTAAAATTATATACAAATGAGTATAAAAAAAAACATAGAACGTAAAAACAAAAGAGTTTTCATAGCAAAATCAGAAATCCAAATGTAATTAAGTCATAATTTTAACTCAAATATAACTCTACCTAATCCAATTTACACACAAACGTGATAGTATATATCTTCACAAACGCCTAATAGGCATATACCACTGAACTAATAGCCCTTTCCTTGCTCCGAGCGATTATAATCCACAGCCGCTACGAAATGACCCCTCGTAGCACTTTCGTAGACGTGCTACGAAAGCGTAGCGCTACGTTATCGCTACGTCAATTTAGTAGGCAAGTGATTGCTACGAGATTTGAGAATCGGTTGGCCAATTTTTGGCTGTGATAAATTGTATTTCTTTTTGACGTTTATGGTTTTAAGATTAAATTGAATGTATTCTTTTTAGTAGGTATCTACATATTATGTTTAGGCACGTTAAATTATATATTTAGTCCATAAGATGTTGTGATGTTGATCAGAATGTAATGTGCTTATGTGTGCATATACGTACTACTACATCATCATCATCTGCCTAGCCTTTTCCCAACTATATTGAGGTCGGCTTCCAGTCAAGCCGGATTTAGCTGAATACCAGTATTTTACGAGAAGCGGCTGCCTACCAGACCTCCACAAACCATTAATTGGGTAACACGGTACTTCATGGCAAGGCTGGAGTCAGATTTACTGGCTTCTGATTATCTGTAACGACTGCCAAAGATCTACAAATGACAGCCGGGACCTACGGCTTCACGTGTTTTCCGAGACACGGAGGAAACTCGGTATGTTAAGAACTGGTACTCAAACAAAACTGGCGAAATAATGTACTTCTATAGTTTTGTTGAGTGAGAGTGTAAAGGTATGGAAAAACCAATTCTAACACATTTGCTACAATTAGGTTTTGATGAAGATAAGTTTTAATATCATTATCATCAGTACATTTATTTAGTACTATCTTTTTCACTTATTTTTGCTCATTTGGTAGAACAAGGCAGCTTGATACAGCCTTATCCCACAGGATGAGGCTATAACTAGTTTTCTATAAGGAAAGGAATTTCGTAATCGGATCAGTTCTTCCAGAGATGATTTTTTTTTAATGGTGCAAAATCATCAAATGACTCCTCCCGCTCTGGGTTAAGCACGAGGGAGTGTCAGACTCTTACTGACTAAAACCCATCCGTGTTCCTCCTAGTGCCCTTTGCGTTCCAGGACTACGGTGCCTCTTCCGAACGGATTCCGCACCAGAGATGATACCTTTTACAAACACACAAACTTATCCACAATTATTAATTCTTTATAGTACTTCTGACGAGGTTTTATTGTAATCCTTTACGAACACACCCTCAAGCCATTTCCCAATTTATCACAAAAACATTACAATTATAAAGTATAATTGTAATGTAAGCACATCTTACCCGACTTAACAAAGACAAATGATGTGTTAATGTATTCACCGCACTGACTGCTTCACATTAATTCACGTTTGACTCCCATAGGCTAACATGGCGGTTATTAATTACTAAAACTCGTTATCTTACAGCTTCAGGACTTCAGATAATATATTTTAAAAGAAAGAGACAGATTTTTCATGAATATTAAATATCTGGATTCTGGATCCTCCGTGCCTCGGAAAGCACGTTAAGCTGTTGGTCCCGGCTGTCATTTGTAGATCTTTGGCAGTCGTTACGGATTGCCAGAAGCCAGTAACCCGTGCGGCTGTTATTATCTAGCCACAAGCTCCTCGCTTATTAAGAACCACCGTATTAACCAGTTAATGGGTTGTGGAGGTCTGGTAGGCAGCCGCTCCACGTAAAATACTGGTATTCAGCGGATTATTTGCTTGATTTTGATTTTGAATCTGGTTTGACTGGAGCCAATCTAGGGCTAAGAAAAAGTGACGTTCAATCAGTCATAACGATTTCACTGTCATAATGTCTGGGATTGGCATTGTCTTTCGAAATTTAGATCTGCTCCTAGATTTCTGAATTTAAAATTTTAGATTGGATATTTTTCATTCTTTTTGTCAAATTGTGACTGATATGCGAATGCGAAAATTGATTAAAAATTAGTAAAATTGGGTCTCTGATTACTAGATTTCACAGAGAGTTAATATATCACTATTATTTTGACTCAATTCAAAAAGCGGTGGGCTTAGGATGCCTGTCCATTTGCGCGGAGTGAGGCAGCGGAGCGGAGAAACGGAGAAATTTTAACCAATGAAATTGCATAAAATTTACGCACCAAGTGAGTCGCTGACATTTTGACTGACATGATTGGTTAATTTTTCTCTGTTTATCCGCACCGCTCCTCGCTCCGTGCAAATGGACAGGCACCCTTAGTGACCTGGGGGGTCACTTCACTTTGGTACAGGAATATTTCCAGATGGATGAGTGATGGCATTAACATTAAAGCAGCCATCAGGATACTCCCCATTCTTTACATTAGTAAACAGTCTCTTTAAATACCATGTTAGATAATATACTAGCTGAGCCGTGCCCACTTCGTTGGGCGGTATTTTTCGTTAATATATATAAACAGTCATAAACAACGGGGCTTTCTATTAATAAAAGTTTTTTTTAATCGGCTCAGTAGATTCAGAGATTACCCTCTACTACCGCACAACCTCACAAACTTTACCTCTTTATATAATATTACTCCAGATGTTTAGCCGTATATACTAGTAACTACTCGTATGTATATTCCTTAGAAGGAAAATTTCTCTACTCCAATCGACACAGTGGCAATGGAAAACCCTCAATGAATCAGTAAATAACAAGCTACGACTTTCAATTGAATTAAGGAGGCCGAGTTAAGGTAAATAATAAATTATATTTCATTTGTAAATAGCATTTTTACATGTCAATATTTTTAGTGATTTTATATAAGATGAGGCCAGTGTTTCCTAACTGACTACCCTGAGTAGAAACACCGAAACAAACTCAGCGATCAATGTTTCTTTTGACGTCCATACTATATCTACAGGTCAAATCATATAGGAACCATGTAGTTTAATGTCTGAGGTGTTCTTTTGAGGGAATAAACATTGGAGGCGCAGGAATGCGGGGATTCGCACCAAAATTAGGGTCAGCTGCAGGTGAAGTCGGGCTCTGGATGACGATGATGATGAGCCGAGGTTGAGTCGAGATTAAATCGAGGTCGACTCGAAGTTGAAGAGGAAATGACTCAGTACATACAAACACAAAATAAACATGTAGTACCGTATCACACTGTAATACTGTTATACAAGGTAACGCGCGGCCACTGGGGAGGCGCCGTATATCGGGAGATTAATCTTCATTTGTACTGTCATGTGTACCTACTGCGAGGGTAAGCAGAGAACATGGTCTTGTAATGTAGGTATGTTAGGTGATGTATTGCTTAGATCATTTCAAATTATGGATATAAGAACTGGCGTTAAATTATCAAAGTTTAACTCGAACATTGCGTTTAAAATCATCTGAATCAATTAATTTGATTGATATGATATTGTTATTTTGCCATTCAAAAGTAAAAAAGATGATTCTTCGTGAAAAAAATTCTAGTCTTTGTCAATGGCTTCTAAGATTACATTAAAAGTGGTAACAAATTTTCGGGTGAAGTAAAATATTGCGATTGTACCAGACAGTATAGTGCAAGTATAGTTTTAGAAACGATAATATTATCAAATGTCAGAAGTCGCCAACGACCCTACGTGTGCCATAAAAATATATTTAGTCTACTTCAGCAATAAAAATACGAAGAAGACAAAATCCTAAGATATTAAATATATTAAGATTAAAAAATTAAGATTACAAATTCTCCCGTTACTGACTGATCGAGTGACTGACAGACAACGCTCAGCAGAAACTACTGGTCGTAGAAAGCTAAGAGAGAATTTTTCGAAATTCCTAAGGGAACGGGAAAAGGGGATGTGCGCGTACGAAGTCGCGGGCAAAAGCTAGTTTTTTTATATATCGACAACCTCTAACCAATAATATTAATAACTAGTTGTCCCGCGCAACTTCGTTTCCGTCACAATTTTCACTACTACTCCGCTCCTTTTGGGCTTAGCGTGATGATATACATTCAGTCAAAAAAGTATCGGGAATGGATGATTTGTTTATGGTTCCAAATTCAAATTTTTGTTTTTTTGTAGTTGTTAGATTGGCACAACTGTTTTCCATTTTGGCGCGGAGTTTGAGTTGCATCTGTTATTTATATTAAATATAGTGCTGGTTTTAGTAATATCATATATAGTTTGTATTGCGAATTTCATAATGGACAAAAATATCGAACAAAGAGTTTGTCTTAAATTTTGCATCGCCAATGGAATTTCGTGTTCGGAGTCACTGAAAATGTTACAGAAGGCTTACGGTGAATTGACTTTATCAAAAACTCGTGCTTATGAGTGGTTCAAAGCGTTCAAAAGCGGTCGAGATGTGATGGAAGATTTGCCTCGCTCTGGTAGGCCGTCAACGTCTGCAACTGAAGTTAACATCATCGCAAAAGTGAAGGAAATAGTGACTGAAAATCCCCATTCAACTCTGAGAGAGATAGCCGCCGAACTTTCTGTATCTCACGAGTCGATCTGTACCATTTTAACTAATCATTTGGGTATGAAACATGTTGCTGCTCGGCTAGTCCCAAAAGATCTGAATTTTCTCCAAAAACTCAATCGCATGAAAGTCGCTGAGGACATGCTAGAACGAGTCAGTTCGGACCCAACATTCATGAAACGTATTGTTACTGGTGACGAGACGTGGGTTTACGAGTTTGACATGCAAACTAGTCAACAAGCTTCGGAGTGGCGCCTTCCAACTGAACCGAAACCGAAAAAACCACGCCAAAGTCGATCAAAAGTCAAAGTCATGTTGACTGTTTTCTTTGACTATCGCAGTGTTGTGCACTCTGAATTCTTACCGGAAGGTCTAACGGTAAATAAATAATATTATTTGAGCGTTATGCGGCGTTTAAGAGAGCAAATTCGACGAAAAAGGCCAGATTTGTGGAAAGAAAATTCTTGGATTTTGCACCACGACAATGCGCCTTCGCACAAGGCTATCATTGTGAACGAATTTTTAACCAAACACTCAACAAATACCATCCAGCAGCCACCATATTCACCAGATATGGCTCCAGCTGACTTTTTTCTTTTTCCTAAACTCAAATTACCACTTCGTGGCACCCGTTTTCAATCGATAGAAGACATAAAGGAGAATTCGCGGTGAGAACTGAACTCAATTCCGGAAGCAGCGTTTAAAAAATGTTTTGATGAATGGATTATTCGTTGGCGCAAGTGTATCGTTTCTAAAGGAGCATACTTTGAAGGTGATAAAATAAATTTGGATGAATAACAGACATTTTGTGTATTATTGATCTTTTCCCGGTACTTTCTTGACAGAGTAGTATATTCTATAGCCTTCCTCGATAAGTGGGCTATCTAACACTGAAAGAATTTTTGAAATCGGACCAGTGGTTCCTGAGATTAGCGCGTTCAAGTAAATAAACAAACAAACTCTTCAGCTTTATATATTAGTATAAGAGTATAAGATATTCAATGAAATTCTATGCACAAACGAATTAAACATTCTATTTATACAAACCAACCATTAAAACATGCATACTTATGTATCCATGTATATACTGCCTACAAAACGGTGAAGGTTCCGGCCAAAGAAATTGTTAAATATAATGTAGGCACAACAGAAACTGTGACCCCGTTATGAAGGAAATAATTGTACTCATCAAAATACACGGGTTCCGTGATATTACTTCGTTGAAACTTGCCTTCGTAACGTTTTCGTCTGAACATTTTGTCGAACGAAATCTATCTTTCAGTACAGGTAGTTAGGTTTGCTGTATGAGAACTTGATATAGTAGTATGGAAAAGTTTGCCTTTGTACATATGAAAACTTTTCGTTGGATTAAATTATGTACTACTAGTTGATCTGGCAAACGTTGTTTTGCCATTAAAATAAAAATAGTCTACGACTATTCTCAGACCTACCGAACGTATACAAAAAATTTCATAAAAATCGGTCAAGCCGTTTCGGAGGAGTATGACACGAATTTTTTATATAATAGATGTGTGCTGTAAAGAATCAATGAGGATTCTGTTTTCAAAATGTATTTTTTATGTTGTAAAGCGTTAAGCATTTTTCAGTGGCGTACGAAATCTATCACTTTGCGCATCATTCCGTCGATCTATTTTAATTTAAATACATAAAAGCTATTTTCAGTGGCGTGTTTGCGACTCTGATCATCGTTAGCGGTATACCGTTAGGCATCCCCTGTATGATAAAACTAGGTCTAGCAAAAACTAGAACAAAATTAACAAGTTAAAACTTAGATCAAATAGGTTCGACGACATCTAAACTTTAGCTATGATATTATGCTGTTAATCAGCAAACAACATAATTATATTCGATCTTAGGCTGAAGTTTTCCACACTAAATACAATACGAACTTACAGCAGATTTATAATTTAAATAAACGTTTTTTTTAGATCGAATCCTGAATGCCAATTCTACTTTTTTTGAGCAACTGTCAAAAATACTTAAAATTCACTACATTTTTGACAGATTGTCACTAAAATGCGAACGTTGCTTATGAATGAGTAGAATGCCCCCCCTGATTTTATACGAATATGTGTATTATATGTTCCAAGCATTTAATATTGTAAAGTTCTAAGCAAAAGCCTTTCTTTAAGTATGTTGTCGAATCCTTAATTAAAAGTTATTTTTTCTCCCTTCCCTACCATAATTTTTTTTAATCAAACATTATCAACGTCCGTTTCTCAATTTACAAGCCTTTCAATCAATTAAAACGTCTAAAAAGGTGCATTAGCACTGGCCATTGTCAGCCGTGAAAGAAAAAATATTTACGTTCTTTTTAATTTTCTATCTCTGATGAAAGAAGGTTTCATTCAGATTTAAAATTAAACAAATTGAGTTTTATTTTAGAGTAAAATCCAAATTCATTTATTGCTGACCTGACGGACGCTGTCCCGGCCTGATGCCTAAGTTCGTATAAAAATCCCATTAAAACACTTCTACTTTTTATGGATTTCCAATTTTCCTACAGTGTTATAAGAAAATTTGTAAATCCGACAAAAAATGTTGTTGTTTTATTTGCCTGATTTAGTGTATGACGAATATTTTAAAATAAGAATTAGCCAAATCGTTCTCTAGCATTTAAATATTGTTGTGTCACCGTAAGACTTTCCTAATTAATTCTTAATGAATATATTAATAACAAAACGTAATTTTCTCACGAGAACTTGCCCCTAATTTCAAGATAACGCCTTAATCGTCGAGGAGCATCGCTCAGACATCGCAGATCGCCAGTCATCGTACTTGACACATACTATTAATTACTTTGCCGCACAAAAAAAAACCTTTTTATTTTTCTTTTTTTTGCTTTTTCACCAGCCTTTAGAAAGCGCGAAGGTTTTAATCAAAGTGCTCTTTTATATTTTTATGCAAATGTTAAAAGAATAAAAGGTTATTCTCGTGTTTTTATCGTTGGTTTTTAAAAGTTAGTGTTAATGTTATTGGAGTGTAAAATATTATTGAATGGGTGCTAGCTGTTTTTATTAAATACATTTTTTTTAAGCCAGGTCCTGATGATATAAATTTTATCATCATTTTGATAGAAAACTTGTTATTTTGTAAGAGAGGTTTATTTATTTAAAAAAATGCTTCATGTTCATCACGTCTACCATAATATTAATTAAAACATTGACTAACCTTACACACGTTTAAATCAACAACTTTTATAAAACAGAACTCAGCTTCACACTCAAAAAAATCGCAAAAGACCTAACAATGTCGTTTACAGACATTCATGTCGACCTTTCGTGCTATATTTAAATCACTCTGTACCTTAACATTCCTGACATAACTAAACGATAAAAGCGACCTTGCCTTACCTGCTAAAAGCCGTAACAACACGATTCTACCACACACCAAACTTTACACTAAAAAAAGTTAAACACCAAAAAGTATTCACTATGAAGTATCTACACGGATTTAAAAAGTTTAAATACAATCACAACCACTTTTTAATTTTTTAATCTTTACACTGTACACACACAAGCACTTCGGTTTCGAAATAGTCGGGTTATTTAATCGCGTCGCGGCACGCGTTCGCACATACAGCCTGAAGGCGGCACACTGGCTGAAATTCACGAAGTTTCCCGACAGATAGAGGTGTTTGCTGTCTCTGTCTACCGCGAAGGAACTCGGGGGGTTGAAGAATTTCGCAATTAAAAATCGTTAATAAACACGATTATATGACGTAGTGATAAAGTGAGGAGCGAGAATGTGTTACATACAGATAGGGGATGAGTTAGCGGGGTCTGTTGGCTGTTTATTTTATTCATTTGTACGTTTTTCGGTGTAGAAATATATTCGTTTGTAGAGAGCGTGGATTGTTATAGTTTGATGGTTGTTTTGTGAGAGTATTCGTGTTGTGTGTTTACGTTTGTTTGGCAAGTGGGTTTCAAATACTAAAAATAAAGTGATTGAAAGTGTAGTATACTCGTAGATTCTTGTGAAACGGTATTCTGGGGTTTACTACTAAAAAACTAGGTAGAACTGTTTTGCTTTTCCATTTACAAATGTAGGTGTGGATCACACATAACTATATTAATGGTTTTTCTATTTGAGATTGGCCAAACGGTTGTAAGGCAACAAATAGGGGTAAGAATAAATATAATAAGAATAAATTTAATGTATTGGGAAAAAACGTGAAGAATTAAGTTTTCCACTTATTTTCTTTTTTTTTTTATCGCGCTTTAAGCAAACTTTGTGATCGCATGCTCAATGCTCAGTCCTGTTTAACTGAGAAGAAGAGAACTTTTCCGTGGTAGATTCGATAATTTACCAATGGCTTCACTCTTGAAATAAATACAAGCATATAATTGTAGTGTAATCAATTTATTATATGTTAGTCTATAGGGTATTTATCTGTGGGCCAGAATAGCCTAAAATTAATAGGTTATTATTATTTTTATTTATTCCAACAGTCAATAATTACTCGCATTAATACTCCAGAGATTAACTCCTACAAACAAACAACTTTACTTCTTTTTTAACACATATTTTCAGCCACCAATAAATCCTCTAACTACACGAAGTTCATTGAACTTATCTTTAGTACATCCATCAAACAAGTAAATGTTTCTTCAGCGCGACTCGTAAACCAAGTTGACACATAACTTACAATGCCTTTGACTTTCATGTAAACTCGACATGTCGACGACTTTTAACTTGGGTATAAATAGGGATGGACCAATTACTCGCCTACTAGTTGGGAAAGCCGACTATTCTTAAGCCGATTGTCCAAGTCGGCATTAACTAACGACAAAAAAGTGGAACTAAATGACAAAAACCGTCTCTACTTAGTTTATCTTACTACTATTATAAACTAATATAATACTAGTCTAATTTCGACATTCACTCGGACTAAGCCGCTGGCAAAAGCTATGTTAAGTAAGTTTTTATATATTTAAGAGTAAAATCAAACTCACTTCTACTCGTTTTAATTGACTACTCAATTATCGCTACTACCAAAATAAAATATTGAGTTGATTATAACAGTGAGGACCACGTAACCGTTCACTAGTCGGACGAAGCTAGTCGGTCATTCAGCGCCGACTAGTCGGTTTTTCGGCCTAATCTACAGGCATAGTCCCAACTCTAATATTAAGTTAAGCAATATATCTTCTTATTAGTTTACTTGAATATAAAAATGAAGCATATATCGACAGCTTTAAGTGTAATGTAATTTATTAAAGTGCTTACACAAAATGCTGTAAAAATAACATTAATTTCTACTTCATTTATGATACTGCTTGCACATTGAGATATTCAGTCAACAACTTCACAATTGATTACATAAAGGTGTAACTGATCTATTTTATTAAGCTAGTGAATTAAGTTATCATGGCGGCTATCTCATCATAATCTTATCTGCCGAAACACGTCCACTGCCTTCTCCCCAAATGTCGCCACAACAACCCTTCATGTGCGTCTCGCATCCATCGGCTACCCGCGACCCTCACCAGGTCATCGGCGACTATCTCACTTGATTGTAATAGTAGATTAAGTTTTTTTTTAAGTTAATGTAACGTTTCACTGCAGAGCTATTCTACTAGGCAAGCGTGCTCCATTTTCGACCGCATCATCGCTTACCATCAGGTGAGATAGTGGTCAAACGCGTGCCTATCAATAGAAAAAAAAACAAAAAGCTACAATGAGGCTAAAACAGATATCACTTAAGTCTACCGACATACTTACAAACTCATCATCATCATCATCATCTGCCTAGCCTTTTCCCAACTATTTTGGGGTCGGCTTCCAGTCAATTTCAGATTCAGCTGAATACCGGTGTTTTACGTGGAGCGGCTGCCTACCAGACCTCCACAACCCATTAACTGGGTAACACGGTACTTCTTGGCAAGACTGGAGTCAGATTTACTGGCTTCTGACAATCCGTAACGACTGCCAAAGATCTACAAATGACAGCCGGGACCAACGGCTTAACGTGCTTTCCGAGGCGCGGAGGAAACTCGGTATGTTAAGATGGTCACCCATCCACAGACCAACCTTGGCAAGCGTTGCTTAACCTTAAAGATCTACTCGTGCGGCCACGAGCCACGAGCCACGAGTCACGAGCCACGAGCTCCTCACATACTTACAAACTAATTATTATTAATTTACCTACATTACAGAAAAAAAGGCAACAGCACCTTCCCCTTTCACATATGCTAAAGCACAAGTTTTTCGTCTTAGTAGGAGGTACTCCCGACATACTTTTTCATCATCATCATACCAGCCGAAAGACGTCCACTGCTGGACATAGGCCTCCCCCAAGTGTCGCCACAATAGCCGGTCCTGTGCGTCTCGCATCCATCGGCTACCCGCGACTTTCACCAGGTCATCGGTCCACCTTGTGGAAGGCCTTCCAACACTGCGTCTACCAGTACGCGGTCGCCACTCTCTCACTCATCGACCCCATCGACCATCTGTTCTGCGAGCAATGTGCCCTACCCACTGCCACTTCATTATGGCGATCCTTCAGGTTATACCGGTAACCTTGGTTCTCTTGCGGATATCATCATTCCTGATTCGATCACGCCAGGAAACTTCAAGCATTGCTGTTTCCATTGCCCTTTGAGTGACTTGAAGCCTTCACACCTTTAATGACATACCTAGTTTTTAATTACAATTAAAACAAAAAATGCAACTCAATTTAAAATAGTTATAGCACAGATTATAAAAGATAGCATTCGATCATCATCTGCCTAGTCTTTTCCCAACTATATTGGGGTCGGCTTCCAGTCAAACCGGATTCAGCTGAATACCAGTGTTTTACGCGGAGCGGCTGCCTACCAGACCTCCACAACCCATTAACTGGGCAACACGGTACTTCATGGCAAGACTGGAGTCAGATTAACTGGCTTCTGACTATCCGTAACGACTGCCAAAGATCTACAAATGACAGCCGGGACCAACAGCTTAACGTGCTTTCCGAGGCACGGAGGAAATCTGCTATGTTAAGATGGTCACCCATTCACAGACCAACCTTGGCAAGCGTTGCTTAACCTTGAAGATCGACCCGTGCGGCTATGATTGTCAGGCCACGAGCTCCTATATAAAAGATAGCATTCGATAAATTCTAAAAATGTCTCTTTGGCCAGCATACGCCAGTTTGTAAACAGTGTAACCACGTGCGATGGTCCCAGCGAGAGTGTTGCCCGTTCGAAAACGCATGTGATTTGAATAATCCGCGGCGACAAGCTAAGTTACTTAAAATTTGAGTGCTCACACTTGATGCTTGTTTTTTTTGTTCATTCTGTTTGTTTGTCGTACAAATGTGTCTGTTTTATTGGTAGTAGGTATTTAGAGCTTTAGATTGCATTGTGTTTAATGTTATGAACGTTTAAATAGTTCATGGTACTGAATATTATGGTAGTGACCAGATAAACTTGCAAAAAAGTACATTGACCTTTCTCTAATATCCCTTCGTAAATACCAGAACAATAAATTTATGTGGTTCAATGACCGGTATTGCACATTTATCTAGCGCCTACCATAAGCGGGATTTCAGATATAAAAACAATGTAAAATTAACTATGTTTGTGTATTTTTTTGGCCAAAAACCAATGAACTTTCAATTATGAAGGAGTCAATCAGTAGGAGAAAGATGAAGCTGCAGTCTTTTTATCTTTCCATAAGAACCCGAACAATAAACAATGTGCCATTTTTCAGTTGCCACACAAAGTTAAGGACCTCAGTCTCCCACCTAAAGTTTTTCCGCTTTTCAAATCAAGACCAATAGATGGATCAATGACTGATTATACCATATAAAGCAAAATATGGATATATACAATTACCTATTTCCGTAAAACGTGTTGCTTCTATCATAACATCGAAGGCTTTGCGAACTTCGAGAGCCACGTTTTTCCACCTACAAAAATAACATAGATTTTACTATGATTGGCACGTTCAACATTTCGCGTCTTCATACCAAATCGACAGTAATTTTATCTATCCAGCAATTTCTCAACTAACTTTCACTAAATTGCTGTCTTTTGACGTCCAACTGTCATCGATAAAAGTGACATTTGGAATCGAAATGGTTGTTAAGGAGCAGACTCACCGCGGCGCATGCTGTGCACGTGCCGCATTTTAGTTGCGTAGATTAATTTGGTTGACAACGTGGGACTACAACTTTCCACTGCAGTAGGTACACACTACACACCTTTTTTTTTTTAAGTATGGGAAATCATCAAATGACTCCTCCCGCTCTGGGTAAAGCAAGAGGGAGTGTCAGACTCTTACTGACTAAAACCCATCCGTGTTCCACCTGGTGCCCTTTGTGTTCCAAGGCTACGGCACCCCTTTCGAACAGATTCCGCAGCCCCACACACTACACACCTACATCTATGTACAACTGTAGCGTGGACCACCGCGGCGCACTGTGATGCGAAACATCCGGTCAATTCTGTGAACATATCCGAAGTGAATTGATGAAGTGATCACGAAGTTAGCTGTCATTCCATCTTGATTAAATAGATTGACAGCTCACTTCGTAATGACTTCACCGAAGCCTTCAATTTGACATGTTTACAAAATTGTACTGTAGTTCTACATAGCCGTGAGTTAATTTTCGTGTAGTGTGTACCGCATGCACAGTGTGCATGGCGTTGACAGTGTTGAGCTATGTGGGCTCCATGTTCGAGCAAGCCACGCATGTACTAATGACGTCAATTGATGCGTAGCGTGTTCGTGGTTTGCTGTGGACACAATCACATACATTTTCTTACATAGCGAAGCACCCGTGCGCGCGGTGGGTCTGCGCCTTTATAAAAGTGGAATTTATTCTAGGCGGTGACACGTATTGAACGACTAATAAAAGTTTGAAATGACAATAGTTTTCAGTGTCGTTCAGCTAGTTGGACGTGAATGAATAAGCTGAACTTCTTATACATTTATTCCTTTTAGATTTAATTAATTTTATTTTATTTTTGATCCATAAAATTGTGATAGCATCCTGAAGGTTTCTTCATTTTATGTTGTGTTTTAGTGCTGTCTCATATTGATAATTATTTTCCACACTTTAAGTTATCTTGATATCTTTGAGCAATTAATGCAATAATCTGTATCAAAATAGTTTTCAGATATGAATTTTCTCTCAAACTCAGTTGCCATGACAACGGAAAAACAACCGTATGATAACATCAATGTATATAACAATGACCAGTTTAAACTCAAAAGATTGATTGGAAGTAGAGAAAATGACTTCCTAGAAGACAGAGGCTAATTTACCATTTGTCAATACTATTATTATAAAGAGGTTAAGTTTGTGAGCTTATGAGGTTGTAGGGAGTAATCTCTGGATTTACTGAACTGATTTTGAAAATTATTTTACCAATAGAAAGCCACATAATTTTTGAGTGTCATAGATATATATGTATATACTAACCCAAAAAATACCGCCCAACGAAGTGGACACGGGTCATCTAGTTTACAGTATAAGAAAGGCAAAGGAAAACATTCTTTACTAAAAAAACAAATTGGCGATCGCCTATTATTTTTATTTAACACTTTTTTCAGGCAACCGCTGTAATACAAGCTTTATTCGCCATAAACATAATTTTATGTTGTAGGATTAAATATGCAACATGTTTTGATGCAAACGCACGGACCAACGCACCAACAGTGTTCACAACATGTTTTTATGTTGATGTTTTGTCAGTGTACAACAACAGTTAGTCGTGTTTTACGACACATACAAGGGGCGAGGATATAATATTAAAATTAAATTGTTTATTTGACGTGGAAAAACAAAAAAAGGTGGTTGTTGCCCGCTGTTCCCGTGATAGGGGAAATACTACATGGACTAAAAAAATACAGCTTATTTTTTTTATTTTTTTTGTATAGTCAATGCGAATAAGTAGGTTACTCCTAGGCAAGCGTGCTTTATTGTCAAGCACATCAGCGTTTTCCGTCCATCAGGTGAGATTGTGGTCAAACGAGAGTCTATCAATTACCAATTTTTATCTTAATTTTGTAGGCTTCTTTAAAATTTATTCATAAAAAATCAGGAATATATTATACTAGCTTCTACCCACGACGTCGTACGCGCATATCTCGCTATTTTTCGTTCCCGTAGAAGTTTCGGGATATCCTCCTTAGTGCTCCCTTACACTCCCCAAGAACCCTACATGCCAAATTTCAGCTACGACCAGCAGTTTCGGCTGTGCGTTGTCTGTTTGACACTGAAGCTAGAGACAAACTTTATATCTGGACTCTTTATTTTAAATGTAAAACTATGCAGTAGTAACACACTTATCGTATGCAACGCAACATATGATAAGATACAAAAGCGTTGCATACGTAGAACCAGTGTGTTTCTCGCTTCATTCACTCAATCACTAAGTAATGGAAGAAATTTATAAAGGATATAATTTAGACGGTCACCAAAAATAATATTTTTAAGACTCTAAGCCTAGGCACCAAAATGGATCAATGGTCACCAAATTCTATCCAACTCAATTGTGATTGCCATAAAATGTAGGCTTGGGGTTACAAACTGGATAAAATAGGTTAGGTTAGGTTAGAATTGTGACCAACCGCGCGCGAGCCGAGCGAGCGAAGCGAGCGGTGCCGCGGCAGCGGCCGGCGAGCGCTACTTCTCGAATATTATTTGGTGACCATTTATCTGTTTTGGTAACCGTTTAGAACTTTTTTGGTAGTAAAATAGGTACTTTTTTGGGCGGTGTTTAAACACAAGCCATTTATAAATAGTGATTGAGTGGAATAAGCCCGGAAGCTGACGAGGGAAAAATTAACACTACCGTCTAATCCCTTACTTTACTTAAAGTACTGTGTTGTGTTGTGTACTGTGTTGTGTCAAGAAATGAGTCTTGCACAAGTGCACAGCAAATTAGATGAGACGAATGGCCACGCATTTTATAACTTAGATGCTTCTTACAGCCCGGTAGCTTTTTGTAAACCTGTGGTCACACTGTCTATTGCAGACACCAGATAAACTTGCAATAAATTACGTTGACCTTTCCCTAATCATCTGCCTAGCCTTTTCCCAACTACATTGGGGTCGGCTTCCAGTCAAACCGGATTCAGCTGGATACCAGTGTTTTACGTGGAGCGGCTGCCTACCAGACCTCCACAACCCATAACTGGGTAACACGGTACATCTTGGCAAGACTGGAGTCAGATTTACTGGCTACTGACAATCCGTAACGACTGCCTAAGATCTACAAATGACAGCCGGGACCAACGGCTTAACGTGCTTTCCGAGGCACGGAGGAAACTCGGTATATTAAGATGGTCACCCATCCACAGACCAACCTTGGCAAGCGTAGCTTAACCTTAAAGATCGACCCGTATGGCTGATATTATTTAGCCGCGAGCTCCTCGTTGCTTAAACATTAGTTTAATTAGAAATTAAAAACAAAACTTTCAATGCAAATTACAGGCATACCTTTCCCTAATATCCCTTCGTAGATACCCTAACAATAAATTATGAACCGTTTTTCTTTACAAGAGAACATAAAGGATCACGATAGAAGACGATTCAGGACAGCTTTATTTCTTTATTTTTGTTTTTGGTAAGAAAGTCAATAAATGTATTTGGGTCAATGACCGTTATTGCACAATTATCTGGGTATCGCGCATATCCCGCTTTTCCCGTTCCCGTAAGGATTTATTGAAATCCTCTCTTACTACTCCCCTTTTTTTAGGATGGGAAATCATCAAATGACTCCTTCCGCTCAGAGTGAAACGGGAGGTAGTGACTTACTGACCCATCCGTGTTCCTCCCATTGCCCTCTGCGTTCCAGGGACACTGGCCCTAGCGGCCCCGTCTCAGATGCTGACAGCTCTTTGAGGCACGCGTGGAACATAGCGCACCGTCAACCGGGGCCTGGTTCTGATCGGACGGCGAGCCACCCAATGCTCGCCATCCGCAGTCCCGTGCCTAAGATGGTCGGAAGTCGCCCTGCGACTCCCGACGCCTGAAGGCGTCTTCTTCTGTTGTGGCGGCTGGGTCGTGAGGTTACCCTCTCTCTCACACGTTTGGCCTCCTCCTTCGCTAGCATAACTGCTTCGTAGAAGGAGGTGACCGCTTCCCTTGCCTCGCTCCGGCCCATAGATTGAACCAGGGCCGGTCGCAAGAGGTCGCCGCCGCACTTAGTGCTCCCCTACGTGAGAAGCTACATCCCAAATTTAAGCTTTCTATGACCAGTGGTTCTGGCTCTCTAGTCTCAAATAAGTAAGAATAAAATATATTCCATTCCTTCCATACCAATATGACACTGATTTTCTCAACCGTTTGTCATCGATCATCTGCCTTTATCCAACAATATGGGATGAGGTTCCAGTCAAACTGGAACTTTCTTTCTTTAACCATTATTCAACCACAAACAGGATAGTGGCGCGCAAACGACGTTGAGAATTAATTAAAGCTTACATCTATACTTAATATATAAAGCTGAAGAGTTTGTTTGTTTACTTGAACGCGCTAATCTCAGGAACTACTGGTCCGATTTGGAAATTGTTTTCAATGTTAGATAGCCCATTTATCGAAGAAGGCTATAGGCTATATATCATCACGCTAAGACCAATAGGAGCGGAGCAGTAATGAAAATTGTGACGCAGACGAAGTTGCGAACTAGTTCAAAAATATATTCGCAGTGCACTTTATAGTCTTTACGTAAAAGCATTACTTTTCTCGCGAATGAATAAATAAGAGCACTGAAAGTATTAAGCGCCACTAATCTGCAAGATTTTCCGAAGACACTATTTACATCACCGTCGCCCTAAAGCACTTCACATAGACCTCTACAATTGGGTACTTTCCAAGATAGAAAAATAATAATTATATTTACCCCGTCCGTAGATTTTCAAATAAAATTGGACACAAGTACCCTATTCCAGTCCTTTCGTGTACTATACCATCTTATTTAGTTAAAATTGACAAAAATCATCTCGATCAACTGATGCCAGCCTGCAAGGAACGTAATCAACAATCAATTTATTTTTTTAAATCCTTTACTAGTGACGGAATGAGTGACTGACAGACAACGCTCAACTGAAAGAGGGTTAAAAAGAAGGAAACACAAAACAATCTGATCAA
The DNA here is from genome assembly GCA_950371165.1 of Lacanobia oleracea. Classification (NCBI taxonomy): domain Eukaryota; kingdom Metazoa; phylum Arthropoda; class Insecta; order Lepidoptera; family Noctuidae; genus Lacanobia; species Lacanobia oleracea. The sequence goes on along the minus strand of OX493406.1, from coordinate 3,487,022 downwards.
CATTATGTAACACTATGCACCCAGCCTAACCCACTTTGCATGTCTGTAGCGTAATAGCAGTGCGACTGTGAAAATAGTGGGAATCCGTCACGTCCCCGTGACGCGACGACACTTCGCACATAAATTATGGACACCTTTGGCAGTCGAACTGCTGAGAATATTGTCCTGTGGAGACATTGACGCTTTTTAAACCGACTTCTTCAAAAAGGAGGAGGTTCTATGTTCGGCTGTATGTATTTCAGTATTTTTATGTATGTTCACCGATTTCTCCGCCAATTGTGGACCGATTTTAAAAATTCTTTCTTTATTCGAAAGCCTATACTCCTGAGGTGGTCCCATTGTCACCAAGTCAAAATCTGAGGATGGGATCTCATGAAAATCGAGGGAAACCCTCAAATTGTATAGGCACACACAATGTTTATCATGACATTTCTAACGCAATTTAGATATTTGTGCCTGTTAATCATCATCTCATGTTGTTGAGCTGATGATGGAATGGAAGGTATAAGTCAGGATCTGATGATGGGATCCCATGAAAAATGTTTGTTTAGCGATGTTTTCGCCAATTGTTAAACGATTTCGATGATTCTTTTTTTGTTTGGAAGAGTATTTTCCCGGACTGGTCCCATTTTAATTTGGTGAAGATCTGATGAAGAACTTCGGAGGTAGGCAACGGAAATTTTCAATCAGTGATAGCAAATGGATCGGGATTTCTGAAATCGCATGTCTGTTGATTGTTTACACCGGTTCATAAAATAAGATCACGTCGGTACGCTGTGTTTGTGGTTTTAATTTTAGTGAACCACAACCACACTTTACAAAAAAATTAAACCAACATCCAAAAACAAAACACTACAAAGTATAAAAAAAACTTTTTTACAAAAAATACAACAGATTTCCAAAAACAAAACACTACAAGGTACAAAATAACCTCGGAAGAAAAAGAACTTAAATTTCGGAAGTCAGTGTTTTTGGTTACTTTTTCGTTTTTGACACCGACTTCCCTTTCTGATGAAACAAGAATTTTTCAAATTGGTTCATAAATAACGGAGTTATGAGGTAACAAACATAAAAAAATACAACCGAATTGAGAACCTCCTCCTTTTTTTGAAGTCGGTTAAAAATAACTTTAATTTAAAAAAATACCAATAATTAAAGTTATTTTATACTTTGTAGTGTTTTGTTTTTGGAAGTCTGTTTTTAACCGACTTCAAAAAAAGGAGGACCTGAAATAGTACACAGGCAATATTCAAAACAAAATTTCCTTACTGTTTACACGATGCACCAATACTCAAGCACTCTGTCTGGTTGCTCGTGCGGCAAAGCTGAATGAATAATTGTTAAAAAAATAATTAATTAAATTCAAGTCAATGTTACTAACCCTTAGTTAATATGTTATTGTTGTACTAACCATTGGACCATTGTTGTCAAGTTAATTAAATAATTTATTATTTTTGTATTTTTTTTTTCGCAGGTCCCTGGAGACCCGGTCCTTTGAGGCGTACGAGAGGCCGAAGCCAACTCGCAGAAGCCCCGTTAGACATTTCAAATGGAAATGATTATTATTATACTTAATTGAATAATTCAACCAATATGGACTCTGTTGAGGTTAATCATTCTGCCAGTCAACCGTTTGTAAACCCGTGCTCAATTTGAACGTATTATTTTAATAAGACAACCGTCTTATTATTCTTTTTATAATGACAAACTTTAACTGTGATGGAGTATCGACTAAACACACTCATACATTACCAGAGTAAAAAACCGGCCAAGTGCGAGTTGGACTCGCACACGAAGGGTTTCGTACCATAAACCTTAATTTTTATTATTTTTTGTTATAGCGGCAATAAAAATACATAAACTGTGAAAATTTCAACTCTCTATCTATTACGGTTCTTGAGATACAGCCCGCTGGGAGACAGACGGACGAATGGACGGACAGACAGCTTAGGCTTAGTAATAGGGTTTCGTTGGTTACCCTTTGGGTACGGAACCCTAAAAATGGAAGTGAACCAAATTAAAAATAACGATTCGATGCTTGACGTTCCATTATCTGCGAAATATAGATATAATGATAAATTCTCACCCTGTTCAAAAACTCATCCTCTATCTATACAAATATACGTTTGTTTAATTAAAAGTGCTTTAACGCTGCGCTAACCACACGGCGGTAATAATAAGGACATATTTATGCGCTTATAATTGACGCGCGGTTTGTCTGGTTTGTCGGACGTAAAATATAGAGGAAATAGTAAAAGCAAGCTTTTAAATTCAGGCGTTTATTTAATATGCCTGTCATTTGCATTGAAAGTTTTGATTTAAAGTCCTAATTATACTCATTTTTAAGCAACGAGGAACTCGTGGTTAAATAGTAACAGCCAGAGGGGTCGATCTTGAAGGTTACGCAACGCTTGCCAAGGTTGGTCTGTGGATGGGTGACCATCTTAACATACCGAGTCTCCTCCGTACCTCGGAAAGCACGTTAAGCCGTTGGTCCCGGCTGTCATTTGTAGATCTTTGGCAGTCGTTACGGATTGTCAGAAGCCAGTAAATCTGACTCCAGTTTTGCCAAGAAATACCGTGTTACCCGTTTAATGGGTTGTGGAGGTCTGGTAGGCACCCGCTTCACGTAAAATACTGGTATTCAGCTGAATCCGGTTTGACTGGAAACCGACCCCAATATAGTTGGGAAAAGGCTAGGCAGATCAGAGGGGTCGATTTTTAAGTGGATATGTAACCATCTTAAGATACCGAGTTTTCTCCGTGCCTCGGAAAGCACGTTAAGCTGTTGGTCCCGGCTGTCATTTGTAGAAGCTAGTAAATCTGACTCCATTCTTGCCAAGAAGTACCTACTGTGTTACCCAGTTGATGGGTTGTGGAGGTCTGGTAGGCAGCCGCTCCACGTAAAACACTGGTATTCAGCTGAATCCGGTTTGACCGGAAGCCGACCCCAATATAGTTGGAATAAGGCTAGGCAGATGATGACCAATGCTTAAGCAACGTTCGCATTCGCATCTCAATTTCCATAAATTTTTGACTGATTGCAACTAACATGCGAAAGCAAACTTTGCAGTTGCTTAAAATTAGTAGATTGGCACTCTGAATAGAGCCTCAAGACGAGGGACATTGTGGAGGTCTGCCCTGCTTGGGCGGAGAACCGCCGGGTCCTCGTTGAGGCGATCGGCGGCGGCGACCTCTCGCGACCGGCCCTGGTTCAATCTATGGTCCGGAGCGAGGAGGCATGGGAAGCGGTCACCTCCTTCTGCGAAGCAGTAATTCTAGCGAAGGAGGATGCCGAACGTGTAAGAGAGAAGAAAACCTCACGACCCAGCCGCCGCAATAGAAGAAGACGTCCCGGGCGTCGGGGGTCGCAGGGCGATTTCCGGCCACCGTAGGCGCGGGTCTGCCGACGGCGAGCTTTGGGTGGCTCGCCGTCCGATCAGAACCAGGCCCGGGTTGGCGGCGCGCTGTGTTCCACGCGCGCCTCAAGGAGCTGTCAGCAAGGGAGACGGGGCTCGCTAAGGCCAGTGCCTGCCGGGGTGCGGAATCTGTTCGAAAGAGACGCCGCGGCCCTGGAACGCAAAGGGCACTGGGAGGAACACGGATGGGTTTTAGTCAGTAAGAGTCTGACACTCCCTTCCGCTCCGCCCAGAGCGGAAGGAGTCATTTGATCATTTCCCATCCTTAAAATAAAAAAGACGAGGGACATTCCGTCCACAATAGCGTGGCAAAGGCAATTGTCAAAACGTCAAATATGTAAGGGATTGACAAAAGCTGCCGAACATTTTGTCATTTCGACAATTCCATTCATTGATAGAATATCACTTTGTCTATAACTTCAGATAGGTATTAACAATTCATTTTACTCGAAGGAACCTGATGTCTGAACCTCTGAACTTTCAGAATTTTGACTTCTGGTTTTGCATTCGCAAATCAATATGTTGGATATGTCAACCAGCTGCCAAACCAAGATTTAAATGAAACCGATAATGATAAAAAGCTTTCCCAGGTTTTACATAGAGCCTTCTGTCAGCGATAACGATTGACCACTAGATATTTTTAAACTCCGACCAAAAAAGAGGGGTGTTATAAGTTTGATCGCTATGTGTGTCTGTGTATCTGTGCGTCTGTCTGTGGCACCGCAGCTCTTAAACGGGTGAACCGATTTGGATGCAGTTTTTTTTATTCGAAATCAGGTTTTCTAGCGATGGTTCTTAAATAAGTTTTATCAAAATCGGTTGAGCCGTTTGAATTTTCTAGTTGATGAAGGCATTTAACCAGCTTTTACGAGTCTGATCGATGCGAAATTTGGTATTCTGTTACTTCAGTGACATTGCAAGAACATAGTTATATGGACCTGATGCCGTAGCATAACCTGAGGTCTGCAGAATACCCAACTCCTCAGGAAGTTACAGCAGAGGTATCGTGTTTGGATTCAATGGAAGGGTTTCAATGAACAGATTATATTTATATCAGTAACCTTAACCTGATGCTGAAGCATGTCCTGAAATCTGCAAGATACCCAACTCCTCACTTACTTACAGCAGACCTTCCATTTTCGTATTCATATAAATTGTCGCAATAAATAGGTTATAAATAGATTGTGATCAGGGTCTAATGATGAAGCAGAAAAGAGAAGTGAGAGGGATTGCTAATAATATAGGTACTTAACAATTACAAAAATTTGCGATCTCCCGAGGCGAAGACGCGTGGCCCAAAGAATCGTACCTATATTCAATAATTACTCGTAAAAGGATCAACACGTACTATTTTTTATTTTATTTTTTTTACATGTTCATCGCATTATGTATACTAATGATATAAAGCTGAAGAGTTCGTTTGTTTGTTTGATTGAACGCGTTTATTTCTGGAACTACAGGTTTGAATTGATTATTTTTATTGGGCTATCTAAAAATGAATGTTAGATAGCCAGCCCATTTATCGAGGAAGGCTATAGGCTATATAACATCACGCTACGACGAACAGGAACAGAGCATTAATGAAAGATGTGACGCAGACGAAGTTGCATGGGTCTGCTAGTAAGAAATATTTGGCAATAATTATCACTGATAGTAAATCACTTTGCCTAAAGCCTCTGGGTGCTACATACTTTGCAAGAAAGAAAGAAGAGAGAAAGAAGAGGGAGAATTCATCATCATCATCATATCAGCCGAAAGACGTTTACTGCCGGACCTAGCCCTCCCCGCGCGTGTCGCACAACAACGGGCCTTGTGCGTCTCGCATCCATCGGCTACCCGCGACCTTCACCAGGTCATGGGAGGCCTTCCAACACTGCGTCTTCCCAAACGCTGTCGCCACTCCACAATTTTCGGCCCCATAGGCCATCTGTTCTGCGAGAAGGAGAATTAACACACAAAAATATTGCCCCCTTTTTTTCTACCTACACGACGCGCGACGGTTTAACAGTACAGCAAATGCCGATCCGAAGATACCACAGTAAATTACTCAGCATGACACGACATTTTACTGTACCATAAATATCACAACATGAGATATAAAGCATAAGCATAAAAAAATATAATATTACGTCAGATAATGACGCGAACTTGGCCCATTTTGCGTCGCATCCATGAAGTGCGGGAGTCATCATATTTATCATTTGGTGCAGGGATTGTCAACGTATAACGTACAAGAGCTTTTTTTATGTTGGATTATTAATTTTGTTAGTTGCATATAACGAATTAGCTTCTTTGGTTGGTAAAATAAAATAAAAATTACAAAAAATGTAACCGACTTCCAAACAAAAAACTACAAAGTATAAAAAGTTTTTGATTTTTCACTTTTAAGTGGCGATACTTAGACGACGTCTTCGTCAACTTTACTAACAAATTATGGAAGAGATTCTGAAATAAATGTATATTAACCTGAAAATGCTGTGCAAACAACTTTCCGGTCGCATCCCACTGGTTCGCCATCCCTGGAGTAGTGGGTAGATATGTTTTATTTCTCTCCGTACGACGTCTGTCGCGAGAGAGGATAATGCATAAAATATTATTGCTATCGCTTCCATTTCGGCTGGAGTCGGGAAATATGGCGTGTCCGTAACTATTGATATTGTAGTCTGGAATGACACGGAGATTAGGCGACTTACTTCGGTCGGTAGGTGTTGTAAGTACAGATTAAGGTATTGGTTTTCGGTAGTAGACGTCTTGTTTTTGTCGTACAGATGTATCAGTTGTTATCACATCGTTCATATCTTTTAGCACTCTTTTGTTACTCCATTCCATAGCCTAGCAAGGAGAAAAGCAAGTCACCCACTTAATTGTCAGAGATTTAATTCTACCCAGTTTGTGAAAACTGTTACATGTACAACAATCTGTGTTTTTTTGTATAAATAATAATTATTATTATTTTTCGAGGAGCTCGTGGCTAAATAATAACAGCCGCACGGGTCGATCTTCAAGGTTAAGCAACGCTTGCCTAGGTTGGCCTGTGGATGGGTGACCATCTTAACATACCGAGTTTTCTCCGTGCCTCGGAAATCACGTTAAGCCAGGCAGTCGTTACGGATAGTCAGGAGCCAGTAAATCTGACTCCAGTCTTGCCATGAAGTACCGTGTTACCCAGATAATGGGTTGTGGAGGTCTGCTCCTCGTAAAATACTGGTATTCAGTTAAATCCAGCTTGACTGGAAGTCGACCCCAATATAGTTGGGAAAAGGCTAAGCAGATGATGACGATTATATTATAATTATTTTTCCTTAAGGTAGGTAGAAACAAGGGGCAGGAGGAACTGAATAATAATAGCTGAACGGTTCGATCGTTTTGTCAAGGGATACCTTGCGTAATTTATTCGAAAGAGTCACCGCGGGCCTGGAACGCAAAAGGCATTAGGAGGAATACGGATGGGTTTTAGTCAAGAGTCTGACACTCCCGTCCGCTCCGCCCAGAGTGGAAGGAGTAATTTGATGATATAATAAACAAAATAATAATAGTAATAAAGGGGTACGTTTTTTTTTCTTTTTACTAATAATAGGCACGCGCTTGACCACCAGCTCCACTATGGCCTTTTTGTCGATGAACGGTTTAGAAGGATTAAGTTATTAGAACAGGTTTAAATATTGACATGTGAATGTGTTCTTTTTCTCTAGAGAGATTCTGTGAAAGTTTTCTTGAGGACGGAAGCCCAATAAATATTCATGCTTAAAGTTCAATCAGCATTTAATTTCTTAACTAGTAAGATTCAAGCCCTAGGTACCACATTTGGTGGAGGCGCCGCGTATTAAGTATATTAAAAAGTAATGTAAGAAAAGTATTTCCACGCGTGTGCACTGCAGAAAAAATGTGCACGAAGAAGCCTCCATTTTTATAAAGACATCTCGAAAAGGACGAGATGTTATCGATGTTCAGGCGCTAGATGTATGGACGCCTGGAAAACGAAACTAAGTAGTTTTTATATTTGAAAGGAATATTTTATATGTAAACATGTCAATGTTATATACCGGTATAGACCGAGTTTGCTTCGAAGATTTCTTAGCCGAATTCAGGCTCGTTGCTATCAATAGCGAGTGGCGAGAAGCCGATTATTCTTTGATTTTGGGCGCATTTTTGCAAAGCGCTGCAAAATACTTTTATAATACTATATACCATGACGGTATTAATTTTGAATCACTATGCGGTCAAATTAGAACGGAATTCCCATGCAAATGCAGCTGCTGTAAACGGGTTCCCTACGTGTATTCGAAAGTTGTTAATTCGATTTTTATTATATCGAACACGGTATGTCGATAATTCAGTTGTACGATGTTTTATTACATCGATGCTTTATTAGTGCGATGTAACGTTTGTGCGAAACACCCTACAGCGATTGCTCATTAGTTCGACAGTATGTCGGTTCGAAACGCCCACTGTTTTCCGTGACATTTTATTAATAATCTTATTTTGCATTATAAACGTAAAGGAAATACATTATAAATACCATACATATCTTCACGTCTTTTTTCCTAAAATGAGGAAGACAGGTAACTAATTCAACACGTTTAGCTGTGGCATGGGCCAAAGATAACGTAACCGTCATTACGGTTTTGGCTTTTGAGGGTATCAGGCTATTGGCTAGCAACCGGTCACTGATATTGTCTACGTTATCTTTGGCCCATGCCACAGTATGATGTCAAAATAGATGTCTATTTTCGTCATTTTCATGTAAACAAAATCATTATGTTAGTTTGGTAGCTTGAATAAGTTATTAATTCTCGATTCTATTTCATGTAAAATATGAAAAAGGACATGTACGTTGATTGACGACTTCGAGGGCGCTGAGAAGAGCGCGTTAATAAAAATAATTAGCTAGGCTGAGGTTATTCCAGTATAGTATTTGAGTTAGGGTTTTCGCGTTCATTTTAAGCCATTAAAGGACTCTATGGGCGGTGATACTGACCTTGCATAGTACTGACGTTGAGCTGTTTATGGGGGCAGTTAATTTTAGTTCCAATAAATTATGATTGCTGGAGTAGGTTCAAAGTTAAAATTTAAAGCTTTTGACAGAGTAGACCTACGCTTATCGTCCGATGGGTAACCACGTAGACTAGTTAGGGTACGTTTCATCAAATCAATCCTTTCTGGATGGATGTGAATTCTCACATCGATTTTGTTTATGTGTTGCAGATTTTAGTGGCGTTTTGCTGCAGCAGGGCTTCAGCATGACTGCATTAATGTACCACGCAATTGGCGCATAATGTTTTTAAAGAATATCGCCCAACGCAGCTTCAGTCATGAAGCTGCTTCTATAGAAGCATACGCCCTGTCAGCGAAGAGACGCCACAGATGTAGGGACATCTGGTTAAGAATAGGTAGGTTCTTAACTCTTCCAAAGCTTTGATTGCAAGAAATCATTCTTTATACCCTCTATTCGTAAGGGCGTAGCTCATGTAGCACATCCCCTTTGGATATATATCCTTTTTGTCGATGAAAGGTTTAGAAGGAATAAATTATTAGAACAGGTTTAAATATTGGCATGAGAATGTGTTCTTTTTTCTAGAGAGATTCTGTGAGTTTTCCTTGAGGGCGGAGGCCCAATAAATATTCATGCTTAAAGTTCAATCAGCATTTAATTTCTTAACTAGTTCCTGAGGAACCGTTAGATCCAACCCCCAGGTACCGTATTACCAAAAGCATTTAGAGATCATAACGAGCTGCTGCAAAATAGCAGCTCGGAAGGCATTTTTGTAAAGGCTGCCGCAAGTTGTAATAATTTTTGATGCCCAATAAAGATACTCTTTATATTCTTATTCTACTTTTTATTCTTATTATTTTTCACTTGCTAGCAAAAATACACAAAAGCTACAAAAAAATATGTTTACCATACCTCGGGTTCGACAACCTCGTACGTTCATTGCGCCCTTAACCGTTTAACCAGTCAGCCCTTCTGCTCATAATTCCCTTTTTAATATATTTATAAGGGATAGCTCCAGCCGCAATCTGTATCCAGAAAACGGAATATTTTTTTTTATTTTATCCCAAACGCTGCGTGTTGACCAACATTATGATGCAATCCCGAAAAAAAAATCTGCATCTATTGTGTGCATTTAAGGTTCATTTCTCCTTGTGTCGACTGTCTTGGTAATGTTGCACGGTTGGTAAGGAATGTATGCTGCGTTATATAGCAGATGCCGATTTGGTATATACTCGAATGTATTATGTGTATTATTTATGGTGCGTTTGTTTACTTTTTCTGGGGTCAGTGTGTCAATGGCTGTACTTGGCTTGGAATGTTTCCGCATTTGGACTGCCATGGTGGTAGAGGTAACATAAAATATAGAAATGCTTATTTGTTTTCATGGGAATAAATTGGCGCAGTGAATGCTTAGTTTTTGTGCTACGTGTACTATATTTGTTCCTGAAATAACATAACACCACACGTGTACTCCCCAATAGAACAACTACATTCCGCCAATAGGTACCTAAATAAACACTGCCACATTTTGTTTATGATTCACACGTGATGCACTGATTGTCTTTGGATTGCGACTGCCACCATTCTTGATCGTCACTAACAGAGACAATAAAGGTGCATTAATTTTTAAGGAGAAAGCAAAAAAGCCTCATGAACCTGTAATTTTACACAGCCATAAAAAATAACTGGATTCAGCATGCTATTTGGAGTTTACAAATTTTTACGATGACCGTACTGTCCGGACAAGTAACTTTACAAAGACCTCTATTACCAAACCGCGTCGGTATTTTTTTTTCAACCATTATAGAGTTATTTTTTTACTATTGATGGCACGTGTTTGACCACTATCTCACCTGATCGTAAGCGGTTATGTGGTTGACACGCTTGTCTAGAAGTAACCTGTTTACTCTTGACTTAAAGATTCCCATGTTGTAGCTGTCAGGAAACACAGACTGGCAGGGAATACCACTCATTCATTTTTACGAGACTAATTTGTGTTTCACTGCTAGGAAAAGGCTTCCACTTTTTTCTTTTATACTTCTCTATCGAGTACGATGTCTGGCCAAGTTTAACCCCCAATCGTGATCAGATGTGATTATCTGTACTCTCTCATAACCTGAAAGTTTATGCAGAGTGAACTCGAAGAAAACTGTCAAACAATATAAGAGTGTTTAGTTAATACTACCTTGATTTAATATCCAGCTTTAAGTTTAAGCTCTGTGTGTGTGTGTGTGTGTGCTCACTTCACCGAGCTTCTAGCTGATCCTTACACCATGTTCGCCACCGTCTACCTCGACGGCAAACAAAACAATTTTATTATTTAAAATTCTGCAAAATTTTTAATAACACACATTACTTAAGTTATGACAGGACTGTTGGCGCAGTGGTTGAGCGATAGACGGCTCCGCTGCGTGTCGCGGGTTCGATTCTCGCACAGAAGAAATTTTTGCCCTACAGATAGTTGTTCTGGGTCTGGCTATTTGTGTACGTGAGTTTATATGTTTGTAAATACACCCACGATACGGGAGAATTTCTTAGTGTGGGGTAACACTTTTTTAAACACCAAAAAAAGACTATTTATGTCCTAGACAGCTATCTATCTTCCACACTCTTCAACGGGTAAAATTAAATTCTGAAACAAAATATACCTAGCAATAAAATACAATTATGAATACCGGTTTTTATTTACCGAACTGTTCCAACAATACGTTATTTGGTGGAGCAGCCCCAGACGTACCGAAACGATACGGTTTCTTTAATCTAATAACTTCGGAAACAATACGTACCTACCTACGAATTTAATATAATTTCGAATGCCGTGGGACTTGAAATAAATATAATAATGCTGTAGAACTCAGCATTATGAATAATTTATTTTTGAAATACCTTACCTGCCTTTTGTTATTTTATTGGTGTTTTTAAGGTTGTATAGTATTTTCTATCTTTTTTTAGTTTGAATGGTGTAGTTTTTTACAATTGTGCGTACATAGCACTGAAACAAAAATAACCTTGAAGAAAATTGAACTTAGTAACTAGTAGGTACTCTATGACGAAAGCTCTTTCTTCTTCATACCCAGAGATTTTTTTGTTGCAATCACCAAATCACCAGAGGGCCAATCCTAAATAACGTTCGCATTTCCATTTCAATCACAATTTCTAATTTTTCTTATATTTTTGACATGTTGCGACTGAGATGTGAATGCGAACGATGCTTAAAAATAAGTGGAACTGCCCTCCGATCGCCATTTTTGATGTGAAACAATCGCCTTCGCCACGCTACCGTTGACAGAATGTCACTTGTCTGAAGCGTCTGGTGTTTTTAAGTTAATTCTTCAGTTTTGTAGTCATAATTTCCGCCTGTCCACCTTATATTACTGGGTCTTAGTTTAAACATGATAGATACAACGACAAGAGCTTCAAAACAAAGCGAAATTATCGAAATGCCAAAACATTAGGCTTTAACTACGAGAAGTCCATATACAGAAGACAGAACATGAGAAGGCATATTTGTCAAACCCGCAATCATCATCTACCTAGCCTTTTCCCAACTACATTGGGGTCGGCTTACAGTCAAACCAGATTCAGCTGAATACCAGTGTTTTACGTGGAGCGGCTGCCTACCAGACCTCCACAACCCATTAACTGGGTAACACGGTACTTCATGGCAAGACTGGAGTCAGATTTACTGGCTTCTGACAATCCGTAACGACTGCCAAAGGCTTAACGTGCTTTCCGAGGCACGGAGGAAACTCGGTATGTTAAGATGGTCACCCATCCACAGACCAACCTTGGCAAGCGTTGCTTAACCTTCAAGATCGACCCGTGCGGCTGTTATAATTTAGCAACGAGCTCCTCATATTTGTCAAACTCGGAATATTCTCAAAAAACTTAATCGCTAACAAAACGTCTTTGATTTTTCGAATTCACATGAAAAAAAGACAATGTGATATAAAGGAAATGCCAAAATTCCGGGAGCAGTTATCGCTTACAAAATATTACATTATCTAGAGTTCAAGGCCAAATCCTTACTTCAAAACTTTCCTATAAGAAGCCAAAATCTTTATTTCCCAACCTATCCTAACACTTTAATATAAAAACCACTTTTTGCCCCACTCGTCTGGCGCTAATCACATCGAGAGTCAGGATATTTCAGCCATTTTTTTATGTTGGCTCGCACCGGCAACGCGGAACGATTGCCAATTAACAGGTACAATTAGGACGAGCCGTCGTGATTGATTTGTTGGCGTTTCAACAACCCTACTGTGAGTGTTGAAATGTCAGGAATAAAATAATAATATTTTTCAGCGTGGATGAAAATATTTTTTTTTATTCCTGTGTTATTATAATGTTTGTCAAAGAGGTACTATGGTAACCCGTTACTTATAAGGTGTACAAATATTTCAGAATCTTTTGAGCACTAAGCTTGCGAGTGGGGAAACCAAAATAAATAATCTCTTCACTTACTGTTTATTACTAGCTTTTTCCCGCCAATTCCGTACCCAAAGGCTAACCAACGGAACCCTATTACTAAGCCTCCGCTGTCCGTCCGTCCGTATGTCTGTCTGTCAGTGGGGTTTATCTCAAGATCCGTAGTAGGTTTACAGTTGAAAAGTTTCAAAGATTGTGTATAATTGCCGCTATAACAACAAATAATAAAAATTAAGGTTTGTTTTACGGAACCCTTCGTGTGCGACTTATACACTTGACCGGTTGTTTCCCGTTCCCGTAGGAATTTCAGAAAATCTTCTCTGAGTGCTCCCCTACACTCCCTAAGAAACCTAGATGCGCCAGCTTACTACGACTAGTATTTTCGGCTGTGCGCTGTCTGTCAGTAACGGAAGACTCCTTACTAATCCTTACTAAATTCCCTTAATTCCTTACTTATTTGACTTATTATTTAGTTATTAATATTGAGCAGCTCGTGGCTAGATAATAGCCGCACGGGTCGATCTTCAAGCATAAGCAACGCTTGCCAAGGTTGGTCTGTGGATGGGTGACCATCTTAACATACCGAGTTTCCTCCGTGCCTCGGAAAGCACGTTAAGCCGTTGGTCCCAGCTATCATTTGTAGATCTTGGCAGTCGTTACGGATTGTCAGAAGCCAGTAAATCTGACTCCAGTCTTGCCATGAAGTACCGTGTTACCCGTGTAAGCCGACCCCAATATAGTTGGGAAAAGGCTAGGTAGATGATGATGATTTTGTTATTAATATTATAAATGCGAAAGTAACTCTGTCTGTCTATCTGTCTGTCGCGCTTTCACGTCAAACTACAGAACCGATTTAAATGAAATTTGGTACACATATAGTCTAGAACCTGAGAAAGGATATAGGCTACTTTCTATCCCGGGACTATGCTCCCTAGGAATCACGCGGGCGAAGCCGCTGGCAGAAGCTTGTTTTATATATTAGGACTGATTTGCTGGCTCCATTTATGGGATTAATACACGCTACTGGAATGCTACAATCATCATAACAGCGAAGCTAGCGTAGAAGGTCCATATATTTCTATGTCAAAACTCGATAGGACTTCAACTACAATAACACAATTCGTTGAATTGACTCTCAAAAAACGCTGGTAACAAGGTACTTACAAGACCTGGATTCGCAGAAAGCTTAGCTATGATTTTTATTCATCGGAAATGTAACTTACGTTTCTACTCATTGTTTTATATTGATGCAGTTTCAACTTTGCCTTAATTTAACCTCTGAAAGACCTTGCTTTTGTTTACTAACTGGGGAAGTAATAAAAAAATAAACTAAAATAATCCGCAAGACGCACACAAGTAACGTTTACATCGCGCGAGTCGGCTTGGCCCCAATAGGGACTTACGGATTCTAACGGTTGGGGCGAAGGGAGTATTAGACTCTTACTGACTAACCCAACCGTGTTTCTTCTAATGCCCTTTGCGTTCTAGGGCCGCGGTGACTCCTTCGAACAAACTCCGCAACCCTGGCAGGATTCCTGTAGGTACCTACACATGTCTTGAACTCATTATATCCTTCCTACCTAGGTACCTATTGAAACTAGTCAGCCAACATACACAGCAAACACAACATTCCAACAGGCAATTTAGCAAGGTTTTCGTTAGCCCACTCAATTAATCGTAAAGATTGGGGCGTGGGCTGTGGAGAGGCTCGAGTGGCTCGAGATGGCTCGAAGGGGCTCGAGAGGGCTCGACGCGGCCTGAACCTCTCCAAACGTAAGGATAATCTGGCGATGCATCTTTATTTTATAGGTTCCTGTTGTGAGTGGCTGATGTTGGTGACTGAATTGGGTAATCGGTAATCTTAATGTGTGATGACAACAGATAGAACTAACTAAGCTGTGGTGACTTTGCTTCAATGTTTGTTTAACCGATTTTAATTCTATCTATGTAGCCTTTTCCCAATCGTGTTGGAATCTTGATCGACTGGAACCCAACCTCGATATAGTTTAGATATGGCTAGACAGACGCTGATGAATGCCTTTGTTTTAATGCCATTGTTTTATCAATACTTTACAGTATTGCAATGAATGTTATATTTATTTTATTTATTAAAACTTTATGCACAAGTAATAAACACTGTACAAAGGTGGACTTAATGCCTTAGGCATTTTCTACCAGTCAACCTTAGGGCGGTGCAGAGACAATATGGCAGGTGTAAATTATAGGAAAGACAAAAGTGAGAGAGAAAAAATAAAACACATTGTAGTGGCATCAATGCCACCTCAAGCAAATCTACGTCGCAACAAAAAGAACCGCGACGCCATCTATCCAACTAGCAGCGAACTACAACGTTGAAATTCTGCATCGCGCAAGCAGAGTTTACCGTGCGATTTGAACATATACATCAGCCTGAATATCAACTATCAGGCAGTAGCCCGCCAGGCACAACAGCCGCCTGGTCGGAGGATCCTTCCTTTTCAATGGGGGTATGCGGGACTTTACTCGCTACCCCTAAAACATAAATAAAATTCACAACGTTATTAAGAGAGAACGAAACCAACTAATTAACGCTGTGATGATTCTACCAACTTAAAAGACACACACACACACACGACACAAATTCCAGATACTTGAGATCATCTATCGTTCTCTCTTTCTACAAAATTAACTAACCAAATTTGATTCTTAGTTCTTTCAGTCCTTTCAAAAGCCGTCGGTAGATTTGTCTGTTAGCGATAAGACATGACGTCATCATTGTAGCCATAAAATACCATTGACATATTTTTTAATTTTGTACAAATTTTGTGTTTAATCAAGAATTTTCTACAATGAAATATTTAAACTCCACAGTCAAACTTACTTTTCACAGCTTTTTCGGATTGCTTGGCTGGCTACCCCTCTACTAACGATCACATTCACTTA
The DNA here is from genome assembly GCA_950371165.1 of Lacanobia oleracea. Taxonomy (NCBI): domain Eukaryota; kingdom Metazoa; phylum Arthropoda; class Insecta; order Lepidoptera; family Noctuidae; genus Lacanobia; species Lacanobia oleracea. Next base: position 3,471,260 of record OX493406.1, on the reverse strand, counting down.
TGCATGTTTATACTATAACGATCTATTCTCCTACAAATAACACTCCCCTTATCTGCTAATCTAAAATAAATAACCCTTCGGTACCCTCTTCAACGGGGTCGCTTTTATTAAAGACTATACACTATGGATATAGTACGGGTGAGGACACCGAAAAAATATCTCGCATAAGTAAAGAACTATGTACATAATCTTTTAATATATTGTAAGAAAAAATATTTACTGTCACAAAACTGACATACATATCCTAATAAATAAAATTCTTCCGTGACTGGTGGACTGACAGATAAAGCCCAGCTGAAACTACTGGTCGTAGAAAGCAGAAATTTGGCATGAAGATTCCTTGAGGAGGGTAGGAAACCCTAAGAGAGGATTTCTCGAATTTTCGAAGAACGGAAAAAACGGGATTTGCGCGTACGAAGTCGCGAGGAAAAGCTAGTTAAATTATAAACCTAAACTAAAATTAGCAGGAATGAGAATTTACAGACATTTATTTATTTTCATTGAAAAGTAACTTAAAATAATGAGTTACCAAAAGGTATATGACCGTAGAGCTTGGACCCTGTTGCAGATACTGTTGGGCTACAAGTTTTACCGATGACTAACTTTTCGAAAATGTATTTTATATGTCCAACAACAGGAGTTTTAGATAAGATGGCTTTTCGAAAAAAATATAGAAGAGAATGATGGTAGCTCCGCTAGTTCGTAGCCCCGTGCTACGCGTTTTTTTTATTTACTATTGATAGGCACGCGTTTGACCACTATCTCACCTGTTGGTAAGCGAAGATGTGGTCGAAGATGGAGCACGCTTGCCTAGAAATAACCTATTCACTCTTGATTTAAAGACTCCCAAGTTGTAGCTATCAGGAAACACAGACTCAGTTTTGTATGTTATCTGTGTACAACAAAACAGACTCACCCCCGTTTCTAAATAAAACATATGGAAATTGATTATTATAAGACTACTCTGAAAACCTGTCAAACTTTTACATTAACATTAAAGTAGGATTGAACACGTTCAGTGAACCTAAAGTGACTTTTACAAATTTTTCAAGCTGTTCCTGTCTGTATGTCTGTGTGTAATCTGTCTTTATGTTTAACTCTAATCTTCTTCAAACATCTAATCACTTCCGAAGCACTTCAATGAAGTCAATCCCCTACAGTACTAGCAGTACAGTTCAAGGCAATGTCTGGAGGACATCTAAACGGCGCTTAGCCCCAGTTTATCGCCGTGACGTGCTAATGGCCTCCCCTGACGTTTATTTAGTACATATTTCATTCGCCTCAGTTACTGCGCGAATCCGGGATATTTAGTGCAGTTATAATTAAATGGTTTTTGTTTTAAAAAGAGATTGTTGGATGTAGAACAAAGAACAGACGCTTTTGGATTAACGCTGTAGGAACAATGTTTTGTTGCTAAGCTAAAGAAGTCACCATAGACTGTCTATCTATGGTGATAAAAAGATTTATCTTTTAGGAAGCGTTTAGAGCTCGCTCGCTTAGCATTGTGGGATTTGGAAAGATATCATAAAGATTTAGGTTTAGTTTTGGAAATATCTGTATCGCATTGAGGATTGCTGCTACAAATCCCAATTCTGGTTAAGTATTATGGTAAATTTTGATAATATTTTTTTTCTTTTTATTTAAAAAAAAAACGTTGCCCCATACTAGGAATTTCTCCTGTATCGTAGGTGCTCTTACAAACATATAAAGTCACATACACAAACAGCCAGACCCGGAACAACTATCTGTCGGCCATAAAAATATTTGTTCCGTGCGGGAATCGAACCCACGACACGCGGAGAAGCAGTCGATCGCGAAGTCGTGTCGTCGCAATGAACAATCCAAACAAATTAAAAACTAGGTAAGTTTATCTATTTTTCATTAACCTATCTGCTAAGATAAGACTTCATCCAGTCTAACTAGTTGGCTCTGAATACCAGTATTTGACATGAAAAGAACCCAGTTTTTTTTTTACTCTTCGTTTGACCACTATCTCATCTGATGGTAAACGATGATGCGGTCGAAGATGGAGCACGTTTGCCTAAAAGTAACCTATTCACTCTTTACTTAAAGACTCCCAGGTTATAGCTGTCAGAAAACACAGACTCTGGCAGGGAATTCCACTACTAGTACTCATTTCCACTACTATAATGGGTAATACAAGCCCTTGTAAGACTGAAACATTGGAAGTAAAATAATTTCCAACTGATTTTAAATTCGTGGTTTCATTGAACAATTACTCGTAGATTACAACCCTATCCTTACTAATACTTAATTTTTTAAATGCGCAATAGAGTTTTTTGTTTGTTTTTCACGCTTTCACTGAACGGAGTTTTATGAACTTTAGTACAAAGATGTACGGGACCCTGGAGACCGACTTCAAAAAAAGGAGAAGGTTCTCAATTCGGTTATTTTTTTTGGGTTTTGAAATCTTCTTTCATGTGAAAGGAGTGGAGAAGTATACTTTCCCATTGGTCCCACTTAAATTTCGTTAAAATCGGTTTAGCAGTTTGGCTTTTAAATCAAAACAGCTGGAATTCGTTTACTTAGATGACGTATTAGGTTTGTCGTCCAAGTAAAAGAAAATACGCGGGCCTGCGGACGGCGAGCATTGGGTGGCTCGCCAACCGATCAGAACCAGCTAGTCTATTCTGTAAGTAACCATTTCGATATCGAGCTTCACCTGAGTGAGATAGCTCACAAAGTGAACTTTATTACACACAACATAAAGGTGTTACGTTTATACTCACCTCGGATTCCGCTGTCGAGACACGAAAATGTTGTTACAGAATAGCACTACAGGCCCGGGTCGAGGGCGCGTTGTGTTCCACGCGCGCCTCAAAGAGCTGTCAGCATAGAAGACAGGGCCCGCTAGGGCCAGTGCCTGCCGGGGTTGCGGTATCTGTTCGAAAGAGGCACCGCGACCCTGTAACACAAAGAGCACTAGGAGGAACACGGATGGGTTATAGTCAGTAACAGTCTGACACTCCCTCCTGCTTCACCCAGAGCGGGAGGTGTCATTTGATGATTTCCCATCCTTAACCCTGGGCATGCCTGGTAGGGTCTGTCAGACCCTTCCAACTTAAACCGTTGTATTTCATTAAAATATGATGTTTCTGCGTCACCACTCTCAGCAGCTGAACATTATCAACCAACCGATGCCTTATAGCCACTACTTTAGTCCGGAGTCAGCTGGGATGGTGAAAAAACACAAAGAACCCCGAGCGCCGGTGTCAAATTCAGAGGTTATACCTTACACCTCTGCCTGCACCCGTTGATGGGAGTGACAAGGACTGATTATTATAGCATGATCTATAATAGTCTTTGTCTTGTGCCTCCTATTTGCTAAAGTTTAGTTGAGATTTCATTTGTTTTCACATAAGTGTAAAAAGGGCCTATTTTTTGTTAAAAGCATAACCAATTATTTGATTTTAATTTATTTAGTTGATATGGTGGATTTTATTTCTTAATTTTTTCCCCTACTATATATTTACACCCCTAGTACAGATGAAAGTATGTTTAGATACACCAGTTACCACAACTAGTACGAAAAATAGTCACTTTAAATTCGGCTGACAGACCCAACACGCATACCGCGTAACATTTTGCCACCAGGTATACCGAGGGTTAAAAAAAAAGTAAATGAAAGTGCGTATTTTACTTTCCTGCGACTTTCAGTGGTGTTGTTAGGTGTGAGGTACCACTAAAAAGTGAAAATTAAAAACTTTTGTATTTGTTTCTTGTATTTTTGGTTGTTTCTTCGTATTTTTACAACGACTTCCGATATTAAAGTTATTTATACTTTGTAGTGTGCTTTTTTGAAAGTCGGTTGTATTTTTTTGTAAAAACGTTTTTTTTTACGATTTTGTTAACACGAACGAAAATCACAAAAGCTAGAATTTTATATGAAGTAGACTAAAAGCAGACATAAATACATGTACAGAAGCTGCCTGGGATCGCGAGCGCGGATCGCGCTAACTCGTTTTTCCACTCATTAACACTGACGGCGTGGAATTATAAACAGGTGAATGTTGCATCCTTGCATCTTTAGAGTGCCCAAAATAAAAACAATTGTAATTTATTTTGTATATAGGTAGATCCCGATTTTAAAATGTCGGTAACCTTCTTTTGGACTTCTGAGCGACAAGCCTCGTATTTTTAAAGAGCGATCGCAATCGCAATCTGACATAAGCCATAATCCATAACCCCTAACTTCCCTAAATTTTGACAAGTTTTTGACGTTGTCTGTCGCGTTTTTAGGGTTCCGAAAGTCCGTATAAAACCGGCACCCATATAGGATCACTCGTTTGTCTGGCTGTCGGTTCGTCTGTCACAGCCCATTCTCCTCTCTTTCTCTGAATCTACAGGACTGATTCTGTTAAAATTTGATACACCTGTTATGAACATCTGAGACCCAAACACGGGCGCGTTATGTTAATAAATTTTGAGTATGGGTTCAGTTTTGGGTGACAAAATAGAAAACAACAGCAAACAACATTCCAAACGAAAGGTTACTGTGAGGGTTACAAACATATATTTTTTCCAATTGATTAAATAAATGGTTTCGAAGTTATTTAAGAAATAAGATGAAAAATTACCTTTATTTCCGAAACAACTGACAATGAGCCAAAACGATTGAAAATTTTGCAGATTAGGTTGTACTTATAGATAAACCTATAAGAAGGTTATGGTTTTAAAGTAACATGTCACATAAATAAGATTCGTTTAGAAACCTTTTACTCGCGAGTCCAACTCGCACTTGGCTGGTTTTCTTTTCGACATTCTAATAATTAATCTCAATTAGATTATTTTATGATTCAGATTTTAATACAACCTACAAAATAAATAAGCTAAACTCCTCAAGCAAGTTCTACAAAATAATACTTTTATAAACTGCCTCTAAAAACACTTCAGCCTAGACCATAAACATTACAAACTATAACAATTTCAGCTCAACGGCATTTCTTTACAATCCGACATAGTCGATATTGAAACGTCTTAGACTGGTTCTACCTTACAATCGTCACAAGCTCACATTGTCATAGGTAACATAAACCTTTTGATTGCTTCACTCCGGCTCCCGTAAATTTTATGTTCTGCTCGAAATACACGGGGTAACACCATGCAGTAGTTATAAGAGAAGCTATAGCAGGTATAGTAGGTGTTGTAAGTTCACATACGCAATATATCGCATACGCAACTCTTTCATCCGAGGTAGTCTTGGTGTTCGTGACGTGGGGGAAAAACTGCAAGAGTGTCGTCTGCGATGGTATGGCCACATCATGCGCCGCCATCTATGGAGTACGTTGGTCGCAAGTACTTTGATGCATGAATATGGCTGTCCTTGGGGCTAGGTCCCGTGGTCGCCCTCGCAAGCGCTGGCTGGACGTCGTCAAGTCCTACATGAGAGCCAATGGCCTGACTGAGAAGGACATTCAAGATCGGGCAAAGTGGAGGAAGCTAAGTAGGAAAGCGGACCCTGGCAATAGCCGGGATTAACGCCAGGTGGAAGAAGAAGTAGGTATTATAAGTTCCTGAGTACGACGAATGCGATAACTACAGTCTGAAAATCCGCTACCTAATTGTAATGAGCAACTGTTTGACTTTTAAGTACCTACCAACATACCTACTTAAATTTATTTTTAAAATAAATCATTTTAAATTTATTTAAGAAAAATGCATACCATTACCATTATCATTTATACACAAGTAGGTACAACAAACATTTTGTTAAAATACTAAGATGTCAATAAATTGCTGTTCACTGGTGTGCTTAACCTCTATCCAAGATTCTTTTAAGAGAGTTTAGAAAAAAAAGATAATACAGCCTCTGAGTCACGCGAAGAGACAAATAGGCATTTGATCGAGCACTCTGCACCTCGGAAAAAAAACACCCACCGAAATATAACTACCACCGTTGTTATTACAAAGGCGCACCCGCAGCCGCAGCGGCAGCGCCAGCGCCAGTACAGCACGACGAGCTAGAAAGACAGAATAACGCAAAAGTATCGACATAACTCACTTGACATAGTAGGTCAGTTTAAAACAAAATGTGGTTATCACTCTATGTCTTATTCATACGCAAAGTTACAACCTAAAGTTAGATCTTAAAGTTGGATCAAAAGTGAATAGAACACTCACAGTTAACGATGCTGAGTTAATAACATCTTGCTGTAAGCTTATTGACGAGTTTTACGATAGTGCAGATGGATACGTTTGTATTAGGACCTTGCTTGTGTCCCTACGTCGGGGCCTTTGTCCAACGTACCCGGCGTTGACCGACTAGACCCTCACGGGGATAGAGTAGAGAGAAAGTCTTCAATGTCGCCTTTTGTTAAGGAACAACATCTTCCCTTCCTTGTAGCTATTCCATCAATTCGAACTAAGCGTTTCCAAACGTCTTTTATAATGCGCACAGCAAAGGAGTGAAACTCTCTGCCTGCGTCTGTGTTTCCAAACGCTTAAAGCCCTAATCTCTTCAAAGTTAGAGTGAACAGGCTCCTTCTGGGTAAGCTCATCCATCGTAGACTTTGTCTCTGTCATCTCTGACCTAGACTACCTAGAGTCGAGAGCAAACCCATAAGAAATTTAAAAAAATGGTTCCATACCAAAATGGTAAAAGGAACCCTTATGTGTGCCTAAGTTTGTCCGACTGTCGCACCTTAATATCTCAAGAACTACTAATTCTATCAACTTGAAATTTGGATGGGTTTTAGATGACGTTTGTTCAACTGTTTTGCAAATTAGAAAGAAATAAAAATGCGTACATTTTTTTTTGCAACAGTGACTGAAAGGGGTTCTTAAAAATTTGTGGTGGGGCGACTAGGGCATGTAGGGTAAGTATATATGAAAGAGTGCTATTTGCACGTTTTTAAACATTTTTTGCTTGGTTATCGACTTTTGACGAAAAATGTTTTTTTTTTTTTACATCAGTAAAAAAATGTTATGTCACCTACTTTGGAGCTTACCTCGTTTATATATAACAAGCTGCCTAGACTACCTATTCCCAACCAAGTTTGGATCAGCCACCGCTCCAGTTCTTTACACGGTGTGACTTTTTTATGGGACAAGCCCGCCACACATTTCCAACCACTGCAGCTGCTGAAATCCAGATTCAACAGTACCGACCATCAGAAAAACGCCGACCCTGTGAAGCCTGACGAGTCCCGGAGAAACAATTCAACTGTATTGGATCCCGCAACGAAATTAATCAGAAAAGTACAGCGGAGGAGTAGGAAAAAATATACATAACTAGCTTCTGCTAGCGGCTTCGCCCGCGTGGTCCCTAGGGAGCATATTCCCGGGATAAAAGTAGCCTGTGTCCTTTCTCAAGCTCTAGACTATCTTTGTACCAAATTTCATTTAAATCGGTTTACAATATTAGAGAGTTACTTTCGGATTTACAATATTAGTAAGAAAGTAAGAATTTCCACGGCACGTGGTATCATCGTCATCATCATAACAGCCGAAAGATTTGGCCTCCCCCAAAGGGCTTTGCAATAATCGCCAAGCTTGGCAGGCGGGGTGGCGATCGCAGTGTATGGTGTTGCGTTTTACAGAGAACGCTGCTGCCCATTCTCTGGTGAGTCCCTTAGGTGCCTCTTACGACACCTACGGGAAGTGATGGGATGGTATTATTCTTTTACGGCACCATATAAGACACCATACGGCATAACGTCACTAGAAAGGCAAAAGTACTAAACTGCAAAAAGGGCATTTTACAAGAGAACGATTTAAAAACAAAAATGATACTGCTAAAGCGCCAGTAACTTCTTAAGTATTGCTCAAATTGCTAAGAGATCAATACCAATGTGTAGAAAATAAAACCGAATCTAACCGTATATAAAGCTCATTTTAGCTAAAATGGCGTTTTAGTACTTTTGCCTTTTCGGTGACGATATAATTAACCAATAACCAATCATGTCAGTTGAAATAACAGTGAGTCACGTGGTACGGAGATTTTATGCAACTCCATTGGTTAAAATTTCAGCGTTTCTCCATGCTCCGCTGTAAAGGACAGGCACCCTTAATGTGTTCAAAACACAGCTGGGACCAACGAGGCGCGGAGCAGTATTGGTATGAAATATATGGCTACCCATACACGGAATCGGCAAACGCAGCTTAACTTCGAAGGTCATCGTACAGGCGTTAGTATTTAGTCAAGATATTAATTTAGATTTAGGTTAGTATTGCAGCAGCCAACAACCCTAACAAAGAAGCAAAAACAACCCATTCAAATAATTTCAAGAAACATTTCCAAGCTTCATCAATACCTTAGATTTATTACTAAAGACACCATCTAAACACAAACTCCTACAAATCCCTGAACGCCCCGACAACCCGTAACGCCAAAGTATTGACTTCTTACCTACCTCAAGGAAACAGCTCGCATACGGTCAGCGGCGGATCCAGGATTGTCGCTTGGGTGGATTGAACCCGCTGATGTTAAGTTTTAGCAAAGTCGCAAAACTATATTTAATTTTATTTTATTTCAGATCATAATTCCAAGTAAAATTGTTAGTAAAGCTTAAAACTATGTTAGTAGATATAGATAATTTTAGCACATACTAAAATTATCTATTTACTTAACATAAAAAAGGGCACCACTAAACCTATATGCCGTAACGCTCTACCTCATTCCAGTGCCCCATAATAGGACACTCAGCTTTTTGTTGTGTTGTTTAGAAAGCCGTTGATGCTGCCCCGCACACGACACATCAAAGAGGCCACTACTTGCGCTCTCTTTCTCTAAAACAGTCGGTGTTAGCCTCTGCAAACATACCTGACGCACTACACCATAAAAGCTCAAAAATAATGTATCTTAACGCATAACAAGCCTTCTTGGATTACTTTTCCTAAAATCCTCAAAGACTTCTTTAGGATGTAGGCAACCAAAGATATGTCAGTGTTTTAGGGAGGGATTGAGCCCCTTAGCCCCCGTCCTCTGAATCCGCCAATGTATACGGCCGCTATTATTAATTCAGAGCGCTTCCTACATCCAATAAGCAGCGCTATAACTCAGCTAGACCAAATTAAATTTGCAAGCAACCGGTCTCAAAAAGCTAAGACATACGCTGGCGGAGTCTTGGTATGATTGTTAGTGTTACATTGTCAGTTAGGTTTAAAGCTTTAGTAAGTAAGTACATATTATACTTTCATTGTATCTGGGAGTGGAATTCCCTGCCAGTGTCTGTTTCCTGATAGTTACAAACTGGGGTATTTAAGTGAAGAGTGCATAGGTTAGGTATTTCTAGGCAAGCTCAATCATCGACCACATCATCGCTTACCGTCAAGGGGTCACTAGCAATAATAAGAAATAAATATTAACGCGCAAAATTGATTTCAACGAATCACAGCAGCTAACCGGGCGCGGCGTTTGACAATTTGTCACATTAGTCATGCAGCAGTTTTTGCAGTGTCGTTTGAAGCAGTCATTTTTCCACTTGCATCAAAGCGCTCTATCTATTACAAGGTGGTCTCTGGAATAGCTCCACATTTCTTATGGCTGGAATTCTAGAGCATCATTGACCTATGACCATAGGCAGTGAAGACATTATATATCCCTAAGGCTCTACCTGCACGCACCGTCGCTGTATTCAAAAGTCTATCTACGCACCTATTACAGAGAAATAAGACAAACACTAGATGCTTACTTATATAGGAGATTTTTACGACACCAACACATTACAAATTTTAAAACCAGTTAGAACCCCGCTGCGAACTGCGCGACCAATCTTAGAATAATGGTCTATTTCGCACACTATCAACACAAAGTAAAATACAGCCATTATTATAGTTTTATTTGTCCATAAAATAAAATGTCAAAGGCACGAATAAAGTTGGGCGTCATTGAGCTTCATTTTATTTTAATTGGGTTCTTAAACTTTGTTTTAAGGGAGGTCACTTCGAGATGACCTAGTAGGTAGTACTTCAAAAGATTTAAAACTAGGACTGAATTAAAGAACGAAGAAGTTGTGCTAATTAAAAATGTGAGAAATATGTAAGTCGTATTATGTACATAACTAACTTAAATCTATATTTAATTCTGTATTTTGCCACGTTGAATGGCAATGCTAAGTAATTCTCTCTTTGGTAACGCAAAGTTGACGTCCACGGCTGGACATAGGTGCGTGTCGATGTCGCCACGTCAACCGGTCCTGTGCGTCTCGAATTCATCGGCTACCCGCGACCCTCTGCAGGTCAATCGGTCCACCTTGTGGCAATCAGTCAGTGAAATATTATGTCCTTGAATAGGAGACGCGCACTCGGACCCCATGACTCAAGTGTTTCGACCCCAAAGGACTCAAAACTGTGAATACCAATAAGGTCACAGTGATGGTTCCTACTTGGAACCAGCAGTGCTTGGAAAACTTGATGGCGCAAAGATGTCGACACATGTTGCGATGCACACCACACACCTACCCACCTTCCTCGTCACGTACCAAACTGTTAGGCTCTAATATCGCAGGTTCCTACGTCGGCGGTGACAACAGCCCGTAGGCAGTTCGTTCAGCTCCATAAAGTTCTGAGTGGATCTACACGGTAACTGGAAAATACTTGCACTGCTGGATAGATCAACTCAAATCTGTGTAAACACCTCAAAAGAACACCTTAGATTTAGCCTACACGGTTCTCAAAATATCTATTTAAGTAACTATTGCGAAAATGAACTAGTTATTCTGTAGTAGGCACCTATGTTGTGAAATTTGTTCGGAAGAGTCACCGCGGCCCTAGAACGCAAAGGACATTAGGAGGAACACGGATGGATTTTAGTCAGTAAAGCCTTGCACTCCCTTCCGCCCAGAACGGAAGGAGTCATTACGTAAGGTTCCTTTATTTAGGTACACAGTACCTACACAGGATACCCAAATACTTTTCATAGCGGAAAATTAAAATCGGCCATCTATAATGGCTACAACTAGCTAAGTAGGTACTTAGGTAACACTACGGTGAACCTGCGGTTTTCCATTAATGGACAAAACCAGCCATTTTATTAACTAAAAGTCAAATCACATTGCATTCAACACGGTGGTTACCTCCATGAAAATGGCGAAATTGTATCAAAACTAATTGGTAAATCAAAATTCTATGAATTCAGCGCTAAAATTGCCAGGATTATATCCTATTTAATTATGAATACAAAACGTGTAGGTAACTAGTAGGTTCGCTGAAAACTATGAATTTCGCTTTGCAAATATTGGTTCCGAAACCATTATAAATGGATGATTCAGAATCACAATCCTGAAAGGGACCATTGTTTCATTATTTTGCTTGGAAAAATTACGTACCTAATAGCAATGTATCCTGGATAAAAAAAAATATTTCTATTGGCCGTCAGTCTATGTTTTAACCAACTTCTTCAAAAAGGAGGAGGTTCTATGTTCGGCTGAGTATTATACTTTGTTTTTATGTATGTTCGCCGATTTCTCCGCCAATTGTGGACCAATTTTAAAAATTAAATAAAATTTTATAAAATATTGTAGTTATACTTACTTACAAACTTAAACGCTTTATCAAATCAATTAAAACTGACAAAGATAAAGCGCATGAAATCTCGAGTGCGGGCTTGTGACGACTCTTTTTGGTAGGTGTAAGTGGAAAAAGGTTCCTGTTTTTTTTTTTAATACTTACGAGAAAAATATTTTTTTTTTATGTTAATGACGGATCAAATGGAATTTTTCAGAAAACTATCCTTTATTTTTTTCAAGTAGGTACATACCTAAATAGGTACAAGGCGATTCAAAATGCATTTGTGTAATTATTCATCATATTTGATTTATTGAATGAAAAATTCTTACAAGCACAGAAATCAATCGTTTTAAATATATGCTTACATAACTACTTAATTATGTAAGGATAGATTTAAAGAGGCATTTTGGCAACTGATAATGATGATACGTATCATTCATCAGTTTTGCCATATAAAATGCCTGTGTTCAGCCTAATGCTGTCCACACATAGTAACTTACGAGTATCAACTATTTACTATAGAGTACACAAACTTAAAGCTGGGCGTTTCTTCCGTCTGCGTTGCTGAATCACGTTCAGAACGCGTAGTTTCACGTGGTTTTCAATTTCATATCTCCTAAATTCAACAATGAAAAGAAAATAACAGCCATTTTAGATATAATTGTGAGCTAAAAAACCACAGAGCCGAATAAAAAAATACACACAATTATGTAAAGAAGAAACCTCAAACGGGAGTAGCATATTTGAGCCGTTTGGCGTTAACACTAGGCCCATGGGGTCCGAGTCCCATGGGGTCGCGGCATGGATTCTTTCGGGACATTAGAAACAACTTGTCAACTGTTCACGTGACCAGAGGGCTTGGCTTTTCTGCGGACAAAGAATCAGCATTGCCATTCAACGCGGCAATGCTGCCAGTGTCCTGGGCACTTTTACCATTGATAGCAATGTGGATTATTTTTTTGATGCCCAATGATTTATTTTGTTTTTATACGCGTTTGTACGTAATTTCGTGTTAATTATTGTATTTAGTTAGTTAAGTATTTAGCAGCTGTTAAGAATTTAGATGCCAGAACTTCTTCAAACAACTTTGAAATATAGAAAATAATTACTTAAGAGTATTTATACCTTGTTTCCATAGAATTAATAATAAGATAATACATAGACACTTGAGAAACACAATGTAGTTGCATTTATGACTTTGATAATACATAGCAAAGTCATAAATGCAACTACATAATACAGTTCTATATAAATATGCCTAGATCATAACTATTTGGCCTCTAGACTGCTCATGGCAGACATTTGTCTATGGTACTGCATTTGGATTGGCCCTACTGAGACTAAACAAAGACACAACTACCACTATCGAAAGTTAGTAATAACTATAGATTTTATTTTATATTTTAATATTGCAAGCATTGCCAATGTCGACAGTTATTTGGTAAAGTAAGTTTGTATGTATTATTCATATTAATAATGATAAAAACTTACATACACTTACGAAAATTTGCACACATGTCTAGAATCTAGTATAGACTAACACAACTGTCAATACAACAACTGTGCAATTATGACAAAATATGTTTTTTGACGTGATAACGTCATTTAAATCGATGAACGCCGGCTACACGCACGAAAAAGTGTGATCCGATCTGCCAGTGTCAAGTTCCGCCAGAGCCGAGTGTGCAAGCGAGAGCGCAGAACAAGCGATAGAAATGCACGATCGGCCTAAGCATTCAGCTTGTTTGTTAATGTTTTCTAATGACGTTATCACGTAAAATTATAGTCTGTAAACTCACTTTTCAGACAACCAATTTTTTTTAACATTCTTTAATTTTTTTTCTACCATACATACAAACTTACAAACATTATTCATCTAGTTGTTTGTAAGTCAGTTGTTGTTTTTAATTGCAGTTTTTGTACCATACGGGACGAATTGATAACTGCCTTTATTTCAGAAATTGGTTAAATAAGGAAGGAAAGATTTTTTGTTTGACCCTCAGCTTCCAACATCATACTTTGTTAAATCCTTATACTTTAATAGTATGTAGTTAAAATTACACATAAATGATGAAAATTCCATCATTAAAAATCATTTCCTGGGCTTTCCTTGTTGCGATTAACAACCTTTTTCTTCTTAGATGTGTTATATTGCATTCCATTCCTGTAAGTCTAACTTAACTTTCAAAATTATCATTGCCTGATATTAGGATACCTGTTTTCTCTACAAATTTATTTAACACTGGTAGTAATACAAAATTTTATAAAAGAATTTTAAAATGCCAAGTATCTAATTGGTAGATCCAAACTCATATTTCTATAGAATAGCCCATTCATTCCCACTCTGGGTGTATAATATCTACGCAGTACTTCTCTGACTTCAGCTACTGTTATGGCTGGTACGCCTTCATACCCTGACTTGATATACACCGCATTATTCAAGCTGACCGGGTTACAGAAATGCCCCCCTTCAAACTTGCTGAATGGGTCTCCGCTCTTCTTCTTGGCATCCTGTCGCACTAAGAAGACACCGTCTACGATTTCCGCAACAGTTTCGTAAGCATTGAAGCACAACACTTCTAATGCAGCTTGGGTAATCTTGAATTCTTTCACGGGGTTCAGCCAGCGTTCAAGCTTGACAAAGCCCTTGCCAATACCGTAACCAGAACGGAAAGATGTGCATCTAGCTTTATGATATGCTTCGTATTTCTCAAACGTCATCGATTCTGTAATTTTAGCGGCTCGTACTTTGCGTATATGGTCTATGGAATCAAATTTAATTTGACTTACTTCATCATACTCATCTAATTCCTTGATGCAGTCAATATGGGTCCTTCGCTTTCTGATTGTAGGATCTTTTTCATCTTCCATGAGCCCTGAGATCAATGACTCGGTAGGCGTACCGAATTTCATGACACACTTTTTGTCGATTTGATCCAATTTTAACTGATAATCGTGCAGACGTTTTAGTTTTTTTATGTTCTTTCTCATTAAGAAAATGATATCGTAGTTCGTTATTCCTCTGCCACCTCTTGAGATGCAGTTCTGATGGGCCTCTTGTATCATGAACTTAAGTTGTTGTTGAACAATGCTTTCGACTAAAACAACGGTGGCCGCATTTGGGTTCGGGTTATCTCCAAAACCATGCATCATGCCAGATATCTCTTTCTGAAAGTTTGTCGACTCTGTGCCGTCCATGTTGAAATAATTCACCATGGTTTAAGCTTTCTACCCTCACGAAATGAAAATTAAAATAATACACCTGAGAAACCAAAGCTGTTTACCAACTGTCAATTTGACAGACGGCAAAAGCTTTTACAAACAATATTTTCGGATTCGTTTAGTTCTCTGTTAAATTTTTTAAAGTCATGAAAGTGTAAAGTCTTTTATATTTGAGTTGAAGTAATTAGCTGACTAATTAACTATTTTAAATGGTTCACAATCATCAAACAAAGCCTGTATTTTGTTTTTAGGCTAGTTTTTCCTTTCAACAATATCCCTACTTGTTCAGTACTAACTAAACGTTCGAATCAGCTGATTATCAAAATATCAACTGTCATGTCAGTGTCAAATTGTTGACGAAACGAAACACTGTGATCTGAGATATTTTGTTGACTGAAAAATTGGTAAAAATCTATTGACTATAGCGGCTGTGTACATATCGTGACCTCACTGACTGCTTCACATTATTACCATAAGCACTTCAAGGCCTTCTGAATACGTAAAAACAAATTAACCTTAAAATCATGAGTGTAAGAAGTTTATTTTTAACCCATACGATAAAACAAACTGTATTTCGACAAATTCGTCTTACATCATGTTGGTCTTGCGGCAAAGATGTTCAAAGGAAGGAGCCTGGTTTATTCTGTGGAAGCTGCAATGCCCTACAGCAACCAACCAAAGGAGATAATTATTTCAAAATCATGGGAGTCAGTGAATCCTACGACTTGGATGAAACGGAACTAGCAAAGAAGTATAAAGAATTACAGAAGTACTTACATCCTGATAAGTTTGCTAACAGGTGAATATTCATTTCTTTATTACTGTCCTATCTTTGACATTTTATATGTAGGTTTATTATCCAATCAACATAAACAATGGAAATTTCCAGCTGTCAAAACCATAGTAAAATTGCTTTAATTTTTGTTTGATTCAATACAAATTCAGTATTTCAAATGTTTCAGAGAGAAGAAAGAACAAGAAATCTCAGAGAAATACTCATCACTAGTGAATGAGGCATACAAAACATTATTGGAACCATTGACCAGAGGTAAGAGACCAGAAGTTATTATCATCCCAACAAATCTGTTTCCTATGCCTAGAGACTTTTTTACCTTGACTTTAGACTAAGCTGGACAGTGAGATGTTATTACATATATTTTAAGAGTAGTACAAATTAGGCAATATAGACACTGAAAGTCAGCCAACATAGGTTATGTTACCTCCCATAGGCCCTTGGCTCTGTTAAACAGGTAACCAACAGGAACATGGTGAAGAACTGACTGTAGTAGTGTTTTAGAGCACTTGCAATAAAAAATCATCATCATCTGCCTAGCCTTTTCCCAACTATATGAGGGGTTGACTTGCAGTCAAACAGATTTTGCTAATTAACCTTTTAACCACCTATGGAATCACCTGCCGGGGTGCGGAATCCGTTCGAAAGAGACGCCGCAGCCCTGGAACACAAAGGGCATTAGGAGGAGAACGGATGGGTTTTAGTCAGTAAGAGTCTGACACTCCCTTCCGCCTCGCCCAGAGCGGAAGGAGTGATTTAATGATTTCCCATCATAAAAAAAAAATATTTGTCAAATTTGACAAATATTTTCGTATCCATTCCGCCAGGGTGCGTATATTTACGACACCTCGTTAATACCCTAGTTAAGTATTGCACATCCCAATTTGTTGTTGGTACTTACCTATTTTGGAGGTTTTTTTTTTGTGCCGGGCGCTGTAGGCCCCCAACCGATACAAAGTCGGGCAGTTAAAATATAAAATAAGAGAAACCCTGAATTATCGTACAAGTAACTGTTTGTATCATACAAGTAATTATGTGTTTTGTTTGTCAAGAAAGAGTTAATGTACCTCTACATAAAATGTTAAAATATTGGAACAATGTTTATTTTGTTTATCTTATTTCTTCTTCCATTAGATTAATGATCCTCATTAGATTTATCTCTTAATACATTCTGTCAGTGTGTCGTCTTAGGGGCAGTTCTTCGCTTTACATTTACGAAATATGTGTTTTTGTTATGAAAAATAAGCAACTATTTAAGACTGCAAATGATGTAAATCCTCGGAATCGACGAGATCCATATAAACTAGTGTTAAATGATTTGCCTAGACTGTCTAAATACAATAGTAACTGCTTGGCAATGTGTGTGAGCATTTATAATAAAATACCAAGGCATTTCAAAGCTTTAAACACAAAATTATTTACAATAAAATTTCATAAGTGGTTAATCGAGTGTAGTTTTTATAGTTTAAAAGAATTTATAGATAAAAATGTTGATGTTTTAAAAAACAAAAAACGGTTGTTGTTGCTTAACTTGATTTTTAAAATTTTGCATGCTATGTTTTATCCTAGCTAAACATGCTTGTGCCTCAATTTGTATATAACACCCTTGTATACCATGTGGGTGCGGGGTGCATGGGGTCTGTTACCATCTTAAGACCCAAGCCAACCTCACCTGCTAGCGGTGCACCCTGCTGTCCAACGGACGAGGCTCTGGCGAACCTGGTTTCCCTCTCGTAGGGTTGTGGGGGTCAGACGGCTGGTCGCCCCACGTAAAACCAACTTCAGCCAAATAAAATGGACAAGAAGTTGAAAACGGGTACTCGGGCTAGGGCGTCGCCGCATAACGACGCGCAGGCACATCGCCCTAAACCTGCGATAAGTGGGCTAGGGCTACCGTGTCGAGTACGGGCACGGCTAAAGAGGATAGTACCCAAGAAGAAGTTCCGCTTTGCCACCTGGAACATTGGCTCCCTAACCGGACGTTGCAGAGAACTCGCGGACGTACTTGCGAAGCGTCGGGTCCAGTGCGCCTTCCTTCAGGAGACGCGCTGGAAGGGAAATAAGTCACGTGACATCGGGCAGGGGTACCGGCTAGTGTACACCGGATCACCAACGGGCAGGGGCGGAGTGGCCGTGGTGCTGTCTAAGGACCTCCAGGATGGACTCCTTGAAGTAGACCGATGCAGCGACCGGTTGATGCGAGTTAGGGTGCTGATTGAAGGGTCGGTAACGAACCTAATCAGCGCCTATGCTCCTCAAACTGGTTGCTGTGAGTCTGAAAAGGAGGCCTTCTGGGATGAGTTCGAGGAAGTACTACGCGCTATTCCGAATTCCGAAGGTGTTTTGGTTGGGGGGGATCTCAACGGTCACGTAGGTCAGTTTGCTGGAGAGTACGGACGTGTTCACGGTGGTTTTGGATATGGCCAGCTAAATGCAGAGGGAGTCAGTATACTCAGCACCTGCGCTTTGTCTGACCTAGCCATCGCGAACACGTTCTTTCAGAAGAAGCCCCAGCATCTTATTACGTACCGTAGTGGTGCCTACTCAACCCAAATAGATTACCCAATAATGAGCCTTGCGGAAGCAAGGCTCATTATTGGGTCCATTCCTTTTTCTAGTTTACATAAATGATTTGCCCCAATTATTTCAAAATCACCCAAAGATGATGTTATCCGCGGATGACACGTCATTGATATTTAAAATAGAGCGACGGTCACAAAATCTTGACGTCGTCAATAACTATTCTTCAGGTTCAAAATTGGTTTACGGCAAACAACTTTGTATTAAATGAAAAAAAAACCAAATGTATTAGATTTACTTTACCAAATGTTAGAAGTAGCGAATGTGACATCATATTGAATGAAGAAAAACTGGAGTTTATTAATCACACGGTTTTCCTGGGAATCACTTTAGACGAGAAATTACAATGGGGACCTCATAAAACATCTCTAGCGGGGCGTCTAAGCTCAGCCTCTTATGCTGTTAGGAAGATGAGCTAACAGACGTAGAAACCGCACGTTTGGTCTATTTTAGCTACTTCCACAGCATTATGTCGTACGGTATTTTGCTGTGGGGTCGGGCTGCTGACATTGAATCCATATTTATTTTACAAAAGAGAGCTGTCAGAGCCCTTTATAATCTGCGTCGTCGCGATTCTCTAAGGGAACGTTTTAAAAAGATTAATATTATGACAGTCAGTATGTACGGAAAAATCGTCATCTTTTTAGCAAAGTTAGTGATAGACATAATATTAATACTACAAATAAAGATAAATTAGATCAACCATTTTATAGATTAGCTAAAGTACACACATCTTTCATGGGGTATTGTGTTAAATGTTACAATAAAATACCTTGTGACATATTAGAACTAAATGAAAGAAAATTTAAAACCTACATTAAAAACACACTTTGTAAACAAGCATATTACAAATTAGAAGATTACATTCAGGATAAGAATGCTTGTAAACATGCTGGTCCTGCTCCATAGGACAATCATTGGTGGAGACAAGATCAAACTGGTTGGTTTATTTATTTACTTTTGTACCTACTGTTTCATTTTTGGGTTTTTATTTTTCTGTTCACTCACACTGCTAATTAATGGTTCCAATATTTGTAAATATGCGAGTACCATGTAATTATGTAGAAATGTGAGTACCATGTACTTATGTAGAAATGTAAGTACCATGTACTTATTTAGAAAATTAATAAGTCTACCTCTGCATACTCTAGGTTCATGGTCCTCACATATATTAACAAAAGTTTTGTATACCACAGCACATGTACAACATTGATTTGAAAAGAGTAACTATGGAGTTTCTTGTCCGTTCTTCTCCATAAGAATCTACCCTTCCGAATGGAGAGTAGAGTCACTATGTTATTTTAAATGTAATGATGACGTTCAAAACTGCCGTTTAATGGCCTAATTGAAATAAACGTTTTTGACTTTTTTGACATTAGAAAGTCTGTATTTGAATGTAACCTAAAGGCAGCAATGGTGAGCATACACCCACACTGGAACTCCCGCTACTTAGCAGTGGATGACTGTCAATAGAAAAAGGGCTTCCTGCAAGACTCTTGATATAATTTTCAATTTACACCCTTTTACTACTTTTTTGTTTTTACACTCAAAATACACATAATATTCTTAAAGTTAGCTCTTTCCAAACCATTGACTACCTTCACAAATATGTACATTAAACACAAGCACACAACACTCATACTATACGCTATCTGTTCTATAATTATATTATGTAAAAGTAACACGTAAATATTGCTGGTCATAATTTCTGAAAAAGTTCATCTATTTATTACTTCCTGGTAAGGTGCCGAACTTATTCAATAGCCCATCATACATACCCCTGAGCAACTTTCTTACAAGTGGAAAATGAAAATTATAATATCTTGCGGAAATCCGTTTCTTTTTTCGCGGCCACGAGTCCACTGGAGGTTGGCGGGAATCGATGAAGGGGTATAATCTCATGCGCAGGGCACGTTCGTTTGCGGACTTGCTAACACCATGCTACTTACACTTATATTTTAAATATGCAACCTTTACATAGCAGTGAAACTGCGAATAAAAAACATCTGTATTTTCAGGGATTTATATGCTGCAACTACGAGGCAAGGATATTCCAGAAAAAACAGAAGTAGACCAAGAGTTCCTGATGAAAATAATGGAGAAAAATGAAGAAGTAGAAAATGCGGAAACAGAAAAAGAAATTATGGAATTAAATTCTGAGAATAAGGCACATATCAAAAGTTTACAGAAGCAAGTTTCTAAAGCCTTTTTCGATGGGGACATGAAGAGAGTAATAAAATTATTAGGCATCATGAAATATTATACAAGCATAGATACCCAAATACAGTCGTCTATACGAAGCAAAGGAATCATACGATAAGGCACAGTTTGCTCAGTATATCTTGATCTGCTGGGATGGCGCTGCCTCTAAAGACATGTCCAATTCAGCATAATTATTTGGATTAAGGTACCATTAAAATCAGTAAAATAACTCCATAAGTCGGTATAATCCTAAAATGTCAAGATTTCATGAAATAGTCACTCTTTCGGGTTACCTGGCCCTATGGAGTTTTATTGCTGACTTAAGTGGTTATAATTCTGAAAATACATAATTCTTACGCTCGCGAATCATACTTTAATCAACAAAAACCTAATACTAACTTGCAAATTGCAAAAAACGAATGAATTTCGCGGGCTACCCTGGCGCTTCCACCTTAAGTTCCATTTTCCACCACGTGTCAAGATATAATGGTTCTTAAACACAGTAGGTTTTCATAGTGATAGTATGTTTGTTTGTATATATAGTTTTTGTTATTACCTAGGTAATTAATTAGGTACCTATTGAACCTATAAGAGATATGAGAAAATTATACAATTTATTATTGTAATCTTTATTATTGTTTGATTTCTCAGTACCTACATTAGGTACCTACTTCTCCCTTTGATGACCTAAGCGCCTTCCTCATTTAACATAAGAATTACCTAACATCCCCCCTGATTCCCTTGAAGGGTTAGTCACGGTTGTACAGACGCCAGCGCATCAAGCTACCCAAAACCTGTAGCGATAAAGGAAAATCTATTACAGAAATTTGACAGATTATTGTAGCTTGATGTGCTGGTGTCTGTACCTACTAGTAAGTATATATTGTAAACACATTTGGCTTTTAAGCTTCACGTACCTACAAGTGTGGTACATAATCAGACTTAATGTAACAAGGCATTATCTACCAGTTAACTTTGGGTTGAAAAGGCTATGCCATTCAAATTATGTTCCGTTCTCTTGTAATAGTTAGTGAGCTCTGCAGCTACTAGACTATCCTCGATACCACGGGTACGCTGTTGGCGCTTTTCTCATCAGAATCTGATGTTCCCTGCTTCCCCAGCCCCTCACATGCAATAGGTATAATTTCGTCCTTTATTGGTAAACGTTTATTTGAAAAGATACATCTTAGAAACAACGTGCTACGAAATTATATACCTACGAGTTACGACTAGCACTTCGTCCGCGCTGCAATTTTCTTAAGGATCCCAAATTTTTTCTTGTAATAAATATATCCTATGTTACTATAGCATTCTAATAGTGAAAGAATTTTTGAAATCGGTTTAGCATTTATTGAGTTAAATCGAAACAAACAAAATATCAAATCTTACCTCTTTGTAAGAAAATCAGTTCAGAAACATATTTTTTTGGCAAACTCAAATATTGCATTAATAGGTTTTACAGAAACCAGATTACTTATTTAACAAACATATCCTTAAACTTTGCCACATAAAAAGCCAGCATCTACCTCAACTCATTACAATCATATTTGAACAAAAAAACACCGTTAAGTTTAACTACCAATTAAAAATCAATTAACAAAGATGGTAACATGACATGGTTGTATCACTTTTTGCTACAATTCCACTATGGTCTATCTTTAAGAGACTAAAACAAATTGTTTAATGATTAATTTTCTTGTAGAGTTTCTACCGACTACTCTCCAAATGATTGATGGTCATAATATATCGCGAGACACTATTTGCATTACACATGTAATGCGAAACGATCTTGATACTTGGCTTTCTTTTCCGAACTTTAATACGTTCGTATTTGTGAATTTGAAAGAGCAGCATTAGAAGGCCTCCCACAATGGTGCACATTGTGGGAGGCCTTCTAATGACCTAGTAAGGATCCCGGGAATCTGCTGGATGTGAGGAGCACATCAGGACCAATCGAAATGGCGAAGCTGGACTTTCGTCCAGCTGTGGACATCTTTAGGCTGAACTTCTGATGGTAGCTATAGCTAAAAAGTCTCAAAATGTCTAGGCCATATAAACCATCAAAACCACCGACTGACTGACTTAATACCATTTTGAGGATTCCGTACCCAAAGGATAACCAACGGAACCCTATTACTAAGCCTCCGCAGTCCATCCGTCCGTCTTTCGGTCTGTCTGTCTGTCAACGGGCTGTATCACAAAAACCGTAATAGGTAAACCGTGGAAATTTTCACGAATTGTGTATTTCTATTGCCGCTATAACAACAAACGCTATAAAAACAAAAATTAAGGTTTATGGTACGGAAACCTTCGTGCGCGAGTCCAACTCGCAATTGGCCGGTTTTAACTTCATGTAAATTAAAGGCAGCTGACGTTCGATAGTTAGTAGGTGGTAGGTTGGAATTCCTTTTTATAAAAGTATCAAGATCACTCATCGTAGTATAGAATAAGCTCGCCATAATTCATGTTCAGTGCCTCGAGTATCACACCGGCTTGTGTTTGCATCGGATCAGCATGTAATAGTGGCTCTATGGGAGCAAAGTGACACTGTGCCTAAAGTATCAAAATATTGCGAAGATGCGTCGTTGTATTGTCATATTAGTGGGCCTGTGCTTTTTACAAGGTGAGTAAAGAATACTTTACATTTTATTACGATGAGCTTTTGATTTCATTTGGTTCTGACCACTGTTGAGCTAGCCGGGGACTTTAATATATAATTCATTGGTCAATAGGTCCAATTTTGTAATATTAACTGCAAACCTATGTTTTAGCCATCCCACATAAGTTTGAACTAGGTAGGTAGTTTTATTCAGGCCTTTTGCTTTGGAATTTTTCGTCGGCTTTTTTCTGTACGCAAAGAAAATAGCTCTTTCTAGTTCTATTTTCATTGCAAGTTTTGTGAAAATATTAAATTAATTATTTTTTTATTTAAAATGTCATTGGAATCACGTACTGAATGGTATCCGTTTGCCTGCCGACGTGTTTTACACCTTGTATTGAATGGTAAAAAATAACGTAGGTAGGTATGGGTAGATAATAGAATCAAACACGGACGTGGTGGCGGGATTTGTTCGAAAGAGTCACCGCGGCCCAGGAACGCAAAGGGCATTAGGTGGAACACGAATGGGTTTTAGTCAGTATGAGTCTGACACTCCCTTCCGCTCCGCTCACAGAGGGAGGAGTCATTTGATGTTTTCTGAAATAGGCAGTAGGAGCTGACACAGGCCTAGGCTAGGCAAGAAGAGATGCAAGTACCTATGTCCAGCTATAGATATGATCTATACTAAGTACTGCTGTGGATGATGATAATAATAAGTTTTACTAAGCTAACGGATATAATAAAACCCAGAAAGAAATTTTTTTATTTCATTTTTTCCGACTTCTTAAGGAGGAATTCTTAAGGAGGAATTGAAAACCTCCTTTTTAAGGAGGTTTTCAATTCTGATGTTATAGGTATGTATTATTTTATGTTGGTTCGTTCGGGCATACCTCCGTCATACAATAGAAGGATTTGCAATTTTTTTTTTTTTTTTTTCGAAGGAGGTTTATTCCGAAATGGTCCCATATAACTTCGGAGATAGACAATACTGATATGGATAGGTTGAAAATGATTTTGTTATCATTGCGACTGAAGTAGGTAGGCTCAATGGTTGAGCGCTTGGCATTGCGAGTAGGTGGTAGGTTCGATTCCTGAAAAACTATTTAATTTATTTATTTATTAATCTTTATTGCAGACAATACAGATCCTTATTCACATTCACAATTTTTTAAATTGCTCTTATAATCTCGACCGTTAACTGTTTAGTATTTCAACTCTCGTACTAATAAGAAATTAATCTCAAAGACTTTTACTTTCAGAAGAAAGCTTACGGCTTTCTTGATTTACTGCTAAAGCAAACTCAAATTAACGGTCTCCCATATTATTAACGACCAACTTGTAAGTAATGGCTTAGAAGTCTTCATTAGCCTTGATACTAGGTCTAATAACATGGAATGGGATTAAACTAACTACACAACTTTTGATAGGTAGGGAGATAAACATGCCATTTGATGATTTCCCATCCCTAAAATAAAATTTTAAACCATCCTTTTTAGGGTTCCGAACAAAAAACGGATCGTCCGTCTGTCACAGCCAGTTTTCTCCGGATCCACTGGACCGATTTTGTTGAGGTACACATATTCTTCACACAGGTTCTACACAGGTTCTGTGACCCAAACACGGAAGTGTTACGGCAATTATTAAATTTTTAGTATAGGGGTCACTTTTGGGGGTCAAACTAGAAAATTAAAAAAAAAAAGTTTTTTGAACAATATCGTGTGACATATCAAATGAAATGACTTACTGTCAGGGTTTTAATTATATTTTTTTCATAATTCTAAAATAAACGGTATTGATGTTATTCAATAAATTACACGAAAAATGACCATCCCCGAAACTACTGAACCTAAAATTTTGAAAAAAAAATGGAGATGTTTTTAACCTATAGATTACAGGAAAATCTATTGTGTTAAAATAACATGTCAAAAAAAAATCCTTCGGAACCCTTTGCACTTGGCCAGGTTTTTCAGCAAGTTTCCCTGCCTATAAAAAGCGCATTCTTAAAATCCTCAACTTTTTTCAGCAACCGCCCAATACTACAACTACAACATACTAACACGAGTGATCCAAGGCATTCCGACGAACATAGACCGCTACCCCATACTAGCACAACTCCTGCTGGACGCGTGGGGGACCCAGGAATTCGTACAGCACTGTGCAGGAATCATTCTGACGTCACGACATGTGCTATCAGCGGCACACTGCTTTCAATATAACGAAAATACTGGCAGAAAGTAAGATATTCTTCTTGAGATTTTTCTATCCTAACCTATTAGAATCAGCTTAAAGCATCCATTGAAAGGAGCTGATGGAGTTCTTGGTTGTTATGACTCCCAGCCCAGCGGTCTTCGACTATTTTTTTCTGTTTCAAAATAGATAATCATCATCATCATCTGCCTAGCCTTTTCCCAAGTATATTGGGGTCGGCTTCCAGTCAAACCGAATTTAGCTGAATACCAGTATTTTACGCGGAGCGGCTGCCTACCAGACCTCCACAACCCAGTAACTGGGTAACACGGTACTTCATGGCAAGACTGAAGTCAGATTAACTGGCTTCTGACAATCCGTAACGACTGCCAAAGATCTACAAATGACAGCCGGGACCAACGGCTTAACGTGCTTTCCGAGGCACGGAGGAAACTCGCTATGTTAAGATAGTCACCTATCCACAGACCAACCTTGGCAAGCGTTGCTTAACCTTGAAGATCGACCCGTGCGACTGTTATTAACTAGCCACAAGCTCCTCTCAAAATAGGTAATCAACCAGTAGCAAATTTGAAAACCTAATAGGACCAAAACGGCAAATGCAACCACCACTACTTTTACATTACCTAGTTACAACTTATTATTAGGTACTTTGACATTATAACGTATCTAATACTATTTTGACATTATATCATGATTTATATGTTTTCTAAATAATTGTAATCCTTGCAAGTGTATATTCTAGGTAATTTTTCGATTTTCTCCAATTGTAATTTCTTTCAATGTTATGGATATATTTGTACGCCGCTAATTACGGCTAAACATGACCACTTAAAATGTGTAATATCTTGCATGCTCTTGTATGTATACAATGTTTAAACAAATTAAGAAATCTAATCCAAAAGCCAAAGACGCTCTTAGACATACATTTTCTTCACTTGTTAAAAAATTCCTCGTCTTAACTCCACAGTTACACTCACCCAAAATTCTGGAAGGTTCGAGTTGGTTCAACATACCGCAGTGGAGGAGGAGTGCTCCACAATATAAAAACCTTAATACCGCATAAAGGCTTCGACAATTACTTCTACACGCACGACATTGCCATCGTCGTGGTCTCAAGACAATTTTCCTTTAACAGCAATGTGAGGCAAGGAACGATTATAAAGCAGGGCGTAGAGATCAAGACTGATTCTCTCTGTACTCTGGTTGGATGGGGAGTTTTGGAGGTTCGTATATTTTCGTACCATTCACAATTATTGATGAACCACGAACTGTTATTTGGGACTATCCCAAAGAATGCTTCGTGGAAGTAATGTCCCTTTTAATTTCCTTCCTCTGTTATAATTTCCTGAAGATTAAAAAGTATTACAAATCCCATGCTGGTAGCGATCGTAAAACCGTCATTTTAAATGTTTATCACCATTAATCAATTACCACATAGACACAAGAGGAACCGGTCAATTTTACTTGGAGCTCATCCGTCAACAGAATGAGCAGACTGCGTAAAAAAACTTTTTTACAAAAAATACAACCGACTTCCAAAAAAAAAACACTACAAGGTACAAAATAACTTCGGCAGAAAGAAAAAAAACTTTAATTTCTGAAGTCGGTGTTTTGGTTATTTTTTCGTTTTTGACACCGACTTCCGAAATTAGAGTTTTTTAACGAAGAAGTATACCCAGATTCAGATGAAACAAAAATTTTTGAAATCGGTTCATAAATGACGGAGTTATGAGGTAACAAACATAAAAAAGAAATACAACCGAATTGAGAACCTATTCCTTTTTTGAAGTCGGTTAAAAATATAATTTAATTATTATTTCTACTATAGGGAACTAGCTTAACGCAGCCAGATAGCAGCAACGGTACTGTCAATGCCGATATAGTCCCCGAGCGTCAGGTTTGTTCAATCAGGTCAACTACGCCTAAGCTTTGCAGCCAGGCTTTTTTCGACCACCATGCTACTTAGTTAAAAAATAATGCTTCTGCAAATTTAAGCATCAGGCTTATGAAAAATATACTAACCTATAATCACACGACGCAGCTGTACGTGTCGCGGCTTCATCACACCACGAAGGTAGAGGAGGTCGTGGAATACATAAAGATGAAGACCAAATTCACCCCGAGAGTCGAGAGGTTGGAATCACGCCACAAGAATAACTTCAAATCTTTTGTGGTGCGGGTTCCGACTCACCATCTAGCGACTTTCATGAAGGAGGAATTTTGTCCGACGGGTGTCGTGTATCGGCGTTTTCGCGGACGGTTACATGACAGCGCAATACGTCGCCGACCCAACGTATTTAGATTACTTAGTTTTTATGTTTTTTTTTTTGTATGTACTAGTTTATTTTTTATTTTTTTGGAAAATTATATAGTGTATTTTGTTTTTCTATGGGCATTAGTTGCCTGCAAACTTTATTATATTATATTATATAAGTCTTAGTACTCTAAAGAACTCTGTTTCATCATCCATGACTTGACTCATATCATTCAAAAAATCAAGCGCCTAGAAGTCTACCTCCCTTTACAAATTAATAGTCTACGAGTACATCTACACTAATATTATAAAGAGGAAAGATTTGTTTGTTTGTTTGAATTGAATAGGCTCCGAAACTCCTGGACCGATTTTAATTCACCAGTAGAATCCTACATTATCCCTGATGAACGAGTAGAATACGGAATGTCGACGCACAAAATACCGATAAATGCTAATACGATGCTACAAAATTGCGATGCACGTTACGGCGAAAGACTGTCTCAGCGAAGCCACTACACTTCGATGCACGTTACCGCGATAGATCTTCACTGCGATACTACTTGACTTCGATGCACATTACCGCGAAAGATTTTCACTGCGATACTGCTTAACTTCGATGTACATTACTGCGAAAAACTACGGAGCGACTTGACTTCGATAATCTATTGCGAAACATCGTTACTGAGAAACTATTACATAATTAATTCATATTTAATATGTTTGGAATGGGCCTAAAAAAATATAAACCAAAACGCATAGTGAACAAAATAATATATTCCATAATGGTTTGTACAGTAAATAATAAACAATCATAATATTATTATGTATAATTAATCATATTATAAGTACATTTAATCAACTTGACATAAATACAGAGTTAGATATAACAAAAATGTTAACAAAATATAAAGTTATAATAATTATGTTATTGATTGATACAAAAATATAAAAGAATCAAAGAATTCGTAGAGGAAAATTTGTTTTATTTCTTTATGTAGCATATACTACTCTGTCAAGAAAGTACCGGGAAAAGATCAATAATACACAAAATGTCTGTTATTCATCCAAATTTATTTTATCACCTTCAAAGTATGCTCCTTTAGAAACGATACACTTGCGCCAACGAATAATCCATTCATCAAATCATTTTTTAAACGCTGCTTCTGGAATTGAGTTCAGTTCTCGCCGCGAATTCTCCTTTATGTCTTCTATCGATTGAAAACTGGTGCCACGAAGTGGTAATTTGAGTTTAGGAAAAAGAAAAAAGTCAGCAGAAGCCATATCTGGTGAATATGGTGGTTGCTGGATGGTATTTGTTGAGTGTTTGGTTAAAAATTCGTTCACAATGATAGCCTTGTGCGAAGGCGCATTGTCGTGGTGCAAAATCCAAGAATTTTCTTTCCACAAATCTGGCCTTTTTCGTCAAATGATTAGTTAAAATGGTACGGATCGACTCGTGAGATACAGAAAGTTCGGCGGCTATCTCTCTCAGAGTTTAATGGGGATTTTCAGTCACTATTTCCTTCACTTTTGCGATGTTAACTTCAGTTGCAGACGTTGACGGCCTACCAGAGCGAGGCAAATCTTCCATCACATCTCGACCGCTTTTGAACGCTTTGAACCACTCATAAGCACGAGTTTTTGATAAAGTCGATTCACCGTAAGCCTTCTGTAACATTTTCAGTGACTCCGAACACGAAATTCTATTGGCGATGCAAAATTTAAGACAAACTCTTTGTTCGATATTTTTGTCCATTATGAAATTCGCAATACACACTATATATGATATTACTAAAACCAGCACTGTATTTAATATAAATAACAGATGCAACTCAAACTCCGCGCCAAAATGGAAAACAGTTGTGCCAATCTAACAACTACAAAAAAACAAAAATTTGAATTTGGAACCATAAACAAATCATCCATTCCCGATACTTTTTTGACCGAATGTATATGCAAGACCATCCAAATATGTTAACATATCCATATCACCTTTCTTATTAATATGCTCTTGGAGTTTTTTGTAGTACTGCGTTTTTGTTTTTCCTTTTTTTTCCATCAGACCAGCTAACCTCTCTATTTCATACTCTGTATTTTTCTGCTCTTTTACAAGTTCTCTCATTGTTTTGTATATATTTATTTTCCTTCTGTTAAGTAGACTATTCCAACGGTTATTCCAGCTTTCAACTGCATTTTGCGTGATGGGTATACCCGTGACAAAGCAGTCCCAAACAGACCATAAACTAGGTGGGAATAGGGGTAGTTTCTTCTTTATAGTAGTTTTTGGTTTATTTGGAGAAGACGATGATCTCTTACTGATATATGTTCCATTTACGTAGTACTTACTAAACCAGTCTGCCACTGGTTTCGACTCATTCGGTATCACTTCTCGCCGAATAAGTTCAAAGGCCGCTGGAATATCTTCAGGTTTCAAATATGCCAATGCTAAATTATGTCGCATTTTGTGAGCAAATTCGCTGTCATTGGTGTATTTTTTACTGCCAGCTTTCTGTATGTGCTTCCATATATTTTGGGATAAATGGAAAAAGCAACACTTGTGACTGCTGTTGGGAAATACTCTCAGACTGGCATTTATAATAGCGAGTTCGAAATCAGAAATGATTATTTCGGTATTTAGATCTATGTTCAATATATTTTTGCAATAAACTCTTATTATTTCAAAAAATATAAAATACGAGTTTTCTGATTTGTTTGACAGTAACCCATACGCAAGCAGTACAATTTTTTGAGTACCATACTCAGACCCGACCATCCCGTGCAGTGTAAAAATTTGACAGAACAGGTTAGGGCAGCATTTGAAATTGCCATCAACGATCCAAAATTTTGAATTGTTTAGTAAACGTAAATTACGTCCAGTACTAAAAACAAGAATCGATTCATTTTCTTTATCATTGCCTATATAATGACCAATCAAAAATTGTTCAGGAGCAACTACAGTATACTGATGAGGAACGGTAAACGAGTTTAACGATCTTGACAATGCTGGCTCAGTTCTGACTCTTTCGCGGTGAATTATCATTCGCATCGCCTTTTTAGTGGGCATATACGGGGCAACTTTTTTAGGTACTTCTTGAATTACTTTTTGAATAATTTGTCCCGGAGAATCGAAACTATCGGCTGCTTTTTTCTTAAATGATTTCCAGTGTCATGGTCGGCTTCGTGCCTATGCTCTATGCAATTTTTACGCTATACATAGTGATGCTCACCAATTTTTTGGTTTTGACCGCTGCAGCACACTTTGAAGATCCTTTTCTTACACAACTCCAATAAAAATTGTCTTCAGACCTTTTATTCAAACTATACAGAAAATTATCCAAAAACAACTGGTCTTTGCCTTTTCTTGATTTAATAAACAAACAAGGAGTATCCATGATTACAATCTTAACCTCGAACTGATTTACTATAAAATGTCAACACAGAATCGAACAAAATCTCCAATTACCCTCATTATTAAACTCGTATCAAAATAGGAAATGAATAAGTAATAAAATAAATTAACAACAAAAAATTGCATACTGTATGATACCTTATCAATATTATTATTATTATTTTTTTTTCATGTTTTTGACTTTCTCGGGTCCCTAGAGACCCGGTCCTTTGGTAGGCGTACGAGGGGCCGAAGCCAACTCGCAGAGGCCTCTTTAGGCATTTCAAATGGAATGGGACACCAACCGACGATTATCCCTGTATGCACTGTGGAAGTTTACCCAAGGACAATCCCCGGTTGGAGCAGGACTATTACAGAATATGGAAACAAAAGATGAAAGCTATGGGTTTGACTGGTTTAGTGGACTAATAATCGTTTTCTATGGAATAACTATTGGCCCCTGCCTGACCATTGACAATTAAAACGGCTTTAAAATAGCAGGGGGTGACTTGCACACTCAATAAATGGGCCCCCGAAAAGGGTCGCTAGCACAAAGTGACGTAGCGCCAAGGGGGCAACATATTCCGAGGTGCTAGAGGAGTGGAGAGGTATACCACGGCTATCAGGACAATCCCGGAAGTACGGTCAAGATCCCTACCAGCACCTTACTGGATTATACGTCCTTCTCCCGAGCACGTTTGCTCTTGCGAATCTCCACTCAGACCGGCCGATTAAGGCTAGAAAGAGGTGGGAGCTCTGTTCCTCGTCAGTGTTCACTCCGGCCAGCCAATAAAGGCAAGCCGGAGATGAGGAACAAGAATTCTCCCTGGAGATCAGGTCCGTGGGGTCGCTAGTGCCCAACAGTTCGCCACAAAACTGCCTTGCGGATTTATTATTATTATTATTTCCTTTATTTATTTTCTTTACTTATTTAGATATTTTTAAACATTTTTATACAATATATACATTAGAAAAATAAAAACATTTAAAAATATAAAAATAGTAGCCCACCGATATCGGGAACAGGGTCCAAGCTACCGGTGGTCAGGGCTCCAGAGATAGGAACCTCCTGACAATGCGAGCCGTGTCCAGAAGTACCGCTTTCTGAATCAAGCCCTTGATCCAGCTGCCCAACGAGAGCCTCTTAAGGTGTTGGTCGAGGCTCGTGGCTATTAAGCCATTGGCCGATACGACTATCGGTACAATGATTGCGGAGTCCACTTCCCACATGTCGACAACCTCGCGAGCCAAGTCAATATACTTGATTTGTTTGTCTTTCTCGGCTTTCACGAGGTTCTCGTCATGCGGGACGGTTATGTCTACAATCATTGCACGCCTCACAATTCGGTCCACCACCACTATATCAGGCTTATTGGCAACAATAGTCCTGTCAGTGATGATGGACCGATCCCAGTACAATGTGATATTGCCATTATCGAGAACTGGGTCGGGCGCATACCTATAGTATGGCACCTCCGACTCCACAAGAGAGTATTTCAGAGCAAGTTGCTGATGGATAATCCTGGCTACAAGGTTGTGCCTTATTATTATTATTAGTATTATTACAAACAAATAATGCATTGCATCCTAGAGATCATTAATAATGACCCTGACTGCTATGCCAGAGGTTGTGGGTTCGATTCCCACCCAGGACAAATGTTTGTGTGATGAGCATGATCATTTGTTCTGTGTCTGGGTGTAGTTTATCTATAATATGTATGTATTTAGAAATATATAAGTATGTTTATCAGTTGTCTAGTACCCATAACACAAGCTCTGCTTAGCTTGGGACTAGATGGCGTTGTGTGTTAGTTGTGTGGAATATTATATTATATTATATTATATTACATGCATGGTACAGACTAACAGTTAGGAAAAGATAAACAGAGATCTACAAATAGCAATTACACACGGAAATACTTTGCTCACAAAAAATCTGGAGGCGTCATAAATTGCTAAAACTAATTTCCCCCCAATAATTTCGCAGTAATGTACATCGAAGTTAAGCAGTATCGCAGTGAAAATCTTTCGCGGTAATGTGCATCGAAGTCAAGTAGTATCGCAGTGAAGATCTATCGCGGTAACGTGCATCGAAGTGTAGTGGCTTCGCTGAGACAGTCTTTCGCCGTAACGTGCATCGCAATTTTGTAGCATCGTATTAGCATTTATCGATATTTTGTGCGTCGACATTCCGTATTCTACTCCTGATGAACATGGGCTATAGAATATTTTCAATAAGTTAGGGATCCGTATGAAAACTTCGATAATGTAATCCAAGGTGTGAAAAAAATACCAAAAAAGATCCTTATATCGCGTACGCTGTGGAAACTATTGACAATAGAGCAAAGTGATGTACGACAGTTTTATAGAGGACATAAATATCTACAAAAAAATCCGCGAGGGTACCTATGTATCTAACTAGTTATTATGGTTCAGTCACAATGACCGCAATTTGTTCAAATTATTCAATCAAAACCCGGGTGAAATGGAAAAGTGGTGATTGTAGTATCATGACGTTAATCCTTATCTATTTAAATTGGTTAATAATTAAGGTTGGTTATGTGCATGTGAATTACACTTTCAATTATCCAAATCGAACTTTTCGTTTAAATGTTACGACGGGTACAAAAATACTCTAAGTAAGAAAAATGTTGCGGTTTGAGCAAACTGCCCTAAGTTTAGTCTATTAATAAATAATTTACATATTACCCGAGGGTAGAGGGGAGATAAAGTTCGTGGAGTACCAACTAAACCCCCGCGAACGAAGTCGTGGGCGAAGTGCTAGTTTTAATAATAAAAATGTTTGTTGCAGCCTGACGGCCCTCAGCCTGAACAACTACAACACACAAACCTATACACAATAGACCAAAAGATATGTGCCATGCGATACAACACGATTGGAGCCGTCATTCAAGACTCCATGATGTGCGCGGGTCGCGTGGATACCGGGGGCCCTGACGGATGCTTCGGGGACTCTGGGGGACCTCTGTTATACAAAGGCTTGGTAGTAGGCATCGTGTCTTTCGGGTATTCGTGTGGACATCGCTACTTTCCCGGTGTTTACACCAAAGTTTCGCATTACACCAACTGGGTTTTAAAAACTGTTCAAACTAATAAATGAGTATTGTCTATTTTAACTTGTGTGTTTTTTTTAACACTTTCCTGAAACTACCATTCTAAGTAGTAGATGCACTATCTATTTTTAGGGCTCCGTGCCTCAAAAGGAAAAAACGGAACCCTTATAAGATCACTTTGTTTTCCGTCCGTCTGTCTGTCAAGAATTTTTATCTCGGGAACGCGTGGAGGTATCGAGTGGAATTTTAACTCAGGTCTACGGTCCCTTGAAGCTGTAAAATAATCATTTTTATAAGTTAACATAAAAGAAACATATGGCCGTTTATACCACAAAAAACGATTATTTTTAGGGTAAAAATGGTTTACCTATCTATACTAATACATAAAGCTGAAGAGTTTGTTTGTTTGTTTACTTGAACGCGCTAATCTCAGGAACTAGGTACTGGACCGATTTAAAAAAATATTTTTTTTATTCGAAAGCCTACACTCCATTGTCATCAAGTTAGAATCTGATGATGAGATACCATGAAAATCGAGGGAAATCCTCAAATATAAGCACATATACTGTTTTTCATAAACTTTCTAACGCAATTCAGATATTTGTGCCTGGTAATTATCATCTCATGTTGCTGAGCTGGTGATGGAAGGTATACTACTCTGTCAAGAAAGTACCGGGAAAAGATCAATAATACACAAAATGTCTGTTATTCATCGAAATTTATTTTATCACCTTCAAAGTATGCTCCTTTAGAAACGATACACTTGCGCCAACGAATAATCCATTCATCAAAACATTTTTTAAACGCTGCTTCCGGAATTGAGACCAGTTCTCGCCGCGAATTCTCCTTTATGTCTTCTATCGATTGAAAACGGGTGCCACACACACAGCTTGTTGACTAGTTTGCATGTCAAACTCGTAAACCCACGTCTCGTCACCAGTATCTAACAATGCGTTTCATGAATGTTGGGTCCGAACTGACTCGTTCTAGCATGTCCTCAGCGACTTTCATGCGATTAAGTTTTTGGAGAAAATTCAGATCTTTTGGGACTAGCCGAGCAGCAACATGTTTCATACCCAAATGATTAGTTAAAATGGTACGGATCGACTCGTGAGATACAGAAAGTTCGGCGGCTATCTCTCTCAGAGTTGAAATGGGATTTTCAGTCACTATTTCCTTCACTTTTGCGATGTTAACTTCAGTTGCAGACGTTGACGGCCTACCAGAGCGAGGCAAATCTTCCATCACATCTCGACCGCTTTTGAACGCTTTGAACCACTCATAAGCACGAGTTTTTGATAAAGTCGATTCACCGTAAGCCTTCTGTAACATTTTCAGTGACTCCGAACACGAAATTCCATTGGCGATGCAAAATTTAAGACAAACTCTTTGTTCGATATTTTTGTCCATTATGAAATTCGCAATACACACTATATATGATATTACTAAAACCAGCACTGTATTTAATATAAATAACAGATGCAACTCAAACTCCGCGCCAAAATGGAAAACAGTTGTGCCAATCTAACAACTACAAAAAAACTAAAATTTGTATTTGGAACCATGAACAAATCATCCATTCCCGATACTTTTTTGACTGAATGTAAGTCAGGATCTGATGATGGGATCCCATGAAAAATGTTTGTTCAGCGATATTTTCGCCAATTGCTAACCGATTTGGATGATACTTTTTTTGTTTGGAAGAGTATTTTCTTGGACTGGTCCCATCTCAATTTAGTGAAGATCTGATGAGGAACTTCGGAGGTAGGCAACGGAACTCTTCAATAAATGATAGCAAATGGATCGGGATTTCTGAAATCGCATGTCTGTTGATGTTTACACCAGTTCATAACAAAACATCACGCCAGCACGCTGTAAAATAAAAAAACAATAAATAAAACCGACTTACAAAAACAAAACACTACAAAGTAAAAATAACTTGAATTCCGGAAGTCGGTGTTCAAAAACGAAATAACCAAATCACCGTGTAGTGTTTTGTTTTTGGTAGTCGGTTTTATTGGAAATTTATTTGTAGCGGCAATTTAGGAAAGTCACAGGTCCATCAATATAATTATAATTTATAAAATAAAAAATGCAACCGTTCTTTTTTTAGTGTACCTACTATAAATACTTTTGTCTTTAGTAGGTTGAACAAAATGTATCTTGACGATTCGCGGCCGTAACGCGTATTTATCTAAAGAATTACAACCATCAGCCCTCTAAGGCCTACTTGCACCAAAACTTCGAGCTAAATAATAAACTCAGGGTTTACGGACTCTGGGTTAAATTTTAAAATTAAAATATTAACTCATAGTTTACGTTGCACCCATAGAAATTACCGCAGTGTTAACTAACCAGCATTCATTCATTATATATCCCACCAAATATGATAGACCGAATGATGAACGATTTGAGTGTTGTGCTCTCTCTCAAACTACAAGCTGTACGTCAGTTTTGACATTAAATCCCAGAATTAGTTGACTTAACCCTTCCACATCGGCGGATTAAAAAAATTAAAATTATAACTCGAGGTTTGCCCTAACTCAAGGTGGTGCAAGACGTTATTATAATTTAACTTCAAGGTTAGGTCTAACACCGGGTTCATGAAGCCCTATTGAATGGTTATTTCATGAAAAAGTCATTCAATAGGGCTTCATGAACTTAAAGGGCTATATTGATGATTAAAATGGTTATAATTCTATATATAAATACGCGTTACGAACGCGAATCGTATTTTGTTCAACATACAGCTTCACATTAACCGGCAGATTGCAAAATACATAAAAATATTTATAGAACTTCGCGGGCTGCCCTGGCGCTTCCACCTTAGGTGTATTTTGTTAGTGTACCAAAAAATAAAACGAATTAATTGTTCATTAATTAATGCATTAAAATTAAATTCCATTCACTGTATCACGTCACTAGCGTGATTGTCAAATTTTTGTAGTGTGCTGTACGTGTTTACCTCGCCCTCCGCAGAAAATGGCAGAAAAAGTTCGACGAGTCGTCGCTTGCCATCTCCATAGGCTAAATGCTCTAAGAACAAGTGTCATCACGCTCATGATAGAAACTAAACGAAGAAAAATATTGTGAAATGCTCGGTTTTATTTTTAATTAATTCATGAATACTGAGCGCACTGTAACCGCTACCAAAAATTATGGCGACCGTAGAAAAAATATAAAATGTGTCCTGTCGTTGGAATATAGCAACACAGGCACAACCAGCTGTCACTGTCATTCTGTCACATTGTTTTCAATTTAATCAGGCGATCGATTTTTCCGTCATCGAATAAAATTCGACATAAATACGTTGTATTTCATCGAATCATCAATCTAAAAAAATATAATGAGCAAAAAAGGTGTTGTATCATTTGTGAAAGACTTTTACTACGACCCTTTCAAGTGGTGAGTAAAATTAACCAAGTGTATAACCTCTTTTACAAATGTGGTATTCCGCGCTGTTTTACATTGCAACAAATAAAATGACGTAGATTCCGTTAATCCAAAGTTAATTCCGTTAGTTACTTCACTATGAAGATTGTAGTGCGTATTTAGTACGTACTTGACGTATGGTTGTGATTAAGTATGGTTGTTCCATTAATTTTATTTATTGACCGACTGTAATATGTTAAAAACATATAGAACTTCTGATAATAATATAGGTTGTTGTTGTGAGGACGGCCAACCAAGTTATTCCATATAGAATAGTTGTAGCGCCAGTTATGGAAAAAATAACTAATACTTATGCAAGGTCAAAAGTATATGTTGTTACCTCTAACTTAGACTAGAGTCAAGAGTAAACCAATCTCATAATATAATAAAGTAGTTTGACATTGTTGCTTTTGTGCTGCCGCCTGCGGTTCCTGCATGCTCAGTTTAGGGGAATGTGCTTGAAGTAGACTATGCCATCTAGTGTAGCTATTTCGAATTTTATACTTGAAATATACTTGACAGTGACATTTCTGTGCTGCGACCTATAGTTTCTGCATATCAAACTAGAACAATCTGTCAAATTTCTATGATAGATTTTCAACTTTATCGCTACAGCATTAAGTTCAGGTTGATTGGAAAAATTGACAGTTTGGGGTAGCCCTATGTAATGTTTTCTACATCTATCTTTTCTGTAACTTATATGGTGTACATAATAAAGAGTATTCTATTTTATTCTATTCTAATGTGCTGGCGTCTGTTCATAAGTTGCTTCTTAATTCATTATTGTAAGTGGCTCCTGGCCTAACATATACAAAATAAGTATTAATAATGGAAATGGAGTTAGTGGTGTGGCTGTTCTAATGAAATAAATAAAAGACATGAAGAATTTCTCCATTGTAGACAGTCTTTTTCACTGTAGTAAGGCTTATAATAGTTTTATAAATGTGAGTAGCTGCGTGTTGTTGGTATTAGCAATATGTAGAGTAGTATAGTAGCTGGTACGAGTTTTGAGCACAACAGAATGCATCAGGGTGGTCTTGCCAATGAACAGTGGGCAAACAAAACTTGTAGTTGCAATAGTAAATTAGCATTGACTGACGAACCAATAAAATGAAGCGGTCGTCGTCAAACCAACAAATGGACAGAGTGCCCATGACTTGTTTCAGTTATTATTACAGATCTCAGTTTTTCGTATTTAGACCCTCATTTGGTTTGTTGTGAGTGGATTAAAATGTAAATAAATTATTCAATGTGATCCTTACTTATATTATAAATGCGAAAGTAACTCTGTCTGTCTGTCGCGCTGCCACGTCATAACTACTGAACCAATTTAAATAAAATTTGATACATTAATCTAGAGCCTGATAAAGGACATAGGCTACTTTTTATTCCGGGAGTATGTTCCCTAGGGACCACGCGGGCAAAGTCGCTGGCAGAAGCTAGTTTTTAATATCAGCCACAGAGATATATCCATTAAATTTCTGCTACAAAAACTTAAAAATAAAAGTTAATTACTAACAAAACTTGGAAAAGATACATAAAATACTTTGTTATATTATATTAATATACCCGGTAAATCTATACCAAGTCCAACCGGCATAGTTTATCATTTATTGACACATTTATCTGAAAGATTTTTTTATTTTTTATTTGTGATCTGTTTGCTCTTGAATCTAGCCTAGGTCAGAGATTACAGAGACAAAGTCTATGATGGAGCAAGTTACCCAGAAAGAGCCTGTTCACTCTAATTTAGAAAAAAATTATGGGGGGAAAGTGAAGCCGGGTCCTCAGCAAATTTTTTTTTTTCTAATGCGATTTTTTTTTGCCAAGAAAACTGTTAGTCTATGCCCCTATTCTGTTAGAAAACAATGATATACTGTTTGAAAACACGTCGGCTTTATGTAAACATAAAACATGCAAAAATGTAGGGATAGCAAAACCAATTCAATATCTTTAGAAGTTTATTTATTTGAGCCAAGATCACATCTAACTATCTAACTCTCCTAACTAATATCTAATCTAACAAATCACACCGGAGTGACTGAACGGATCGGGATGTATAGCACATATGCTACTTTTCATCCCAGGAGTATGTTCCCCCCTGAATAATTTTCGACAATCATGCAGGCGAAGCCACTGTCAGAGACTAGTAGGTTTATAAAATAACAAATAAGCCAGTAGATTAGTAAAAGACTTTTAGGATAGTCTTAGAAAAAAGTTACAGTAGGGTATTTTATTAAATCCATAAATAAAGACCCATAAAATGACCCAATGACACAATAAAAATTCATAATAAAAGAAGTATCAAAGTCAATATACCAAACCAATATTGCTAACAAACACCAAAGGACATTGACCACAGCACGAAAAAAAAATAACCAATTTATGGTAACTTTATTATTAATCTGTACCTAATGTTTACTTTTTTTTATCTACAGGTCACTGGTGAAGAGCGTGGGTATATTCGCAGTCGGCGTAGTGATCGCGAGCGAATGCTCCGGCCTAGAGATAATGCCCGCGATGCCGCAATAATCTCGTCAATATTACAGTAAAATCTATTCCCATAAGTTCAAAATGTTAAATTATTTATTGTTGTTTTCGCTCTTCGGAGTCAGTGTTTGTCAACAAAAGAAGCCGAATATCGTGCTGATACTGACGGATGATCAAGATGTAACTCTGGGCGGTATGGTTAGTACAGTGATAGAGATGTGAAAATAAATGAATTAGGAACATAGTGTTGTTTTATTACGTTTTTCATTTCAGACGCCAATGAAGAGTGTGCAACGGTTAATTGGGAATGAAGGCGTCACTTTCACTAATTCGGTAAGTTTGTGATGATGAATTTGATATTACATAAATATCGTAACCGGCGCAGGCATTTATATGAACAAGCGCCGAACGTCGCTTGGAACTTGTCGGCGACGTTCGGCGCTTACGGCAGAAACTGCAGAACGCCAGATCGTTACATATTGTACTCCTTTAACGTTCATAATCTATCTGGAATAGCACTTACGCCCGCGACTTCGTTCATGCGGTTATAGTAGGTACTCCACGAATTTCATCTCCTATACCTACCTCTCTTTTATAGGGTAAGTAATGTGTAAACTACCTACTCTCAACGTAAAAGACTATGTTACTCGGCAATGACCTTTTGATTATTATAGGCAAAGACGTGGAATAGAATATTTATTTTGCGTTTAGTAACTTCTAATGTCGAGTCAGTAGTTTTTGAGTTAAATCGTAACAAACAAATTCAAATCTTTCCTCTTCTAATATCATTAATTATCTATATTTAACTACCATCTTGATAAAGCCGTCTTGAGTGAGACTGACCTGGGTAGGTAAGTAGTAGGTACATAATATACTACATAGCTACCTACCAATATACTTACCTACATACGTACTCGGGAACCAGAAGCTCGTATGAGGAGCTCGTGGCTAGATAATAACAGCCGCACGGGTCGATCTTCAAGGTTAAGCAACGCTTGCCAAGGTTGGTCTGTGGATGGGTGACCATCTTAACATACCGAGTTTCCTCCGTGCCTCGGAAAGCACGTTAAGCCGTTGGTCACGGCTGTCATTTGTAGATCTTTGGCAGTCGTTACGGATTGTCAGAAGCCAGTTAATCTGAATCCAGTCTTGCCATGAAGTAGGTACCGTGTTACCCAGTTACTGGGTTGTGGAGGTCTGGTAGGCAGCCGCTCCGCGTAAAATAGGTACTGGTATTCAGCTAAATTCGGTTTGAATGGAAGCCGACTCCAATATACTTGGGAAAAGGCTAGGCAGATGATACGTACTCGGGAACAATAGATCGTTATTGTGAAGCTCATTATTACAGAACACGGTTTACAGGATAATTGTGGCATTTTATTGGCATACTTACCACAGTTTTCCTGTAAATATACACGAAGTAGGTAGGTACATAAGTTAACAGCTGTTTTGTTAGGTAAATAAATTACATGAGGACGACAGATACCTACTCAGATAGTAGACAGACGTGACCTAACACCTGAACAAGTTATTTATTATGCAATAGATTTCTATAACTATGCAAGTAGTTACCTACCTACTTTTAAATCGTGCCTGTTTACAACATAACAAGCCTCGACTAATGAGACACATTTTAATTAGGTAGGTACCATAGATATAATAAAGAAGGAGATATGCCCGGTAGACGAAAATGTACCGGAACCCTGTGTCGCCACTATGCCCCTTCCAAACGGCAACTACTACACATGCACTTCAGTAAAAGCAATAGGTAGGTACGCAGTCGCGCACACACCCGTATATCTCAAAACAGAACGTACTACACAATCAATTATAAACCTTTTCCTTTCATGCACAGCGTGTATTTACCATGCACCGTACAACTTACCTACACAAAAACAGCTCGCGCTATCGTTGTGCTGTGCCATAGTAATTTATTTTTCATATACGCTAGTGATTGACTAAATCGGACAGTTATCGAATCTTTCATTTATTATAGTACACAAGTAATGGCATGTCCAGAAAATATCAAAAACACTCCACCGATTATTAACATGAAATTTAATTAACTTAATTTACGAAAGTTAGTTACCTAGTATTTCTCTACTACGCTGTAATATAATGAAATTAAGTATAAAACGTTATTTTTCGATCTTCTAACCGGGTTAAAAAGGTTGACAAATTGAAAATTAAACTATTATAGCAAGATTTCCTTCGTCAATCTACATTATTGCCGATAACCTACGTAAGTGGATTTGCAAAAGACATCACTAACTCGTCGCAAGACAGCGGCCGTAATACGCGATGAATCCGCATACTAAAGTATCGTTTTGTGATTTTTACATTGCTTGTTCAGTCACTTTGTGACTAACTTAGGTAGTGGTTAAGGAGTAACGTATTTTTTGCAAAAAAAGTACAGTTGCTGTGATATTTGAACAGAAGAATGACATAGTAAAAGCAAGACATATTTCACGATT
Organism: Lacanobia oleracea; assembly: GCA_950371165.1. NCBI lineage: Eukaryota > Metazoa > Arthropoda > Insecta > Lepidoptera > Noctuidae > Lacanobia > Lacanobia oleracea. The sequence continues at coordinate 3,429,075 of OX493406.1, read as the reverse complement.
TGTTGTTTTTCATGATTTTAAAGACAAATATAGTAAAATACTTTTATATTTAGATATGGTAAGTGATTCCATGATTTACAAAGTTTTGGTATAGGCTTCGGTTTTTACAAGAAACCTCTGAATAACACAGAATTCTTATAATTTAACACGATCGCAGTCGAAAGCGCACTAGTTTGCCGAGACGACCATTTGCCTATGACATGATAAACGTGAGCATGTCGCGCGGACACTAACACGCCCCCTTGCCACTTCTGTTTTTTATATTTCTATGGTAGGTACCTATCCATTGTTTCGGTAACTTGTTTTCTCTTGCCTCGCGCCCGCAACGTGCTATTAATTTTGTTCGCCTGCGCTATGCTATGACTATGAGTCACGTGCCGCCGGCCAACGGGTTCGATTCCAGCGCCGCACACCGGGTAAATAATATTTTTTTTATGGTCCGTTTAGGAATTAACGATCCGTTTTTGTGCAAGTAATTTTGATGGAAAGGTTCAACAAAAAAAAAAAATAACTACTAGGCAAATACTTAACCAGCAACAAAAAAAAATACGACAGAAAACACATTCCTACTTTATCCATAGACAAAGTCATTCTCAAATTATGTAAAACATGTATCTTACTGTACCTACACAGTAAACTGGTACAGACGTGTAGAGGTATGTGTGGGTTCGCTACCTGCCATAACTCTCATTTCATATTTCATCCCATGGTAAATACAGACCATTACAAGTCGTTAAAAAGGTATAGGTAGGTTATAGAAATAGGTATACCTATCAATTCTGTGGCCAAGGTCCCTGGACCTTGCGCTTGATTACCCGTGAAATCATATAATTGGCATGTTTCTTTGACCCAAACACGGACGCGTTACGTAAATAATAACTGGTCGCTGCTTAGCCGGCTCTAGGCTTGCTTTTATCGTTCCAAAAAGAGTAGAGCCTTCCTGTAGTTAGGTAGTTTAGGACACTTGAGCGAGGAATGATAATGAACTTTAGAGAATAGCTCTCAGGTAAGGATCAGCTAGAACTTTTACTCGTAATCCTACCCTGTTTCAACATGGACCTCGATTTCCGAACGTAACCTCCCCAATATGCTGTCGAAGCCGCAGGACGGGTCTGTACCAACACAACCACTGCACTATCAACAATAGCCAGCGAGGTGGCTGCTACGGACCGCAATGGCGGCAAACGCTGCATAATTACACGTTTCAGTCACCACAAAACCGATTACGGCCACTCCATCTGAACATGATCCTCCATTTCAGTACATAACCTCCCCAATATGTTGAACAAAGTGGCTGCTACGGAACGTACTGGCGGCAAACGCTGCAAAATAACACGTTTCAGTCACTACAAAAACGGTGACCACCACTCCATCTCAACATGATCCTCCATGTCAATACGTAACCTCCCCAATATGCAGTCCAACAAGGCTGCTACGGACCGCAATGACGGTAAACATTGCAGAATAACACGTTTAGGTCTTAAAAAAACCGATTACCGCCACTCCATCTGAACATGATCCTCGTTTTCAGTACGTAACCTGACCAATATGCAGTCCGAAAAGGCTGCTACAGACCGCAATGGCGGTAAACGCTGCAGAATAACACGTTTAGGTCTTAAAAAAACCGGTTACCTCCCCTCCATCTGAACATGATCCTCTATTTCAGTACGTAACCTCCCCAATATGCTGTCCAAGCCGCGCGAGCCTCCTTACGGGTCTGTATCAGCACAACCACTACACTATCAATAATAGCCAGCGAGGTGGCTGCTACGGACTGCTCTGGCGGCAAACTTTGGAGAATAACACCTTCGCGACTGCTTTGAAGGACGCTGGGTACAAGACGTTCTATGCTGGCAAGTATTTGAATGAGGTGAGTATTTACACGTGCTTTCAATGAACAGAGCAGGGAGCTGCATAGTCAGTAGACCTATTTTGCCAGTCGAACTGGCGCTGTTGGTCTCATGGTTGAATGGGCAACTGCCGACCGTGTGATTCTGGGTTCGATTCCCAGGTCTAGGAAATAGTGTTATTGGATTTTTTCACTAGGAATCTCTCAGCCGTATGGTGTCGGCCGCTGCCGTAAAAGAATAATGACATCCCATAACTCCCCGTGGGTGTCGTAAGTGGCGAACTGGCGACTAAGGGTCTCACCAGAGAATGGGCAGCAGCGTTCTCTGTAAAATGCAACACCATACACTAAAAGTAAAAAAAAAAGTTATTTATTTGGAACAAAAAAATAATAAAAAGCACACTGCGATCGCCAACCCGCCTTCCAAGCGTGGCGATTATCGCAAACGCCCCCCTTTGGGGGAGGTCATTCCAGCAGTGGACGTCTTTCGGCTGATATGATGATGATGAATTCTACTCCGTTGAGATTGGCCAGGGTGACCGAAATTTGATCAGGAGAATGATTTTCATGTTTTTTTTTTATTTATTTAAGAATGGGCTTGCTCTTGACCACAATCACGCCTGATAGAAAGCGATAGATGAGGTCTAGGATGGTGCGAGCGTGCCCAGAAGATGCCTGTTCACTCTTGCTTTGAAGGCAGACGGGTTATATGTGGACGGGTACACAGACGTCACACCACTTCGCCAGTTGTCTCTACACTGCAACAGGCCCGCGTGATGGCTTACAGCTTACCCCCACAGATTCTTGTGTCCTAGAAGTGGGAACGTTAAATGCAGCTGCTGCTAATTGGGGCAAGCCTTACCAACCAACTTAACCTGTCCATCTTCCAATGACTTGATTCATAAATCTTCTAGCTACCAACCCAAGTACATACTATCGAATGTGTGAATGTCGTGGTCATCAGTAGCGGCTTTAGGGCCGGGCGACGCGGTTGGCCGCCCGGGGCGCTAGCCGAGACATACTGGGCGCTGCATGCGCTAGCTTAACTTGACCACTTTATTTGAATGCCTATTTCTTTCGGTATAAAAAAAAAATTAATCTGATATTGAGGGTGATGCGTTATGCACTAAAATTTTAGGTCTGCAACACTATCTCGAGGACAATCAGGCAACCCCTATCGAAACCTTAAACTTTAAAAAAAAGCTCAATCTCCAAGAATTATGCCCCAACACCTGAGTGTAAGGATATTATTGGTGTTGCCTGAATGTCTTCGAGATAGTGTTGCAGACCTAAATTTTTAACTCAATAATAAATTATTATGGTACAAAATTTAAAATATACAAGGCTGCCACGTGTATGTCTCGCCCGGGGCGCTTAGATAGTTAAGGCCGGCCCTTGTGGTAATTTCTTAGGATTGGCCATTTCATGATGTGACCACATTCTGCAATGTGGCCACGACATTTACACAATCTGGACTAACGTACAAAACAGTTTTATAGGACATCCTGAAAAAGCGTTTTGCCAGTAAACGCTTTTTCAGGATGTGCTATAAATTTTGTCACTTGTTATTTTCCAGTACGGAGCCAAAGACGCGGGTGGTCCCGAGGCGGTGCCCCCTGGTTGGACGGAGTGGCACGGTCTGGTGGGCAACTCCGTCTACTACAACTACACCATCTCTAACAACGGAGTACCCACCTTTTCTGCTGACCAATACCTTACTGATGTTATTGTAAGTATTTGTATTTTATTTCTTTACGAGATTTCAGTATAATGGACGGGGCCCACTAGGGCCTGTGCCTGCCAGGTCTGCGGAATAGGGAAGATGCAAATACAGAATTTTTGAGAATGTTGTTAATAAAATGATAAAAAAAGTATAAAATAAAGGCCATTGCAAGGTTTTATTTTAGTTAAGATCGATTTTTAACAAAAATAATGAATTAAAGTAATGTGAAACGGAACGTATTTACAAACAAAAATCAGCGTTTAGTGACGTCACTGCTGTTATGACAACGAAAACGCAACCTTATGTCTTTGATTTAGGACAGTTATTGACCAGTTGCAGACAGGAGTGACGTCATCGTCCGTTTTCGCGCGAAAGTTTAAACTGTCGGTTTAAAAACGCAATTTTGGCAATAAATTAAAGCGTTTTCATTTCTTATTCATGTTGTGGTCTATTCTAGATGCGAGTTCTTTAAAATTAAAGCAAAAATGGAAATATTGCATGTTCCCTATCTATTGTTCGATAACCGCGCAGTTACCGCGGCCCTAGAACGTTAAGGGCATTTGGAAGAACGCGGGTGGGTATTAGTTAGTACCTAAGAGTCTGCCACATGGACACAGCTAATGCTAGCTAAGGAGGAAGCCGAACGTGTGAGAGAGAGGGAAACCTCACGCCCCAGCCGCCGCAACAGGAGAAGACGCCCCGGGCGGCGGGACGAGCAGGGCGATTCCCGGCCACCGTAGGCACGGGCCTGCGGACATAGAGCATTGGGTGGCTCGCCATCTGATCAGAACCAGACCCGGGTCGACGGCGCGCTGTGTTCCACGCGCGCCTCAAAGAGCCGTCAGCATAGAAGACGAGGCCCGCTATGGCTAGTGCCTGCTGGGGTTGCGGACTTCGTAGCCTTGGAACGCAAAGGGCACTAGGAGGAACACGGATGGGTATTAGTCAGTAACAGTCTGACACTCCCTCCTGCTTCACCCAGAGCGGGAGGAGTCATTTGATGATTTCCCATTTTTAAAAAAAAAACCTCATACGAACGAAAAGAATATATTTTCGATCTGTTTATACTAAAAATATTGTAAGTAGATAATACAAATACACATATTATATTCAGTTGTTTGTGATAACCTTTATCTACGCTCCGGCTTTAAAAAGATAAGGTTATTCAACTATTGAACTCAGAAATATTTTAGAACAGCTTCAACCTTTATTGCATGGAAATACATTATTGTAACTAGCCTTAAACAAATAGTTCGTCAACTAAAACCCTCAAGTATCCATTAGGAGGAGACATTTTGAAATCTACACAAGATCTTGAACCTTAAATCGTTTGGTATAAAGATTAGACTCATTTACCAGGTCGAGCCACAGATATGGACGAAATGGTATTATTCCTCATTTAGCTATATCAATGCAGCAGAAATAACGTCTTTAATCTATGTAGCGAAGATGTTACAGTGAAGCTGGCCAAGTGCGAATCGGACTCTCATACGAGATTTACGGCAATAGTTATACTCTGTAAAAACGATTCTTGAGATACAGCCTAGCCCGCTGACAGATAGACAGATGGACGGACAGCGGAGGCTTAGTAACAGGTTTCCGTTGGTCACCCTTTAGGTACGGGACCCTTAAAATCATTTTAAAGCCTACCTTGATATAAATAAAGTCCAATTTCTTTCCAGCCCGACCTAGGAGTCGGTTACATTGAGGACCAGACCGAACCACGGTCTTACACACTATGATGCTAACAGTTTAGCCATACAGGCGATTTTAACCTCTGAAAGACCTTTGTTTTGTTTACTAACTGGGGAAATAACAAAAAAAAAAATATTGCGAAGACAAATAACGTTTACATCGCGGGAGTTGGCTTCGCCCCAACAGGGCCATACGGATTTACGCCCCAATAGGCCTGACAGGTTAATTACTATGTTGAACGAATAATAGTCAAAATTTTCATATATCAAAATTATTAAGAAAGTAGTCTAACTAAAGTAACATATATTTTTAACCGACTTCCAAAAAAGGAGGAGGTTCTCAATTCGGAGGGTATATTTTTGTTGTTTTATGTTTGTACACCGATTACTCCGAGGCTTCTGATCTGATTTGTGTGATTCTTTTTTAGTTCGATACTTGCCATTTGATTCCGTAAAAATGTGATTCAGTTTGGCTCAGTTGTTTTTATTGTATGAGCTTTTTGCTTATTTCAATTTCTGCGTAGATTTTTTTACAAAAAAATATAACCGACTTCCAAAAAACACAACAAAGTATAAAATAACCTTAATTTCGGAAGTCAGTGTTAAAAAACGAAGATGCGAAACCAAAAACACCGACATCCGAAATTGTCGAAAAACCGGCCAAGTGCGAGTCAGACTCGCACACGAAGGGTTCCGTGCCTTAAACCTTAATTTTTATTATTTGTTATTATAGCGGCAATAGAAATACACAATCTGTGATTTCATCTGTCTATCTATTACGGTTCTTGAGATACAGACTTACCTTTTGGGTATGAAACCTTAAAAATTACGACAAGCCATTTAGACGTGATGCTCATTTATAAATCAGCTACTCAGTCGGATCTGCGCCTTAAAGTTATGAAATGAAAATATAAAATACACTACACACACACTGTTTAGCCGTACATACTATGTGGCATAGATTCGAGGAGCTCGTGGCTAAAGAATAACAGCCGCACGGGTCGATCTTCAAGGTTAAGCAACGCTTGCCAAGGTTGGTCTGTGGATGGGTGACCATCTTAACAAAACGAGTTTCCTCCGTGCCTCGGAAAGCACGTTAAGCTGTTGGTCCCGGCTGTCATTTGTAGAACTTTGGCAGTCGTTACGGATTGTCAGAAGCCAGTAAATCTGACTCCAGTCTAGCCAAGAAGTACCGTGTTACCCAGTTAATACATAACTTATGCATAGATCTATGCCTTATCTATATAGAAATAAGAAGCAAATCGATGAAGCAAATTGGAACCATGATCGTATGCACTCACTCTGCAATACTCACAGCTTAGCGATTTTAAACCTTACGTTCCTGAACACAAAACTCAAACAACATTTTCTTTCAGCGCGAACTCGGGGTGAGTTATATAGAGAACCAGACCGAACAAGAGCCGTTCCTCATGGTGTTAGCTCCGCCGGCTCCGCATCAGCCCTTCACTCCAGCGCCTAGACATGAGGGAGCATTCAGTAACGTGACGGCTGCCAGGGACCCTAACTTTAATATCGCTGCTGAGGTGAGTCCCGCGATTTTTTTATGAAATGATAATCTAACACAGAGGTGTGTTGTGCCGTATGGTGTCGGCCGGTGCCGTGAAAGAATAATACCATCCCATCACTTCCCGTGGGTGTCGTAAGAGGTGACTAAGGGACTCACCAGAGAATGGGCAGCAGCGTTCTCTGTATAACACAACACTATACACTGCGATTGTCAACCCGCCTGCCAAGCGTGGCAATTACGGCAACTCCCCCCCGCCCCAATTTGGGGGAGGCCTATGTCCAGCAGTGGACGTCTTTCGGCTGATACGATGAGAGAGGTGTTACTTAGTTCTAAACTCGCCAAACTTTTACATTTGATGGCGAGAGGCGCTCCTTTACAAAACAATGAACCACCTATTTAGGTACTACTTATATATAAAATTGTTATAGTTCAATCTTATACAATGCATTTATTGCTGTTTGCAATCTTATATATAATGTTTTTAATTTTATTTTAAGTGATCTTTTACTAATTGGTACAGAAATTTGTACGTAGATGGGATTCTGGAGTCAAGACTACTTGTTTTTGCGAAAATAAAACGTGAACGCGAGCAAAGCTGCGTCGAAAGCTAGTGGAAATACATATAATTTGCTAATTGCATATGTCAACAATAATTTTTATTATCATTATATCAACCCAAAATATTTGAAGTCTTATTCTTAATCAGGTTACAAACGGTTAGACCTTTTTAAAATCATGTTGAGTGTGTTTAATAGGTATAAGTATTTTAATCATCAATTAATAAAAATAAAATTGTTCCGTTGTCTTTCTTCCGATGTGCGTTGTCTATGAGTCACTGAGTGACTCGAAAATACTGATCATAGAAAGCTGAAAATTGGCATGCAAGTTCCTTGGGGAGTGTAGGGGAACACTAAGATAGGATTTCCGAAATTCCTACAGGAACGGGACAACAACGGGATATGCGCGTAGGTACGGCTAAACGAAGATTGACATGGATTCATGAGATCAAAGGACTAAGTTGCACCGAATTATTGCAAGCACCATAGGATATATACATTCAAATTACAAAAGACGTTTCAAGACGGCACAATAGAATTTATGTATATCTAACACTACCCAATTTATTTATTTTTTTGTTAGCATGCTTTTGCTTCCCACTGCTGGGCAAAGGCCTCCCCTTTCTCTTTCTAAATCTCTCCGTCTTGGGCGATCTTTGTCTTTCAAACATCAGACGACGGCGACGACGTCCTACACTAGGTACTCAATATAAAAACAAAAAAGGGAAGATGCAAATACAGAATTTATGAGAATGTTGTTAATCTATACTAATATAAAAAGCTGAAGAGTTTGTTTGTTTACTTGAACGCGCTAATCTCAGGAACTACTGGTCCGATTGGAAAAATTATTTCAGTGTTAGATAGCCCATTTACCGAGAAAGGCTATAGGCTATATACCATCACGCTAAGACCAACAGGAGCGGAGCAGTAATGTAAATTGTGATGTAGACGAAGTTGCGCGGGTCAACTAGTAAAATAAAAAAAATTAAATAAAAGCCATTGCAACGTTTTTATTTTAGTTAATATCGATTATAAAAAAAAAAAAATTAAAGTAACGTGAAACGGAATGTATTTTAAAACAACAATCAGCGTGTAGTGACGTGACTGCTGTTATGACAACGAAAAGGCAACCTTATGGCTTTGAGTTATGACAGTTCATGACAAGTGTCAGACAGGAGTGACTCAACTTCCTTTTTCGGGCGAAATGTCAAACTGTCAGTTTAAAAACGCAATTTAGAAACGAAATTAAAACGAATTTTTTTTATTTATGTATGGTCTATTTTACATACAATTCATTCAAATGAAAGCAAGATGAAAATATTAAATGTTCCCTATTGTAATGTAGATCTAGAAATGTAAAGAAAACCTAATACGTAATTTTTCATACTATCCTTTCAGGACAAACACTGGCTAATGCGCATGCCTCCCTCCCCGCTCCCCGAGTCCATGCTACCGGAGCTAGACCGCGTGTACCGCTCCCGATGGGAGAGCCTCCTGGCCGTCGACGAGATGGTGGCCGACATAGTGGGGTCCCTAGAAAGACAGGCGTTGTTGGACAACTCTTATATCTTGTTCACATCCGACAACGGGTATCATGTCGGTAAGTTATCACACAAATATAATGTAGAAGTGATGGTGGCCGACATAGTGGGGTCCCTAGAGAGACAGGCATTGTGGGACATTTCTTATATCTTGTTCACATCCGATAACGGGTATCATGTCGGTAAGTTATCACACAAATATAATGTAGAAGTGATGGTGGCCGACATAGTGGGGTCCCTAGAGAGACAGGCGTTGTTGTACAACTCTTATATCTTGTTCACATCCGACAACGTGTATCATGTCGGTAAGTTATCACACAAATATAATGTAGAAGTGATGGTGGCCGACATAGTAGGGTCCCTAGAGAGACAGGCGTTGTTGGAAAACTCTTATATCTTGTTCACATCCGACAACGGGTATCATGTCGGTAAGTTATCACACAAATATAATGTAGAAGTGATGGTGGCTGACATAGTGGGTTCGCTAGAGAAACAGGCGTTGTTGGACAACACCTATATTTTGTTCACGTCCGACAACGGGTATCATGTTGGTAAGTTATTTGATAGTGGCGGACATGGTGGAGTCGCTAGAGACAGTCCTTGTTGGACAATACCTATATCTTGTTCACGTCCGACAACGGGTATCATGTTGGTAAGTTATCTGATATACAAGGTGTTGTTTTGCATCATCGTCAAATTTTAGGAGGTTGTCATAAAAGACAACCTCCTAAAATAATTCCTCCTATAATAATTGAAAGTACGGTAGCGGGCAATGATTAATAAGCGCTGCTTTTTTTTGTTGTTGAAATTTAACAGTATTTCAGAATTAAACCCTTAATTCAATACAAAGAAAACAGAATCACCCGACTACGCACACAGCGACAATGCAGCTGTGTGCGTGAGTGTCGACGTCTGTCCTACGAAACGCTAGCGCGCGCGCGACCGAGCCATACCTACGACAGTAAGTAATACTAGTGCGCCAAAGAAAGTTCACTGATAAGATGATTAATAAAATGTTAGTTTGGCTTTATCCTTCAACCTAAAGTTTTCGGAGTGATTTTGTTTTATTTGTGGATTAAATTGGTTGATTTGAAATTTTCCTTCTTAACGGGCTTCAGACCGAGTAATAATTCCTACCTAAGTTGGGTAGGTAGGTAAGTTGGTGTATCGATCTACTAAGTCTAAAAATGTTTTCTACGTTTGACGGCAATGTGAAGACGTGTTAGTTAAGTGTAAGTACGTGGTGATACTTTCGACTCTTAGGTATTTTTGACGTAGTTAAAAATTTGAAATCTACTTATTTACACTAATAAAATTGATTAAGCTGACAACGTATTTAAAAAATGTACAAATAAATAAATTACCTACTTGGTCAGTGGGTCTTAGTTACCCGGAGGTTGTTCAAAGTTGCCACCATCACATCACACTTTTCGCACAATCGAGCACAACGTAGCTGGTTTTCCTTTAGCTTACGTAACACTAACACATTCGTTTTTAAAGTGTCGGAAGCACTTATGTTCCTTGCACGTAATTCTGTTACACTTGTCACAGGCCAGGCCACAGGTCCTCCGCGACCGATCCAGTGGTCACCAAAACTTTCGGTCAAGTACTCGCGTACTTGCGGAACGGGTGCTGCAGTTCACGCATCAGTAGGCAAAACACTGTGGTGTGGTGCACTCCCCAAAGTATTGACCAGCCTCCCCGTGCTTGCCCGTGGGTCTCGCTGGAAGTATTCCAGGATGTCTTCCTGCAAGGCGACAGCAGGCCTACGCTGCCGCGAGCTTGAGCATGCCGGGGAACCTTAAACTGCCGATGATCCCGCAGTCTCTGCGTAGCAGCCACCATGACGCTCTGTGATGGGTTTCCCGAGCGGGAAACATTTTCGTGAACATCCGGATGGCTCCATGTAGGCTTTCTACACTGATGGCATACAAGCGGACCATCTCTACCAACTCGACATTTAAATAATTGTCCGTCATCTTGCACCTTGTACCTTACGTCTCAACTATGTACCGAGAGCGGAATTCGCAAAGCGCACGCGCGCTTCGGCGACATCAAACACACGGTTAGTTCCGGGGCCGCGGGGGCGGGGAGGCTAGGAGCTTGCGCGGGAGAGTACCCGCACCGTGATTGGGGTGGAATTGATTACCTACGAATTTATTGAATGATCGTTTGCGTATGCGTTGTGTATGTATTGTTTGCGTTTGTTTGTGTGTGAAAACGCGGTTATAGGGCTAGTAACAGACGGGCCACGTATAAATACGGCTGGTACACACTAACGGATTTCCGTAAATAAGAAAAAAAAAAGAACCTACCCATTTTATTGTTGATTTGGGTCGAGAATCATTAGCATAATAACGTCCTTGAATTTGACTGGGATGCAAATCAACATCTTGTATAAGATAGTGGCGGACATAGTGGGGTCGCTAGAGACAGTTCTTGTTGGACAACACCTATATCTTGTTCACGTCCGACAACGGGTATCATGTTGGTAAGTTATTTAATTGTGTACGTGGTGTTAGCCTGTAAGTAACAGGGAATATGCATGAAAAACATATTTAGTTAGTTTATATTTAGTTTATCTAAAAATATACCTACAAAAATATAATACTGTGAAAATAGAATCAAAATTACTCGAGAAACGAAGGAGATATAGTTATTTTAAACAAATATATCTGCCCCTCTCGCGAAAACGCTGTTTTCTATGGCAGCTGTATAGGCGTCATAGACGATGACGTCAAAGTTTACATCGTACTTCTCTTTCTGATTGGCATCTTTGAAGCTTTATAACTTCATCGCTGATAAAGTTATTTAAAAAATAATTACATGATCATTTTCTAGAGCTAATTAATAAGTATTTCATTTCGCAAATAAAAAAATCTCATGCATATTCCCTATTGTTACAGTTAATAATGTAACCATACAATTAAACTAAATGTAAGTCTTGTGTAAACAATTGTTGGCTAACCAAATGAATAAATAAATGGATATATAAGATAGTGGCTGACATAGTGGGGTCGCTAGAGACAGTTCTTGTTGGACAACACCTATATCTTGTTTATGTCCGACAGCGGGTATCATGTCGGTAAGTTATCTGATAGATAAGATGGTGGCTGACATAGAGAGATCGCTAGAGAGACAGGCGTTGTTAGACATCACCTACATCTTGTTCACGTCCGACAACGGATAGCATGTCAGTAAGTTCAATTATATCCAATGGGAGAGCCTTCTAGCGGTCGGAGAGATGGTGGCCGACATAGTGGGGTCGCTAGAGATGCAGTCCTTGTTAGACAACACCTACATCTTGTTCACGTCCGACAACGGGTAGCATGTCAGTAAATTCAATTATATCCAATGGGAGAGCCTTCTAGCGGTCGAAGAGATAGTGGCCGACATAGTGGGGTCGCTAGAGAGGCAGTCCTTGTTAGACAACACCTACATCTTGTTCACGTCCGACAACGGGTGGCATGTCAGTAAGTTCAATTATATCCAATGGGAGAGCCTTCTAGCGGTCGAAGAGATGGTGGCCGACATAGTGGGGTCGCTAGAGAGGCAGTCCTTGTTAGACAACACCTACATCTTGTTCACGTCCGACAACGGTTAGCATATTATATGTCGGTAAGTTCAATTATATCCAATGGGAGGGCCTTCTAGCGGTCGAAGAGATGGTGGCCGACATAGTGGGGTCGCTAGAGAGGCAGTCCTTGTTAGACAACACCTACATCTTGTTCACGTCCGACAACGGGTGACATGTCAGAACGTTCAATTATATCCAATGGGAGAGCCTTCTAGCGGTCGAAGAGATGGTGGCCGACATAGTGGGGTCGCTAGAGAGGCAGTCCTTGTTAGACAACACCATCTTGTTCACGTCCGACAACGGGTGGCATGTCAGTAAGTTCAATTATATCCAACGGGAGAGCCTTCTAGCGGTCGAAGAGATGGTAGCCGACATAGTGGGGTCGCTAGAGAGGCAGTCCTTGTTAGACAATACCTACATCTTGTTCACGTCCGACAACGGGTAGCATATTATATGTCGGTAAGTTCAATTATATCCAATGGGAGATCCTTCTAGCGGTCGAAGAGATGGTAGCCGACATTGTGGGGTCGCTAGAGAGGCAGTCCTTGTTAGACAACACCTACATCTTGTTCACGTCCGACAACGGGTGACATGTCAGAACATTCAATTATATCCAATGGGAGAGCCTTCTAGCGGTCGAAGAGATGGTGGCCGACATAGTGGGGTCGCTAGAGAGGCAGTCCTTGTTAGACAACACCTACATCTTGTTCACGTCCGACAACGGGTGGCATGTCAGTAAGTTCAATTATATCCAATGAGAGAGCCTTCTAGCGGTCGAAGAGGTGGTGGCCGGCATGGGGTCGCTAGAGAGGCAGTCCTTGTTAGACAACACCTAATCTTGTTCACGTCCAACAACGGGTAGCGTGTCAGAACGTTCAATTATATCCAATGGGAGAGCCTTCTAGCGGTCGAAGAGATGGTGGCCGACATAGTGGGGTCGCTAGAGAGGCAGTCCTTGTTAGACAACACCTACATCTTGTTCACGTCCGACAACGGGTAGCATATTATATGTCGGTAAGTTTAATTATATCCAATGGGAGGGCCTTCTAGCGGTCGAAGAGATGGTGGCCGACATAGTGGGGTCGCTAGAGAGGCAGTCCTTGTTAGACAACACCAACATCTTGTTCACGTCCGACAACGGGTGACATGTCAGAACGTTCAATTATATCCAATGGGAGAGCCTTCTAGCGGTCGAAGAGATGGTGGCCGACATAGTGGGGTCGCTAGAGAGGCAGTCCTTGTTAGACAACACCATCTTGTTCACGTCCGACAACGGGTGGCATGTCAGTAAGTTCAATTATATCCAATGAGAGAGCCTTCTAGCGGTCGAAGAGATGGTAGCCGACATTGTGAGGTCGCTAGAGAGGCAGTCCTTGTTAGACAACACCTACATCTTGTTCACGTCCGACAACGGGTGGCATGTCAGTAAGTTCAATTATATCCAATGAGAGAGCCTTCTAGCGGTCGAAGAGGTGGTGGCCGGCATGGGGTCGCTAGAGAGGCAGTCCTTGTTAGACAACACCATCTTGTTCACGTCCGACAACGGGTAGCATGTCAGTAAATTCAATTATATCCAATGGGAGAGCCTTCTAGCGGTCGAAGAGATGGTGGCCGACATAGTGGGGTCGCTAGAGAGGCAGTCCTTGTTAGACAACACCTACATCTTGTTCACGTCCGACAACGGGTGGCATGTCAGTAAGTTCAATTATATCCAATGAGAGAGCCTTCTAGCGGTCGAAGAGGTGGTGGCCGGCATGGGGTCGCTAGAGAGGCAGTCCTTGTTAGACAACACCTAATCTTGTTCACGTCCAACAACGGGTAGCGTGTCAGAACGTTCAATTATATCCAATGGGAGAGCCTTCTAGCGGTCGAAGAGATGGTGGCCGACATAGTGGGGTCGCTAGAGAGGCAGTCCTTGTTAGACAACACCTACATCTTGTTCACGTCCGACAACGGGTAGCATATTATATGTCGGTAAGTTCAATTATATCCAATGGGAGGGCCTTCTAGCGGTCGAAGAGATGGTGGCCGACATAGTGGGGTCGCTAGAGAGGCAGTCCTTGTTAGACAACACCTACATCTTGTTCACGTCCGACAACGGGTGACATGTCAGAACGTTCAATTATATCCAATGGGAGAGCCTTCTAGCGGTCGAAGAGATGGTGGCCGACATAGTGGGGTCGCTAGAGAGGCAGTCCTTGTTAGACAACACCATCTTGTTCACGTCCGACAACGGGTGGCATGTCAGTAAGTTCAATTATATCCAATGAGAGAGCCTTCTAGCGGTCGAAGAGATGGTAGCCGACATTGTGGGGTCGCTAGAGAGGCAGTCCTTGTTAGACAACACCTACATCTTGTTCACGTCCGACAACGGGTAGCATATTATATGTCGGTAAGTTCAATTATATCCAACGGGAGAGCCTTCTAGCGGTCGAAGAGATGGTGGCCGACATAGTGGGGTCGCTAGAGAGGCAGTCCTTGTTAGACAACACCTACATCTTGTTCACGTCCGACAACGGGTGGCATGTCAGTAAGTTCAATTATATCCAATGAGAGAGCCTTCTAGCGGTCGAAGAGATGGTGGCCGACATAGTGGGGTCGCTAGAGAGGCAGTCCTTGTTAGACAACACCTACATCTTGTTCACGTCCGACAACGGGTAGCATATTATATGTCGGTAAGTTCAATTATATCCAATGGGAGGGCCTTCTAGCGGTCGAAGAGATGGTGGCCGACATAGTGGGGTCGCTAGAGAGGCAGTCCTTGTTAGACAACACCTACATCTTGTTCACGTCCGACAACGGGTGACATGTCAGAACGTTCAATTATATCCAATGGGAGAGCCTTCTAGCGGTCGAAGAGATGGTGGCCGACATAGTGGGGTCGCTAGAGAGGCAGTCCTTGTTAGACAACACCTACATCTTGTTCACGTCCGACAACGGGTGGCATGTCAGTAAGTTCAATTATATCCAATGAGAGAGCCTTCTAGCGGTCGAAGAGATGGTAGCCGACATTGTGGGGTCGCTAGAGAGGCAGTCCTTGTTAGACAACACCTACATCTTGATCACGTCCGACAACAGGTAGCATATTATATGTCGGTAAGTTCAATTATATCCAATGGGAGAGCCTTCTAGCGGTCGAAGAGATGTTGGTAAAAAATGGAAATGGTGGAATGGATGGTGGAAATGGTATAACATCATTTCCTGGTTCCGCAACGAAAATCGTCTATTCCCTTCCCAGGTCAGTTCTCGCAAGCTTACGACAAGCGGCAGCCGTACGAGTCGGACCTGAAGGTGCCCCTGCTGGCGCGCGGGCCCGGCGTGGCGCGCGGCTCCCGCAGCTCGCAGCCCGCGCTCAACGTGGACCTGGCGCCCACCATCCTGCGCCTGGCCGGCTTGCTGCCCCCTCCGCATATGGATGGGAGGGCGCTGGATCTGCTGCTCGAAGATAAGGACGGTGCTGAAATTGGGAAGACTGAAGAAAGGTATGGTTTCACTGTCACTTTTTACGGTTCCGTTCCCAAAAGGTAACCAATAAAACCCTATTACTAAGCCTCCGCTGTCCCGTCCGTCCGTCTGTGTGTCAGCGGGCTGTATCTCAAAAACCGTAATAGGTCGACAGTTAAAATTTTCACAAAGTGTGTATTTCTTTTGCCGCTATAACAACAAATATAAAAAGAACATGATACTAAACCCTTCATGCGCGAGTCCGACTCACACTTAGCTGTTTTTTTTTTTAATCTATTTAGAAATAAAATTCAACTAAAAACCAATGTAAACAGAACAATAACGATTACTGAATCAATTGAACCATTACTTTAAGCAGTTGTTTATTTGTTATTTATTATTGATCTATACATAAGTCCGAGATAAGAAGACCAGGTGACCCATAGCACAGGTTTTACTTAGTATGGACTCCTGTCTCCTATCTTCAAACTGTTTCCTTTATAAATTGTATGCAATTTGTTATTTGTGGGAGAAAATTAATAAATAATTGATTGATTGTTTAATAAGTGTTTATTTTAAAGTCACATCAAGATTGTTTACCTTTTATTTAACAACCAAAATGTTTCTAGTATAGATACATAGGCATAGTCTTCGCCGTGTACGATCTATACAATATGTTACAGAATAAACGCTATACCTCTTAAGGGGTCATTCTCATCATTATAAACAAATTTCACCAACACTGAAATCGTGAAAAGAAAATCGACTCCCACATACATTTATGTGCGCATAACTCGACAAAATGTACTGAACAGCTGTTTATTTTTTCGCGATTGGATCAACTTTTCCTATGGGATTGGTCCCATAGGAAAAGTTGATCATAATGTTGAGTACAGTGACCCCTTAAGAGGTATTGCGATTATTCTGTTACACGTTATAATAATCTCATGCTGGCAATGTTTTGTCCAGGTATATGCTGGTGGAGTACCACGGGGAAGGTCGCGATGCTTCCGTGGACAAGGAGTGTCCGTGGAAGTACGACGGCGAACAGCTAGCTGTGAGTATACATATATTTCTATGTTTATTTTATTTCATAGGAAATACTGTAGGCAGACATAATGGCTTGGGGGAAGTTTATACGAGTTTGATGATGAAGTAATGAAAAATATCTTATCTTCTCTCTAAGGGCTGGTTTTACCAATGTCCAGCCACACCCCCACACCCCCTTTGACGGAGGTCTATGTCCAGTATTGGACGTCTTTCGGCTGTTATGATGATGGTGATATTGAAAACAAAACTTGATAAAGATACAGCTATTAGAATTAGAAGAAACCTCTAACTTGTAAAGATTTTAAACCATTTCTGTTCGAATGGGATGACGGGGGCTAGAGTGAGCGAGCAGAGCGAGTGACCTGAACTTCAGCACTTATTCAGAGGCCACAAGCTTCACCGTAGTCGGGTCAAATGATTTTTATATGAAGTCACTAGCTGACCCCGAACCCGCGCAACTTCGTCTGCCTCACATTTTTGATTAATGCTCCGCTCCTATTGGTCGTAGCGTGATTTTATATAGCCTTCCTCGATAAAGCTGCTTTTCGACCAGAGATGTGATATTCATCGTTGCTATGGATGCGTTTGATATCCACCAATTATATTCATTGGTTCACATAGCATAGTACTGGTGGAAACTGATTCAACTAAGCTACGTTTTTTATATGGAAGGATTTTTTTTACTATTGATAGACACGCGTTTGACCACTATCTCACCTGATGGTAAGCGATGATGTGGTCGAAGATGGAGCACGCTTGCCTAGAAGTCCGGCAGGGAATTCCACTCCTTTTACGCGACAGCCTGGGAGTCTTTAAATCAAGAGTGAATAGGTTATTTCTATGCAAGCGTGCTCCATCTTCGACCACATCATCGCCCATCAGGTGAGATAGTGGTCAAACGCGTGCCTATCAATAGTAAAAAAAAGCTGTACGCATTATGAATGTGTTCCCAAAACGATTTGTGCGTATGGGTGGGATGTCCACCATGTACCGGTGGTGCATCGCCGTTCGTCTTGTGGTCCGATGATAGAACGGGCTTGGCGGAATTAAATTATGCAATTCCGTCGCACATTCCCCAAAATGCAACCGGTAGAAAACCGACAGGCCAGCAACTCGTCGTCGATGCTCAAGACTTTGGATCTTCGTCGCGACGAGCCTCTCATTGCCGATGATCCTCTTGCCTCGTTTCTCAATTGATATCTGGCAGATCCTTCCCAAATATGAGAGCAGTACTCCATACACAATCGAACTTGCGCTTGATAAAGTTATAGCAGCTGTTCCGGCGTGTATATAGTACCGTCTCACCTTTGCTAAGATCCTCAACTTCTTTGCAGCCACTTGAGATTTTCCCTCTATGAAAGGGCCAAAACTGTGAGTAGATATTAATGTAACCCCAAGAAGCTCAAGTTGGTTGGTTATCGGCACGGTTGCACCTTGGAAAGATGGAGCTGGGTGGAATTGGCTCCTTTTTGCGGAAAATAGACACGCTTGGGTCTTAGCAGCATTGAACTTGACCAGATTGGCATCGCCCCATTCAGAGACCGCCTGGAGATAGATAGGATGCGAGCTATGGATGCGTGCTATGGATACGTGTTATGAATGGTCACGAGTGGTGTAGATATGTGTAGAGCAGTGTACCTTCAGTAGGCGAGCGGCGTATCTTTCTCGCACAGCTACCATGCGGCTGCACATTTTCATAGCACATCTTACTCGCTCCGCTACGTAGCTTAGCATCAGTGGAAACGGTCGCAGTTTCGTAGCTTAGATTTTAAATTCTCACAGTATAGCTAAATAGCACATCAATGGTGGAATGACACCCTAAATGGGCTATCCAGCACTAAAAGACTTTTTCAATTCGAACAAAAATAAAGTACTTAGTTCCTGAAATTAGCGCGTTCAACCGAAAAAAAAATACTTATAGATATTAAGCAATAATCTTGGTGTTCCAGGAGTGCTATCCTCAGTACGACTGCAAGTGCCAGGACTCACGCAACAACACCTACGCTTGCCTGCGGTACTTCGCCCCCCGGATCAACATGAAGTACTGCGAGTTTACTGACAAAGAGGTAACGATGTATTCTTCTCCTTCTTCGTGTTGCTGGCAGACAGTCCACAGCATCGTTGGTGCAGCACGTAGGTCACTTCGGTTGCATGTTTTGGGCACAGAGAGCAAGATAAGAGGTGGAGCATGGTTTGTGACTCGGCTCCAACATCCAAACCGGTTCCGAGCTTCGTCGCCCGCTCCTTCACAAAGTCAAAGAGGCGGGTAATGACCCGCTCTAATACATTCTAGCACTTCGCCCATGACTTCGTTTGCGCGGGTATTTGTTGGTACTCCACGAACTTCATCTCCTCTCTACCGTCGGGTAATATGTAAATTACTTATTAATGGACTAAACGTAGGGCAGTTTGTATTTTTGTACCCGTCGTAACTTTTGAACGAAAGGTCCAATTTGAATCATTTCAAGTGTAATTTACATCTACATATAATTTATATAAATGGAATAATAATTTATTTTTAATAAAAAGGTGCAAGTACATTACAATAAAAAGGTTACAGACAAACAGATGGAGACGTTATACACTAATATCACGTTATACTATTCCATTTCACCCGAGTTTTGATTGAATAATTTGAACAATAAGCGGGTATTGTGACTTAAGGTGGATGCTCCAGGGTAGCCCGCGAAATTCAAATATGTTTACGTTTTTTGCAATTTGCCGGTCAGTGTGAAGCTGTATGTGGACCAAATGCGATCTGTGACCGTAACGCGTATTTATCTAAAGAATTATAACCATTTTAATCATCAATATAGCCCTCTAAGTTCATGTAGTTCGAAAGAATGAATATTTCAGAAATAATCATTCTTTCTATCGGTCCACATACAGCTTCACACTGACCGGCAAATTGCAAAAAACATAAAAATATTTGAATTTCGCGGGCTACCCTGGAGCATCCACCTTAACCATAATAGTTAGATATATACCCTCGCGTACTTTTTTGTAGATATTGATGTCCTCTATAAAACTGTAGTATATCACTTTGTTCTATTGTCAACAGTTTCCGCAGCGTACACGATGTAAGGATCTTTTTATGGTATTTTTTTCACACCTTGAGTTACATTACCGAAGTTTTCATACGGATCCCTTATTTTTTCGAAAATATTCTATAGCCTATGTTCATTAGGGATAAAGTAGGATTCTAATGGTGAAAGAATTTTTCAAATCGGCCCAGCGGTTTCGAAGCCTATTCATTTCAAACAAACAAGCAAATCTTTCCTCTTTATAATATTAATGTAGATATATCGCCCAACACTTTCTGGCGGACTTTGACTCGCCGTGTTCAATCCAGGTAGTCGTTGACCCGCCCTAATAAAAAACGGCCCTGTTTTTGGAAACGGCTAGCCGTATACGGCGATTTATGCAATCCGACTGCGACAGATAGATAACATGGAAGGTAAATTTTTTGACAAGCTGGAAGCCTGCATGCTTCGTCATTAGACAACGATTTTCTTATTAAAACTAGTTGACCCACGCAACTTCGTTTGCGTCACAATTTTCATTACTGCTCCGCTCCTATTGGTCTTAGCGTGATTTATAGCCTTCCTCGACAAATGGGCTATCTAACACTGAAAGAATTTTTCTAATCAGACCAGTAGTTCCTGAGATTAGCGCGTTCAAGCAAACAAACAAACAAACTCTTGAGCTTTATATATTGGTATAGATTGAACCTATGTTCTTAGGAGAAATATAGATTCTTTAAACCTAAAACAAACATAATTTCACCCATCAAGATTGTTTACCTTTATCTAAACTTTAACTACCTAAATCTGTCTAGCACAGGCTATATTAATCCATACAGATATGCTGTTATCCTACCGCTATAAATAAATAAATAACGCGGCGCCGCCTCGGCGGAACCTGTTTCACGAAGCAAGCGAAAAGCTTTTCTTTCTTTCAAAACTGTGAATCAAAACGGCGAAGACTCTGTTCCAGTTTCTCTGAGCAACAGTCTGCAGAAGCAGAACTGTTTAAAGTGGGTGACAGACGTGCGAGCAAGTAGGCATCCTTAGACATAGAAGACGCCCGAGCAAATGAGCGAAGTCATGTTAGAAAAAGACAACATCATAGTCAGTTTTGTACGTTAGAGCGGACAATTTCGCTTTTTTTTTTCGCTGCCAAAGAACTTACAACTCACAGCGAAACTATTGCGGTTTCGCCGTTTTAGATTCGCAGCTGAGTTAGCACTACAGACATGTAAAAAATAACCGACGGGATACCGCGCGAAACCGAGTGAATGTTATCACTACCGCTCTAGGTTATAATACCGCGTAGTTCTGAAGAGATCTTTTAGGTGGAAGAGTCAGCTTTATTGCGATACTCTCGGAAGTCTTCATCGCTATTTACAGTGTAAAGTACCGTAAACTTCCGTTTAAAAGGGAGGATCTTCCGACCAGACGGTATTCGGACTGTTGTTTATGTTCAAATCGCACAGTGAACTCTAACACCGTGATGCAGAATTTCGCTAGTAGTTCGCTGCTGGTTGGATAGATGGCGTTGCGGTTCTTTTTTTTTATTTATTTATTTATTTAGTACATGGAGGACTTACAGCTAATAAAGACAAACAAAATAGGAAACCGTAGTCACCAGCAAGCCAATAACAAATCCTCACGTACAGAAACATAATGTAAATTATGGTGTGAGCACATATAAAAGCACACCGCTTAAATTAAACTAAGAATTATTTAGTTAAGTACTTATTTATATACTTGCTACTTTTTGTTACGATGTAAACTTTGCTACGATAGTTCGGCATTGATGCCGTTATAATTTCAACCTGTTCTGTCAAACTGCAAGGCAAAGGCCTTTTCTTTATTCCTACCATCCCTCCCGACTTTGAACATAGTGGACCAATCGTGTCGATAGGCGTCGCTATTTATCTTTGACCTTGTAATCGCCAAGATTTCCTGACGTTGATTTCCGTCCAGCGCCAGAACGCTTTACAGCCAGCGGGTCTAGAAAGGCCACTTAAGCAGAATTATATTAACCATACAATCTGTCAAATTTAATTTTCATCTTTATTGCTAACGCATTAGGTTCAAGATTGATTGGGAAAATTAGACAGTGACGGGTATGTGCTTTGTGATTCTGCTAAAGTGGCCTTTTTAGACCCGCAGAAGAACAGCGTAAGTGGGAATAGCGTTAGCGTCTTAGAATGGCAGCAAATTCAAATTTGGTACACATAAATGGACTTCTGTGACCTAAATACGGAAGCGTTACGTAAATCATTAAATTTTTAGTGTTGGGGTCAAACTAGAAAATTACAAAAAAAGTTTTTTGTACAATATCGTGTGACATATCATATGAAAGGGCTTACTGTGAGGGTTTTAATTATATTTTCTTTTCATAATTTAAAAAGATGGTTTTGAAGTTATACAAGAAATTAGACGAAAAATGACCATTCCCCCTTATCTCCGAAACTACTGAGCCAAAAATTCAAATAAAAAATGGAGATAATAGATCTTTACCTATAGATTACTGGAAAATCTATAAGAATTCTATAGTGTTAAAGTAACATGTTAAAAAAAGAATCGGAACCCTTTGCACGCAAGTCTGAACTGCGCTGTCACACAGTATTTTTAATGTACCTACCTATAATTTTATTGAATTATAATAAAAATAATCGCGCCTAGAGGTAGTTTATGTTGTGTACATTAAGTAGGCCGCTTTTGTATGAATACTAAAGTGGCTCCTTGTATGGACTTTGTGCTCACTAAGAACGGCTCTAACCCTTGAGATTACGGTGTCGGCGCTTAACCTTTTGACCGCCACGGTCGGCTGTAGCCGACAAACGAAAAAGTGCCGAACACGCCAACGTCGGCTAGAGCAGACAAGCAAACAACATTTTTAAGTAAAAAATAGATAGGTATACTAAATCAAGTTTTCTGTGATTACAGAAAACTTGATTTAGTATATCTATTTTTATTATACGTAATCACGTTACAAGTAATATTTTATTTAAAAAATATGGAACGAAAAGCAATGATTAATTGGTTTTCGATAAGATGTTGGATGATGGCTGATGCATTTACGCTCTGGCGGTCAAAAGATTAACAAATATATCTCCTTTCCAGAACTTCGTGGAAGCGTACAACTTAGCCCGGGACCCGTACGAGCTGACGAACACAGCGGCCACCCTCATGCCGGCCGTGAAGCACTGGTACAGCTCGCTGCTGGCTCGCCTGCGCGCCTGCGCCGGCTACAGCTGCGGCCGGCCGCTCGGCGTCGACGTCATCGAGTAGAACTTATGTGCAGGGCGGCACGAAATGGTGTAGTCATATTTAACACGTTATTATTATTTTTATTAATTTAAAAAAAAGCGTTGCTTCAACCTAGGAATTTCTCCTGTGTCGTGGGTGCGTTCACAAACATACAAACTCACATACACAAACAGCCAGACCCGGAACACGTCGACCCGGGCTCTTAGTACTCCCCTACACTCCCAAAAAACCTACATGCCAATTTTCACCTTTCTACGACCAGCAGTTTCGGCTGTGCGTTGTCTGTCTGTCACTCAAACAGTCAGTAACGAAAGAATTGTATATATTAACCTTTTAACCGCCTACGTCGTATTAATCCGACAAATATTTTCGTGTCCATTTCGCCAGAGTCGGATATTTTCGACAGCTCGTTAAGACCAAATTTAGGTAGGTATTGCACATCTGTCTTTGTTGTGGGTGCTTATTTTTAGAGTTATTTTTTCGTGCCGGGCGCGGGGGGCGCGGGGGGCGCGGGGGGCGCGGCACCTGATATGAAATCGGGCGGTTAAAAGGTTAAGGATTTAATGTTATAGCTGCTGTAGAACACAGTGTGTATTCATTTTGTTAATTTATATTAGAGTTGATGAGGTAGAGGCCGGTGAGAGACTAACGACAAGCGGACTGCCGAGGCGTAGGGTATCGTTGGCACACTCCAGATATACTACTTCAGGGAACCCTAAAAGCTGCTATATGACTACGTCCATTCGTAATACCCTGTTCATAGATGATATTTTCTTACAAAAAAGTTATTGTTGCCACTAAAACAATGTCTGGAAGCAATTAATTTAATCTAAAATTCGATTTGTGTCGCCTTATTGCTTACATTATTGTACAAGATTTAACACTTGCAATACCAAAGCAAAATCTCATTAGCATTAATAACTTCGCACACCTTTTTTCTTTCATTAACAACTGAAAGTGAAATTATTTAATTAAAATAAAATAGCCCCTTTTGTTTATTTTAATTTAGGTTTAATTTTATAAAACATACAGATGTATGCATTAGGTTTAAGAAATTGTTATTTTTGGCGATTTGTTTTTAGTTTTAAACCACAATGTCTCAAGAATTAATAAAGCTCAAAATTAATGATTTATCGTCATTAATGTTTTATTACCTAACTATATTTTTCCCGTGACTTCTTATTTAGTTTTTTATCGTTCCCGTTAGAATTTCGGGAAATCCTCTCTCAGTGCTCCCCTACGCTCCCCAAAGAACTTACATGCCGAATTTCAACTTTCTACAACCAGTAGTTTTGGCTGTACGTTGTCTGTCAGATACTCAATCAGTCAGTAACTGAACTATTTTATATATTACCTAATTGTTTACAATTAATAAATAAATTAGCAACAAACTTAAACACAGCACCAAAAAGTTTCGTTCTCATCGCTGATGTGCCCAAGAGACTAGACGAGCCAAATTGTGTAGCAGTGCTTAGCGTCTGGTCATAGTAAAAGCCCGTCCAGCCATTGGTTCTTTAATATGTGATCTACCTATGGGGACAACCCCAACTACAGCAATGGATATAGCCCTGCAATTAACTCCCCTTGACTTGTATATACAGCAGGAGGCTGCACTAACAGCTATCTAAGGCTTAATTTATACCGCTGCGGAACGGAAGCGTCAATCTGAAATTTAACGTGGCAAATTCACCCTTATCTCCACAACGTAAAGCACATATTTCTTTGAGATAAAAAAAAGACAAAAATAAATAAATATCTCGCGCGAATTACGCAATTAAAAATTCTTAGTGGTGGACCCCACACCTAACAACACCACTGGAAAGTCGCAGGAAAGCAAAATACGCAATTTCGTTTACTTGGATGACAAACCAAATGAGTCATCTAAGTAAAAGAATTCCAGCTATTTTGATTTAGAAGCCAAACTACTAAACCGATTTTCATGAAATTTAAGTGGGACAAACAAAAAAAAAATCAGTTCATTAATGACGGAGTTATGAGGTAACAAACGTAAAAAAAATTAATCGAATTGAAAACTTCCTCCTTTTTTTGAAGTCGGTTAAAAACGACATCTCAGCCTAAGTAAGTAAGTTGGCTCCTTTTGGCGGAAAATAGACACGCTTGGGCGTGTCTATTTTCCGCCAAAAGGAGCCAACTCCACCCAGCTCCATCTTTCCGAGGTGCAACCGTGCCGATAACCGACCAACTTGAGCTTTTTGGGGTTACATTAACATCTACTCTCAATTTTGGCCCTTTCATAGAGGCAAAAGCTCAAGTAGCTGCAAATAAGTTGGGGATTCTAGCAAAGGTGAGACGATACTTCACGCTGGAACAGCTGCTTAAACTCTATCAAGCGCAAGTTCGATCGTGTATGGAATACTGCTCTCATCTTTGGGATGGATCTGCCAGATACCAGCTTGATGCCCTTAAGTCAATTGAGAAACGAGCCAAGAGGATCATCGGCAATGAGAGGCTCGGTACACGGTGGATATCTGGGCCCATACGCACAAAACGTTTTGGTAACACATTCATAATGCGTACAGCTAAGGAGTGGAATTCCCTGCCGGAGTCTGTGTTTCCTGATAGCTACAACCTGGGAGTCTTTATGTCAAGAGTGAATAGGTTATTTCTAGGCAAGTGTGCTCCATCTTCGACCACATCATCGCTTACCATCAGGTGAGATAGTGGTCAAACGCGTGACTATATTTAGTAAAAAAAAAAAAAAGTCTATTTCTACTTAGGCTGAGGAGTCGTTATTTCACCTCAGAACAATAATAGAGACAAATACGGCCCGTATTGCTTCCTTAACATCATCTGCCTAGCCTTTTCCCAACTATATTGGGGTCGGCTTCCAGTCAAGCCGGATTTAGCTGAATACCAGTATTTTACGTGGAGCGGCTGCCTACCAGACCTCCACAACCCATTAACTGGAAAACACGGTACTTCATGGTAAGACGAGTCAGATTTACTGGCTTCTGACTATCCGTAACGACTGCCAAAGATCTACAAATGACAGCCGGGGGCAACGGCTTAACGTGCTTTCCGAGGCACGGAGGAAACTCGGTATGTTAAGATGGTCACCCATCCACAGACCAACCTTGGCAACCGTTGCTTAACCTTGAAGATCGACCCGTGCGGCTGTTATTATCTAGCCACGAGCTCCTCTATTGCTCCCTTAAGCTGTCCGTAGTACCGATGTTAAAGAGATGTTTGTTATTGCTCCCTTAACAAACTCTCTTTAACATCGGCACCACGGACAGCCCACTCTGCAGGGGCCGCTTTGACTCCGAAGAATCAGCCGCCCACGTCATCCTGTAATGCGAGGCCGTGGCTACCCAACGTGAAAACCTCGGAATGGTAAAGTCGCTCCGCGAAGTCTGAAGTTCCCTGGAAACTTCTGAGCGGAGCCAGGCTGGCTAACTTAGCCAGGACACCAATGCACAACGGACCGAATGGGAGTCTAAGTGCAGAAAATGGAGTCCCTTTTTTTTGGGATGGGAAATCATCAAATGACTCCTCCCGCTCTGGGTAAAGCAGGAGGGAGTGTCAGACTGTTACTGACTAAAACCCATCCGTGTTCCTCCTAGTGCCCTCTGCGTTCCAGGGTACGGTACCTCTTTCGAACGAAGTGCGGAGTTCGTTCGAAAGAAGCCCCAGCAGGCACTAGCCCTAGTGGGCCCCGTCTTCCGTGCTGACATCTCCTTGAGGCGCGTTGGGATCGCAGCGCGCCGCCGACCCGGGCCTGTAGTGCTATTCTGTAACATTTTCGTGTCTCGACAGCGGAATCCGAGGTGAGTATAAACGTAACACCTTTATGTTGTGTGTAATAAAGTTCACTTTGTGAGCTATCTCACTCAGGTGAAGCTCGATATCGAAATGGTTACTTACAGAATAGACTAGCTGGTGCTGATGAGACGGCGAGCCACCCAATGCCCTATGTCCGCAGGCCCGCACAGTAGGCGGCCGAGACTCGCCCTGCGACGCCCGGGGCGTCTTCTCCTGTTGTGGTGGCTGGGGCGTGAGGTTTCCCTCTTTCTCACACGTTCGGCTTCCTCCTCTGCTAGCATTACTGCGACGCAGAAGGAGGTGAGGTAAATGGAGTCCCTACTTTACTATCTACCGATTTTAATCTATAATTAGACGTAGATAATCAAAAAGGATCCAACCCAAAAGGATCCTTTTGGTCGAAAATGAGCTGAGTATGCAGAATTAGTCTTTATGGTCTATATTTTCGATTAGTAAAAACACCCTATTCAAAAATGATAATTTAACAGTTTTATTAATAAGAGACCATCATGCATGAGTCCGCTCAAGAGATCTGGAGTAGGATCCATTCAGCAATCACCGATGCGGGTAAGCGCGTCCTTGGCACTTGTCGTGGTGGCCGCACCATAGAAAAGGAGACGTGGTGGTGGGATGACGGGGTGCAGGAGGCGACTCGGAAGAAGAAGGTTTTATTTAAACAGTGGCAAGGGTCCAACTCTCCGGATGACAGAGAGGCATATGGAGCGGCTAAGCGCGCTTGCAAAAAAAGCTGTAGCCAGAGCCCGCAGCAAAAGTCTGGCGCCCTTGTACGACAAGCTGGAAACTGCGGAGGGGCAAAAGCTTATTTTTAAGCTGGCGCGTGCCCGGGAGAAAGCTACACGGGACATTAGCAAATGTCTCTGTGTAAGGGACGCCCAGGGTAAGCTGCTCTACGATGCCCCCTCTGTTAAGGAGAGATGGTGTACATACTTCGCGGAGCTGTCTAACAAACAGCATCCCCATAACCTTCCTCCCGAACCGCCTCCTAACCTTGGACTTATTTCCCCTATTTCCCCCGACGAAACCGGCATTGCTCTTCGCCACATGAAGAACCGGAAAGCGGTCGGGCCTGACAATGTGCCAATTGAAGTGTGGAAGGCGATGGGCCCACATGGCGTGGACCTTCTGACGGATCTTTTTAACCGCATCCTGATCACCAAGGAAATGCCGAACCAGTGGCGATTTAGCCTGATTATCCCTGTATACAAAGGCAAAGGTAGCGTACAGGATTGTAGTAGCTACCGCGGTATCAAGATCATGTGCCACACCATGAAGCTCTTCGAGCGCATCATTGACACACGGCTCCGTAGCGAGTGTACTGTCTCTGAGTGTCAATACGGCTTCCGGGCGGGTAACAGCACCATGGACGCAGTATTCGCCTTACGGAATCCGGCTGAGGCTTACAGAGAGAGAAGGAGAGCTTTGCATATGGCCTTTTTAGACCTGCAGAAGGCCTTCGACTGTATACCTCGGCAGTCCATCTGGTGGGCACTGCGCTTCAAGGGCGTTCCCGAGGCCTATATTGACATTATCAGAGACATGTACCGCGATTCCGTGTCCTCTGTCCAGACCGCTGTTGGCGAATCGAATGGCTTCCCAATATCTGTTGGCGTCCACCAAGGCTCGGCTCTTAGCCCGTTCTTGTTTAACGTAGTGCTCGATGTAGTTACGGCAAACATCCAAGATAAGCCCCCATGGCTAATGATGTATGCCGATGACATCGCCCTCGTTAATCAGAACAAAGCCCATCTTGAGCGCAAAGTCAACATTTGGAAGGACACGCTTGAAAACGGTGGTCTGAGACTAAATGTGGCGAAGACTGAGTACATGTCCTGTGGCGGCACGGATTCAAATAGGTTCATCCGAATAGGTTCGGATCTGATCAGAAAGTCGCGATACGTTCAGGTACCTTGGATCCGTGCTGCACGAGTCTGGCAACGTGGACGACGATGTCCAAGCACGTATAGGCGCGGCTTGGGCGAAGTGGCGCGAGGTAACGGGCGTTGTATGCGACCGCAAAATGCCTCCGAAGCTCAAGGGGCAGATATATAAATGCATCATACGGCCTGTCCTACTGTACGGCGGTGAATGTTGGCCAGCACTAAGCAGACACACCCAGGAGCTTCGCGTCACGGAGATGAAGATGCTGGGGTGGATGAGTGGCGTAACGCGATCCGATCGCATACGCAACTCTTTCATCAGAGGTAGTCTTGGTGTCCGTGACGTGGGGGAAAAACTGCAAGAGTGTCGTCTGCGATGGTATGGCCACATCATGCGCCGCCCTATGGAGTACGTTGGTCGGTGATGCATGAATATGGCTGTTCTTGGGGCTAGGTCCCGTGGTCGCCCTCGCAAGCGCTGGTTGGACGTCGTTAAGTCCGACATGAGAGCCAATGGCCTAACTGAGAAGGATGTTCAAGATCGGGCAAAGTGGAGGAAGCTAAGTAGGAAGGCGGACCCTGTCAATAGCCGGGATTAACGCCAGGTAGAAGAAGAAGATTAATAAGAAACCATTATAGAGAAATTATACGATATTATACTACTACTGGTCTGCAATTTATAACTCAAAAAGAATCCAATCTATCTGGATCTCTTTTGATAAATTACATTAAGTGTTGCACTTGTAAATTCACAAAAATGATCCAAGTTGTTTGGATCATTTTCGACAATTTAGTTTTGATGTGATTGGCATCTAATAAAAAAAAACTCCTTTTTGATAAATATCTATGGTAAATTTTATCGTATTGAATAAAAATAACTATTAATATTACAAAACCGAACGTCTGGTTGTTACGTCTAAACCGCTGATTAATGATGAATTTTGTATTCCAAATAGATTATACGTTGGAAAAAGACATATCGATACTGTTTGCTCCGGAGAGTAATTTCCGACACTCAAGCAAGTCGCTGGCAGAAGTTGTAGTAAAAACATCGTCTCAATAATATTTTATTATAAACCAATCAACGTTTTATAAATAATAACCTAGTATACAATAATATCATATCAAAAATCACAGACTGGTGAAGTATATGGCAGCTCACTGTAAATATCATCTAGAACACATCTGAAAAGAGGGAAAATATCTGGTATTATTTAGGTATTCAGTCTATACGAAAAGGGGTTCCAACTTTTTCTATGGGAGCGATCTTACATATCATGCATATATACAGGTACATGGGGATACCCTATTAAGACGTGCCAATGCCATCATGATTAAGCTGTGAAAAAGGGATAGTATCATGCGTCTTGTATAACTGCGTCTCCCTCCCACACCGATATCATGATGGTTTTAAGATGTCATAATAGGCACCCAGGACACACAAAACATCTTAGCAACATGGTGCCCTAAAGTGTCTAGTTGCCAAGATATTTGAAGGTAATGTCGCCAAGTGAGAACAATAAAATGAACGGTTTTGTTTGAATCATAAAAAAAAACTGTTCAAGACTGATTGAAAATTGGTTGAGTGGTAAAGAATGCTTTGTGGCTTTAAGTCCGGCTTTACCACTTCTGTACAGACGCCAGCGCATCAAGCTACAACAATCTGTCAAAATTACGGAACAGAAAAAACAGGTAGAAATGCTAGGTATGTGACGAAATTTGTATCGGAACCTGTGTCGCCGCACTCACACAACTATACCAATAATCATATAATCCACCACAAATCAAGGATACGATTGATTGATCGTTTCAATTTTGATTAAAACAAGCTAAGTCACAAACCAACATTTGAAAATATACCTTCGGCCTTACACATACGCTTTATTTTGCTTTAAGGCAAAAAGTACTCACGGCGGCGGCGTTTCGTTTTCTGAATTCGTTCAAAGTTGAATTTACGAGTAAATTCCGCTACTCGACCATAGATGGCGGTATTTTCAATGGTTGCAATAATAAACTTCACGTCAGCAATAAGGTTATAAGATCGATATTTAAGATTACTTTTTTTCTAAATTAGTTCCAAAAAGTTTGGAGTTGGGGTTTTTATGGTAGCCATGCATGAAACTTAGGTTGTAGGAATCCCTATGAAATAAGCTATCATATTTAAAATGGATTAATCCAATTTTTCCTTGTAATATATTGTAAATTCTATTTAGAAATCAGCGTGAGCGAAATAATAGGTCTTTACCTATGAAATTGCCGTTTGTATGAAAAAATTTAAACGAATTTTTTTTATGTATTTTTTATTTGTATTAATCGAAGTAATCACCCATGCAATCAATGCATCTTTGCCAACGCAGTGGCAGTTTATTGATGCCCTTCTTAAAGAAATCAGCTGGACGGGAGGCAACAAATTCTTCAAAGGCATTTTGTACTGCCTTTCGGGTATTGAATTTTTATCCCGCCAAGAAGTTATCCAAATTCAAAGCAAGGTCTGGTGAGTAGGGCGGATGACGGAGAGCTTCCAACCCCAGTTCTTGCAACTTGGAGACCGTCTGCTGTGCAGTATGAGGTCGCGCGTTGTCGTGCAGGAGCAGCGGAGACGAGCGATTGACCAATGCTGGTTGGAGATGTACCAGCTTCTCCATCATTGTGTTCAGTTCTTCACAGTACACATCTGCAGTAATGCTCACCCCGTTTGGCAAGAAGCTGTGATGAATCACACCGGCGCTAGACCACCAAACAGTGACCATCACTTTTCTAGGGGTAAGTTTTCGTTTAGGGCATTGTTTAGGTGCTGAACCAGGATCCAACCAACTTGCTGAGCACTTGCGGTTATCAAACAGAATCCATTTTTCATCGCAGGTAACAATGCGGTTCAAAATTCCTTTATTTGTATGTCTCTTGAGCGGTGCAAGGCACGACTCGACGCGTACTTCGCGCTGGCGATCATTGAGTTCGTGGGGCACCCATTTGTCAAGCTTTTTTACTTTGCCAATTTGACGCAAATGGACCAATATTGTTTTGACGCTAACGTCGAAAGCTGCTGCTAATTCAGCCGTAGATTGTGTATCATCAGCTTCCACAATCGCCTTTAATTCGTCATTGTCGACCAAAGTCTTCGGACGACCGCGAGGTTCATTTTTCAGGTCGAAATTTCCAGAACGGAAACGAGCAAACCAATAACAGGTGGTACGTTGGTTTGTAGTGTTAGCTCCGTAAACGTCGTTGATGTTGCGTGCCGCTTGTGCCGCGTTGCTGCCACGACGGTATTCATATTCCATAATTACTCGAATTTTTAACGTATCCATGATGACGAAAAATATTGAAATGCGATGAAAATGTACGCCTAACCAATAAACAAATTACTACTTTTGGAAAAAAAAACCATGTTTTTAAAATAAAATTAATTTGAAATTAGAATTCTTAGCCAAACAAAAATTATTTTGATTTGAAATGGCCAGTACTGCAGAACGGCAATTTCATAAGTAAAGACCTAATATTCCCAGTTTATTGCCCAAAAGTAAATAGAAACAAAAACATAAACCATTATTTCTAACAATGAGCTCAACCTGTTGCATTTATCCATTTCTCTTTGGCGATTGTGTCTTTGGGAACCAGCCTAAAAATGTTTTTATAAGTAATGTTTAGTGAATTAAATTAAATTTCTAGATAACCTAAAAAAAATGTTTGTATCGATATCGATCCATCGACAGTATCCGACCCGACTACATCACTATTTGAGTAGCCAAGAACTTTCGAGAACGAAACAGTAACTGAATCGATTTAAAATACTTTTTGCCGACTACAATTAAATTAATTGATAAAATGAAATTTGCTAAGATTTTAGTAGAAA
The DNA here is from genome assembly GCA_950371165.1 of Lacanobia oleracea. NCBI lineage: Eukaryota > Metazoa > Arthropoda > Insecta > Lepidoptera > Noctuidae > Lacanobia > Lacanobia oleracea. The sequence goes on along the minus strand of OX493406.1, from coordinate 3,396,297 downwards.
ACAAATAAAATCGCAACTAACGATGGTATGAAACACCTCCATTTTTTAAATGTATTCTCCTACTAACATTTTTGCACTGTAAAATGAAACGATACGGCATGGTTCAGAAATTATAAATTTTTATCTAGAGTCAGCGAGACTAGATAAAATTGTTTCGTTCGTCGCGATGTTAGAACACGACTGGGTTGAAGTATGTGTAACTCCGCGTAACGGCACGCGTGTCACGCCTACTTTGCACTTCTACTGTTCTTTCTGTTCTTTGATCAGAATTCTTTAAAAGATTTTCAACTTTATCGCTAAAGCTAATTAGGTTCAAGGTTAATTGGGGTAATTTGACAGTTTCAACTTGCTTGATGCGCTGGGATCTGCGGGTCTAAAAATGCCACTTTAATAGAATCAGTAAGCACATCACGTTAAATTTCAATTAATCCCATTCAACCTTGAACCTAATGCGTTAGCGATAAAGATGACTATTAAATTTGACAGATTGTTGTGAGGTTATTTTTTTTTTGTATTGTTCTAAAGTGGCCTTTTTAGACCCGCTGTAGATAAAGTTGTAATAAATAAAATGACGTACATTTACAAAAGCTCAATATTATCAAAAGTCTCTTCCAGTGCTAGAGTGGCGGCGGCGGCGCGCCGGTTCAGGTGACGGCCGGCACTTGGGGCTGGCTCTGTATGCTGAAGAAGTCGGGCAGCTTGCTCTGGCACGGGAGCTCCTCCTTGTGGACCAGCGGGCACGGGAAGTACTTCTGTTATACACAACAATAGGGAACATGCTCATACACTATTATAATATATATATATATATATTGTCAGTAAAATGATAAATAAGTATAAAATAAAGGCCATTACAAAGTTTTTATTTTGGTTAATATCGATTTTTAACAAAAAAAATGAATTAAAGTAACGTGAAACGGGACGTATCTAAAAACAACAATCAGCATTTAGTGACGTATCTGCTGTTATGCCGACGAAAATGCAACCTTATGTATTTTAGTTAGGACAGTTCATGACCAGTGATAGACACGAGTGACGTCATCGTCCGTTTTCGCGCGAACCTTTAAACTGTCTGTTTGAAAACGCAATTTTGGCAATATATTAAAGCTTTTTCATTTCTTATTTATGTGGTGATCTATTCTAGATCGAGTTCTTTAAAATTAAAGCAAAAATGGAAATATTGCTTGTTTCCTATTATATCTATTTAAAAGCCTGAACGCTCAAGTGTTCCTTGATTTCAACATATCAAGATCCTGCATGGAGTATGGAACGTAACGTACGATGATCCAGTTTTTAGGGTACCGAACATCCGTAAGAAACGGAACCTTTATAGGATCACTCGGGTGTCTGTGTGTCAGTCTGTCATAGCGAATTTTTTACGGATCTACTGGACCGACTCTGTTGAAATTTCTCTTGAAAGGTCGACGATTAACCAAGTTTGTCTAGAACTAACCCATTCACCTTTCAGACCTGAGGTTCTCAAGGGTGAGAAATTGAGAATAGCTACAACTTGGGTGCAGCTTTCAAGAAATACTGACTCTGGCAAATTACACTCCTTGCCTGTACGCGCAAACAGCACAAAAAACCATTGCTTTCAAAACATATAGACCTGCACAGCCCGCACTCCGCCGGCGATGTCGACGGTGGGTATGACCTGCTTGGGCTTCAGATACTTCACGAAGCGGATCAGCTCGGAGAAGCTAGAGTGCTCGCTGTAAGGTATGCCTGAAACCAATGCATATATAGCTGTGAATATAGCTCTATACTAACACTAGTTCACCCGCGCAACTTCAGTCTGCTCCGCTCCTATTGGTCTTAGCGGGATGATATTATCCTATAGCCTCGATATATGGGCTATTTAAAACTGAAATAATTTTTCAAATCGGAGCAGTAGTTCCTGAGAGGAGCGCGTTCAAGCAAACAAACAAACAAACTCTTCAGCTTTATATATTAGTATAGATATAGATAAAATTATTATTCTTGTTCCCTCCGTGCCTCGGAAAGCGCGTTAGCTGTTGGCTCCGGCTGTCGTTTGTAGATCTTTGGCAGTCGTTACGAATAGCCAGAAGCCAGTAAATCTGACTCCAGTCTTGCCAAAAACTACCGTGCCGTGTTACACTGGGTTGCGGAAGTCTGGTAGGCAGCCGCTCCACGTAAAATACTGATATTCAGCTGAATCCGGTTTGACTGGAAGCCGACCCCTATATACTTGGGAAAAGGCTAGGCAGATGATGATGATGATGATGATGATGATAGTCTATTACTAAAGTTACCGTGTATGGTGACGAAGTCTCGCTCGACGCAAGAGGCCTTCCCGTTCTCCCAGCCGCTCGGCTTGAACGCCACGATCTCCGAGAACGTACTCTTCAGACTCTCCAGGTAGCAGCGCAGTTTCTGACGAACACAAATATTCTTTATTTAAGTCTAAGGAATTGGGATATAATCAGGTTCACTGTCCGCACAACAGACAATAATCAAACAATCAGCGAAGACAAGACCACATGTGGTCTGTAGTACTGTGGACCGGGTAACAAAACATTTTTTTCTTATCGAGTGGGCAGTAAGATCTAACGACCCCACACACCCTAGTGTCAGAGTTTCTAAACCGCCTCAAAGGCCTCTGACATGGTTTATTTGACGACCGCCATTTGGTGGCCGGGACAACCAGCTTATACGTGCCTTCCGAAGCACGAAATTATCTATTTATCAGACAATCAGGTGATTCAAGCCTGCAATGTCTTAGCCAAACTAGAAACAACTTTACAAAGTATGCTTCTTGTGGGAATGAACCCACGACACGACCACCGAGTCACAAGGCAAAAACGCTCAAACCACCGACCACTGAGGCAGTTTAATGATTGGAAAACTGAATTAGTTAAAAACAACGAGTTACACTCCGGGAGTGCCGGCAAAAGTGAAAATTTGAATACGTGCTTCTCTCCCTCCGTTTTACGAATTTTCGATCAGGTCACGTGTCATGACGCGAGTTTAATTTTTTTTTTACCCATTACAAAACAGCACAAAGCCGCTAAAAAATTTTTCACTTCAAAAATGTAGGTACTACACGTGCGAGATAACTTGGCACCTGGCTCGAATGACGTTGTGCAAAAAAATGGTTCGTTTCCATTTCGTATTCTTTTCCGAAAATTATTAAATGGTGACTGGGGGATATACCAGCTCCCACAGAAAAAATGTTCGAACCCCGGTAAGTTGTTTTTAGAAAAAGGTTGATCCCTAATTTTTTAAAAAATGTTAGGTAATTTAATTGTTTGATTACCTTGAGAAGGTGGTCGAGTTAATTTAAACAATTCGAATTCGATGGAAATAAAACAAAAATAAATAGGTAACTTTTCATACTTTTATATTTTTAATGAAACTAACAATAATTTCTTCTATGCGAGACGAAACATTTAATCGCTATTATTTTCTATTGAGCTTTCTTCTCCTCCAACAGAAATGGAAATATTAGTTTTTGTATTTCTTGGAGTCACCTCACCTACTTTCACCTCTTTTCTCCAATATGCAGCCGCTTTTGATTTGAATGATTCTCTAGTTAGTTTTTCAATATGTTTTTGCGATTCATCAATATTTTTGTGTCTCCCACACTACACTCGATTTGATCAAATTCCAAATGCTTTCGATCGGATTCAGATAGCAAAGGTAGGGCGCCGCGCGGGGCATAAGGAGGAGGTTCGAGTTCCGAGCCAGCTGTCAAGTTAACGCGCACGAGTGGTGGTTTTTATTCAGTATTTACGCAGATTGCGTAAATCTTGAGAATAGGTATGGGCTGTATAGTTGTGTAGTATGGGGTGTATAGTTGTGTAGTATAGGGTGTATAGTTGTGTGGCGTGGGATGTATTGTTGTGTTGTATGGGGTGTATAGTTGTGTAGTATGGGGTGTATAGTTGTGTAGTATAGGGTGTATAGTTGTGTGGCGTGGGATGTATTGTTGTGTTGTATGGGGTGTATAGTTGTGTAGTATGGGGTGTATAGTTGTGTAGTATGAGGTGTATAGTTGTGTAGTATGGGGTGTATGGTTGTGTAGTATGGGGTGTATAGTTGTGTGGCGTGGGATGTATTGTTGTGTTGTATGGGGTGTATAGTTGTGTAGTATGGGGTGTATAGTTGTGTAGTATGGGGTGTATAGTTGTGTAGTATGGGGTGTATAGTTGTGTGGCGTGGGATGTATTGTTGTGTTGTATGGGGTGTATAGTTGTGTAGTATGGGGTGTATAGTTGTGTAGTATGGGGTGTATAGTTGTGTAGTATGGGGTGTATAGTTGTGTAGTATGGGGTGTATAGTTGTGTAGTATGGGGTGTATAGTTGTGTAGTATGGGGTGTATAGTTGTGTGGCGTGGGATGTATTGTTGTGTTGTATGGGGTGTATAGTTGTGTAGTATTGGGTGTATAGTTGTGTACTATGGGGTGTATAGTTGTGTAGTATGGGGTGTATAGTTGTGTAGTATGGGGTGTATACTTGTGTAGTATGGGGTGTACAGTTGTGTAGTACAAGCGGTATAGTACCTCGTGCGTGAGGTCGCGCATGGGCACGACGTGCAGCTGGCACGAGTGCGGCGGCGCGTGCCCGAAGCTGCGCCCCTCCACGGCCTGAACTGTATAGTTGTGTAGTATGGGGTGTACAGTTGTGTAGTACAAGCGGTATAGTACCTCGTGCGTGAGGTCGCGCATGGGCACGACGTGCAGCTGGCACGAGTGCGGCGGCGCGTGCCCGAAGCTGCGCCCCTCCACGGCCTGAACTGTATAGTTGTGTAGTATTGGGTGTATAGTTGTGTACTATGGGGTGTATAGTTGTGTAGTATGGGGTGTATAGTTGTGTAGTATGGGGTGTATACTTGTGTAGTATGGGGTGTACAGTTGTGTAGTACAAGCGGTATAGTACCTCGTGCGTGAGGTCACGCATGGGCACGACGTGCAGCTGGCACGAGTGCGGCGGCGCGTGCCCGAAGCTGCGCCCCTCCACGGCCTGAACTGTATAGTTGTGTAGTATGGGGTGTACAGTTGTGTAGTACAAGCGGTATAGTACCTCGTGCGTGAGGTCGCGCATGGGCACGACGTGCAGCTGGCACGAGTGCGGCGGCGCGTGCCCGAAGCTGCGCCCCTCCACGGCCTGAACTGTATAGTTGTGTAGTATGGGGTGTACAGTTGTGTAGTACAAGCGGTATAGTACCTCGTGCGTGAGGTCGCGCATGGGCACGACGTGCAGCTGGCACGAGTGCGGCGGCGCGTGCCCGAAGCTGCGCCCCTCCACGGCCTGAACTGTATAGTTGTGTAGTATGGGGTGTACAGTTGTGTAGTACAAGCGGTATAGTACCTCGTGCGTGAGGTCGCGCATGGGCACGACGTGCAGCTGGCACGAGTGCGGCGGCGCGTGCCCGAAGCTGCGCCCCTCCACGGCCTGAACTGTATAGTTGTGTAGTATGGGGTGTACAGTTGTGTAGTACAAGCGGTATAGTACCTCGTGCGTGAGGTCGCGCATGGGCACGACGTGCAGCTGGCACGAGTGCGGCGGCGCGTGCCCGAAGCTGCGCCCCTCCACGGCCTGAACTGTATAGTTGTGTAGTATTGGGTGTATAGTTGTGTACTATGGGGTGTATAGTTGTGTAGTATGGGGTGTATAGTTGTGTAGTATGGGGTGTATACTTGTGTAGTATGGGGTGTACAGTTGTGTAGTACAAGCGGTATAGTACCTCGTGCGTGAGGTCGCGCATGGGCACGACGTGCAGCTGGCACGAGTGCGGCGGCGCGTGCCCGAAGCTGCGCCCCTCCACGGCCTGCAGCACGCGATCCTTCTCGGGGCACGCCCACACCGCGCAGCCCACGCGCCGGGACATGCCCAGGAAGAACTTCTCTTTACCTGAGTGCACAAATTGTTAATGTAATATACTGAAATCGCTGACAAAAAGTAGTAGTAGTTCTCGAGTGCCACTTTCTTCTGTGTAGTATGTCTCTAGACTGTGTAGTATATGTGTAGTACCCACTCACCGATAGTGTAAGTGCCGCACACGATAAAAACTGACGAGAACTTCTTGCCGACCTTCTGGAGTGCCTGTTTCTACTGTCGCAGTATGTACAGTGCATCTCTAGACTGTGTAGTGTATGTGTAGTACACACTCACCGACAGTGTAAGTGCCGCACACGATGAGAACTGACGAGAACTTCTTGCCGACCTTCTCGAGTGCCAGTTTCTACTGTCGCAGTATGTACAGTGCATCTCTAGACTGTGTAGTGTATGTGTAGTACACACTCACCGATAGTGTAAGTGCCGCACACGATGAGAACTGACGAGAACTTCTTGCCGACTTTCTCGAGTGCCACTTTCTTCTGTCGCAGTATGAATAGTGCCATTTCTAAACTTTGTTCTTGAGTCGGGAAGTCATAGCGTGGGTTGCAATACCTGCAGGAAACAATTTTAAATGTTCTTGATGATCAAATAATGGAATATATATCACAAAATTTGCGCTAAAATTGCGATACGTTCACTAAAAGTTTATATTAATTATGCTGCAAATCATAACTATGGCCATATTAAATGTTTTTCTATTTTTAACCGACTTCAAAAAGGAGGAGGTTCTATGTTCGCCTGAATATATTTTTTTATGTATGTTTACCGAATTGTCCGCAAATTGTGGACCCATTTTCGAAATTATTTTTTTATTCGATATCCTATACTGCTGAGGTGGTCCTATTGTTACCAAGTCAGAATCTGATGATGGGACCTTAGGAAAATCGAGTGTAACCCTGTAATTTTACAGGCACGTAGATGTTGTTCATATACTTTCTAATCGCAAACAAAAAACAACCAAAAATAAAATTTTTGGAATTAAAGCTATTTCATACTTTGTAGTGTTCTTCATTTCGAAGTCGTTCTATTTTTTTGTACACAAGTTTTTTCCTATCTTTTAATATAACTATGATTACACGTAAAAGGGCAGAACCGTTGTGGCATAACCCCTCCGCCGTCATTTTCATTTTTTTTTCAAAGTTGCGGCGCATGTGCAAACAAAAACGTTAAAACATGCTGCCCTAAAGAAACAACTTTATAAAGTATGCTTCCCGTGGGAATCGAACCCACGACCACCGGGTCACAAGGGCAAACGCCTAAACCACTCGACCACGGAGGCAGTTATTCCATCTTGATTATTTGGATTAACAGCTCATTTCGTGACAACTTCACCCAAGGCTTCACTTCGATATGTTTACAGAATCGCGCTGGAGGGCGGGTTTGAATGTTCACGATCGGGAATTAACCAGAAATAAATTTCGATAATTTCTATATACAAATAAAAATAACTCACGTGGTGTCCAAGTAAATGGTGTGAATGTCCTTGTTCCAGAATATGGGGTAGGACTCCATGACGGGCGAGGCTCTGAAGTCCCCCGTGTGCAGCATCGTCTTGCCGTTGGGCAGCGTGAACACCAGCATAATGGCGCCGGGACAGCTACAAGTTAGAAACATTGTGAAGGCTTAGACAATGTCCTTTTGATTTAGGTATTCTATCTGTGTATGTGTGCGTAAGCGCAAGCGAAAACCATACGTAAGCGCAAGACACAATATTCAATGTCCGACTGCCGAAGCAGACATAATATTACTATAAACTGACACTTAACTAAGGCTGGAAACAGTGCTCGGACGCTGACCGTCGGTCGAGCACTGTTTCCAGCCTAATACTACAAACTTAAAAACTACTGCACACGAAGTGACGGCGTCGTGTTACGCTGCGAGGTGCCGCGTAGCCGGCCGCGGAAACGCCGATACAGCACTCCTTTCGGTCAAAACTCTTCCTTGAGGAAGGTCTTCGAATGATCGCACTACGAAATACTTAAAATTGGTTAGGCTGCGTTTTGAGGGATGTGTTTGTTAAGAACCAGAAGATAAAGCGATTCTATTGATTCTTAACAAACTTCACTATATCAAAATCTCACTAGAAGACCATGCAACTATTATTGGTAAGATCATGTATGAAAACTATGTAGGTTAATATCTCAAGTGGTCTTCTAAGCACCACACAGATTGGAGTGGACCTGTCCAGAGTTAGGCACTTGTCTCACCGCCGGCGAGGAAGCGAGTCGCTATCGACTTCTTGATCCTTGAGGAAAGGGACAAAAGATATAAATCTCGTGTGAGTAAAAGAGACACAGAAATTTATAGTCGATAGCTGGCTGTTCACACTGCCGGCGAGCGGCTCTTACCTCTAGTTGATCGCAACGACAAGAGCTATCAAAGATTGTACTCGCTCAGCGACACTCGCTCGGCGATGCTCGTCAGAACTCACCAAACAGCGGTAATTTCTACCTATAGTGCGGGCCGGAACGAGTACTGCGAGTAAAATCCCGTCGCACAAAAGCACTCCCTGAAAGTCGAGCGACAGAGCTATCGAAACTTTTCACTCACTACTAGCTGCTCGCCAACTCATTTCGAGTTTGAAGCTTTACTCGCTACTCGCTGATCGCCGGCGGTGAGACAAGTGCCTTAGACTATTTCATACAATATATTCAAAGGTGTCTGTCTACAGTCTACACTTACTGGTTGGCTTCCACCGCTGTGACCTCGACGTTGTCAATCTTGATGGTCTCGTCTACCTTGATCACGTGGATGCACTTGGGAGTCACGCCGAGTCGAGATATACACAAATCCGCTGCAACAAGACACGAGAATTTAAGCATTTTAAAGTTTCTTAAGTATTGGGGAATATGTTGAGACCGACCGAAGGTTCGGTTTCGGTTTCGGCCATAAATTTATCGAACTTTATTGTTTTATATTCCTGTTGTTTTCTTTTTGTTCTTCTGTTTTTGTTCTTTGTTGTTTTATCTTTTTTGAGACTGATCTCCCTCAGATTTAAGTAGTAGTAGCTTGAAACCGCGTCCCAACTATCAATCCAGGCGATAAGCCCCCTCTTTGAGGAGTTGGTAGAGCGGCGCCACGGCATCCTCACCTTCGCGGCCACCGCAGGCGCGGGCCTGCGGACGGCGAGCATTGGGGGGCTCGCCGTCCGATCAGAACCAGGCCCAGGTCGACAGCGCGCTGTGTTCCACGCGCGCCTCAAAGAGCTGTCAGCATAGAAGTCGGGGCCCGCTAGGGCTGGGCGCTAGGCTGTATCTATAGTTTTAGTTTATTTTACACACTATAATTGTATAGAAATCTTATCACTGTTGGGTAAATGTACAGTTTTTGTAAACGTTTCTTTTTTTTTTTTGCAATGGGTTTGCTCTTGACTCATCTCGTCTCTGTCATCTCTAACATAGACATGTTAGAGATGACAGAGACAAAGTCTACGATGGAGCGAGCCTACCCAGAAGGAGCCTGTTCACTCTAACTTTGAAGAGATTAGGGTTGTAAGCTTATTATTTGAAATTTGTCGAGTGACATATCAAATGAAAGGGCTTACTGTGAGGGTTTTAATTATGGTTTCTCATAATTTTAAAATAAATGGTTTTGAAGTTTTGAAGTTATTCAAGAAATTAGACCCAAACTGACCATACCACCTCACCCTTATCTCCGAGAGTACTATACCTAAAGATTACAGGAAAACCTATAAGAAGCCGGTATGAAAAACTTTTTTTTTTTACTTCTTGTTTGTCCCCAAAGGTGACCCCATACTAAAAAAAAAATCATTTACGTATCGCTTCTGTGTTTGGATCACAGAAATCCATATGTATACCAAATTTTAAAAGAATCGGAGACAGACAGTCGGACCGACCGACCGACCGACCGACAGACACCCGAATGATCCTATAAGAGTACCGTTTTTTACGGTTGTTCGGAACCCTAAAAATACTTTCATGCGAACGTATTTGGGGGGACGCCCATCGAGTATGGAACAACGTTAAAGCTTTATCCTGCTTGAATCACATTTATCAGCAACGTTTTTGTAATATTTATTGAAAATACCCACTTCTTTCGTATCAAGATGCGTTCCACATCGGAAATGAAAACTGTAAGTACACATCTAATTTCTATTTTTTAGCTAATACGACTAACCCACATGCTTTAAAAATAATATGATTCCGGACACACATTTTATGAACAAATAATGAATACGTATACCAAACAGAAACAATAACAACACTCACCAGTAATTTTCGAACAAAACAACAATTTATTGAAGCTCTTTTTCAACCCCGAATAATGGTCCGAGTGGAAATGTGTGAGGAAGTAATGTTTCACGTTGAGTAGGTCTCCGTATGAAAATGCGTCAACTGCGAAGTGGGTGCCTGCAAAGAAATATTGAGATTCCAAATACTTCTAGGGTACCAGAGGGCCTATCATGATTGTATTGGCCATGAATGTTACTCGTATGCGGACTTTCCGCATTTTAGTTTGAGTACTATTAATGTTGCAGCGTTAGAAGGCCTCTCACAAGGTGCACCGATGACCTGCTGAGGGTCGCGGGAAGCCGATGGATGCGAGACGCACAGGACCGGTTGTTGGGCGACACTTGGGGACGCCTTTGTCCAGCAGTGGACGTCTTTCGGCTGGTATAATGATGATGACTATTTACGTGTTTATGATTGAATAAAACCACAATGCTATAAGTACTTAAATGGCGTCTGCTATCATCATTCGTTGCAAACTTCGTGAAATTTGGGAAGAATTTAAGCACTGAACAAAAGAATTTTCAAAAATGTGGAAGAAACTAACGGCCTTTGCTTGTAGGCTTTATTAAAATAAAAGATTAAAGGTCCTTCTGTACACACTACTCAACTAAAAAACACAATCTCACACAGGATATTCACAACAAAGCATGCATAACATACCTGCGACGATCTTATGGTGCGGTACATTTTTGGCAGAGACAGATCTCTTTGTGGACACAGATTTGGGCGGCATGGTGAACTGTATCGAGTCTCCTGTCTTCCTTGGACTGTGGCAGCTAAGACAATCTGACTTCCCACGAGGCGATGAACACGAAGTCTTGACCTCCGGGGTGCGACACCCTTCCTTCTTCGGGGACCTCGCCGATCTATTTGACGAGTCATTGTCCACCTTAGGCGTCCCTTTGTGGGACAACTTACGATTTCTATCGCATTTAACCGCATCAGCTATGCCTGAATTCCTACTCATGACCTCTTCATCACCATCTTCCTCCACTCGAGCCTTCAAGTCAGACACAGGGTCAGCTAGACTTCTTCCTTCCGAAACTTTAAGGTTTAAAACATTCGTACGTTTCGGGAAAAAATTGACAATAGATTTTTGCCTCAGGCTGCCGCGCACAATGCCATTGTTGACTTTTAAACCTACCACTGAGTTTCTCTTGCTTTTGAATTTACTCTTGTCCAAAATTTTCCCTTTCACTAATTTATAATTTGGTGGCTGAACGATGACATGGGATATCTTCTCGATGGCACATGTGTTTAAAATTAGAACTTTGTCTTCTGCTGTCGCTGTGGATGACGGTTTTTTCTTTTTAATTTCTAAGTTGACAATGACGGCGGACCTCTTTAGTGAATTGGGAGTTTCGGGACTAAGGAGTTCGTTCATGTTTTCATCGAGATCGCTTTCTTCCGTGCTTGCTTGAGAACCTTCGACGATTTCACAATCAACCAACGTTTTGTTGTCGTATTGTGAGACTTTTACCCTCTGGAGGGCACTTTTTTTGGAACTAATATCTACACTTTGGCAGTTGTGGATACCGAAGGACACCGAGAGTGAAGCTCTACCGGTAACATTATAAATGACTGTTGTTTCACTCTTCGAGTCTACATTATGGTCTAATTCGGTGTGAGAAGATACAGAAATGAGTGGTGTGGCGCTTTTAGGATGCTTGCTTGTCGTGGGTACAGCATCAACCGCACTGAGAGAGCAAGAATCAGAGTTGTTTGTTTCAGTCTGAAGATCTGCGATAGCTGAGAAACCTAAACTGTCTCTGTCGACGTCTGGGCTTTTCTTTGGTATCTTTTTGGTCAAAGTATGCTGAGAAATCAAGTTATGTACGTTTTGTGAATTTTCCTTGTTTAATGGGTGAATCTGAAATAAGGAAATAGTTTTGCTCTATTTTTTATCTAGATATTCTGGTGAGTTGACAGTTATTTCGAGTGATTCGAAACATTCTGACTAAGGCATCGACCCAACTGCACGCAGTCTAGCGGTCAGAGTTCCAAGTTCTGTGTTCCGCGTCCACTGTAATCTATGCGGTGGCTAAGAATCCTACACACACTAAAGCTGTTAGACCGCGACGGTCACAGTGGACGCGCGTTCTGTTGGAGTTCTATTTTTTTTTTGCAAAAGCTGGAAGGTTAAGATGTCCGACGAGATCGAAATGTTTATTTATTTAGTGAGAGAAAAACGTTTTCTTTATTCTTTGTGATTTACGAGACCTTTAGTTGAGAGTGACATTTGGTTTTCAGTTAAAAGAGCGTGCGACGTGTTATCACTGTTTATTTATAACTAGTTAACCCGCGCAACTTCGTCTGCTCCGCTCTTATTGGTCTTAGGGTGATGATATATAGCCTATAGCCTTCCTCTAAGAATTTTTCAAATCGGACCAGCAGTTCCTAAGATAAGCGCGTTCAAGTAAACAAACAAACAAACTCTTCAGCTTTATACAAGGTGTTGTTTTGCATCCTCGTTAAATTTCAGGAGGTTGTTATTAAAGACATAAATAATCAATTGAAATTACGGTAACGGGCAATAACTAATAAGCGCTGCTTTTTTTGTTGTCGAAATTTAACAGTATTTCAGAATTAAACCCTTAATTCAATACAAAGAAAACAGAATCACCCGACTACGCACACAGCGACAATGCAGCTGTGTGCATGAGTGTCGACGTCTTACCTACGAAACACTAGCGCGCGCGACCGAGCGATGACCGGTACATAATTTTACCTAATTTTATTTCGAAAATACACTATTGTCATAAATTTCGCTTGATAGTTAGTTAGTTTTGCTTTATTCTTCAACCTAAAGTTTTCGTAGTGATTTTGTTTTATTTGTGGATTAAATTGGTTGATTTGAAATTTTCCTTCCTACTTAACGGGCTTCGGACCGGCAATAATAGGTATTATTGCCGGTCCGAAGCCCGTTACCTTTAAATGGTACCCGTTACCTTAGGTAGGTACCTTAGTTGGTGTACCGATCTACTAAGTCTAAAAATGTTTTCTACGTTTGACGGGAATGGGAAGACGTGTTAGTTAAGTGTAAGTACGTGGTGATACTTTCGAATCTTAGGTATTTTTAACGTAGTAAAAAATTTGAAATCAACTTATTTACACTAATAAAATTGATTAAGCTAACAACGTATTTAAAAAATGTCCAAATTAATATGTTACCTACTTAGTTACCCGGAGTTATTGTTCAAAGTGGCCACTAACACACTCTTCGCATAATCGAGCACGACGTAGCTGGTTTTCCTTCAGCTTACGTAACATTTAACACATTCGTTTTTAGTGTCGAATATTTGCACTTTAATTCTGTTTTCGCTTGTCACTTCCTCCGTGTAAACTAACCTTTTAACGTCTCCCCACAAATAAAAGTCTCGAGGCGTCAGGTCCGGAGAACGCGGAGGCCAAGCCACAGGTCCTCCGCGACCGATCCAGTGGTCACCAAAACTTATGGTTTTCAGTAGGCGAAACACTGGTGTGGTGCACTCCAAAGTGTTGACCAGCTTCCTGCGTGCTTGCCCGTGGGTCTCGCTGGAAGTATTCCAGGATGTCTTCCTGCAAGGCGACAGGCAGGGCTACGCTGCGCGAGCTAGATCATGCCGGGGAACGTCAAACTGCCGATGATCCCGCAGTCTCTGCGTAGCAGCCAGCATGGGGTTCCCGATCGGGAAACATTTCCGTGAACATCCTGATGGCTCCACGCAAGCCGTCTCCACCGATGGCATACAGGCGGACCATCTCTACCAACTCGACATTTGAATAATTGTCCGTCATCTTGCAATTTGTACCTACGTCTCAACATTGTACCGAGAGCGGAATTCGCAAAGCGCACGCGCGTTTTTGCGACATCAAACACACTGTTAGTTCCGGGGCCGCAGGGGCGGGGCTAGGAGCTTGCGCGGGAGAGTACCCGCACCGTGATTGGGGTGGAATTGATTACCTACGAATTTATCGAATGATCGTTTGCGTATGTGTTGTGTATGTATTGTTTGCGTTTGTTTGTGTGTGATACCGCGGTTGTAGGGCTAGTAACAGACGGGCCACGTTTAAATACGGCTGGTTCACACTTACGGATTTCCGTAAAAAAGAAAAAATACCTACCCAGTTTATTGTTGATTTGGGTCGAGAATCATTACCATAATTACGTCCTTAAATTTGACTAGGATGCAAATCAACATCTTGTATATTAGTATAGATTTTTCGATTACTGAACTCCAGCTTTTTATACCGCTCGTAGTTTGCGCGTGTTTGGACGTGCAACGGGCCGCCCAGAGGCGCGCACACTGCGAGCGATCTAAAAATCTGGAGTTCAGTAATCTTAAGCAGTGACAACACGTCGTACGCTCTTTACACTGAAAACCAAATGTCACTCTCAATCAAACGCCAAACACATTTCAGTCAGACATCGTGACCTTCCAACTTTTGCAAAAAAATAGAACTCCGACAGAACGCGTCCACTTTGACCGTCGCGGTCTGACAGCTTTAGTGTGTGTAGGATTCTTAGCCACCGCATAGATTACAATGGACGCCAAACACAAAACTCGGAACTGACCGCTAGACCGCGTGCAGTGGAGTCGGCCCCTAAAAGTCAAGGCACATTATACAAGCACCGCAACTGCACAGCTGCAGCACGGTGTCGATCGCCTCGAATTTAGCCTACGGCTAGCTGCCAGAGCGCTAACTACGCGACGTCCGCGAGGTGCAAACTTACACTCCGTGCGCCGGTCGCGAGGTGCAAGATTGCTGTTGCCGCAAACATAATTGTTATATATGGCATTTAAGGTGAAAGCGTCAGGGTAGCCCGCGAAATTAAATGTTTTTATGCAATTTGCCGGTCAGTGTGAAGCTGTAGGTATGTTGAACAAAATACGATTCGCGGCAGTAACGCGTATTTATCTAAATAATTATAACCATTTTAATCATCAATATATCCTTCAACTTCATTAAGCCAGTAGGGCTTTACACTGACCGGCCAATTGCAAAAAACATAAAAATATTTGAATTTCGCAGGCTACTCTGGCGCTTCCACCTTAACATTGAATACGCCTAGGGCTAGTGAATCGGAGACGGCGCGCAGTAAGCTCGCAGTCGGCGCCCTCACGGCCCGCTCCGCTCACTTGCAGCGCGCGTGCTGCAAAACGAGGTGTATGGTAGCGGCAAGCGCGCTGCCTGCCCGCCGTCGGCTTTTTCATATTGACATAATTAAATATATTATACGACACCCGATTTAATGCTCTAATTTGAATGACAAGTTAAGTAAGTAACAGGGAATATGCATGCGACTTTTTTTATTTGCAAAATAAAACACTATTACATCTAGTAAACAATCATGAAATTATTTTTTAAATACCTTCATCAGCTATGAAGTTAAAAAGCTTCAAATATTACAATTAGAAAGTGAAATTACATTATGAACTTTGACGTCAAAGTCCGTGACGCCTATACAGCTGCCATAGAAAACAGCGTTTTCGCGAGAGGGACAGATATACTTGTTAACGATTCTATTTTCACTGTTAGTATCATATTTTGTATATTTTTAGATAAACTGTACAATTTTTTTTTTCATGCATTTTCCCTATTGCTGGGTTGGAGCAATGCCGCAAACAGCGTTTTCGCGAGAGGGACAGATATACTTGTTAACGATTCTATTTTCACTGTTAGTATCATATTTTGTATATTTTTAGATAAACTGTACAATTTTTTTTTTTTCATGCATTTTCCCTATTGCTGGGTTGGAGCGATGCCGGTATAGTGTGCAATGATCTTTAGTCTGAGAATTTAAGCAAATGAGCTGATTAGTGCACTACTTAATCGTGGCTAATGCCACAGGATAGCACTTGCAAATTGCAGTTAGGTCTCTACAAATCGACTTAGTTATTCCATTAATTCATGTATGTAGTAGTTAGCCACCTATGTCACTAAACGCTTACCCGTTGTTTTGGCTTCAGCTTCAATCCACTGCTTCTTCTCAATGATAGGGAAGAACGACTCACATGGGAATTCTGTGAACAATTTGATAAAATTCATTCATCTGTTTACCATACAATACGGCCGACGAATCTTAGCGAGCCTTAACTTCGCGCAGAAAGTTGCGCAGTAACGTTTTTAGGGCTCCGTACCTGAAGGGAAACCAACGGAACCCTACTATTACTGAGCCTCCGCTGTCCATCCGTCCGTCTGTCTGTCAGCGGGCGTTTATGGTACGGAACCCTCGTGTTAAGGTGGAAGCGCCCGCGAAATTCAAATATTTTTATGTTTTTTGCAATTTGCCGGTCAGTCTGAACCTGTGTGTTGAATTTTTTTTTTTATTTGAAAGAAATCGATTCGCGGCCGTAACGCGAACTTACCTGACTTTTTCATGAAATAACCATTCAATAGGGCTTAATGAACATAGAGGGCTATATTGATGATTAAACTGGTTATGATTCTTAGATTTACACAAGGATCTACACTTTATTAAAACAAAATATATACACTTACCATAAGAAATAGTAACTAAAATATGGCGAAAAATTCGTCGCATCGCTGTCCACTGGAAGTGAGCCCAAAAGACTGGCGGCATTGCCACGTTGTATGGCAATGCTTATCCTCTGTCCGAGGTAAAAGCCAGCCCTTGGATCACGCGAAATGTCAACTAAGCGTTTAGAAAGATCTTTAAATAAGGCATGAGCACTCGGACCCCACGATCCAAGAGGTTTTAACCCCAAACGGCTCAAAAATATAATTGTAACAAGGTTGTTACATTTTCGCCGCTTGAGGTTCTCAGCAGCCGCAGCGGCAGTACCAGCACAGCAACACTCACCTGATGGTAAGCGATGATGTGGTCGAAGATGGAGCACGCTTGCCCAGAAGTAACCTATTCACTCTTGACTTAAAGACTTCCAGGTTATAGTTATCAGGAAACACAGACTCCGGCAGGGAATTCCACTCCAGCTGTACGCATTATGAATGTGTTCCCAAAACGTTTTGTGCGTATGGGTGGGAGTCCACCATGTACCGGTGGCGCATCGGCGTTCGTCTTGTGGTCCGATGATGGAACGGGCTTGGCGGAATTAAATTATGCACTTCCGTCGCACATTCCCCAAAATACAACCGGTAGAAAACCGACAGGCTAGCAACTCGTCGTCGATGTTCAAGACTTTGAAGATTCGTCGCGACGAGCCTCTCATTGCCGATGATCCTCTTGGCTCGTTTTTCAATTAACTCCAGGGCATCAAGCCGGTATCTGGCAGATCCGTCCCAAAGATGAGAGCGGTATTCCATACACGATCGAACTTGCGCTTGATAGAGTTTGAGCAGCTGTTCCGGCGTGAAGTACCGTCTCCCTTTGCTAAAATCCCAAAAGATTTTTGCCTCTATGAAAGTGCCAAAATTGAGAGTAGATGTTAATATAACCCCAAGAAGCTCGAGTTGGTCGGTTATCGGCCCGCTTGCACCCCGGAAAGATGGAGCTGGGAGGAATTGGCTACTTTTGGCGGAAAATAGACGTATACGACTTGTATACGAAATAACGCTTGGGTCTTAGCAGCATCGAACTTGACCAGATTGGCATCGCCCCATTCAGAGACAGCCTGTAAGGACACGTTCAAGCGCCCAACCATAGCCTCCCGGAGAGACCGGATCTGCGACCCACCAGCTCGTGCGTCGGACACGTATCTCTCAGCAACAGTGCTGTCGTTTGCATACCCAAAGGTACCGGGTTAAGCAGATCATTAACATGCAGCAAGAACAGAGAAACCCATTAATATCCAGCAGTCCAGACGTGTAGTTGCGGTCCAATCACACAGACCGGCGGGCAGACCGAAGGAAGGAAGCTTACTAATAAGGCTATTGTGCCAGACCCTGTCAAAGGCCTTCGAGATGTCAAGGGAGACCGCAGTGCCTCCCCGTGCTTCTCTATGGCCTCACTCCAGATGTGAATGGCATACGCTAGAAGATCCCCAGTTGACCGATTTCGGCGGAACCCGTATTGTCGGTCAC
Source organism: Lacanobia oleracea (assembly GCA_950371165.1). Lineage (NCBI taxonomy): Eukaryota > Metazoa > Arthropoda > Insecta > Lepidoptera > Noctuidae > Lacanobia > Lacanobia oleracea. The sequence continues at coordinate 3,378,198 of OX493406.1, read as the reverse complement.
TAAGGATATCATTCGCTTCTAGGTACGCCAGGAGCTTATGATTCAGCACGCGTTCCATAGTCTTACAGAGTATGGACGTTACCGAGATGGGTCTATAATTCGACGGGTCAGCTCGACTACCCTTCTTGGGCAGGGGCTACACGTTAGCTTGCTTCCAAGCCTTCGGCACTTTTCCAGTCTCAAACGAAAGGCGAAACAGGCGTGTCAAGATCGGAAACAACTCAGGCGCACAAGTCTTCAGAACAATTGCCGACATCCCATCGGGGCCACTAGCCTTGTCCACGTCTAGGTTACGCAGTACCCTACGGACGTCTTTCTGATGAATGCGAATGTTCGACATACTCGACTCGCATACATCAGGAGAAGCAGGGGGCCTCGCGCGCCACCAGGATCCATACGTGAAGATTCCGCAAACAAAGAAGTTCGCTTTCTCCTCAGCGCAGATTGGGATGGCATGCGATTTTTCGCATGCCATCCCAATCGGCTGACCTGTATCGCCATACCCGCCGGGTGCCTCTTGGGCTAGGGTCGGGCGGGGACTGGGCGGCTGACCTGACGGCCGGCACCATCACTGTTCTGCGGAAACCGCAGAGGGTGATGGCCGTTAGAGTCATCAGGGGGTATCGCACGATCTCCTACGAGGCGGCTTGCGTACTGGCCGGATCTCAGCCCTGGGACCTGGAGGCAAAAAACCTTGCGTCACTGCACCGGTGGGGTGAGGACGCGCGGGCGCGCGGCGAGCTACTGATGTAGCGGCACATCAAGCTGCGTCATTCGCAGCTGCGTGAAGTTCTGGTGGCGGAATGGCGGAACAGGCTCTCACGCCCTTCCGCCGGCCTCGTCACTATCGAGGCCATCCGGCCAGTGCTCGACCTGTGGCTCGGGAGAAGGCACGGCTCCTTGACATTTCGTGTGACGCAGGTCCTCTCGGGGCATGGCTACTTCGGGAGGTTTTTGTGTCGCATAGGCAGGGAGCCGGACGCTCGGTGTCACCACTGCGTCGACTGTCGGGAGGACACAGCGCGGCATACGCTGGCAGAGTGTGCCGCTTGGGAGGAGCCACGCCGTGCCCTCATCTTTGTGGTAGGCAGTGATTTCTCGCTGTCGACCGTAGTTCGTGCTATGGTCGACGGCGAGGACTCCTGGGACGCGGTCTCCTTCTGCGAAACAGTTATCGCGCAGAAGGAGGCTGCGGAAAGGGAGAGGGAGATCTCGACCTCTCTCCCAGCCCGTAGCAGGCGCCCCGGGCGTCGGAGGAAGGCTGCCCTGTTCCGGCCCCCCTAACTGGGTCCAGGGCCGGCAGACTTGGGGATGTCCGGTCGCCCTCCATTCATTCGGACCCGAGGTGGCGGCGCGTGGTGTTCCCGTGCGCCCCTCTTTGACGTCGTGGGGGGAGTCAAACACCTCACTCCCCCCGCTGACCCGAGATGGCCCGCAGAGACGGGCCGGCACCAGCCGGGGATAGTCAGTAAGAGTCTGACAGACCCCTCCGCCCGCCCCAGGGCAGAGGACATCCATGAGGATTTCCCCCGTTACAAAAAAAAAAAAAGGATCAGGCGGGGAGTAGACGGACACAGACTTCACCAGACAGTGGTCGGAACTACCCAGTGGTGAAGAAATCGACACCGAATAGGCGTCTGGATCTGTTGTCAGCAAAAAAAGTCTAAGCAATTAGCAGTGTGCGAATCAACATCCGGCACCCTTGTTGCCCCCTGGACCAGCTGGGAAAGATTTAACGCAAGCGCTAGCTTTCGCGTCTCTCATCCAGAATGGTCTGTGCACTGGTATGGGAAGAGCTACTCCTGATGTTGGCACATTGCCTGCGACTTCATCCACCCCTAAAATCAGATGAAATTACCTACTGTAGACTTTTTAGAAAACGTATGCCTGCATCACCTAGAGCATGCAGTGGGTGAAAGCTTCACAGCATGGGATGCCACTATTTTATTTAGCACTTTGTCCAAATCATAGAACAAAATTTTGTCCATGAAATTGGTGCAAACTGATTTTAAGTTTCTAATTATGAGAAATGTTGTGTCTTCTATGAGAATACTCTTTACTTTTGAATATCTGTATAAGTTTATTTTCAGATTAAACAACTAAATCGATGTGGTCCTGAGTCAAATAGTTGGAACCACTTAATTACAAGGAAATAGTAGGTAGGTGTATTATGAAAAATAATAGTTATGTAATTAACATCATGTTCCAAGTGAGCCAAAAGCGTGCTCACAATGTGATTAAAAGTGTATATTATCATGGGACTAGACCTTGTAGTTATAGACATTTTTAGAACCAATACTGGCCTTTTTTTGGCACCTGGCAAATAAAAATGAAACTATGACTGAAACACATCTGGGGGCTAAACTCCTACACTCCGCCCCTAAGACGACCCACTGACCTGGGGATCCTCTTACCTAGATGATTGTGATATTTTAGTTCATTAAAATAAAAAATCTCTAATTTACCAGTGTTCTTCGCCGTCGCCGCAAAATAATAACCAAAGCAAGCATTGCTAATAATTCAGAGTCCTTATCCATCACGACAGTATTTTAGTAGTCGTGTTAACTCGATGTCAAAATGGACCCATTTTCTCAAGTCTTTCGTGAGATGAGAGTTCCAGGCCTCTATTTATCACGTAAACCAATATTTAGAAAAGTTCCTGTATTCCTAATCTGAGAAAAACTGATGCACTTTTCCAGTTTTCCACGAAGTTTCATCGACAAATTTGTCTATTAATGTAAAAAAAAAAATTGTAAACATTACCTGCGTTAGAGAGATATCACCATCACCTTTTCTCACAACCCTTGGATTCAAAAGAGAAGGAATGTAATCGTTAATATCATCTCCATTCATCTTCCATTTCAGTTTAAAGAATTAGCTGCTAAACGACAATTTTATTTTAGTTTGCAAAACACGATACAGATAATAGGTTTCGTGTTTTTATTTATTGAAAAAGTGCAAACATGACATTATTATACATGTCACGACTTGTTGTCATTGCATCTTATTGTCAATGTCAAACAAAAGTCACTGTCAATCTCTGGTGTCACATAGGGCTGAGCAATTTAAACTATTTGGCATCGACAATTAATCCACACGGGCGATTTCAAAACAGCATGACGTGTGAACTTAGAGCATTTAGCTTCTGGTAATGTCATAGCTAAGCTTACCCCTCTGCAAAAATCGACTGGCCATATGACCATGCACGTTGTATAAAACTAGTTCATTCGCCACCCGCTTTAATTGTGTGTATCGTATTGTGTCGCAACCAAGTGCTCCCAAAAAATGGTTAATTGTGCAGTTTACTATTGCAGGAACAGATCTACCACTTCAAATTTGCGAAACCATGGTGTTTCCTACCACATGTAATTACAAAATAAATGATACATCAACATAGTTTTATTTAATTACAATAACAATATAATCGTCAATATCGTAACGATAGAAAAGCTCAGTGGTACGTTGGTACTGATAGTGCAAACGTGGTACAGGGGCTGACAGGGTAGCGATTGGGATAGGGCTGGACAAAGTGCTTGAATGTTGCAAAAATTAGTTATTATTTCAATCATTATGTTCAGATTCTTCCACCTGGTGTAAATCCCGGCCATTGCCAGGCTTCCACCTGGTGTTAATCCCGGCCATTGCCAGGGTCCACCTTCTGACTGAGCTTCCTCCACTTTGCCCGATCTTGAACATCCTTCTCAGTCAGGCCATTGTCTCTCATGTAGACGACGTCCAGCCAACACTTGCGAGGGCGACCACGGGACCTAGCCCCAAGGACAGCCATATTCATGCATCTCCGACCAACGTACTCCATAGGGCGGCGCATGATTTGGCCATATTATCGCAGACGACACTCTTGCAGTTTTTCCCACACGTCACGGACACAAAGACTACCTCAGATGAAAGAGTTGCGTATGCGATCGGATCGCGTTACGCAGCTCATCAACCTCAGCATCTTCATTTCCGTGACGCGAAGCTCCAGGGTTTGCCTGCCTAGTGCTGGCCAACACTCGCCGCCGTACAGGAGGACAGGCCGTATGATGCATTTATATATCTGCCCCTTGAGCTTCGGAGGCATTTTGCGGTCGCATACAACGCCCGTTACCTCGCACCACTTCGCCCAAGCCGCGCCTATACGTGCTTGGACATCGTCGTCCACGTTGCCAGACTCGTGCAGCACGGATTCAAAGTACTTGAACGTGTCGGACTTTGTAATAAGGACCGAACCTATTCAGATGTTGTTTGAATCCGTGCTGCCACAGGACGTGTACTCAGTCTTCGCCTCATGGTAAGCGAGGATGTGGTCGAAGATGGAGCACGCTTGCCTAAAAATAACCTATTCACTCTTGATTTAAAGACTCCCAGGTTGTAGCTATCAGGAAACACAGACTCCGGCAGGGAATTCCACTCCTTAGCTGTACGCACTATGAATGTGTTCCCAAAACGTTTTGTGCGTATGGGTGGGATGTCCACCATGTACCGGTGGCGCATCGCAGTTCGTCTTGTGGTCCGATGATGGAATGGGCTTGGCGGGCTTGGTGGCTAAATGTTGACTTTGCTCTCATTGGCGTATCTAGGATTTTTTTTTAGGGGGGGCCTGGCTCCCAACCTGAGATGCAACGCCCAATGATAAATTATATATATTTTGAAAAATATCAAACAAGAACACGTCACACGTTTACACGTCAAGAAAATTCGTTGCGGTGTGCACGATCAAAAATGGAATTATAGGCCAGTCATAGTCAGAAGGCCCAGGTCCCAGCTCCCAGCTCCCACCCACCTGACAAACTTTGGGATGGGTCAGTCACATGAATTGTACCTAAACTGAGTCGAGAAATTAGCGATTTTTAACAAAAAAAAGGTAATAAAATTACATCCCCATTGCACGACTGGGGCAAATCCAGCCCAAAAAAAGTTGCTTTTGTGACGGTTGCAGAAAACATTAGCCCGAAGAGAACGTACAATGTGCGAGGTTAGCGAGCTCGAAAATTTTTAGCACCTTGTCTCGGATATCTTAGATTTTTTTTCCTATCATAACACAAATACATGTTTACGCCTAAGTCAGAGAAGTATTCATATTCATATTCATATTCATTTATTGCATTTCATGTTGTTTACAGGTTGTTACATTATGGAAGTTCCAAACAATGGACCCTGCTAGGGCACAGCAATGTATAGGCGACAGGTTTTAATTAATTTAACATGCTATCAATATTCATTATTCACATAATTTGTTGATATAGAATAATTAAAAAAAAAAAAATATTATTATACATTATGTCATTCTTATAAACTACTACTACAATAGAGATTGAAGATAGAAGTACGGATGCTAGAGCGAGCGAAACGAGCTCAAAAATTTTTAATACGATGTCTTGTTTTTTTTTTGTCGACTTAAGCGTAACCCGGAGAGCTAAAGATGCTAGGGTGAGTGAAACAAGCCCCGAAAAATTTTAGTTCCATGATTCAGAAATGCTTACTTTCTTCTTATCCTTACATCCATACACGTTTTTATGCCAACTTAAGCGAAAACCGAAACCTAACCCTCGCCCGAATATTAGGGCGAGCGAAGCAAGCCCGAAAATCTCTAGTTTCTTGACTCAGAATGGCTAATTCTCTTCTTATCTAACATCCACATCTACACATGTTTGTATGTCATCTTAAATACAAACCGTACAGCTTAGAGTGCTAGGGCAAGCGAAGCGAGCCCGAAAAATATTATATTCCATGACTCAGAAGCGCTAGATTTTCTCTTAATCACACATTTTCGGATGTTTTTTTTTGTCAATTTAAGCGTAAATTGGAGTGGGTAAAGTGGGTCCGAAAAATGATGGTCGATGACCATCTTAACATACCGAGTTTCCTCCGTGCCTCGGAAAGCACGTTAAGCCGTTGGTCCCGGCTGTCATTTGTAGATCTTTGGCAGTCGTTACGGACAGTCAGAAGCCAGTAAATCTGACTCCAGTCTTGCCATGAAGTACCGTGTTACCCAGTTAATGGGTTGTGGAGGCCTGATAGGCAGCCGCTTTTCGTTGGGAAAAGGCTAGGCAGATGAAAGTAGGTCCGAAAAAAAATTAGTTCATCGTCTCGGATACGCTATATTTTCTTTATATCATACAAACAGTTTTTTTTGCACAATATGGATGGAACAAGTGAAGTAAGCCCGAAAATTTTAGCATCCCGCCTAGGAATATATAGGTTACTTTTTTATTTACCGTCCATACAATCATCGAAGTTACATACTTGACTTTAACATAAAACATGCATAATTGAGGATGCAAAAGCGAGCTGTAAATGTTCTCAGACAGGTTATGCCTCGGGTAGGTAAGAACCTCTGTTTACTATCGATACAGACATAAAAGTAAAATTTTGTAATACCCCAAACCGGTAAATTGTAACTTAAATGTGCGTGGTTTATCTATTTTCAGAAGGTTTGTCAATTTGACGAGTACGATTTTCCTCGGACCACGCCTGCCCACAAATCTGGGGCCCAGGCGATATAAATAACTTTGTTGAAGCGAGCTGGAAAATTTTATACTAACTTTTTGCCTTAAACTCCCTGTATAAGGCAAAAAGTTCTTCGTCGTTCTAAGTAGATTCGATAAAATTACATTTTGCAACACGTAATTCGAAAAGCGGAATATAAATTAGATTAAAAATACTTTCGTGTTAAAATTAATGAAAATACCTAAAATCTATAGTGGTCGTGGCAGAAAGGTTCTACCTAGCACGGCCTCGGTCGATATGTTATAACAGCGAAAATATGTGAGTACATTTTTTAAAGTAGTTAGTACAATAAAGTACACATTTTGTCATGATATGTACCGCATTAAAATTAAGGTAAGGTATCCATGGTCGTGCTGGAGAGGATGAACAACATCGAGCACCACGTTAAACAAGAACGGGCTAAGAGCCGAGCCTTGGTGAACGCCAACAGATATTGGGAAGCCATTGGATTCGCCAACAGCGGTCTGGACAGAGGACACGGAATCGCGGTACATGTCAGTCAATCAGTATGTTCAGTAACATTTTTTTTTGTGCATGTATGACAAGTAAGGTTGAAATAAAAAAATGAACATTATTTATCTACTAAAATTCAGTTCTTTGTAGTTTTTTCGAAAAACCTAAGTTTTTCGTTTCGTTTATGAGTTTTTCTATTATTTTTTATCCAGTAGGTTTTCGAAACCCTACAAAAATTTTGTACGTACACAATGAAAAGAATGGACATAATTTTCGTATGATTCTGATGGTACAGACGCCAGCACATCAAGGTATCCGAAACTGTACAATTTTCCCGATCAATTTTGAACCTAACGCTTTAGACATAAAGTTGAAAATCTACTGAAGAAATTTGACAGATTCTTGTAGCTTAATGTGCTGGCGTCTGTACTTATTGCAACTGATTCTACATTTTTTCAACAGATTTCCAAAACATCCTGTAACAACAGCAAGAGCAAAATAAAGGAGACTCACGCGAACTATCACAATATGTTTAGAACATTTTACATCGTTTGCTTTCAAAGAACTTGCAAATCATAGTAGGAAATTAGTTGAGGGTGCGATAGCCGCTTTAATAACACTCTTGAATCGGAAGTAGCGCCTGCAAAATTACTTAAGAGTGCAACAAAGATTGTCAAAACCATTTGTTCATTCATTCACGCATTAAAATTAAGTTCTATTCAATGTATCACGTCACTAATGTGATGTAAGTGTTTACCTCACCCCCTGCAGAAAGCGGTAGAAAAATTTGTTCTATTATTCGCCGCTTGCTATCTCTATAGGCTAAATGCTCTAAGCGTGAGAACAACCAGAGTTAATTGCGTATAATACTACCCGATTTATCGGGCCCGATTTCTATGGCACCCTGTCCTTGCGGTATCGGCAGGGAGCCGATTATTACACTTTCCCAGCAGTCGACGCATTTCTTCGTCGAAGCTCACAGTTGGAAGTTCACGTAGACCGGTTACATTTTTAAAGGTAAATTACAAAATAAACATAAAAAATCTCAACCACACACGTGATGAAAGACGTAAACAAGGTACAGTCGCTGAGAGTGCTTTCTGCTACTACCATTTAGTGTGCCTCCCCATTAGTCCCCGTTGAACCTTGAACCGTTTCGTCCCAGGTTTGTTACTACTAGTTCAGGGGCAGCACTATTATTGTCTATGAAAAGAAACACACGTCAGTGCTTAGAATGGTATTACCATGTAGAATATATTTGATTGAAAACTTGGTAAATGATGAGGATAACAAGAACAACGGAAGTAAAAAGATTGTATTTTTTTTTAATTAATGTAGCATCAATCTTAAATTTTAGTGATATATTTATTGGTTATAAAGCTTTCATTGAGTTGCATTAGTGGGAAACCAACTCCCACGATCTAGTTTTTGATATTGTATCTCACCATAATAATGGGTGTTTTTCTTTAGTAGTGGCAACAATTTTCCAAACTTCAACATTTTGCTTTTCACGGAAGGATATTGTGTGAAAAAAATATTGTTTCTACTATAATAAATATAAATTGAATGAAATAAAGACTGGGAATTGTAAACCGAAGTGTTCTTGATTTACTGCGAATGTGAGTATATTTTGAGTACAATTTTTTAAATGTTATGTTAGGTTAGATGTTACCTGTAATTTTCGCTGACTGTCCCTAAATATTTTTCCGATATTTTAAAATTTACGCTTAATTTCTTAGGGGCTGACAATGGCTTTTTTATTTTTGATATGCTAGAAAATGCCCTCAATGTATGGAATCAATGTTTCTCAACATACGATTATGTTACGCTCGAGTGAACATAAATAATCAATAAGATTGTGACGAGGGTAATTTTCGCCGTTTCATGCAAATATTTACATGCATACCTACCATCAATTTGATTTTAATTAACAACGTAGTGCGTTCTCACCATCAAATCGTACTTACCTTTACTTTTTGTTTTGAAGTATATTTATTATCACTGTAGTTTCAAATAATAGTCTAATAACTGAAGAAATACGGAATATCTTATCATTTCATTAACATGATCTTCATTTTAATATGTAACATATTCTGGGACCATTCATGTCAAAGTTCAAAGTCAGCAATTATCCTATGTATTTAAAATCCATTTCTTATTATAACTTTTCTATCTTCATCAATTATTTGACATTTATTTCTCTTTGAAAACCCCAATAATTAATCGTGTTAAAATTTTCTGTATGTAGGCAACCTTTAGTCATTATTTTAATATTTATATGTACTTGAATTTTAATACAGTGTAATAATAATAATTTATGAGTGATTTATTATATATATTTACAATACAACATGTATTTATTACATCAACAATTTCTCCACAATTCTGCAAGGCAAGAAGACAAGGGATAACATTAAAGTGTAGAAGACACAACACAAAATATAATTAAACAGGAAAAAAATAAAAATAAATTGAATATGGCGGGTACCCGGCGCGCTCGTAATAACGCCAATTCAGTGGTCATACCCCGTCAGAACTCAGTGTCTGATAATGGAAGGACCCGTCAGAACCTTAGTCCTGAGGCATTAGCGGCTATGAATAAGGAACAGCTTCGGGCCGAATGCAGGAAACGGGGGCAGCGGGCTACAGGCAACAAAAATGAGCTGGTACAAAGCTGTTTGCGTTTGTGTCTGTGCTTCATTTTACTTTTTTTGCCGGTTGTAATGTGATGCTTTAATTTTTTAATTTTAGTAGATTAATAGTGATGTGATCAATGTTTTGTTTTTAAACTCGATTTTTATAAATGTTATTGCACTAATTTATTTATGATAGCTGTAAATATATATAATAAAATTAGTAACAATTTAAGTTGTTGCATCATTTATGTTGCTTTGCAGTTTTTTTTTGCGTTACTCTATTTTTTGCACATTTATTTAATTGCTAGATTTTCATATTTTTCTTGTTAATTATTTGTGTAGGTAGCATTTATTTTTTATTTCATCTAAAATTAATTCTTGTCTAGAAAATTTACTGCTTCAACAAGAAAACTAAATGATATTGCATGCTCATGTCAAAAAATATGTGTTACAATACCTTCACTCCTCTTTTACGGGAAGGCCATAATTTAAACGCCTATTGTCTGTCTTGTTGCTAAGGGCGATGACACATGGCTCGAGAACTTTGCGCCATTCGCGTGGCTCCACTTCTAACAAATAATCCGTAGTTCCGGCATTTGTTTACGATTATAAAATGTCGTGTAATCTTTTAAACTTAAAAATAAAAGTGAACAGGAAAATTTTAATAAATATGCTAAGTACATAAATAGTGTTGGGGTCTTATCGCTCGGGAAAGTCCCTAAGGCCATTGTCGGACGCGCTAGTTCAATAGGTAGACTGAATTAGGTACACGTTTATATTTTGATAATTTACTTTGATTTCAACCACAAGTCCTAAGACGTAACTTTTGACACTGTCGCATTTTGAAAAAGTTATATCAAAGTAGAATAAATTCTAAAAACAAAAAGCATTAAAGCATTCAAACAAATCATAGAAACAAAAAGCGTTACAAAAAATTCAAATAAAAAAGATGTACCAGTTGATGTATTATATATTTCGTACACCATTATCTATCAGGTGTAACGACCATAAACAATTGTATTTTACAAACAGCTAAATAGACAACAACAGCTGTCACTTTGGCGAGACTCCTCTGGCACGCAGAACAATAAACATAATCGTCAATATTGTTAATGAGACTTAAAAAATAATTTCTCATCTTACTACAGTGCACTCACGTCATTTTACTTCCGAGTTCGAAAGATCACTTCAACCTATCAACTCTGCTTACGCAAGAATTTATTCAATTTCAACAATAAGCCAAGCAATACGTGTTTGCATGTAAAGTAAACGTAAACTGTAGGTACCTAATGTTCTTTCGAATTATAAATATCGTGGTACGAAAATTCAGCTCAATCAGTTATTTTAACTGTTAATTTTAACAAAAGTATTAGTTACAGGGGAAGTAAAATAAAAGCTGATCAACAAAAAGAGCGGAAACTAGACCTAGACTGATTTAAAAAAAAAAAAGCTGACAAGCCTCGTACTTCGGTTCGTCTCAGTCATTAAAAAAAGAAACTAAACAATGAATAATGGCGTGTTTATCGATAGATGATAAGTATCGTATATTCTCAATTCAAATACCACTTAGAATTTATAGCTATCGATTACCAGTACCAAAATAAATCGTTTGATGTTGGTAACACGTAAATTTTCCCGCGTAAACATGCGAGAGATAGGTAACAGATTTCCGTCTCTTCTGCCAATAGATATGTCTACTTTGAACTGCTTAAAACAAACTAATTACAAAGAAATTCATAGTGAAGACCTCTAATCAATGCTTTAGCTATTTACAAATAGTTATTAAAACTTTCATTAGCTGGAAACGTCCATTAATATTCCAAGAATTTAATTAAGCGCCAGGGTGGGAATTCTCGCTTTTTCTTCAGAAACAAATTTTAGCTCTTTACCCTGAAAATAATGACTACCTAAAATTAAGTTACAACATAATAACGCGTACGAAGGCGCGGGCAAAAGCCAATCTTTATGCTACTTTTCCGCGCTTCTAACTTTCCAACGTCAATTTTAAATCTCGATACATGAAACTGAATCGAATAGAATAAACTAGCAGACCTGTCATGATTTTTGCGTATATCATGATGACGCGATCACTTCCTGTAACAAAACACGGCACATTCAGAACACCGCTACCTCAGAATTGTTAGCACCAAGTATTATATCCGACCCCTTGTGAAAATAATGACTACCTAAAATTAAGTTACAACATAATAACGCGTACGAAGGCGCGGGCAAAAGCCAGTCTTTATGCTACTTTTCCGCGCTTCTAACTTTCCAACGTCAATTTTAAATCTCGATACATGAAACTGAATCGAATAGAATAAACTAGCAGACCTTTCATGATTTTTGCGTATTATGATGACGCGATCACTTCCTGTAACAAAACAAATTACATTCAGGATACCGCTACCTCAGAGTTGTTAGCACCAAGTATTTTTTTGACCCGACCCATTGTGTCATTCTTCGACCCCCGGGCACCGCGGATTAGGAACCCCTTATCTAGAAAATTCTGCCCTAAATTTTATGGATTATTCTCTTCACTATTCTAAACTACAGATACAATCTACCTCTAAAACTAAGTGACTAAAAGGATGCTTCGAAAGCGTTGATGCATACTCACCAAATAGAAAAGATAAAAAGTCAAAAGAAACAGAATTTCAATGACGATATAATTAGCGGGTATCAACGTACTGTTACCACACAGCCTTGTTATCTCGAAGATAATCAAATTTGACGAGCGTGTGACGCTAAGGAATGACGATGTTGCGGAATTGCAGGATATTCTGTGTGCATTTTTTCGTGTGTACGGTCATGGGCTCATGGCAATAGAAAGACAGGGCATAGTACACACGTAGGACAGATATATATGGCATTGAGGGGCGTGGGCTTTTGTTATAAACTGACTATTAGAAAAATCTATTTGTCTTCTTGTTTTCGTGTCAATTGTCTCAAATTAAAAATCCGACCAGTATTATGCGAGCTCTACAGGTGTACTGCTCTATCATTGGCTTCATTTAAATTCTAGTAGGAATAGGGGGCTACCATCAACTTTTAAATTACTTGCCAAGTGCAGGGCAGTTCACCTCATCGTTTAACCTGACAGGTTATGTTTTTGTACCATACGCTTTAACCGGTGACCTTTGTACAATTAGCTACGGTTTTTAGTTAAATTTAATTAAACAGGTCAATAAAAGCTACTACTAAGCCTGCAAATTATGATGGCAGGGCAGTTCAATTTTTGAATGTTTAAATGTTAAAAAGACTTGATGTTAAGGATAAGTTGCAGGGCAGCCTGCTGAGCTGCTGTCACATGGTCGCTCACCGGTTTAGGTCACGTGATCGCTGGCTCGCCTGCTACTTAGCGCGGTCATGGTACAAACTATCACAACAGGTTATTTTTCGTCTAAAATTGACCTGACCTGTTATAAGAGTTCATGGTAGGCCCCCAGGTGGTTGTGGCGCATGTCTTGTGGAGGGGCTTCCGCTACTGCGTTTAGGATAGGTAGAGGATGCTCCATTTGGATAGATTGTTTTTAGGGCGGACAACCTACCTGGGTCGATAGATAAAGCTTATGCAACTCGCGCCCAGGGGATAGAAAACTTGCTAAAAACAAACACTGACTTAGCTTAAATTAGATATGGCTGGTCTCTTCCGGGGAATACTCGATTGAGCGGCATCCTGTCCTGATAAAATCGTTATGACCCTGTTGCCAAGCAGATGGTTCGAGGGCAGATAGCAGTCCCTATTGCAAGCACAAATGTCTTCTACAGATTGTACTTCGGTGAGTGTGCCCAAGAACTCCACGACCTCATCCCACCGGCCCCCTTCTACCAACGGACATCCAGACGCACTGCATCTTACCATCCCTACCTTGTGGCTATTCCACCAATTCGCACTAAGCGTTTTCAAACGTCTTTTATAATGCGCACAGCAAAGGAGTGGAACTCTCTGCCTGCGTCTGTGTTTCCAAAAGCTTACAACCCTAATCTCTTCAAAGTTAAGAGTGAACAGGCTCCTTCCGGGTAGGCTCGCTCCATCGTAGACTTTGTCTCTGTCATCTCTGACATAGACCAGAGTCAAGAGCAAACCCTTTCCAAAAGAAAAAATAAAAAACCAAATGTCAGTCGTTTTACAGAAATCTATTCATCATGACTATCCTACTCGTATAGAGTTTACAAAAGCGACGTGTGTTTTTCTCACTAACTGGAATACTCGTATGTGTGTTACGTGACCGTGGTTACTGCCACTGTACCTAAGGTTGCGTTCAGTGCGCGGTTGGTAATATCGTGCGTATTTGAATAAGTCGGAAAAAATCCTAGATCTTAGCTAAAACCGTTGAAAAAGTTGCTTCCACAATTCCAAATTTAAACGCTGATCTCTACTATGGTGTTCTGTTTTCGGACAAAATAAAGTTTGTTGTTTATGAGTCAAAAGAACCACTTAAATATATGGAAAAATATTTTGCCTGCCCCATTTGATGTCTCGTAGTATTACGCTTTCGTAAAATAATAAGGCTGGATAATTTCACAATATGTGAGGTGGCTCTGGAAAAAAAAACATGAAAGATTTGGATGAAGCCTTTTCCTAGTGGGACAGTATAATAGGCTGAACAATAAAAAATCTTCTCATAGCAACGCGTGTTTAAACAGAGTACTTGCCTGTACTGAGCCTAAACTTCAGTTACTCAATTCATGGCTAAATTGACGACGGAAACAAAACATAAAGCAAATTGTTGGACTCAGTTACGACACTCGGAAAGTTTTTTTGTTCATTCAGTTGTTCAGATGCAGTCAAAAAAGTTAGGTATAGAAAATATTATAAGCTGTATAAATTATAATAAAATAAAAAACTTCGATATAAAGAAGTGAGGTGAAGTAGAAGATAACGTAATTACCCTTAATTTATTTTGCTAATTTATTTATTTATTAAAACTATGCACTAGTATGGCACTAGTAAAAAACACTGTACAAGGGCGGACTTATGGTGACTACCAGCCGACTGGTCAAAAGTCTCCCCTTACTTCTTCAAGCTTTGTGTTGTGCGATCTCTGATAAAGTTTCCTTCCTTTCCCCTTCCAATAAGAAAATAAAATACATAAATCATCATCATCTGCCTAGCCTTTTCCCAAACATATTGGGGTTGGCTTCCAGTCAAACCGGATTCAGCTGAATACCTGTGTTTTACGTGGAGCGGCTGCCTACCAGACCTCCACAACCCATTAACTGGGTAACACGGTACTTCTTGGCAAGACTGGAGTCAGATTTACTGGCTTCTGACAATCCGTAACGACTGCCAAAGATCTACAAATGACAGCCGGGACCAACGGCTTAACGTGCTTTCCGAGGCACGGAGGAAACTCGGTATATTAAGATGGTCACCCATCCACAGACCAACCTTGGCAAGCGTTACTCCTTAAAGATCGACCCGTGCGGCTATTATTATTTAGCCACGAGCTCCTAAAATAAAATGCATAAATAAACGCTAAAAAAATAGACAGAATGTTTAAAATTATTCCGAAATTTTTAATTTCATATTAGGTATTGGTTCTTGCTCGAGTCGATAGTTAAAACTGCTGATACAAAGCTACAACATACTTTGAATCGAAATTAAACAAATCGAATTGCTCATAACAGCGTTACTAAGTCAGCGAAATAAAACATGTACCTACATAAGTAAGTACGTACTTATCTGACATTGCAATGCTAATAAATAGTTACCTACATACTTTGATATTGACAAACCGGTCAAAGACAGTAAGCAAATACATAAACTAATTCATACCTTTTTACATCACATAGATGTTGTGCAGATTTTTTTAAGGACAAATTACTCCTCCCGCTCTGGGCAGAACAGTGGAGTGGGAGTGTGATGCCCGTTTTCACCAACATCCCCTATACTACCACCTAAGTATGGGGCCCTTTACTTAACAGTACCCCTAAACTAGCCCCTAAATGAAATTTCGTTTCACCATCGTTTTTATCACCTAACTAGGGGACACATAACTATGTGATGTTTTGTTTTCGATAATAGTGAATGATTCGTCTTTAAACTTATCGATACTTTGAAATAATATAGTTTTTTAACAAATTCTCTAAAGTATATACACAAATAGATACAGTTTATAATAAATTATGTTTTAATAGCAATAATCAATATTAATTCCTTCATATTTTTAATTAATTTCATATTTTCTTACATATTTACTCTGTGGATACATTACGAAACTCACGTTTAATCTGTGGTCATATTTGAATTTGACACTACTTTCGTTTGTTTTCGTGGATAGTTTGTTGTGATCGCTTGCTTGCATCTTATTTTGTTTCGTTAACGTTACGTATTTAGTTACGGTATAATAAAATGGCAGAAAAAAGGAAGCGT
This sequence comes from Lacanobia oleracea, assembly GCA_950371165.1. NCBI lineage: Eukaryota > Metazoa > Arthropoda > Insecta > Lepidoptera > Noctuidae > Lacanobia > Lacanobia oleracea. The sequence continues at coordinate 3,362,223 of OX493406.1, read as the reverse complement.
TGCTGCAGACACTCCACAGAGTACATTAGACACTCTTTTTATTATTCGACTGCAAGTAGCCACACTGATCCCACCCATGTCTCCCACAGGCCACAGCCAACAAATGATTACCAGTAGCATGAAATCTCAATGCTATTAATAACTGATTTATTGGAGATATAGAATTATTCCTGGAATAAAATAAAATTTATCATGCAAATCAAATAAACACAAGGAAACATTGTCGTATCGTCAACTAAAAAAAAATACCATGCGCATAGTTTTTTGTTATTTTATTTTATGGGCTACATTACGTAGTATAAAAAAATGTGATTAGTTAATATGTACTCACCTATTATCTGGTAATTCTAAAGCGTGTTCAATCTTTTCCAATAAATACAACACTGAAGATTTACGTAACCTATATCACCGAAAAAAGTCAGTTTCATCAAAAAATTCAAAGTAATTTGGTCGTTTTCGATATATTTTGGTCTACGGCTGTTATTTGCGTCGAATATAGTAGAAACAGTTTCAATATATTCAAAAAAATCATATAAATCACTATCCATCTTCGTTGTTTAAACGATCACATACGTAGGTGCCGGTTTATGGGGCAAAATTTCGACCACCTAAATTTAGCAGACCTTTTAACGTTTAGTTGACCCCTAAACGTTGGTGAAACAGAAACCATCCTCTAACGGCCCCCTAAACATGTTTAGGGGATCCCGTAAACTTAGGGGATGTTGGTGAAAACGGGCATGAGACTCTTACTGATTAAAACCCATCCGTGTTCCTCTTAATGTCCTTTGCGTTCTACTAGGGCCGCGGTGACTCTTTCGAACAAATTTCGAAACCCTGGCAGAAGAGGCAGATGATAGACACATATTTTTTTTATCCAAGTAATTGGTTAAAAGCCTCTTTATTATATCTATGGTTAGAAGAGACTTTGACCTCTAACCTTGTTTCGGCTTTTCTTTTCTGTTCTGTTTCAATTTACTTTGTCAAAACAAGCAAGTGAATGAACGTCATTTATCATTAACATTCATTTGCTTCTTTTACATCATAGTATATATTCCCTTTTTTGGCTCGCGTTTGACCACTATCTCACCTGAGGGAAAGCAATGACGGAAGGGAGTGGTCGACAATGCAGCACGCTTGCATAAAAGTAACCCCTTTCAGCAAATGTCTGCTTCAAATTATGTGTCCCACCATGTGGAATTGCAATCTGCTTGCCGTAGTTATTGGCTCTACGCAAAAAAACAGGAATTTGCAAAAAAAACTGTCTTGATAATCTTGCTGCTACTGCAAAACATTATTAACTGTCACATCCATCTAATCGGTGCCAGAAGTTGTCTCAAACGTTGAAAGAAGAGGAACTGCTCCTTGTCACGCCAAGATCTATAAAAAGTCCGACAAAGATTTAGTTTGACACTTGAGGCCAGGCCAGGCTTAATACTAATGTATAAAATTCTTCCATTACTGACTGATTGAGTGAGTGACTGACAAACAAAGCTCAGCGGGATTTACTGGTCGTAGAAAGCTGAAATTTGACATGTAGGTCCCCTACACTCCGTAGGGGAAGAGCACTATGAGAGGATCTCCCGAATTTTCTCTCTGCCTGCGTCTGTGTTTCCAAACGCTTACAACCCTAATCTCTTCAAAGTTAGAGTGAACAGGCTCCTTCTGGGTAAGCTCGCTCCATCGTAGACTTCGTCTCTGTCATCTCTGACTAGTTCAGAGTCAAGAGCAAACCCATCATACATAACTAAAAAAAACCTACGGTAACGGAAAAAACCGGGATATGCGCGTACAAAGTCGCGGGCAAAACTTAGTACTTAACAACAGTCGCACTCGCACGGTTTGATACTCAAGGAAAAACAACGCTTGTGGAGGTCGATCTGTGGATGGGTTACCATCTTAACATACCGAGACTCCTCCGCGCCTCAAAAAACACGTTAAGCCGCTGCTCCCGGCTGTCATTTGTCGATCGTTGGCAGTCGTTACGGATTGACAAAAGCCAGAAAATCTGGCACCAGTCCTGCCAAGAAGTACCGTGTTACCCAGTTACTGGGTAGTGGAGTTAAGATAGGCGGTCCACGTAAAATACTGGTATTGTATGGACAACCGCGACCAAAGGCCTGACGTGCTTTCGAGGGCATACAGGAATCTCGGTATGTAATGGATGGTCAACCATCCTCTGACCAACCTCGGCAAGTGTAGCTTAAGGTGAATGCTCCAGGGTAGCCCGCGAAATTCAAATATTTTTATGTTTTTTGCAATTTGCCGGTCAGTGTGAAGCTTCATGTAGTTCGAAAGAATTAATATTTCAGAAATAATCATTCTTTCGAACTACATGAACTTAGAGTGCTATATTGATGATTAAAATGGTTATAATTCTTTAGATAAATACGCGTTACGGTCGCAGATCGCATTTGGTTCACATACAGCTTCACACTGACCGGCAAATTGCAAAAAACATAAAAATATTTGAATTTCGCGGGCTACCCTGGAGCATCCACCTTAACTTCAAAAGTATGACCCGTGCGTGCGGCTGTTTATTATTTAGATTGAGCCACGACATCCTCCACATCCACTCTAAAAATAATCCATAAAAAGTTAGGCGAAAATTTAATAGGTATGTAATATTCTGCGACACAATAAAAACGCAGTATCATTGCCCAATGTATTAAACCAATAACAAAACAACGTTACAACGAATACGGGTCAGTGGACCTGCGCAAACGCACGCGTTCATCACGCCACCGGCATCGGCACCGCTCTTTATTTCCGGAAACTAATCAACTCACTTAATTCTAACTCTAATTTTCAAGGGCATAAGGTCCATTATCAATGTTACACTTTGTGTACTATATTTCAATGTAAAGACTTCTTTCTTTGTTAGAATTTAAAGTCAATATTAATTTTGATGGGTTTTAATTAGAGGTGCTATGTCGTTGGATTAAAGACGAATATTCGTTGGCTGTAATTTTTTGGAGGACAGCCATGAGAGCATAAAGACGTTCATGTAGAAACGAAGCGGCCAGACGCAAATTAATTACATTTTTAACTGAATTTTCATTTTTTTAGCACATAATAGGTACCTACTTTCCTTGCAACTGTACAAAAACCCTCATTATATTTAATTGTTAGTGCCTTTGATTAATCAGCACTTAAATTTTTATATTGCTAAGCATGTATGTAAATAAAACGATAAATTATTTATAACTGAGATTCAATCCATTGTTCCAATCAGTCTCCTTGGTGCTGGCACGAAGACCGCACATCTTCTGACGATAATAAAAAGTAAAAGTTCTTAATAATTTGAAATGTCGCGTGGCGGGAAAAGTTTTATTCAGTGATTTTTACTTTTGATTTTTTTTAGAAGTAAGTGTTAAAATAAAATAGCTTACGATATTTTGTACGCGTTCGCAATTTAAATTACTTCTGTCCGACTGTGATTTAATGGAACTGTTACTCAAACGATAGTGAAATGAGAGAGTGTGTTCGTTGAAAGTGAAATTCGTTTTGGCGGTCGGTGGCGTGATGTCAGACATTTCACTCACGACGTCGTAATAAACCAGTTATCTTCACAGTTATACAATAACCATTTACTTTTTAAATTTTTCCGAGAGTTACTATTTGTGATAAAAAAAAAAATAGTTTATGGAACACGTGTGTGCGTTGTTCGAAGTTTGAATTACAAAGGAGATTAAATAAGTGAGTATTTATATTATTTATGTTAGGATGCGATGTTTAAATATTGTTACATGTGTTATCTGTTCTACTGTTAGATAAAAGCGACTATAATGAAAAAATGCTTTATCATTATGATTGACTCGAAGGGCGCTCTGTTTCCGTGTACACACGCCAATAGAATGCTCGTAAACTCGGTTATGAACTCGATGAAAGTTATACTAATAATATTGTCTATGCGCATTATTGGAGAAATTGTCCCATATTATTTATTTTTTTCGTACTTCCATCGACAAGAACATGTTTAAATTTTGTTTATAAACTAGCTGACTCGGTAAACGTTATTTTGTCCTATATAAAAATAGCTTACGACAATTCTCAGACCTTCCAAATAAACACAAAAAAAAAATCATAAAAATCGGTCAAGCCGTTTCGGAGGAGTTCGATAACAAACACTGTGACACGAGATTTTTATATATTAGATAGATTAGTTAAAAGATAAATGTGCCTATGATGATGTTTGAAACGCAAATAAGTTATGCTTAAGTCAAAGTAAACTGTTTTTTTTAAATAAACGATATTATTAAAGCTAAAGAAACAAAGGCTGTTCAAAATCACAACAACTTCTTTCTTCCTTAATTTAAAAATGAGTCAGTCAACATTCCATCGTACGTAGTGAGTTAGTGACTACTGTATAGGGGCTTCCTTATAAAGACCTGCAATGCTATACAGTCTATAGGAATTCAGAAACCACAAGCCACGTGTTGAATTGTTATTTGTACAGAATACTAGCTTCTACCAGCGGCTTCGCCCGCGTGATCCCTAGGGAACTTATTCTTCTTTTACCTGGCGTTAATCCCGGCCATTGCCAGGGTCCGCCTAAATAAATTTAAAACGTTTAAATTTCATCTGCCTAGCCTTTTCTCAACTACATTGGGGTCGGCTTCCAGTCAAACCGGATTCAGCTGAATACCAGTACCATTTACGTGAAGCGGCTGCCTACCAGACCTCCACAACCCATTAACTGGGTAACACGGTACATCTTGGCAAGACTGGATTCAGATTTACTGGCTTCTGACTGTCCGTAACGACTGCCAAAGATCTACAAATGACAGCCGGGACCAACGGCTTAACGTGCTTTCCGAGGCACGGAGGAAACTCGGTATGTTAAGATGGTCACTCATCCACAGACCAACCTTGGCAAGCGTTGCTTAACCTTCAAGATCGACCCGTGCGGCTGTTATTATTTAGCCACGAGCTAAGCTACCTAGGGAACTTATTACCGGGATGAAAAGTAGCCTATGTGTTATTCCAGACTATAATGTACCTCAATGCTAAATTTCATAAAGATCCTTTCAGGGGTTCTGTCGTGAGAGAGTGACAGACATCATCCATCATCACACTTTCGCATTTATATTATAACTAGCTTTTGCCGGCAACTTCGTACGCGCGTATCCCGTAGGAGTAGGAAGAAATCCTTTTAGAAATATAAAAAAAAACATGGTGCACCCCCTATACTCCTCAAGGAGTACATGCCAAGTTTCAGCTTTCTACGACCAGGGCTGTACGTTTTCTGTCAGTTACTTAATCGGTCAGTAACGGAAGAATTTTATAAATTAGCAAGGATTTATAAATATGTAATATTGTAGGATATTTATACTCTATACAAATAAATTAAAAGTTAATCTGTTCTTAAACCATGAAATATTTTAACAGACGTGGACGTAGTCGCGTAGAAACAGCTAGTTTGAAATACTACGCATTTTTTTATATAACGTAAGTACGCACGTCTTGCGTGGGATCGCTAATCCCAGACAGACAGGCAAAAATAAACACGAATTAAATCATTGTTATCTTACGTTTTCCGCGTTTGATAAAGAGCAGTGATGATTTATTCGAATGTAACAGGAAAATCGTCTTTGTTGTCGATTCGACACGAGTAAGATTTCAAAGCGTTGCTAAGACCAAAGACAATAATTTTATTGACCGTACTTTATGCCGTCAATACATCCATAGGCAACGATTCGTCCTCCTACGTTCTTCTGCCCTTCATCATTTCACCCGAAGGACTGCTGGACATAGGCCTCCTCCAAGAGTCATCACATCGACCTTTCCTGTGCCTCCTGAGGGAGGCATTCATCCTGCGGATTTCCGTGATTTTCATCAGGTCATCGGTCCACCTTATGAGACCAAAGACAATAATTTTATTGACCGTACTTTATGCCGTCAATACATCCATAGGCAACGATTCGTCCTCCTACGTTCTTCTGCCCTTCATCATTTCACCCGAAGGACTGCTGGACATAGGCCTCCTCCAAGAGTCATCACATCGACCTTTCCTGTGCCTCCTGAGGGAGGCATTCATCCTGCGGATTTCCGTGATTTTCATCAGGTCATCGGTCCACCTTATGAGATGCTTTCCAATACCATTTAATTGTGGTAGTCCGACGCAGCAAGTCTTCTTCTTCCATACATCTTTATTTCTCAATAGTCACCCAGGGTCATTCACAATATACATCCATTTTTCCAAACAAACGCCAACTACTAAACAGTAACTGCTAACTGAAACTGAAAATTTAATTGAATCTAAACTACTTCAATCGAAGTCAATCCATTGGCACTAGCTGGAAAAACATCCTCTAGTTAAACAATTGAAAATTATGTTTACATACTACGTTTTTTCCGGTGACATCGGATTTTCTGAAAGCTGTCGCAAAAACACACAATACTTGTAAACCTCGCTACGTGTCAACATCGGGAAAACATGTTGATCAATCGAGTTTTTTTTATTATTTTTTTATTTGTAATGGGTTTGCTCTTGACTCTAGTCTATGTCAGAGATGACTGAGACAAAGTCTACGATGGAGCGAGCGAGTTTGAGTTTACATAATTATGTTCTTCAATCCAAATACATACTCAATTCCCTTCATTCAGCCTTTAGGAGGACCTCGTCGCTAAATAATAACAGCTGCACGGATCGATCTTCAAGGTTAAGCAATGCTTGCCAAGGTTGGTCTGTGGATGGGTAACCATATTAACATACCGAGTTTCTTCCGTGGCTCGGAAAGCACGTTAAGCCTTTGGTCCCGGCTGTCATTTGTAGGTCTTTGACAGTCGTTAAGGATTGTCTGAAGCCAGTAAAATCTGACTCCAGTCTTGCCAAGAAGTACCGTGTTACCCGTTTTAATGGGTTGTGGAGGTCTGGTAGGCAGCCGCTCCACATAAAATACTGGTATTCAGCTATATCTAGTTTCGACTGGAAGCCGACCCCAATATAGTTGGGAAAAGGCTAGGCAGATGATGAGCCTTTAGAAATAAGAATCTGTATAACAGATGCTAAATTATACTATTTGTGGATTTTTATTTCCAATTATATAAAAGATTGACCTTGTCGACAGCTAAAAACGACTAAAAAGTTCGAAACAAGTCGCTTTTCAAGCAGTCTGATGCAGTTGGTGGCATCAGATCAGTGATTGAACTGCATCAGACTGCTTGAAAAGCGACTTGTCTCGAACTTTTTATTTCCTACATTTTAGTGAGTTATTTTTTTGGAATCGTCTCCTCGAGCCCATAATTTTGATACCTCCGATAGGTTTTGGAAATTAAAATTTTTTTAAAGCATAGTATGATGCCAAAAATCGACCACTCTTCTTTTATTTTATTTTGAAGTACCCAGTATCACTCTCACGACTTAGACGAATCTATTGACACCACTCACATAAAAATACGACAAGCCGTTTAGGCTCTAGGGCGTGCCAATTAAATATACATACATACACTTGAAAAACATCTTTCGCAGTCGGGTAAAAAAGATTTGAAACAGAGCTTAGCACCTATCATAGCGCTACGTGTCTGCATGCGTAAGCGCATACTAAAAAACTACAAACGTTATCATACGTCACTAATTCCACTACCAAGAACTACACGAGTCAACTTGCCTCAATTTTTCGTATCGATTGCGCAAACGCAGCTGATGTTGTAAACACAGCTCTATCTTGATTATTATCAATATCATTATCTATACTAATATATAAAGCTGAAGAGTTTGTTTGTTTGTTTACTTAAACGCGCTAATCTCAGGAACTGCTGGTCCGATTTGAAAAATTCTTTCAGTGTTAGATAGCCCATTTATCGAGGAAGGCTATAGGCTATATTTCATCACGCTGAGACCAATAGGAGCGGAGCAGTAATGAAAATTGCGACGCAGACGAAGTTGCGCGGGTCAACTAGTACTAATATAAAAGCTGAAGAGTTTGTTTAACTACCGGTTCGATTTGAAAAAATCTTTCAGTGTTAGATAGCCCATTTTATCGAGGAAGGCTATACATAAATCATCACTTTAAGACCAATAGGAGCGGAGCAGACGAAGTTGCGCGGGTCAACTAGTCAAACTGTCAATTTTTTTTTTTTTATGTAAATATGGATCTGGGATGGTCTGAAATAAAGTTTTATTATTATTATTAATACAAAAAATTCTTCCGTTACCTACTGACTGATTGAGGGAGTCACTGACAGACAACGCAAAGCCGAAACCACTCGTAAAAAGCTGAAATTTGGCATGTAGGTTCCTTGGAGAGTGAAGGGGATGTAGCCATATTTCGACGATATTTTTTTGAGGAAATCCACTAATCAATATTCAGAAATCACCTAATCAATCCAAACTTATTTTTAGTTTAGTCATATCTGTTTATCAGTTAATATCAATTGGGTTATACTTAACACGCAAATAAATCGATAAAAATATTTGTAATGCAACCACAATATTAGCTTATCGTATTATCGGTACTAAAGATATGTATGTAGGTATGTACAGTCATACTATTATCTATTCTGTAGTAGGTACAGTCACCTACAAGTGTTGCTGTTGTCGTTAACCTACTGATATACTGATTGCTTTAGACTTTGATCCCGAGACCAGGCGGGTAAAGATGTGTTCGAAAGAGTTACCGCAGCCGTGGAACACAAAGGGCATTAAGAGGAACAAGGATGGGTTTTAGTCTGACACTCCCTTCTGCTCCGCCCAGAGCGGGAGGAGTCTTGATGATTTCCCATCGTAAATGTAAAAGCGGAAAAGATAAGTTGGTTCAAAAATAATGATTAAAACGGTTACACGATCATTTATAACATAATTTAAATTTAATATCCGAAATTTACGTTTCTAGATCGAGTTGTTTTCAGAGAAATCACCATATATAAATTCGTAAAAAAATATATAGTACATGTGAGATACATGTGAGATCTAGTGACTTTTTTGGTTAAAAACACGATATTTAACATTTTGATCGATAAAAAATAAATCAGGAAGTAAAGTCGATTTTGAAAGTATTTTAAGTTGTATGAGACTTGTGGGAACGCAATTTTTATGAAAATTTAACATTTCATTTACTAATCGGGTTTGACAGGGATATTATTGGATAGATTTCTATATGGTACTTATTTTTTTTTATATTAAATAAATACGTGAAAAACGGCTCGCGCGCACCGCGCTAGTGTCCTGCCGGGAAAAGGGAAAAGGTGCTGTCGGGATAAGGGGCCCTTAATTTTGTTGTGGTGGTGTAGTTTTTACATCAAAATATATTTAAAAACCGACCCCAAGTGCAAGTCGGATTCGCGCATGAAGGGTTCCGTACCATCGTACAAGATTTTAATATTATGAACTTTTTAGATACCTACTTTTGTAAAATCTATTTTTATTGTTTATTGTTATAGCGGCAAAATAAATACACAGTCTGTGAATATTTCAACTGTCTGCCTATTACTTTTCATGAGATACAGCCCGTACACAGACAGACGGACGGACACAGAGGCCTAGCTATAGGGTCCCGTAGGTCTTTGGGTACGCAAACCAAAAAAACCTATAATAACAAAAATAAAATCGTTAGAAAATTATTTAATCGCAATCATAAGGTATTTATTTATAAGAGGGATGGATGTTGCTGAGAAGCCAAAAATAAATATTAAAAGTGTTTTCTGAAATAAACATAACATTTTTTCCTTCTTTCATATAAAGACTTATTGATACTGGGAATTAAAGGGAAATTGGGAATTTCTTTGTGTATGTTAGTCAGATAAGGAAAAGCGCCCAAATAATGATGTTTCTTGTACTTAACAAAAAAGAAACGCACGTGTCATTTTAAACTGAAATAAATAACGTTAACATTGAGTATGAAAGAAGTAAATTTATTTTTTTTAGCATTTTATTTGGCGCTTGTACTAAAATGGTCTAAGTACCTACATAGTAGCGTAAGATTGGTGAAATTGTCAAAATAACACTTTGCTGCGCCATAGTACCTACCTACTCTAAGCCATTGACAATGTTGTTTTCTTTTTATGAAAAAATATTATTTTGGTACCTAATAATATATATCTATATAATATATTAAATCTATACTAATATATAAAGCTGCAGAGTTTGTTTACTTGAACGCGCTAATCTCAGGAACCACTGGTCCGATTTGAAAAATTCTTTCAGTGTTAGATAGCCCATGTTTTTTTAGTGTTTACACCAGTTCTTAACATAACATTGTGCTGGTACCCTGTTAATGGGTACGCAGGTACCTACCTAGGTACCACTAAAAAATGAAAAATAAAAAACTTTTTTACCAAAAATGCAACCGACTTCCAAACACAAAACACTACAAGGTACAAAATAAAACTTCCGAAATTCAAGTTCTTTTCTCTCTTCCGAAGTTATTTTGTACCTTGGAGTGTTTTATAGAGGACAGTTTCATAGAATTTCGTTTTACATATTTTATTTCTCGTATTATCATTTCATAGAATAATCAAAACGCAGAATACTTACTTTGAATAAATTGAAATATAGTTTTTTTGTTACAAATAAACTTTGTTTCGATATTTATGATATGGAATAACAAATCAAATATTCTTAACCCTCATATTTATTTTATTTATTTTTTTAGGTTTACCAACAATTCTACACTGAATTCTTATAAAAAACACATGCCTTAAAACAAGTTTACAGTGTAATAATTACTTAAAGGTAAACACCGCATAAAATAATAAGTTCGAAAGTTAAGCTAACTTACATTAATAATAAGCGCTAATCAACGTTATTAAACAAATTTAATTAAATTACGAATCAATTTGAAATTTTTAACATTCACATAAATAGATAATATCTTTTGATAACTGAATTTAAAATTAGTAAAAATAACATAACAAATAACTCTAATACGACTACAATAGTATTTTGACAAAGATAAGTATTTAAATTATAATAAAATTCAAAACATTGATTAAATTCATTACGTATATTGATAAAATTGATAAAATTTGACAAAATTGATTAAAAAAAATGTATAAAATTTGATTGAAAATATGTCAAAAATGTAGTAAATTAAAAATAATATCTTAATATTGATCAGTTAATATAAAACTTGTTACCAAGAAAAACATTTTATCGATTGACAGTTTCTAAACCTTTGACAAAATGCATACCCTTCTATAAAATTACAACATAGCGTTTACAAAAACATTGCGTGTAAATTTTATTCTAGTCAAGCATATTCGGGCTCGATCGACGGAACCCCGCAAAGCGGCAATGTTGGCAAATGGCAATGGGAATAAAGGACAAAACTATGCAAACAAGCATGTACCATGAATGCAGCAAGCATACAGCAAGCATGCGGCTTGCAAGCAAGCATGCAACATGCGGCATGCAAGCAAGCATGCAACATGCGGCATGCAAGCAAGCATGAAACATGCGGCATGCAAGCAAGCATGCAGCACGCAAACGAGCATGCAACATGCAGAATGCAAGCAAGCATGCAGTATGCAGGCTAGCATGCAGCAGGCGTGGTTTCTGTCTCGGCTCTGGGTCTGCGGGGCTCCAGCGATCCCACGCGAACTTATCGTCGCAGATAGTTTAAACTCTCACCACCGCATCTTCGGCTTGCGCTTTCGCGGCAGCGGGCCTTCACCACCTGCTCCTCAGCTCGCAGGCCGCCTCGCCCCTCCGCGCCAACGCGGGCTTAAATTCCACTCTAGGGGTAGGGCAGACAAAACTGCGTGGATTCGGTTTTACAGCGATTCGTTTCTGTCACTAATTTTTTTTTGCCCACATGTTGATTTTTTAAAACAAATTTTTATTTAAGGTTAAAACTTAAAATGCTATGTTATAGAAATGGCAATATACGTAGTAACATTATTCCGAATGAAATTCTTACTTTTGATAAGTTTGTTAAATAAAAAAATGTGATCATGAAGTTCATTGAATTGTGTTTCTGTGAAATTGGTTTCATTCAAGTAAATAGTCTTTGAAACAATAATATTCGACATCAAATTACAAAAACCAAATATTATGTGAAAATTTTCTGCGAAACGAAATTCTATCAAATTTCTGTCTGCGAAACAAGGGTACATCATAAAAATCTCGTGTCACAGTGTTTGTTATCGAACTCCTCCAAAACGGCTTGACCGATTTTCTTGAAATTTTCTGTGTCTTTGGTAGGTATTAGAATAAGTCGTAGGCTATTTTTTATTTATATGGTAAAATAAACTTTGCCAGGATCAGCTAGTTTTCCTATAAATAACTAGAAATCTGGCGTTTATTGCCTTTTAAATATCATGTTTATGATTGCAAATGATCGTGCGACAAATAAATATGACTATTCAAGGTCTTCTGTAGGGCCATTAGGCTAGAGGCTAGACCTTAATTACTTAGAGTGCTTGTTTCGTCATTATGGTCTGAATGTGATCCACTGTACAATAAAAACAAATTAATTAAATAAATAAGTTTATTGTAGCTTTTGTTGCCTTGAAATCAAATAAATTATCTGTTAATCAATTATGCCAGCAGCTTCGCCAGCGCGAAGTTCTTTTTTTTATATAGGTTTTCTCTTGACTCTTGTCTAGATCAGAGATGACAGGAGACAAAGTCTACGATGTTGCGAGCTTACCCAGAAGGAGCCTGTTCACTCAAACTTAGTAGAGATAAGGGTTGTAAGCGTTCTGAAACACTGACGCAGGCAGAGAGTTTCACTCCTTTGCTGTACGCATTAAAAAAGACATTTGGCAACGCTAAGTGCGAATTGGTGGAATAGGTAGCAACAAGGTTGGAATGGTAACTTGCAGTGCGTTTGGATGTTCGATGGTAGAAGGATGCCGGTGGGATTATAAAAGTTGCAAATAATGCCAGGGTAACTTACGTACTCGCGGGATAAAAAGTATCCTATATCTTAATTATGCTCTACCCTTGAGCCAAGTTTCATCCAAATCCGTACATTAAAAAACAAACAGACTTTAACATCAGTTGTGTTGGTATAATGAGGGCTACCGTTTTTGTAGGTACGCACAAGTTGGCGCCTCTATCGAGCAAGGTTCTTAATCATATAAATACTCGTAAAGTTTTTATTACGCGCATGTGAACAAAGTTACAAGGAAAATAAAAATAGAAATCAAAACAAATAAGTAAATCGCGTCAATAGCCAACCAACATTGTTTGAAATTTAAAACCTCACGCTACACTAGCGCCTCTAGCGTCAAATTCAATCGCGATAGCTCTCATTGCAATCAAAATTATCTTACTAGAATTTCCAATTATCTTTTCCGAAGATTTGGCATCGAACATACTTACGTTGAACAACAAACATTCCGTGCCAGATTCAGTGTTCTGTCTGGTAAACAAAACATAGAGATAGAGCCAGTCAATCAACTTAGTTTATTACTGCATTCACAATTCATAGGTTAACTTGGAAACTACTGAAAAGTAATGTGTGAAAATCTGCCGTATAACGTCTTGGTTTCTGGGAAAAACGAAACAGGGAACGTGCATGGCGTTGCCATCTAGTCTTGTATATTCGAAACTTTAAGGCTGACAATACTTGACATTGACGCTTCTGTGCTGCCACCTATAGTTCCTGCACGATGTTTTTAGAGGAACTGGAAGTATACTGTGCCATCTACCGTTGCAATTTCGAAACTAATCGATACTTGACAATGACACTTCTGTGCTGCAACCTATAGTTCCTGCCAATAGGAGATTTATTAGTTGAATATTAACTTATGAATCTGCGGTATAACGTTTAGGGTCCCGGACTTCAAGGAAAATCGGTACAAAAATTCCCAATATGCAACATACGTATAATATTAATTTATTTTTCCAAGTGTTTCGTACTAGGGGAATTTCGCGAAATATTATCCCATACTTTGTGGACAAGGCATCACACTAAACATTTTTTAAATATGCATACATCTAAGGAATGGAATATCCTGCCGGAGTCAGTGTTTCCTAATAGCTAAAACCTAGGTGTCTTAAGTCGATAGTGAATTGGTTACTCTAAGATAAGCGTGCTCCATCGTCCATCACATCATTGCTTACCATCCTGGGCCTCAAGTCTGCTATTACAATAGTGTCAGAATGGTCTATCATTGATTTCATAATTGTTGATTTTGACAAGTTTGGTAATCTACTAATATAAAAGCGTCATTATGACTTTCCAATGGTCAACTCATTGAAAGAAATGGTATAGAATGGTAATCTCGGACAAATGAATAAATAATATGTAAATATATACATATATTAAAAAAATCAGGCATGTTCAAATTTAGTATAGTTTTTCTAAAATCGTTTCTACTAACGGGTATTATAATAATGACAATACGAAAATGTCTTTCTACCACGATTCTATTACGAGACCATTGACCGACCAGTGATCGACCATTATGAATTAGCAGATTACGAACTTTTTAGCAAAATGACAATGGAATCGTGTTGGAATGCCGAATTTATAAAAAATATCTGACTAGGGGCCCGGTTAGATGTGGTCAAACGCGTACCTATCAATAAAACAAAAAATAAATGACAGTAGGTGCATCTCTTAAGGTGAATGCTCCAGGGTAGCCCGCGAATTTCAAATATTTTTATATTTTTTGCAACACGCGGGCTACCCTGGCGCATCCACCGTAAGTGGCCATTTTAGACCCGCAGTAGTGCTGTTCTGTAAAAATTGGTTAAGTGAACATGAAGTGGAGCGAAAGCTGTCAATCCATCCATGCCAATCATGATAGATTGGCAGTTCACTTCGACCATCTGTTCTTTACTAAGAATTTCGCGATATATCACATGCCAATCTACCAAACTCTGATCAAAGAGATTCTACGATCTATAGACAGGGCCCAGACTATACTTCTTCGTAATCTGTTCCATACGTGTTTGGAATTGCGTTGTGTAGCCTCGCAATAATTGCTATTGGCATTCCTCCCCATAGCATTGGTTGTGGTACGTCGGGAAAGCCTCAGTAGTCAGGACGAATAGCATCGGGCTAGCGGTTTAATTTAATTGTAAGTGGCCAAATTGTAAAATATTTTATTTATTTTTGGTTTACCAACATTTATATACAGTGATTGTAAGCTATCTTACAGTAGTAATAAGCGCTAATCAACATAATTTAATAAAATTTGATAAAATCAAGAGTCAAATAGAAATTGGTAACATTCACATAAATTGATAATATCTTTGAATAACTCAAATAAGAATTGGTTAAAATAACATAACATATAACTTTTATAGAATTAATAATTTAATTATTTTGATAAAAATAATAACATTGATGAAATCGATTGAAAACTTTGATAAAACGTTGACAATATTTGTTAAAAAATAAACAAAAATAGTTTTTTTTTTTAAATATTGTGTAGATTTATTTAGACTAAATGTACAGTGGTGGACTTAATTCCTGGGGCTTTCTCTACCATTCAACCTAAGGTGGTAAAGAAATAACGAGTGAGATGCGAAATGTCTAGAACTTTGTATTAATTACTTTCGGATTTTTGTGACACCATTGACCGAAATTTTCGACGTTAGCAACAGAAAACAAATATGTTAGTTGCCTTTGACTAACAAAGTAAATACCAAACCATCATAAAAAAAATATAAATGGAATAATTACGAGCTGCTGTTTTTAAGTGACTTTTTATCAAACAGGAATTCTATTGTTTGTTTTTCTAAATGTATTATTGTTTTATTAATTTTAATTTTGCATCATTCAGCTTAGCATGCTCTTTGCACTAGAATCATCCTTTTCTTAATATCCTGAAAATTTTTGACATCCTTATTCCTATTTTACAATTCATCATCCTTGTTACAATTCTATTGATGTGTAGTAAATGTATTTTCCAGCATCGTTTTTACATCGTAAAACCTTTGGGCCTTTTTGCACGGTGTTTTTTAACGCGCCGACAACGCGCAGATGACGCGCGCTAACTTTAAACGAAATTCCTACGCAGACAGTACTGCTTTTTGGTCATCTACAGCGCCGTAATCTCGCGTTCTTAAAACGAGGGTCGTCGACGCGTTAAAAATACGCCGTGTGCAAAGGCTCTTAGAAATGTTTGTTGACGAATTCCCCGCCGTCGTTCAATTGAATTTCAATTGAACTTTATGTGATTGCGATGTGACTTTGACGTATATTCGTGAATGTGTGTGAATAGCTCAATTTAGACTAGAAAATAGGTTTCAAATTATATTTATGTTTTAAGTATGAGTTGTTTTTAACGTATTGGCAATATATTGGGTCTACTTTTTAAGTCTAAAATAAGACGTACCATGAAATCAGAAAAAATACATCTGTGACCATATTGCGAGGTTTTTACCGTAACAGGTGCTCGGTTACCGTAAACCTCTTGTTTTTCTATAAGATTGAAAATGAACTAGGACTTTAAACACTCGGTCTAGGCCTTCTTTTCGACGGATTTTGTCGAGTTATTTGAACTTGTACAACTTTACACCATAGTATTGAGCTGATTATATAAAAAATATTGCCAGTTAGTCAAATATCACCCTGTATATTATTCTACAAATCTATCTATACTTAATATATAAAGCTGAAGAGTTTGTTTGTTTACTTGAACGCGCTAATCTCAGGAACTACTGGTCCGATAAAAAAAATTCTTTCAGTGTTATATAGCCCATTTATCGAGGAAGGCTATAGGCTATATATCATCACGCTAAGACCAATAGGAGCGGAGCAGTAATGAAAATTGTGACGCAAACGAAGGTGCGTGGGTCAACTAGTACACTAGATAATTTTAAATAACAGGCGAACTAAACCGTAGACCTACTTAGGTAGAACTGTTGTTTACGCAAGGGCCACATTTTAGTTGACAACTTCAATTTCATCCATGATCGCCTTACTGAGGGGCTTAATGAACTAACTTATAAATAGATGTCCAACACCAAGGTCTAATGTTGCTTTAAATAAATTTGTATAGACAGCCCGTACTAATGGAAATTGGTAATAAAGTATGCTTCAAATATACTGAAAGAATAATAGTAAAACACTGCGCGGAAAAGTTCTGGTGATGCGTTTCAACAGTTCTCGCAGATAGTACGCCACGACAATTCAAAAACCATGTGATGGTCAAAGAAATTGTTCCTAAAATTGCTTTGTAGATTAAAAACGGCACATATTAGGTAAAAGCTGATCCGCGCAACTTCGTCAGCCATGTCCTGCTTAGCTCACGCTACGACAAGAAAAGAAGGCTCACGCCTTCCTCGATAAAGTTATAATTTTTCAATAGGGAATATGCATGAAAAACGTATTTATCATCTATACAGTTAATCTAAAAATAAAAAAAATATATAATACTAACAGTGAAAATAGAATCAAAATTACTCGAAAAACGAAGGAGATATAATTATTTTAAACAAATATAATATCTGTCCCTCTCGCGAAAACGCTGTTTTCTATGGCAGCTGTATAGGCGTCATAAACGATGACGTCAAAGTTAACATCGGACTTCTCTTTGTAATATTGGTATCTTTGAAGCTTTATAACTTCATCGCTGATGAAGGTATTTAAAAATATTTTCATGATTGTTTACTAGAGCTAATAAATATTTCATTTGCAAATAAAAAAATCGCATGAATATTCCCTATTCTAGCCAGTCGTTCCCGAGATTGGCACGTTCAACCAAACAAACAAACTCTTCAGCTTTGAAATATTAAGTTTAGATTTATTTATTATTTGTTTGTAATGGGTTTGCTCTTGACTCTAGTCTATGTCAGAGATGACAGAGACAAAGTCTACGATGGAGCGATTAGATTTAAATTAAGGCAGCCAAAAAAAAGCCAAAATAGTTCCAAACACCATTTTCAAGCAGCTTACTTAAATTAATTCAGGGCATGCTAAAGAAATCTATATTCGGAAGTATGTACCTACTGCATACACTCGAAAACCATAACCTTCTCCTTCTCGACAGTCGGATAAAGAGCATGGTTGCATCATTGTCCGTAGTTATTGGACAGACGCTCTTGTATTCAATTGTTATGGCAAGATGTCCGCTAACAAATTCTATTGTGCGACTCGACTTTCTCAAGTTGTCTGTTTGTATTGTTGATATACTTATTTGGTAAACTCTCAGCAAGTAGCTGTGAATGTTTTCACATTGGCTTTGTGTGGAGACTAATTTGCTAGAGGAAATTATTCCATGGTCTAGATTATGTAAACTTCTATTCTTAGACGTTATCTTCATTGTTGAAGGTTCTAGTCTGAGATATTGATCACTCGGTGCACTATGCTCTTCCACGTTTCTCTGTCCTCGGCGGTCTTAAAAGCTACGGCTATTGATAGGCCAGTGAGCTTCTTAACTCGGTTTGCCCAACAGGTAGGTGAGCGGCCGCGTGTTTTTTTTTCGCGTCTACTTGGCCAACTACCATAAGCTTCTCGAGGCTGTCAGGGTTTCTACGAGCGACATGTCCAAAATATTTAAGAATTTGCTAGAAGCAGACAGCGGATAGTCTTGTCGTTATTTGGAGCTAGGACAAGTTGGTCCGGCGTGCAGTCTATGGAATTCGCAGCATCCCGCAAACCGAACTAATCATGCACATATTACACATGGTGCTGATTGATGTGAACTAAAAATACTGGGCCTCAAGTCTGTTATTTTGTATAAATTCGTCATTCCAACACGATCCCATTGTCATTTTGCGAAAAGTTCGTAATCTGCTAATTCATAATAGTCGATCACTGGTCGGTCAATGGTCTCGTAATAGAATCGTGGTAGAAAGACATTTTGGTATTGCCATTAGGTATTATAAAACCCGTTAGTAGACATGATTTTCGAAAAACGACTACTAAATTTGAACATTAAGTTATGCCAGATTTCTTTTATAAGTATATTATTTTTACATATTATTTATTAATTTGTCATTATGTACGAGATTACCATTCTATGCCATTTCTTTCAATGGAGTGTCAGTGGTCGACCATTGGAAAGTCATAATGACGCTTTTATGTTAATAGATTACCAAACTTGTCAAAATCAACAATTATGAAATCAATGACAGACCATTCTGACACTATTGTAATAGCAGACTTGAGGCCCTGGTCTATCGTCATAATATCATCCATAGCACAAATTTGCCCACTGGTGAGCATAGGCTTCTCCTGTCTTGTGTCAATCCCCACGTTCTTGTGCCAGCCTCATCCTGGTTCTACCCGCGATAGCAACAATATCGTCCGCCCATCTCGCCACCGGTCAAACATTAACTGTCTGATTTGCCTATCATCACCATATCAGCCGAAAGATGTCCACTGTTGGACAATGGCCTCCCTCAAGTGTAGCCACAACAACCGGTCCTGTGCGTCTCACATCCATCGGCTATCCGCCTATTGGCCTAGCTATAATCAGCTTTCCCAAAACAGATATCATGACAAATACTTATCTGTCACCAACTTTGTTTCTTTCGGCCTTCCGCAGACCTTAATTTTGTTTTTAAGTTCCTTAGATTAGCCCAGTGGAAATTAACCTTAAATTCGCAAAGCTGGATGTAGTTGTTGAAGTTGCAAATTTGGATTCACACTATTCTAACTGGTCCATACAACATACCAATAAACCAGATGAGCCTGAATTCCCTGCTGGTGTCCGAGTTTCCTGGTAGCCTTTTAAGTTAAGAGTAAAAAGGTTACTTTTAGGCAAACATGCTCCGTCAGCCAAAACATCACCGTTTACCATGAGATGTGTCAGTCTAACAAACGCGAGCCTGTAAATCATAATAAAGGCGCTGTAGTTTATTTTCTTTTACAACCTTCTTTTGTTTTTTTTTTGTAATCGGTTTGCTCTTGACTCTAATCTCTCATCAATTTCTGCCTTAAATGAATTCAGGATCGCAACTTTTTCAATGTGTCTAACAATAGCACAGTAAAATAAACTCCGATTTACCGAAGATTACCTCAGAAACTGAACAGTAATCAATAACTCCAATTAAATCACAAACTCACAATACAATGTGTGCGTGCGCACGCGCGTAGTAACAGCGGCCATGTCATAAAGCGGGTTCCGTCATTATGTAATGGCATGACGCAACGACTGCAGTGTGGATAAGAACTCAATTTGGCTCCGTAAAAAAAAAAAACTTTAAAAACTTAAATAATGCTGTTAGCTTCTTCTTTTCTATTTTGCCAAGAGTTTATACTCCTCCACCTCTAGTTAATCTTCCTCCACCAGTCTTGCCAAGAGTTTCGCTCCACGTAAAATACAGCAGTGCAATTCTGTAAACATGTTAAAGTGAAAACTTCATCATCATCATCATCAGCCTATAACAGTCCACTGCTGAACATAGACCTCTCCAAGTGCACGCCATTTGGCTCGATATCCGGCAACTCTCATCCAGCTGCTACCAGCCACCCTGCGAAGAACGTCGCTCCACCTAGCCTGAGGGCGTCCTACCTTACGTTTGCCGATTCGCGGTCTCCACTCAAGAACTCGTCTACCCCAACGGTCATCGGTTCTACGGCTAATATGGCCGGCCCATAGCTACTTCAGCTTGTGTGTAGTGAAGGCTAAGGCGAAGTGAACCATCCATTCCATCTTGTTTGTATCGACGAACAATTGACGACAGTTGGGAAATACCCTATACAGTATCTCAGCTTCTATGAGACATGTCTTGTTATGTGAACAGATGACAGACTATTTTTTTGGAACATTTACTAACTAAGACCCACCCGTATTCCTCCAAATGCCCTTAGCGTTCCAAGAGTCGCGGTTACTCTTTCGAACAATCGTCTTAATTTTTAGGGTTCCGTACCCAAAGGCTATTCAACGGAACCCTATTACTAAGCTTCCGCTGTCCGTCCGTCCGTTCGTCTGTCTGTTAACGGGCTGTATCTCAAGAACCGTAATAATTAGAGAGTTGTTATTTTCACAGATTGTGTATTTCTATTGCCACTATAACAAAAAATAATAAAAAATAAGGTTTATGGTACGGAACTCTTCGTGTGCGAGTCCGACTCGCACTTAGCCGGCTTTTTGTTTACGCGAGAAAAGAAAAATACGTGTCGGATATTTTTTGGAAATCTATCTGATGGACTTATAAGATGTTTTTAGTCCACTCCTCTATTCCGCAATCCTGGCAGGATGACAATCCTAATCAGAAGTTATTCACGTTTAGTCTGCTGAATAAGCTCTCCTAAATACCGCAATTATTTCCCCAGATTTGTCTTAGTTTTGAAGACCACTGAAATCGCTTTTGACACTTGTTATAAATGAACTAGCTTTCTTAGGCCATGTTTTCCATTTTGTCTGGGTACAAGGCTGACTGTCCACTGGAGCAAAGAGGAGAGGAGAGCGGAGAAATATTCATTTATTAATTTTTATATTCATTCATTAATTTATTATTATTATTTTTTTTTTTTTTTTTATATTAATCGATGGTATTGCATAAAATCTCCGCTCTGCGTCAGTCACTGAGTTTTTTTGCAATTATATTGGTATAAGTAATATTTCTTCGCTCCTCTCCCCTTCGCTCCAGTGAACAGTCAGCCTAATCAGTTTCAATATGGTAACTTAATTGAACTATTATAGACTATAAGAACCAACAACAATGTCCAAATCACGGCTTATTTAATCAATCAATTTTTAATCTACTCGACTCACTATGTGTCACGTTTCTTTTTCCATTTATTCCAAAACTGCCACTTTCCTATAAAATACAGGATGAAAGTGGAATCATTTTTCATTGCGAGAAAACGCATATCGCACGTTCAATGTGTCATTCTTTCAGTTCAACAAGATTCATTGCGTTTCTTTAGAAAAAGACAAATGAAACAAACGATCCAATGAACATTGTTGCACTGTCCGTGAGAAAGGTATTTGACAATCGAGTGTTTATTGCAACAGACCACAGAAGTGCATAGAGGCGGCGGTACTTATAAAGTTCGCGGCAAGTGCGTTGAGGGCTCACTTCTGTCACGGATTCCATACAAAGCTTCAGTCTCTATACGGCATTTGTGTCGTAGTGTGATTACTGCATACTTAGAGCGTTTACTGCCCGACGTGTTTCCTACAATCGTTCGAGTCACGAAAGTTGACCTTGTAAGATGAGTCGATTTTAATATCAATTTTAAGTTTTCTATATAAAGTGAATAATCATTCTCTATAATTCTCTATACCTCTCTGAACTCATTTTCGGAACAGTTCTTGCGGGCCTAGTTTTATTCAGATCGTTTCATTCATTTCAAAGAATTAAGTTTTGAAAGTTTGCATGAAAGACCGTGTTGAGTAAATGCAGCCACTTCACGCGCTATAATCCCTGACGCTAATAGAGGAGACTTTAAAATCTTTCTACTGTCTATGTGACACTAATATTGGTTTGTATGGAAACTGTTGACAATGTCGCCTGTACCATCCATCCACCCAAGAGTTTCCGTGGTCTGTGGCTCAATTATTTTTTTTTGCAATGGGAGATCATCAAATTACTCCTTCTGCTCTGGGCGAAGCAGAAGGGAGTGTCAGACTCGTACTGACTAAAACCCATCCGTGTTCCTCCTTATAACCTTTGCGTTCCAGAGCTACGATAACTTTTTCGAACAAATTCCGCAGCCCTGGGTGGTCCAGACCTACACCTATCATTTTCATCCTGTAGACTGCTCCAACTACAATATTCATTAATGTGTGGTCCTGTTGTCGCAGCTCGCCCGTCTCGGGTACTACAAGCTGGCGGCGGCGGTGCAGGCCGACACTGAGCAGCGCCCGCGCAACGGACTCCATCACCCACATCCTAAGGAGATCAGGTATGGCGCTTTAAACTGATTTATTAATTGAGGAAAAAAGGGAGACCTTTACCTTGCAGTGGGATAATAAATAATCATTTCAGCTTTTATTGTCCTCCTATCCTCCTGTCTAGCTTTTGCCTGCGACTTCGTACGCGCATATCCTGTTTTTTCCCGTTCCTGTAGGTATTTCGGGAAACCCTCTCTTAGTGCTCCCCTACACTCCCCAAGGAACTTAAATGCCCAATTTCAGCTTTCTACAACCAGTAGTTTCGGCTGTGCGTTGTCAGCTGTCAGTCACTCAATCAGTGAGTAAAGGAAGAGTTTTATACCTAACTAGTTGACCCGCGCAACTTCGTCTGCGTCACAATTTTCATTACTGCTCCGCTCCTTTTGGTCTTAGCGTGGTGATATATAGAGCCTAAATCCTTCCTCGATAAATAGGCTTAGACAACACACTGAAATCATTTTTCAAATCGGACCAGTAGTTCCTGAAATTACCGCATTCAAGTAAACAAACAAACTCTTCAGCTTCATACAGAGTTGATACGACAGAGGGGCATTAAATTAAACTACGTATACTATACGTGTTCAGTGTTAATTCGATACGGTACAAAAACAAAAAGCGCCATAAATACGAAAATATTTTTTTCAAACAAACTAAATAGCTTGCAAATCCGAATAAAACGCAACCACCCTTTGTAAAAAAATTACACTGACCTTAGATACCGCTAGGTAACAAAGCGGCAACGTCGCGCGCGCGCCGGAGCGCGGTGTGCGGTATCTCGTGTGCTCGGTGGGGGCCGGGCCGGGGTGGCGGCCGGCGACTTAGGCCTCCGCTCGCACTGGCTTTTATGTTAGGTAACGTTTCGAAGTACGCGCACAAAAACAAACACACAATTTTTTTTAATTTTCGATGTGTCCTCCATTCACATTGATGCACAAATTATACCGACGGAGAATATTGTTATTTATTTTTCTAATTAGATCACTGTCCGTCGCTAAGCACTTTAATTTGTGAAATGCTAAAATAATCCTATTTTTTAACTCATCAATTGTATTATTTTACCTCTGAGGCATACACTTCACCCTTAATGTAACCCCACAAAAATAAATCCATGGGAGTGAGGTCCGGAGATACTTATACTAAATAATAATAATCCCAAGTTACGTGTCCTATCACCATAAAAAGCAGTCAATCACAAAAAAAAACACTAATACTAAATAATAATAATCCCAAGTTACGTGTCCTCTCACAATAACAAAATAAAATTACAATTGTTTGCGCGCGAATTCCACAAAACATACGTTCCGAAAAACAAGCGTCGGCGCACTGAGGCCCCACTTACCGATCGCAAAAAACAAGGATGCAACAAACTGACCTATTTCTATTTCTTTCGCTCGCTTTATGTTAGTCGCTTTCGTAGTGAAAGTGCAAGTGTGTGTGTATTCATTGTTTCCTTGTTTGCATTGCCAATTTTTAGTGAATGTCGACATGCGTCAGAGCGGCAACAACGCATCGTAGATTTATCGTTGTAAGGTGCATGACCTATGCTTAGACGATAATCAGATGTTAGAAAAGATACATCGTGTTCAAACCGTGCAAAAACTTTAAAAATCATTTGCGACTAAACTACTGCTCCTAATTAATTTATTTTTGGTACAGAGCTTGAAAATGGTACCTAGTATAGGCAGTTTAAAGGAAAGCCCCTCTGTCGTATCAACGTTGTATATTAGTATAGATATAGATGTTGACTGTCGGTTTGTTTTCATTTCATTTTTCATTTATTTAATTCAATAACAATTTACATTGTGTGTGAACGTGTTACAAAAAAAAGAACAGAAAAACAGTTAAGTAAACAAGTAAGAAAAGATCAAATCGAATAATTAAAATATGGAAAAACGTGGCACATAAAACAATAAAATAATCAATAATGTCCGATAATAATTTTAAAAATTATAATCGAAAATCAACATTAAAATTAATCTGTTGTCACGAGTCATTCTCATAAATAATGAAAACAAAAATAAATAATCATTTGTTATATTAATAATGTTGAGTCATGAACTCATCCACCAAATAGAATGATTGCTGTGCAAAGTTCTCCCCCAAATCTTCCGGAGCCACCTCGAAACTTATCCAATTGAATTTAAAGAGCTCTGATCATGATCATCATTTCACTGAAGGTTTCTAGTCTCGCACTTGTAGTAAAACCAACGAATACGTGAACAAATTGAGAAACGAGCCAAGAGGATCATCAGCAATGATAGGCTCGTTGAGTCGAAGCTCCAAAGTCTTGAGCATCGTCGCCGAGTTGCTGGCCTGTCGGTTTTCTACCGGTTGTATTTTGAGGAATGTGCGACGGAATTGCATAATTTAATTCCGCCCCATTCCATCATCGGACTACTAGACGAACGGCGATGCACCACCGGTACATGGTGGACATCCCACCCACACGGCCAAAACGATTTGGGAACACATTCATAGTGCGTAGGGAATTTCACTCCTTAGCTAAGGAGTGAAATTCCCTGCCAGAGTATGTTTCCTGGTAGCTACAACCTGGGACTTTTTAAGTCAAGAGTGAATAGGTTACTTCTAAGGAACTCGTGGCTAAAGAATAACAGCCGTACAGGTCTATCTTCAAGGTTAAGCATCTTAACATAACGAGTTTCCTCTGTTCCTCGGAAAGCACGTTAAGCTGTTGGTCCCGGCTGTCATTTGTAGAACTTTGGCAGTCGTTACGGATTGTCAGAAGCCAGTAAATCTGACTCTAGTCTTGCCAAGAAATACCGTGTTACCCATTTAATGGGTTGTGGAGGTCTGGTAAAAAAAACAAACTCATTACTATTATGCTACTTATAGTAAAACCAACGAGCACGTGAACAAACTCATTACTATTATTATGAATATACTCTACACGTGCTTCTAAGTCTGACCTCACCTTAGCCAGGAGTGTGATCTATTTATAGACAGCACTATTCAAAATTAGATGCACCGATAAGTACCCTCCGTTATCATACTCTAATAAATTAGAAGGTTCTAGAACGATAGAAAGGACATTAATAAGAGCATTAGAGAATTGGCTTTCTGTAAATATTTTGTCTTGTCCTTATACTAATTGAAAATGGGTCATATTCAATTTTATTTATTTATTTCAGATAAATTACAATCATATAACTACAATTATAATCATCCATACATTAAATTTAATAATATGTATGTGTGTATGTGTGTGTTCATTTAATTTCATATGTTCTAGGAAGACAGGTGAAAAGATGTCAGAAACCATGATCTCTGACACCAGTCTTGCCAAGGGGTAACGTTTTACCCAGTTACTGGGTTGTGGACGTCTGCGGAAGAACCCAGTAATCTGGGAATTCAGATAGGCAGTAGCTCATGTAAAAAACTGGTACTCAGCAGCATTCGATTAGACTGGAAGACCCCAACATAATTTAGAAAAAGTTAGACGAGTCTCTCATACCGACCTCATATTTTTAGGGTACCGAACATCCGTAAAAAACGGAACCCTTATTGTATCACTCGGGTGTCTGTCTATCCATCTGCCACAGTCAGTTTTCTTCGGATCTACTGTACCGTTTCTGTTGAAATTTGGTAAACATATGGACTTCTGTGACTTTAGTATGGGGGTAACTACTGGGGGTCAAACCAGAAAATTAAAAAAAAAAAACAAACTATCGTGTGATCGAATGAAAAGGCTTATTGTGCGGGTTTTAAAAATATTTTTTTCATACTTTTAAAATAAACAGTTTTGAAGTTATTCGAGAAATTAGACCAAAAATTAGCATTCTCCTCCCCTTATCTCCGAAACTACTGAGCCTAAACTTTTTAGGTCCATATCTAATGATTACAGGAAAACGTTAAAAAAATAAATTGGTTGGAAACCCTTTGCACGCGAGTCCGACTCGCACTTGGCCAGTTTTTTGTCTTTGACTGTAACTATGGCGAGTTATTATCTCTAGACCCATATGCGTTGCAGTTGCAGACATGATATGTACTTGTATGAGACACCAGTAACTTATCCTTAAAGCACCAGTAACTTATCCTTAAAGCACCAGTAACTTATCCTTAAAGCACCAGTAACTTATCCTTAAAGAACCAGTAACTTATCCTTAAAGCACCAGTAACTTATCCTTAAAGCACCAGTAACTTATCCTTAAAGCACCAGTAACTTATCCTTAAAGCACCAGTAACTTATCCTTAAAGCACCAGTAACTTATCCTTAAAGCACCAGTAACTTATCCTTAAAGCATCAGTAACTTATCCTTAAAGCACCAATAACTTATCATAACACCAGTAACTTATCCTTAAAGCACCAGTAACTTATCCTTAAAGCACCAGTAACTTATCCTTAAAGCACCAGTAACTTATCCTTAAAGCACCAGTAACTTATCCTTAAAGCACCAGTAACTTATCCTTAAAGCACCAGCAACTTATCCTTAAAGCACCAGTAACTTATCCTTAAAGCACCAGTAACCTCCTGTCTTTGTCACTGTTTAGTGGGGGTTGGCGCTGTCCTTTTCAGCCATCACCACAGAGTAATTTGTTTTCGAAATTGTGCAAAAATAAACTTACAGTATCTTGTCTCAGTACTCGTTCCTCTACATCCTTTTCGAACACTCTCTTAAATACTCAGCTCAAATCTTATCCGTTCTCGACACAAACGTTCCATAGAGCTATACAAATTATATATTTCTGACTCCTGATATCTTCCTAGTACTGTTCTTCGTGGTCGGCTCTAAGGATCCTGATTCAAGTTACTCAACCAATTGCTACGCTTCAGGTTGCGTCAATACGGGACAGTATTAAAGGACTTAGTACTTACACATTAGTTCATCGTGGAGGAGCTCGTGGCTAAATAATAACAGGCGCACGGGTCGATCTTGAAGGTTAAGCAACGCTTGCCAAGGTTGGTCTGTGGATGGGTGACCGTCTTAACATAACGAGTTTCCTCCGTGCCTCGGAAAGCACGTTAAGCCGTTGGTCCCGGCTGTCATTTGTAGATCTTTGGCAGTCGTTATGGATTGTCAGAAGCCAGTAAATCTGACTCCAGTCTTGCCAAGATGTACCGTGTTACCCAGTTAATGGGTTGTGGAGGTCTGGTAGGCAGTCGCTCCACGTAAAACACTGGTATTCAGCTGAATCCGGTTTGACTGGAAGCCGACTCCAATGTAGTTGGGAAAAAGGTTGAGCAGATGATGATGATGATGACACATTAGTTCATCATCGTCATCATTTTAGCCAATTGCCGTCCAGTGCTGAACGTAAGCCTCCCCCAAAGAGCGCCAACCATCCCGGTCTTGAGCAGTCCGCATCCATTCGCTGCCAGGCACCTTCTTTAAAAGACACATTAGTTGGATATAACCAACTAATGTATGCAATTCAACCTTGCTAGAAGATAGTTCTTGGCACTGAACACCAGTAACCTAAACAGTGCTGTAGTGATGTCCATCACGTATCGTCTTTACTTCTCACTTATAAACACGATACTCAATTCAAGGGCATAGGAAACGTAAAGCAGCCAAAAATTCACTTTGCATTGTTTGTAAACAATTTGAAAGGTTCCGGAGCATCCCTAGCTGTTTATTTATTAGACCAAGCAGTCGTTTAATATTGTTTTAGTTTTATTGTTTGTTTAGAGTTCATGGAAAATGTTAATATAGGATCGCGGAGAATAGATAGGTACTTAGTCTTGTCGCTGTTGGCGGAAATAGCCAATTTACTGACGTCCGTATATCGTGTGATGGGACAGTTTATTCAGCTGGTGTCGAACAAATAGTGCAAGTTGCGAGGTATAAAAGACTTCGTGACTTTCTCTACTGTCTGCCTTGCAGTAAAATTCATCATCAGCATCATATCAGCTGAAAGACGTCACAGGCCTCCCTCAAGCAAAAATAAATAAATAATGAGGTTGGTCAGTTGAGCCATCTGCTTTAGTTCTGTCAGTTACTTGAACATGAAAATTGTATCGGATAACTACAGAATGCCCATTGGTACACCTCTCCCCAACACAACCCTTCGGAGAATATAAGCGTGATTTTATGTCGATATGTTATGCCTTAAAGTGTTAATATTGTCGGTCCCTCGTACTGATTACGTTACTAGTTTCTGCCATCGGCTTCGCTCGCGTAATTATAGATTTTCGCAAAAGTAGCATAATGTATAACCGTCTCCAGGGTCCCATCTATTTTTGTACCAATTTCATCAATATCAGTTCTGCGATTTAGGCGTATACTTTCGTATATACAGAGTTGATACGACAGAGGGGCATTAAATTAAACTACGTATACTATACGTGTACAGTATTAATTCGATACGGTACAAAAACAAAAAGCGCCATAAATGAGAAAATATTTTTTTCAAACAAACTAAATAGCTTGCAAATCCGAATAAAACGCAACCACCCTTTGTAAAAAAAAAGACACTGACCTTAGATACCGCTAGGTAACAAAGCGGCAACGTCGCGCGCGCGCCGGAGCGCGGTGTGCGGTATCTCGTGTGCTCGGTGGGGGCCGGGCCGGGTGGCGGCCGGCGACTTAGGCCTCCGCTCGCACTGGCTTTTATGTTAGGTAACGTTTCGAAGTACGCGCACAAAAACAAACACACAAAATTTTAAAATTTTCGATGTGTCCTCCATTTACATTGATGCACAAATTATACCGACGGAGAATATTGTTATTTATTTTTCTAATTAGATCACTGTCCGTCGCTAAGCACTTTAATTTGTGAAATGCTAAAATAATCCTATTTTTTAACTCATCAATTGTATTTACCTCTGAGGCATACACTTCACCCTTAATGTACCCCCACAAAAAAAAATCCATGGGAGTGAGGTCCGGAGATACTAATACTAAATAATAATAATTCCAAGTTACGTGTCCTATCACCATAAAAAACAGTCAATCACAAAAAAAAAACACAAATACTAAATAATAATAATCCCAAGTTACGTATCCTCTCACAATAACAAAACAAAATCACAATTATTTGCGCGCGAATTCCACAAACCCTACGTTCCGAAACGACAGCGTCGGCGTCACTGAGCAGGCCGCAGGCCCCACTTACCGATCGCAAAAAAAACAAGGATGCAACTAACTGACCTAGTTCTGTTTCATTCAAATGTGCTACGTTCGTCGCTTTCGTAGTGAAAGTGCAAGTGTGTGTGTATTGATTGCTTCCTTGTTTGCATTGCCAATTTTTAGTGAATGTCCTTCGACATGCGTCAGAGCGGCAACAACGCATAGTAGATTCATCGTTGTAAGGTGCATGACCTATGCTTAGACGATATTCAGCTGTTAGAAAAGATACATCGTGTTCAAACCGTGCAAAAACTTTAAAAATCATTTGCGACTAAACTACTGCTCCTAATTAATTTATTTTTGGTACAGAGCTTGAAAATGGTACCTAGTATAGGCAGTTTCAAGGAAAGCCCCTCTGTCGTATCAACGTTGTATAATATTTGTCAGGTTTAACTGCCTCCGTGGTCGTGGGTTCGATTCCCACGGGAAGCATACTTTGTAAAGTTATTTTCCAGTTTGGCTAGGACATTGCAGGCTTCAATCACCTGATTGTCTGATAAAAAAGATGCTTCCGTGTTAACATTGTCCCATGCTATTCATTAGCTAACGCTCAATAGTTCACAGTATTGAATGAGTAAAGGTTATCGTGAACTCTGACAATATTAGGTACTAGGAAATGCCATTTGGAAAATGTCTTGAACCTAATGTAAAGTTCTTAAGATACAGCCCGCTGACAGACAGACGGACGGACAGCGAAGGCTTAGTAATAGGGTTCCGTTGGTTACTTTTTGGATACGGAACCCTAAAAAGCGAGTCGGACTCGCATACGAAGGATTCCTTACCATAAAGCTTAGTGTTTATTCTTTGTAGTTATAGCAGCAATAGAAATACACAATCTGTGAAAACGTCATCTGTCTACCTGTTACGGTTCTTGAGATACAACCCGCTGATAGACAGACGGACGGACGGACAGCCGAGGCTTAGTAATAGGGTTCCGTTGGTTAACCCTAAAATTAATGATCTATTAGTGGAACGTGAAGATTGGCACAAGAAAAGGGCCTCCCTTTTCTTTCTATACCAGCGGTCAGCGGTGGGCAAAATCGAGCTGTGGGTGATATGATCAGTCAGACTGTAACCCGGTGGGGTAACCATTAGTGTTGGCCAGTATTAGGAAGTAGGGGCAGCCGATCCGACACAACTCACACGAAATCACTAAAGTCACGTGAAATTCCTGGATGAGGGTCGCACACAACCGGGAAGTTTAGCGGAAAATAAAGTAGGTCTTTACCCAAGAGATTGATTATTTGATGATGCCTTGTAACTTTGCTTGTTTTTAGGGTTTCGAACAAAAAACAGAACCCTTATAGGTTCACTCGGTCACTCGTCAGTCACAACCAGTTTTCTCCGGATGCACTGGACCGATTCTGTTGAAATTTGGTACACACTCACAGAATCCCATCTGTGAGTGTGACCCAAACACGGAAACGTTACGTAAATTATTTTTTGTTTTTATAATTATTTCTTATGACGTTATCACGTAAAATTGTCGTCCGTAAACCGACTTTACAGACAACCATTTTTTTTTATTTAAAAATTGGTCAAAACTCCAGCTTATTTTCAACTTTTCTTGTTTATGTGATGATCATAACTTCAGCCTATTTTCAAGCACATTTTCATTTCATTATAAAGCATCGTTCTGCTAACCAAAACAAAGAAATATTAAAAACATCTAGCCCGTTTCATAACAACAGCTTACTTGCCTAACCAGGCATCGAAAAACTAGTTTCAAAATCCAGCCTTCTGATTTCTAATTCCTAACGCAGTACTTAGCCTAGTTACCAATTACGCGAGACATTATAATAGTGAAAGTTCTATACAGTTCTAAGATTAGTGGCGGATAGTGGCAGCTGGCCAGTGGTGTTGTGGCTTCTGATGGGCCATCTTCATGCTTTCTCCGAATTAGCGTGGACAGCGGGCCATGACAGGTGATTGATGAAAGCGTTGGCCACTGGTAACAGTACCAATAGCCAAGGCTTTACCTGCCTGATTTGCCTACCGACTACAGAGTGGGTAGGCAAATCAGGTAGACCTGTTGCTGGGGAGTTTGTTGAGTCAGTTTAATTTTATTTGGGGTTGGTGCAGTCTTTTTCTACCGATCATATCTAACAGGCATCATTTTGGGGTCTATCTCTATCACATTTGTTCTTAACCTATCTTGTATATATGTATGTATCATAGCCTCCTGATTGTTCCAACATGAATTTCCACGTAGTTCGAACTACCTATTAAATACTGAGAGTATTACAAAAGTACGCAAACGTTGCTTAAAGAAATCTGACAATGACATTTTGTGACTCCTGACGCCTTTACGAGTATTGTTTTTTGGATTTGTCGTAGGGATCCTGATTCAACCTACTTATTCCATGACTACACTTTGAAGGGTTGAAGGGCGACCCTGGCGTAAAAATATAGGGCAGTATTATGCCTTTGAGATTAGTGGTGGATAATGGCGACTAGCCACTGGTGTAGTGGCAACTGACGGGCCATCTTCATGCTTTCTCCGAATTAACATGGACTGCGACGCATGACAGGCGATTGATAAAAGCTTTAGGTTTTGTAGTCGGTAGGTTAATCTGGTCAGACTTGTTGCTATGGTGTGTGTAGCCAGCTTTTCTTCTTCGGTTGAATTTTACGAATAATAGTAAAAGTAGTGTTTTGAGAATGTCTTTGGAAGCTTTTGAGCTTCAAAAAGTATTGAATTTCAGCGTTATTTGTTAATGAATTGAGGCCAAGCGTCTGGAGCGAAAATTATCGCAAAATTAAGATGACAAATTGACAAATTCGCGTTTGGTGCTGTTTTAGAATGGAAGAATAGAAAACATTTACTCGAAAGACCCAAAACAACAGCAAAAAGAACAAAGTAAAATAAATAATAGTACAAAATTAACGCCCCATCACATCTTTTGACTTGAGCTAAATTATTTATGATGCGTCAATAATTTCTTGCCAGCAACCGGTGATATAAGGATTTTATATGACGTTTCTGTTCAACGATGGATAGCTCCTTTTAGGTATATCAGAATATTTATGTCGCCAGACAAATTGGTGTAACCTTTAGTCCTAAAGGTCAGGTGGCATGATAGCCTTATTTTATGTAACCACCATGGACAAGTATATGACATGTAGTGTAGTATCATGAAACTTGACATTTATTATTACGACGATGCAATCGATTATTTTATTTTTGGTAATTTTTGTAGAACTCGTTTTATCTTATCTTATGCCGTAAGGTATAGGCTGATTTATTCCCGTACTTTCCTATAAAACTTCACCAATTTTGGACTCTGAGGCACTTATTTTTACGACTAATGTTAACAGAAGTATAGGTCTTTTAAAATTTTTGCACGGAAACCTAATTCTTTTTCAAAAATAAAAGAAGTCTAGTAACTCCTTGTAACTTCAGCTACTTAAGTAAAATCGATCCAGCCGGTCGTTTCGGGGATTAGCCGTATTAAACAACAACCCAATAAATCATCATACATCCCATCCATGGGATCGCTAATCGTTAGTTCGTGGCGCCTTTAGGAATTCAAATAAGGATGGAAATTAAAAAGATAATAATCTGAATAATACTCGTGACTCTGAAAATGGCTTGAGAAGTTTGACATCTGCTAACAAATGTTTCCACATTTCCCTTAAACCGGGAGAAACAGAAAGAAGAAAAAAGGCTTTACCCTGCAGTGAAACAACTCAAGCTAACATATGAAATCAAGTAGTCAAATTATACTTCCTCGTCCTCAAATTCGTACCAACTCAAACTGTAAAATTTATTTCTTATCCTAGGCATTGAGGAAAAATAATGTTATTCAAATAACAAAGAAGCAACAGGCGTTAGTGGCATGTTATTCTGCCTCCGTGTTCGAGTGATTTAGTCGTTTGCCTTGTGACCCGGTGGTCGTGGGTTTTATTCCCACGAGAAGCATACTTTGTTAAGTTGTTTCCAGTTTGGTTAGGACATTGCAGGCTTGAATCAACTGATTGTCTGATAAAAAGATGATTCCGTGCTTCGGAAGGCACGTATAATCCGGTGGTCTCGTCCGCCAAATGACGGTCGTCAAATAAACCATGCCAGAGGCCCTCGAGACGGTCTAGAAACTCTGACACTAGGGTGTGTGGGATCGTTAGACCTTACTACCCACACGATAAGAAGAATATTCTATTAAAATTTGGTGCCCTATTTCCTTCACATAAATATTGTAAAATCATATTTTTTGTTACTAACAAGTACAATTTTGTTGCAGCAGGAGCAAAACCACCCCAATGGACAGTGAAAGCCTGGTGCTATGGAGGCGGCCCCTCACCACTCTGGAATACTTCTTTAAGGAACTCATCATACTAACCAACACAGGATTACAGAGGTAAGAACGCAACTTATATGTATCTCAGCCATAAGCTATCGTAAAGATGCGTCCACACCGCGTGTTGACGCGAACAAGTAGCTCGTTGAAATGGGAGCGAACGTTCGTTAGCGCATGCTCGCCCCTGATTGGATGCACCTGTTTTTCTGTATTTAATGCTGGATGTTTTCGACATGCATCTGACTATGTGAGTGTTCTATTATCCTGCCGTGGTCTAAGGCTCAAGTCACACCGAGATGGCAGCGAAGCGGCGAGCAGGTTCAGTGTCATATAATTTTAAACTTAATCCTTATTACAGTAACACATAGTATCGCTTGATCGCTTGAGAAACTAGAAAAGATCGCGCGGCCGCCCGCGGCGCCGCGAGCATTCCGACGACTCCCGCGATAATATGTGTTATAGTAATGAAGATAAAGTTTAAAATTATACGACACTGAAACTGCTCGCCGCTTCGCTGCCATCTCGGTGTGACTTGACCCTAACGCGAGCCTATCAAAAGTAAAAAAGCCCTAAGTATCATATAATATAAATAAATAATATCAGTAATAAAATAAAATTGTTTATTTGCGTTTACTCGCGTGACGTCATCTGGCTTGGTAAAAATGTAATAAATTGACTAAGCCAGATGACGTCATTTTTTGTTTACGCGAAGAAAGATAAAATACGTGTCCAATATTTTTTTAAATCTATCAGACGGACTAATTAGATATTTTTAGTAAAATACCCCATTATAGTATACAATAAAAATAGGCCATCAGGTAAGTGAAGTTGTATGTTTGAGTTGCAGCCAATACCTAAGTTGATAATTTAATATCTTGTAATTATAGGTATCAAAGCCCACCCTCGATTATTAATTTATTAACATTACAGCCGATGTTATTGTGAATATCTACGTATTATGTTTGGTCCATAAATAATGCATCAGCCCACGAGTCTCAGCATTATGCTCAGCGATGGCATTTTGACGCGGATGTGACGCATTGAATTCCCAACTTGTATATTTTTTTCACTTTGTTTTTGTAACTATTTTTAATGGCACGAGTCATTCTTACCGCAAATAAATACTTTCTTTCTTTATTTCAGTAATGCACCTAATGTTTGTTGTAATGGTTTTAGAAATCTATAAGGTTGTGTATTGTTCCAGGTTATTAGCGTACAGATTGTTGGCCCTGACGATATTTTTTGCTTCGTTAAGCACAGTTGTGTCTTACTACGTTAGTGGCCCACATCAGCCTTATGTACAGGTAATACATTGGTTTATAATTTTCATTTATTCGTAAGATTATTTAGTTTCGCTTGTTCCATCATCATATTCTCTTGCTTGCCTTTATCCTAATTTATTTGTTCTCTGTAAAACTTAACACCATACACTAAGCGTGGCGATTATTGCAAGCCTCTCCTTTGGGGGAAGCCTATGTCCAGCAGTGGACGTCTTTCGGCTGATATGATGATTTGTGACCATGACATGTTTTCATCCTTACGCACTCAATATTTCATTAATTCAAGTATCTATCGAATTGAAGAGGCATAATGCTTCTGTATTCATGCTGTTCTCAGGGCTAAATATTGTTTTTGCCTGCTAGTAATGGTTGCGAAGCGACTGGGTGCTCTTGATGGAGGCCTCCAGTCCAGTTGGCCCATTTTTAATGATCATTGCAGAATCACTGTTTTCAATAGCATTTTGTCCGTTCCAGGACGTAATAGGCACGTTAGCATGGTGGGGCTGGTGGGTAGTACTCGGTGTGTGCAGTTCCGTGGGGCTGGGCACGGGGCTGCACACGTTCCTGCTGTACCTGGGGCCGCACATCGCGCGCGTCACGCTAGCCGCCTACGAGTGCGGCGCGCTCAACTTCCCCGAGCCGCCTTATCCTAACGAGTGAGTATCAGCCACGGCATTAAAAAAATTAGCGTATTATAATATCCAAGTTATTACGTCTTAGTCTTACTTACGCCTTCGTGGTCCGAGTGGTTTAGGCGTTAGCCTTGTGACCTGGTGGTCGTGGGTACGATCCCCACGGAAAACATAGTTTGTTAAGTTGTTTTCGAGTTTGGCTAGGACATTGCAGGCTTGATTATCTGATAAAAAGATGATTCCGTGCTTCAGAAGGCACCTATAAGCCGGTGGTCCCGGCCGCGAAATGATGGTCGTTAAATGAACCATATCAGAAGCTCTTGAGGCGGTTTAGAAACTCTGACACTAGGGTGTGTGGGGTCGTTAGACCTTACTGCCTACTCGATAAGAAGAAGTCTTACTTATCCATTTATCTAAGTAAGGTTTTTAATTTTTATTTCAGCATAATATGTCCCGCACAAATAGACCCGAACAACGTGGTGACGATATGGAACATTATGTCGAAGGTCCGCATAGAGTCCATGATGTGGGGCATAGGCACCGCCCTTGGCGAACTGCCGCCCTACTTCATGGCCCGGGCGGCCAGGCTGTCGGGTGGGGGAGTAGCAGAAGTAACTGCTAACGATGACTCCAGGACTGGCAGGTGAGAAATGAGGAATAGATTAATTATAGAGGTTTATAACATCGTTCAGACGATAGGCCCAACAGTTTACTTGATCAAGACCATTACAGTTTACAAAATATTTTAAATGATATTCTTTTACGGTTGGTCAAAGTTTTAAATAAATCTCAGGTCTTTGAACTTATCAAAAAAGTATATTAGAACTTGTTCAATAACATCTTACTAGTTTTTGCTATAATTTTAACCATATACTTTTTTAAGGCATCATGAACATACCTACATATTTCAAATGGCATTATTAATAAGGAAGTTTTTGTTACTTGAAGCTAAGATGTATGATGTGCGTAATGAATAGTTTTTATTATTCATTTATCTCTAACGCTATTGTGAGCAATTTTTTTTGTGTTCATAGTAAATATCTTTTAATGGTTAAATTTATTACAAAGCATAAAGAAAGAGGGAATAATAGTAGATTATGCACCAAGGGGATAAAACTGTCGTTAAATCCCAAGCGAAGCGAAGGATTAATACAAGAATCCTGAATGCAGAGAGGGATTCAAGCTAGCCCAAGGCAAAGACACATTTATGCCTGAAGAGCAAACTCTACTTTTCACACCTACAAAATTGTACGCGACAAAATTGTTCGTAAGTCATGAAGAGAGGTGGTTGGCCGCGAGTGGCTCCTGTCGGAGCCAAGTTGAGTTCCAAATTCAAATCACGTTATTGACCTCTGGTCAATAATATTGTTATGAATCCTTAATTCCTTAATAATATTATAAATGCGAAAGTAACTCTGTCTGTCTGTCTGTCGCGCTTTCACGCCAAAACTACTGAACCGGTTTAAATGAAATTTAGTACAGAGATAGTCTAGAGCCTGAAAAAGGACATAGGCTACTTTCATCCCGGGAATATGTTGCTTAGGGACCACGCGGGCGAAGCTGCGGGCAGAAGCTAGTTTCATAATAACTCGCCGGGCAATAATGACTAACTTTAGGTCGATTTTGCATGACATAATAATAAGCGATTTTCATGCAGGTGATGTGAAAAGTAAAATTATATTATAATTATGTTATATTATATTTAATGTTTGGCATAAAACAACACATACTTACACGATACTCTCTAAGACATCGTGTTATTTAGTCAATAAGGTTTGTGGCAGTCGGATAGACAGTTACTGCATGTAAATTACTGGTACTCAGCTGAATCCGTTTGCACCAGAAGCCTCGATAACTAGGTTTTTAAGGAAGTTTACCGAGATATAGATTTTATTGTAACAAAACAAGATAGATTGCCAGTTTTCTTGAACTCCATAATAACCTCGTCCATACCATTTCCAGAGCAAAACAAATGGTACAAAAGCTGGTCCAGAAGGTGGGCTTCGCGGGCATCCTGGCGTGCGCGTCCGTGCCCAACCCGCTGTTCGACCTGGCGGGGCTCACGTGCGGACACTTCCTCGTGCCCTTCTGGACCTTCTTCGGAGCCACCGTGCTGGGCAAGGCCGTCATCAAGATGCACATACAGAAGATGTTCGTCATCATAGCGTTCAATGAGACGCTGGTGGGGTGAGTACGCGTGCACAACCCTGCAGCTGTGGTTCACAAACGCACAATCTAGCCTGCTTGCTGCCATGGACAGTGCTGCCCCGCATCCACTGACCAGGGATGTGCACCTGAACGCGATGGCGCTGTATGATTTCTGAGTATAATGAGCCCACAGATTGCAAGAGTGACACACAACACAGCACCCTCCAAATAAAAAGGGAATAAAATGTTTAACAAACATTTTCTTTTCCTTCCAGCCAAGTCCTTTCCTGGGTGGAAAGGATACCGTACATCGGTCCAAAGCTCGAAGCTCCGCTTCTAGAATTCCTCCGCAACCAGAAGGCGCGCCTGCACAAGCACGAGGGCGCAGCGCCCGCGGACAGGGGCTCCGTGCTGTCCTCTCTGCTGGAGAAGTTCGTGCTGGCCATGGTGCTCTACTTCGTAGTGTCCATCGTCAACGCGCTCGCGCAGAACTACAGCAAGCGAGTGGGGAAGAAGAAGGGGAAGAAGCGGGAATAGGGTCTGCGTACGCCGGGCGACGCGTTATTTGCTATCGGTATGTAGTTTTTGATTATTTATTTATATAATCATGCATTACATTACAGGTTAACCTAACAAAATATCCTAAATTAAGAAAATGTTACATTATATGCTTAAGGTGAATGTAGTTCGAAAGAATGAATATTTCAGAAATAATCATTCTTTCGAACTACATGAACAAAGAGGGCAATATAGACGATTAAAATGGTTATAATTCTTTAGATAAATACGCGTTACGGTCGCAGATCGCATTTGGTCCACATACAGCTTCACACTGACCGGCAAATTGCAAAAAACATAAAAATATTTGAATTTCGCGGGCTACCCTGGAGCATTCACCTTAAGTTAATTTATAAAGTTTAGACTAGAATGAAAAATATAAAACACAAAGTTACTAGAAAACAACAATCCAACCAATTAAATATAAAATAAACAAACAATTCAATCAAATATTGTTGTTTTTATATTCTTACTTCAATCTATAAATAATATTATGTCGTAAAAGTGATGATAAATTACTGTTTATTGAGTCCACTGTTTGCACGCAACGCTACAATCTATCTTGGGGTCTGTCTCTTGACTTCCTGGGTTCAAAATAATGTATCGGTTCGAGAAGTCAAGCAAATTCATGGCAAGAAACATTTGATAATGAAAAATTTACCAACTATACTCAGCGGGCTATCAGCGCCCTACGGGTCCAGTATAGTAACGGGTTCAGGATGTTGATGGGGCTGCCCCGTTCTGCAGTGCAACAGGTATGTTTGCACAAGCACACGTCGATGGCTTCCACACCATCGTCAGTCAGCAACCTGCCTCTTAGCTGTGCAGAGTGCGGGCAGCTCCAACTGCATCCTGAACACCATAGCGGGGAGGTACGACTCTCCTTTGTTAGGACAACATCCTTGCCTCTAACTAGATTTATAAGTTTACTAACATTGGAATAAGTTATTTTTTTGTTTACTAACCCATACGGATGTTGCTTATCCGAATTAAAGTTTTTTTTTTTATTATTTACAATAACTTACACATTTAATAGCAAACTCATACTCTTGTAAGTTATTACGTCCATTTGAAGGCACTTGTGCAATAACTATATTTGTGGGTAACAACTCGACTCTACTAACATAGATAGAATAGACTCTGATACTCTCGCTATTTTTTTGAAGTGAAAACTTCTTTAGCGGCGTTGTGCACTTTTTTTGTGATGGGTAAAAAATGTTAATCTCGCGTCAGGACACGTGACCTGATCGAAAATTCGTAAGACGGAGGAAGAGAAGCACGTATTCAAGTTTTCTCTTCTGTCGGCACTCCCGGAGTGCAACCCGTTTTTTTTTTTTCAGTTGACTATAATAACCTTTTTAATAATTCTCTTTGTTTGGTTTTCCAGCGCGGCGGCGGCCATCGGACCGCATGCGCCGACGTCGGTAGTAGCGACCCCTCGCGCGTGTTACACCGCACGTTACGCTACGTGATACAGTAACACGCTGCACGTTGCATCGTGTCACACCTGACTAACATCTACCTACCGTTCTAATGGCGTCATATTATAAATAATATATGTACATAGTAGAAAAATGAACTTGAATGTTACACAAAACGACTGGGCATTTTGTGGAATATCTAGTAAATATCGCTTTCATCTATAAAATAAATCTTTACAGAATATAATCATAGACAAATTTGCTTCAAAAAAGTTTGTATGTTCTAGAGCCATAGAGTAAAAAATATGTTTCAAAAAGGTTGCAATGCCTTACCAAAGAGTTTCGCCATTACAAAAGGACGGTGGATACAATTTGCAATAAATTAGCTGTACATACTAGGCTATGCAAAAAGTTGCGATAATATCTGTTTTTCTCTCAAAATCAAAGGGTGTCAATATTTAAACTCATTTATAGTTTCAACATGATTTATATTAGCAGAGGTGTTGCTTGTATGGGCAGTTTTAGTGTTAATAATGAATGGTCAGGCAAAATTGTTATTGTAAGGATTTTGGAAACCTTTTGGGTGGGGTACTGTATCAATATTCGAATAGTTGGGCTCTTAGGCGCTTCCCGTTTAAAAGCGATTATCGCGTGAATTCGCGATCGTCGCGTTAATTTGTTCGACAAAATCGGTTTGCCGAACAAATTAAAGACTTCGATCTCATAATCGTGTAACGATCGCGTTCTATACGACTTCGC
This sequence comes from Lacanobia oleracea, assembly GCA_950371165.1. Lineage (NCBI taxonomy): Eukaryota > Metazoa > Arthropoda > Insecta > Lepidoptera > Noctuidae > Lacanobia > Lacanobia oleracea. The sequence goes on along the minus strand of OX493406.1, from coordinate 3,321,347 downwards.
CTTAGGTACGTATTTATATATCAATTTGGTTTATATTTAAAACTACCTTTTATTAGAGATAACTATGAAATCTGACCATGTTTTTGAAAACAACAAAAAGTAACAATATACAACCTAAAAATCACCATCGTTAACCCCCCGTTGTTGCCAAAGGTTTTCAATACCCAAAAACTTAACAAAAATAAAAACCAACTTCTTACATTCATAAGTAAATAAAAACAGCTATCGCCCGACCTATAGCTCTTGCCTTTACAACAATAATGTACATACGTAGCGTTAATATATGAAATAACTAGCTAATATAAATATAGTTGTAACACCAATACACTGTGACTGCTAACTCTGAATACTCAAACCAGCTTGCAACTGTTCCTCTGTTGGGCAAAGAAGTCTTCTAACACAGAAGGTACAAACACTAATCAGCATGCCTGCGCAAAGCAGGATGGTGAATTCCGACTTTATGACGTGATAACGTCTCAAAACGATAAATCTAAGAACGCCGGCTGCTCGCACGAAAATGTGGTACGTTCCACCTGAGCCGAGCGTGCAAGCGAGAGCGCGGAACAAGCTCAAAGAAGGTTAAGGTGGAAGCGCCAGGGTAGCCCGCGAAATTCAAATATTTTTCATGTTTTTTTGCAATTTTTTCCACCTTAAGAGTTCAATTTGTGAAGTTTTTGTGAAAATAACGTTATCACGTAATGTTATCGTCCGTAAACCGACTTTACAGACGCCCATACCGCTAAATCAAATCAGATAAATTTTGGCATTACATTGGGCTTTGGAGAATAGACATCATCATGTACCTAGCCTTTTCCTAACTTTATTGGGGTCGGCTTCCAGTCAAACCAGATTCGACTAAATTCCAGTATTTTACGTAAAGCGGCTGCCTACCAGACCTCCATTTTCTGGCTTCTGACTATCCGTAACGACTTCCAAAGATCTACAAATGACAGCCGGGAACAACGGCTTCACGTGCTTTCCGAGGCACGGAGGAGTCTCGGTATGTTAAGATGGTCACCCATTCCCAGACCAACCTCGGCAAGTGTTGCTTAACCTTGAAGATCGATCCGTACAGCTGTTGTTATATAGCCAGGAGGTCCTCCTTTGGATTATAGACCAAGGAGAATTATTATCCCACGAGAATTTTACATAGGTACGGATAATTTCCATTGCGGGCGATGCCGCTGGCAGAAGCTAGTCTATGCTTCTCCACGAAGTCTTCTGTCATCAAAGTCGGTGATGTAAAAACTTAGAAGTCTGTATGTTTCAACAACACTCCTTAGAGTAACAGAGATAGCATGATACTCAGCGATGGTAAGTTGTCTTTGAGTTTTCAGAGCATAGACAAATGAGTGACTAGATTTAGCTTAGGTGCTCAATATAGCCCGTGGCTGGGCTTATAAGAATACTGGAAGAAATGTCTAACCATATATTTTATTTGTTGTTCATCTTAGTAGTAAAATACGTTAAAAATAATCCTTATGGTGACCGTTATTATTGATCTGTACGAAAGCACGTGTCGCCGTTGTTCTTGTGCCAGGGGGGCTACTCTCTAAGCCCGAAGTCCGTAGTTTCGTGCTTAGTTGCGGGCGTATTCTACTCCGTATCACCTACAGACTTACGATTAGTCCCGAACCCGAACTAAGAATGAAAGACAACACGATTTTACAGTAACTGTCCAATCGTGTTGTCATTGATTCTTAATGGTTAGGTGAAAGTGTGAAACGTCATTAATTCTTAGTGGTTAGGTGAAAGTGTGAAACGTCATTAATTCTTAGTGGTTAGGCGAAAGTGTGAAACTGAGTAGAATACGCCCGCAAATAAGCCCGAAACCACGGACATCGGGCTTAGAGAGTAGCCCCCCTGACTTCTCTCCATCGGTCGGTTGGCCGTCCAAGAGTGAACAGAGAGTACAATACTCGTCGCCGAAAGTTGCTCGGGGGATTATAGTGCAGTCGTCAAAAATTTTGGTTGATTTACGTTCGTGTGTTATATAATATTTACATGTGATTATATCGATTCCAAAAACATAACGTTTGGTGCTGTTCCTAATTTAATTTGATGTCTCCCTTTACTTTGAATAAGGTTTGTACCTAGTCCGCGATAGATATTATGTTATATTGTTTATTATTTATTTTTCACATACACTATTATCTTTTATTGCTTTGTATTTACGCACGGGGGGATAGTTACGTCTTCTTTTATTATTTGACGAATTAATAAGAGTTTTGGTGTAAATTAATGCTGTTCAATTAATAAATATTCATGAGTGAGATGTTTAAAAATTAAACGTCATGAAAATGAACGAAATAATGAAATAGCCCATCATTATAATATTATCTAAGAATGCCTTAGAAAATAAAATGGGCATTTGATATTATAACTCTTTCAGGCATAAGTTATAACCAAACCTCGTTTATATCGTCAGAATGTGTACACAAGCTATCCCCCAACTAATAATAAGTATTTACGATTGAAAGACATTTTTGTATCTCGTGTTTATAAAAAGATGATTAAGGATAAGTAGATAAATGATGTCCAGTATTAAAATTAAGGATTTTTTAATTATAATAGGAATGAATTCATTGTGTAAGGTTTCTGAGGTTGCATTCCTTAAATGTAGACAGTTTTAAAATTACAGTTTGATATAAATGTTTTGAATTTTAAATGACATAGTTAGGTTTGTGAAATGCCGATTATTGGGGCTTTCTCCTTAGTCTTAGAAAATCTCATTTGGAACTCGGATTTTCTCATCATATTATTATTTTAACTCGATTTTTCTGTAGAAATCGGTAGTACATTTCCCAATTACTAAATACTCATCTAACGTTTCTTTATAAGCATCAAACAATGCTTTGTTTAAAGACAATATAAAGAAAAACTTTCACAAAATATTAACTTGAAAATAATTCGCATTTCATTGAAACCTAGAGATAACATTGTGGGTAATTTTATGAATTAAACATAGCAGTGTGGAAACCTATCTATTGTCTATTCTATAACTGTAGTTTTGTGGATTAGGTAAATGTAGGTCTCAAATTCTGCTAAGTTTTTCTTAGAGCTAAAAAAATAATATATTTTTAGTTTTACTTTGTTACACACTGTGGTTCTAGAGTTCACAAAACGTTAGTTTCAAGATATATACACATTTTAGTAGTCACGTTATTAAAAATATATCTAGATCAATAACATTTTTGCCTGTGCACAATGTGTCTCTTTACGCACAAGTTTCATAAAATATATCAGTTATGATGATGGATAAGTGGATTAAAATTGCAAAAAAAACACGTGCTTTGTATATTGAATTATCTAATCAACCATGGTGCCAAATACAGAGTATTTATGTAATTTATGTAAATATTATTAAACAGCATAAATTCTATTCTTTGAAGGCAGAACTCAACGTCTTTCATATTGATTTAGGTTTTAGCAGAATTTGAACCTAAAACTAAACTAGTGACATTCATTTAAAAATTGTTCATATTTTATTAGTTTATTTTAAAATCTACATTCTGCTTATGTATGCTACATTCCACATAATTCTAGTTCGTCTAACTTTGTTATTCAAACAAAATTTAATTTTGTAAACTTCCTGGCTGTCTTTCAAAAAATTGGTTGAAAACAGGGTAGGCTTGCAAAAGCCGGTTTTAAGAATATAAAGTTTAATAATATTTATTCGAACATCTCCGAAAAAACTCAATAAAATCTCCTTAGTGATACCAGTCACTGCCATACTTATGCAAAATGTTGCAAGGTTGCAAAATTGTTTGTAATTTCTATATCAGTGATTAAAACAATATTGTTTTATTTGTTTATTGTAATAATGTTTTTTTTTGTCCTGGAAATGTAAATAAAGAGAATATATTCGTATATTATCGTAGTTTGTACAGTCACGTGGAGTGGTACATTAGTACAAAATATTGCTTATATTTTTTTTTGTAAGTTTGAGGTTTCATACTCACAAAGCAATAAATGAATGTTCACGAAATGCTGTGTTTTATTTAGTTGTCCTTTTTTGCTTTCCATAATAACCTACTTTAATAAATGCGACAATAACTATGTCAGCCGGTTATGGTGTTACGCCTAAGCCGCTGAACCAATTTTAGTGAATAGACTACACTGATATTATAAAGAGGAAAGATTTGTTTGTTGGTTTGTTTGAATTGAATAGGCTCCGAATTGCTGGACCGATTTGAAAAATTCTTTCACCATTAGAATTCTACATTATCCCTGATAAATATAGGCCATAGACTTTTCTCAAAAAAGTAAAGGATCAGTGTGAAAAATTCGATAATGTAACCCAAGGTGTGAAAAAAATACCAACAAAAAAGATCTTTATATCACGTACCTACGCTGCGGAAACTTGACAATAGAGCAAAGTGATGTAGTACAGTTTTATAGAAGACATAAATATCTACAAAAAAGTCCGCGAGAGTATATATTATTATCTAACTGATCCAAATTATTCAATCAAAACCCGAGTGAAACGGAATACCTAGTGGTGATTTTGTTATCATGATTTTGGCACCTAGTGGTGATTTCCTTATCCATTTAAATTATTCGATAATTAAGGTTGATTATGTACATGTAGGGTGGAGTGGTAGCCATTGAACCACCAAAAGTTTGAAGAGCTCTAGAGCGCTCGTTGTTACAGTCATAGAAAATATTTTTATGTCAAAAGATAGGTAATATAATAAGTTGCCAAATTGCGTTAAAAAAGTGGCAAATATTTGCTGTTGCCTAATTTATACAGTTTTTTTTAAAACAAGGGAAATGGTTCATAGCGTACTCCTAAGGGTACGCAAAGAACCGGGGGGGTGGTATTAAATGAACCAGGTGGTACACAATGAATCACGGTAATATGAAAACCCGTAATTGTTTGTTTTAAATGTAAAATAAATACAACATTTATAAGTTTCCATATTTATTAAGTTTCGGGTTATATAAAAACCACACAATCAGTCTTAAAACTTAATTTTTAACAATAATAATTATAAACTTTTACAAAGTTTTGCAAATTTATTTTATTAAATGCTGTAGCCCTTGCTATACTACAAGGCTCGGGTTTTTTCACAGTCAATTCAGGATGTCTTGCCCTAAATCCCCTCATCCAATCTCGGCCTGCCATTTCATGAACTTTCCACGATGGCGGCATTTCGATTTTGTTAATCACTGCCAGTTGGTATGCAATTCTGCGGCAGTCTTTAGAAGTTAGGCCATAGAATTTATTTGCACAATGTAATAAATATTCCTTTATGCCGTCTTCTTGTTGGTCAGTAAAAATTTTACTTGCATCATAATGGGGCTCTAGTCTACATGACGGATTGTTCCTGTATTCTGTGCCGTATCTTCGCAGTGTTGGATAGGGAAGGTTAGTCCCGACAAGTGTTTTTCTATACCTCTTTGTATAGCTTCCGCGGTGTGATACCCTTTTTTACGAGCCTCCCTACCGTGTTTCGTCCCATGCTGAAATAGACAAATAGTTATTAATTAATTATACTCACATTAAAACTTAGAGGTTGACTGGAATAATACTCCCCACCTGTTTATATGTATAGCATAATAAAAAGCACTTAGATGTGGTACACAATGAACCGTGGTTCATTGCTTACCCAGGATAAATGGCTCACAGCGTACCCACCCCCTCTTAGGAAATGTTAGGTTATGTTTTATACAAAAAACGTTGAGAGTGAATTCCAAAAAATAGTCTCAAACAAGCCTAAAGACCTACATTACACAAACAAATCACACATAGTTAAGTAAGAGTTAGATTATTAAAGTAACTACAAAAAGAAACTCACGTTTTTTTCGTCGATTTTGCTTGAATAAACACAAAGACGCGGCTCACGCGTACGTACGCAAACTTCACGACGTGGCAAGCGAGTCCCGACATGTTTTTTGCGGGAGCTAGCAACGTTGCGTATGGCCGGTAGGTACTATGGTTCATACTGTACACGCGGTTCATTGGCTACCACCCTACCCTAAATTACACTTTAAATTATTCAAATCGGACCTTATATTAAAAGTTTCGACGGGTATAAAAATGTGTGCGTCATCCTGGCGGAAAAAAATAGTTTTTTTTTAATTTCAGTTTAATAGATATTTAGTGTATGACGTCCTGTAAATGTGTATAGTAAGTACGAATTTGTGCATCCAATCATTAGGGAGTTATTCAACAAGAACATTTTCCGCTGGGCTGACGTCAGGTCAGCGAAACTTTTTTTTTCCTATGGACGTTCAAGAAAAGAAATACATACAATAATTAGTGTGTATTTGTGTGTAAATGTGTATGTTAAAATGAAATTTGTGTGTCATGACACTGCGGAGATATTCAAGTTTCCGCTGCGCTGACGTTTGGCTGTTTGATGAAAATAATAACGGTTTAGTGCAGAGTTGTTTTTTTTTACACACGTTACTTTGAATTTGTGTGTAATGTTTGCGAAAACAGAATTTGAAAAAAGCATACCGTTCAGAAGATATATCAGTAAAAGTAAAATAAGGTTATTAGGTCCCAGTACTTAAAATAGGTATTCTAGAGCGTAACTTATGTCGTTCAATTGTACCTTGTAAGGGTCTACAATGTCCTGCCAAGTTTAAATTATGTGCTCTTTGTAATTAAAGAGCAATGACATAATTTACTAGGAAAGACCCACTATGTTTTATGACATCCGATTGTAGGACTATTTAAGAGAAAAGCAAAATAAAACATATTCCAATATTTAGTGTATTAATGCAACTTATTCACATGTTAAATTTCAGCTCATTACCTACACTGAATAATTAAAGAGATATCAATACCAATATCAGAACCACCACAAAACATGTATAATCCGACCAAGTTTGAATGGCTATTATGTATGAGGCGCCGTTCAGTTAGAAAAATATTGCGGTACAATCGAAACGTTGAGCCTACAAAAGGGGTAGAGGGGAGATGCAATCCGTGGAGTACCGACTAAACACGCGCGAACGAAGTCGCGGGTGAAGTGCTAGTTTTAGTATAAAGTTAGATAGGATCTTAGAGAAGGACGATGAATTTATCTTGGACTCGTAAGTTCTGTTGGCATACCTAGTTTCTGCATTTCAAGCGTTCGGAGCCGCTGGCAGAAGCTAGTACTTATGACGATATATGGTTTACTTGCCGATTTATTTAGGGCATCGATCACTAATAAAGAAGTAGATACACAATCAACGGCAAAAAATTACCTCACCGAATGAGCACCTACTGGAACATTTGGGTGCGCTTTTAATTTAGTAGCTTTCGAACCCGCTAGGTAATATGCACAGAACACATATTACCTAGCGGGTAATATGTGTTCTGTGATTTGAACGAGGAGCTTGTGGCTAGATAATAACAACTGCACGGGTCGATCTTCAAGGTTAAGCAGCGCTTGCCAAGGTTGGTCTGTGGATGGGTGACCATCTTAACCTACAGAGTTTCCTCCGTGCCTCGGAAAGCACGTTAAGCCGTTGGTCCCGGCTGTCATTTGTAGATCTTTGGCCGTCGTTACGGATAGTCAGAAGTCAGTTAATCTGACTCCAGTCTTGCCATGAAGTATCGTGTTACCCAGTTAATGGGTTGTGGAGGTCTGGCAGGCAGCCGTTCCACGTAAAATTTTGGTATTCAGCTAAATCCGGTTTGACTGGAAGTCGACCCCAATATAGTTGGGAAAAAGGCTAGGCAGATGATGATGTGTATCTATTTCTTTATTAGTGATCTATGATTTAGTGTCTTAGATTTTGTATGTTTCAAAAATCGGAGTCTATGCTATTTTACAAACAAAATCAGAATTTCAGACTTTATCAAGTTAGGCAATAGGCGCGCGTTTGGCTTGTTTGTTAACCCTTAACTTTGCAAACCTTCTTCATTCTGGCAAAGTATAAAACTGAAAATTATCAATTTATTTATGTTTCGATGGCTTAGGGGCTGGAATACATTGTTATTATTGTTTTTATTAAGTATATTAGTTAGTTACTTTATAAAATAATAATAGTGCCCCAAAGGGTACATCACCAATGTCGCAAAAATTAATAATTTTAGCGACATTGGTAGCCACTTTGCCTACAGTTATGTTGACGTGGTAATCATAATACAAAATAACATTAAAAACAGCATTTTGTATTCACAAAATAAGTAATTTATTAAAATAATCGTAACATAACAAACCTTACAAAAATAAACAAAAATTTAGGTAGGTAGGTAGGTACTTATAAAAAGTTATATCTTTTTGACCGACTTCAAAAAAGGGAGGAGGTTCTCAATTTGGTTGTATTTTTTTTATGTTTGTTACCTCATCCGTCATTTATGAACCGATTTGAAAAAGTATTGTTTTATCTGAAAGGGTATACTTCCCGATTGGTCCCATTGTCACCAAGTTAGAATCTGATGATGGAATCTCCCATGAAAATAGAGGGCATCCCTGAAATTTTACAGGCACATACAATGTTTTTCATAAACTTTATAACACAATTCAGATATTTGTGCCTGATAATCATCATCTCATGTTGCTGAGCTGATGATGGAAGGTATAAATTAGGATCTGATGATGAGATCCCATGAGAAATGTTTGTTCAGCGATATTTTTGCCAATTGTCAGCCGATTTTGATGATTCTTTATTTATTTGAAAGAGTGTTTTCTTGGACTGGTTCTATTTCAATTTGGTGAAGATCTGATGAAGAACGTGGCTGCCAAACCGGGGTCATCTGGTCAGGCCAACCGAGGGTCTGGACTGGCAAAGACCAAGCTGAAGAAAGGTGGGATGGCTGCACAGGCAGCGCGAGCTCCAGCTCCAGCTGTGCAGCAGGCGCCTCCGTCTTCAAACTCTCCTGCGGCCGAAGCTGGATGGCAAATAGCTGGAGAGTTGAAGAAGGCGAGAAAGGCAACCAGGGCGGCCAAGAAACGCGAGAGGAGGCAGCGACAAAAAGAGCGAAGCGTCGCAGCCAGGCTCCGTGCCCCAAAAACCGCAGCTGTAGTGATCACACTACAGCCGGACGCGGAGAAGAAGGGCGTGACGTACAGCCAAGTACTCGTAAAGACAAAGGAGGCGGTGAACCTTCAGGAGCTCGGCATTACTGGGGGCCTCCGACACAGGGTGACCATGACTGGGGCCCGGATGTTGGAGATCCCCTGTGCAGCCAGTGGCCCGACCGCTGACGCTCTGGCTGAAAGGCTTAGAGCGTCCTTAAATGCGGACGAGGTCCGAGTGTCCAGGCCCACCAAGTGCGTTGATATACGCATTATAGGCCTGGACGACTCCGTCACGGAGAAGGAGGTGGTGGCCACCGTCGTCAGGACTAGGGATGCTCTGCCGAGCAGATGAAGGCAGGCACCATACGTCCTGACCACACGGGCATGCGAACCGTCGTGGTGAGCTGCCCCGTGACGGTGAGCAAGAAAATTTCGGAGGGCCGAAGACTCCTGGTGGGCTGGGTATCTGCGCAGGTCAAACTGCTGGAACCCAGACCTCTGAGGTGCTTCCGCTGCCAAGTGGGCAACCATGTGGGAGTCCAGTGCACCTCGGAGGTTGCCCGCAGCGATCTTTGTTTTCGCTGTGGTCAGCCCGGACACAAGGCTGGCTCGTGTAACGCCAAGCCGCACTGCGTTGTATGTGCGGCAGCTGGCAAGCCGGCCGATCACTGGGTTGGGGGCAAAGCCTGCGTCCCACCCGCCAAAGCCGGGGGCAAAGAGAAGCCCTCCACCACAGCCGTCCCTGCCGCCGCCGCCGCCACTGCTGTCGACGCTGCCGCGACCACCACCGCCGTCACTGCCACCGAATTCGCTTCGGTTGTCGTGAGTGAGTAACAAGGGACTCAGGAGGAAGCAGAAATGGTGTGCCAATAACGGCTTCATTACGCTTCCTTCAGGCGAACATCAACCACTTCAATGCCAAGCACTTGGCTTGGGGTTCCCGTTATACGGATACACGGGGCAGGATGGTGGAGGACTGGGCTCTGGAGGCAGGTCTGGACGTCCTAAACCGGGGTTCTGTCCCCACGTGTGTGCGGATGCAGGGGAAGTCTGTGGTGGACATTTCGTTCGCCAGCCCTGCTCTGTCACCGCGTGTCATTGACTGGCGCGTATTAGAGGAGGTGGAGACCTATTCCGATCACCGGTATATCCGGTTTGACGTCTCCACCCAGACCTCAACCGCGCCAGTCCGGCAGGCCCCGTGTGGTCCGCGGCGGGAGCTCCTCCTGGAAGCTTCGATCGTGCAGGCCTGTGTGTCACCTCCGGACAGGCCTGCTGACATCAACGACGAAGCGGAGTGGTTCCGGGAGGCCATGTCCGATATTTGTGATGTGGCAATGCCCCGGATTAAGCAAGGACGCGCCCGCCGCCAGGTGTACTGGTGGTCGCAAGAGCTGACGACGCTGCGTCAGGCATGCGTTGCCGCACGGCGCCGGTACACCAGGCACCGCAGGCTCCGCATCCGCCCTCCAGATGCGCAGGTCAGAGAGGCGGAGCTATACGAGGAGTACAAAGTGGCGAAGGCCGCCCTCAATGCAGGGATCCTGCAGGCCAAGGATCTGGCTCGCAAGGAGATGCTGGAGTCTCTAAACGGGGACCTGTGGGGTAGACCCTACAAAATGGTGCGGAATAAGCTCCCCACCCTTGACGCAGAGTCTCCGGCCCCAGCTGGTGGAGGACGTGGTGAGCGCTCTATTCCCCTCGCGAGGGGAGCATACTCCCCCGCCTATGGCTCCGCCACCTGCGGTGCCCGATGCGGACTGCATTGATGACGACGATGACGATGCCCCTGAGGTGACTGAGGTAGACCTGAGAGTGGCGGTTAATAGGCTGAAGGCCAAAAATACCGCCCCAGGACCCGACGGCTTACCTGGAAAAGCGTGGTTCCTGGCCTTGGAGGCTCTTGGGTCTCGACTAAGAGGGTTCCTAAGCGCATGCTTGGAGAGGGGCCAGTTCCCACTTCGTTGGAAGACGGGGAAACTGGTCCTCATTAAGAAGCCGGGGCGCCCCGCGTACTCTCCGTCCGCATACCGGCCCATCGTGCTGCTCGATGAGGTGGGCAAGCTCTTTGAAAGAGTAATTGCAAACCGCCTCGTCGAGCACCTAGTGAGGGTGGGGCCGGATCTGGCGGAAAACCAGTTCGGTTTCCGCACGGGACGCTCGACGGTGGACGCCATCATGCGCGTGAGAGCCCGCTCGACGGGGGACGCGGTTTCCCGGGGCGGTTCCGGCACCGGGTGCCGAACTACCTCCGTCGCGTAGTTGAGGCTTACTTGACGGGCAGAGCCGTCATCTACCCCGGTCACCTGGGAGAGTGGAACCGGCGAGAGATGTCGTGCGGTGTTCCACAGGGTTCCGTTCTGGGGCCGCTTCTGTGGGACATCGGCTACGATTGGGTGCTGCGCGCCGACGATACGCTGGTCCTGGCGCAGGGGAGGTCGCACCAGGCGGCAACCGACGCTATGACACACGGGGTTGCGATAGTCGTTGAGAGGATCCGGCAGTTAGGTCTCGAGGTGGCCTTGCACAAGTCCGAAGCCATGTGCTTCCATGGTTCTCGGAACAGACCACCATCGGGATCTCAAATAACGGTGGGAGGGTTTCACATCGGCGTCGGGTCGACGATGACGTATCTAGGTCCTCCTCCTTAGCCTCCTTGCCGGACTGCCGCCATGGGATCTGGAGGCGAGAGCCCTCGCGCACATTTACGAGTGACGCGTGGAGGCGCAACGCCGGGGCGAGACACCTCTGCCGCGGCAAATTGGCGCGATCTCATGGCGGTATGGAGACAGCGACTGTCGCAACCCAGCGCTGGGCACGCAACAATCCAGGCGATAAGTCCCCTCTTTGAGGAGTTGCTGGTGCGGCGCCACGGCGTCCTCACCTTCCGCCTGACACAGGTACTCACCGGACACGGTTGTTTCGGGAGATACCTGTTTCGGATTCGGCGGGAGGACGCGCCCGGGTGTCATCACTGCGAGGATCGCCCGAAGGTCACGGTGGAGCATACGGTGGAGGTCTGCCCTGCTTAGGCGGAGCGCCGCCAGGTCCTCGTCGAAACGATCGGTGGCGGCGACCTCTCGCGACCGGCCTTGGTTCAATCTTTGGTCCGGAGCGAGGAGGCATGGGAAGCGATCACCTCCTTCTGCGAAGCAGTAATGCTAGCAAAGGAGGAGGCCGAACGTGTGAGAGAGAGGGAAACCTCACGTCCCATTCGCCGCAACAGAAGAAGACGCCTCAGGCGTCGGGAGTCGCAGGATGATTCCCGGCCGCCGTAGGCGAGGGCCTGCGGACGGCGAGCAGTGGGTGGCTCGCCGTCTGATCAGAACTAGGCCCGGGTCGGCGGCGCGCTGCGGTCCCAGCTTGCCTCAAAGAGATGTCAGCGTGGAAGACGGGGCCCGCTAGGGCAGGTGCCTGCTGGGGCTGCGGAATCTGTTCGAAAGAGGTGCCGTAGCCTTGGAACGCAAAGGGCACCAGGAGGAGTACGGATGGGTTTTAGTCAGTAAGAGTCTGACACTCCCTCTTGCTTCACCCAGAGCGGGAGGAGTCATTTGATGATTTCCCATCCTTAAAAAAAAAAGATACCCAATCCTTTAAAAAAAGGTAGAGAGTTACACTCTTCGCATTAAAAAGGCGTTTGGAAATCCTTTGTGCGAATTGGTTGGGATGGAAACAACAAGGTAGGGATGGAAACTTGTAGTGCGTCTAGATGTCCGCTGGTAGGAGGTGGAATGAGGTTGCGTTCTCAAACTGCGGCCAAAAAGCTGTGCGTCCTTAACAGAATGAAGCGATACTTCACGCCTGGACAGCTTTTGACCATTTACAAAGTAGGTACAAATCATGGATGGCTCAGCTAAATACCAACTTGCCGCGCTTAACTCGGAGTATCGTAGAGCTAAGAGGCTCGTAAAGTAACTCACGTAAAGGTGGTGGATGCCAAGCTTTATAGCGCAGTAACGAAACCATAGCGACTTCTAGTTTGGCCCGTAACGCCATCTCTCGAGGGTTGAGGCTAAACCACAAGAGTTCTGAAGGATACAAACATGGCGTCAGAAGTTTGGAAAGCGGGGCTGCGGGTGTCGCCAACGGAATGGCTGGAGCATGGAGAATAGAGGCGAGGAAATCAGGTTGGCGCTACAATCGCATCAGGGTGAATTTTAAAAATAGCACCAAAAGTTATTAGAGTGTACCGGGTGGTACACTACTGTTGCTGGGATTGGTGGAGAAGGTGTACTTAAAGACTGCAATCTTCAGAAGATTGCTGCGACTGTATCTATCTGATTCTATAATAATACCACCGTACTGTACTATAAATACAATTAGAGAGCGTACTATACTGTTACAAACAAACGTAGTGATGGCTATGATGTCTCCGAACGAACTGCACTGTATGGTGTCTCCGAGCGAACTGCACTGTATGGTGTCTCCGAACGAACTGTACTGCTCGAGAATAAATACAGCCCTTTTATAGTCGACAAACTAAACCAAATACATTCTCGAACGTTCAAGTCAAAACGTGCATGGAACTTATTTCTATCATGAATCTTATTTTAGTTATACAATAAAAAACGATATGCAAAAATTCTAACAATAGGCGGTAAGTCATTACAATGCTCGCCTTTCGGCTTCGTCAAAGGTGCCGCTTAGCGGTCAAATATAGAGAGTCGTGCCGAATAGGCGGTAAGTTCATACGACGCTCGGCATTCGGTAGACAAACAAAGAATCAAGCCACGTGCGGTGAAGTCAAAGGTGCCGCTTGCAAGTATAAACTTGTTTACGAGCGGCGCATCGAAAGCTTTCTGTGATGCCGCGTCGTAAGTACATACTTACAATTAATAGGAACTGTCTCGAATATTTGCCTATTATTACGCACTATTAAATTCTTAACTATAAACATTTGTTCAAAGTTATTTTAACACTATCACTGAAATAATAATCACTGTACACTAATCCCACACATAGAGTATGATAGAAAATTAAACAAGGAAAGAACACCTTCCCTTCGTTATTATTTCGTTATGGCGCAAGTAAGAAACAATGATACATACTTACTTATTTTTTGTGTATAAATACATAGATAATATGAGAAAATGGTATGTTCAAAATAAAGAGAACAGGAGACGCCAGCAGATCAAGCTACAACTATCTGTCAAATTTCTTTGATAGATTTTCAGCCTTATCTTTAAAGCGATTAGGTTCAAGGTTAGTTGGGAAAATTTGTCAATTTCGGGTACTTTGATGTGCTGGTGTCTGTACAATTGCTACATTCATACCATTCCCTGCAGTTACGCTAGCGCCACTCTGGAAGGTCTAAAACTCTTAACTGGTAAGTGGGCGATAGACGTACGAACTTACATTACGTGGTTTTTAAGATCGCGAACTTACTCGGCTCCACGTCGCTTCGGTGACACACGTGTAAGCTTGCTTATTACTCTGGTACCAGAGGGACCGCGATGTCATCAATGCAGGTTTTTTTTGTGTTATTCATGAACAACATTTAATAATAGTGGCTATTATTAAACAAAGCTATCACAGACATATAAATACAATTTTATGTCTGTGATAGCCACACAGAAAACTTGTATCATCATCGGCAGATACCAGACCACCAGAATACCAGTATATAACGTGAACCTCCACAATCCATTTACTGGGTAACACGGTACTTCTTGGCGATACGAGTCAGATTAACTGGCTTCCAAAGATATCACAAAGATCCAAGATCTACAAATGACAGCCGGGTTCCATTCCAAGGCCCGGAGGAAACTTCTTACCCATCCACAGACCAGCAGTGTCATAAATTCGGCACATAATATTTGGTCGACTCCTGAACCCGTTACAATCGAAACAAGAAATCTGACAATATGTCAAGGAATCTGTCAAGAATTCTGTTATAATTAGTGTGAATAGCTTCGAAAGCTTTCGAGAGTCAGTTATTTCAAAAAAACAAATATCTTGCATCAATTTTCAACATTGAACAATAAAATCAGGAAATGGAACGCAAAAAAAAAACAACTGTCAAATACTCAAATTCAGGGCTGCCAGATTGTATATTTGGATACAAAATTTGTATAATCGGACGGTGTATTGTATCCATGATCATTCTGTATAATACGATACAAAAGAATACGACATGAAATGGAACGCGAGTGTTCGCCTCTTGCTTTTTTCGAAGTGGTCCGCTGACTCTGTATAGAATGAACAGAGATGGGATGGAGATAAGATATTGCCAACTTTACAACTATGATGGAGTGTCGTGTTGTGTCGTGTGGCTACAGTGTGGCTCAATATGGCTTTAGTTCCTGATTGTGACCGATTAAGTGGGTTGAGGTTTCATTTGGTAGTCTGTGGAGTTTTTCTTTTTCAAAGTTGTCATATTGTTTAATCGTGTCGTAAGTTCTTTATTGCCGTTGGCGCCTTCGCATGTTCTGAAATATAACCCAGTAAACTGGCTAAAGCTCATGACCTCATGAATCCGACGTATACATATTTTATTAGTGTGCCACCATAGTGTACCGGTGAGACAAATTTCAAAGGTGACGTATTTGTGTGCATCAAATTAAGAGGATTTTTTCAATTTGGCGTCAATTTATGACGTCAACGTACTTGCAAGTATATTTCGGAACGACTCAACAGTATGGCGTCGATTCATGACGTCATGAGCACTGGCCAGTAGGTATACTGTTTTATATTTCGGAAAAAATTGAAGAAAATCTAATTAAAACCCTCACAGTTAGCCCTTTTATTTGATGTCATACGATATTGTTCTAAAATCTTGTTTTGAAAATTTCTAGTTTGACCCCCAAATGTGACCCCATAGGCCCATACTAAAAAAAATATTATACTTAATTTGCATAACGCGTCCGTGTTTGGGTCACAGAAATCCGTGTGTAACCTTATCTATATCAAATCCATAACAGAATCGATTAAGAGGATGCGGAGAAAACTGGCTGTGACAGACGGACAGACAGAGAGACAGACACCAGAGTGATCCTATAAGGGTTTAGTTTTTTGTTCGGAACTCTAAAACCGAAACAGCTTTAACGTACAGTGGGTCTATAAAGGCCACTTAAAACAAAAACATACTAGAATCATTACATAAATCACCCAATAATCTGTCATATTTAATTTGTACCGTTAACGCAGTAGGTTCAAGGTTGATTGGGAAAATTTGAGAGTGACGGGTAGCGTGATGTGCTTTCTGATTCTGCTAAAGTGGCCTTTTTAGACCCGCAAGTCGGTACCTATGTTAGTTTTATGAAATTATGAAGCAAAATCGATTTATAGAATATTTATGTATAATGCGATCCAATTTCGTATAATTGCAGATAATTAACCGTATAGCCGCGATTTATTTGCTGGCAGCCCTGCTCAAATTGACAACTAGCTAGTTAAGAGGTTAGGTGGTAATAAAAACATCTTTAATTTTCAGTTTATCATATAGATTTAGTTTAGTCGCAATGTTGCGGCGATTAGCTAACACAATAGTCCAATCTCGTGGTATCAAACATACTGTCAATGTAAAATGGGTAAGGCCAGATTACGTGCCAGCATACAAACCAGAGAAGTCCGGAGACTTAGAGGGCCTGCCTCCCATTCCTGAGACGGCAATTGGCAAGGATTATGCTTTGTCTGAGGAAATTAAAGAGTAAGTCATGTTATTTCTCTCATCCTCTTTTCAATACCTAGCTTTTTTACGTTGCATGCTTATGTTGCTTAATTTGTTGATAGAGCAGCTTTAGTAAAATTGTGTAGACTATCGGAGTATGTTACAAAGATAATAGGGACTTAATAAAAGTCTTACTAATGTTTAAAATATTCATTACTATTGTTGTAATTG
The DNA here is from genome assembly GCA_950371165.1 of Lacanobia oleracea. Classification (NCBI taxonomy): domain Eukaryota; kingdom Metazoa; phylum Arthropoda; class Insecta; order Lepidoptera; family Noctuidae; genus Lacanobia; species Lacanobia oleracea. Next base: position 3,304,541 of record OX493406.1, on the reverse strand, counting down.
TGTAGTGTGAACATTTGTATGTATAAAAAGTTTACAGCTCTGCCCAACACTTTCTGGAATACAAAACTAAGGTTTGCAATTTAGTGTAGGTATCTTAACAATCCCTACTCAAACTGTAACTATTATTTTTATTATTTATTCACCTTTCAGTGCATCAGAATCAGTGAAAAAGATATTCTCAGTGGGTCATCTTGGTCGCAAGGAGTACAACCGGTTAGTCAAGGAGGAGCTAATAGACAGGGTGCGGAGACATAAGTATGACCACACCACTGCTGAAACCAAAAGTAAGATATCATACCTCAATTTTTTTTATAAAACCAAAACCGGGATCCCTAAGAAAACTAAGGTATCATCAAAGGTAACCAAAGTAAAAACTTTTTAGATAAAAGATATCTTTATATAATATTTAGATATTTCTACCTTGGATGAATTTGCCATTGAACCTTTTAAAAATTAAAAATTTATCAAAATTATTATTATTATTAATTTAAAATTTATTAAAATTATGATGATAGATAATGCACAGCCGAAACTACTGGTCTTGGAAATTGAAATTTGGCATGTAGGTTCCTTGGGGAGTGTAGGGGAGCACCAAGAGAGGGTTTCCCGAAATTCTTACTGGAACCGGAAACAATGGGATATGTGCGTACATAGTCACAAGCAAAAGGTAGTGAATATAATATTAGGTCTTTGATCGCGAGGTTCATTTTTCAGGTCGAAATTTCCAGAACGGAAGCGAGCAAACCAATAACAGGTGGTGCATTAGTTTGTAGTGTTAGCTCCGTAAACGTCGTTGATGTTGCGTGCCGCTTGTGCCGCGTTGCTGCCACGACGGTATTCATATTCCATAATTACTCGAATTTTTAATGTATCCATGATGACGAAAAAGATTGAATTGCGATGAAAATGTAACACTAATCAATAAACAAATGACTACTTTTGAAAAAAAAAAAACATGTTTTTGAAATAAAATTAATTTGAAATTAGAATTCTTAGCCAAACAAAAATTATTTTGATTTGAAATGGCCAGTACTGCAGAACGGCAATTTCATAGGTAAAGACCTATTATATGAAACTAGTTTTTGTCCGCGACTTTATACGCACATATCTCGTTTTTCCAGTTCTCATAGGAATTTCGAAAAATTGTCTCTACACTCCCCAAGTAACCTACATGCCAAATTTCAGCTTTCTACAACCAGTAGTTTCGGCTGCGTGTAAAGTTCTAGGGTATTACATAATAACTTATTTGTGTATTTTTATGTCTTGTTTTGCAGTTGCTTTCCTCACTGGCCAGATTCGGTATCTTCAAGACACCATGGACAAGTTTCCCAGAAATAAGAAAATGAAGGTAGGTAAGGAAGAAGGTAGGACAGAATAAACAACTGAAATAAAAATCAACATTTAGCTGTCTTGTATCACTTTACTGTTTACTCAAACAGTCCACAATTGATTGATTAAAAAACCAATTAGAGAATATCGCATCAAGTCTTTCGGGATATCAGTCAACAACTTTTTTTTTTTTTTTTTTTTTTCTCCTTCTTTGGCAACTGAGCCGGTGACGACTATTCTGCCAGTGTCATGTGAAGACGGTAACCCGGTGAGGTGAGCCGTCGAACTTTGCACTTTGTGGTAGATCTAAAATGTTAGTAGCTGTAAGGACAATACAGTATATGGTTAGTTAACATAGAATACTTTTTTTTTAAATAAACGAATATATATATATATCTTAAAACTGAAACAAAAATTAAAATAAATAATAATTATTACACACGCTACTTTTAATATCATTATCATTTAGGAATTTCGATAGGAGTTGGACAAGCTTAGGAGAGAAATTGGTCAGGAGGGAATGGAAGTTGTCAACAACTTGTCGTCTGTTCACGTGACCAGAGGGCTGGACTTTCTTCGGCCAAAAAATCAACATTGCGATTCAACGCAGCAATGCTGCCAGTGTTCTGGGCACTTTTGCCATTGACCGTGATGTGGATTATTTTTTTGATGCCCAATGATTAAATGATTATAAAAAAAATTATATGCGTTTGTACATAACTTCTTGTTAATTAGTGTAGTTTTTTAAGTCTGCATGTATATATTGGAGAATTATATTGGCCTGGATTTAAGAAGTATTATAAAGAACTTTTATGTAAGAAATGCTATAATATTTGAATGACTTCCTAAATGACACTGACTTATAAAATTTATTTTAATTATTATTTATATTATTTAATTTTGTAACTATTGACTTTTTTTTTTTTCCTCTGCATGTATTTACAATCAGCCCTAAGACTATGAGCAAATCTGTTCTCTGATGCCAAACTAGTAAATATATTATTAAAAATATTATTATTTATAATGTAATGTAATTCGAGTGGCGTCCGAGGACTGGAAGAAGAAGTTAGTTTTGTTCGGCCGGCGGTGAGGTGGACAGATTTTCGTTCCCGTGAGAATCAAACCCACGACCACCGGGTCACAAGGCAAACGCCTAAACCACTCGACTACGGAGGCAGTAATTTTATTCTTTTGACATTCAGGGAGTCAGTAGATTTTTTTCCACAAATTAGGGAAATTGCATTATCGGGGAATTTATTAAATTGGTGTTAGCAACACTGCTCCCTAACTCCCTAAATGCTATTACACTGCCCGGTAAGGGAGTTAGGAGCTAACTAGACCCGGCCTCTACGGTCACCCTCGGGTTCTTAACTCCCTAACTCTTATAACTCCACCCTAAATCGGTACTTAGGGCCCTGAATACCGTATAGTGTAATAAGCGCTGTAGATAGTTGAAACTCTACATAAATTCAAGAAGAAATAATAAATTTCCATGTTCCTTTTCAGCAACTGGTACAAGAAAAGATTGACAGAAGGAAGAAGTTACTCAAGTTCTTGAGACAATATGACTACAAGAAGTTTGAATGGCTTTTAGAAAAACTTAACATTGAATATAAAGGACATCCAGAGTAAGTATTTATGTGTAAGAACAACTAATTTATTTTATGAAGCTGCTTTGAAACACTAAGCTCAGCTTTCCACTCCAAGCAATCTCTTCGCAGTGATAATAATATGACGGAACATAGACGGAACCTAAGTAGACCAATTAACACATATTAACTAGAATATTTTAATATGAGATTTGAACTAACATAATTTTTTCTAGTTTATACTTAAAGTTGCAATTCATTTATTCCAATTATACTGAAAACATGGTGCAACGTATTTTGAACTCTCACAATGAAATGTGTATCTTTTCGTGTAGGAAATAAAGTTATATTTTGAGTCGCTCTTTTAAAGTGTGCGCGGGGTCGCGTCATGGCGCGTCTCGGTGTGAGCTGACCCTAAGGGTTCCGTTCGGATGTTTGGAACCCTAAAAACAACACTAAGTAAGTCTCCAAATGCCCACCAACAAGTTCGTAATATTTTTTACCATTTTCCAGATCCTTCCACAAACTATCCCGCAAGGAATCTCTCCGCAAGCTCACCGAGATGCACTGTGAAGACATTCGCAACAAAAAACTAGCAGACTATAGAAACTTGCTCGAAAGTCAACAGGGACCCTACCTGCAGCAGAAACTAGATGCCTTCAAGTTAATCAGGAGTGAACAGATTGAACTAGAGCTGCCGATCACAGTTAATGAGCAAGATATCAAGAAAGTTGAGGAGCAGTTAAATGAATGGAAGATTAAGGATGATATCAAACAGCAAGCTAGGAAAAAGAAGAAGAACATTCTTTTAGAATTGGATTGATTTTTGTCGTAATTTATTATTATAGTTAGTGGAAAGATCGTTTTCGCTTTATTTTTTCACTTCACCATCTTTATATCTATCCCCTATACTCCTTAATTTTAGAAATGTGAAAGTTTGTATGTTTGTGCAACTATCACGCAAACATGGCTGACCTGATTCAGTTGAAATTTAGCATGCAATTAGTTTTTAGCCTGGATTAACACATAGGCTACTTTTTATCTCGGTACCATGGGTTATTGGGGCCTGATGAGGAACTGGAGATTCAGTCAGGCTGAATGAGCAGTAAAGATACATATGTACCAGGAGATCTGAAACATGTCGGAGTGTTTCTAGGGCAGGTATTGTGAGCGCTAAATGAAACTAAAGGTCACAAGTACCAGGAGACCAGATACATATAGAAGTACCTATTTCACACATTTTTAATTTATCCTTGGAGCTAGTTCTAAAGTTCACGCAGACGAAGTCGCGGTCAGAAACTATACTGGAAAGGTTTAGGGAGTTTAAACAATCTTTGATGTGACTTTTTACATAAAAGTCATAATCACGGGATCAAATCTTGTAATAGAAAAATTCTACCACGCATATTTAGTACCCATTTAGTACTATTTTGTACCTATCCTGAAAAAATTGTACCTCTCACGGCGTCAACGAAATTACACAAAAACACTGGTCCCGTTATTATAATGTGGCGGGAGCCCGTGGCTAAATAATAACAGCCGCACGGGTCGATCTTGAAGGTTAAGCAACGCTTGCCAAGGTTGTTCTGTGTTACAGAATTCTTGATTGTTTCATGAACACGATTGTAACGGGTTCCTGAGTCGACCAACTATTATGTGCCGAAATTATGACACTGCTGGTCTGTGGATGGGTGACCATCTTAACGTACCGAGTTTCCTCCGTGCCTCGGAAAGCACGTTAAGCCGTTGGTCCCGGCTGTCATTTGTAAATCTTTGGCAGTCGTTACGGATTGTTAGAAGCCAGTAAAACTGACTCCAGTCTTGCCATGAAGTACCGTGTTACCCAGTTAATGGGTTCCGGGGGTCTGGTAGGCAGCCGCTCCACGTAAAACACAGTTGAATCCGGTTTGACTGGAATCGGCTTACAGTCAAACCGGATGTAATTCCCAATGTAGTTGGGAAAAGGCTAGGCAGATGATGATGAATGACGGGACCAGTGTCTAAACTACTAAGATCTCCGTCACCCACTATTGATTTTTGGAGGTACTAAATGCTGGTTTGATCAGAATGATGTAGTTCGTTGTAGTTTTGGAGAACAGGCATGGTCTCGTCATTATAACGCGTCATAATAGCGAGACGAAATTTCGTTGACGCCGTGAGAGGTACAAATTTATCAGGACAGGTACAAAATAGTACTAAATATACGTGGTAGAATCTTTCAATTACAAGACTTGGTCTTTATCTTTTTATACAAACACATTAAACAAATAATAAAATAAATAATTTAATTTTAAGGCTTTACACACTCTTCTTGTCTTGTTCTTACACACTTTTGTCTATATTTTTTTTTCATTTCTCCTGTCGCAGGTCTGCTGGAGGAAATTTCATTAGAAATAAGCAGTACCTTTGTACTAATATTTATAATGTTAAATTACACTATTGTTCTGTGTGTACATAAATAATAAAATAAATAAATAAATAATGGTTCTGTTGGGGCGTAACTTCCAACAGTAAAAATGTTATGTTGATGTTGTGTAATGGGATGTTATGTTGAATGTTATGTTGAGTGAGTAAACAACCAATTGGTATAAAGGTTTTATTGCTACTAAAAATAACATGTTATGAGGTAATAATGTACACTTAATATTGTAAAACAAACTGCAACGTTTCACTATAAGTAGGACGGTGGTTGGGGTCAATGTACAGCGTAGCTCGTACAGGTTCAATTAATTCAGGACCTAATCGTTAGTTGTATATTACATACAACAATAACGATCAACTGACATTGGTTTTTATTTTTAAACTGTTTTTTATTTAAATAAAAAAGATTAAAAAGACACATCAAGATTGTTTACCTTTTTTAAATACATAATCTTTTCTACTATAAATTGGTTTGGTCAAAAATAAAACACAAAAAAATAGTTTAAAACCATTTTATTAATAAGTAATTAAGTACAAATTACATACAAATCTTATACTTAAAAATATTCATATAAAAGTATAAAGCGTATTGTCAAAATCAGTCGAATTTGGACGGAGTATAATTTACATAAACGTTGACATTTCGAGTATATATAGCAATTTAATATTAAAATAATGGAATGAAATACTTAATATTAAGGAAGACGAAACTTATGATCTATCATTTACATAGAATATGGCTTTAGGCTAAGATTTAGGCGATGGACGACAATACAGGCAAATAGCACATAACCTAATCATTTCAGATAGCAATAGGGAATATGCATGAAAAACATTTATCATCTATACAGTTTATCTAAAAATTTAATACTTACAATGAAAATAGAATCAAAATTACTATAAAAACAAAGGAAATAATTATTTTAAACAAATAAAACTCTCGGGAAAACGCTGTTTTCTATGGCAGCCGTATAGGCGTCATGGACGATGACGTCAAAGACCGAACTTCGAATTAGAAAGAGAAGTCCGAAGATCGGACTTCTCTTTCTAATTGTAATCTTTGAAACTTTATAACTTCATCGCTGATGAAGATATTTTAAAAATAATTTCATGATTGTCTACTAGAGCTAATAAGTATTTCATTTTTCGAATAAAAAAATCACATGCGTATTCTCTATTACCTACCAATAAAACATTCAAGTTCAAATAGTTTTTTTAAGTATTCACATGTCTAATGAGACGCGGCCAGTAATAAAAACTCAAAACATGTTTATGATCTAAAGAGCTTGATAAAAATATCTGCCTGTATTATAAATCAAGACGTCGTTACATTGATATTAAATCGTCATGAAGTCATTGTCAGTCAGGGTCTAAAAAAGGCCACTTAACAGAATCAACCAAGTTACCTGAAACTGTCAAATTTTCCCAATCGACATTGAACCTAATACTTTTGGGATAAAGAGGAAAATGAAATTTGACAGATTGCTGTATGTTTAATATTATGATCCTAATATGATTATACTAAAGTGGACTTTATAGACCCGCTGTTTGTTTTAAAAATATTTTTTGTGATATTTTTCAGATCCTTTTTAAGATCAAACAACCAGAATAGACCGGCTATTCTGTTTGTTACATACATTTAAAAGAATAGTATTTTTGCCTTGGTTTCATGTATTTTTGTAGCTTAACACCAAAATGACTGGAAAGATTCAGCATGGTGTCAAAAAATGAGTTTATGGCACCCCTTAAATTGTAGAAAATAGTTGACAGAAAACTTCATGACATAATTGGCACTGTAGTTCTAACACCTCACTGAAACCATTACAGGCAGACCACTTAACTGAGACGATAAAGGTTCGTACACACTCATCAGATCATTACGTCACCGGTTGTGTTATATGGGGGAGATGTTCTTAAACTCCTACTAAACTAGATTTTTTATCGGCTTGGGCAACGGAAAGGTCCTCTTTTGCGTGATGCCACCAACTTCATCATTCAGCAGTCTGATGTATCACGTTTGTGAATGAACTAAAAAAAATTGCAGTAGACTGCTTAAAAAGTCACTTTGGGGTCAGTCACGGTCGAGTTTTTTTTGATACAAACATTTTTTTATGTGAGTGATCACGAGACAGTGTCATGATTGATGTATATGGGAGGGTATGCTGTCATTTTACGAGAATTTAGACCCGGAGAGTTGCATCAACAGCCTTTTTGGACCATACAGCTGAAGTTTAGGTTCCTTGTCAGTTCTTAGGGGCCACCTTAGAGCGAGGTGGTGTGCGGCGCGCGCGCGTAGGCGGTGGGGATGAACCCGGAGCGGCGGCACTTGGGCGCGTGCGCCCACAGCCAGCCCTCCACCTTAGAGCGAGGTGGTGTGCGGCGCGCGCGCGTAGGCGGTGGGGATGAACCCGGAGCGGCGGCACTTGGGCGCGTGCGCCCACAGCCAGCCCTCCACCTTAGAGCGAGGTGGTGTGCGGCGCGCGCGCGTAGGCGGTGGGGATGAACCCGGAGCGGCGGCACTTGGGCGCGTGCGCCCACAGCCAGCCCTCCACCTTAGAGCGAGGTGGTGTGCGGCGCGCGCGCGTAGGCGGTGGGGATGAACCCGGAGCGGCGGCACTTGGGCGCGTGCGCCCACAGCCAGCCCTCCACCTTAGAGCGAGGTGGTGTGCGGCGCGCGCGCGTAGGCGGTGGGGATGAACCCGGAGCGGCGGCACTTGGGCGCGTGCGCCCACAGCCAGCCCTCCACCTTAGAGCGAGGTGGTGTGCGGCGCGCGCGCGTAGGCGGTGGGGATGAACCCGGAGCGGCGGCACTTGGGCGCGTGCGCCCACAGCCAGCCCTCCACCTTAGAGCGAGGTGGTGTGCGGCGCGCGCGCGTAGGCGGTGGGGATGAACCCGGAGCGGCGGCACTTGGGCGCGTGCGCCCACAGCCAGCCCTCCACCTTAGAGCGAGGTGGTGTGCGGCGCGCGCGCGTAGGCGGTGGGGATGAACCCGGAGCGGCGGCACTTGGGCGCGTGCGCCCACAGCCAGCCCTCCACCTTAGAGCGAGGTGGTGTGCGGCGCGCGCGCGTAGGCGGTGGGGATGAACCCGGAGCGGCGGCACTTGGGCGCGTGCGCCCACAGCCAGCCCTCCACCTTAGAGCGAGGTGGTGTGCGGCGCGCGCGCGTAGGCGGTGGGGATGAACCCGGAGCGGCGGCACTTGGGCGCGTGCGCCCACAGCCAGCCCTCCACCTTAGAGCGAGGTGGTGTGCGGCGCGCGCGCGTAGGCGGTGGGGATGAACCCGGAGCGGCGGCACTTGGGCGCGTGCGCCCACAGCCAGCCCTCCACCTTAGAGCGAGGTGGTGTGCGGCGCGCGCGCGTAGGCGGTGGGGATGAACCCGGAGCGGCGGCACTTGGGCGCGTGCGCCCACAGCCAGCCCTCCACCTTAGAGCGAGGTGGTGTGCGGCGCGCGCGCGTAGGCGGTGGGGATGAACCCGGAGCGGCGGCACTTGGGCGCGTGCGCCCACAGCCAGCCCTCCACCTTAGAGCGAGGTGGTGTGCGGCGCGCGCGCGTAGGCGGTGGGGATGAACCCGGAGCGGCGGCACTTGGGCGCGTGCGCCCACAGCCAGCCCTCCACCTTAGAGCGAGGTGGTGTGCGGCGCGCGCGCGTAGGCGGTGGGGATGAACCCGGAGCGGCGGCACTTGGGCGCGTGCGCCCACAGCCAGCCCTCCACCTTAGAGCGAGGTGGTGTGCGGCGCGCGCGCGTAGGCGGTGGGGATGAACCCGGAGCGGCGGCACTTGGGCGCGTGCGCCCACAGCCAGCCCTCCACCTTAGAGCGAGGTGGTGTGCGGCGCGCGCGCGTAGGCGGTGGGGATGAACCCGGAGCGGCGGCACTTGGGCGCGTGCGCCCACAGCCAGCCCTCCACCTTAGAGCGAGGTGGTGTGCGGCGCGCGCGCGTAGGCGGTGGGGATGAACCCGGAGCGGCGGCACTTGGGCGCGTGCGCCCACAGCCAGCCCTCCACCTTAGAGCGAGGTGGTGTGCGGCGCGCGCGCGTAGGCGGTGGGGATGAACCCGGAGCGGCGGCACTTGGGCGCGTGCGCCCACAGCCAGCCCTCCACCTTAGAGCGAGGTGGTGTGCGGCGCGCGCGCGTAGGCGGTGGGGATGAACCCGGAGCGGCGGCACTTGGGCGCGTGCGCCCACAGCCAGCCCTCCACCTTAGAGCGAGGTGGTGTGCGGCGCGCGCGCGTAGGCGGTGGGGATGAACCCGGAGCGGCGGCACTTGGGCGCGTGCGCCCACAGCCAGCCCTCCACCTTAGAGCGAGGTGGTGTGCGGCGCGCGCGCGTAGGCGGTGGGGATGAACCCGGAGCGGCGGCACTTGGGCGCGTGCGCCCACAGCCAGCCCTCCACCTTAGAGCGAGGTGGTGTGCGGCGCGCGCGCGTAGGCGGTGGGGATGAACCCGGAGCGGCGGCACTTGGGCGCGTGCGCCCACAGCCAGCCCTCCACGGTCTGCTGCGTCAGGTCCGCGTACACCCACTCGCCGCGCTTCACCGACAGGTCGTCCGGGGCCTGCGCCTGCAACACAACGTGCCTCAGTGCCTCAGTCCACACCGCGCAATTGGTCCCCGCTTCGGGATGGCGGACTGCGACAGACGTGTGTTGAGAGTCCCGATCGTGCTCACTGACTCGCTTCCGACCATGTAAATGATTTATGATGTGACAAAAAGATGAAACCGCCCCTAAAAACTTGCAGTTTTATTAAGATAGGTACATCAAAACAGTGCGAAACAGAGGTCGGCAATGCAAAAGATAGGAGGACGAACTTAAATTAACAGTGGGTTGCAACTGAAGAAGGGTTGCAAAGGATAGAAGGCAGTGGAAATTGTAGGAAGAGGCCTTTGCCAGGAGGCACACTGAACTCCGGGACATACTATAATAAATAAAGAATACATAAAAGAAACATCAAAGAACAAACTACCTTGTAACTATTCCACCAATTCGCACTAAGCGTTTCCAAACGTCTTTTATAATGCGCACAGCAAAGGAGTGGAACTCTCTGCCTGCGTCTGTGTTTCCAAAAGCTTACGACCCTAATCTCTTCAAAGTTAGAGTGAACAGGCTCCTTCTGGGTAGGCTCGCTCCATCATAGACTTTGTCTCTGTCATCTCTGACATAGACATGGACTCAAGAGCAAACCCATAACAAATAAAAAAAAGAAAGAGCAGTATTTTGTAAAAAACAACAAGTTTCGGGAACAAAAGGCCTGATTGATTGATTGACATGATAGTAGCCTGTACTAGTATATTATACCTTATAATCGTAGAGCATGACTAGTTCGGTGCCGTGGTATCGCCCGTCGCTGTCCTGTGGCTGCGGGTTGCTGTTGTTGAGTTTGTTGCTCATCAATGAGTTGTTGGGGTTCGTTGGCGGCGGAGACAAGATGGGCTGTGTGTTGTCTTGCTGTGTTGCTGAAAGTGATATTTAAAAGTTTAGTTTTTGTGTTAAAAAAAAGCTGTCAACTACATTTGTTTTAAATGTATTTATTATGGTTATACATTATAGTCATCATCTGCCTAGCCTTTTCCCAACTACATTGGGGTCGGATTCCAGTCAAACCAGCTGAATACCAGTATTTTACGAGGAGCGGCTGCCTACCAGACCTCCACAACCCATTAACTTGGTAACACGGTACTTCTTGGCAAGACTGGAGTCAGATTTACTGGCTTCTGACAACCCGTAACGACTGCCAAAGATCTACAAATGACAGCCGGGACCAACGGCTTAACGTGCTTTCCGAGGCACGGAGGAAACTCGGTATGTTAAGATGGTCACCCATCCACAGATCAACCTTAGCAAGCGTTGCTTAACCTTAACGATCGACCCGTGCGGCTGTTATTATTTAGCCACGTGCTCCTCATGCATCCTCCATGTATATGGTTATACATTATAGTATTACATACAATTTGAGTTAAAAAGCGAGAGGCGAGACCACACATTTTGTCGAGTTATGCTCATTTTAATGTATGTGGCAGTTTAATATAATTTTTGGATTTCTAAAAGTTGTTCATGTTGAGTAGTAATGAGTACAATTACCTATTTTTAGCCTTTGCATTATTCTGTTACACATTGTAGGTTCATAATCCACTAACATCAATTAACAATGATGCATTTGTAAAAGTAGGTGTGTGAATATAGTTCTTTGTTTATTTATAACACGGTAATTACGAACGGGATGCTAATTATATACCATTCTTTATTTTAATGACTGCTTAGCGTGGGACGCCTCACAGCTAGATGGCCCTATGAAAAGTGATTATGATAGACTAAATCGACCAAAAGCCAGTTGGACTCTCACACGAAGAGTTCAATACAAAAAAAAAAACCAGTCAAGAGCGAGTTGGACTCGCGCACCGAGGGTTCCGTACAAATTTGTAGGTACGTATTATAAATAGTTCAGGAATCAAGTTTTTTCAGATTTTTCCGAGCTAAGAACCAGAACAAATCCGAGATTTAACGGTTTTGTACCATAGCAGATAGGTACTTTTCAAACAAGACCTACAACGCTGCGCTGTTACAAATCGTGTGAGGGTCGTTGTCCAATGGAAACTATTAACACCGTGATTCAGAAAACGAGTCATCGACCATTTCGTAAACTGACAAGAAAAAGTATTTCGCAACGGAAGACGTTAAAAAAAGTATGTTACGATTAATAACGATAAGATATTAATTAATTAAGACCTTCACTATTATTTTGGTACGTATTAAAAGTTTAACAAATAACTCAACAATTTGTTATGGTGTTATTTTCATGATTTCGTGCATTTTATTTTTTCTCAATAGATAGCGCTCTGACTTATTAGAACGCATCAGGACATTTCTTCTTAAACTTAAAAATTCAATATCTTTTGATTTTGTGGGTCTATTTTGATGAAATACAAGTTAAATGTTACTCGGGATAATACTTAATTATTTAAGTACCTAGATTTTTAATCCAATCAGTGGTTTATTAAGCTCGATGGTTAATTACGTACTTTAAATAAAGACTATATTTTTCATGATTTAATCACAATTGTATAGTTTTTAGACATTTCCCTATACCTGTAGTATAAGACGGTATTACTTGCCACATATCATAGTTCTAGGTCAACGGGAAATACTCTATGAATTTTGAATCCCATGAGATTGTCGAAATATTCACTTAAAAAAATTTTTTTAAAGCTTCAAGGGACCGTAGATCTGAGTATATGGTTCAAATTCCAACTCGATACCTCCACGCGTTCCCGAGACAAAAATTCTTGACAGACAGACGGACGGACAACAAAGTGATCCTATAAGGGTTCTGTTTTTTCTTTTTGTAGCACGGAACCCTAAAAACGTGTTTCTTTTGTGAAAATAAAAATTAAAGGGACTCTCTTAAATTTTTATTATTTGTTGTTAAAACGGCAATGCAAATACACACTCTGAAGGTTCATGAGAAACTCGCTGACGGTTAGCGGAGGCTTAGTAATAAGATTCCATTGGTTACCCTTCGGGTACGGAACCCTAAAAACCAGATGTTCTAGCGAAACTTGGAAGAGGCTTATGTTCAGCAGCGGATTTCAATATGCTGAGATAATTGACATTGAATTACCTTGAACAACAGCAGGGTAGACGAAGCCCGAGGGTATGAACCCCTCTTGTCCATCACTGCGTACGATCCAGTACCAGTCCGGGTCCTCTCTGTTTAGAACTGGAACACACAAGAATGTACTTTAACATACAGACTTACAAACTGATTGTTGGTCCTGGTTGTTATTTGTAGATCTTAGTTTTGACAGTCATGTCAACCAGTCTTATCAACGGGTACTGTGGTACCCAGTACTCAGTAACTGGTTTGTGGGAGTAGAAAGAGTCCAGTCCCTTCATATAAAATTTTGATATTCTGCAGCTACCCAAGTAGAATGGAACCAGGAGGGCTACTCTCTAAGTCCGAAGTCCGTACCTTTGCGGACGTATTTTGCTCCGCCCTATGAACTTACGATTAGTCCCGAAACTGAACTAAGAATGTGGAATGTGTGTGTGTGTGTGAATGTGGTTAGGTGATACGGACTAGAATACGCTCGCAACCAAGCCCGAAACTACGGCTTAGAGAGTAGCCCCCCTGGTCCCAACATGCTGCAATGTGGCTCGAATGGCCGCATTGACGGCGAATTGACGTCAAACAGCTACTTTTTTTCTTTTCTATTTTATTCTTTTTTCATCAAGACACACTTCCACGTCGTTCTCGTCCCTGGCGGTGAAGGTGTACAGCACGACGTAGCGGCCGGAGTCCTTGCTGAAGGGACACTCACCGGTCACAAACTCCCCGCGCTCCACATCCACGTCGTTCTCGTCCCTGGCGGTGAAGGTGTACAGCACGACGTAGCGGCCGGAGTCCTTGCTGAAGGGACACTCACCGGTCACAAACTCCCCGCGCTCCACATCCACGTCGTTCTCGTCCCTGGCGGTGAAGGTGTACAGCACGACGTAGCGGCCGGAGTCCTTGCTGAAGGGACACTCACCGGTCACAAACTCCCCGCGCTCCACATCCACGTCGTTCTCGTCCCTGGCGGTGAAGGTGTACAGCACGACGTAGCGGCCGGAGTCCTTGCTGAAGGGACACTCACCGGTCACAAACTCCCCGCGCTCCACATCCACGTCGTTCTCGTCCCTGGCGGTGAAGGTGTACAGCACGACGTAGCGGCCGGAGTCCTTGCTGAAGGGACACTCACCGGTCACAAACTCCCCGCGCTCCACATCCACGTCGTTCTCGTCCCTGGCGGTGAAGGTGTACAGCACGACGTAGCGGCCGGAGTCCTTGCTGAAGGGACACTCACCGGTCACAAACTCCCCGCGCTCCACATCCACGTCGTTCTCGTCCCTGGCGGTGAAGGTGTACAGCACGACGTAGCGGCCGGAGTCCTTGCTGAAGGGACACTCACCGGTCACAAACTCCCCGCGCTCCACATCCACGTCGTTCTCGTCCCTGGCGGTGAAGGTGTACAGCACGACGTAGCGGCCGGAGTCCTTGCTGAAGGGACACTCACCGGTCACAAACTCCCCGCGCTCCACATCCACGTCGTTCTCGTCCCTGGCGGTGAAGGTGTACAGCACGACGTAGCGGCCGGAGTCCTTGCTGAAGGGACACTCACCGGTCACAAACTCCCCGCGCTCCACATCCACGTCGTTCTCGTCCCTGGCGGTGAAGGTGTACAGCACGACGTAGCGGCCGGAGTCCTTGCTGAAGGGACACTCACCGGTCACAAACTCCCCGCGCTCCACATCCACGTCGTTCTCGTCCCTGGCGGTGAAGGTGTACAGCACGACGTAGCGGCCGGAGTCCTTGCTGAAGGGACACTCACCGGTCACAAACTCCCCGCGCTCCACATCCACGTCGTTCTCGTCCCTGGCGGTGAAGGTGTACAGCACGACGTAGCGGCCGGAGTCCTTGCTGAAGGGACACTCACCGGTCACAAACTCCCCGCGCTCCACATCCACGTCGTTCTCGTCCCTGGCGGTGAAGGTGTACAGCACGACGTAGCGGCCGGAGTCCTTGCTGAAGGGACACTCACCGGTCACAAACTCCCCGCGCTCCACATCCACGTCGTTCTCGTCCCTGGCGGTGAAGGTGTACAGCACGACGTAGCGGCCGGAGTCCTTGCTGAAGGGACACTCACCGGTCACAAACTCCCCGCGCTCCACATCCACGTCGTTCTCGTCCCTGGCGGTGAAGGTGTACAGCACGACGTAGCGGCCGGAGTCCTTGCTGAAGGGACACTCACCGGTCACAAACTCCCCGCGCTCCACATCCACGTCGTTCTCGTCCCTGGCGGTGAAGGTGTACAGCACGACGTAGCGGCCGGAGTCCTTGCTGAAGGGACACTCACCGGTCACAAACTCCCCGCGCTCCACATCCACGTCGTTCTCGTCCCTGGCGGTGAAGGTGTACAGCACGACGTAGCGGCCGGAGTCCTTGCTGAAGGGACACTCACCGGTCACAAACTCCCCGCGCTCCACATCCACGTCGTTCTCGTCCCTGGCGGTGAAGGTGTACAGCACGACGTAGCGGCCGGAGTCCTTGCTGAAGGGACACTCACCGGTCACAAACTCCCCGCGCTCCACATCCACGTCGTTCTCGTCCCTGGCGGTGAAGGTGTACAGCACGACGTAGCGGCCGGAGTCCTTGCTGAAGGGACACTCACCGGCACAAACTCCCCGCGCTCCACATCCACGTCGTTCTCGTCCCTGGCGGTGAAGGTGTACAGCACGACGTAGCGGCCGGAGTCCTTGCTGAAGGGACACTCACCGGTCACAAACTCCCCGCGCTCCACATCCACGTCGTTCTCGTCCCTGGCGGTGAAGGTGTACAGCACGACGTAGCGGCCGGAGTCCTTGCTGAAGGGACACTCACCGGTCACAAACTCCCCGCGCTCCACATCCACGTCGTTCTCGTCCCTGGCGGTGAAGGTGTACAGCACGACGTAGCGGCCGGAGTCCTTGCTGAAGGGACACTCACCGGTCACAAACTCCCCGCGCTCCACATCCACGTCGTTCTCGTCCCTGGCGGTGAAGGTGTACAGCACGACGTAGCGGCCGGAGTCCTTGCTGAAGGGACACTCACCGGTCACAAACTCCCCGCGCTCCACATCCACGTCGTTCTCGTCCCTGGCGGTGAAGGTGTACAGCACGACGTAGCGGCCGGAGTCCTTGCTGAAGGGACACTCACCGGTCACAAACTCCCCGCGCTCCACATCCACGTCGTTCTCGTCCCTGGCGGTGAAGGTGTACAGCACGACGTAGCGGCCGGAGTCCTTGCTGAAGGGACACTCACCGGTCACAAACTCCCCGCGCTCCACATCCACGTCGTTCTCGTCCCTGGCGGTGAAGGTGTACAGCACGACGTAGCGGCCGGAGTCCTTGCTGAAGGGACACTCACCGGTCACAAACTCCCCGCGCTCCACATCCACGTCGTTCTCGTCCCTGGCGGTGAAGGTGTACAGCACGACGTAGCGGCCGGAGTCCTTGCTGAAGGGACACTCACCGGTCACAAACTCCCCGCGCTCCACATCCACGTCGTTCTCGTCCCTGGCGGTGAAGGTGTACAGCACGACGTAGCGGCCGGAGTCCTTGCTGAAGGGACACTCACCGGTCACAAACTCCCCGCGCTCCACATCCACGTCGTTCTCGTCCCTGGCGGTGAAGGTGTACAGCACGACGTAGCGGCCGGAGTCCTTGCTGAAGGGACACTCACCGGTCACAAACTCCCCGCGCTCCACATCCACGTCGTTCTCGTCCCTGGCGGTGAAGGTGTACAGCACGACGTAGCGGCCGGAGTCCTTGCTGAAGGGACACTCACCGGTCACAAACTCCCCGCGCTCCACATCCACGTCGTTCTCGTCCCTGGCGGTGAAGGTGTACAGCACGACGTAGCGGCCGGAGTCCTTGCTGAAGGGACACTCACCGGTCACAAACTCCCCGCGCTCCACATCCACGTCGTTCTCGTCCCTGGCGGTGAAGGTGTACAGCACGACGTAGCGGCCGGAGTCCTTGCTGAAGGGACACTCACCGGTCACAAACTCCCCGCGCTCCACATCCACGTCGTTCTCGTCCCTGGCGGTGAAGGTGTACAGCACGACGTAGCGGCCGGAGTCCTTGCTGAAGGGACACTCACCGGTCACAAACTCCCCGCGCTCCACATCCACGTCGTTCTCGTCCCTGGCGGTGAAGGTGTACAGCACGACGTAGCGGCCGGAGTCCTTGCTGAAGGGACACTCACCGGTCACAAACTCCCCGCGCTCCACATCCACGTCGTTCTCGTCCCTGGCGGTGAAGGTGTACAGCACGACGTAGCGGCCGGAGTCCTTGCTGAAGGGACACTCACCGGTCACAAACTCCCCGCGCTCCACATCCACGTCGTTCTCGTCCCTGGCGGTGAAGGTGTACAGCACGACGTAGCGGCCGGAGTCCTTGCTGAAGGGACACTCACCGGTCACAAACTCCCCGCGCTCCACATCCACGTCGTTCTCGTCCCTGGCGGTGAAGGTGTACAGCACGACGTAGCGGCCGGAGTCCTTGCTGAAGGGACACTCACCGGTCACAAACTCCCCGCGCTCCACATCCACGTCGTTCTCGTCCCTGGCGGTGAAGGTGTACAGCACGACGTAGCGGCCGGAGTCCTTGCTGAAGGGACACTCACCGGTCACAAACTCCCCGCGCTCCACATCCACGTCGTTCTCGTCCCTGGCGGTGAAGGTGTACAGCACGACGTAGCGGCCGGAGTCCTTGCTGAAGGGACACTCACCGGTCACAAACTCCCCGCGCTCCACATCCACGTCGTTCTCGTCCCTGGCGGTGAAGGTGTACAGCACGACGTAGCGGCCGGAGTCCTTGCTGAAGGGACACTCACCGGTCACAAACTCCCCGCGCTCCACATCCACGTCGTTCTCGTCCCTGGCGGTGAAGGTGTACAGCACGACGTAGCGGCCGGAGTCCTTGCTGAAGGGACGCTCACCGGTCACAAACTCCCCGCGCTCCACATCCACGTCGTTCTCGTCCCTGGCGGTGAAGGTGTACAGCACGACGTAGCGGCCGGAGTCCTTGCTGAAGGGACACTCACCGGTCACAAACTCCCCGCGCTCCACATCCACGTCGTTCTCGTCCCTGGCGGTGAAGGTGTACAGCACGACGTAGCGGCCGGAGTCCTTGCTGAAGGGACACTCACCGGTCACAAACTCCCCGCGCTCCACATCCACGTCGTTCTCGTCCCTGGCGGTGAAGGTGTACAGCACGACGTAGCGGCCGGAGTCCTTGCTGAAGGGACACTCACCGGTCACAAACTCCCCGCGCTCCACATCCACGTCGTTCTCGTCCCTGGCGGTGAAGGTGTACAGCACGACGTAGCGGCCGGAGTCCTTGCTGAAGGGACACTCACCGGTCACAAACTCCCCGCGCTCCACATCCACGTCGTTCTCGTCCCTGGCGGTGAAGGTGTACAGCACGACGTAGCGGCCGGAGTCCTTGCTGAAGGGACACTCACCGGTCACAAACTCCCCGCGCTCCACATCCACGTCGTTCTCGTCCCTGGCGGTGAAGGTGTACAGCACGACGTAGCGGCCGGAGTCCTTGCTGAAGGGACACTCACCGGTCACAAACTCCCCGCGCTCCACATCCACGTCGTTCTCGTCCCTGGCGGTGAAGGTGTACAGCACGACGTAGCGGCCGGAGTCCTTGCTGAAGGGACACTCACCGGTCACAAACTCCCCGCGCTCCACATCCACGTCGTTCTCGTCCCTGGCGGTGAAGGTGTACAGCACGACGTAGCGGCCGGAGTCCTTGCTGAAGGGACACTCACCGGTCACAAACTCCCCGCGCTCCACATCCACGTCGTTCTCGTCCCTGGCGGTGAAGGTGTACAGCACGACGTAGCGGCCGGAGTCCTTGCTGAAGGGACACTCACCGGTCACAAACTCCCCGCGCTCCACATCCACGTCGTTCTCGTCCCTGGCGGTGAAGGTGTACAGCACGACGTAGCGGCCGGAGTCCTTGCTGAAGGGACACTCACCGGTCACAAACTCCCCGCGCTCCACATCCACGTCGTTCTCGTCCCTGGCGGTGAAGGTGTACAGCACGACGTAGCGGCCGGAGTCCTTGCTGAAGGGACACTCACCGGTCACAAACTCCCCGCGCTCCACATCCACGTCGTTCTCGTCCCTGGCGGTGAAGGTGTACAGCACGACGTAGCGGCCGGAGTCCTTGCTGAAGGGACACTCACCGGTCACAAACTCCCCGCGCTCCACATCCACGTCGTTCTCGTCCCTGGCGGTGAAGGTGTACAGCACGACGTAGCGGCCGGAGTCCTTGCTGAAGGGACGCTCACCGGTCACAAACTCCCCGCGCTCCACATCCACGTCGTTCTCGTCCCTGGCGGTGAAGGTGTACAGCACGACGTAGCGGCCGGAGTCCTTGCTGAAGGGACACTCACCGGTCACAAACTCCCCGCGCTCCACATCCACGTCGTTCTCGTCCCTGGCGGTGAAGGTGTACAGCACGACGTAGCGGCCGGAGTCCTTGCTGAAGGGACACTCACCGGTCACAAACTCCCCGCGCTCCACATCCACGTCGTTCTCGTCCCTGGCGGTGAAGGTGTACAGCACGACGTAGCGGCCGGAGTCCTTGCTGAAGGGACACTCACCGGTCACAAACTCCCCGCGCTCCACATCCACGTCGTTCTCGTCCCTGGCGGTGAAGGTGTACAGCACGACGTAGCGGCCGGAGTCCTTGCTGAAGGGACACTCACCGGTCACAAACTCCCCGCGCTCCACATCCACGTCGTTCTCGTCCCTGGCGGTGAAGGTGTACAGCACGACGTAGCGGCCGGAGTCCTTGCTGAAGGGACACTCACCGGTCACAAACTCCCCGCGCTCCACATCCACGTCGTTCTCGTCCCTGGCGGTGAAGGTGTACAGCACGACGTAGCGGCCGGAGTCCTTGCTGAAGGGACACTCACCGGTCACAAACTCCCCGCGCTCCACATCCACGTCGTTCTCGTCCCTGGCGGTGAAGGTGTACAGCACGACGTAGCGGCCGGAGTCCTTGCTGAAGGGACACTCACCGGTCACAAACTCCCCGCGCTCCACATCCACGTCGTTCTCGTCCCTGGCGGTGAAGGTGTACAGCACGACGTAGCGGCCGGAGTCCTTGCTGAAGGGACACTCACCGGTCACAAACTCCCCGCGCTCCACATCCACGTCGTTCTCGTCCCTGGCGGTGAAGGTGTACAGCACGACGTAGCGGCCGGAGTCCTTGCTGAAGGGACACTCACCGGTCACAAACTCCCCGCGCTCCACATCCACGTCGTTCTCGTCCCTGGCGGTGAAGGTGTACAGCACGACGTAGCGGCCGGAGTCCTTGCTGAAGGGACACTCACCGGTCACAAACTCCCCGCGCTCCACATCCACGTCGTTCTCGTCCCTGGCGGTGAAGGTGTACAGCACGACGTAGCGGCCGGAGTCCTTGCTGAAGGGACACTCACCGGTCACAAACTCCCCGCGCTCCACATCCACGTCGTTCTCGTCCCTGGCGGTGAAGGTGTACAGCACGACGTAGCGGCCGGAGTCCTTGCTGAAGGGACACTCACCGGTCACAAACTCCCCGCGCTCCACATCCACGTCGTTCTCGTCCCTGGCGGTGAAGGTGTACAGCACGACGTAGCGGCCGGAGGGGTCCTTGCTGAAGGGACACGCCTCGCCCTCGCTGCCGAGCTCCGACTGACCGTCGTTTGTCACGCCGTCCGACACTGATAATCTGAGGAGAGAGAGGTTACAGAACTCGTAGAAGTAAGCTTGAGTTACACATTCAACCTGGGTAAAAAATATGAGGCTTGTGACATCACTATCCGGTAAAAAGTGTATCGGAAAGTGACGTCACTCGAGTTTTCAACGCACTGTATCGTGTACAGTTCGCGTCAGCGTGTCTTGCCCCTCGGAAGTTAGGTTTGAGTGAATTCCGCGCAGGTGCAATCGCGTAAAAAAGTGTTACGTTCCTAATTTTTTTTTTTGATTATACGTATTATACTATAAACAAGTAACAAAGACTACCAGTAACAAGAAAATATCAAAAAGTAACACAACAAACACATACACCACAAGAACACAAATCAAACTGTAAGAAATAACCAAAATAAATAATTAAAAACAATAACAACGTGTAACACTTTTCGCATCCACAGTCGTATTGCATTGAGCAAGCGGGACACGCTTATGCATCGAACGTATACGAGCGAGTGAGATGCCATTACACCCGCGCGTTTGTGCTAATCCACGCGGTTGTATGTTTGTTGGCAAATTGACGTCCTGCGCAGCCGATTGCGGCGTACTTTGCGGAGACAAGCTTGCGTGACGGGAACTGTACATGTCTTGATTACGTGAAAAAAGAAAAAATACAAGACGTACGGCGATGCGCCACTGGTACTCGTACATGGTGGACAACCCACCCACATGCACAAAACGATATGGGAACACATTCATAGTGCCTACAGCTAAGAAGTGGAAGAATTCCTTGCCGGAAACTGTTCCCTGATAGCTACAACCTGGGTTTACCTGGGAGTCTCTAAGTCAAGCGTGCTTCATCATCAACCACATCATCGCTTACGATCAGCTGTGGTTATTGTCAAAAGCGAACCTATCATCAATTAAAAATATGGTATTACACTTTTGGCGGGACGAAGCCCTCGCGCCGACACTGCGCCACGATCTACTTACTGTGAAACATCTCGATGCGCCAGGTCGGTGGGGGAGCGACTCCGGGGCAGCTTCTTCTTGAGGTCGTGATGCTCGCAGGGCGCGCAGTACGAGTGGGGGATGAAGCCCTCGCGCCGACACTGCGCCACGATCTACTTACTGTGAAACATCTCGATGCGCCAGGTCGGTGGGGGAGCGACTCCGGGGCAGCTTCTTCTTGAGGTCGTGATGCTCGCAGGGCGCGCAGTACGAGTGGGGGATGAAGCCCTCGCGCCGGGACTCCGCCACGATCTACTTACTGTGAAACATCTCGATGCGCCAGGTCGGTGGGGGAGCGACTCCGGGGCAGCTTCTTCTTGAGGTCGTGATGCTCGCAGGGCGCGCAGTACGAGTGGGGGATGAAGCCCTCGCGCCGACACTGCGCCACGATCTACTTACTGTGAAACATCTCGATGCGCCAGGTCGGTGGGGGAGCGACTCCGGGGCAGCTGCTTCTTGAGGTCGTGATGCTCGCAGGGCGCGCAGTACGAGTGGGGGATGAAGCCCTCGCGCCGACACTGCGCCACGATCTACTTACTGTGAAACATCTCGATGCGCCAGGTCGGTGGGGGAGCGACTCCGGGGCAGCTTCTTCTTGAGGTCGTGATGCTCGCAGGGCGCGCAGTACGAGTGGGGGATGAGGCCCTCGCGCCGGGACTCCGCCACGATCTACTTACTGTGAAACATCTCGATGTGCCAGGTCGGTGGGGGAGCGACTCCAGGGCAGCTTCTTCTTGAGGTCGTGATGCTCGCAGGGCGCGCAGTACGAGTGGGGGATGAAGCCCTCGCGCCGGGACTCCGCCACGATCTACTTACTGTGAAACATCTCGATGCGCCAGGTCGGTGGGGGAGCGACTCCGGGGCAGCTTCTTCTTGAGGTCGTGATGCTCGCAGGGCGCGCAGTACGAGTGGGGGATGAAGCCCTCACGCCGGGACTCCGCCACGATCTACTTACTGTGAAACATCTCGATGCGCCAGGTCGGTGGGGAGCGACTCCGGGGCAGCTTCTTCTTGAGGTCGTGATGCTCGCAGGGCGCGCAGTACGAGTGGGGGATGAAGCCCTCGCGCCGACACTGCGCCACGATCTACTTACTGTGAAACATCTCGATGCGCCAGGTCGGTGGGGGAGCGACTCCGGGGCAGCTTCTTCTTGAGGTCGTGATGCTCGCAGGGCGCGCAGTACGAGTGGGGGATGAAGCCCTCGCGTCGACACTGCGCCACGATCTACTTACTGTGAAACATCTCGATGCGCCAGGTCGGTGGGGGAGCGACTCCGGGGTAGCTTCTTCTTGAGGTCGTGATGCTCGCAGAGCGCGCAGTACGAGTGGGGGATGAAGCCCTCGCGCCGACACTGCGCCACGATCTACTTACTGTGAAACATCTCGATGCGCCAGGTCGGTGGGGGAGCGACTCCGGGGCAGCTTCTTCTTGAGGTCGTGATGCTCGCAGGGCGCGCAGTACGAGTGGGGGATGAAGCCCTCGCGCCGACACTGCGCCACGATCTACTTACTGTGAAACATCTCGATGCGCCAGGTCGGTGGGGGAGCGACTCCGGGGCAGCTTCTTCTTGAGGTCGTGATGCTCGCAGGGCGCGCAGTACGAGTGGGGGATGAAGCCCTCGCGCCGACACTGCGCCACGATCTACTTACTGTGAAACATCTCGATGCGCCAGGTCGGTGGGGGAGCGACTCCGGGGCAGCTTCTTCTTGAGGTCGTGATGCTCGCAGGGCGCGCAGTACGAGTGGGGGATGAAGCCCTCGCGCCGACACTGCGCCACGATCTACTTACTGTGAAACATCTCGATGCGCCAGGTCGGTGGGGGAGCGACTCCGGGGCAGCTTCTTCTTGAGGTCGTGATGCTCGCAGGGCGCGCAGTACGAGTGGGGGATGAAGCCCTCGCGCCGGGATTCCGCCACGATCACGTACACCCAGTCGTTCTCTCGGTACAGTACGTTTACTATTTGGCCACGTTTTACCTGGAACATTGAATATATCTTTAGCAAGTCTTGCGAAGTCATATTAACTTTATTGAATTGTACTGGGTTGCTCATTTCAAAGATTCATTATTCAAAGCATTTACCCTTACTAATATTATAAATGCGAAAGTAACTCTGTCTGTCTGTCTGTCGCGCTTTCACGCCAAGACTACTGAACCGATTTAAAGGCTAGTTTTAAATAAACCATTTACAGGCACTTTTGATTTCAAGAGCACCAAGCTACAAACATCAAGCTATTTGCACGTTAGAAAGCATGATCTCTATGGAGAAGAACTTGCAAAAACTTCTCGGCCACTTAAAGCTTGAATTAAGCTGATGAGACAATGAGATCATAATATGTCAAGTAATCTGTTTCTACAAAACATTGGGCTAACTGTTAAAGTAGAGTGTGTTCTGTTTTCGAGTTATCAAAGTTTTTATAATTTATTGGATATTTTCTGCCTCACAACCAAAAACTGCAACTCATACTTACTGATAACTCATGAATAAATAGACAATAATTATTTTAAGAGTTTTTTTTCTACAAGGTAAAGACATTTAGGAAGGCAGCTGCACAAAAAAGTTTAACATTTAGTTCTATACTTCCAGAATTTTTCTATTAATATGAATTTATTTGGGTTTTGTTCATAAGCTCAAAGTAATAGTAACATGTTTGTAAAAAATGCGTATAATTTACAAGTACAGCAAGATACAAAGTTGGAAAACTTTTCATAAAACAGTCAGAAACAAAAAAAAATCTAACCTCTAATTCATCATCAACACAAGGAGCAAAGTCATGTAGCACCACCATCTTGGAGTCAGGACTGAGCCCATGCTCCTTCTCAATGCCGACCCTCACAAGGGTCTCTATGCTGGCTGAGCCTGTGATACGTCCCATGCCTGGACTTAGACCAGACCCGGGACGTGATAATTCTTTGTCTGAGTCACCGCTGCTTGCTGGAAAGAAATAAGATGATGTGTTTAGTAAAGAATGGATAAAGATATAGTCAAATAGATAGTTCTTTGGTGAAACAAGTTTGGTTGGGAAGATGTGCAACCTTTGCAGATGGAATGTGTTAAGAACAAAGATGAAAGGGAATCATTGGCTAGGGAGTTTAAACTTAACAAGATATTTCAAAATATTTTGGCATACCCTAAATCAGAAACAAGTAATCGCATAATGTGTAGGTTAATTCAGAAGTCTAGGCAATAATTCCCTTTCCTGGTTCATAGGGTATAGTGGTGTGTAACATAATTGTGTGTAAATTAAGTATAGGGTACAATGGGGTTGACATATCCGTGTGGATAAAAACCCCTTATAAATAAAGAATAAAAAAATAAAAACCGGCCAAGTGCAAGTCGGACTCGCACACAAAGGGTTCCATACCATAACCCTTATATTTGTTTTTATAGCGGTAATAGAAATACACAATCTGTGAAAATTTCAACTGTCTACCTATTACGGTTCTTAAGATACAGCCCGCTGGCAGACAGGACGGATGGACGAACAGCTTAGTAATAGGGTTCCGTTGGTTACCCTTTGGGTATGGAGCTCTAAAAAAGTTTGGTTGGTTAGTAAAGTTAAGTACAGGTAGAATCAAATCTATTGGAGGTTACTCTGCTAGTCACTTAGCAGTACTAAAGTTATGTGACCAGGTGAGCAGTTGAGTGCTGCCCAGCTAAACTAGACATTAGAGAAATTAATATGTTACAAACAACATACAACTATCAGTTCAGTTTAATTTTGAATATTTATTTCCATTGCTTATTGATAATTATAATGAACAGACACATGTAGTACAAGCTTAGGTCTACATTGTCCTTGATGATCTACATAATAAACTTTTATGAGAGCGGGCAACTAAGTCACTATGACCAATTTATTCATAACATTGCAAAAAATGGGAGGTAGTGTTTATGAGTCATATTCTGCCTCAACAATATTCTGTATGATCAATCTAGCGTGTCTGGTAAATCAATTAATTGTAATTTACTTTTATTGTATTTTAAGAGGTTTAAGCCGTTATTGTTACTCTAGGTTTGAAATATGGATTAAATAGAAAGAGACTTTGAATATTAAATTAAAACAGGTTGGGAAAGCTAAATCTAGAATATGTTTAAATAACTAATACTAATAAATAACTTTCAAGTAGTTATTCATTCAAAAGTTGTGATCTGAATCATACATTCAAAAACTTTTGAATCTATGGTTCATCAAGTTTTTTTTATTTAGACAGCCATTTACAATACCTAATTTGAGGTTCTCACGGTCAAGGGTATTGGGCATACAGGTTGTCAGGTGAAACAGGATGAAATTACTAGTTTTATATATTTATAATTATATAGAAAGTCTGAGGTCATTGACTTGAAAAGTTCCCAATGAAAGCTCGATACTTACATTTCTTCTTCTTCCCCCTTCTAATTCTAACTGGACACAGAAACGCCATACTGTAATAATCTTAAATTAACACATAACTAACAAAATAAGGTTAAATTCAACAAGTTATAGTCACTACTTTGAATAAAATACGATTTTCTCACGATTTCCTACATGTCAAAAAAGTTCACAAAACAACTTTTTTTCATACGTTTCGTTACTGCGTTCGAGTTATGCGTTTCGTTTTTGGCAAACATTCGACAAAGTCTGATCATCTGATGTCAGAAATTATTGTTGTTTGGCTTTTGTTTGGTTGTGATACCGAAAAATATTTGTTTTATTATTTTATTGTTTTATCTAAGTTTTCCATATTAATTTGTATGCATGTGTGTATCCAGTTAAGTATGTTTTTTTTTAGTAGGTACAGTCAGTCACGAAAAACCTTAGTCCATATTAGTTTTCTTGTCTAAGTTGTCTTTAATTTTTATATAAATGAGGGTTTACAGGAAAATTTACTCCACCAATTGGTGCAACATAGGCGAGAGGTCCTCTTCAGTGATTTTGACATTAACATGACGTCAACGTCAACTATTAACAAATGTCAGAAAACAAGCGATTTTAATGATAGGTGTTTGGGACTAACACCTCAGTGCTGCTACCTGATGCTCCTACACCCTATTCCTTTTAATGTTTTATGATTTTTTAAATGTTTGAACAGGTAAGTTTGCAAATATTTGGCATACCGTGAAATGGTTTTTAGGTTTTTACAAAATAAACAGCGATTATTTTCGAAACATGTTTATTTCACATTTCACAGTATTAAGTAGGTACACAATATAAAGGCAGTCGTCAGCTTAGTTACTAAGATTCAAAGATACATTTGGCACATGCAAATTGGAACAGCAAAGTACAAAAATACACAGAAATTACTTTTAACAACTTTTAAACTCTAACTATAATAGGTACGGATTCAAACTTAACTAAGTAAATACATATATCGTTAGTTTATATTGTTTTATACATTCATTGAGATTAAAACTCTACATAACATTTAAACTTTTTGTGATTTTTCCCGTTCGAAATGGTTTAAATTTATATTTTGAACAACAACTTCGTTACTATATTTATAAGTACTTAAATAACCATATTTATTTGTCTTCATAAGTATACAAATATAATCTTGAGTCTAGATATTCTTTAATAATTTTTACATTCCCCGTAGCAGTTGTACCGCATCCCTCTATACTAGTGCTGCCAAATGGCAGTCGTCAAATAAACCATGTCAGAGGCTCTTGAAGCGGTTTAGAAACTCCGACAACAGGGTATGTGGGGACTTTACTGCCCACACGATAAGAAGATACTGGTCTGGAAGCAAAAGAGCGCTTATAGATAGATAAATAAATACTTAGAACATTTAAGAAGCAATTTTTTTAAATGGAATAATATTTTGTTCTAAATATACTATTTACATATTTTACTAATTACAAGATTATCCAGCACCCTTTTGCTTTGAAGCTCTCTTCATTTAAGTTTTACACTAAACATACAATTTTGTTCTCAGAAAATAATTTTATTACTGAACTAATCTTTTGGGGCTTTTTACAACTTAGCTTCAAAAATTTTGTGACATTTCAATTTCTTCTAACTTTCTCATAGTTTATCTGTATACAAATAGCTTCATACCTTTAAGGTGGATGCTCCAGGGTAGCCGAAAGAATGATTATTTCTGAAATATTCATTCTTTCGAACTACATGAACTTAGAGGGCTATATTGATGATTAAAATGGTTATAATTCTTTAGATAAATACGCGTTACGGTCGCAGATCGCATTTGGTCCACATACAGCTTCACACTGACCGGCAAATTGCAAAACACATAAAAATATTTGAATTTCGCGGGCTACCCTGGAGCATCCACCTTAAAGCTGACTTTATTGGCGTTGACGAACTCGCGACTGGCACACGGAGATTAGAGGCGAGGAGGACTATCTCTCTAGGGTGGCGCTACAATCGAATCAAGGTAAAACAGCACATAACTGTTGGTGCTGTTTTAAAAAAAACACCACCAAAAGTTATCAGAGTAGTATAGAAAAATAAACGAGTAAAGAACAACTACCGCTTCGTTATTTTTTCGTCATAACGCAAGTAAGAAACAATGATAGATACCTACCTAATTAATTGTTTATGTATTATTTTTCAACGCTTTATTAGTAAAAAAAATACATTGTCAATAAGATGAGAAAACGGTATGTTCAAAATAAAGAGAACAGGAGTTGTTAAGAGTTCATCAAACTCGGCACACTTCAATCCGTCAACAACGGCTACATTCATACCATACCCTGCAGCTACACTAGCGGCATTTTGGAAGGTTTTTGGACTGTTCCAGCTTACAGCTGGACACTTTTTCAAATTGTAGAAGATCGTCCTCCTCGCCTCTATTCTCCATATTATTTTACAGATTGAATTTTACATTGAACGTCCTATTTACATGCAAAGTAAATCAAATAATTAACTACAGATGTTGCGTATCCGTTAACGAATGCCACGACTCGTGACGATGGTCAGGAAACTTTATGCAATCCATCCAATGTTTTAATCTTCTTCCTTTTGAACTTGCTCCTAAAACAAGGCTGCCTAAAAAGTCGTTGGGTTTGCCGTAATCCTTATCCCAAACTGTCAAGGTCAGATTTTGGCGGGAAAGTTCGGTTGGGCGAGTCTCGAAAAGGAACTCTTCGTTCCACACTGGGTTTAGGTTGCGCCATTTTATCGATGTTTTGTGCTTTTTGTGGTAAGGGTCTGGGTCCAAATGCCTGAGAAAACAGAAAAAAAAACAACTTTAATAAAAAAAATCTACATTAGGTACTTACCTACCAACATAGTATATTGTTTAGCGAAGATCGAATTACCACATTAAAAGACATCCTAAAATATTTATATAGGTAAGCAAGCTTTTAGAAAAAACTCAACAAAGCTACAAGTTCGTAAGTTTCAGTACCTAAAGTTTTAAAAAAGCCAGGGCTGGTCACGGTAGGTAAAGTTTGCAATAAAATCTAGCCAAGTGCGAGTCGGACTCGCATGCAAAGGGTTCTGACCGAATTTTTGTTGTTTGAAAACTTGTTATTTTAACACTATAGAATTCTTATAGATTTTCCTGTAATATATAGGTAAATATATATTAGCTCCAATTTTTTCAAAATTTTAGGCTCATTAGTTTCGGAGATAAGAGGGGGTAATTTTTCGTCTAATTTCTTGAATAACTTTAAAACCTAAATGGTTCAAAATTATGAAAAAAATATAATTAAAACTCTCACAGTAAGCCATTTCATTTGATATGTCACACGATATTGTTAAAAAATCTATTTTAGAAATTTTCTAGTTTGAAAAGTGACCTCCATAATAAAAATTTAATAATTTACGTAACGCTATGTTTATCAAATTTCAACAGAATCGTCGTCGGTCCAGTGTATCCGGAGAAAACTGGCTGTGACAGACGGACAGACAGACTGACAGACGGACAGATAGACAGAGACCCGAGTGATCCTATAAGGGTCCCGTTTTTTGTTCGAAACCCTAAAAACAACCTTGACCAAGTTTAGATTCAAAGAATTTAAGTCAAAGAATATAAAAATAATCACGTTATAAGGCCTTTCCCCGAACTTACAGTTTAACAAAAGGATCCGAGTATCCATTACTATCTTGCGGCGGCAAGTCGGCTCCTCGACAGATAGTGACGACGAGTGCCCGTCTCCTGGTGCTGTAGCACAGCGCCAGCAGTACCCTGGGGCCCGCGGGCTCGGAGCCCGACGCTCCTGACAGCGCCAGGCGGAGTTGTGCTGGGGACTTCGTGCATTCTCGCAGTGCAACTGTCGCTGAGCCCATTTCGTCGCAGCCGTATCTGAGAATAGAAGGATATTTTTTTTAAAATTAAACACTGAATAGACTAGCAGTACTCGTAGTTTTTATGTTATGAGCATTTTATTTTACCCAATACTGAATACTGGGCTTTTGTCCTTTGTGTTTTTAATTTTTGTTTTGTTGTGCGGTACCTACACGTATGAGTGGTATTAACGCTAGGCATATCTCCAGTCTTCGCTTGCCTTTGATATGCTGAAGTAGGTGTGACTCTTCGAAAATAAAACTCAAGACTATCTTAAAGTTAGAGTACCGTGTAGTTTGGTAAGTATTACAGTAATAAACTTAATTGCATTGCATGTTTAGTAAAGAGAACTTCAATAAAACCGAGCTGCTATAAAGGCGCGGAACTTATGCAGATAGGTCTGAAGTGCACACACGCTTCGCTTAGTAAATACCCGATTGAAAACTTAGTTCCTACTAAAACCGACATGGTTCGAGTGCTCATGCAAGTCAGCCGCAGGAATTAATCTCGAGGAGTTAATTAAAATCGTTGTGGTAAAATTAAATACCTACCTAGCCTATTAAGACGAAGTGGCTTTCGAAAAAAATAGTGTAAAACTTAAAATTATCTTTATTGTGTCCAAAAATGCAGGTTGAAAATTATTCAACTTGAAACCTATTATTCACTAGGATTCCCTTTCTCATGTCGTGAGGGTCTAGTTTCTTTCAGAGGGCTTAGCACGAATGTTTGTGACATACCTTGGTATAGTAACGAAACGTAATTTTACTATTCCTAACTATGATACTCGTTTCGCACATAATATTTATTTAAATTGGATACTATAGGTATTCATATTTTTAACCGACTTCTTCAAAAAGGAGGAGGTTCTAAGTTCGGCTGTACCTATGTATTTTTATTTTTATGTGTGTTCACCGATTTCTCCGCCAATTGTGGACCGATTTTAAAACTTCTTTCTTTATTCGAAAGCTTATACTCCTGGTAGGTGGTCCCATTTTCACCAAGTCAGAATCTGTTGATGGGATCTCATGAAAATCGAGAAAAACCAAAAACACACAATCACACAATCTTTTTCAAATGAGTAATCATTTGAAAAACACAAACAGGCACAATTCAGATAATTGTGCCTGGTATACATCATCTCATGTTGCTGAGCTGATGATGGAAGGTATAAGTCAGGATCTGATGATGAGATCCCATGAAAAATGTTTGTTCAGTGATATTTTCGCTTACTGTTAACCGATTTGGATGATTCTTTTTTTGTTTGGAAGATTATTTTCCCAAACTGGTCCCATTTTAATTTGGTGAAAATCTGATGAAGAACTTCGGAGGTCGGCTACGGTACTTTAATCAATGATAGCAAATGGATCGGGATTTCTGAAATCGCATGTCTGTTGATTGTTTACACCAGTTCATAACAAAACATCACGCCGGTACGCTGTGTTTGTGGTACGCAGGTACCACCAAAAAGTGAAAAATAAAAATGTTGTGTAGGTATGTCGCATAAAATTAAACCAAAATACTATGGGGTTGTACTTTTAGGGTTCCGTAGGAACCTCAAAAGAAAAAAACGGAACCCTTCAAAACTCACGTAGGTACGTTAACGATACCTACTGTAACGTTACTATACCTACGTCAAAATATTCCCATCAGTCCCTCTGTTCGGGAGACAAAAAAGTATAAATGAAAACGTTGCACAACAAAAATTATAACAAAGACAGTCGTCAATCTTTTTATCGTTTTAAAAAGTTTTATGGTGCATCGTTGAAAAAGATCATAATTTTGATAGACATGTTTATAAATTACTAATTGACCCGCGCAACTTCGTTTGCGTCACAATTTTCATTACTGCTCCGCTCCTATTGGTCTTAGCGTGATGATATATAGCCTATAGTCTTCCTCGATAAATGGGCTATCTAACACTAATATATATCTACTAATATTTTTTTTGCCTAAAGAAATCTTTAGCCTTTCTTCATCTATGTTGGGATCGGCTTCCCGTCTAATTGAATGCAGATGAATACCAGTACTTTAAATGTGGCGACTGCTAATCTGATATCCAAACCCCAGTGAATAGATTATACAATATACATTCAGTCAAAAAAGTATCGGGAATGGATGATTTGTTTATGGTTCCAAATTCAAATTTTTGTTTTTTTGTAGTTGTTAGATTGGCACAACTGTTTTCCATTTTGGCGCGGAGTTTGAGTTGCATCTGTTATTTATATTAAATACAGTGCTGGTTTTAGTAATATCATATATAGTGTGTATTGCGAATTGCATAATGGACAAAAATATCGAACAAAGAGTTTGTCTTAAATTTTGCATCGCCAATGGAATGTCGTGTTCGGAGTCACTGAAAATGTTACAGATCGCTTACGGTGAATCGACTTTATCAAAAACTCGTGCTGATGAGTGGTTCAAAGCGTTCAAAAGCGGTCGAGATGTGATGGAAGATTTGCTTCGCTCTGGTAGGCCGTCAACGTCTGCAACTGAAGTTAACATCGCAAAAGTGAAGGAAATAGTGACTGAAAATCCCCATTCAACTCTGAGAGAGATAGCCGCCGAACTTTCTGTATCTCACGAGTCGATCCGTACCATTTTAACTAATCATTTGGGTATGAAACATGTTGCTGCTCGGCTAGTCCCAAAAGATCTGAATTTTCTCCAAAAACTCAATCGCATGAAAGTCGCTGAGGACATGCTAGAACGAGTCAGTTCGGACCCAACATTCATGAAACACATTGTTACTGGTGACGAGACGTGGGTTTACGAGTTTGACATGCAAGCTAGTCAACAACCTTCGGAGTGGCGCCTTCCTACTGAACCGAAACCGAAAAAAACACGCCAAAGTCGATCAAAAGTCAAAGTCATGTTGACTGTTTTCTTTGACTATTGCGGTGTTGTGCACTCTGAATTCTTACCGGAAGGTCTAACGGTAAATAAAGAATATTATTTGAGCGTTATGCGGTGTTTAAGAGAGCAAATTCGACGAAAACGGCCAGATTTGTGGAAAGAAAATTCTTGGATTTTGCACCACGACAATGCGCCTTCGCACAAGGCTATCATTGTGAACGAATTTTTAACCAAACACTCAACAAATACCATCCAGCAACCACCATATTCACCAGATATGGCTCCTGCTGACTTTTTTCTTTTTCCTAAACTCAAATTACCACTTCGTGGCACCCGTTTTCAATCGATAGAAGACATAAAGGAGAATTCGCGGCGAGAACTGAACTCAATTCCGGAAGCAGCGTTTAAAAAATGTTTTGATGAATGGATTATTCGTTGGCGCAAGTGTATCGTTTCTAAAGGAGCATACTTTGAAGGTGATAAAATAAATTTGGATGAATAACAGACATTTTGTGTATTATTGATCTTTTCCCGGTACTTTCTTGACAGAGTAGTATATACAATATACCTATATATTAATGAAGAAAAACTTTGCTACTATTTCATCTGCCTAGCCTTTCCCAGCTATATTGGGGTCGGCTCCCAGTAAATGGAAACCGGATTCAGCTGAATACCAGAATTTTACGTGGAGCAGCCGCTCCACGCGGTGGGCAGCCGCCTCCAGACCTGCACAACCCATTAACTGGGTAAAGCGGTACTTTTGGCAAGACTGGTGTCAGAATTTCTGGCTTCTGACAATTCGTAACGACTGCCAAAGATTTACAAATGACAGCTGAGACCAACGGCTTAACACGGCTCACAAATAGTAGCAAAATTAAAAAAAAGAACAATATTTTTTAATTATTAGTGGCAAATCCAAGCTTCTACGTAAGCATAGAAGCTTGGATATTTGAAGATATTAAGTTTTTCGAGATCCTTTTTCCTGGCCTTGAGATCGAGCTTCTGTAGGCACGTGAGATTCCAGACACGTTCTAGCGACTTGTGCGAGCGAAACTTGTCAACTTAAAAGTAACTTCTGTCGTCCTCGTCTGTGGACTGTACACAACAGTTAAGTTGATAGCTACCTAGGTACTACCCACGCGGTATCTTTCTTCTTTGTATTTTGGGCCTCATATGTCTATTTGAAGAGAAATTGTAAGTAGTTACTCAGCCCAAATTGTACCAGACTTTACTTGAAGTTGAAGGCTGTTGAGCTCGAATATTGGTTAGCTACGTATGAAAGTTCTAGAAACTTGACAATGAAACCCGTTCTCGAAAGAAAATTTAAATGCTAATTAATTTTGCGAGGACCCATTGCGCAACGGTTTTTCATATAAGTTTTAGGCACTTATAAAACATGCACAACTTATGCCTTTGGCTGACTGAGCGGCAGCGATTTCATGCTCTTGTGATATCCCTAGGAGCCTAATGTTTACTCCAGGAGAATTACCGAGTCTGGGACTAAGGGACTCATCATCATCATCATATCACCCGAAAGACGTCAATTGCTGGACATAGGCCTCCCTCAAGAGTCGCCACAACGACCGATCCTGTGCATCTCGCATCCATCCGCTACCCGCGACCTTCATCAAGTCATCGGTTCACTTTGTGGGGGGCCGCGCCGACGCTGCGTGTCCCGGTACGCGGTTGCTACTCCAGAACTTTTCAGCCCCATTGACTATCCGTTCTGCGAATGTACCCTGCCCACTTCAGTTTGGCTAAGAGACTAAAGGGGATAAAATGGTTAAACTGTGTGCAAAGTTTCCATTTCATTTCCATTTCGATTCCTAGCGTGCTTGATTAAAGAACATTGATAAACACACATAGACTCTCATTGGTTTTTTGTCCTAGTAGGAAGTAGGAAAGGATTAATGTCTTTCTTACCTGTCATCGTCAAACAGCACGATCTCCAGCGACTTGACGGCGAGGTCGGACTCCGTGATGCCGAAGAAGTGCAGCGTCTCGTTGAACTCCGGGTTCTTCGTCTTATGGACTGTCTTCGTGCGCAGCCTGTTGGAGTAGGAGCCCTCTGGAAGATGACAGAATGGTCGCGTGAGTACACTCTTTCAATAAAGAGTCTTATTTTAATTGCATGTATTAGACATTTGTTATGCAAATGTCTAATACATGCAATTGTCAATGATTATTCATATTATTATTAATTGTCAATAATACGTGTTGAGGTAGAATTTCGCAGAACTTTTGTTGTTTGTAACACCACATGCAT
Organism: Lacanobia oleracea; assembly: GCA_950371165.1. NCBI lineage: Eukaryota > Metazoa > Arthropoda > Insecta > Lepidoptera > Noctuidae > Lacanobia > Lacanobia oleracea. The sequence continues at coordinate 3,269,572 of OX493406.1, read as the reverse complement.
GTATTTTTGTATTTGTATAAATATCGGGGGTGAGTCATGAAAATTATATTCATAAGGTTGTCCAGATAATTACTCTGCCATGGATCTGATTGTTCTTTGTAGCAGCATCGTCATATTTCAATACCAAGTTGCGAATTGTTTATCTAGAGCTAGACGGCCTATTTAATTGTTACTATGGGTTGCATTTAATTTTCTCCTGGCAGAGGCACATCTCTTGTCTTTTGCCGCAAAATGAGAGGAGTTACATTTAGGTCCTATGATTTACGGAGTCTAAATACCACGTTTCATGACGAAGAACATGTGCTATTCTGTAACAACATGTTCGTGTCTCGACAGCGGAATCCGAGGTGAGTATCAAATTACGTCAAACGTAAGACCTTTATGTTGTGTGCAATAAAGCTCACTTTGTGAGGTTTGTCACTCAGGTGAAGCTCGATATCGAAATGGTTACTTACAGAATAGACTGGCTGTAGTTAAAAGTATCCAAAATCAACTCACCTCTTGGCAAAACTTCTAATCTACAAAACGGATCCGACAGCCCAGTCATATCCATGCCAATGAGACCCCTCGCTCTAAGCACCGTCACAGCCAGCGACGAGGTCGCGTTCTCATACGCCAGCTTTATCTCCAGGGTCCCAAACCCTGCATCAGGTATCGTGGGAGGCCTCTCAACCTGCGTGGTTGGTTTCGCCATCTCTTTCCTCATGCTACGGAGACTGTAGGCACTGCCTTTGCTGCCGGTGCGTTTGAGGGCAGCTAAGGGACGCTGGGTGAGGCTGTCTTGTCTGTGAAGGCTGAGGCCGCTGAAGCCGTGGGATAGGATGTCTGTTTCGCTCCATTCGTAGTGGGCGTCCTGGAAACAGAGGAGATTTTGGATGAACGGACGATAATTACTGTCAAAACGAGTTAGTGGTGAGTGGTGGCGTTCTTTATATCTACTGGACATCATTTGCTGACACAGAAACGATGATAAGAGATACTAAAAAGATACAGTTTAGCGACGATAGACGTTAGAGCTAGACCCGTAATCTTGGCACTGCTTGTGTGCTAAATGTTAATCATTTTTTCTTGGTTGTTGGGGTTGCGTCACCTCTTCTCAGCTAAAATATTGGGAAGTGGTGACGAGCGGCCTTTTCGGGGGACTGTCTTTATTTCATGTAAAACTTTGACGTTCAAAAGGAACGCTCTCAGCCTGATTTGAATAAATGAATTTTGATTTGAAATATCCCTATAAAATTATTTCTTTACTGGTAACTGACTGAGTGACTGACAGCCAACGCACAGCCGAAACTACTGGTCTTAGAAAGCTGGCATGTAGGTTCCTTGGGGAGTGTAGGGGAGCAATGAACGGACGGCGAGCATTGGGTGGCTCGCCGTCTGATCAGAACCAGGCCCGGGTCGGCGGCGCGCTGCGATCCCAACGCGCCTCAAGGACATATCAGCACGGAAGACGGGGCCCACTAGGGCCAGTGCCTGCTGGGACTACGGACTTCGTTCGAAAGAGGCACCGTACCCTGGAACTCAAAGGGCACTAGGAGGAACACGGATGGGTTTTAGTCAGTAAGAGTCTAACACTCCCTCCTGCTGTACTTAGAGCGGAAGGAGTCATTTGATGATTTCCCATCCTAAAAAAAAAGGGGAGCAATAAAAGAGGATTTCCTGAAATTCCTACTTAATCGGAAAGCGACTTCGTACGCACATGGGATACGTGCGTACGAAGTCGTTGGCAAAAGCTAGTATTAATGTAATTTAGATGCTCACAATTTATCTTTCGCTAACAAGAAACCAAGTTTCTCCCAAAGAGTCAATCTAAAGGTCTTTCAATTCTGGAGTTCAAAGCAGAAGCCTCCTCATGAATAATGAAACGTCTTCAAATAAAGCAGAATGAGCGCTTCGATACAATTCCGCTTCGCTGCACAACGCGATTTGCATATAAAACGTACTGAAATACTTTACAACCGCTTTCTAAGTAGGTTAAGCGCTTTTTGAGCTGGTTTAGCATATTATATCGATAAGTTACGTGGGGGCGATATGGATGGTCGTAAATAACATGTGTTTTAGTGCTGGCTGGTTATAAGAATCGATTTTTAGTGACACGATAACTTGGATATCAACTGATCTGCATGTGAAGTCAAGGTTTCATTTTGAAAATCTGTTTATAGCACAAAGGTACTCTACCTTCCCTCTTGAATTGTATGAAGAGGCTGACCTGATCTAGGCCTTAAAGACTAGGTGATGTACAGAGTATATTACAGTGGGATGATTCGCAACCATGAGTCTGTGCCTGAACCACTTTTTTTTGGCTCTCAATGAAGTTTGTATTTATAATAGGTTTCAGGCTGGTCGCCGGGCAACCCCAAAGGAAACCGAGCGCGGAGCACGAAGGAAAATCATTTCTCACAATAAGTTTTAACTGTTGTAAAATGTCGTTAGATATTTGTCATTCAGACTTCGGCGGCAATGACAAAGTTTGCCCACTTGTGGACAAGTGACGACGACGTACGACTTGACTTTAAAATAAAACAAATATCGTTTTTGAGATACCTAAATATTCATTACTAGTTTTTGCTCGCGACTTCGTACGCGCATATTCCGTTTTTCCCGTTCCCATAGGAAATTCGGAAAATCTGCTCTCCTACACTCCCCAAGGAACCTACATGCCAAATATCAGCTTTCTATGACCAGTAGTTTTGGTTGTGAGTCACTCAGTAACGAAATAATTTTATTTATATATTTCTAGCTGACTCAGCAAACGTTGTTTCGCCATATATAAAAAAACTAGACTACCACCTAATTCTCATACCTACCGAATATACACACAAAATTGCATGATAATCGATCGAGCCGTTTCGGAGGAGTTCGGTAACAAACACCGTGACACGAGATTTTTATATTTTAGATTAGGATTAATCAAAATGAAAATAATTACAAAACTGCTTATTTAAATAATATTAATCAACAACATTACAAGCCAACAATAAACATCCCCTTAGCCTCACTCCGCACCTCCAATATAGGCTCTAACATATCCCGAAATCAAAGTAGATAGTAAGCCAGTGCGGGCAAAGTCGCGGGCAATAGCTAGTTATTTATTGTTAATGATTTCAATCCGTTTTTATTTGACTTTTTATGTGCGAGCGTGTAGTAATAGGGAGCGAAATTATTGCTGTCAACCGAACTCTAGTCCAAACTGTACTGCTACAGAAACTCCAAAAAGAAAAATCAACCTTTGTTCGAGCCGAGAACCAAACCAAGGACCTCATGTTCAACAATAGCACTTGGGATCACTAGAACAACAAGACATAATAAGCCAACTAGCTTTTGCCCACGATCTTTGTACGCGGATATCCCGTTTTTCACGTTCCTGTGGGGAAATCCTCTCTTAGTGCTCCCCTAAACTCCTCAAGGAAGCTACAAGCCAAATTACAGCTTTTACGACCAGTAGTTACGGCTGTGCGTTGTCAGTCAGTCACTCAGTCAGTAACGGAAGAATTTTATATACATACAAGTATACATTTTTTTTTTACTATAGATAGGCACGCATTTGACCTCTATCTCACCTGATGGTAAGCGATGATGTGGTCAAAGATGGAGCACGCTTGCCTAGAAATAACCTATTCACTCTTGACTTAGACTCCCAGGTTAGTAGCTATCAGGAAACACAGACTCCGGCAGGGAATTCCACTCCTTAGCTGTACGGATATTAATTGATAGCAAACCGAGAAAGATGAAACAATAAGTAGTGCAGAAAGATAGCCCGTTATGAGGCACCTTCTGTACGCAATAACAATAAAACGCTGGCTGCATGTGGGCCATTACCGTCATGAACTCACAAAGCTCGTCATTTCGCGTTACCTAGACCTCTTAACCGACAAACTGCACGGCACTGACGGACGCTTAACGTCTCCGTTAAAATTATGTGCAATCGGCCATAACCGATCCGTTAAGAACCCATTATTTTATGAGGCGTTTCAAACTTGAGCTCTTAACGAACTCACTAAGGGTTTATGAAGATGGCAGGCCATCAATTTTATTGTGTCAATGGGAGGTTGGCTGTAAAATCAATTAAGGATGAGGTGGACTTAAGTGTAAGTTACGTATGTCGGTGTGTTTCAATCAATTGGTTGATTAATTAATGTCATTGTTACAATATACTCTAATTTTTGTGAATTAATGTAAGTAAGACATGGCTATTTTGGGAGGAATCAATAGTCCCCCAAAATACAGGCATTCCTTGCCTAGTTTGGGGGTCTATGGTCTCAATTCTGTACACAAGACTTATATAACCATAAAATTCTAGATTATTTAGCTCTTGTGTGTAATTTAAAAGTTATTGGATCAATATATTATTATTATTTATTGCACGTTTGCTCTTGCGAATCTGCAATAAATAATAATAATTTACTATTATTGTTGGAAAACGTCGTCTGGGTAGTTTTGGGGTTTGGGGGGGGCTGCGTTTCCACCAGAGCTGTGCGAGGAAGCGTAGCGAGGGATGTGTTACGATTTTAAGAACCAATAGAGTCGCTTGCGCTGAGCGAAGCTAGGTTAATGAAGTAGGCTAAGTGAAGGGGAATATCAAACAAAAGATGGCCCATCGACAGATGGTCTGTGTGTAAAAAAAAATATGAGGCTAGTTAAGGTGACAATGATAAAAATTATATCTGACGAGATAATAGACTCCAAGAATTACGAGTATGTCCGGTGTTACTGCCAAATTTACAGTTTTTGCGGTTGACTTATTTTTCTCAAACATGCTTGAAAATTTTGAAAACATTAATGCATTAAATTTCGAAGCATGTTTGAGACAAGATATTTTTTTCTGTAAGATAAAATAAGATATTTCTGAGTTAAGCTCGCCTTTGTACATGAACTTTCATTACTGTGTTTTGAATAAGCTGTTTTGGTGTACAATAAAGAATTAAAGAAGATATTTTATTTGCAGGCTGTAGGATACTTATAGTGCAATTAAACTTGGTCGTTATCCCATATTCGGATGCCCGAAAGACTACTCGAATTCGGGCACCCAATGAATTAATTACACTAGTCATCGCACTGGAATACGGGCTTAAGGCTATGAGTACTTTGAATGAAGTTGTGTAGCTGAAGCTGTACTAGATTGTCCGAAGACGGTTGTACTCGACTCTTGGTCGTATGCCCGAATTACATAGGCAATCGAATTCGGGAGAACGATCAAGTGTAGGTAAAGCTCGAGGCCAAACGCGTGATGGAGAGGGACCTGCGGACAGCGAGCGTTGGGTGGCCGTCTGGTCAGAAGTCCGTAGTTTCAGGCTTAGTTGCGGGCGTATTCTATTCCGTATCACCTAACCATTAAGAATTCATTCATTCTTAATTCGTGTTCGGGACTTATCGTAAGTTCGAAGCTTAGAGAGTAGCCCCCTAGGCCCGGGTCGACTGAACCGCGCCTCAAAGAGATGTCAGCATAGAAGACGGGGCCTGCTGGGGTTGCGGAATTTGTTCGAAAGAGACACCGCAGCCCTGGCACGCAAAGGGCATTAGGAGGAATACGGTCGGGTTTTAGTCAGTAAGATTCCGAAACTCCATTCTGCTCTTCGCAGAGCGGGAGGATCATTTGATGATTTCCCATCTTAAAAAAAAAGGTAGATAACGCTCAGTGACGTAGACAGTCTCAAAGGGGCCCTGTATCAAATACATGCGTTTTTAGGGGTATTGTTTTTTAAACAATACAGGCCCTACCATCTAAGGACTGTCTTGGCAGGTCACGAAAGAGCTAAATGCGTGCTCCATCTTCGACAACATCATCGCTTACCATCAGGTGAGATGGTGGTCAAGCGCGTGCCTATCAATAGTAAAAAAACATGTATGGCTTTGCGTCACACGTTGGGGCCCTTGTAGTCTGGGGGCCCCGTATCTTTGATACCGTTATAGCTACGCCCCTGAGTAACGCTTCCAGAACAGTTACAAATTAATTGTTATTTTTAACTAAAGACCCACAACGTTACGATCGTTGTTTTTTCTTAAATACACATTTCTGTTTTCATTACAAGTAGGTACGTAGGTACGATTGTATTTTTGCAAAGCTTTCAAGGTCTTTTATTCGCTCACGTTAAGTAGGTATACGATTGAAAAGAAAACATGAGAGATATGGGTGAGGGATTTTAGATGATTTTCATGTGGAAATATTATAATGAAGAGATAAAAATGTTAAAACACTGGATAAATCGCGTTCGTGATGTGTAGATTCTTTAAGAACTTAATTATTAACCATCTAGCTATTGTTGGCAGATTCGCCTATTTAAACATAGAGGGAAAAACCCGCCAACACGAACTCACTCGACTCGTACACGAAGGGTTCCGTACCATAAATCTTGATTTTTATTATTTGTTGTTATAGCAGCAATAGAAATTCAAATAGGTACATATTCTGTGAAAATTTTAACTGTCTACCTATTACGGTTCTTGAGATACAGCCTGCTGACAGACAGACGGACAGAGGAGGCTTAGTAATAGGGTTGGATTGGTTGGATACCCTTTAGGTACGGAACTGTAAAAACGTATTAAAATAATGTTTAAAGATCTCAAAATATGTAAGCTGTAAGTGTTTTAAAATCTCTGATAAACAGAGAGAGCACTCATTGCCTGTGACGTCATTCGCTACTACTCGCTGGTCACGCCATACAGTACCTACAAACGACGTTTTGCGTGACAAGGATAGACGAACAACTTCAAAAGCGTCTGACTTCTCTTATTTATTTTTCGCTTATATCACTATTTTAGTAATCATTCAATAAAATATGTATTAATTTACTAGTTAACCCGCGCAACTTCGTCTGCGTCTCAGTTTTCATTTTTGCGCCACTCCTCTTGGTCATAGCATGATGTTATCTACAGCCTTTAGCCTTCTTCTATAAATGAGCTACCCAACACTAAACGTACCAAACAAACAAACAAACAAACTCTCGCTTCTTTGCTTTAATGTATTAAGAACAAGCTGACCCGTGCCCACTTCGATAGGCGGTGGATTTTTCGTAAAAAATATTATTTTTTAAAATAAAAAATATCCTATGTAACCTACTTCTAATACCTCCAAAAATATTTGTACAAAGTTTCATGATGATCGCTTAAGCAGTTTTCGCGTGGAAGCGTAACAAACAAACTTACATTCACATTTATAATATTAGTAGGGATAGACGTAGATTTTTGATAGCAGTCACCGTCTTATTCCACGTTGCAACTTGCAACCTTCTCGCATGCAATTTGCTTTACGTTGCGGGCTAAAGACACCAATCCTTCGACCATACGCTGCTAAGTTGTTAAGTTCGGAAACGTAGTGTTATAAACATAGATATAATCAACTAAAATGTTTTTTTGGTACCAAACAAAAAATGGAATCTTTATAGGATCACTCGAGTGTCTGTCTGTCTGTCACAGCCAGTTTTCTCCGGATCAAATTCAAATTCAAATTCAAAGCATTTTATTTCAAATAAACCATTCACAGGCACTTTTGAAACGTCAAGGTCGGTCAGTCAAAAACATGGAAGCTATTTGCACGTTCCAAAGCGTAGATCTCTATGGAGAAGAACGCGCAAGAAACTCCACGGACACTCTTTTAAATCATGTTCTGTTTTACAAAATTCCAAGTTACATATATACTTGTTGCTAATATTTTTAATATGGGAACACTGTCGGAAAAAAAAAATACGCTTGACAAGAGAAGAAATGTCACAAAATACATTTGTCAAATCAAACAAACATTCGTTCAACTTGTGCGCGAGAATTTTCGATTTTTACGTGTTTTTCTGTGGAAAGTAAGCCAAGTATTGATAGAAATTCATAATTTACTTAATTTTCGTTAAATTTCAACTAATATTCAACGTCAAAAGTGTAAATTATCTGGTGAAAATTACGAAACAAAACTAAGTTACCGGATTTCTTCCCGATTTCTTCCCGTACGTAAGTAATTTGATATTTCAGAATTATAGTGGCATATTGTAACGATATACAATTAAAAATGAATTCGTGAATACATGGCTAGTAATCTAGAAACATTTCTTATTGGAATCTTATTGGAATATTCTTGATGTTTGTTTACAAAAATACAAATTACGTAAATCAAAATGTCTGCTCCGCGTACTATGAAGTTTGAGCTTAAATATTGCGGCAGTCGATTTTTATCTCGTAAAATAACATCATCACTAGATTACTTGTCTTTTTATGACCTTAATTCCAAAATTTTGTGTAAATTGATCCGACATTTGTGTCAGAAATCAACATAATAATACAACAAAATAGCTTTCAGCAAGTATTCTCGTATCTATCCAAAATGTTTATATTTCGGTTTGTTATAAGAATATTGTTTACATTCTAATACATAGTGACATAATTAAAGAACCCATAACAGTTTCAAGTGTGTGAATAGCTGCTTTGTGAGCGGAGAGATAAGGTTTTTTGTGCTGCGGGTCATATTACGCTTGCGATAAGCGGGCGCCCGCGAAACGCAACGGAGTATGACGTAAACATGACATTTGAAATTTGCCAGCCGAGAGGTTAATACCAGCTGTCTGCCGTGCGGTGGTCTAATGGACATGTGGTTTGTATATCTAATGACATATTTTAAAGTGAATACACGACACGGTTGGCGCACAGGTAGACCATGTCTTGACAAAGGATACTTGTTGCCCCGGGAGTTCCTTTGGCATAATTTTCGACTTTCACACGAGCTAAGCCGTTGGCAGATTGTACTCAGGGATAAGTGGTTAATTAGAGCTACCTGTGTGAAGCCGGGGGGCGTCGCTAGTCCTAATATATTCGTAGCGTACGAAGTCACGGCAAAAAGCTAGTCTAGTTCTATACTTTACATATAAAGCCGAAGAGATTGTTTGTTTGTTTGAACGCGCTAATCCCAGGAACTACTGGTTCGATTTGAAAAATTGTTTCAGTGTTAGATAGCCTACTTATCGAGGAAGGCTATAGGCTATCTATACCATTACGCTAAGACCAATAGAAGCGAAGCAGACGAAGTTGCGCGGGTCAAATAGTCACATATATAAAAATATTTTTTACAAAAAAATATAACCGATTACCAAAAAAGCACTACAAAGTATAAAATAACCTTAATATCGGAAGTCGGTGTTTTTAGTTTTGCATCTTCGTTTTTTAACACCGACTTCCGAAATTAAAGTTATTATTTACATTTTTTTTTTTTGTAAAAGTGTTTTATATTTTTCACTTTTATGTGGTGATGCTTTGACGACGTCTTCATGTATGCAAAAATTTAAATTAGCAAAAATGCTCATAAAATAATAACTACGGAACCAAAATGAATGAAATGTTTATGGGACCAAACGGCAAGCATGCCGCATCGAACTAAATAGGTCAAACAAATCGGATGAGAAACCTCGGAGTAATCGGTGTACATCCATAAAAAAAATACCCACTGAATTGGAAACCTCCTCCTTTTCTGGATGTCGCGTGTCTTCATACGCGGATATCCCGATTTTTCCCGTTCCCGTAAGAATTCAAGGATATCCTCTATTCCTCAAGGAACCTACATGCCAAATTTCAGCTTTCTACATCAATCAGTCAGTTAGTTTACTTAGTCTGAGTGACTACTGTGTGTGAAGATTTTCACACACAGTAGTCACTCACCCTCACTACCACCACTGCTGAGACCCGACGGGACGCTGGCCCACTCCGCTGAGGAGAAAGCGAACTTGTTTGCTTCTTTGTTTGCGGAATCTTCACGCCTGGATCCTGGTGGCGCGACGCCCCCTGCTTCTCCTGGTGGATGTGAGTCGAGTATGTCGAACATTCGCATTCATCAGAAGGACATCCGTAGGGTACTGCGTAACCTAGACGTGAACAAGGCTAGTGGTACCGACGGGATACCGGCAATTGTTCTGAAGACTTGTGTGCCTGAGTTGTCTCCGATCTTGATACGCCTATTTCGCCTTTCGTTGAGACTGGAAAAGTGCCGAAGGCTTGGAAGCAAGCTAACGTGCAGCCCGTGCCCAAGAAGGGTAGTCGAGCTGACCCGTCGAATTATAGACCCATCTCGGTAACGTCCATACTCTGTAAGACTATGAAACGCGTGCTGAATCATAAGCCCCTGGCGCACCTAGAAGCGAATGATATTCTTAGTGACCGTCAATACAGGTTCCACCGAAATCGGTCAACTGGGGATTTTCTAGCGTATGCCATTCACATCTGGAGTGAGGCCATAGAGAAGCACGGGGAGGCACTAGCAGTCTCCCTTGACACCTCGAAGGCCTTCGACAGGGTCTGGCACGATAGCCTTATTGGTAAGCTTCCTTTCTTCGATCTGCCCGCCGGTTTGTGTGATTGGATCGCAGATTTCCTGAGGGATCGGTCTATCCGAGTACTATAGATGGCTGCTCGTCTGGACTGCTGGATATTAATGCCGGGGTTCCTCAGAGGTCAGTGCTTTCGGCAACACTGTTCTTGCTGCATATTAATAATCTGCTTAAACCCGGTACCTTTGGGTATGCAGACGACAGCACTGTTGCTGAGAGATACGTGTCCGACGCACGAGCTGGTGGGTCGCAGATCCGGTCTCTCCGGGAGGCAATGGTTGAGCGCTTGAATGTGTCCTTACAGGCTGTCTCTGAATGGGGCGATGCCAATCTGGTCAAGTTCCATGCTGCTAAGACCCAAGCGTGTCTATTTTCCGCACAAAAGAAGCCAATTCCTCCCAGCTCCATCTTTCCGAGGTTTAACCGTGCCGATAACCGACCAACTTGAGCTTCTTGGGGTTACATTACTACTCTCAATTTTGGCCCTTAAATAGAGGCAAAAGCTCAAGTGGCTGCAAAGAAGTTGGGGATTCTAGCAAAGGTGAGACGATACTTCACGCCGGAACAGCTGCTTAAACTCTATCAAGCGCAAGTTCGATCGTGTAAGGAATACTGCTCTCATCTTTGGGATGGATCTGCCAGATACCAACTTGATGCCCTTGAGTCAATTGAGAAACGAGCCAAGAGGATCAACGGCAATGAGAGGCTCGTCGCGACGAAGCTCCAAAGTCTTGAACATCGACGACGAGTTGCTAGCCTGTCGGTTTTTTACCGGTTGCATTTTGGGGAATGTGCGACGGAATTGCATAATTTAATTCCGCCAAGCCCGTTCCATCATCGGACCACAAGACGAACGACGATGCGCCACTGGTACACGGTGGATATCCCACCCATACGCACAAAACGTTTTGGTAACACATTCATAATGCGTACAGATAAGGAGTGGAATTCCCTGCCGGAGTCTGTGTTTCCTGGTAGCTACAACCTGGGAGTCTTTAAGTCAAGAGTGAATAGGTTATATCTAGGCAAGCGTGCTCCATCTTCGACCACATCATCGCTTACCATCAGGTGAGATAGTGGTCAAACGCGTGCCTATCTAAAGTAAAAAAAAAAAAAATTGTGTTTTCAGGGTTGATCTCAAAGTAAAAGTTATTTATAATCATGTTTATTTTCACTCCCTAAGAGGTTATTAGTGTTTAACAAATAACCCTGTATATATTAATGAACGGGAACAAGTACTATATTGTTACGGTTTATTATTTTATGTAGCCGTTACTTCTTCAGTAAATTAAAAAGAAGCGTGTTTGAAGATAATAAAGTCAGCCTTTTACAAACATTAAGACTGACTTGTCAAAAATAAGTTAAGTTTTATTAAAATTTTGAGATTACTGTACCTATTGGTTGTAGCTATGTGATTTATACAGAACCTGGATAAAGTGGGGCGTGTAACGAAACCATAGCGCGATGCAGCCGGCGGCGGCGGCGCCATCTATCGAGCTCGATGCAAGACAAGAGATGCGTTTTGTTTGTTAAATGAACAGTGGACGCTGGATTTTTTTTGTTTTATTTATCTGCTTGTTTTTTTTATTGTATATACCCAGATAAATACTGGGTTAAATATCTAATACTTTTGCCCGCGACTTCGTACGCGCATATCTCGTATATTCCCGTTCCCGTATAACCTATAGCTTTCCTCATAAATGTGGCTATCATAGACAAAAATAATTTTCCAAATCCGACTGGTTGTTCCAGAAATTAGTGCGTTCAAACGAATTAACAAACTGTTCAATTTTTTATGGATTTGAACGTTTGACTCGAGTTTTGATGTGTAATTATGATTTAGATATAGCTACAAATAAAAAAAAAATATAATGGTCAAGAAAGTTGGATCTTTTCCTTGGAAGTGTTTTAAATAAATATTTCTATTGTTTACATAAATTAGTAAAACCTTGTCTCTGCAAAGGATGTTCCATACAATTTTACTTTAGGCATCTTTCTCATCATCTTCAATAATTGCGTAAAACAAAGAATTAGGTACTGGAGGAGCTCGTGGCTAAAGAATACTACATTACCAATACGCGTTACCCATTTAATGGGTTGTAGGTCTGGTAGGCAGCCACTCTACGTAAAATACTGGTATTCAGCTGAATCCGGTTTGATTGGAAGCCGATCCCAATGTAGTTGGGAAAAGGCTAGGCAGATGATGATGAGAGAGTTAGGTACTGATAATTTACCATCCGAAATTATATTTTTTATCTAAGAAAATAAAATCCAAATTCAAACAAAAAGTAACTAATAACTTATGTAACCTTGCTTGATTTTTTTTGTCTATTTAAATGTAAAATAATATTTTTAAACAATTGTTGTAATCACTATAATCTCGGGAAACGCGGTCGGTAGCTTTAGTCCGCTCGATTTGGAACAACAGCCTGTGAATGATTAACATTGACAAGTCGGTCGTCTCGTCTCGGGCGTTGCCATAGCAACGCAGTTAATATCGTCTCGTTGCTAACTTACTGCTTAGTTACCGAGTTATATCTATGAGAACAGTGCGAATTCTACTTTTTAAGCAACGTTCGCTTTTCAGTCGCCATCTGACAAAAAGTAGAAATGGCCCTCTGTTATTAAAAAGACCTCTTCTGGAACTCAATTTAACTTTCTTTGTATTATTTTTTTTGCAGTTGTGGCCCGGTGGTAATGGCTGCGACTTACGAGTTGTAGGTCGTATGTTCGAACTCAGGTAGGCGCTTTACTTTGTGTAAATTATTTCATCAACACTGCTCTCAAAACGGTGAAGGAAAACATCGTCAGGAAACCGACATGTCCTAGAACCAAAAATTCGAAGACATGTGACAACAACCCGCACTGTGCCCGCGTGGTGGATTACGGGCCATTCCCTCTCACCGAGAGGAGGCCTGAGTCCCAGCAGTGGGAACATGGCTGATTATGTACTAATTCTTTGAAGGTTTTTAAGGTCTGATTAAGAACAGAAATGACTGAAGATTAGGTTTGTCTGTCTTTTTACTAAGTTAAGTAGCTTATTCTTGCGGCTTCGTTTTCGTGACCTTTACCACAATAACGGATCTTTTTTCGCATAAACAATAGACAATCACTGTGTGGTAGTCTAGCTTTGTAAAATATTTTTGTAATATTTTTAAATACTTCTAAAGATTACTTTTGACAAACATCTTTTTTTCTTTAGGGCTCCGTACCCGGAAGGTAAACCATATAAACCGGTGAAACTCAATTACTTAGTATCCGCTGTCCGTCTGTCCGTCAGCGGGCTGTATCTCATGAAATACGTAGGCAGTTCACAAGTTGAGTGAACTGTCTACATGTTTCTTTTCGTAACTAGTTTGAGTTGCAGTAGCACGATTTCTTTTATATATTTTTTGATATTATCGGTTTTTTATGTCATCTTTCACAAAACAACCCTCTTTAGCTCTTTAGCTTTAAGCTGTGAAATATGTCTAAAGATAAATAACTCGGATTCTGATTCAAATATAAGAAATAGTTTACACCACAATATTGCAACTTTCATACGTTTAAAACAAAGTTGGTTATAAGCATTAGAGATTGGGGTTCTTAACCCCAATCTCTAACACCAAACCATCTTATAGCACCCGTTGTACAATACAATTATTTGTAATCTTATTACAAATCCATTCATATCGAATCAATCAAGCCAGCATTATTGGCAGCCTCCACAAATTGCGTCGACCCCAATCAACAAGGAATCAATAAAAAAGTAGGATTGTCCGTCCGTCTCCCTCCGAGATAATATGACGCAGCAGTCACTAGGGTTGCCACCCGTACTCTTCTGAAAAGTATTGTTAGACTATGTTGCTTAGGCGTGTACTTTATGTACGCTAATTTTATAAAGAGAAAAGATTTGTGTGTTTGTATGTTTGTAACCAATTTACTTAAAAACTACTGGACCGATTTCAAAAATTCTTTCACAATGGTGAAAGAATTTTTGAAATCGGTCCAGTAGTTTTTAACGGTTGTTACTTGGGGATAATGTAGCATTCTAATGAGAATGCTACATTATCCCAAAGTAACATAAGATATATTTATTACTAGAAAAAAAATGGGATTCTTATGAAAACTGCAGCGTGGATAAAGTCGCAGTCGATTTTTTAGTAATCATAAGACCAATACAGTATGCAAAAATACTCAATTCATTTGACTCTGACATTGAATTAAACTGACTGAAATCCTGCTATTTCAGTGAAAACTGAAATATTTTTTGTCATCTCGGTCTAATTGCACAGTGGCGGTAAAAGAAAATCATACCACTGAAACTGGTTGGAAGTCATAAATATTTTGCAAGAGGTAAAATAGTAAAAAGTATCTAATCTACTCTTTTTTACCTATTACCTACTCTTCATTTCATTTTTTCCAAAATCGGACTTACTCTCTTTTTAACCCGACTGCGAAAGAAGGAGGGTTATGTTTTTCGAGTGTATGTATGTATGTATGTATATTTCTTTGGCACGCCCTTGAGCCTAAACGGCTCGATGGATTTAAGCTTGAGAGGTGTCGTTAGATTTGTATTTACTGTGAGAGTAACACTGGGTATATCAAAATAAAAAAAAAAAACAAAATGGCGGATTTTTGGCGCCAAATTATGCCTTTAAAAAAAATATTTTTTTCAAAGCCTGTCGAGGGGGTATCAAGATAAAGGGCTCGAGGAGACGATTCCAAAAAAGTAACTCACTAAAATGTAGGAAATAAACAAATTGACTTTGTCAAAAAACCCGACCGCTAAAAACGATTAAAAAGTTCGAAACGTTCAAGCAGTCTGATGCAGTTCAATCACTGATCCGATGCCACCAACTGCATCAGACTGCTTGAACGTTTCGAACTTTTTAGTCGTTTTTAGCGGTCGGGTTTTTTGACAAAGTCAATATTTTTTGACGTGACAACGTCTTATAAATTGGTTTGCCGGGTGACACTTCAAGAAACTGCGTTACGCTCCGCTCACGTTATGCGCTCACAATGAGAGCGAGTGAGAGGCACGCGTCCCTTCCACTCGGGCATGGTTAGCCCGCCTAAGAGCGAGAGAGACAGACATAAAAAGTCGTTGTCACGTAAAACTTTCGCCCGTATACCGACTTTACAGGCAACCAATTTTTTTTTTCTTAGAAAGTTGGCAGCCCTGGCAGTGACGCAACATGCGTCAGTGACTGGGAATTTTACTTGTAAGTATTGCAGATTCTTTCTCGACGGTTTGGGGATTTTTATGGTGGTACCGAAACAGATGGTTTATGCTTAGTGTCTCGGCAAGACCGAGTCGGGCTGTTTGGCGTTGTATGGACGTAGTTTTACAGTCAGTCTAGATCAGCGATACATAAGTACTCAGCCGACTTTTTAAAGTTTATTTATGTTTTCGAGCGTATGGCACTCGTGGGCTGCAGCTGAAAACCAGCGTCAGGTGGTATACCTTGTGTTACTATCTAGCATTATGTTGAGCCGAGGCCCTTTTCGTATTAATAGTTCTGATTATTTATTTGGTTTGATTTTAAGGTGTTCTGTTTTGTTAATGCCATTATTCTTTCTTTACTTTTCTGTCGTGTGTGTTGTTACAATATTATCATGATGGGCCGCAATAACCAACAATAAGTTAAAATTCTAAGTTTATTAGATAGTAAATATTTGCATGTCGTCGCTAGCAAAAATTGTACTATCGTAGTGACGTCACGCGAGTTTTCAACGCACTGATTCGTCTTAATTTTTTTGTTTACGTTAAGAAAGAAAAACATACCTACCTACGTGTCTAATATTTTTGTAAATCTGTCAGACGGAAAAATTATTATTTTTTTTTTTCAGTGAAATACCCTATTTAAAGTAGGTACCTACTTAGCATTATATAAGTACCTACATGATTCCGTATAATCCATTTTTACTTGAATTTAAAGTAGGTACGTATAGGTTTACGTGGCGGCCATTTTTGAATCAGAATGACAAAAATATTCTATATCTATGCACGAGATCTTTTTCCCGCCATTGAGTGTTTATTTTGTTATTTTTCTTGTAAATTGTGTATAGTATATTGTTGGTGTGGTATACGGAAGCGTTGGAAAGTAAGTACTTATGTATACTGGACTTTATTTCACCTTTATTCTTCTGAACTTTTCAGAATGAAAATTTCGATTTTCTACCATAGCTATATAAAAACGTGATATTTGTCCATAGCAACTTCTTGTAATATAATTTGACGTCGGAATGACGCAGAGACGCGACGTCGCTGAGACTCAATTATATTATTGCAATGAAGATAATTTTATTATTTCTTCGCAACGACTTGGAAGACTTGTTGTCAATTAATAGGCATTTCACTCGCTACATATTTATGTGAGTTTGTTTCTTTTTTGAGGGTTTTGTTATTATTGTTATTATTCTTCCTTTTTTTTTTGTTTTTTTTTTTTGTTTTTGTTATCCGATGGGTACCCAACTGCCTACTGGAGCACGAAGTCTGTTACTTTTAGGGCGTGTTTTAAATCCGTTGTTACAAAAAAAATATACTGTCACCAAGCCAATGCATGGGGGGGGGGTCTGTATGTATGCTTTTACGGTTGCACAACGACACGCTTTGCTTTGCTTTGCTTGGTAGTATAGATGCAGGCCTACCTTGCTGTCTCCTTCAGAGGCGGGAAGGTGGCGTGGTCTTGAGGGGGAGCGCAACGGTCGTGTAGATCCTCAAGGCAAGTCCGGTGGATATACCTTCTCGAGGTTGCCACCCCGTTTTTGGTCTAGTTCCTTACGAAATAGACGTAACTGAAACCACCGGGCGACCCGCAGAGTGGAGGGCTTTCCACTCAGTCCCATCCCATATCCCACTAAACCCCTTTTCCCCTCTATAACCCCTCCCAACTCCCCTCCTAACTGTGACCCTTCTGTGACGAAGTGGTTGCGGGCTCGGCCGTCACTAAACTCAGCTGACGGCGGGTAGGAGAAATTTGTCACCTGCGCAGTCGAGCGCCGTAAGCGGGGATGAAGGAGTCCTGGGGGGTTGAGCCGATCGGCACTGGCGGTAATGTGTCCGTGAGGCAACACGCCCCCTTTGGTCTGGATTTCAAGCAAAACGGTGGCCCTATCTTCTAGCCAAGGGTAGGGAAATGGCCAAAGTGTCCCGTCAGAGGGCCACAGGCGAGGTGCGTGGGGTCCGCTAAGGTCGTCCTTGGGCGGCCGAAGCGGTAGGTAAAGGCCATGCTGACGGTGTAAGTGAGGGTTGATTAGTTGCCAACCCGATCGAGCACCCGATGTCGCGCTGTAAACCAGCCTTGCGCACCTATATCTTCCTGGTAGTCCTAACGTTCGCACTCACAGTAGTGCGACGTTCCCAGGTGCGGGCTCCATGGTGGGTGGGAGCCAGGAAGATGAAGTTAAATAAATTTTTAGTATGGACGTATTGAAGCCAACTGAAAATACCGCAGGAGTGGAGTCGGCGAAAGCTGGCAAAGCTCCTAAGCAAGGTACCTCTGGTGCCTTGCTCGCCCCTGGATGCCCTGCGGCTCACGCCGTGGGCGCCAGCGCGGGCGCTGGTCCGGCTGTGGCGAAAACCGCAGCTAAGACCAAAAAGTCCCACTCCAAACAAAGGAGAACGGCGCTGCATGGGACCAGTACCGATCCTTTAAACACAAAGGCGAAAACGGAGACGGCTAACACCTCTGCCGGAAGTAGCCTTCCCAAACACCCTCCCGCTCCTCCTGTGGCTCCTCAAGCCGCTTCCCAAGTCGCGGCCGCCTCCGGTCACACGGAGGCGATCAGCAACACCGAGGACGTTTTTACCAGCGCCTGGCAGGTGCCTACTCGTAAGGGTAAAGGTAAAGGCAAGGGCAAGGGTAAAAAATCTATTCCACAAGCCCATTGCTCTTGTTCGGGCCCCTCGGGTCCTACAGCTCCTACAAGCCAGGGTAAGAGGAGGGAAAGACTGACGCGCAAGGAGCGGCGTCACGAACGCAGGCGGGGACGCAAAGCCCCCCAAAACAAGCAGGTTGCTGCCACCAGCTCGGTTAAACCGACCAAGCAAGGTAAGCTGAACTTCTCTGAGGGGAAGCGGTCGCAGGCTGAGGCCGGCACTAGCCGACCAACGCCTAGCACACTGCAATCTAAATCCGCAGGAGGTCCGGCCGAGGAGGCAACCACAACGCAGCGATCCGATGGAAGTGACCAGGCTGCGGTCAAGCGGGCTCTCAACGAGACGATTTCGCCCCGTGGAGAGCACAAGCGGCCGCGGCTTGACCAATCCCAGAGGATCGCTAACAGAAGCTACGCCCAAGCTGCCAGTGCGTCCCTAAACGTCGCAATAACCTGCGACCGGAGGGGCATTATAAGCCAGGGAGTATCGGACCAGGTCTTGGCTGCTATCCACAAGCGGATCATCAGTGAGGCCTGCTCTGCTATGCAGGATACACCGGGACCAACCTTCAACGCGAAGCCGCTGTTCACCGGTGGAGTCCTCAAGCTGTGGTGCGGTAACAACTTCACCTTAGCCTGGCTGAAAAAAACAGTCTCCAGCCTGGCTCTCCCGGCTGGCACCTCGCTAGTCGTCAAGAGCCAGGCGGAGATCCAGAAGCGGGTGCGCTGCGGCATCGCCATCCCCGACGACCAGGGAGTCTACGAGGACTCGACCTTTATTGGACGAGCCCTCTGGTACCAGAATCGCTGGATCGACGTAAGGAGGTGGGTAGTGCTGCACGCCGAGAAGCAGAAGGCTTGCTGGTTCGTGGTGCTGGGTATCCCCGAGGACCAGGTTCCGACCCTGATGAGCGCCGAGCGCCGTCTCTCAATTGGTTTGGGAGCGGTGTACGTCAAGTTCCAGGGTCCGAACGGCAGGTTCGTCGACGTCCCTCGGGGTTGGGACCCGATCACGAAACAGCCGCTGGAAGACGCAGAGGACACCGATTCTCCGCCAAACAACCCGGAAGCAACTGCGGCCGACCCTGCTGTAGCAGCAGACTCAGCCGACCCTGCCGCCACCGTGGGTGCCGTCCCTTCGTCGGGGGGGGAGCCGGACGACGTAATGTTGTCCCCGGCTTCAGACCCGGGAGGGGACGGGTTCGACGAGGGCGACCTGTTTGCCGGGCTGCGACTTGAGGGCGACGAGGAGGGTCTTGCCGGTGATGGCGTCCCTTTTGTCGGCCTGTAAAGTCGTGCAGGCTAACCTCCACCACAGCCAGACCGCGACGGCTCAACTCCGCAAGTGGCTGGAGGTTCAACACACGGCCATTGCCCTGATCCAAGAGCCGTGGATTAGGGGTGGCCACATACGAGGACTCTCCAATCTTGGTGGTAAGCTCCTTGTTACTGCAGACCATGATCACCCTAGATCGTGCATCTATGTCACAGGTAACCTTAAAACACAGCTATTAAACGACTTCTGTTGCAGAGATGTCTCTGCTGCTAGGCTGAACATACAGCGGGGAGCCACTAAGTTGGCTATCGTCTTCGCCTCGGTATATATGCCTGAGGCGGAGGAACCGCCCCCACACGACCTGGTCCGCCTCATCACGCACTGTGAAAACAGCAGGGATGAGATTGTCATTGGGACCGACGCAAACGCACACCATCCACTGTGGGGGATGGAGACGCAAAACGCAAGGGGTAAGACATTAGTTGATTATCTGTTCACTACTAACCTATCCCTACTAAACACGGGTTCGGAACCAACCTTCGTGACCAGACGCAGTCGTACTATCATAGACCTGACTCTGGCTACGGAGGGAGCAGCGGAACTAATCACTGGGTGGCAAGTCTCGAATGAGGCTTCCTGCTCAGACCACAGGTGGATCCGCTTCGACATCCAGGTCTGTATACCACCCAAACAACCTACGCGTAATCCTCGCAACACGGATATATCGGTGTACACACGCAACCTTACCTCAAGGCTTGTACCATCATGCGATTCGGAGTTGCTTGCGGACACGGCACAGATCGATGCGCAAGTAACACTACTCACCGAATCGCTGATAAACAGCTACCGAATCGCCTGCCCAGAAACGATTCCGCGCGACACACCGGGTAAACAACCTTGGTGGGGTGCAGACCTGGAGCGCAAACGCGGTAAGGTAAGAAAGGCTCTTAACAGAGCCATGAACACATGTAGTGATGAGGACTGGGACGCTTATTACGCGGCCAAATCGAGCTACAAGAGATGCATCAGATTCAGAAGAACTACAGGGTGGCGTAAATTCTGTGGTAACATTGAATCATGCCAACAAGCAAACAGGGTAAGGAAAATACTGGCGCAACAGAACAAACCTGAGATCGCCACACTCCGGAAACCCGATAACACGTTGACCACGACACCTGAAGAAGCGCAACGTCTCCTAGTAGAAACTCACTTCCCAGGCAGCGTATTCGCGCAGGTAAATGAATGGCTTGACGTTATCCAAACACCATCAGATGATGACTGGCTTTATGCAGAAAAGATGATTACGCTGGAAAAACTTCAGTGGGCCATCAAAAGCTTCCAACCTTTCAAGGCACCAGGTCCCGACGGCGTGTTTCCTGCCTTACTACAGTGGGGAGGTACCGCTGTTGCAACAAAACTGGTGCTCTTAATGCGAGCGTGCCTGGCCTTTAGATACGTTCCTAAAGGATGGAGGGAAGTGAAAGTCATATTCATTCCGAAGCCAGGTAAAAGTGACTACACAAACGCTAAATCCTATCGACCTATTAGTCTGACCTCGTTTTTACTAAAGACAATGGAAAGACTGTGTGAAAGGGAACTACGTGATGGCGTTTTAAAAACAATACCACTGCATGGTAACCAACACGCATACAGCTCGGGTAAGTCGACAGAGTCCGCTCTTCATCTGGTGGTGAACCAGATTGAGGAAGCGATTCACCAGAAAGGGTCCTGCCTGGGCACATTCATAGACATCGAAGGAGCCTTCGACAAGACAAACTTTTCCAGCATTAGTGCCGCTCTCTCCAAACACGGCGTGGAACAGGTACTAAATGACTGGATAACTAATATGTTAAGCAAACGAGTGGTTCGCCTTGAGGAAGAGCAGCAGTTGGCTCTGATAGCCAGAGGCTGCCCGCAGGGGGGTGTACTCTCCCCTCTTCTGTGGAATCTGGTAATTGATGACCTGATCACCAAACTCAACGCACATCGTTACTACACAATAGGTTATGCTGACGACCTCGCAATCCTAGTGTCAGGGAAAGTGACGGGAACGATCTGCAACCTTACTCAACAAGCACTACGCATCGTGGAAAGATGGTGCGACGAATATGATCTGTCGGTAAACCCCACGAAAACTGAATTAGTCATGTTCACTCAAAAGCGAGCACTAGGCCACTACCGGCTACCTATGCTCTTCAATACAGAGCTCCAGCTGTCTAACGAGGTAAAGTATCTAGGCGTCATCCTAGACAGTAAGTTAAGCTGGAGTAATCACCTAGACTACAAACTAAACAGGGCCTGCATTACCTTCTGGCAATGCAGGAAAATGATAGGGAAGAAGTGGGGCCTATCTCCCAAAATAATACTATGGCTGTACAGCGCAGTAATTCGGCCCATGGTAACCTACGGGGCCGTGGTGTGGTGGCCACGCTCAAAGCTAGCTACAGCCGTAAACAAGTTACAACACATGCAAAGGCTGGCCTGCATGGCAACGACGGGCTGCATGAGGACTACTCCAACTGCGGCGCTGGAAGCCATGCTGGGGCTCCCTCCGCTACACTTGTTTATACAACAGGAAGTGACGATGGCAGCAGTACGCCTTAAAACATTAGGTCTCTGGAGTAAGAGAGACACACGACACACCGCTCTGCTCGAGGAGCTCAACAATGAACTCCCCATAACAAAGGCAATCAATGACCGGGTGCCCAAGCAATTTATCTTCGATAAAAAATACAAAATCCAATTGCATGAGGATCATCGGTGCGAGGGGCTCTGCCCCGCCGAGCTGCGGATCTTCACAGATGGATCAAAAACAGGTACAGGTACTGGTGCGGGAATCTTCTCAGAGGATCTCAATATCCACATAGCCACACCATTGGGGGTCCACAACACAGTGTTCCAGGCTGAATGCATGGGCATTTCTCTGGCGGCATCAGCCATCCTAACCAGGGAAGTTAAGGACCACTCAATACGCATACTCTCGGACAGCATGGCTGTCCTGCAAGCTCTGAACAGCCACACAGTGAGCTCTGGGTTGATTCTCGAGTGTCACCAACGTCTAAACCAGGTTGGTAGACACAACAAAGTAACCATTCAATGGATCAAGGGACACAGTGAATCTCGAGGCAACGACGCTGCGGATGAACTCGCCCGAAGGGGGTCTAGTTTGTCAGCAATGGGACCTGAGCCCATCGTGCCGCTGCCTTTCGGGTACTTACGCAATCTGGTAAGGAAACGCACCGGAGATAAACATCACAAGCTATGGGCTGACCATAGTGAGTGTAGGCAGGCCAAGGAGGCACTTCCCTCTATAAATGGCCGTTTCACAAAACAAGCCCTAAGACTGACTAAACAACAGTTGCGTTCAGTCACAGCCGTAACAACTGGCCATGGGTCTTTTAATAAACACCTCTATGCTATAGGAGTCACTGACAGCCCGCTATGCAGAGCCTGCATGGAGGAGAATGAGACAGCAGCACACCTGCTTCTAAGCTGCCCGGTGGTTGCGGATTACAGGGCAAAGTACTTCGGAAACCCAGGTACCCTCTGCGAGATAGTTAGTAACACCAAGGCGTTGCTGGCCTTCCTTGGGGAGCTGGGGTGGATCGAATGACGCATTTGTCCCACCTACACGCAAAATACGCGCTTAGTCGTGGAGTTGCGGAAACCAGCCCGATTTACATACATACATACATACAAGCCAATGCATTTGTCATTGTAAGCTTGCTGTATCGTAGACTTTGTCTCTGTCATCTCTGACCTAGACTAGAGTCAAGAGCAAACCCATCACAAATAAAAAAAAATCGACAATGAATGAATGTTAAACTACCGATACATATGAAAGAATTACCCATCCAAGTTTTAAAAAAACTGTTAACAAAACTGTTACTAGACAAGTGTTACGATGCAATCTGTTAAGGGCCCCTTTTCTCGACAGCACCTTTTCCCTTTTACCGGCAGGACACTAGCGCAGTGCGCGCGAGCCGTTTTTCACGTATTTATTTAATATAAAAAAAGTAAGTGCCATATTATAATTCTATCCAATAATATCCCTGTCAAACCCGATTAGTAAATGAAATGTTAAATTTTCATAAAAATTGCGTTCCCACAAGTCTCATACAACTTAAAATACTTTCAAAATCGACTTTACTTCCTGATTTTTTTTTATCGATCAAAATGTTAAATATCGTGTTTTTAACCAAAAAAGTCACTAGATCTCACATGTGTCTATACTATATTTTTTTTACGAATTTATAAGTATATGGTGATTTCTCTGAAAACAACTCGATCTAGAAACGTAAATTTCGGATAAGGGGCCCTTAATGGGGGTACGAGTAAGCTGCTTCTTTGTTATCTGATTTATTCACATTTCTATCTTTAGTTTTTATTGCAAGTCTTATTTTTTTTTTTTTTTTTTTTTTGTGATGTAATTTATTGGCATTTTAATTCTTTTATTTTGTTGAAATGTTTTTGAATTTTATGATATTTTTAATTTATTTTCCTCACATTTGTATAGATAAATTTGCTGACATGTTTTTTATTTAAATTATTTACATTTCTAATTTAATTTTCTGTATTTTTTAAAGTAATTTGTTGAGATTTGTATTTTTATTTATTTACATTTTATAGAGACACTGGAGAAAAAATGTATTTATATATTAATGTTTAATAATAAAATTTGTAATCGATAATATTAATATAATCATTGACAATTGCATGTATTAGACATTTGCACAACTGTTGAGGTGGCAGAACTTTAGTTGTTTGTAACACCACATGTATGGTCCCATATTCCAGCAAATAAATTATTTGTATTTGTATTTGATAGCAAAATTACCTACCTATCCAGATTGAGACATTGAATATATAATATCACTGTGGTGTAGTTATAACAAATATCTAGTTATTGTTGTATTTTAATCGACTTCAGAAAAAAGAAGAGTTTCTCAATTCAGTGCCATAAGAACAGTGGATGACTTAGAAAAACAGTTTACCATATTTTATTTAGCGACTCAGTTGGCGCAGTGGTTGAGCTATTGGCTGATCCGTTTCGTGTCGCGGGTAGTTGCTTCGGGTCTGGCTGTTTGTGTATGTGACTTTGTATGTTTGTGAACGCACACATGATATAGGAGAAATTCGTAGCGTGGGGAAACGCTTAAAAGAAAAAAACTTTATAAATAATTATAATTTTAAAGCAACATTCGCGTTTGCTTTCGCATCTCAGTCGAAATCTGTTAAAACATTTAAAATGTATAATTTGAATGCCTTTTTGAGCGGTCACGGAAAACGAACCAAGTCCTCAAACCCCAGGGTGTCCGGGCGGGGGCGACAAATTTAGACCATCCCATGAATACTATTAGGGCGAAATTACTAAGTTAATACGGTTTAGTGCGAGTGGGCGATTGCTAGCTACATTTACATTTATTTAGTTAAGTTTATTGTATTATTTAGATAGGATACTTGATAGATTTATCTAAAACAGCAGATATTAAGTTTTCGTCTCTTTTATCTTCTGTTTTTTTTTATGTTTACTAGTTTATACCCGCGACTTCGTACGCGCATATTCCGTTTGTTCCCGTTCCCGTAGGAATTTCAGGAAATCCTCTATTATTGCTCCTTTACGGAGTGTAGGGAAGCATCGTGCCAAATTTCAGCTTTCTACGATTAGTAGTTTCGGCTGTGCGTTGTCTGTCAGTCACTCAGTCAGTTACGGAAGAATTTTTATAAATCTACGATGCGTTGTTGCCGCTCTGACGCATGTTACAAGAACAATGAAATATTTCACTAAAAAGTTGGCAATGCAAACAAGGAAGCAATAAATACACACACACTTTCACTACGAGAGTGACAAACATAGCAAAACATCCCGCGCGTAAAAGAAACAAAAATAGGTCAGTTTGTTGCATCCTAGATTTTTGCGATCGGTAAGTGGGGCCTCTAAAAAATTTATTTTTTCAGTGCGCCGACGCTGTCCTTTCGGAACGTACGATTTGTCGAATTCGCGCGCTGACAATTGTGATTTTGTTTTGTTATTGTGATAGGATACTAAATAAGATAAAGGAGGAGCTCGTAGCTAAATAATAACAGCCGCACGGGTCGATCTTGAAGGTTAAGCCACGCTTGCCAAGGTTGGTCTGTGGATGGGTGACCGTCTTAACGTAACGAGTTTCCTCCGTGCCTCGGAAAGCACGTTAAGCCGTTGGTCCCGGCTGTTATTTGTAGATCTTTGGCAGTCGTTACGGATTGTCAGAAGCTAGTAAATCTGACTCCAGTCTTGCCAAGATGTACCGTGTTACCCAGTTAATGGGTTGTGGAGGTCTGGTAGGCAGCCGCTCCACGTAAAACACTGGTATTCAGCTGAATACGGTTTGACTGGAAGCCGACCCCAATGTAGTTGGGAAAAGGCTAGGCAGATGATGATACTAAATAAGATAAAGATAGTATTTCTTTTTTATTGTGACAGGACACGTAACTTTTTATGATTGACTGTTTTTTATGGTGGTAGGACACGTAATTAAACTTTAGTTGTGTGTGTGTGTGTGTAATTAAAGTATTCAACAATGCCTTGTGTAACTTACACGGCGTCAGAATACACTCACATGATTTGAACTTACGGCGAATGCCGTGAAAATGCAGCTTTAGCTCTGCGAACGTACTGAGAAAGGTATGGTGATAGCAGCAATTGCCCATAAATTAAATTGCTTGGCGACGGACAGTGATTTAATTAGAAAAATAAATAACAATATCCTCCTTTGGTATAATTTATGCATTAATGTGAATGGAGTACACATCGAGAATTTAAAATTTTTTTGTTTGTTTTTGTGCGCGTACGTAAAAACCGCACCGCCCCTGCCGCCCGCCTCGATACGAGATAACACACACCGCGCTCCGGCGCGCGCGCGACTTTGCCACTGTGTTACCTAGGTGTCTTATTTATTTACTAAGGGTGGTTTCGTTTTATTTTGATTTGTAAGCTATTTAGTTTGTTTAAACAAAATATTTTCTAATTATTGGTGCTTTTTATTTTTATACCGTGTCGAATTAATACTAAACACGTATAGTATACGTAGTGTAATTTAATGCCCCTATGTCAAATCAACTCTGTATATTGATGGTATTTAGGGCAGGGACTCTACCTTGTAATAGTTTGAGTATATCTGCCTAGCCTTTTTCCTAACTATATTGTGGTCGGCTTCGCGT
Source organism: Lacanobia oleracea (assembly GCA_950371165.1). Taxonomy (NCBI): domain Eukaryota; kingdom Metazoa; phylum Arthropoda; class Insecta; order Lepidoptera; family Noctuidae; genus Lacanobia; species Lacanobia oleracea. The sequence goes on along the minus strand of OX493406.1, from coordinate 3,242,938 downwards.
CAAACCAGATTTAGCTGATTTCCAGTATTTTACGTGGAGCGGCTGCCTACCAGACCTCCACAACCCATTAACTGGGTTAGACGGTACTCCTAAGCAAGAGTGGTGTCAGATTTTCTATCTTCTGATTAACCATAACGACTGCCAAAGATCTACAAATTACAGCCGGAACCAACGGCTTAACGTGCTTTCCGAAGCACGGAGGAGTCTCGGTATGTTAAGATGGTCACCCTTCCATAAACCAGCTTCGGCAAGCGTTGCTTAACCTTGAAGATTGACCCGTGCAGCTGTTATTGAGCCGCGAGCTCTTCTACATCTGAAAAAGATTCAGTGCTGATTGATAGCATGCAATTGACTGTTTCAGAAGTGATTTGTTTTGAACTTCGTCTTTTATAATGCGCACAGCAAAGGAGTAGAATTCGCTGCCTGCGTCTGTGTTTCCAAACGCTTACGACCCTAATCTCTTCAAAGTTAGAGTGAACAGGCTCCTTCTGGGTAAGCTCGCTCCATCGTAGACTTTGTCTCTGTCATCTCTGACCTAGACTAGAGTCAAGAGCAAACTCATAACATATAAAAAACAAACGAACTTTTTAGCCATTAGTCAGATGGCCCTGAAATATGCCTACGCACTTTTAAACCCCCTGTAGAAAACTGTAAGGGTAAGTCAATAAGAATCCTTTCCGTCATTTTAAAACCTACATATCACATTTCATGACTCTCTCTCACAAAACAAAGCGGAAAACTGACACCCCGAATATTACTTATGAAACAATAAAATATCACCGAGATACCACACTATAGTGTTACAAGTTTATAAATAGACGGCGTCAGACACAGACCCCGTCTACCCGCGGGAGACCGACCTTAGGCCGCGGGCAGGAAGTCAGCGGGCACGGGGCGGCGGCGGCGGCGCGCGCACAGCGGCGCGTCAAATGCATAGATTCATATGGAACTGGCCACGAAGGCAGCTGCGCGGCGGCGGCGTACGATCGGTGCTCGCCAGTCGAGCGGTGCCGGCGCGTCTGCAGTGCACGTTCGCAAACAAGACACTAATTTCTCATAAATACAACACTACGCCACTCTAGCACCGCGCCATATGCCAGCTGGCTTCCTGACCGGCTCTGCGCGGCCACAACGCTGCCCGTGCCACCGCCGCCGCCGCTCCTTGCCCGCTTACTTCGTGCCCGCGGCCTTACTACGGGTATTAAAGTTTACTTGATATACAGGTATCTGCCAGTAGGAAGCAATAAGAGGCTATTGTTGTATTTGGTTATTGTTAAACGTAAATTATTAACGGTTCTTTTAGTCGAAACGATAGGTATATTTTACTAGCTTTTGCCCGCGACTTCTTACGCGTTTATCCCGTTTTTCCCGTTCCCGTAGGGATTTCGGGAAATCCTCTCTTAGTGCTCCCTTACACTCCCCAAGGAACCTACATGGCATTCAGCTTGAATGCATTTCGACTATTAAGTTGTCTGTAGATTCATTTCAAAAACCCAAGTGTCCTTGGCTATGTGTTTAAAAAAAAAAACACAATATGGCGGATTTTGGGCGCTAAATTGTAAGCCGTTAATATTTTCTTTTAACCAAAGCTATCGAGTAGGGTATCAAAATGAAGGGAATTAAATGGAGTTTATAAAAATATAATAGGTCTTTACCTATGAAATTGCCGTTTTGTATGAAAAAATTTAAACGAATTTTTTTCATGTATTTTTTATTTTTATCAATCGAAGTAATCACCCATGCAATCAATGCATCTTTGCCAACGCAGTGGCAGTTTATTGATGCCTTTCTTAAAGAAATCAGCTGGACGGGAGGCAACAAATTCTTCAAAGGCATTTTGTACTGCCTCTCGGGTATTGAATTTTTTTCCCGCCAAGAAGTTATCCGAATTCTGAGTAGTAGTCTGTAGGCGCAAGGTCTGGTGAGTAGGGCGGATGACGGAGAGCTTCCAACCCCAGTTCTTGCAACTTGGAGACCGTCTGCTGGCAGTATGAGGTCGCGCGTTGTCGTGCAGGAGCAGCGAGCGGAGACGAGCGATTGACCAATGCTGGTTGGAGATGTGCCAGGTTCCCCATCATTGTGTTCAGTTCTTCAAAGTACACATCTGCAGTAATGCTCACCCCGTTTGGTAAGAAGCTATGATGAATCACACCGGCGCTAGACCACCAAACAGTGACCATCACTTTTCTAGGGGTAAGTTTTCGTTTAGGGCATTGGTCAAGCTTTTTTACCTTGACAATTTGACGCAAATGGACCAATATTGTTTTGACGCTAACGTCGAAAGCTGCTGCTAATTTAGCCGTAGATTGTGTATTATCAGCTTCCACAATCGCCTTTAATTCGTCATTGTCGACCAAAGTCTTCGGACGACCGCGAGGTTCATTTTTCAGGTCGAAATTTCCAGAACGGAAGCGAGCAAACCAATAACAGGTGGTGCGTTGGTTTGTAGTGTTAGCTCCGTAAACGTCGTTGATGTTGCGTGCCGCTTGTGCCGCGTTGCTGCCACGACGGTATTCATATTCCATAATTACTCGAATTTTTAACGTATCCATGATGTCGAAAAAGATTGAAATGCGATGAAAATGTAACACTAATCAATAAACAAATGACTACTTTTGGAAAAAAAACATGTTTTTAAAATAAAATTAATTTGAAATTAGAATTCTTACCCAAACAAAATTATTTTGATTTGAAATGGCCAGTACTGCAGAACGGCAATTTCATAGGTAAATACAAGCTATTTGTTTAAATTAAATTAGGAAACTGTTTCCGTTAATAAAAGTGTCCCAGTTGACTTTTATGCAGTCGGGTTTTTGATTTTTCTAATTTGCGATTTATGTTTCTATTTGTATTTGCCATGAAAAAAGTATAGAGCAGTTTATGTGTCTATAATTACATGTTTCGCTCTCGCGGGCTGTCCCACAGGAACTGTGGATATTTCCGCCACTCAAAAATGGTGCAATGAATCAATCAATTTTGGGGGCCGAGTCACCCGCGTCCGTAGGAGAATACCCAATGCTAGACCCTACACGTGGCCCCCGGGTGGTGCTAATCAGGTGACACTAACTGGTGGTAGGCTTCGGCCGATGGCGTGTGACCACCCACTGGGCATAGGCGTACCGCCAAACGGCCTAGCCGTGTTCCGGTACGATGCCCAGTGTAGCCAATACAGAGGAGTTGGGTCGAAATAGTTGTTCCAATGCAGGCAGACCGACCAGGCTCGCGTTGATATGGGCGTATCGGGAGACTAGTCGCGGAGGGTAGCGGGATCCGAGGCACGGTGCGCCGCTGGCCGACCGCAGTTAGTTGGGGGCCCAAGTAGTGTGCTAGCCACACATGAAAGGCTGCCCCGCCAACTGACGAAAAATCCCGGGGTGCGCCATCGTGCTGGCTGGCGACCAGATGGGGAGGACCCGATGGACATTCCCGGGGGGGCTCGGGCGTCCCCGCAGTCTCCAGACTAGTCCCCCAATGATATCGTCCTGTCAGAGCGTGCCTGAGGGTAGCAGCTTGGAACCTCATTTCACTTCCTTCTCCTCAACAACCTTCACTCTCAACATGACGAAAAGGAACAAAACAAAAAAAGCTGTACAGCGGCAGCACTTCCTCCCCCACAAAGTGCACCTCAGCAATATTCGAGGTCTGCACTCAAATCTCGCCGCAGTCCATCACCACCTGGAGACTGAGAAACCAGCACTCCTGTTCCTTTCCGAGACGCAGATCAGGTGTCCGTCAGACGTGTCTTACCTTTCGTACCCAGGGTTTACCCTGGAGCACCATTTCAAACCACGTGCGGGCGTATGTATGTACGCCCGTGACGACATCTGTTATCGGCGTCTCCGTAATCTTGAGGACTCCAGGTTCTCAACGCTGTGGGTTTTAGTGGACACAGGCCTGGATAAAATTGTCTACGCTTGTGTCTACCGTTCGCACAGCGGTGATTTGGAGACAACTAAGCTCACACAGCACCTGAGTGAGGCGGCGGATGCGGCTCAGCAACGGTACCCTTCTGCCCAATTGGTGTTACTGGGGGACTTCAACGCCCACCATCAGGAGTGGCTATTCCCATACCAGTGTACAGACCATGCTGGACGAGAAACGAGAAAGCTAGCCCTAGCGCTGAATCTTACCCAGCTGGTCCAGGAGGCAACGAGGGTGCCGGATGTTGATTCGCACACTGCCAATTGCTTGGACCTTTTGCTGACAACGGATCCGGACCGCTATTCGGTGTCGATTTCTTCACCACTGGGTAGTTCCGACCACTGTCTGGTGAAGTCTGTGTCCGTTTACTCCCCACCCGATCCTAGCCCAAGAGGCACACGGCGGGTATGGCGGTACAGGTCAGCAGATTGGGATGGCATGCGATCTTTCTTCGCATGTTATCCTTGGCAGCCTACTTGCTTTTCTTCGACTGATGCTTCGTCGTGCGCAGACGCCGTAACGGATGTGTTGCGGAGGGGAATGGAGTACTACATTCCGTTCTCTGACATAACTATGTCTGGCGAAGCTCGTCCATGGTTTAGTGCCGAGTGCAATCGCGCTGATGCGCTTAAGCACGCGGCTTATCTGGCATGGGTCCACGCTCGCACGTGCAAAGCAAGCGACGTGACTCGGAAGAAGAGAGCCTTCAACAGGGCTGCCAAGTCCTGCAAGAAGGTGTTGCGGAGGGCACGGTTTGACCACATCAGCCGAATAGGGAACAAACTTGCTTCATACCCAGCAGGTAGTAAGGCTTTTTGGTCCCTGGCTAAGTCGGTCGAATCGAACTTCTGCCGCCCCTCACTACCACCACTGCTGAGACCCGACGGGACGCTGGCCCACTCCGCTGAGGAGAAAGCGAACTTGTTTGCTTCCTTGTTTGCGCAATCTTCGCGTCTGGATCCCGGTGGCGCGAGGCTCCCTGCTTCTCCTGGTGGATGCGAGTCGAGCATGTCGAACATTCGCATTCATCAGAAGGACGTCCGTAGGGTGCTGCGTAACCTAGACGTGAACAAGGCTAGTGGCCCCGACGGGATACCGGCAATTGTTCTGAAAACTTGTGCGCCTGAGTTGTCTCCGATCTTGACACGCCTATTTCGCCTTTCGTTTGAGACTGGAAAGGTGCCGAAGGCTTGTAAGCAAGCTAACGTGCAACCCGTGCCCAAGAAGGGTAGTCGAGCTGACCCGTCGAATTATAGACCCATCTCGGTAACGTCCATACTCTGTAAGACTATGGAACGCGTGCTGAATCATAAGCTCCTGGCGTACCTAGAAGGAAATGATATCCTTAGTGACCGACAATACGGGTTCCGCCGAAATCGGTCAACTGGGGATCTTCTAGCGTATGCCATTCACATCTGGAGTGAAGCCATAGAAAAGCACGGGGAGGCACTAGCGGTCTCCCTTGACATCTCGAAGGCTTTCGACAGGGTCTGGCACGATAGCCTTATTAGTAAGCTTCCTTCCTTCGGTCTGCCCGCCGGTTTGTGTGATTGGATTGCAGATTTCCTGAGGGATCGGTCTATCCGAGTGGTCATAGATGGCTGCTCGTCTGGACTGCTGGATATTAATGCCGGGGTTCCTCAGGGGTCGGTGCTTTCGGCAACACTGTTCTTGCTGCATATTAATGATCTTCTTAAACCCGGTACCTTTGGGTATGCAGACGACAGCACTGTTGCTGAGAGATACGTGTCCGACGCACGAGCTGGTGGGTCGCAGATCCGGTCTCTTCGGGAGGCTATGGTTGAGCGCTTGAATGTGTCCTTACAGGCTGTCTCTGAATGGGGCGATGCCAATCTGGTCAAGTTCAATGCTGCTAAGACCCAAGCGTGTCTATTTTCCGCCAAAAGGAGCCAATTCCACCCAGCTCCATCTTTCCGAGGTGCAACCGTGCCGATAACCGACCAACTTGAGCTTCTTGGGGTTACATTAACATCTACTCTCAATTTTGGCCCTTACATAGAGGCAAAAGCTCAAGTGGCTGCAAAGAAGTTGGGGATCCTATCAAAGGTGAGACGGTACTTCACGCCGGAACAGCTGCTCAAACTCTATCAAGCGCAAGTTCGATCGTGTATGGAATACTGCTCTCATCTTTGGGACGGATCTGCGAGATACCAGCTTGATGCCCTTGAGTCAATTGAGAAACGAGCCAAGAGGATAATTGGCAATGAGAGGCTCGTCGCGACGAAGCTCCAAAGTCTTGAGCATCGACGACGAGTTGCTAGCCTGTCGGTTTTCTACCGGTTGCATTTTGGGGAATGTGCGACGGAATTGCATAATTTAATTCCGCCAAGCCCGTTCCATCATCGGACCACAAGACGAACGGCGATGCGCCACCGGTACATGGTGGACATCCCACCCACACGCACAAAACGTTTTGGGAACACATTCATAATGCGTACAGCTAAGGAGTGGAATTCCCTGCCGGAGTCTGTGTTTCCCGATAGCTACAACCTGGGAGTCTTTAAGTCAAGAGTGAATAGGTTGCTTCTAGGCAGGCGTGCTCCATCTTCGACCACATCATCGCTTACCATCAGGTGAGATGGTGGTCAAGCGCGTGCCTATTATTAGTTAAAAAAAAAAAAAAAAAAACAATAATTAATTTTGTAAAACATAGGTATGGTTACAGATTTAAAATACTGTCTAAAATATATGCACCTTTCATTTAGTGAAAAATGTTTCATATTCAAATCGGTACTTTCTGAGATATCCTTTTACAAACAATTAAACATACAAAACTACAATCACAAGAATCCTCCGCGTGATTTGACATGTATTTTTAACGTTCTGCGAATTTTTATGCCCTCCGAATGCTTTCTGAATTTCCTAAAAAAATGTACTCATTTTCTCAATAGAAATAAGTTTTCTATAAAAGTTAGTAGAATTGGATTTATACTCCGTCGAATTGTTACCAAAAGTTTACAAACTTTTGAGTGAGTCGGTTTTGTGAGGCAAAAAAGTTCTATTTATTTTTTATTCTTGAAGAAAAGAGAAGTTACGATAAGGAAGTATAGTCGATCTTATAATTGCTTAATTGTCCTAGGGAGCTAAAAAGGCCACTACAGCAGAATCATATTAGAATCAAAAATCATTAATCACACAAGAATCTGTGAAATTTGATTTTCATCTGTTTTTATTTTTATTTGCACCTAATGGGTTTGCTCTTGACTCTAGTCTATGTCAGAGATGACAGAGACAAAGTCTACGATGGAGCGAGCCTACCCAGAAGGAGCCTGTTCACTCTAACTTTGAAGAGATTAGGGTTGTGAGCTTTTGGAAACACAGACGCAGGCAGAGAGTTCCACTCCATTGCTGTGCGCATCATCTTTATCGCTAACGCATTAGGTTCAAGGTTGATTGGGAAAATTTGACAGTGACGGGTAACGTGCTTTCTCATCCGCCTAGCCTTTTCCCAACTATATTGGGGTCGGCTTCCAGTCAAACCGGATTTAGCTGAATACCAGTATTTTACGCGGAGCGGCTGCCTACCAGACCTCCACAACCCATTAACTAGGTAACACTGTACTTCATGGTAAGACTGGAGTCAGATTAACTGGCTTCTGACTATCCGTAACGACTGCCAAAGATCTACAAATGACAGCCGGGACCAACGGCTTAACGTGCTATCCGAGGCACGGAGGAAACTCGGTATGTTAAGATGGTCACCCATCCACAGACCAACCTTGGCAAGCGTTGCTTAACCTTGAAGATCGACCCGTGCGGCTGTTATTATCTAGCCACGAGCTCCTCAAAAATTCTCTACGTTGTTCCACTCCTTTGCTGTGCGCATCATCTTTATCGCTAACGCATTAGGTTCAAGGTTGATTGGGAAAATTTGACAGTGACAGGTAGCGTGATGTGCTTACTGATTCTGCTAAAGTGGCTTTTTTAGGCTCGCTGAGAGCCGCACCAATATTTGGACGTATATTAACGTTAGCGTAAGTGAATTTTGAATGTGTAAAACTACAAACCCATAGTATTTTGGTTTAATTTTATGGGTCATTCGTCTATACTAATATATAAAGCTGAAGAGTTTGTTTGTTTACTTGAACGCGCTAATCTCAGGAACTAATGGTCCGATTTGAAAAATTCTTTCAGTGTTAGATAGCCCTTTTATCGAGGAAGGCTATAGGCTATATATCATCACGCTAAGACCAATAAGAGCGGAGCATTAATGAAAATTGTGACACAGACGAAGTCGCGCGGGTCAACTAGTACTAATTTATAAAGCTGAAGAGTTTGTTTGTTTACTTGAACGCGCTAATCTCAGGAACTACTGGTCCGATTTGAAAAATTCTTTCAGTGTTAGCTAGCCCATCTATCGAGGAAGGCTATAGGCTATCATAACGCTAAGACCAATAGGAACGGAGCAGTAATAAAAATTGTGACGCAGACGAAGTCGCGCGGGTCAACTAGTAATTTATATGTATAATTCAAAAATATGAAAATGTTATCTAATTCATACAAATATTATTTGCGAAACGAGTATTTTAGCTACGGTAAAACTTTACGTTACGTTACGAGTACTTTACGTCAAATATATTCGTGCTAGGCCCTCTGATGCCTTGACATAAGAGGGCACAAACACATGCACAACATGAAACAAAAATCTTTAATTGTATAATTGTCATTGATAATATAGAGGCATGCGGAACATAGAGTAAAGTCCCGCAAACCTCCATTAAAAAGGTAGGATACTCCGACTGGACAGTTGTAAGTGTTCGGTGGGCAACTCGAAGTTACTCGAACTCGATATTCGGACTTTTTTCTATGTTCAAATCTTAAGCGAAGTCTTCATTTTGGTCAAAAGCGCTAAAGCTCTTTTTTGAAAGATGCTACTTTTTTTAAAAAATATGGTATAACAGTATATCGGTGGATAAAGTGAGGGATTACATTCTCTTTGGCAGGATGGCACAAATTAACTATGGCGTGACTTGTGAATGCCGTCACACGCAATTAGTGCGATCTCTAATCGCCTTTACTCCAGGTTTTGAGAATTAAGTTGAAATGGAAAAAACTTTTTACAAAAATATAAAATAACTTTAATTTCCGAAGTCAGTGTCAAGTAACGAAAAATAACCAAAACACCGACTTTGTAAAAAAGTTTTTTATGTTTACAGTAGTTGACCCGCGCAACTTCGTCTGCTCCGCTCCTATTGGTCTAAGCGTGATGATATATAGCCTATAGCCTTCCTCGATAAATGGGCTATCTAACACTGAAAGAATTTTTCAAATCGGACCAGCGTACCGGCGTGATGTTTAACAATAAACAGACTTGCGATTTCAGCAATCCAGATCCATTTGCTATTGTTTATTGAAGAGTTTTGTTGCCTACCTCCGAAGACATTCATCAGATCTTCACCAAATTGAAATGGGACTAGTCCGGGAAAATACTCTTCCAAACAAAAAAGATTCATCCAAATCGGTTGACAATTGGCGAAAACATCGCTGAACAAACATTTTTTATATCTTCCATCATCAGCTCAGCAACATGAGATGATGATTACCAGGCACAAATATCTGAATTGCGTTAGAAAGTTGATGAAAACATTGTATGTGCCTATAAAATGTGAGGGTTTCCCACGATTTTCATGGGATCCCAACATCATGTTCTGAATTGGTGACCCACTCAGGAGTATACGCTTTCTAAGAAAAAAAAAAAAAAAAAAACAAAATAAAAAAAATACATACAGCCGAACATAGAACCTCCTCCTTTTTGAAGAAGTCGATTAAAAACCCCTAGTTAAATACCATATTAAAACCTCAAATATAGGTAACTTTTTTTTAACGATGGGAAATTATCATTGCTCTGGGCGGAGCGGAGGATAGTGTCAGACTCTTACTGACTAAAACACATCCGTCTTCCTACAAATGCACTTTGCGTACCAGGGTCGCGGTGACCCCGTCTATGATTATAAGTACCTCAGTCAACGTCCGCAGAGACGTCTCACGATATCTATTCGACTGACTACGCAATTTCCATTTGGCCGTTAATTGCCAAGTTTGATTGACTGTAAAACGTCCCCTATTGAAACTATACTTAATATAGAGGTATGTTGGGCTATTTGGTTGGAGGAGATAATATAATAAACTGCACGGTTTGATTTTCGAGGTTAAGGTGGATACTCCACGTCAGCAATAAAACTCCATAGGGCCAGGTAACCCGAAAGAATGACTATTTCATGAAATCTTGACATTTTAGGATTATGGAGTTATTTTACTGACTTAAATGGTTATAATTCTGAAAATACATAATTCTTACGCCCGCGAATCATACTTTAATCAACATAAAACCTAATACTGTCTTGCAAATTGCAAAAAAACGTAAGAATATTTGAATTTCGCGGGCTACCCTGGCGCAACCACCTTAAGCGACTCTTTCCAACCAGTCTTGCCGAGGGGTACCACATTATCCAGTTACTGGATTGTAGAGTGTTTACCAAACGTCCAATAAAATAGTGGCAGGGCAGTTAGTTTCCTTCCTACAATCAGACCACTTATCCAACTCAAGGACAAAGGCTCCCCTATCCTGTATATAGGTCAGTTTGTCCCCGCTAATCCCTTTGAGGATCACCGTCGGCCAGTAATTGTACCGGCGGATGGCAGACTCATTTCCTACAGCCTTCGTCTATTTGTGAGACAGCATTGGCTAATTTGCAACTTCTATTTGTAATGGGATTAAGAACCCGCCTGATTTGCACGTGTAGCAGAGTATTATGTATGCTCCCAGTCGGTAAGGTTTTTTCGACATCTAAAAGTATGCCCACCAATCACCAATCAATGTTTATAAAATTCTTCCGTTACTAGTCAGTCGTTTGAGTGAGTGATTGACTAACAACGCACAGACGTAACTACTGGTTGTAGAAAGCTGTTTGGCATGTTTCTTGTGGAGCGTAGGGGAGAAATATGCGAGAACTTCCCGAATTTCCTACGGCAACGGGGAAAAACGGGATATGTGCATACGAAGTTGCGGCCAAAAGCTAGTTTATTCAAAAATCGAAAACTGTATGAAAAAACGTTTCGGAGTTAAAAACTTCGAAACGTTTTTTCTTCACATTGTTACTACTTCACGTTATTACTTCACATTGTTTTCTTCACATTGTTTTTCTTCCTCTTCTTATTGACGAGAAAAAAAAACAATGTGAAGTAAAAATTTAATTGCTTATAACAAATAGCTTTTTAAGTAAACAATGAAAAATTAAATAAATCCATTTTTTTTCTGTTTAAATATTTTTTTTTATTTCTAAGAATAAGGTAAATAATGATAAAACAAAAAATAATGGTTCCTTAATAACAAATAAGTTTTTGAGCAATGTATTTTTTTAAGGAACATATTTTATATTTGAAACCATCATTTGCATCAAAGATTAGTATTCCTAACAAAATATATCATTTATCTTAACAATGTTTGTTTATAAAACAATTGTTTATAAAGAAGCATTTGTTTATAACAGTTTTTTTTTTAACAAAAGGAGATTGAAATTAAAAAAATATATATATTTTCATGCAGCTCTGGATAGTAAAAAAAAAACAATTTAAATTTACAAGTTTAAAACTTTTAAAGTACGTAAATTGATATTTTTCCGAGACTGCTGAAAAAAGTTGAACAAAAAAGCACTTGTTGACTAGACAATAGATTATCCCCTCTACAAAAATAACGAACAAACAACAAACCTCCATGAGCGCCCACCTACGTTAAATCTATTTGGGTCGGCACGCTTACGATACAATTTGAATGAGTTCCTCAGTCAGATGTTTACGGCAACCGCGACACCTTGACTAAATGAGCTTACGGGAGCTACTTACGGGAAGTAATGGCGAGCTCTGTAATGGATCGGAAATGTACTGAATTTGATGGGTTTGTAAAGCGGTAGTTAATGGGATGGTAGAAATATTATTATGTCTCATTAATGACTTTCTACATTCAATTAAGGAACCCTTTTAGGGTTCCGTACCCGAAGGGTAACTAACGGAACCCTATTACTAAGCCTGCGCTGTCCGTCCGTCCGTCCGTCTGTCTGCCAGCGGGCTGTATCTCAAGAATAGGTAGAGAGTTGAAATTTTCACAGATTGTGTATTTCTATTGCCGTTATAACAACAAATAATAAAAATTAAGGTTTAGGGTACGGAACCGTTCGTGTGCGAGTTTGACTAGCACTTGGCCGGCTTTTATTCGTTGGCTAGTTTAGGAAAATTAAAAAATAGTCAAAGAATAAAAGTAGATACTTAGTTTAAAACTTCTAATCTTCATCATCATCATATCAGCCGAAAATTATGGACATACCTAGGCCTCCCCCAAGTGTCGCCACAACAACCGGTCCTGTACGTCTGGCATCCATCGGCTACCCGCCACCCTCACCAGGTCATCGGTTCGTCTTGTGGGAGGACTTCTAACGCTGCGTCTTCCGGTACGCGTTCGCCACTCCAACTTTTCGGCCTAATCGACCATCTGATCTGCGAGCAATGTGCCTTGCCCTCTGCGAATTCTACTTCTATTATTGAGGGACTTTTCTAAAATATCGTAACTCCTCACTAAATACGATGATATTTTTTTTTGTTTTTGATACCTCTCCACGTTTTAAAAGCTGACCGGATTCATATGATACTTTGCATACGAGTACATGGGATTGACATGACTTGACATGGAGTTGAGTTTTCATCCAGGGAGTATGTTGCCTTGTGTTAATTTTCTAGTGAAACAATAATTTGTCAACTGACCATTGCATTAGCTTATCTCGAAATAGATAGGGAACAGCTGTTCCTTTTCTACTTGCCTCGGCCGTTCCAGACCGTAGCGGTGTCTAAGGACTTCGAAGATAAGTGGCTTATGCACATCTTTCCCTCCTTTCATTCCGTTTGCAGATAAAATTAAAAACTCCTTTCGTATTATATTCCATTTGTTAACATAATTATCTGTGGCGATTCATTTGGGGCCTTTTTGCGGAATGTTGGCTGTTTACTAAGACGATCTTTGCCTGTTTGTGATTAATTAAACGAACAGCAAACTGTTCGATATTTAAATGTCGCTTGTGGTTGTGACTTGTTTGATTGGCAGCGGTAACCATCGACAAAATAATGTATGTATAGTTTTCAATTAAAATATATTTTTTTAGCATTTTTAACGGCACCGATAAAATAGATCGATGTGGGGACTATTGGGGGACTCGATGGGGGGGTCAGCAGATGACACATTTCGGTTTTAGTGACTAATTCTTAAATATCAAACAATAAATTATCTGATCGAAATATTCATTCGTCTCGAAATAGATAGTGGAACAGCTGTTCCTTGTTCTAATTTCCTCGGCATCCAATTTCCCTAGAATGATTGCACATAACTTCTATAAAACATAAAGCCGTTCCAGACCGCAGCGATGTCTAAGGACTTGGAAGATAAGCGGCTTATGCACTTTACCACCTTTCATTCCGTTTGCAGAAAAAATGGAGAACTCGTGTCATATTTTATTCCATCTGTTAACTTAATTATCTGAGGCGATTCAGTTGGCGACTTTTTTACGGAATGCTGGCTGTTTACTGAGACGATCCTAGCTTGTTGTTGTTTGCGGCAATCTGTTCGATATTTAAATGTTGCTAGTGGTTTGTTTGATTTGCAATGTTCATCATCGATAAGATTATGTTTTTTTAGGGATTTATACGTATTTTTTCTTTTTCACATAAACAAAAAATAAGAGGACACAGCGAGTTAAAGAAACGCGTGACGTCATGTGGCTTGGTAAAGTTGTACCAAATTTACCAAGCCACATGACGTCACGCGTGTCTTCACACTTTTTTTTGGAAACGTCCACTGCTAGACTTTAGTATCGATGAACCTTACGTTTTTCGGATAAAAATGTTTTTAACCGCGAAGGCAATCGTACTTAAGAGTTTGTTTTCATCTCTTGCTGAAATGAATCCTTACCTACTTATTATGAATGCGAAAGTGAGTTTGTTTGTTACACTTTAATGCCTAAATAGCTGAACCAATGTTGATGACTTATATGGTGTACATAATAAACAGTATTCTATTCTATTCTATGAATTTTGGTACAGAGATAGATGGAACCTTAGAGATGGTTTGCTAGCTACTCATGTTTAAAACGCTAGTGAGCGAATTCACGGCAAACTGTGGTGAGGAAGTGATACTCAGTAGTTGTCGGAGGTACTTCGGCCCCAAAAGTCGATGTGAGTTGATCGATGCACTGTTTTTAGGGTTCCGTACCCAAAGAGTATCCAACACAACCCAATTACTAAGCCTCCGCTGTCCGTCCGTCCATCCCTCCGTCCGTCCGTCCGTCCATCTGTCTGTCAGCGGGCTGTATCTCAAGACCCGTAATCTAGGTAGACAGTTGTTTTCACAGATTGTGTATTTCTATTGCCGCTATAAAAAAAAAACGTACGGAACCCTTCTTGAGGAGCTCGTGGCTAGATAATAACAGTCGCACGGGTCGATCTTTAAGGTTAAGCAACGCTTGCCATGGTTGGCCTGTGTTCCTCCGTGCCTCGTAAAGCACGTTAAGCCGTTAGTCCTGGCTGTCATTTGTAGATCTTTGGCAGTCGTTACGGATACTCGAAGTCAGTAAATCTGACTCCAGTGTTGCCACGAAGTACCGTGTTACCCAGTTAATGGGTTGTGGAGGTTTGGTAGGCAGCTGCTCCTCGTAAAATACTGGTATTCAGCTAAATCCGGCTTGACTGGAAGCCGACCCCAATAAAGTTGGGAAAAGGCTAGACAGATGACGTACGGAACCCTTCTTGTGCAACTCCGACTCGCACTTGGCCGGTTTTTAAATGTATACCTATTTTTTTGATATTATACATAAATAGCAGCCCTCGTACGTGTTCTAAGTATCAAACATTGTCATATTCAACGTATATCCCAGTATCACACGCATAACTAGACAAAATAAATATCAGAGAATATTAAAATGATAATATACAATATACGCGTTACGCTTTCTCGTGTGACAGTCCACGTGTTCCCTAATAAAAACATTGTTTTGTACCATAAATACCTCACAGTAATAACTCACGAGGTCAATATAGTCCGGAAAATATTAACATCGATTTGGTAAAACAAAGAGGATTGTCCTTGAACAGGTTGGAGAAAAAAATGTCTCACGAAAACACTGACCTGATTTTTGCTTTCAAATAGTATAAATAATAAAATAATATTATTTATTTATATTATTGGAAAGTTGGTCATTCGATTCAAACAATAAATAGATATACTATACTAATATTTATTATAAAGTTGAAGAGTTTGTTTGCTTGAACACGCTAATTGCAGGAACTACTTGTCCGATTTGAAAAATTATTTCAGTGTTGGAAACTTCACAAAGGCTTTTGGTATTGCCAAAAGCATTTGTGAAGTTTCGGTAAATAATTTTATAGGTATTTGTCGTTTTAAACAACGTTATCCATGATCACACGACTACTTGCAACCCCAGGACCATCTGCCACCTGGACGTGATCTGCAGTGGCAAGCGGAAGGCATTGAATCGGTTGCGCACCCAGGTAGGCCGTTGCCAACACAACCTGGAGGAATGGGGTTTCATAGACCCGTCGGATACACGATTTAGAACATAAGCCACACTTTGGAGTGCCTCAAGTGCCCATACACCTGTACTTTCATCATCATCTGCCTAGCCTTTTCCTAAGTATACCTATTGGGGTCGGTTTCCAGTCAAAAAGGATTCAGCTGAATACCAGTATGTTACGCGGAGCGGCTGCCTACCAGACCTCCACAACCCATTAATTGGGTAACACAGTACTTCATGGCGAGCCTGGAGTCAGATTAACTGGCTTCTGACTATCCGTAACGACTAAAATTAGTGATACACATAATTTTAATACTAGAAATAAAGATAAATTAGATAAACCATTTTATAGATTAGCTAAATACACACATCTTTCAAGGGGTACTGTGTTAAATGTTACAATAAAATACCTTGTGACATTTTAGAACTAAATGAAAGACAATTTAAAGCGTATGTGAAAAGCACACTTTGTAAACAAGCTTATTACAAATTAGAAGATAACATTCAGGATAAGAGTGCCTGGAAGCATGCTGGTCCTGCTCCATAGGACGGTCAATGTTGTGTGTTTCTTTTTGTGTTTGTATTTTTCTGCTAACTCACACACTGTTAATTAGTGGTTCCAATATTTGTAAATGTGTGAGTATCATGTACCTACTTATTTAGAAAATTAATAAGTCTACCTCTGCATACAAAAAAAAATATATATAACAAACATATAAAAAAAATAAAAATATTGTAAAAGATTAATTTGAAAAGAGTAACTATGGAGTTTCTTGTTTATTCTTCGCCATAAGAATCTACCTTTCCGAATGGACAGTAGAGTCACTTTAGAATTTTTATATTATTTGAAATGTGAATGATGTTCAAAAGTGCCGTTTAATGGCTTAATTGGAATAAACGCTTTGACTTTGACTGCCAAAGATCTACAAATGACAGCCGGGAACAACGGCTTAGCGTGTTTTCCGAGGCACGGAGGAAACTCGGTATGTTAAGATGGTCACCCATACACAGACCAACCTTGGCTGTTATTATCTAGCCACGAGATCCTACACCTGTACTTTGATGGATTTGATTAATGCCACCGACGCTTGAATTAAAGTGGTCACCTACTAGGCCCAAAAAACTAATGAGATGACCATCGACTCGAAAAGAAGAAGAAAATCGTTTCAAATCTTTGTCTAAAACCAAAAAGTCTACAAACTATGAAAACAGATTTAGTTATTCAAACACGTTTGTGAATAAGTGCCTAAATTACATTTTCCATACAATCTTTCATTGAAGTACGTTTCTGAGGAAATTGTAAGCCGAATCCTAAATATAAGTGGGAGTCACTCTAATCTCTCGATCGTCTGACACGCCCACGGCTTTGGCGCTCCGCAGACGAAGCAACTTTTATCTTTCGGCAACAGGCAACTGATTATGACGATTTGTATGTAATTTTGAGAATCTACACCGACATGGCAAGTTAGGTTGTGAGCTTCTGTGATAGGCAACGGATTTCGGTTGCTGCACTCGATGATAAAAACAATCCCAAATTACTGCAACTAGCAACTGAAAAATTAGCTACCATACCACTCGATTACTGATTTCCGCATGTGGCAACCCGTTGTGTGAAACGATTTCCTCCTAGTCCTCCCCTCCCCCGTAGTCTGCTAGGTAATACCTGTTCTGTGCCCGCAGTGCCCTGTTTTAATAGACAGATGTGTTGCTGGAGAGTTTGTTTCGCCACTCTTTCTCTCAGCTTAAACACTAGGAAGCGGTGACGAGCGCCGGACGTTTTGAGGACCGTACATTGACATTTAAAAAGTACTTAGTATTCAGAATTATTTGAATAAATGTCTTTTAATTTTGCGCAAGTTTTGCTCAACTTCAATAGCGGCTATCGTAAACTGGTACTTTTGTTTGTCTTTGAAACGTTAGTGGCGCCAACTAAAGTTGCTCCGTCTGCGCAGGCCCATAAGCAATGATTGCTATTCGTAAGCGAAGTCGTTCAATAAATACTAATAAACAACTTACATTGGGTATTTTTAAGTTTTCAAAGAGCACGTGCTTAATAAAAGCAATAAAATCTGTACAAAAAGAAGCTTATGAAAATATAAAAAAACCTAGCTTCTGCCGGCGGCGTCGCCCACGTGGTCCCTACGTGGTCCCTAGGGAACATACTCCCGGGATAAAAGGTAGCCTATGTGCTATTCCAGACAATCTTATATTATTTACTAAATTTTATGAATATCCTTTCAGGCGTTCTGACGTGAAAGAGTAACAAACATCCATCCATACACCTTCACAAACTTTCGCATTTATAATATTAGTAAGAAGATTTCCATAAAGAAAATAATATTAACACAAAAAACTGCAACTGTAAATAATGTTTTCTTTATAAAATGTTTGAAACAAATGTCTTCGTTTCTTATATTTTTTCTCAAAGTTCTGCCCGAGGCTTTATTCGTTTAAAACGTCTTTTTTTCCGAGACTATTAGTACCTTTCATGTACGTCAGATGCTAAGAAATTTGTGGAAACTATATTTGCTTAACTTATTATAATTTACCAGCTGTCCCGCGCAACTTCGTCTGCGTCACATTACAGAGAGAAAACGAAATGTTTTTTGTAACATTTTTCGTTGATGCTGCATCAGCTTTGGGTAGTTAGTGTTGGGAAGAGCATTCGAGGAAAGCTTTTTCCTCGATAAATGGTCTTCCCTACATTAAAATATTTTACCAATTCGAACCAGAAGTTCCTGAGATTAGCGCATTAAACCAAAAAAACAAACAACCAAACTCTTCCACTTTATAATATTTTAGAGAGGATGTCTTTAAAATGAGGATTCATTCATGTAGATTTATGATAACTTAGTCAAATTATCCTTTCATTCATCCTTTTTGAGGCCCTAAATTCTAATGTAGGTCCCACCCACACGCACAAAACGTTTTGGGAACACATTCATAATGCGTACAGCTAAGAAGTGGAATTCCCTGCCGGAGTCTGTGTTTCCCGATAGCTACAACCTGGGAGTCTTTAAGTAAAGAGTGAATAGGTTACTTCTAGGCAAGCGTGCTCCATCTTCGACCACATCATCACTTACCATCAGGTGAGATGGTGGTCAAGCGCGTGCCTATTCATAGTAAAAAAAAAAAAAAAGTATACCATCTTAAATCTATTTATGTCATTTGTAGATCTTTGGCAGTCGTTACGGATAGTCAGAAGCCAGTTAATCTAACTCCAATCTTGCCATGAAGTAACGTGTTACCCAGTTAATCCGCTCCGCGTAAAACACTGGTACTCAGTTAAATCCGGTTTGACTGGAAGTCGACCCCAATATAATTGGGAAAAAGCTAGGCAGATGATGACCATCTTAAACCTATTGGCGTGAACTGAGCTGGAAACAAAAGTGTGGGTAAGTACTCGAAAGCAAGAGCCCTAAAACGGTAAGTATTAAACGTTACAACACGCTTACTTAACTATAACTTAACGTGCAAATAGCATTGACCTTTACTTAGCGCACACTTGAGAACACTCAACATCGGGCGTTCATTTAAATGGTATAAGTAAGTTGGACTTGTAAGTCCGCACAATGGATTTCTTAAGTACATTTGGTAGGTTAGGTAGGTATACCTATGCTCGTGGCTAATTAATAACAGCCGCACGGGTCGGTTTTGAAGGTTAAGCAACGCTTGCCAAGGTTGGTCTGTGGATGGGTGGCCATCTTACCATACCGAGTTTCCTCCGTGCCTCGGAAAGCACGTTAAGTCGTTGGTCCCGGCTGTCATTTGTAGATCTTTGGCAGTCGTTACGGATTGTCAGAGGCCAGTAAATCTGACTCCAGTCTTGCCCTGAAGTACCGTGTTACCCTGTTAATAGGTTGTGGAGGTCTGGTAGGCAGCCGCTCCACGTAAAACACTGGTATTCAGCTGAATCTGGTTTGACTGGAATCCGACCCCAATGTAGTTGGGAAAAGGCTAGGCAGATGATGATGAGGTAGGTATACCTATAGTTTAACTTGAGTTGTCGTTGAACTTTGGCTGAAGTGTAACGGCGCTAACGTATTGTCGATAAAAAGTGCAATTTCGTGAATTGGCTAAAAGTTAAACTCGTACTCGTATAGTGAATTTGAACTATTTAGAATAGAATATAATAGAATACTCTTTATTATGTACACCATATATGTTACAGAAAAGATAGACGAAGAAAACATTACATAGGGTGACACAATGGGCGGCCCTATCGCTAAAAGCGATCTTTTCAAGACAACCTTTGGATGGATTTCAAAGATAATGGAAAGACAGTACTGCAGGTGCTATTTATCTTCTTAATTAGTCCTAATGGGTCGATCTCCAGAGGCAGTTTTTTTCGTGTCGGGCTGGATAAACCCATTTTAAAATAGAAAAACGTTTTCAAAATATTTTTTTATATACAGTTTGGTGTTTAATCTACGTGAAACAAGGCTAGTATTATGAATAAGTTTTTTGAAGAATTTAAAAAAAAATCTTAAACCCTAAAATCCTGATCGCTCTGGGTTGACCCAACTCCCGATTGAATGAAAAAAATAGTCTTTAACTTTTTAATGAGAAAGTTCATATTGAAACAACTTTTTAGATTACATAACAAATAGTTAATCTTCATAGTAATAAAATATTTTTAGTTATATTAACAATATTTTTGCCACAATTTGAATTTAAAATAAAGACCGGACATTTTATCTCATCGCTCTGCGCTGACGTAAAACACCGCGCTCATCCCTAGTTACGCGTTATAGACACTCTATTCTCCTCCCGCGGGGCAACGCCAGTAGTGGTCCAACCGCCAAGGAAGATACCTTTGTGCCACGTTCCCGCGCTCCAACATTACGAAGGTAAGTTTATGATTGCTCTGGATTTGGTTCTCGAATTTTATGATTACTATGGCACGTTATTTAAATTAAATAGTAAACTTGTGAATGTGTTTGTTATGTGAATTAACTGATCGTTATGATGTTTTTTATGAGACGTAATCACAACTTTCTACTGCTTTTAAATTCGGCTATATTTATGATTTTGTGACTTTTTCTGATCGCTATGGCTGTGATTGCTCTGTCCAAAAAGACCAGAGCGATGATATTTTGCATTAATTGTAAGTTATTAATCTATTTTAAGTCGTAGTACCGGACTGTAACAATGACAAAACGTTTATATCCTATCTCAAAACAAGTGTGTCCGGAATTATCCTGGAAGAAGTTGCAGAATCTGCCATATTAGAAAAAGAAATGTTAATATCGCAAGAAATAAAAGAATTTCAGGGTACTATGAAGGTACACCAGGTAATTTGGTCAGCAAATACTAAAAACGTTTTGGCTATGAGGCGACTAAGCTGCGATTTAGACAACTGCTCACAAGAGGCTGTACAATGTCCGCACGGCAAACACTTAGGCTTTTACCAAATTAATAGCGACTCGAACCAAAACACCTCAAAGACAAACATGTAACGGGCATCAAGGAAGACAAGCCGACCTTCGCTGGTTAAGCGTTCAAAAAAATGCAATCAGGAGAAGCAAATTCAGCTCCCACAAATGCTAAATAGACAGACTATAACTGCAAATCAAAGTCAACAATCATTACACAACTCGGACCTGCCGGACAGTTTTTGGGATGAAGTCCCATCTATTGACTATGAAAATTTAATTACTCCAAGTATTTCCGAGGTAGTTTTATCTTCCTTGCAAAACGATAACACCTTGACAAAGGTTGCTGCAGCAGAAGATTTACCCGACTCCGACTCCGATGACTATTCAATTTTCTGAGCTTCCAATAAACCTTATTATCTTAGTTTGTTGATCAACTAAGCCTTATAGAAATTGTATTATTATAATTTGACTGATCTGATCATCTGAATTGCATTTTACTTTGTGTCGTTCTTTTTAATTCTTTACTTTCCACTAAAGGAGACACAGTTAAGGAAAATGTGATTATTAGAAATCTCTTAGATAATCTTGAAAATACTGTTATTTTAGTCATGATTCTAAGTCCCATTAATTATAAGATTACAAATATTTACGTTTATAACATGTTTATTTTTAAGAATTTTATCTTGTTCTTTACAAACGTTAGTTTTCTTTAATTACTTTTTAAAAACTAATATTTAATGAGTCTAAGTCATTTTATAACTATAAAAGACTGCAGGTATTAATGGTTGATTTTAAAAGGTTTTTAATTTTGTCTCATTTACCTAGAAGTGATTTAATTAAGTCCAAATATATGAAACTAGGCCAAAGGTTGATTTTTATAATTATGTTATTTTAGCAATAGTTTTATATAAAATATTCCGTGTTTTTGATATGTGTGACTGATAATATGCCTTGACCTTTTTCTAAAATAATACATTTCTCTTACATATAATCTTGTTACATGTACACTGAATAAGACGGCTAAATAAATAATATTTTATCAAAATTTAATTTTTTGTTTCACTGATTTCACCATTTGTGATCGCTCTGGCACCAATTATGATTGCTCTGGTCGCGAAATTTTTGAACTTAAATATTTACATAACTGTTTATGTAAATTTAAGGCCAATTGTAAAAATGTACTATTTGAATATCATTCTTTTTAATGAGATACATAATTACCATTAAATATCAATATCCAAAAAGCACCAGAGCGATCACACGAATACGCCCGTTTTGGAGATTGATCCTAATAAATAAAATTCTTCCGTTATTTATTTATTTATTCATTTATTATATACTTTATTGTACACCCATATTAGTATAAAACTACAAACTAAAACACAAACTTGACTAGTAGTTTCTTTCTTTTAACTGGAGTAGTAGTTTCGGCTGTACGTTATCTGTCGATAACGTACAGCCGAAGCTACTGGTCGTAGATAGCTGAAATTTAGGTGTAGGGAGTATCCTCTCTTAGTGCTCTAAGAGAGGATTTCCCGAAATACCTACGGGAACGAGAAGAAACGGGATATGCGCGTACGAAGTCGCGGGCAAAAGCTAATTTAATAGTAAAAGTGCTCAGCTGGTCTATTCTATCAATTGCAAGATTTGAAGAGGTTAACAGAATTGCACGGCAGGATCGTGATAGACGTCGAGTCATGATGTTTGATGACATCTTTCTTTCATCAAACTCACTACTATACTCGTAATAAATGCGAAAGTTTTGATGGATGAATGAATGTTTGTTACTCAATCATGCTGTAACAGCTGAACGGATCTAGATGAAGTTTGGTCCAGAGATAGATTATAATCTGGACAAAAAAATAGGCTCTTATCCCGGGAGTATCCATTGGAATGAGTTCTGAATTTCACACGTGCGAAGCCGCTGGTAGGACCTAGTACTTTTAATAAATATAGGTGTGACCATGACCACTCATCATCTGCCTAGCCTTTGGAAAGGCTGATGATGATAATTGGGGTCGGCTGCTAGTCATTCAGCAGTGGATTCAGCTGAATATCAGTATTTTACGTGGAGCGGCTATCTACCAGACCTCCACAACCCATTAACTGGGTAACACGGTAATTCTTGGTAAGACTGGTGTCAGATTTACTGACTTCTGACAATCCGTAACGAGTGCCAAAGATCTATAAATGACAGCTGGAACCAACGGCTTAACGTCCTTTCTGTGGCACAGTGGAACATTTTTAACGATACCAAAATCGGAAGATACGATTCTAAAAACTTTTACATAACGTTAAAAAAATGCTGTGTCCCTCATTTTCCAAGGGTCCGGACGAACCCAATAAAACGAGGTCAGAGAACAAAGTAACTTGAAGTTTGACTTTTTTTTTGTGATTTCCTTTCATTTTTATTCGACCTTCTTTTGATTTTGTATATTAATGATGACAAAAAATGTAGGTTATTACAGAAGACTTAATTTTTTATTGGTAGCCATTTTTCTAGTAATTTTCCAGTGTAATTAACCACCAGCCTTTTTTTAATCATCAAATGACTCCTTTCGCTCTGGGAGCGGAAGGGAGTGTCAGACTCTTACTGACTAAAACCCATCCGTGTTCCTCCTAATAGTCTTTGCGTTCCAGGGCCGCAGTAACGCTTTCGAACCAAATTCCGCCACCCTGGCAGGCACTGGCCCCAGCGGGCCCTGACTACCCCAACCACCAGCCTAAGGGTGTGTTTCCAGCTTGTAGCGAGGCTTGGTAAATAGGATTCCCCCAAGTGTCGCCACAGCAAACGGTCCTCTGCATCTCGAATCCATCGGCTACCCGCGACCCTCAACAGGTCATCAGTCCACCTTGTGGGAGGCCTTCCAACGGTGCGTCTTCCGGTACGGCGGTTCCGATAAAATGAATGTAATCGGTTTCAAATGCTTTCATTTTGCCAACTTAATCGTTTTCATTGCGTGATGAAAACGCAAGATCTAGCTTTGCATTCGATTGCGGATGACTATGAGATATTATAAGTACCAAAATTCAATACTAGCTGACCTGCGCAACTTCGATAAATGGGTTACTACACTAAAGAATTTTAAATTCGATCCAGAAGCTGCTGAGATTAGCGCGATTAACCAAACAAACTCTTCAGTTTTACAATATTTGAATAGATTTCGAAAAGCAAAGCAATAAATCACGAAAAAAAATTAATTTGCAACAAAATAACTACATATAGTTACGTTTCTAATCAAAAGCTAAACATGTCACCCACCGTCACCCACATTGTGTCTGCGCCCTTACCAACGAAATATTATAACCAGAAATAGCTCCAGGCTAGTCTTTATACCTCAAACACGAGTAAGGAGATTTTAATAAAGCCATTTTCATATTTTACAGGGAATTTCCACGATTGTAAGTTATTTCGGTAATTCTACAATTTTAATAAAGTACATGTTCTTAAAAATTAAAAATGAATTAACCATAGAAGGCACTTAAAATTTTTATTGTATTTAGTTTTAAATTGTATTTTTATAAAACTCATAATTTATATTCATCGTTTTATTATAACAAAAATACTATACCGTTTCAGCTGCTCGTCTCAGAACGAACGCTTGCTACGCCGTATAAGCTGTCGTAGCTACTTCGTAGACCATCTACGAATACTCGTAGCATAATTTTATCGGGCATTACCTAATTCTCCAAGAATTTTCAATTCTTGGAGAGTTAAGACTGGTTTTAACAATATTATGTGAGTTTTTAACAACAAATATTGGAGTGACAAATAGTTATCAATTCCAATGACATTTCAGGGTCAATTAGGCACTAAAAGAACATTTAATAATCAACAGATTTTGAGACAACTTTTTTAGTAGAGGTAGGTAAATAGCATCTGTTGTTTTTATTCCTAGGTCCAATTCAGACGGATAAAAGTATGTCGGAAACCTAGTCATAGTCTACTATTGTGCCAAGTTTCATTCTTATTCGTTCAGCTGTTGAGATTTGATTCATTTATAAAAATCCCAACAAACATACTTCTACACAGTACTTAATAGGATGTTTTTTTCAGTATTTTATTTAAAACAAGAATAAAGAGTAACGACAACTAATTCTGTCCTAGGAACCGTTTTTAGGGTTCCGTACCCAAAGGGAACTCCGCTGTCCATAAATAAAAATTAAAGGAGGCGAAACGTGTTTTTATTTTCGGGTTATGGTACGGAACCTTTCATGTGAGAATCCGTCACAATACTAATTTCAAACTCAAATCCGCATGACTCTATTACAGTACACCTTCAAAGTTAATTAAACTCCAAGACTCTAATATAGTTAAACAGAACAACCAGCCAGTTATAAATAACCCATACCTCAAGCGACAATGGCTCACATCGTTACTCAACCGCGTTACAGTAACTGGCGCTCGCCACGATCGTGTTACCGAGGTTTTAAGCTCTTAACCATCTTACGTCACTCACTAACTAGCTATTAGTGGATGGATTACCTACCAAACTACTCTGTTTTATAGGAAATTTATTTGCATAAAAACATGGTATAGAAGATGGTACAAAAATTAAATACAGAGCATGCATGTGACATTTTTAAAACCTGTTTTGTGTAATAAAAAGTGAAAACTGTAATTTGTTTACATTTTGGACCTACAAAATACTGTCTAAATCCGGAATACAATATAATAAGTTGGAAATATGCTCCAATCGCAAGTGACTTTGGTGTTACGTTTCTATGGTCAATTTTTCACCTGCAGGCCTCTTAAGCATGTTGCGGATCGTACGAACGAGTTACCGCGGCCCTAGAACGTAAAGGGCGGAATAAGGAATACGGGGTTATTAGAATCTCACACTCCCTCCCTCTCCACCCAGAGCAAGAGGAGTCATTTGATAATTTCCCATCGTTAAAAAAGACAGTTGTGGATGTTATTATGTTGGAAGACGAGGCTCACAACGTTACTTAACCGCGTTAGAATAGAAAACATTTATTAGCCATAGACAAAATACATCAGCAAAAAAACACCTTTGAAAAAAGAGAAAAAAAAAAACAACCTAAAAAGAAAATAAAAATTAGCAAAAAAATAAAACCGACTTCCAAAAACAAAACACTACAAAGTAAAAAATAACTTTAATTTCGGAAGTCAGTGTTTTTGGTTATTTCGTTTTTAAACACCGGCGTGCCGGCGTGTTATTATGTTAAATTGGTGTAAACATCAACAGACATGCGATTACCGAAAATCCGATCCATTTGTTATCATTTATTCATTCATTCATTCATTTATTTCGTTTATCAGATTACCAGATCCATTATGGTTAATAACAGTATGAGCTTATTAACTATGTCAGTATGTTGGTAGACACTGAATCTAAATACAAATATCATTATAAAACATATTACCTACAGTATATAATAAGCGCAGGCGCTGGCATGCAGTTGCAACCACCTCCGCAAGAAAGGCGAATCCCACTGCTCGGATAACACACTCAGGATCCCGTTCGAGCTGTCGCGGCTGCGGCGCAGAAGCGACGCACTTCGTTTTCTAATAATGCTGTAGAAATCATCAGTTCTGGCCTCAGCGAACATTACTGATGCACTACAAAAACGCGGCCGCCCCAACAGAATCCTGAACGCGTTATTGTACTGGACACGTAACGCGCTGTACGCCCGCTGAGTGAAGTTGGTCCACAGGCTGCATGTGTAGAAGGTCTGGCAGTACGCCTTGTACAGGGTTACCTTCACCTGCGCAGAACAGCGCGCAAACCTGCGAGCCAACATGTTGCACCGGACAGACAGTGCCCTACGTTCCCTCTGAATGTCCGCATTGTCACACAAATCATCAGTGACCCAGTGACCCAGATACTTGAACCGACTTACTCTGTTCAAAAGTGACCCGCAAAGAGTGACAAGAGGTACAGTCGAGTAGCTTTTAGCACCCGCTTTAAAGACCATGTATTCACTCTTCTTGGGATTATATCTAAGCCCATGGGCCTCCGCGTAAAATTCACAACAACTCAATAGTTTCCGTAAAGCTGAAATTGAAGGGCTCAGCAGCACCATATCATCCGCATAACTGATGTTGTTTATAAAAACTCCATCAATAAAGCAACCGACTTTAGTGCTGCTGAGCTCCCCAATCAACCGGTTCATATACAGGTTGAAGAGACGTGGTGACGTTAATCCCCCCTGTCTCACGCCACACTCCAACCTGTATACGTCCGAATGCGTCCCAGCCCATCTGACACTGTTCTGCTGATTATTGTACCAATACTCAAACAGCGATATAACGTCATGTGACAATTTCGTCTCACATCGTAATTTATACACCAGGACACCATATCAAAAGACTTTGAAATATCTAAGAAACATGCATATACAGGGTGTCCCTGTCAGTATGGTACAGAATAGTCTGCTTGAGACAGAGGATAGCACTCTCAGTCGACAGGCCAGGTCTAAAGCCAAATTGATTGTCATAGATTTAGGTGCTTTTCCAGCTGCTGATCAAGCAACCTGTCCAGTACCTTACTTATGACTGTTGCTAGCGAGATGGGTCTATAATTGGCAATATCAGCAGAATCACCTGTTTTATTCTTTATAATAGGAACTACTACGGTGTACATTAATTCATCAGGCAGGTAACTATGACTCACACACAAGTTGAAAAACAAAGCAAGAGTTCTCGGCAGATGAACACTTGCGTACCTCAGATGCTCGATGCTGAGCCCATCGTGACCCGGCGACTTACCTCGGACCATCTTCTTAATAACAGCAGCCACATCCTTGGCAGATAAACTAACGTCTATTTCCCGCGGGTGATCCCCAGCAGCGAGCACCCGAGACGAAGGCCCGAGCGGTGATTCGACCTTAAAATGTCGCTAGAAGGCACAGCTTATTGAAGAGCTCCGTGGCCTACTACCTCCGAAGTTCTTGATCAGATCTTCACCAAATTTAAATGGGACCAGTCCAAACAAAAAAAGAATCATCCAAATCGGTTAACAATTGGCAAAAATATCGCTGAACAGACGTTTTTCATGGGATCCCATCATCAGATCCTGACTCATTCCTTCCATCATCAGCTCAGCAACATGAGATGATGATTACCAGGCACAAATATCTGAATTGCGTTAGAAAGTTTAAGAAAAACAGTGTATGTGCTTATAAAATTTGAGGGTTTCCCCTCGATTTTCCCTCCCGACATCAGATTCTGACTTGGTGACAATGGGACCACCTCAAGAGTATAGGCTTTCTAATAAAAAAGATTTTTTTAAATCGGTCCAGACTTGGCGGAGAAATCGGTGAACATACATAAAAAAAAGATACATACAGCCGAACATAGAACCTCGTCCTTATGAAGAAGTCGGTTAAAAACAGTAACAGCACAGTACGGTAACTAGCGCTCGCTACGATCGTGTTATAGATCTTTTAAGCTCTTAACGTTCTTACGTCACTCACTAATAGTGTCGGACCTGCCTAACTACTGAGTTTCATTAGGAGAATTGCCTCCGTGGTCGAGTGGTTTAGGCGTTTGCCTTGTGTCCTGGTGGTCGTGGGTTCGATTCCCACGGGAAGCATACTTTGTAAAATTGATTCCAGTTTGGCTAGGACATTGCAGAATTTTTGAAATTGAATCACCAGATTGTCTGATAAAAAAAAACCAGCCAAGTGCGAGTTGGACTCGCATACGAATGGTTCCGTACCATAAACCCTAATTTTTATTATTTGTTGTTATAGCGGCAATAAAAACACACAATCTGTGAAAGTTTCAACTGACTACCGGTTCTTGAGATTCAACCCACTGACAGACAGACGGACAGACGGACGGACGGACGGATGGACCGCGGAGGCTTAGTAATAGGGTTCCGTTAATTACCCTTTGGGTACGAAACCCTAAAAATGATTCCGTGCTTCGGAAGGCACGTATAAGCCGGTGGTCCCGGCTACCAAACGGCGGTCGTCAAATAAACCATGTCAGAAGCCCTTGAGCTGTTTAAAGACTCTGACACTAAGGTGTGTGGGGTCGTTAGACCTTACTGCCCACTCGATAAGAAAAAGAATATCAGGAGAAGAACAAGATTTTTTCCAACCTGAGGCTCCAGTCAAAGTGTTATTCTATAATCGAAGGCTATTGTCAAATTGTCGAAGTGGCACAAACATTGTCGAAATATCACGTGATCGATCCCTTATTAGGGTTCCGTTTAGTTAACGATTTAGTTGGAGCTTTTTTTGCAGAACGCTGGCTGTTTACTGAAACGATCTTTGCTTGTTTGCGGCAATCTGTTCGATATTTAAATGCTGCTAGTGGTTTGTTTGATTTGCAATGTTCACCATCGATAAGATTTGTTATTTTTTATATATTTTTTAGTTGTAGTAGTACGCTTGGTTTGGGGTGACCACTTTTTTTTGGAAACGTCCACTGCTCGTTATGACTAGCAGTGGACGTTTTTACAACGGGTCGAGGGTGCGACTGGCTTTTGGGCGGAGAGACCACGCTGTGATTGATTCGAGCTGGAAAAATGGCTATAGTAGTAGGCTCTAAACCGCAGAGGTCCCCAAACTTTTTTGTCTCAGTGACCTCATTTAGGTCAAATGTGCCCTTGGATTTTATATTTCTATGTCACAGGTCCCTTGTGGGTCTAAGAGACCGCTTGGATGCTCTAATCAAATAGGCTGTTGCAGTCAGTCTGTACCGATACCTTCTTAAAATCTTTCACTTTTCATTTATTTTTGAAGTGAAAACTTCTTTAGCGGCGTTGTGCACTATTTTGTGACGGGTAAAAAATGTTAAACTCGCGTCAGGACACACACACAGGGAAATCCTCATGGATGTCCTCCGCCCTGGGGCGGGCGCAGGGGTCTGTCAGACTCTTACTGACTAAAACAACCCCGGTGCTCCATCTCTCACCAACCGGAGATCGCGAGAACTAATGCGACTTCCGTAATCCCCGGCTGGTGCCGGCCCGTCTCTACGGGCCACCTCGGGTCAGCGGCCCCGAGTGAGGTGTTTGACTCCCCCCACGACGTCAAAGAGGGGCGCACGGGAACACCACGCGCCGCCACCTCGAGACCGAATGAATGGAGGGCGACGGACATCCCCAAGTCCGCCGCCCCTGGACCCAGTTAGGGGGGCCGGAAGAGGGCAGCGTATGCCCTCCTCCGACGCCTGGTGCGCCTGCTGCGGGCTGAGAGAGAGGTCGAGATCTCCCTCTCCCTTTCCGCAGCTTCCTTCTGCGCGATAAGTTTCACTTCTGCCGCAACCCAAATACCTTTTTTTATTGAGGAACGGGCTTACTCTTAACCACAATCACACCTGATGGAAAGCGATAGATGAGGTCTATGATGGAGCGATTATGCCCAGAAGATGCCTGTTCACTCTTGCTTCGAAGGCAGATGGGAACACAGACACAATATAAGTGGACGGGAACATAGACGCTGGCAGAGAGTTCCACACTTTAGCTGTGCGCATAATAAATGTGGAGGAGAAACGCTGGGTACGACTAGACGGAAATCGACCAAGTACGGATGGTACCTTGTAGTACGTCTGGTATTCCGGTAGTAAACGGGCCATGGTGTGATCAGGTCGTGGAGTTCCTGCGCACACTCACCCAAGTACAGTCTGTAGAAGACCGACAGGCATGCCCGCTACACATTTCCAACCACTGCAACTCCTGAAAGCCAGAATCAACAGTACCGACCACTAGAAAAACGCGGAGCCAATGAAGCCCGAAGAGTCCTGGAGAAACTAACGGAACGGAACGGAACGGAAGACCGACAGGAAGGTAACACTACGCCGATGAGCTAGGCTGTGAACCTAAGCCACCAACGTCTCGTCACCTATAAGCCTTTCTGCTCTGCGTTCCACCGAGTCCAATGCAGCAAACTCGTCGCTATTGATAGGACCACGTAGGATCTGCCTGTCTATTCTGTAAACATCTCACCGAGTATACCTAGGTGGTGTGGGCGTGAATCGAGCTGTCCAGTGAAGATGCTCGGCTTTGCAGCTCACTCTGTATTCACTTCACCTAAGTATTCAAAGTTACAGTAAAAAAGGCATGCAGCCGGCTTTAAAAAGGTTTGCAGTTTCACTACTGACTCCTGAGGATACCTACATACCTTTTTAAAGCCGGCATTCCACGGTGCTCGATTGTGCGGATCAGCCCGCACCGATGCACCGTGCAAAGAGTGTCGTCTGTGGAAGTGTAAACAAGTCGGTAGCGGTGCGTCCAATCCGCTGCGAGTCGGTAACTTCAAAGATACGGAGCGAGTTCTCGTGCACTCTGCATTTTGAAATGACAAATTGGCTTCGAATCTAGACTCACACAGATCGACATGAAGTGTCGAAAGCAATTAGTTCACGGTGCGTTGCTGTCTGTGGTCGTCGGCTTAGCGTGATGAAATCCGCAGAATCACGCACCGTCAAAAGCCGGCTTATATGCCCCGTCAATATCGATAGCCATAATTTGAAAAAGCCGTGTACAAAAAAGGCAATAAACCATCCCTTTCCGTCTCTGCTAAAAAACGAATATGCAAACAGGAAAGTGAATCCGTCCAAAATATACACAGTGATATAGCATATAGACACGGTGACGTCATTCGCCGGTTACGCTTCTCCGAGCGAGTTGGTACTCGGATGATATACGGAGCGGCACATGACAATGTAGCTGATGGAGTGATATTGTATTAAATGTGAAATTATTTATTGAACATTATATTTGTTAAACAATACAGCCGGCTAAAATGATTTTAATGGAAATTGGTTCTTAAACCAACAAGATTAATTGTGTCTAGTTTTGTTTCGATTTAAATAAAAAATAAGCGCTTGGGAAGAATGGCTTGGCTTCAAAAATATTTATTAAAATCTTTTCAATATACAACGTGTGCGTAATATGAACTTGCATTTTTAGCGATTTCGGGGTTGTTCCTAGCCTGTTGTATAATTGGAACTAGCGTTTTTCGCGATTTCGGGGTTGGTCCCAACCTACAGGGTTTTATTAAAAGTTTGGAGCCCTAACTAAAGCGCCCAAAGAAATGTGAAAACTCTGAACACACTTGTGTATGGCTGAAGATTGTAACATTATCTTTGCATTGAATAGACTCAATCGTTTTTGCATTGTATAATTTCAGTTATTAATTATTTCAAAACGATTGTAACCAAGATTTTGTAAACACTGATTTAAAAGAGTACCCATGGAGTTTCTTGCACGTTCTTCTTCTCCATAGGATCTACTCTTTGGAACGTGCAACCGCCGCGCTGGCGATAGGGTCATTGAGTACGTTTTGCTGCAGAGCAACTTGCTGCTCTTGTCGCTCGCGCGGCGGAACTGGCTTCATCTATTTGACTGACAGACCATGACTACTCAAAAGTGACTGTAACTGGTCTGTTTGTAATAAAAGATTTTTTGTATTATTATTTGTAAAAAAAAATAATGCTGAGTAAAATGAGCACTTTTCATGAATTGCGTTTATTCTGTAACAAGTTGTAAAGAATTTGCTTAACTCATTTACCCAATTCTAAAAACTCTTCAAAGTTAGAGTGAACAGGCTCCTTCTGGGTAGGCTCGCTCCATCGTAGACTTTGTCTCTGTCATCTCTGACATAGACTAGAGTCAAGAGCAAACCCATTACAATTTAAAAAAAAAACTGATTTATGACCCATCATATCAGTTATGTCGACAGTACTGTGATGCACCTTTTTGGTTGCACTGACCAAGAAGTCTCTGCTTTGCAGGACTTAATAAAAAAACTAGAATATTATTTAAAAGAGAATAGAACGACGTAGAATATAGAATTTAGAATGACAGATTTGGAATAGCTTTGTCAATATAATTATACCGAAATCAGTCTTTCATTTACGTGATTTTCCGTAGTGCTGCAGTGGAAAAAACCTACAGTATCAAAGTACATCATGTGGTGTCATGTGACAATAATTGACAAGTACTTACATGAGGAGATGTGATAGACTTCCTGCTTTCCGTGTTGCTGGCTTGTCTGGAAAAGGAGGGCGCGTGGATGCTGAGCGGGGAGCCTGGCTCGGAGTCCGTCTTGCCTTCATTACTGCTGTTACCAGCTTCCTGTGGGCAAGATGGTAGGTTATAGTAAGATGTTAGTAGATAGACGAATGGAAACGAGAATATATAGAAGTGGGTGACGCCTGATAGAAATGATGTTTTGGATCTGTTTTGATTCGATTTTTCTAATACTTACAAAACAAAAATATCTTCAATTTTTGAAAATTACACGATTTCTAAAAATCACCTCTTAAAATGGCAGTTATTATAAAGATATTTATAAGCTAAATGAATAATATCTTTACCTCTTGTTGCTACGACGTAGCATGCACTGTGCTACGGCGTAGCATTTATTGTTCCTCCTTGCACATTTTAACTTGAATGGCTAGTATGTGCTTGTTTATATTATTAATATAATTTGTTTGTAAACTATACAAACATAAAATAAAAATAAAAACTGCTAAGGCTTAAATATGGCGTCAGAAATTCGTCCGAACGGCTGCCGACTGGAAATGTGCTCAAAAGACTGGCGGCATTGCCAAGTTGTATGGCAATGCTTATCCTCTGTCCAAAGTAAAAGCCAGCTCTTAGGTCAAGTGACAAACAGGCTTAAAATTAAATACATTGCACATTTTAAAATTAAATTACCTCATCATTTCATTCTTCGGAATATATTTTTTCTGAACGAACCCTTATCAATTGGGTATTTTACTAAAAAAATCTAATTATTCCGTCTGATAGATTTTCAAAAAATATTGGACACGTATTTTTTCTTTTTTCACGCAAACAAAAAATATAGAGTATACAGCGAGTTGAAGACACGTGTGACGTCATCTGGCTTGGTAAATTTGGTACATTTTTACCAAGCCAGATGACGTCACGCGCGTGTTTTTTGGTTCCGTGAAAAAAGAAAAAATACGTATCCATTATTTTTTGAAAATCTACCAGACGGACTAATTAACTTTTTTTTAGTAAAATATACCATAACCGTCCTAAATCATCCCCTGTTCCCAAACTTAAACCTCAAACGTAATTATCAAAGGGATCCCTCACAGCCTGATAATTTGAATTCCTTGTGTAGGTGCCAATGTACATACAAATCAGATAGTTAAACATCCTGGTACGAACTAATATCCGTCGTGGAGCGATGAGGGTCGAGTGCTTGCGATAAAGGTGGACGGTCCAATTGTGTTTTATTATTTACTAGTTGACCCGCGCAACTTCGTCTGCGTCACAATTTTCTTTACTGCTCCGCTCCTTTTGGTCTAAGCGTGATGATAAATAGCCTATAGCCTTCACTACACTTAAATAATTTTTCAAATCGGACCAGCAGTTCCTGATATTAGCGCGTTCAAGTAAACGTACAAACAAACTCTTCAGCTTTATAAGAATAAGAATTATTTTTTGCGTAACTGTGTACAATAATATCTTATAATATAGCATAACAGTTTTAGGATCAACAGTCTACCCAAGTCGGATATGCAAAACTTAACAAGGAAAGCACATTGATTAATGGTGTAAATTAAGTACAGCCACATCACATACATTGTACAATTTTAAAAAAGCTCCATAAAATTACCTAATGCAGGAGTACATAGCGCTCACCAGCATAATAGTGAAATAATAAATTTTGTAAATAATTTTAAACATAAACTTACTCTTAAAACTTAAGTGGTGTTAGAGAATAGAGATTTTAGTTTGTAAAAGATTTCAGTATTTGACACCAATTTGTAAAGTTGCTTCATCATCCTAGCCTTTTTTTTACCACCTATATTGGGGTCGGCTCTCAGTCAAATCGAGTTCAGCTGAATACCAGTACACTACGTGGAGCGGCTGCATACCAGACCTCCACAACTCATTAACTGGGTAACACGGTACTTCTTGTCAAGACTGCAGTCAGATTTACTGGCTTTTGAAAATTCGTAACAACTACCAAAGTTCTACAAATGACAGCCAGAATCAACGGCTTAACGTGCTTTTCGAGGCAGGGAGGAAACTCGGTATGTAAAAATAGTCACCCATTCATCATGAACAACCTTGATAAGCGTTGCTGAACCTTGAAGATCGACCCGTGCGACTGTTATTCTTTAGTCACGAGCTTCTCGGCAGAGTTGCTTTATGTTTCTGAAAAAATTATCAATCATCTTTCAGCCGAAAAAAGTCCACTGATGGATGTAGCTCTGAGGCCTCCTTCAAGTGCCTCCACACCGTTGGGTTCTGTACCTTTCGCATCCAGTGGATGGCCCACTTTCCCGAATTAAATTTTTCGCTAAAAAGAAATGTGAATAAACTAAGAAAAAGTTATTGAACTATTAACATTGCGTTTTCTTTTGTTTTGTAAAAACAGTGAATTGAACTATCTTGTCTATTTTTTTGAATAAGGAAAAATCCGATGAATTAATCTAACCCAGAATATTTTAGTTAAAAGTGTATATAATTAGATTAGGATTTAAAAATATAAAATAACTGTATAATTTTTGTAAATAAATTATTGAAATGTAAATAATCTTACTAAACTCGTAAAAAAAACCATGAAAACGATGTTAACTACAAAATACTAAAGAATAAGAATTTTGTACAAGGGAAGCTTTGAGCCCCTCTCAGTGTTAAACCACCTCCTGTTTGAGGTCGGTTAAAAACGTTGAGAAATTATGACGAAGGGTTGACTGCGAGGAACTGCCTGAAGCGATAAGCGCGCCCTTTGTTCGTTTCTGATTTTATTGTTAAGTACCTCTAGGCTAGGCTTTTTATTTCGTAAAACAAGATGATTTTTGTATCATAAATAAGCCGCTTTTGAAAATAGGTATATTTTTAGACTTTCGAATTAAGGCAATGACCTTGTGCAAACAAACGGAGCTAACTACACCTCTACGCGCCACTCCGCTACCCGTGTTTTAATTTTTTTATAATACAAATAATACATATTTAAAAAAAGTAACAAACCCAAATTATTTTCGTTTGTATTGCAAAGCAGTAGATAGTTTTTAGTCTTTTGTTAAAAAATGAAGGAGTGAAATGGTTTCATCTCAACGATTTGGAGGGGATTTGGTGTTTTTTTTCTTGTTATGTGATAATAATATAGGTATACATTCTGGCTAAATTAAATTACATACCATATCATGTAGATTACTACCTATTTTTCCAGATTAAATTTCTCGGTAAATGCCGACGAAAAACTGTTTCCCTGCACGCTATTTTTTTTAAGCTTTTTCGAGAGAGCGGCCTTAAAACACGGAACTGCATTAGGATCAGCAGTGATCCTAATGCAGTTCCGTGTTTTAAGGCCCGGTTTTGTCTGTCCGATTAACTATCACAGCCAATTTTCTTCAAATCTACTGACCGATTCAGTTCGGACCAGATATGTATTTGCACGCGTAACGTAAATAAAAAAGTTTGAACATGGGGTGAAGCAACTAAAAAATTCCAATCTGTACTGAGATTGGAAAAAAAATTTTTTTAAATGTGTAAATATCGATGATAGGGCTAATTATGAGGGTCTAACGTTTTTCATATCTATACTAATATATAAAGCTGAAGAGTTTGTTGGTTTGTTTGCTTGAACGCGCTAATCTCAGGAACTACTGATCTGATTTGAAAAATTATTTGTGTTAGATAGCCCATTTATCGAGGAAGGCTATAGGCTATATATCATCACGCTAAGACCAACAGGAGCGGAGCAGTAACGAAAAATGTGACGCCGACGAAGTTGCGCGGTTCAACTAGTTTTAAAATAAACAGAGTGCCAAATCTACTATTTTTTAAATATCGTTCGCATTTGCGTGTCAGTCGTTATCTGTCAAAAATGTATGGAAATTAATGGAGTCGACACCTTGTTCTTGGTTCTAGATCTAGGTCAACGACAAGTGCCAAGTGGCAGGCATTGCGAGTATCGAAAACCAATTACGGACCATGAGATACTGTCCGCAGACAGACAGACTGACAAACCGATAGCGAAAGCTTAAGCAGACCATACACGTTCAAGTAATTTTATCAAATACGTGGGCTGGTTCAAACTGTTTGATCAAAGAGAAATTCAAAATTTCGTATTACTTCATGTCATTTGACGACTCATCAACAAACAAAAGTGTTTGTATTAGTCCGAATGCATGCGTCTTTTTGGTAGAAATGTGTCCGGTACGTTGCGGAGATAATTTTATGATCCATACATTCATGCCAATTCGATCAAACAGTTTGAACTAGCCTGTTTGATCAAATTATTGGAACGTGTATGGCCCGCATCAGTAACAGGTTCCGTTTCATTCATAAAAATGTTTCCTTAATTGCCCACTACATCCTCGGGAACATGGGTTTTGTACACAGTGGCGAACCATAATTTATATAATTATGTATGTAAATTAAGTCCACTTGTGATGCACAGCTGCTTTGAGGCTGGACTTGTGATTACCATAATTCCGTGCCTTTGATCCGCGCGGTGCAAGGACCAGTGTTATGTCCAGTTGTGAGTATCTTGAGTTTCTAAAAAAAAACAGCCAAGTGCGAGTCGGCCTCGCACACGAAGGGTTCCGTACCATAAACCTTAATTTTTATTTTTTGTTGTTATAGCGGCAATAGAAATACACAATCTGTGAAAATTTCAACTGTCTACCTATTACGGTTCTTGAGATACAGCCCGCTGACAGACAGACGGACGTACGGATGGACGGACGAACGGACTGATGGATAACGGAGGCTTAGTAATAGGGTTCCGTTGGTTACCCTTTGGTTACGAAACCCTAAAAATAACCGCTTTCAGACATAGGTTACTTTGAGTCTGAAATCAGAAATGTAACATGTGTGTATGGCAGTGTGCGAGTCGGACTGACAGACAGACGGACCTCGGCTAGTTGATTCACTGCTACTTATTATTTAGCTACGTCCTCAATAGTACTTATTTCATAATGGGTTCGATCTTTCGTTACTGACTGACTGACTGACAGCCGAAACTACTGGTTGTCGTCATCATCATCTGCCTAGCCTTTTCCCAACTATATTGGGGTCGGCTTCCAGTCAAGCCGGATTTAGCTGAATACTAGTATTTTACGAGGAGCGGCTGTCTACCAGACCTCCACAACCCATTAACTGGGTAACACGGTATTTCATGGCAAGACTGGAGTCAGATTTACTGGCTTCTGACTATCCGTAACGACTGCCGAAGATCTACAAATGACAGACGGGACCAACGGCTTAACGTGCTTTCAGAAGCACGGATGAAACTCGATATGTTAGGATGGTCACCCATCCACAGACTAACCTTGGCAAGCGTTGCTTAACCTTGAAGATCGACCTGTGCGGCTGTTATTATCTAGCCACGAGCTCCTGCAACTACTGGTTGTAGAAAGCTGAAATTTGGCGTGTAGGTTCCTTGGGGAGTGTAGGAGAGCACTAAAAGAAATATTCCCGAAATTCCCATGGGAACGGAAAAAGAACGGGGTATGCAGGCTAGCGCATATCCCGTCTTTTTCCCTTCCCATAAAAAAAAACCTCCCTTACAAATTTCCGAGGCCGAATAGGTTGTACTATTCACGAAGGCCGAACACATTTATCTATAAAATGAAATCGGAACTATAACATGACTAATTAGCTTTCAAGCCTCTGTGGGATTACTATGAATATGCGATTGTCACTGAATCGCATTACAAATCCAATTGGTACAGATTACAATTTGTTTCCGTTATAAATCCTTTATAAATGGTGTATTGAATGAACTGATTGATGGACGTAAATAGAAATTAAGCTTTTGCTGAAAATAACATAATTGAAATTCGTTGAAATGTATCTGTTTTTACGGTCTGTGGCGGATTGTGACTTTGACTAAGAGAAAGTTATTTATACGTTACCAGCATCTATCTCTGTACCGAAATTCGTCAATAACGATTCCGAAATTCATCAATTGAGGCGTGTGTGTTACAAACATACTCACTTTCGTCTTTTCTTAGGCTTTTAATAACAAAAAATGTCGCAAAATTAATAAAAATAAATTAATTTAAAAACAATGTGACAAATTGTCATCAGTGACATTCAACCAATCAATGCTTTCGCACCCTTAAAAATTGAGTAAGTGATAATTTATTTCGAGAAACTGAAGACTTCGGGAAGTCCAAAGTTGCGTTCTCGCAAAATTACTTTGCCTAAGAAATACAAAAAAACCGGCCAAGAGCGAGTCGATACTCGCCCACCGAGGCCCGAGGGTTCCGTTCTTTGTGTAGTTTTCAGTCTTTTTCCTATACTTGTAGTATAAGACGGTATTATTTGCCAAATTTCATAGTTCTAGGTCAACGGGAAATATACATTTTTAATTCCCTTGAGAGTGTCGAAATATACGTTTTTAGTGGCATAAACGGCCGTATCTATTTTTTACATTAACTTAGAACTTTGATTTTTCCACAGGTTCAATGGACCGTAGACCTGAGTATTATGGTTTTCATTTAAACTCGATACCTCCAGGCTTTCCCAAGATAAAGGGTCTTGGACTCTGTCTGTCCATGGACGGACAACAAAGTGATCTTATAAAAGTTCCTTTTTTTTCTTTTGAGGTACGGAACCCTATGAATTACGCAAAATTAATGTTACAAATTGTCAGCTTGCATCAAAAGCTGCGATTGACACTTGACATTTGACAAATCACAACCGCTTTAGCGCCCTTGAAAATTAAGTAAGTGACAATTTATTTCGAGAAACTGAAGACTTGGGAAGTCCTTACTTGCGTTTAGTGTTCGTTTGCTAAATACCTAAGTGAGATACAAATTATCTGTAAATGTAGGTATTATATTCACTCTAGGAAATAATTCGATAGTGGCTGACTAATTTTTGATGATGTACATGCATAACTAAGCGCGTTTGAGAACTAATTAAATGTCATGACAGGAGGCATTAATATTGAGTGGGCTAAATCAAACGCGATGCGCTGCAAATGTATTAATACCCACTGATTTGAATAATTAATAAATTCCCTACATTCCGACAGCGCATTCTGACGAATGATTCCGGTTTGGTTTGAAACCTGATTAAGCGATACGTGGTTTATTCGTACCAATATCACTACATAGTATAAAACAAAGTCGCTTCCCGCGTCTGTCTGTTCCTATGTATGCTTAGATCTTTAAAACTACGCAACGGATTTTGATGCGGTTTTTTTTAATATATAGAATGGTTCTCGAAAAAGGTTTTGGTATATAATTAGTCAAGGTTTTGTAAAAATTTGCTGATATATGAAGATTACCACTGAAGAGGTCGGAAAAAAATGATCTAAAAATTCTTTACATCACGTTCGCTGCGAAAACTATTGATGACCAGAACAAAACAATGTACTTCAGTTTTACCTAACACATTAATACCTACGAAAAAGGATAGCATATATCTGTCTTTTATGGTTGTCTCACAATAACCATTGTTCTGATATTCAAATTTGATGTAAAATACTGCTTCATTTGTAGATATGTTTTCACCAATTTAGTAAAAATCCTTATATTAATAAATATTCCGTTCGTCATTAGTAAAAGTGTGTCGCGCAACCAAATAGTTATAACACAGGTAAACTTTACCTGTGTTACCTGGTAAAGATGTTCAGAACTGGTAGACACCTGAGAGCAGACGTCGTTGACGTTTGTCTATTGCACTTTTTATTTTAGCTGAACCACTATATTATTGACTCTGGTAATTAAAGATGTTAGTGTGGGCTAAATAAACATTTGCACCCGTGCGAAGCCGGGGCGGGTCGCTAGTAACTTATATGACGAATGTATGTGTAGTTTTGGAAAAAAATATATAATTACGATGCAACTAGATTGCGATCGACCCTGGAAAGCCACAGCTTAGAAAATATGTCTCCTTTCGTTCACTCTACACAAAGATTTTCCGTGTCGTCTGTGCGATATGATCGCCCATTGTGCACTTGTTCTTATAAGTGTTTTTATTGTGTTATAATGAACATAATCGTTATAAATTAAAAAAAATTTCTTCTTTGACTTCAAACAGTCACAGTCAACCGAGCGCCTTAATGCACCTTGGGCTCTACATACGAGTAAATTGACAGACTACCAGTGTTGAAAAGTCAAAATATTTCCCACCACGTGACATTTCGAAAGCCCATTTCATTCAAACATTTTTACTTTTTGGGACAAGCCCGCCACATATTCCCAACCACTGGAACTCCACTGGACACCAGAAAAAACGCCGAGCTAATGAGTCCCGGAGAAACGTTAACTGTCTTGGATCCTGCAACGTAATTAATCAGGAAAGTACAGCGAAGGAGTAGAATCAACCAGGAGACAGAATAGAACTAGGCCAATAGACACCAACACACATACACATTTTACTTGTTGACAATCGCTGATAGAACTGTACTTGTCTAGTGGCTGTTAAGGAAAAATAAATAAAAGTCCTTACCTGCAGCGACCTGGCGAGTTCCGAGTCCAGGTACCTTCCTGTGGTTCTCCTGTCAGGTAGGATGTACTTCGGCAAGGACTTGAAGAACCAGGCACCTGACTTCTTCCACATTTCTCTGGTTTCCGCGCAAAGGTTGCACATGTAGGCCTCCCTGGAGTATAGTGGCGATCTGGAGGGAAACAGATAAATGTTAAACGACATTTATTTTTCAAATATGGAACTCTTATAAAGAGCAGTTTTTGTTTTGGTCATAACACCGAAACAAGCACAGAGGTCTCTTTAGAATGATATACGTCCTGAGAAGTTAATCAGAAATATCCTAGCTTCCACACTAATTGATTTTGATGTGCCGTGCTTCACCGACGCTGTGCATGCCTGGAAACTCGCTTGCCCGAATTTAAATCTACCTGACAACCCATCATTCCAGAGATAGTGGGATGAGAGCGTTGCAGAGAAGTTCAGAGGAACCTAATAGCCACTTCTGCTTCTACTGCGGAGCGTGCGCGCCTGCTGGCTGTGGGTGAGTGGGAGTCGGGCCTCAGGCTTCACGCACTACCGTCGTCGAACATAGACACCTTGTTCGACGATACTACTTTCCGCCTCGCTGCTTCCCTTCGCTTATGCGCCTCGTGTTGTTCTCCTCACCGCTGTCACCGTGACGAAGCTGTCAACAGCCTCGGACACCACGGCCTCTCATGCAGTCAAAGTGCGGGTCGTTTTGAACGGCACGCAAACATCAACGACATTATCCGACGCGCTCTTGTCGCCGTCGGCGTTCCAGCCGTACTAGAACCCAATGGCCTGGCACGCGACGATGGCAAGCGACCGGACGGTATGTCTTTGTTTCCATGGAAGTTGGGTAGGCCTTCAGTGTGGGACGCTACTTGTGTCGATACTCTTGCGCCATCCCATTTTCCTAGCTCGTCGTGCTGTGCTGGTACTGCCGCTGCGACTGCTGAGAACCTCAAGCGGCGAAAATATAACAACCTTGTTGGCAATTATATTTTTGAGCCGTTTGGGGTTGTAACTCTTGGAGCGTGGGGTCCGAGTGCTCATGCTTTATTTAAAGATATTTCTAAACGCTTAGTTGACACTTCGCGTTACCCAAAGGCTGGCTATTACCTCGGACTAAGGATAAGCATTGCCATACAACGTGGCAATGCCGCCAGTCTTATGGGTTCACTTCCAGTGGAGAGCAATGCCGACGAATTTTTTGACGCCTTATTTTAGTTAGGATTTCTTCTCTTAAGTGTATATAAATATTTTGTTCCCTACTAGTTAAATTGTCGATTTCTTTAATAAATAGATTATAACTTGGTATTGCACACGGCAAAACGAATCTACATAAAATACTCAAAATCTCAATACCCACAAGCGACCACAAAATAATCTATTGTATTTCGGAAACGTTATCAAACGAACTCAAAATCCCAAGACCCTTTTCTTCGTCTTTTCAGAAAATTATATAGTCGACAATCCGTTGTCAGTATTTACAAAGAAGTTCAGCGTCCATTGTTCAAGCGAACAAGACCGAGAGCAAAGTTACTTATAACTTACTTAAACTAAGTTACAATTCGGTGTGGTGAACTAACTTTGTGTTAAGTTCGCTGTTCAGTTCACTTTCTTTAAACAGGTTTAATTTTGTTTTTGAGGCTGATTATGTGAATTGGAGGAAGATAGGTTGAACTTTATACTGAGTTGATTGTGTGTGGATTATCTGGGTATTGAGAAACTACTCAGTGACCGGCTTTTTAATTTTTTCAATTATTTATTACCCGATTGCTAAGGAAGGGTTATGTTTTTCGCGCGTATCTTGTTTGTATGTTTGTTTCTTTGTTTGCAAATTTCTTTATTGCCTCGTAACTTCCAAATGGCTGCACGGATTTCGACTATTAAGGTATGGCTAGATTCATTTAAAAAAACCAAAGTGTCCTTAGATAAGCGCTTAAAAAGAAAACAATATGGCGGGTTTTGGGCGCTAAATTGTAAGTCGTAAATAATTTTTTTTTAACCAAACCTATTCGGGTATCAAGATGAAGGAAACTAAAAGGAGATTACAAAGATAAATATATGTTGTGGATTTAAATTCAATTAGTAAACAGTTTTCGTTCATAAAAGTGTCCCGGTTTCGGTCTTTTAGCGCATTGCTTATAAGTTGACTGTTTTTCAGTCGAGTTTTTTTATTTTTCTAATTATATTTAACCTTGTTATTAATACAGGTTGTTTTTGAAATGTGAGGTCAAATATAAGGTCGGTGTTAAGAAACAATATCAAAATAAAATAAGAATTGACTTTATAAAAATTCCGGAAATCGAATAACGGCTTAGAAGTACTTTTTTTTGTTCGTTATTTGAGGTCGGGTTTATTGAAAAAGTCTTTATTTTTTCCTTTTGTTTCTTTACTGTATCTAGTTACAAATGGCGTGCACTTGGAGAGGCCATTGTTCAGCAGTGGACTGTTATAGGCTGATGATGATAGCAGCTAGAGAACATCACCCATAAACATGAACATGCATTTCTGGAATATCCTGTATATGGGTATATGTAATGCATGTCCTTTTCATCCAAGTGCGCGACGCAAAGGACAATTAGTTTATCAGACTACGTACCTATGCAAGTAGGTACATATATGTGTTTGTTCCATTGCACCGCTCTGGGGACCGAAAGCTTTTGGGGTGCTTTGATTATACTCAGATCGAGTCATCATCTCATCATCTGCCTAGCCTTTTCCCAACTATATTAGGGTCGGCTTCCAGTCAAGC
The DNA here is from genome assembly GCA_950371165.1 of Lacanobia oleracea. Lineage (NCBI taxonomy): Eukaryota > Metazoa > Arthropoda > Insecta > Lepidoptera > Noctuidae > Lacanobia > Lacanobia oleracea. The sequence goes on along the minus strand of OX493406.1, from coordinate 3,198,909 downwards.
CGGATTAAGCTGAATACCAGTATTTTACGCGGAGCGGCTGCCTACCAGGCCTCCACAACCCATTAACTGGGTAACACGGTACTTCGTGGCAAGACTGGAGTCAGATTTACTGGCTTCTGACTGATACTCAGATCGAGTAAAAACGAAAAAAAAAACGTTAGGAGCACTTAGAGAGGATTTCCGGGAACGGGAAAATACGGGATATGCGCGTACGAATTCGCGAGCAAAAGCTAGTTGATAATAAAATATTAAATCGAAACACGAGATAAGAAAGTTATGCCAGGAGATATTAGTGGTAAATTAAAAGGGATGAATTGTCTAGATGCGACATTGATGGTTAATTACCACTAATGTCTTTAACATTAATGATCAATCGTAAATTTGCTACGTTGGCAAGGCTTGAGCTAATTGACCCTGTCGTTGATGCTCAATAGGGTTTATCTGGAAAGTTTTGTCAATTGTTGGTTATGTAAATTTCAAAGCGCTCTTTTGAAATGTTCAGTTTTCCATCTCGTATTTTACACTTATTTGCGATAAAAATTTTTTGGTGTAAATAGCTATATAATAATTAAAACGAGCCATTTCCTATGTTAATGTAGGTACTGAGCTTTTTTAAAAATAAAAGTTTTAGCGTACAAACGCCGCAAAGTCACCGTGAGGTAAAGTGGCGCTTTTCTGTGGAATTTAAAATTAAAGTTGATAATTTAGTAAATACTCAGTCCGTGCAGTAGATTCGGAACGAATTGGCTGTTACAGAGGATAAGCAGACAGACAGACAAACAGCCAGCCAGATAACACGAGTGATCCTCTAGGGGTCTCTTTTTCATTCAAACGAACAGAACTCTAAAAATCAAACATAGTCGTAGCTAGCGATGCTTTAAAATTTAAATATGAAATCTGCATTTTAATATTCCCCGAAATACATAACAAAATGGCAGAAACACAGCAAACAATTTGAAATACAACGCTTAAATTTCAACTGAAATCATTAAAATAGGTTTTCGTGCAAAAACAATGCAATTTGAAGCGTATTCAGCCGTCCTGCTTGTTAGTCTGTTCCCCCGTTTCTATTGTAAATGTAACCCAAGAATGGTTTTATTGGAATATAGGTACAAGTTTATTCTACTCTATGTTATCATTTCAGCGAATTAGCGCAATATTTAGTTTGTACTGCTCTGACATTTGGGACAGTTCTGCCAGATACCAGCTTGATGCCCTTGAGTCAAACGAGAAACGAGCCAAGAGTATCATCGGCAAAGATAGGCTTGTCGAGTTGAATCTCCAAAATCTTGAGCATCGACGCCGAGTTGGTAGCTTATCGGTTGTCTACCGGTTGCATTTTGGAGAATATGCGACGGAATTCCATAATTTAAGTCCGTCGAGCCCATTCCACCACCGGACCACAAGACATCCCACCCACACGCACAAAACGTTTTAGGAACACATTCATAGTGCGTACAGCTAAGGAGTGGAATTCCCTGCCGGAGTCTGTGTTTCCAGATAGCTACAACCTGGGAGTCTTTAAGTCAAGAGTGAATAGGTTACTTCTGGGCAAGCGTGCTCCATCTTCGACCACATCATCGCTTACCGTCAGGTGAGATAGTTGTTAAACGCGTGCCTATCAATAGTAAAAAAAACCTATGTGCCTGTGCCTAACGGAACCTATTACTAAGCTTCCGCTGTCCGTCCGTCCATCCGTCCGTCCGTCTGTCTGTCAGCGGGCTGTACCTCAAGAACCGTAATAGTTAGACAGGTGAAATTTTCACAGATTGTGTATTTCTATTGCCTATAAACCTTAGTTTTTATTATTTGTTGTTATAGCGAACAACAAATAATAAAAACTAAGGTTTATGGTACGAGACTCTTCGTGTGCGAGTCCGACTCGCACTTGGCCGGTTTTTACGGTTTATTAAGTTGAGCTCCTTTGAGTTCTGAGTGAAGCTACACGATAACGACTCAAATTTGTGTGGTACTTTCATAAAATATCACCTCAGACATTAACCTACTTCAGTGTATCAAATTAACCAATAAATTAAATGTATGGACTTTAAAAGAGACATTGATCTCTGAGTTTGTTGCAAAATTAAGTATAAGTAGTATGAACACGCGTTACTATGTAATGCAATTTATTTCAATACTAACACTTCGCCCGTGACTTCGTTCGCGCGGTTAGTTAGTACTCCACGAACTTCATCTCTCCGTGTAAATTACTTATTAATAGACTAAACGTTTTACGACAGCAGTTCGCGCAAACTGCAAGATTTTTCTTACTTAGAGTATTTTTATACCCATCATAACTTTTAAACGAAAGGTCCGATTTGAATAATTTAAAGTGTAATTTACTTGTACATAACCAAACTTAATTAGTAAACAATTTAAATAGATTTTAATATCATGATACTAAAATTACAACTATTCCATTTGGGTTTGATTGAATAATTTGAACAAAAGCGGTGATTGTAACTAGATATATAAGGTGTACACGTGTGATACACGAAATATTTTAAGACAATCATCTAACGGTTATAACGAAGCCATTTCAACGAAAAAAAAATTTTTATGTAAGTGTTTTTGTTTTTACGAAATTTACATTTTCTTGAGACAGAGCATAAAACCTTTACTCCCTATTCTATGAATGAGACGCACCGCGCCGACGACACGGCGACGGGCGATGCCCGTCATGCGCGGGCGTAATGGATATTGAAAAAATAAGGAGCCAGTATTTATTTTGTGGGTCAAGTGATTTTAAATTATCATTTTTTTATAAAATATACTTAGATAAAAAAAAAATCCTTTGAAATGGCTTCGTTATATCCGTTAGATGATTTTCTTAAAATATTTAGTGTATGAATAGTTACACCTTATATGGGTCGCGGACTTTTTTGTAAATATTTATGCCCTCTATAAAACTGTAGTAAATCATTTTGCTCTATTGTCAACAGTTTTCGCAGCGTACGCAATATATTAAGGATCTTTTTTGGTATTTTTTTCACACCTTGGGTTACATTATCGAAGTTTTCATACGGATGCCTAACTTTTTTGAATATATTCTATAGCGTATGTTCATTAAGGGTAATGTAGGATTCTAATGGTGAAAGATGGTGAGATTTTTCAAATCTTCCAGTAGTTTTGGAGCCTATTCAATTCAAACAAACAAACAAATCTTTCCTTTTTAAAATATTAGTGTAGATTATAAATATTCTCGTATGGCGCTGAGATCATAAGCATCAATACGCCTATGAAATGTGGTGTTGGAGTTAGATGCTCCGTATCCCTTGGAAAGCATTGCGGACTAACATATCCATATTGCGAGAACTCTAAATCTCCTCGCAGCTGTCGTCCGAGTGTCTACGCAGTGTCTAAGAATACATCGGTCACATTGCAAGGAAAAACGTTGAAAACCTCGAGAAGCTCATCGTGACTGTCAAAGTAGATGGAAGAAGACCTCGTGGAGGCAACCCAATACGTTGGTCTGACCAGATCCGGAGTGCTCTTGACTCCAAATTCCACAACGTGAGAAAGTGAAGCAGAAGAGAAGTCACGACCATAAGCACTGAGGAATACGAGGCGAGGAGGAGGATGAAAATTTTATATACTGTGAAAAAAGCCAGGAATAAATTTCGTTAAAATAATTCAATAAAACTGCAACAAGCTATACAAAATCACCTCTTTTATAAGGTAATGAATTTTCAGGACGTTGTAAACTCATTTAATACTGGCCGGGAGCGTAAAGAGTATTTTATAAAGGTTCCCGATCGGGACACGTTCGAATTACTTTTTTATATCCCTCGCCTATAAGTGCGATGAGCCATAGGACTTAATTTATTGCATCATCATCATCTCATCATCTGCCTAGCCTTTTTCCAACTGTATTGGGATCGGCTTCCAGTCAAGCCGGATTTAGCTGAATACCGTATTTTATGAGTGATAATATAGTATTTTACGAGGAGCGGCTACCAGAGCTCCAAAACCCATTAACTGAACACTATCTTTCCTTCTCGTCATAGTTGCAAATATATGTTTTATTTTTTATCTTTTGTATCATATAGTATGTATTACGAGTGGTATGTTATATTTAATATGTATAGTTTTTATTTTAGCTTCTTACTGTTACACACTATGTCTACATCTCTTTTTACTCTACTCTCCTTTCGCAGGTATGCTGGAAGAGATTTCTATAGAAATAAGCATCACCTTTGTACCTATTTTTCTGTTTCTTTCTTCTTATCTTCTTATTAAATGTGTGTACATAAATTGTAAAATAAAAAAATAAAAAATAATAATAACTGGGTAACACGGTACTTCATGCCAAGACTGGAGTCAGATTTACGATGCGAGTGATGTCCGAGCAGCTGCCATGTGCGAGTTACTGTCAGGCGAGTGAATACAAAAAATGTTGAAGTTACTCGGATGAAAGCTACTATCCAACTCACACGTGGCAGTAAGTCGTAAGATATGTCAATACGATGTGAGTTACTGCACTACTGCTACTCGGCAGGCTAACTCGCGTTTCTCGTAGGAAAAATATCACGTGACAAATTGTCAAACATCATCATCATATTAGCGGAAAGACGTCCACTGCTGGACATAGGCCTCCCTCAAGCGTCGCCACAACGACCGGTCCTGCGCGTCTCGCATCCATCGGCTACTCGCGACCTTCACCAGGTCATCGGTCCCTTGTGGGAGACCTACCAACGTTTCGCGGTCGCCACTCCAGAACTTTTCGGCCCCATCAACCATCTGTTCTGCGAGCAATGTGCCCTGCTCACTGCCACTTTAGTTTGTCGATCCTTCGGACTATGTCGGTAACCTTGGTTCTCTTGCGGATATCATCATTCCTGATTAGATCACGCAAGAAAACTCCAAGCATTGCCCTCTCCATTGCCCTTAATCTAGACGTGACTGCGAGGAGCTCGTGGCTAGATAATAACAGCCGCACGGGTCGATCTTCAAGGTTAAGCAACGCTTGCCAAGATTGGTCTGTGGATGGGTGACCATCTATATACTGAGTTTCCTCCGTGCCTCGGAAAGCACGTTAAGCCGTTAGAATAGAATAAAATTTATTTGTAGATCTTTGGCAGTCTTTACGGATTGTCAGAAGCCAGTAAATCTGACTCCAGTCTTGCCGCCCAAGAAGTACCGTGTTACCCAGTTAATAGGTTGTGGAGGTCTGGTAGGCAGCCGCTCCACATAAAACACTGGTATTCAGCTGAATCCGGTTTGACTGGAAGCCAACCCCAATATAGTTGGGAAAAGGCTAGGCAGATGAGATCTGGACGTGATTGCTTGAACCAGTTTTCAACAGCATATCGCATCATTTGACTTACGAATACATTTATTTATTTATTCGTGAACTTATACTATCGGTTTCCACCACCCGTTATACAAGTTATAGGCGTATGCCTACAATACAATTATGCTCCTATATCCCTAATTTGCCTATGATATTGCCCATACATATACTCTAATGAACGATCAGTTGTAACAAGTAGATTATATACGAGATTTGGGTGTGATACACGATCCCAAACTTACCTACGAGAAGCACGTAGATCACATAGTAAATAAAGCTAACAAAGCCAAGTTTCTAAAAAGATCTTGTTCCCAGTTCACAGATATCAAAATAATCAAAATATTGTACTGTTCCTTCGTCCGTAGCTCACTTGAATACTGCTCGCAGGTTTGGAATCCCATGTATGCCATCTATATCTCTAGGTTGGAATCCGTCCAGCGTAACTTTACGCGGTACCTGCAGTATAAGTGTAAAACCGGCAATCAGAATTATGAGTCAAGATGCAAAAGGTATCATTGCATAATTTGTTGTTAAATTTGTAGTTGTTAATACTGTTTGTTTTCCTCTTACAATAAAATTAAATAAATAAATAATAGGCAAATTGTGCAGTAGCATAATTGTGACAGATTGATATTTTTTTCCAAAAGCCGGGTGTAAGTCCGCCAGTGTCCCTTTGTACATGAAATTTTTAACACATAAACAAAAAAGGTTTGCATAAACATTGTAAACAAGGATTACTCCTCGAACATCACGTGTGCACACCACGTCTGAAGGATTACATTAAGAGGATAAACCGGAATGCGGTTTAAATGAACACTCTGCGGTAACTGGAAGAACTAATCTTTACGTTTCCAGCATTGTGGTTCGTTATTCACTAAAACCGCAGCTGGTTTTAGGGGCAACTCCGAGCAAAGCTAAAAGGTTATATAAATACAGAAAATGGGACCTGATTTGCATTTTAGAAATACGAGTCCAAGATTGAGTTTTTTCACAGTTAAAGGCCCTATTGAAAGTTTTGGTAATGATGTAAACGTTCGCTAAACCAACAGTCATCATCATCATCAACTGTAACCAACAGTATTCTCAGTGTATTCGCAGATCGGTGGGATTTCCCGAAGTTGCAGAGGTGAATGCGGTTCCACGCTGAATTTTAGTTATATTCTTTTGTGGCTGCAACGTACTAACTAACACTAGAATTTAAGTTTATTTTTTAATGTTTTTATTCAAAATCAACACAAAACATAGGTACATAAATTCTGCCAAACTGCATAGCAGTTTGTCGGCAAGTAAAATGGTTACTAACCCTATGAACTCCGGTCTGGAATAAAAGCATTCTATTCTTACTGTCCAATCATATGGAAGAAAAGGTTTTCCATTATAGTCACCAGAAGGCACTAATACAGTTTTATTACAAATTGATGTTTACTTTATCGCGATCGAGCACGTTAAAAGGAGACATATTTCTAACCCTTTGCTGTACGCACAAAGGAAGTACTCCCAAAACGATTTGTGTGTATCGGTGGGGTATCCACCAAGATCAAACTACCAGGGTTGCAATATCTTATGTTTAAATCCATGCCACAATCTACCTGTCGGAACCCAGATGGGAGGCGTCATGGCTCAAGAAACATCAAAATTCACTTTCACGTTTTTTTATAAATACAGGAAGCCAACCTACCTATGTGTTAGGTTTTCTATGACGCACTTGGAGCAGGCCGTGTGTCTGCAGATGGAGCAGGTCCTGAGCGGAGCCAGCAGTCGGGATGCCTCGCCGCAGAGCAGGCAGGTACGCGGGGCTGGCCCTTGTGCAGAGCGACGCATTCCTGGACAATAGTAAAAGAAAATAAGTAAGTAATGGGATTATTTTCTACCCAAACAGCAGAGTTATCGAAAACCCCTTTCTCCTCTATGAACGCATGTAGAGTACATTGCTTGCAGAAATATGGTCGATGGAAAAGAAAGTCGAAAGATTCTGTAGTGGTGACCGCGTAGAGGAAGATGCAGCTATAGTAGGTCTCTCACAACCCCTTGACTGGTAGAGAATGTCGTGTTACCCAGTTAATGGGTTGTGAAGGTCTGGTAGGCAGCCGCTCCTCGTGAAATACTGGTATTCAGTGACATCCGGCTTGACTGGAAGCCGACCTCAATATAGTTGGGAAATGGCAGATGATGAGGTGATTTCGACAGACTGACATCCTTGTCAAGGTCAATTGCCATCAACTAAGCACAAACCTCAAAGTCAGGTTCTTGCTGAAAAACTAAAGGATGACCTTTCGGTCGAAAGGCCGAAACTACCGTCTTCGGGCTTAGAGAGCAGACCTCTCATACCCTAACAGAGGTTAGGCTAGGCTAGAGGAAAAAGTCTGGGCAGATATGTATAGATTAACGATCATTATCTCCAATAGAATGTCACTATGTCGCGCCCCAGATCTACGTTAATGGATTAGATCATCCAGTTCTAATAAATGGCATAAATAATTCATAGGACATTCTCTTTTCAGTAATTTTCTGCTGAAGCCAGTGATTAATGAGAGAACTGAATAGAGCGTCGTATGATTAATTAACTGTTCAATGGTCCGAGTTGGACGGTCTAATTGAGAGCTGGGACTTTAAGAGCTCTTCGTAGAATTTCATAAATTGTTAAGAATTGTCATGGATTTTTTTTAATAAGCCCGTTTTTTGGGATCCGAACATCCGTAAAAAACGGAACCCTTTTTTGTCTGTCTGTCTGTACGCCTGTCACAGCCAGTTTTCTTCGGATTTACTGAACCAATTCTGTTGAAATTTGGTATACATATGGACTCCTGTGACCCAAACACGAACGCGTTACGTAGATAAATATTTTTTTAGTATGGGGGTCACTTTGGAGCCAAACTAGAGAATAAAAAAAAATCAAACTGTATCGTGTGACATATCACACGATACAATCTTGACCAAACTCCATTTGCGTTCAGTTGTTTTTGAAATTTTTGACACGTTGACAAATCGGGAACTAGACTAGACATACCAGAGGCTAAACAAATGTCATTCTGTCAGTGTCAACGTGGCGAAGGCGATTCCCAAACGTCAAAAATGTATGTGATTGTAAACCGTTGTCAAAATGTCACGTGATCAATACCTTGTATTTTGGCATTCTGACAATCGAATTTGCTAATAGAACGGCACTTTTTCTATAGTCTCTGGAGCGAGAACTCTCTGGATGCACTCGACTAGTCGATGGGAAACACTTGACAGAGCCTGAGTCCAGCAGTGGACGACTTTCGACTGATATGATGATGTTAATGAAATGCCCATCAAGACTGAGTTTGCATTGGTCAGGAAATCATTGCCTCACGAAGCAACGCCGTCGTATACCATAGACAGAGGGGAGAGGAATGACGTGAGGTAAATAATAACTATACATAGACTGGACTACGCTAACTACTATGTCATATCTAAACAGTGTACGGTACACCTCTCGTATACATTTTCAGCAGTTCTAATAGAATCACGGGCCTAGCGCGCTACACCATGCTACGCTACTTGCTACGCTCCGCAGCTACGGCGTAGCAAGTATTCCTACGTCTTCTGTGGCATGTTAATACTTGAGAAAACTAAATATATCTTAGGTGCTCGTAACTGGTTTAAAGATCTCTCAAGACGTTTAGTTACAGTCTTTTGGGCTAACTTTCAGTCTACAGCGATACGGATGAATATTTAGACGATATTTTTTAGGAGTTAACTTAGGAGTTTTTATTTTAACTCTAGTGTATAAAGTTAGTTAAGTTTTCATTAAAACAGTTGTAAATAATTGTTTTATTTACCAAAAATATTTTTGCTCACCTAATTTTCAAGAAATTATGTACAATGATTTTTTAGTAAACTACCCTATTGGTAATAAATAATTAGAATTACTATGAAGTTATATAATTATTCAAACTTTTACAAAATAAGTTATAACGGGTGGCCAAATAACTTGATCAGTAGCGTAAATAATATTTTAATTACTCTCTCAGGCACCGGGCGCATGAACGTCAAAACTCCTCAAGCTCCGCGCGCCGTTTCCGCAGTTTGACATGATTGTTACCGGCTCACAACACACAAAACACAACAAACGGTTTGCTGGCGTTTCTATTGGCTCTAGTCACATACTGTAAACTGTTTCGGATTTTTGAATAAACTGACCATATTATAAATTGTAAACTATACTCAAATGACGAGAATTTTAATAAACAAATGTTGTTTTCAAAGAACTAGCTGAAATAGTGTGTTTGTTCCCGTGTTATGTCAATTTGCACGAAATTTTAAACCAGCGTGCCTGACGGCAGTGATGCAACTGGTACACATTTGTTCCGGCTGTGAGTTGAGAGTATGCTACGTATGACATTCCACTTTTGTCAAATATCGAACTACTGAAGTGGGTACGGTAAAGTAAGGAGGGTACCAGGGCTGGCGAATCGTTCGAAAGAGTTACCGCGGCCCTGGAACGGAAAAGGCATTTGAAGGAACACTGGTAGATTTAGCCAGTAAGGTTGCCTGTCCATTGCGAGCGATCAAAGCAGCGGAGCGAAGAAACGTAGAAATTTTAACGGAAAAATCTCCGTACCACGTGATTCACTAACATTTTGACTGCCATGATTGGTTAATATTTCTCCGTTTCTCCGCTCCGCTCGCAATGAACCGGCACACTTAAGTTCGGGTTTCCTAGGTTAGCGGTGCCGTCATATAGCGGCAGTAATACAGCGGTGAATTATGTCACTAGAACGTTTTCTATGGAATCAAACGGACGTTACGGTGTCAGTCACCGCCCTCTAGGAAACCGCGCCATTGTGTTTATATAGAAAACTTTCTAGTGACGTCTTTCATCGCAGTATTACGGCCGCTGTATGACGGCACCGCTATTCTAGGAAACCAGGCCTTTAGAGTCTGATGCTATCCCACTCAGCCCGGAGCTTTAGAGAAGACATCTGATGATAATTCTTCCATAAGGTAAGGAGGGTTTACCTTCAAGTCTCGCCACGAGCCTGCCGACCCTCTTGGCCTCCACCTCGTCTATTTTCTCTGCCCTCTTCACGACGGCTGCGATGGCCTCCCTCTCGCTCGGAGTGAGGGGGGGCTCGCTTCGCGCTGCACTCCATCCTGTGCGTAATCTGGGGAACAAGAGAATGAAACCACTTACTTCCGAGAAACAAGATATAAAGAGATGTTAGTTGATAAGACTTAAAAGAGACAATAAGTTGTCGTTGGGGGGGGGGAGGGGGTCTTGACCCCGTTGATTGTGGGTTTTAGCAAAAAAAAATACACATTAAATTTTATTTTGCATAACGCATAACAAGCCACCTTGGATTACGTTTCGTAAATTCCTCAATTACTTTGTTTGTTTTGTGGACTATCTACATAGAAATCTAGGTCTTTTTTGGGAGGGGCTTGAGCCCATTAGCCCTCTCCCTCCTGAACCCGCCAATGTTAACGTAGAGTTCTGCATTTATTTGCTTAGGTGCAAATGAAGCTTGTAAAAAGGGAGAGTCAACAGCTCTTGGATAAAAACTCTGCTTGGAACAAACCTAGCAGCAGCATACGTAAACTCCTTGCAACCTTCCCAAAAAGCTAAAATGTAATTGTAATTTAACCTGTCATGATTCGTATAGGTATAGCTATTTTAACAAACTTCGAAAAAAAAGGAAAGAATTAAGAATATTTTAAGTAAGTAATTCACCGGTGTAGGTATGTTGACAATCATCATTTTCAATGGAATAACTCACAATGAAGTGGGGGAGAGCGAACGCCGGCGTTCGCTTGGGGATTACGAGGCACACCATGCCTTTACGAAACTATTAGCTAGAAGAACAACAGAAATTATATAAGAACAGGAAAATAACAGTATATTTCCAACTCTCCCTAATAATGACTTCGTAGAAAAAAATATGTAATTGTATCAAGGCAAAAATATGTCTAAACAAGTCAAAACAGTACCAGTAGCAACACAACATACTGCAAAAGAAACATGTAACAGCGCCAATTATCTGATAAGAGAAGAGACGTATCTATAACAACCCATCCATTATGAAAACGACACTTATAATCAAAGAGATAAGAACCAAAGTTCCTTCACCTTGCTATTGTTCGTAAAACGGTTAAAGTTCTAAGTTTGAGCTGCACGATAACTGACAAATGCTTGCACTGTCTGGATAGGTCCACTCAAATCTGTGTGGTACTTTCCTCAAATACCACCTCAGAAGTTAACATACTCTTCTTTTTTTGGTACACATTCATAGTGCATACAGCTAAGGAGTGGAATTCCCTGCCGGAGTCTGTGTTTCCTGGTAGCTACAACCTGGGCGTCTTTAAGTCAAGAGTGAATAGGTTACTTTTAGGCAAGCGTGCTCCATCTTCGACCACATCATCGCTTACCATCAGGTGAAATAGTGGTCAAACGCGTGCCTATCAATAGAAAAAAAATACGGGCCAAGTGCGAGTCGGACTCGCACACAAAGGGTTCTGTACCATAAACCTTAATTTATATTATTTGTTGTTATAGCGGCAATAGAAATACACAATCTGTGAAAATTTCAACTCTCTATCTATTACAGTTCTTGACATACAGCTCGCTGACAGACAGACGGACGGACCGAAGGACGGGCGGACAGCGGAGGCTTAGTAATAGGGTTCCGTTGGTTACCCTTCAGGTACGGAACCCTAAAAAATACATGGTTCTCATATGATTAGACCAGTACGATTGTATGGACTTTATAATAAACTTTGATCTCTGAGTTTGTTTTAGTGTTTCTACTCAGAGTAGTCAACTATGTCATTGTATTGTACATTTTCCTATTATTTAATCATTAATATGAATTGAAATTTAATAATATTCTGTATCCATGTAATGATAATTAATACTATGAGTTTTGACTCCCTGTACGTGTTGGTAACAAGTTACCTACTGTAAGTGCAGAAATTGAAATTAAATAAATAGCATGTAACTAGAAGAGTTATGAACATACGTTCGATGGATCTCCATCCATGGGAGAGGAAGGCCGAAGAAAAGATAAAACCGAAAGATTGATGGATTGTGTGAGGAGTCGAGCGATGTGAAAGAAAAGGGAGTTAGTGATAGCGTGACAGCTGATAGGACAGAATGAAAGAAAAAAAACGTGTTGCACCGACCCCAAGTAACATGGGAGAAAGGCAGGAAGATGATGATGAATAAATAAATAAATAAATAGCAAGGAAACTCGGGCCTCGTATAGTTTAAAATGACCAGAAAAGTCTGACGTGTAAAAGTGTTATGTTTAACCTATTTTCAAAAACTGCCGTATTTCCCAGTTAATGGGTTGTGGAGGTCTGGTAGGCAGCCGCTCCACGTAAAATACTGGTATTCAGCTGAATCCGGTTTGACTGGGAGCCGACCCCAATATAGTTGGGAAAAAGCTGGGTAGATGATGTATGAAACAGCTGATGTTTTTTCCCCAGGTTACTAATGTATTACTAAAAACCGTTTGTCTAGGTTGGTGTCCTCTACTATTATTTAAAACGTGCTTATTGATAGATGCAAAATCACCAAAAACCGATTAACTTAATACCTTTCGTTCGTATCTGTAAAGCTGGCACTTTACTTTTGTCAAATTATACGCATGTCATCGTCAATACAAAATCACCGTTATCCCAAAAATATAAGGTATATTTTGCATTATACTAGTGATGCGAAAATTTGGCCATACGGCCGGCCGCAAACGTACGGTCTCCTCATTATGTTTTCCGATTGGGAATTTAGATTCAGAATTCTCTAAGGGTTTTTAGGGTTCCGTCATCATCATCATCATATCAGCCGAAAGACGTCCACTGCTGGACATAGGCCTCCCCCAAGCGTCGCCACAACGACGGGTCCTGCGCGTCTCGCATCCATCGGCTACCCGCGACCTTCACCAGGTCATCGGTCAGGATTCCGTACCCGAAGGTTAACCAACGGAACCCAATTACTAAGCCTCCGCTGGCCGTCCGTCTGTCCGTCAGTCCGTCTATCTGTCTGTCTGGTAGAAAGTTTTAAGATTTATACTGTCGCTATAATATAATTTAAAATTAAGAGGTCTCCCGTACAAGAAACGTGTTTTGTTCGGATTATGCCCGTATCATAATCCGAACAAAACACCCTTCGTGTGAGAGTTCGACTCGCACTTGGGCGGTATTTCCGACCCGAACACACGACTTGTTTTCGAAAGGAACGTCAGCTTTTTCCCATTCGATAAATAAACAAACATGAAAGCAAGCATTCAGGTCTCGGAATCTGAATTCCGGATCTGGAAACTGTACGTATGCGGCCAGCCTAACATGAAACATGAGTCAATACACCGCGGTGCACAGTTATCGGGCCACGGATTAGTGTATCTTGTGATCAATATTATGACATAAATAGCGGGGGACGCACGGTTGTGTGAGTTACGTCGATTGTGTGGGCGATTTATTTTGCACGAATGTTTACAAGGTAAGTTGGTGTTTTTCGACGTCCTTTGTTTTCTGAAGGTCTCGTCAAGACTGTGATCTTCAAGTTTCGCTGTTTGATTGATGAAATCAATCAATATTTATATAATTCTTTCGTTACTGGCTGATTGAGTGAGTGTCTGACAGACAACGCACAGACGAATCTACTAGTCTTAGAAAGCTGAAATTTGTTCGCATTAAGTAGGTTCCTTCTTGGGGAGTGTAGGGGGCACTGACAATAACAATCTCTCATTTTTATTTTTATCCACAATGACAGTGACACCACACCATATGTATTAAATATGTATTTATTCTTCGGATCGCAGACGCTCATAATATCTTCTTTCGAACAACATCGGTTCAATATATTCGGAGAATATGCTTCTTCAACAAATCGAAGTCTATCTACATCGAGGATAAGTTTTAAAAAGAATTTCTGCTATTGTTCAATGCCTGTTATGCAAAGCGAAGCAATATCGCCATGTCGAAGGCAATATTTCTGTAATATCAACGGCACTCTAGCTTTGAATGTGCCATTCAATAATCCTGCGAATGGTAGGTTTGATATTAGCACTTTCCTGGAAGAACTTTTAATATCAGTCATAAGTTACTCGTAATATTCCATACTACCCTCTGCCACTTTCTTTCTTCATTTCAATGTTTGTAGCGATTCCCTGCCAGAGTCTGTGTTTCCAGATAGCTTCAACCTGGGAGTCTTTAAGACAAGAGTGAGAAGGTTACTTCCAGGCAAAAGTGCTTCATCTTCGACCGCATCATCGCTTAGCACGAGGTGAGATAGTGGTCAAACGCGTGCCTATTAAATGCGAAATATAACGCGTTTTATATCTGATCAAGTTAATAAATACCGAAATTGGATATCCCATCAAACTTATCAGAAATAGGGTTCCGTTGGTAACCCTTCGGGTACGGAACCCTAGAAAGCCTATTGCTACACTCACTACTAACCTAGTAACATGCGTTTTATATTCATTTTGTGACGTACGAACTAAATTACAGCCAAAAAAGAGGTCGCGCGCCTTCCGGGAAATTCTCGCACATTCTCGAGGATTCCCGTAGGTACTGTTGACGCTGTTCATAGCATCGGCGGGAAGTGACGCAAAGGGGGAGATAAATAAACATCTAGACTAATCAACTTAATGTCCTGTCCTTAAGGCCACTTTAGCAGAATCAGAAAGCACATCACGCTACCCGTCGCTGCCAAATTTTCCCAATCAACCTTGAACCTAATACATTAGCAATAAAGATGAAAATGAAAGGAGATGTTTCAAAATAGGCCAGGTCTATGTACATTACCTCATAAAAAAGAGAAAAATCCGTAGAATTCGGGAAAAATAGACTTAATTCATTTAAATGTTTACTGTTGTGGTAGTTAATTGATGTTTATAAATTACTTTTATCGATTTTCAACATGGCGTCGCACCGATTTAGTTACAGATCATAGAAAAATAATTGTCAGCTGTCATAACAATGTCACTTTAGTCACTTTCGTCTCATTGCCGGAAAATAAATATGTCAGAAATAAATGTCAAACGTCATTAATCAATCAAAATGACAGCTTACCGCCATGACGGGTTTTTGTTGCGTGTTGCAATTTCAAGTGTAATTTCTTTTGTTTTACCAGCAAACAAAACCATTTTAAAGAAATTGGACAGTCGAGAACTGTTTTAAATATATTTCTCTATTTTTAAGTATAGTGTACAAGGACATGGCCCAGGGTCCATACATTTTGGAACATCTCCTTTGACAGATTGTTATGTGGTTAATATTATGATTCTGCTAAAGTGGCCTTTATAGACCCATTTTATGACCATTGGATGACCCTAAGTCCTATCGGCCCATAACCCTACTTCCATCTTTGGGAAAACTCTTAGAGCGACTAATCGTTCCGCGCTTACTACCGAATGGACCTAAATTTCATAATAATCAATTTGGTTTCACTATTGGTAAATCCACCGTCGACGCGGTGCTCTCTGTTCGTAAAATTATTAACTTATCGGAACATAAATATGTGGTTGGAATCTTTCTCGACATTTCTGGCGCTTTTGATAACGCATGGTGGCCGATGCTACTACTTAAAATGAAAAACCGTGGTTGTTACAAAAACATCTATAATCTGATTCTTTCTTACTTTCTAAACGGCTCCGTGAAACTCAAACTAGGACATCATTCCATTACTAAGTCTCTAACCATGGGATGTCCTCAGGGCTCAGTTATCGGTCCATATGTTTGGAATATTGGCTACGATGATTTCCTCGCGCTTCCGCTCCCATGCGGCTGCTCATTAACCGGTTACGCGGACGATGGCTTGCTTCTCATTCAGGTAAGTACTCGGGCTGGCCTTGAGAATTTGGCTGACACATGCCTACGATTAATATCTCAGTGGGGCGATCGAAACCGTCTGACCTTTGCACCGCATAAAACCTATCAACTTATTTTAAAAGGAAACCTTAAATCCTGGCCTGTTTTGAAATTTAATAACGTACCCGTTAAAAGAAAAAAATCCGTGTGCTATCTCGGTATGCTATTAGAAAATAACTTTTCATTTATTGATCATATAAAAACAGTAGGTCAGAAAGCAAAAAAGAACTTCTACGCCTTGACGAGAATATCCAATTGTATGTGCTACGGGGCACCTGTCTGGGCCGATAGGGCCACCATAGGTGCCGTACGACGTAAATTGCTTCAAAGCCAGCGTTTGGCTTTGATATTCTTATGCAAGGCGTATAGGATGGTTAGTACTGAAGCCTTACCAGTGCTGGCGGGTGTTCTCCCAGTCGATCTAGAAGTGCAGCGGCGTGCTGCATTGTACTACTACGCTAGAAAGATTACGGACCCAGAGTTCTTACCGCAACGCGGCTGCGCTAAGATCTCTAGATTACTAAAACCCCAGACTGATGTCTGGGAGGAACTTTTATCCGAGTGGCAATGTAGGTGGGAAAATTCCATCAAAGGCCGTCACCTCCACCAATTTTTTCCATCTGTTCGTAAGCGGCTGAACAGGACATGGCTGGAGGTGGATCACTGTGTTGCCCAATTTCTCACAGGTCATGGCAATTTTAAGAGTAAATTATTTTCCTTTAAGCTTGTGGCCTCGCCTTTATGTCAATGTTCTACAGCTGACCATGAATACGAACAATCCGCACATCACATCTTATGGGAGTGTAGTCTTTGGCAAACTGAACGCAATATTATGTTAGATAGTATTAAGGTTACATCTGGGGTAGTTTACTATACGGACCTTGTTGAAACCAGAACAAATTTCCGTGCGTTCAAGCGATTTTGCCATACCTATTACTGGAATCAAAAGTAGCTCACAATTTAGGACCCATTAGTTTAAGTGGTAAGATATAATCCGTGGTGCTTGGCAACTGGGCTTAACCCAGTTGTATTTGTCCCTTGGTGCCTATTGGCCTAGTTCTATTCTGTCTCCTGCTTGATACGGAGGGAAGTAGAAATTATATATATTTTTTTTTCCTACTCCTCCGCTGTACTTTTCTGATTAATTTCGTTGCAGGATCCAAGACAGTTGAATCGTTTCTCCGGGACTCGTCGGGTTTCATTGGCTCGGCGTTTTTCTGGTGGTCGCCACTGTTGATTCTGGCTTTCAGGAGTTGCAGTGGTTGGGAAGGTGTGGCGGGCTTGTCCCATAAAAAAAAAGACCCATTGTATAGCCTCAAGGCACAGTCGCGAGAAATGTAGACTAGTCTCGCGAATTCGCGCGCTTTCTCGCGTGACATTAATGTTTTCGCTCCATTCCGTTCCGCAGCAATGCAAATTGAGCCTTAAGAGATTGCTACTTTGTTTCTAACAATGCCTTGTTACTTGTACTTCCTCATGTTCGTGAACGGGCGCCGTCAGTTGAGACTGGTCATCTCTTAACTGCCTTTAGCCTATTTAAATCTTAAGTACAATTTAAATTCATGTAATTAGTATTTTTTCCCTTTGCATTGTCCTCACATGCAAAAGCAACAAGGACCTGTAACTAAGAATTTTGTAAACATAACATGATTTAAAAGAGTGTCCGTGGAGTTTCTTGCGCGTTCTTCTCCATAGAGATCTACGCTTTGGAACGTACAAATAGCTTCCATGTTTTACACTGACCGACCTTGACATTTGAATGTTCCTGTAAATGGTTTATCTTATACTAATATATAAAGCTGAAGAGTTTGTTTGTTTGTTTGTTTGTGTGTTTGTTTGCTTGAACGCGCTAATCTCAGAAACTACTGGTCCGATTCGAAAAATTCTTTCAGTGTAAGATAGCCCATTTATCGAGGAAGGCTATAGATAGGCTATATATCATCACGCTAAGACCAATAGGAGCGGAGCAGTAAGGAAAATTGTGACGCAAACGAAGTTGCGTGGGTCAACTAGTTTGAAATAAATGCTTTGAATCTTTCATCTTGAATCTTCTAGCTTCTAGTAAAAACAATCATAGGTAGTTAGGTAGGTAGATAGGCTTCAATAAATAACGTCGCGCGCATTACATACAGGCGAACCAGGGCGGCTACTCTCTAACCCGAATGACTTAGTTTCTGGCTTAATTGCAGGCGTTTTCTACTCCGTATCACCTACGGACTTACGATTAGTCCCGAACCCGAACTAAGAATGAATGACAATACGATTTGACAGTGACTGACAAAATGTTGTCATTAATTCTTAGTGGTTAGGTGATATAGTCGAAACTAAAGACTTCGGGCTTCAAAAACCCCCTGCATCAAAAACTGTTCAGGGTGTTTTTTTTCTTTAAGGTAATTATAATTCAAAATGTATAACTAACTCCCTCACTTTTCCTTCATAATTATCATTCCATAGTAATATGAAAGAAAAGGAAGGGAGTTATTGATAGCGTGACGGCTGCAAAAAAAAAATGGAAGAATAAAACGTGTTGCGCCGACCCCAAGTAACATGGGATACGGGCAGGAAGATGATGAATTTTCCGTACCTAAGTATACATATCTAACAATGTTACCTATAGATGCGATAATTTAACTCAGTTCAGTAACAACATTTTAAAATACGCCTGTATGCCATGCGAGCGATGATATTCCAATTTATGCAAATAAAAATGTTTCACGTATTTCCTCAATTCCTTTAATTATTTCTTCAAAGACCAAACGCTGTTAGACAGTCTTTGAGAAACGATCTCATACATTTCTGAGTGGTTAATTTGGAATACTTCAAACACGCGAAATGTTCATAATCTACTGAAATGGCCCAAATGGGTGTTTGTTTTTATTCGAACTTATTTTAGTATGTAAATTGTAAGGGCTAGGTTAGTAGAACTAAGTGCCATTTCCATTATTATTTTACTACTTTTTAGGGTTCCGTACCATAAGGGTAACCATTACCCAGGTATTACTAAGCCTCCGCTGTCCGTCCGTCCATCCGTGCGTCCGTCCTCCCGTAAAATACAAAATCAGCAAAGTTAAAAAAGAAACGGTTTATGTGCATATTTCAATTTGAACTTGGACAGCTATTATTAACTTGATTGAATCAATGATTTCAGTATTTATATTCAAAAAACTTGCTTACTAAACACAAAAAATAAGACACAAATACAAAAAATAATATTTCACAAATTCATGTGATAAGTAAAATCAATTGAATTCAGGATTACAACCTTTTTCCCCACTTTTTTACACACAACCCCCCATCGCTTCCTATAAACATTCCGTTGTACAATCATAGCCCCTGTACATTCGACCCCATTTTCCTAACTTTATGAACACACGGACCCAGTAACCAAGGCAGTTAGTGACGCGTTCAAGGGCGGCTGCTATTGGCGATCAAGTGACGTCACTCACGAGTGTAACGGCTGAGAAGTTGCAGGGTTGGCTGGGAGGACGTATAAAACATAGACAGAATTTTCTTTTTTTTACTATTGATAGGCTTACGTTTGACCACTGTCTCATGTGACGTATTGGAAACTATTGAATTTGGTTGGTATTAATTGTAAACAAAACGATTTTTCATAATATATCGAGAAATCATCTTCTTATTTATAAAAATGAATTGCTGTTCGTTAGTCTCGCTAAAACTCGAGAACGGCGGGGCCGATTTCAATAATCCTTTTTTTGTTAGTTTCACCAAAATACAGGGAAGGTTTAAAAACAAAAAAAAAATGGGTAAGTAGGTAGGGGTAGACGGGAGCGAAGCCGCGGGGGACAGGTAGTAATCTAATAAAAAAATATAATAATCTTACGGAGTCTGCAATTATCCGATGAGATGTATAAGTTTAGATGGCGTAACCGTTGGACGCATGGGGGTAAATCACACCAGAATTCAACACCCGCGTGGGTGTTAAGGTTACCAGACCATTTCAATCACTATCCTGTTACTGTTTAGTTTCGGCCACACCCCGTTATTTTATTAAATGCGTTGACAAAAATACGAAATATAACAAAGGTGTGTGGGCATCAAGGCGCCAAGCTGGAGTGGGATTGGGCGCGTCATACAGAGGTTGTCGTATCGTGTCGACCGGTGCTGTAAAAGAATAATACCACCCCGTCACTTCCCGTGGGTGTCGTAAGAGGCGAATAAGGGACTCACCAGAGAATGGGCAGCAGCGTTCTCTGTAAAACTCAACACCATACACTGCGATCGCCAACCCGCCTGCCAAGCGTTGTGATTATGGTAATTGGCCCTTTGGAGAAGGCCTATGTCCAGCAGTGGACGTCTTTCGGCTGTTATGACGATGATACAGAGATAGATGAACAGAATTGTTACGCTGTGGCTACAAAGGAGAAGCCACTGAGACACTGCTCCGTTGGTCTCGCGGTCGTAAGCGCACCTGCCGAGCGTGGAGTCTTGGGTTCAATTCCCAGGTCAGGCAAGAAGTCTTATTGGGTTTTCCATTAGGAATACCTCTGCCCGGAGTTTGGAAGTTGGCAGTTTGACACCTCCGTGCCTCGGAAAGCACGTTAAGCCGTTGGTTATGCGCTAGATCTCTCTCCGGTCGTGTCGGGTTGCCGTCCCATTGGAAAATGTGAAAACGACCCTACAAACCCTCGTGTCAGAGTTTCTAAACCGCCTCAAGGGCCTCTGACATGGTTTATTTGACGACCGCCATTTGGCGGCCGGGACCACCGGCTTATACGTGCCTTCCGAAGCATGGAATCATCTTTTTATCAAACGATAAGGTGATTCAAGCCTGCAATGTCCTAGCCAAATTGGAAACAACTTTACAAAGTATGCTTTTGCCGTCGGAATGGAACCCACGACCACGGAGGCAGGGAAATGAGACAGAAGAGGGAGTGTATCAGTGTTTGCACATACATTTGTGAACTATAATGTCTCGCGTCGATGGTTAGTCTCCGTTAAGAATGGTCGCCATGGCCAACATCAGTCAGGAGCACTATAATTATATAGTCATGAGGCAGAAACATATTTCACGTTTCTACCCTTTTCACAAAATGGTGGCGACCACTGTAACGTGGCACTGTTCTTTGTGGCGTTCCTGGAAATGGAAAATGTCAGTTGTATGTCAGGCACAGTCCATTTGAAACTAGTTAGTTCTCTATTACGGCGATTGTCAAGCTGTGGGTACAAAGGTTCTTGGGTTCAAAGGCTTTGTTGATTTCGAAAATTATACTAACATAGTCGGTGACGGGAAATATACTTAGGCTCTACGTTTTATTCTCTAGCCTGTTTAATTGGGTAAACCAATCATGTGGTTATCTTTTAGGGTTCCGATCTACCGTAAAAAACAGAACCCCTATGGGATCACTCGGTTGTCTATCTGTTTGGCTGGCTGTCAGGCAGTCTGGTTGTCTGTCTGTCACAGCCAATTTTCTCCGAATCTACTGGGCAGATTCTGTTGAAATTTGGTACACATTTGAATTTCTGTGATAGATTACAGGAAAACCTAATATAAGTCTATCGTGATAAAATAACATGTTACAAAAACGCCTGCCAAGTGCTAGTCGCACTTGCGGATGAAGGGTTCCGTACCTCAGTATTTTTATTATTTGTTGTTATAGCGACAACAGAAATACACACTCTGTGAAAATTTTAACTGCCTACCAATTACGGTTCATGAGATATAGCCCGCTGACAGACAGACGGACGGACGGATAGCAGAGGCTTAGTAATAGGGTTCTGTTGGTTACCGTTTGGGTACGGAACCTAAAAATAAACAATATTGTTCCCAAACACTGAACTATTCCAAGAACTCTGTTCCAAGTTATTTTCCCTCCGAAATAGGACAGTAAAAAAAGAAAATCACATAGAATGATTGATTGAAAGTCTGTCAGCTCATCGTATTATCGTGGAAGGCAATTGAAGAGACGTTTCAGTGCGTCGCAACTCTTTGCCAAAGTGAGGATGGCGGCGTTGTTTGTTGTAATCTTTGTGATTGCCGACGCGACGCGGCGACGTGTAAAGACGGGGATAAACTGTTCTGAAGCGACTTAGGCCGTGACGCCATAGTGTGTCGTGTCTTAGGTATACTGACACTGTATTTTTAGGGTTTCGAACAACCGTAAAAAACGGAACCCTTATAGGATTACTCGGGTGTCTGTCTATCCGTCTATCTGTCTGTTTGTATGTCTGTCTGTATGTCCGACTGTGTCACGGCCAGTTTTCTCCGGATCTACTAGACCAATTCTGTTGAAATTTGGTATGCATATGGACTTCTGTGACCCAAACACGGACGCGTTACGTAAATATATAAATTTTTAGTATGGGGGTCAGTTTTGGGGGTCAAAATAGAAAATTAAAAAATAAGTTGAAAAATGCTTAGTGTGAGAGTTTTAATTCTATTTTTTAATAATTTTAAAATAAATGGTTTTGATGTAATTCAAGAAATTAGACCAAAAATGACCATTCCCTCCCCTTTTATCTCAGAAACTACCAGCCTAAAATTTGGAAAAAACATGCAAGTAGTAGTTCTTTACCTACAGATTATAGGGAAACCTGTAAAACGTCTATTGTGTTTAAAGTAACATGTTACAATAATGAATTTGGTTCGGAACCCTTTGCACGCGAGTCCAACGCGCACTTGGCCAGTTTTTTTAAATTTGTAGGCTTTACAAATATATAATAGTCACAGTGTCACTCATAAAGTTAGTAAATATTTGAAGTGTCATGGGAGGTGCAATAAATTCAAGCCAAATGAAACTTTCAAAAGTATAACTACGATATTCCACGTTCATCGACATTTTGCACAGACAACTAATGAGGGCTACCGTTTTTGTACTCACCAGTTGGCGCCACTGTCGAATAAGGTTCTTAATCATGTTATTACGCGCATGTGAACTAAGTTAGAAGGAATATAAAAAAATAAAAATCAAAACTAATAAGTAAATAAACTCGCGTCAGTAGCCAACCAACAGTGAAATTCGACATTTAAAACCTCACGCTACACTAGCGCCTCTAGCGGTGAATTCAAACGCGATAGCCCTCATTATTTGATATTCTGTCTATTTGTCAAGTCAACTGAGCACAGAGCTCGGTTTAATTAAATTTGTGTTGGTCGACTTCCGCTCTCATTTATGCAGCTCAAATATGCACTGGATTCTACTGCGATTTAATTTCATTTGGATACCTAGTAAGTAATTATTACTGATATTTTTTTTGCTTGACATGGCTTTGCTCTCTTGACTCTAGTATAGGTCAAAGATGACAGAGACAAAGTCGACGATGAGATGAGTTTTTTGGAAGGTAGATTTACTTTGGATAGTATCTCAAAAAATAGGTCAAATTCACGACTTCTTTTCTTTTGGGGGTTCTGACGTACCAAATAATAGGATAAAATGATGTAACCAAGTCATATCTCAAGTGTAGATTAACCACATTTCTTGTGAAAGTATAAAATGGACCAATGGAAAACGATTTTATTATTTTAACAAAAAATGCAATTATGACAAATTGATAACCTTATTTAGAAGTAAATTAAAAAGGGGTTTTCATGCGACCAAACAACAGTAGGTAGTAATCAAATGTATGCAGACATTCGATAAACGCTGAGCGCCTGGCTACTATATTTTAATATTAGTTGACCCGCGCAAATTCGTTTGCTCCGCTCCTATTGGTTTTAGCGTGATGATATAGCCTATATAGCCTTCCTCGATAAATGGGCTATCTAACACTGAAATAATTTTTCAAATCGGATCTGTAGTTCCTGAGATTAGCGCAAAGCAAGCAAACAAACAAACAAACTCATCTGCCTAGCCTTTTCCCAACTATATTGGGGTCGGATACCAGTCAAACCGGATTTAACTGAATATCAGTATTTTACGCGGAGCGTACCAGACCTCCACAACCCAGTATCTGGGTAACACGGTACTTCATGGCAAGACTGGAGTCAGATTAACTGGCTTCTGACTATCCGTAACGATTGCCAAAGATCTACAAATGACAGCCGGGACCAACGGCTTAACGTGCTTTAAGAGGCACAGAGGAAACTCTCTATGTTAAGATTATCACCTATCCACAGACCAACCTTGGCAAGCGTTGCTTAACCTTGAAGATCGACCCGTGCGGCTGTTATTATCTAGCCACGAGCTCCTCAAACAAACTCTTCAGCTTTATATATTAGTATGGATGGTATACCTAAGATACCATATTTTGGAAGAAATTTTTTTTTTCTGAAAGTTGAACTGAAGTAGATATTGTTCAGCAGTACACGATAGCTGGCTCTCAATACAATGGAAATTAACAAAAAAACCCACAGCCTAAGGACCACACGATCAAGAACCACCCAAGCAAAAAAAACCGGTCAAGTGCGAGTCGGACTCGCACACCAAGGGTTCCGTACCGTACCTAAACCTTAATTCTTATGTTACCTTACTTATTATTTGTTGTTATAGCGGCAATAGAAATAAAAAATTGTGAAATTTTCAACTGTCTGCCTATTATGGTTCTTGAGATACATTCCGCTGTCAGACAGACGGAAGGACGGACAGACGGACGGGTGGACAGCGGAGGCTTAGTAATAGGACCGAATTTTACTCTTAAGGTGCGGAACCCTAAAAAGCACAGTCTAAGGACCACACGATCAAGAACCAACCATTCATGTTTTACAATAAAACTAAAGAAGGATTTTAAACACAAGACTCAATTCTAAAAGCACTTGCTCCATTGAATGAAGTCGGAAACGTTTTCACTCGGAGCCGTTATAAGCTGTTCAATCGTGAAGTCTTGAGAGGGAAAATCTTGTCGGCTTTCAATTTTTTTTAAAGGGACTTTTACCTCGGACAAAAGACAAGCATTGCCGTACAACGTGGCAATTTTGCCTGCGTTTTGGGAACATTACCAGTGGCCAGCGATGCGGTGGAATTTTTTTCGATGCCAGTTTAGTTTATTTTTAGTTTTAGTTGGAAGAGTTTTAAGTAAGTAACACTATGTTTGTTTGATAAACATCCAAAAACTTGTTTTTTTTTTATTTGTTATGGATTTGCTCTTCAATCTAGTCTATGTCAGAGATGACAGAGACAAAGTCTACGATGGAGCGAGCCTACCCAGAAGGAGCCTGTTCACTATAACTTTGAAGTGATTAGGGTTGTAAGCTTTTGGAAACACAGACGCAGGCAGAGAGTTCCACTCCTTTGCTGTGCGCATTTTAAAAGACGTTTGTATGTTGTGAATCACAACCTGCGACGGAATTCTGATGTTTGGAACGCGGATTTACCTTTAATTGAATGAGGAAAATGAGGATGTATCTTTATCATATCAGCCGAAAGACGTCCACTGATGGACATAGGCCTCCTCTAAGTGTGCCACCAATCCTGTGCGTCTCGCATCCATCGACTACCCGCGCAACCCTCACCAGGACATCTATCCACCTTTTATAGGCCTTCCTTTTGGCGCTGCTTCTTCCAGTGGGTACGCGGCATGCATCTTGCAGTATCTTATTTCATCTTATGGTGGGATCCCATGAAAATCGAGGGCAACCCTCAAATTTTACAGACACATTCAATGTTTTTCATTAACTTTCTAACGCAATTCAGATATTTGTGCCTGGTAATCATCATCTCATGTTGCTGAGCTGATGATGGAAGGTATACTATAAATTAGGATCTGATGATGAGATCCCATGAAAAATGTTTGTTCAGCGATATTTTCGCCAATTAACAGCTGATTTGCATGATTCTTTTTTTGTTTGGGATAGTATTTTCCTGGACTGGTTCCGTTTCAATTTGGTGAGGATCTGACGAAGAACTTCGGAGGTAGGCAACGGAACTCTTCAATAAGTGATAGCAAATGGATCGGCATTGCTGAAATCGCTTGTTTTTTTAGTGTTTACACCAGTTCTTAACATAACATCACGTCGGTACGCTGTTAATGAGTACACAGGTAGGTACCACTAAAAAGTGAAAAGTTAAAATCTTTTTTACTTAAAATACAACAGCCTTTCAAAAACATAACACTAAAAGGTACAAAATTACTTCGGAAGAAAGAAAAGAACTTTAATTTAGGAAGTCGGTATCAAAAAACGAAAAAATAACCAAAATCTTTCTTCCGAAGTTATTTTGTACCTTGTAGTGTTATGTTTTTGAAAGGCTGTTGTAATTTTTGTAAAAAAGATTTTTACTTTGCATGATTTTTAAATGCAGAATATGGTGTTGTCTTGCAATATAAGGTCCCATTATAATAGATGGACAAACTTTTAGAAATCATACAGACCGCCAAAATAAGGACACTGGTAAAAAAACATAATGGAAAAAACGCGAGTGCAAGTAACCTACCCATTATGGATGTGCTTATTTGAGTATCCCCGTAATTTATCATTTTACGTCAAAATAAAATCACTTTGGTCAGTGGTTTTAGGGTTCCTACGTACGCTACGCTACTGAATAGTTGCATCTGGTTAGACTGGAAGCCGATACCCAGTTGGGAGAAGGCTAGGATTAAAATTACTTACTTGTAGGTACAAATACGAGTACCCTCGCTTATTAAGTAAAGTGAGCATCGACGACGAGTTGCTAGCCTGTCGGTTTTCTACCGGTTGCATTTTGGGGAATGTGCGACGGAATTGCATAATTTAAGTCCACTAAGCCCGTTCCATCATCGGACCACAAGACGAACGGTGATGCGCCACCGGTACATAGTGTATGGTATGTCCCACCCAATCGCACAGAACGATCTGGACCACATTCATAGACGTACAGCTAAGGAGTGGAATTCCAGATAGATGACAGCGTCTATATTTCCTGATAGGTACAACCTGGGAGTCCTTAAGTTAAAGTCAAGAGTGAATAGATTACTTCTAGGCAAGCGTGCTCCATATTCGACCGCATCATCGCTTACCATCAGGTAAGATAGTGGTCAAACGCAAGTTTGTAGTAAAAAAAAGTGAAATTAGCAATACCTATCCTACTTATATTATAAACCAGCTTCTGCCCGCAATTTAGTCTGCGTAGACTTTAGAGCTGGCGCACAACTTCTGTGTCTCATATTCTTATCCTCGGAAATACATCTTCATAATTCGGTTATGAGTCTTAGCTGTTCAGCCCTGGAATTACTTCGACATGTTTCCTGGTCAATTGGTACTTTTGAATCCTAACCACTCACAATTCGAGCCCCGGAAATACTTCGACATGTTTTTGGTCTCCTGGTACATAATGAATCTTTAGCGCTCATAATTTCAGCCTTAAAAACACTACGACTTTGTTCTGTTATCCTGGTACTTTTGAATCCTAACCGCTCACAATTCCAGCGCCGGAAATATTTCGACATGTTTCTGGTCTCCTAGTACTTATGAATCTTTAGTGCTCACAATTTCAGCCAAAGAAATACTTCGACATGTTTCTGATCTCCTATTACCTATAACTTTTCTATAGCGTTCGTTTTCAAGCCGTATATAATCTGAAGTACTAAAGCAGCAGCGGCGCTGGGTACTTCCGAAGATAAGAGAGTATGAGACACAGAAGTTGTGCACCAGCTCTAAAGTCTACGCAGGATTTTCCGAAATTCCTATAGAAACGGGATATGTACGAAGTCGCGGGCAAAAGCTAGTCCTACTAATATTAGATATAAATGCGGAAGTTTGTGAGGATGGATGTTTGTTACTCTTTCACGTCAGAACGCCTGAAAGGATATTCATGAAATTTGGCACAAAGGTAGAATAGTCTGCAAAAACACATTCCCTGTAATATATTTCCGATAAATCACGCGGGCGAAAGCCGCCGGCAGAAGTCAGTATACAATAAAACGTTTGTCAAAAAGTACAGACTTTTCGACAATCCAAACCAAGGATAATAGCGAAAATAAAATCAGTTCTTACAAATTAAAACAAAAAACCCACACATCCAATGACCTACATTAAAATCAAAAAAAAAAAAACGTCTTCTTTAACTTTTAGCCCTCGTACACGAACAACAACAGTTGGAAACTAGGTTACCTGTATTAAACCGCACCTGTATACCTGTACACTTGCATACCTGTGTAGGCACACTACACAGGTATGCAAGTATATAGGTATGCACAGTTGGTATTGTTAGTAATATTGCAATTTTCCGACACAATGCAAGGTAAGCGGTGCTGGCTTAGCTGTAGCCATGCGGTGCTGTTGGAAATTGGTAGATAACTAGGTATGTGATGAATAAATAGCAAGATATATATAAAGCTGAGGAGCTCGTGGCTAAATAAAAACAGCCGCTTGTTAAGCAACGCTTGCCAAGGTTGGTCTGTGGATGGGTGACCATCTTAACATACCTAGTTTCCTCCGTGCCTCGGAAAGCACGTTAAGCCGTTGGTCCCGGCTGTCATTTGTAGATCTTTGGCAGTCGTTACGGATTGTCAGAATCGAAGAAGAAATTGTCTTGCCAAGATGTACCGTGTTACCTAGTTAATGGGTTGTGGAGGTCAGGTAGGCAGCCGCTCTACGTAAAACACTGGTATTCAGCTGAATCCGGTTTGACTGGAAGCCGACCCCAATGTAGTTGGGAAAAGGCTAGGCTGATGATATAAAGCTGAAGAGTTTCTTTGTTTGATAACTTGAACGCACTAATCTCAGGAAGTACTGGTCTGATTTGGAATATTCTTTCAGTATTAGATAGCCCATTTATGGAGGAAGGCTATAGGCTATGTAATCATTACGCTAATATCAATAGGAGTGGAGCAGTAATAAAAATGGTGACGCAAACGAAGTTGCGCGGGTCAACTAGTAGCAAGATAAGTCGATAAACACCTTGGAAAAGGTACCTCTTTTCAGTTTTGTACTTATATCTCCAAAACCATTAGAAATATCTTCTTGTTTACTTCTACATTAAATGTTCTATACATATTTTACCCATCTGTACAATTCATATGAGCCCAAACACTGCTGGCATACTTGTAAGAATTGATGTAAAAATAACTTATCAAGATTTCGTCCGCTGAAAAATATTTATATATATATTTATGTATATATTTACGCGTTTTATAGTTATATATATATTTATGCGTTGGCCATCGAAATCGAAAAGGAAAATAGATATTTTTGCTCTACTTTATATGACAAAAAAACTACGATAGGTCTCAACTCTGTCAGCTTCTGGGTCAGAAATTACCATTCGTCTTTGTATGATTTATGAAATTTTTTATTAAATAAATTTTAGATACCGTCTATCTCCTAAAGTATTGATCCTACAGTTAAATGTAAATGACACAAAATATAGAAAATTTAATGTAAGTAGATAATTTATGTTAATAATAAATAATTTAAATAAAGCCCACATTTACAGTAAAATATATCTTAAACTTTAAAGAACACAGTTGCTAATTTGCCTGAACTAGGATGGACCTGTGTTTCAGGATAGAAAGTGCTTATAAATACATTTTTATATTAAAATAATAAACTAACAATTAATCAATTGACTATAATAAAAACTTAAAATTTAAAGGACACATCATGATTTATTTACAGACATAGAGAAGGTCTTCTCTCTCTACGTAAGAGATGCCTAATAAATATCGTACAATTGTTTTTTTACAGCTATAATAATTTAACTTATAGATACTTAGTTTTCTACTTAATCTATTGTACAAAAATCGACCTGAAAAAGGTAAAAATATTTTAACAAACACATATTTTGAAGTTGCATTAGAATCACGTACAATATCATTCCGTCTCTTATTAGTATTTTCGGTGCTGTAAGAAAGCACGGTGTGCTGTTTTAATACCAAGTGCATAATGAAAAGCTGGCGAACAGTCAGTACGTTGCAGGATTTGTATAGGAGATCTGTGGGATAGATGTAAAAGTGAGCAAGAAGATATTTTTAATGGTTTCGGAGAAACAAGCTAAAAACTGTGACAAGGTACCTTTCCCCCTCCCCCACCGCCGGCTCACCTCCCACCCTCGGGGATTTTTAGTGTGTTCATCTGGACACCTCAAAGAACAACTGTACCGATTTTCAAAACTACTCGGATTATTCGCTCTGATCGACGTTAATTGAGCAAATTTTCCAGCACTATTAGTATTTTAGATAATTTCCTTGTAACCTTTTGTAAATCATCAAGTAAGCGTAGTGTGGAGGGAGGGAGTGTCTTACAGACTAAAACTTATCCATGTTCCTTCAAATTCAACCTTACTCCGAACCTATTGATCACAAGCTTAAGAATCAAATCTTTGTAAATAACAATAAAAGTGAACGTGTTTCCCGAAACCTATTATCTCAAATATTGTTCCTTTGGCTCGCAGCAGCGAAAATCTCGCTCCCATAGCCCCGTGGGAGCCTAACATTCTTAACCTTTTCATCGCTAGAATGTGGGCGTGAATACAAACTAGTGGTGTTACGCAGCTTCGACTCCAACTCCGATATCGGAACATCTAATAGGGTATTTCATTGAAAACATCTAATTAATCCATCAGCTAGATAATCAGAAAAATTTGGACTCATTTTTAGGGTTTCCATACCTCAAAAGGAAAAAATGGAACCCTTTTAGGATCACTATGTTATGCGTACGTCCGTCCGTCCATCTATCTGTCAAGACCCTTTATCTTGGAAATGCGTGGAGGGATCGAGTTGAAATTAAAACCATGTACTCAGGTCTACAGTCCCTTGCAAGCTGTGAAGAAAACAAACTTCTAAATTAACGTACATTTCGACATTCACAAGGGAATCAAAATGTATTGGATATTTGACCTAGAACTATGAAATTTGGCAAGTAATACCGTCTTATACTAAAAGTATAGAGAAAAATCTGAAAATTATACATTTGTACTTAAATCGGACTAGACTTGCACTTGTCCGGTTTTTCTTTTTCATATAAACAAAGACTGAAGACGATAGAGTACGTTGACAACTCACGTGACGTCACGCGCCCTTACTCCTGAACTTTGATGCACCTTTATCTTCGTCACCATCTTCGACTCCGAAGCCGATTTTAGTTCCGAATCCGACAATCCAAAAACTCCGACTTCGACTTCGGTTCCGATAAAAGCACCTCCTTTACATCCCTGGTACATACGCCTCTTTGAAACAATTCACTTTGCTATCTCAGCAAATAACGCTACAATTTTCCAATACAAACACATTATTATGCCATGTTGTAACAATAACAAATAATGTTAATAATATACAAGATATTGTAACATATTCGAGGGTAAACAACAGTAGGTGGGTACTGGGTTGTATGTTTGACATACTATATGTACCTACGTTTGAAGTATTTCTTTACACGATAATATTGAGGATAAGCTTACCTGATGCCGCTGGGTACGGTGAAAATAATAAACGATACCTACTTAAGATTCTTAATATTTTTGAATCATCATCTCATCATCTGCCTAGCTTTTTCCCAACTATATTGGGGTCGGCTTCCAGTCAAACCGGTTTCAGCTGAATACCAGTATTTTATGGGAAGCGGCTGCCTACCAGACCTCCACAACCCATTAAATGGGTAACAACACGATTTCTTGGCAAGACTGGAGTCCGATTTACTGGCTTCTGACAATCCGTAACGACTGCCAAAGTTCTACAAATGACAGCCGGGACCAACAGCTTAACGTGCTTTCCGAGGCACGGAGGAAACTCGGTATGTTAAGATGGTCACCCATCCACAGACCAAACTTGGCAATCATCAATTTAGAATCATCATCTGTCTAGCCTTTTCCCAACTATATTGGGGTCGGCTTCCAGTCAAACCAGTTTCAGCCGAATACCAGTATTTGCGTGGAGAGCCTGACTACTAGAACTCCACAACCCATTAACCAACACCTTCACCCCCTATATCTGTACAAAATGAATGTCACCTGGATCACTGTAAACACTGTAAAATGTAAATTTTCTCGCTAAGACAACATTATATAAACTTTCAATCGTTTACATTGTAAACTACTATATGATATGGCTGAAATTCATTGGATTCGAAATTTTACATGAAATTTTATAAATGTACTTGATTTATTACAATCTAACGGCCATCATCTGCCAAGCTTTTTGCTAACTAAATTGGGGTCAAACCGGATTCAGCTAAATACCATTATCTACTGCCGGCTGCTTACCAGACCTTAATGGGTAACTTTTTGGTAAGACTGGTGTCTGATTTTCTGCCTTCTAGCAATCCGTAACGACTGCCAAAGATCTACAAACGACAGCAGGGATCAACGGCTTAGCGAACTTTCCGAGGTACGTAGGAGTCTCGGCATATTAAAGTATGGTCGACCATCCATATACCAACCTCGGCAAGCGTTGCTTAACTTTGAAGATCGACCCGTGCGGCTGTTATTCTTTAGCCACGAGCTCCTCATATAGTGTTTGCAATAATGCGGTGACATACATAATCCACGTATGCAATATTATACCTTAAATTGTAATTTCATGTTACACGATCCATGACAGAACAAAAAAGAAAAGTTTTGTTCATTATTTCCAACTAGCCGTGCAAGCCTTTGTGAAAATTTTTCAATTTTCTGGGATAAAAATTTTAGGTTGTCGGTTTACAGGGACAAAGCTGTCTCCCGTTACTCTTTGCTAAATAACATCTACGTACCTGTGTCAGTTTGATAACTTTTCCGTGAAAACAAAGCTGGCACAACTTTATTTTTTATTCTGTAAGCGCTGGTTTTCTCTTTAGTCGGTATTAGGTTGTATATCGATGCATTTGCACTAAGGAAAAAAAAACAAAAAATGTAAGTAGACTGGTGACCATCGACTTGAAAAGAAGAACACTAAAGAAAAGTATGTACAACACACTGACGCGTCCCAGTGCGCGCCGCTGCAATTTCCAGCAAGACTTGAACGTTCTGCCGGAGGAGCTCGTGGCTAAATATTAACAGCCGCACGGGTCGATCTTTAAGGTTAAGCTACGCTTGCCAAGGTTGGTCTGTGGATGGGTGACCATCTTAATATATCGAGTTTCCTCCGTGCCCCGGAAAGCACGTTAAGCTGTTGGTCCCGGCTGTCATTTGTAGATCTTTGGCAGTCGTTACGGATTGTCAGAAGCCAGTTAATTTGACTCCAGTCTTGCCAAGAAGTACCGTGTTACCCAGTTAATGGGTTGTGGAGGTCTGGTAGGCAGCCGCTCCACGTAAAACACTGGTATTCAGCTGAATCTGGTTTGACTGGAAGCCGACCCCAATGTAGTTGGGAAAAGGCTAGGCAGATGATGATGATGCTGACTCGAACCTTCTGCCAACGTTAAAGACATTAGTAACAGTGAATCGAAAGGATATTGCTGCATCAGCTGCATGTTTCCTACCAACTTCCTATTGTCTAGTGTCATACTTTCGGCGTCCTAATCCGCATCACATTTGCAAGGTCACGCACACCTACATACATACTTTTTCAAACTCCACATCCCGATACAGTCCACTATTTTAAAGACCCTGCGTCTACAGATATCCGCTATCAATTTTATTTGTCGCCCCAAATAGATTTTATTTTTTGGTTCCACAGTGACAAAGCTAACTCCCGTATCTTTTTTTTTAATGTAATGTGTTTGCTCTTGACTCTAGTCTATGTCAGAGATGACAGAGACAAAGTCTACGATGGAGCGAGCCTACCCAGAAGGAGCCTGTTCACTCTAAATTTGAAGAGATTAGGGTTGTAATCTTTTGGAAACAAAGACGCAGGCAGAGAGTTCCACTCCTTTGCTGTGCGCATTATAAAAGACGTTTGAAAACGCTTAGTGCGAATTGGTGGAATAGTCACAAGGTAGGGATGGTAAGATGCAGTGCGTCTGGATGTCCGATGGTAGAAGGGGGCCGGTGGGATCTGGTCGTGGAGTTCTTGGGCACACTCACCAAAGTACAATCTGTAGAAGACCGTCAATCAGGCAACCTTACGGCGATGAGCCAAGCTATGTAGCTTGGCATCCACCAGTTTTACGTCACCGATGAGCCTCTTAGCTCTGCGTTCCACCGAGTCAAGCGCGGCAAGCTGATACTTAGCTGAGCCATCCCAAAGGTGGCTTTCTCTTTGCTAAATTACATGTACATCAGTTTGAAAACTTTTCCGTGAAAACAAAGCTAGCGGAACTTTATTTTTTATTCTGTGAGCGCTGGTTCTCTCTTTAGTCCGCATCAGGCTGTTATTAAAAATTAATATCGATGCATTTTCTTTGAAAACTAGCTATTTCTAGAGCTTTATTTCTGTAGCCAATCAAACAGGAACTGTGTATTTTTCCGAGTGAAAAGTAGTCAATGATACACGGCGATGATTGTCAAGTTTTCTGTCAATGATAGAATTTTTTTTATGACTTCCTGCGATTACAAACATCCATCCGGTCCATATATGGACTATTATGGACCGAGTATAGAGTCTTTCGGGACATCAGCAAACGGTAAGTCGACCGTTTTCATAATCAGAGGGCCAATTCTACTATTTTTTATGGTTCTGTACCCAAAGGGTAACCAACGGAACCCTATTGCTAAACCTCCACTGTCAGTTTGCCCATCCGTCCGTCCGTCCGCGTGTCTGTCCGCGGGCTGTATCTCAAGAACCGTAATAGGTAGACAGTTGAAATTTTTACAGATTATGTATTGCCGTAATAACAACAAATACTAAAAATTAAGGCTTATGGTACGGAACTGTCAATCTGTCAAAAATTTACAGAAATTATGAAAGAAAAGAAAGAAAGAAAAAGCGAAGTTGAGGCTTTTTTAACTGATTGCGACTGAGGTTTGACTGGACTTTTCTTTGGACAAAGATTCACATTTCCACGTGATAATGTAGCCAGGTTTTTGGGTCTATTTTCCCATTGACAGCGATAAGATGAATTTTTTTATGTTCAAGTAATTAATTTATGATTTAAAACAAATTCCTCCCTCCGGCGTGTCTGTCTGACTGTTTGCAATAAAATCAAAAACTGCTGCACCGATTTTCATGTTGTTTTTACCAATGGATAGAATGGTTCTCGAGGAAGGTTTGCATATAATTGTCTTGAAAAAAAATTAAGGATTTTAATCTTAAGGATCCCCCTTAAGAAAATTGCAGTGCGGACGAAGTAGTGGGCGAAGTGCTAGTTATTTACAAACGCGTATATGGTACACATATGTACACCAAGTGAACTGACCTGAACTAGACTTTAGATTTAGGTATAAAACACTTTTCCATTTCAAAATTGTTCACAGTTAAAACTTCTACAAACACGTGTACGCCCGAAAAAGACAAGTAGCGTACCCGTATGTTCCCGAAACGTAAATCCGACGCGTATATCAGCGTATTACATACACGTATCATCTCCAAATTCACCATTATTACCGACAAGCCAACGAGGCGTAGAGTTACTGCCACAGACTACAGCGACGCGCGACGTCTCGATGTTGGCTATACGCGAAAATTATTTGAACGTATTTTCCTAAAAAATAATTTTGCAAATAGTTTAACAAAAACTTTTATTTGCGAAAGTTTTCGTATTTTCGGCGTCTGTGTTGCTCGCCATAATGGTGGTATTGTTACGACTCGCGTTAATTGTTTAGGAACGTATAAATGTAGAGCGCCTAACGACAATTCGCTGTAGGTATGAGCATTATTGGCTCGTACAAGTTAGAGCCCCGAAAGTTTGCCAACCAGTTTTAGCACAAATAACAAACGCGCGGCAGCAGCGCGGCTGTCGCGCTGCTGCTGGCATTTACCGACTGATTTGAAGGCGCCCTTTTCGCTACCAGTTCTTGGTCGTGGAGATGATGGAGGTCGTGGACAAGCAGTCATTCAGTGTATAATGTAGTGCCATCTGGAAACCGACCTAACATAGTAGGTAGTAGTAGTCTACTACCTACCTACCCTAAGAGCAAACCCATGTAAAGTAAAAAAGTGTTTGGCGACTCTAGAATCCACATATTCCGTACTCTCTGGCTACAGACATTCGATATGAAAGAGAAACGATTTATTGGAGAAAAATAAATTACGAAGAGACTTGAGCGATATTGTGAAGAATGTTTATTGAATACCCGAGCTTATGATAAAGATAAATTGAGTGTAATGTAATCGAGATCTTATAACAACGTTGTAATATGATTATCTGGCAAAAAGGTCTCCAGAGAAAACTGTTTAGGTGGTAACTTGTTCTAAACGAGCACTGGTTTTTTTTTTATATTGGCCGGCTTCAAAAAATAAAGGAGTTTTTATGTGCGACTGTAGGTATTTTTCATTTTTGGCTTTAATATCAGCTTTTTAGGATAGCTCGATCATCTGGAGAGGTTGAGGTTGGTGAAGTTGATCATCTGCATCTGATTGATTGTGTTTGAATTGACATGGAATTGTGAAAAAAAAATAATTAAAAATTATGAATTGTTCCTTTTATCTCGGTACTTTTTAGGGTTCTATACCCAAAGGGTAACCAACGGAACCCTATTACTAAGCCTCTGCCGTCCGTCCGTCCATCTGTCTGTCAGCGGGCTGTATCTTATTAACCGTAAAAGGTAGACAGTTGAAATTTTCACAGATTGTGTATTTCTATTGCCGCTGTAACAACAAATAATAGAAATAAAGGTTTATGGTACGGAACCCTTCGTGGGCGAGTCCGACTCGCAATTTACCGGTATTTAGTTAAGTGTAACGAATTAATACAATTTTCCCGAAATAGACACCCCGTGATATGATAATTTCGGCCGAAATGACATAAGGCACTGCAACACGGCTAGCTACACTCATTTCCTGAGTAAGTAGTTACGTCCTCTGTTACTTGTCTCACCGTCGGCGACCAGCGAGTAGCGAGTAAAGCTTCAAACTCGAAACGAGATGGCGAGCAGCGAGTAAAGCTTCAAACTCGAAACGAGATGGCGAGCAGCGAGTAAAGCTTCAAACTCGAAACGAGATGGCGAGCAGCGAGTAAAGCTTCAAACTCGAAACGAGATGGCGAGCAGTGAAAAGCTTCGATAGTTTTGACGATCGGCTTTCAGCGAGTGCTTTTGTGCGACGGGCTTTTACTCGCAATACTCGCTCCGGCCGGCACTATAGGTAGAAATTACTGCTGTTTGGTTAGTTCTGACCGCTAAGCGAGCATCGCCGAGCGAGTGTCGTTGAACGAGTACAATCGTTGATAGCTCTTTCGCTGCGATCAATTAGAGGTAGGAGCAATGGGATCAGCCAGCTATCGACTATGAATGTATGTATCTCTTTTACTCACACGATATCTATATCTTTTGTCCCTTTCCTCAGCGAGTAAATAGCCGATAGGTACTCGTTTCCTCGCCGACGGTGAGACAAGTGCCTAAGGTCCTTAGTCAATACACGGAGATAAAGTCAGATTCAAACTGACACATGCCTTCATTAACTGATAGGTGACGTAAAGTCGAATGTAGGTAAACAAAGGAATCTATAAATAAATTAGTTCGTGTCAAACAGGAAGCGGATGTGACGAGAGATAGCGAGCAAGGACACCGGCATGAATTGATTATGCTGTCATCTTTGGTAGACGTGTCGTTACATGCCGGGGCATAGATGCTTTAAACAGTATGTGACATAGACCTTGTTGTTCCTTGAAGGGGGATTTTCAGAACCAATCATCATATCAGCCAATTGCCGTCCACTACTGAACGTATGCGTCCCCTAAAGAGCGCCAACCATCCCAGTTTTGAGCAGCCCGCATCCATCATGGAAGGTCAAAGCATTTTCACCTCACCTAGAAAATATGCTGTCTTCACTTATTAAATTCAGCTATTGTGTTAAGGGATACTTTTCAATGGCCAGCCAAAATATTTCCAGGCATAAGTTACCAATTAAAAACACGATTCATACAAAAATCAACTCGCCAAAATAGAAAACAAATATGAGCTGTTCTCTACATTTTACCGAGATATGCGAGCAAAAAAAATCTGATACCTTTCTCGGAAATAAATAGTCTATTTTCTGCTGTTTGTTATAAATGTAGTCTACGATCTTTTTCATGTTTTTTAAATATTACTCGCGAAAGCTTGTAATTGGCCTTATTTGTTTTTTAATGTTTACTTAATGTTATGTTTAGCTCTGAGTTTTCCAAAAAATAATAAAATAAAATAATACTTTGCTTAGGTATTGTAAACCTATTTAGATGATTGCTTTTTAATTTGGTTAACCAATCACAAACCCACACTAGATTTGGCCGCAGATTTTCCGATCAGAGACTTGATTAGACATTCAGAAATCCTTCACCTTTCCCACTACCCTCGGGTCAAGGCTCCAAGAGTGGGTGGCCAATTATTTGTTCGCAATCTACCCACACTTCAGCAAAAAATATTTTAATTCAGCAGAAATGTTTTTAATCATTATTTCATTTGCATACGTTACCGCTCAACCATTTAATTTACTCAAGTCAAAAAGAAAAAGGTTCTCAATTGGATTGTTTTTCTTTGTATTATATTTTCAGTGGCAGAGTTTCTGATTCTGATTTTCGTTCAACGAATTTACGAAAGCAGGATTATTTCACAAGTTCTCGTAAGAATAATACGTAGGTGAGTATTTCGTTTTATTTGTTACGTAATTATAATAAAATAAATAAATAATAAATACATTTTTATTGTGTCTCAAAAGGTTACATCAACAAATGTGAATGAAACAGCCCCAGTAACTAATTAATAATACTTGTGTTAGGGTTGTCTCGCTACTTCCCTCAATTGAACAATTGATAATTTTATATATTTATCTATTAAGTATTTATTTATGTAATCCGTACACCTAAGACTACCTACAGTACTGTTTTTCCATTATCTTTACAATCCATCCAAAGGTTGTCATTTAAAGATCGCTTTTAGCGAATAGGCCGCCCATTGTGTCACCCTATGTTATGTTTTCTTCATCTATCTTTTCTGTAACATAATTATATGGTGTACATTAATAAAGAGTTTTCTATTCTATTCGTCGTGATGTATGGTAAATCTTTCCAGAAATTGAAAAATGTTCTTCATACGATGACCAACTTCCCAAACTGTTTAATAAGTACGTCATTTTGATCCATAGCCCAAGGCATTTTGAAGAACCTCCACACGATTTGAAAAAAAAATCCGCAATGACAAATAACAAATTGCAATAAAATTGTCAATTTGATGATTCGAGGTGAAGTCAAGTAGGAGGACATGACTTGTTAAATGCATAAGTGGTACATACGTAATTAGTTACCTACTTTCTCGAACAAAGGTAGAAAGGGAAAATATTCCAATCTTGACAGCTCTTCAAATAGTTTTAAAATTAGGTCAAAGTCACACGAGCCATCCCAGTTTGCAGCCAGAATTCCCGCAAATGTTAGCTGTCACTATTCAAACATCGAACGCGCGTTCTGTGAACTGCCAGTGTCCATTTTGTTGACAAACTTCTTGTATGTTTGCTGGCAAAGTTAAATAATGGTGGCCAGTTGGTGTTCGATTAAAATTAGGTAGTTGTTCTATTAGTTAGAAATTATACATTATAAGCGCTGCGACAATTACAAGTGTAAGGACAGCTTCCAGCCTAAACTTTGAAGCTGTAGTAAGTAGGTATTATTTCCATGGAGCGAATAGGTAGTCGGTTGGGTTAGCATCTGATCTCTGCAACCCAGTAACTGGGTGGGTGATACGATACCCTTGACTATCAGAGTAAAAGGCTTTAAACTACCCGTCGTCAACTGTCAACGATGATCTAGTAACGACAGCGCGGACCAACGTATTAACGTGTTTCCGAAAATTAAATAATTATACATGCTTCACATAATCCATACCTACCTATTATCAAAGATTCTCAAAAGCCTAACAATTTCGAAAAGGTAGTGTATTCCACATCGAATAGTGGGTTCTACGAATATTCCCGGTTTCCAATCTATGATTCGTAGAAGAGGTCAGGACAAAGTTAGGAAGGGATTATGTCGAGAGGATGCATACATGGACATTCTCTTGTGACAACAGACTGCAATCAGGCTCTACCATGCAAAGTGATTGTTTATGGTGTCCCTTTGTTCTTTGTGGAGGTCACGTTCAGCTGTCTATGGTTTTATTACGATACCACGATACTAGTAATTGTAAGTGTTTTTATTCGTATCTGAAAGGAATAAGTTCGCGAATGAAAGGAAAAGAATTCCTGAAAGGTTTTGGTAGTGGCTTTTGCCCAGAAATGAAATAAATGAAGGATGGGAAATCATCAAATGACTCCTTCCGAATCTAGACGAAGAGAAAGCGAGTGTCAGACCAAAATGCACTTTGCGTTCCAAGAGGGCCACGGTGACTCTTATGAACAAATTTCGCAACCCTGTGCTGCGTTCATTGTTGTAAATACAAAAAGTTTTGTTTCTGCACCGTGTTCTCGTGGCTGACACGAAGTAGTGACAGCTGGATATTCTGTTACACTGCACTGATTATACAAGACTATCGACCCGCCCTCGCACGTGCAATTTATACCTTCAGGGTGAACTCTCACAGAATTAACGCAAAATCTGAAAAGAGGTCATTGTCCTTCTCATTATGAACATTTAGAGGTAAGCGGTACAGAGAGTAAAGTAGAGGAGCTCGTGGCTAAATAATAACAGCCGCACGGGTCGATCTTTAAGGTTAAGCAACGCTTGCCAAGGTTGGTCTATGGATGGGTGACCATCTTAATATAACGAGTTTCCTGCGTGCCTCGGAAAGCACGTTAAGCCGTTGGTCCTGGCTGTCATTTGTAGATCTTTGGCAGACGTTACGGATTGTCAGAAGCCAGTAAAGCTGACTCCAGTCTTGCCAAGAAGTACTGTGTTGCCCAGTTAGTGGGTTGTGGAAGTCTGGTAGGCAGCCGCTCCACGTAAAACACTGGTATTCAGCTAAATCTGGTTTGACTGGAAGCCGACCCCAATATAGTAAGTGGGAAAAGGCTAGGCAGATAGATAGATAGGTAGATAGGTACAGAGAGTAAAGTCCCGCAAACCTCCATTGAAAAGGGAGGATTCTCCGACCAGACGGTTGTTGTGTCCGGTGTTGGCAACTACCCGATAGCTGATATTTGGGCTAATGTACCTATATGTTCAAATCGCACGGTAGTAAACTCTGCTTGTGCGATGCAGGATTTTGACTTAGTAGTTCGCTGCTAGTTGGATAGATTGACGTCGCGGTTCTTTTTGTTGCGATGTTAATTTGGTTTTTCTTGTGGCGGCATTGATGCCGCTACAAACAAGAAGAACTTTTACTATGGGAACAAAATTGAAAACGCGACGTCGCACCTGCTGCTAAGACCCAAGCGTGTCTATTTTCCGAGGTGCAACCGTGCTGATAACCGACCAACTTGAGCTTCTTGGGGTTACATTAACATCTACTCTCAATTTTGGCCCTTTCATAGAGGCAAAAGCTCAAGTGGCTGCAAAGAAGTTGGGGATCCTAGCAAAGATGAGACGGTACTTCACGCCGGAACAGCTGCTCAAACTCTATCAAGCGCAAATTCGATCGTGTATGTAATACTGCTCTCATCTTTGGGACGGATCTGCCGGATACCAGCTTGATGCCCTTGACTCAATTGAGAAACGAGCCAAGAGGATCATCGGCAGTGAGAGGCTCGTCGCGACGAAGCTCTAAGTCTTGAGCATCGACGACGAGTAGCTATCCTGTCGGTTTTCTACCGGTTGCATTTTGGGGAATGTGCGCCAGATTTGAATAACTTTATTTCGCCAAGCCTGTTCTATCATCGGACCACAAGACGAACGGCGATGCGCCACCGGTACATGATGGACATCCCACCCACACGCACAAAACGTTTTGGGAACACATTAATAGTGCGTACAGCTAAGGAGTGGAATTCCCTGCCGAAGTCTGTGTTTCCTGATAGCTGCAACCTGGGAGTCTTTAAGTCAAGAGTAAATAGGTTACTTCTAGGCAGGCGTGCTCCATCTTCAACCACATCATCGCGTACCATCAGGTGAGATAGTGGTCAAAGGCGTGCCTACCAATAGTAAAAAAAAAAACAGTCTGTCGTACCTCTATAGTCTGACGTTATACAGGCTGCTATTACTATGGTTCCGGTAAAAAATAATTAAACTTGTCTTGAAGTGGTGGCTTTTAATTGAGTAACTTGGCTTCACTTGGCCGACCGAACTCGTTGCTAACTTCGGACCGTAATGAGCCAAGTTTCTTAATCAAAGTCTATAAATTAGATATTAGTTTGAAATTACGATTCTTGTTTGATCTTGTCTTGGGTTGATCTACTAGGTTTATAGAATTTTGATTAGGTAGGTCGTTAATGTATATGTCATGTCAATCTTACCGATTTACCTATCTTCAAATTGAAATGCTATATTTTAGCTCTGGAAATAATCAAATAGGAAATCATGATAAAATGATACCAAGTACATCATTATGAACAATATTGTGGGATCAACTCGCCAGTGTCCTCATTTGACTTGCATTTAATTTACGACGGCTCTGCATTATATTTCAGAAATCGGATGTAAGTACCTCTGTACCTACCTATCTTTGCTTTCAAATGATAGTTCATGCTTAGTTTTTGTTACGAGGTGGAAACTCGCGCCTTCTGGTGTCTTATCAAGTGAGCAGCATTACAATAACTTTAGAAGTGAGTGAACATACTACTCTGTCAAGAAAGTACCGGGAAAAGATCACAAAATATACACAAAATGTCTGTTATTCATCCAAATTTATTTTATCACCTTCAAAGTATGCTCCTTTAGAAACGATACACTTGCGCCAACGAATAATCGATTCATCAAAACATTTTTTAAACGCTGCTTCCGGAATTGAGTTCAGTTCTCGCCGCGAATTCTCCTTTATGTCTTCTATCGATTGAAAACGGGTGCCACGAAGTGGTAATTTGAGTTTAGGAAAAAGAAAAAAGTCAGCAGGAGCCATATCTGGTGAATATGGTGGTTGCTGGATGGTATTTGTTGAGTGTTTGGTTAAAAATTCGTTCACAATGATAGCCTTGTGCGAAGGCGCATTGTCGTGGTGCAAAATCCAAGAATTTTCTTTCCACAAATCTGGCCTTTTTCGTCGAATTTGCTCTCTTAAACGCCGCATAACGCTCAAATAATATTCTTTATTTACCGTTAGACCTTCCGGTAAGAATTCAGAGTGCACAACACCGCGATAGTCAAAGAAAACAGTCAACATGACTTTGACTTTTGATCGACTTTGGCGTGGTTTTTTTGGTTTCGGTTCAGTTGGAAGGCGCCACTCCGAAGCTTGTTGACTAGTTTGCATGTCAAACTCGTAAACCCACGTCTCGTCACCAGTAACAATGCGTTTCATGAATGTTGGGTCCGAACTGACTCGTTCTAGCATGTCCTCAGCGACTTTCATGCGATTGAGTTTTTGGAGAAAATTCAGATCTTTTGGGACTAGCCGAGCAGCAACATGTTTCATACCCAAATGATTAGTTAAAATAGTACGAATCGACTCGTGAGATACAGAAAGTTCGGCGGCTATCTCTCTCAGAGTTGAATGGGGATTTTCAGTCACTATTTCCTTCACTTTTGCGCTGTTAACTTCAGTTGCAGACGTTGACGGCCTACCAGAGCGAGGCAAATCTTCCATCACATCTCGACCGCTTTTGAACGCTTTGAACCACTCATAAGCACGAGTTTTTGATAAAGTCGATTCACCGTAAGCCTTCTGTAACATTTTCAGTGACTCCGAACACGAAATTCCATTGGCGATGCAAAATTTAAGACAAACTCTTTGTACGATATTTTTGTCCATTATGAAATTCGCAATACACACTATATATGATATTACTAAAACCAGCACTGTATTTAATATAAATAACAGATGCAACTCAAACTCCGCGCCAAAATGGAAAACAGTTGTGCCAATCTAACAACTACAAAAAAACAAAAATTTGAATTTGGAACCATAAACAAATCATCCATTCCCGATACTTTTTTGACTGAATGTACATACCTCTACCTAATCAAAACAGTCAGATACATGACTAATATAGGTACTTTTCCCACCACTTGCATGAAAACGTCAGATTATAACTATGTCATGCAAACTCAACCTAAAGTCATTATTGCCCAGCGGGTTATAATGAAATTCAGTACAATATTATTGAACGGAGGTCAATAATGTGATTTGAATTTGGAACTCTACTTGGAGACCGACGTGAACCGCTCGTGGCCACTCGTCTCTCTTCATAAGAGTTGCGAACATTTAGCTATGCGTAGTTGGTGTAAAAAGGAGAGTATTCTTCTCAGGGATAAAGGTGTCTTTGCCTTGGGCTAGCTTGAATCTGATGCTGCATCCAGGATTCTTTTATTAAATCCCTCGCTTGGCTCGGGAGTTACCTTTGGAATCCTTCATTAGGTTCGGGATTCAATATGCCGCCCGTGACATAAGACACTACTTTATCCCCTCGGTGCATAATCTACTATTATTGTACACCAACAATTGTTACACAATACTTTTACACAAACCAAATTCTATGAGAACAATGGCGGAATTG
The DNA here is from genome assembly GCA_950371165.1 of Lacanobia oleracea. Lineage (NCBI taxonomy): Eukaryota > Metazoa > Arthropoda > Insecta > Lepidoptera > Noctuidae > Lacanobia > Lacanobia oleracea. The sequence continues at coordinate 3,154,409 of OX493406.1, read as the reverse complement.
TCACTGACAGTGATATATACCGGACAAACTTAGGATGGACTCATAATTATATCATCCGAAAGACGTCCACTGCTGGGCATAGGCCTCCCCCAAGCGTCGCCACAACGACTGGTCTTAAGATGGACTGAAAAAACATAACCACAGTCACAGATAGGCGCACATTACACAATAGGTTTTGCTGTCAGGTTAAGCACAGCCAGGATTGTGACTGATGGATAACCTATCGTGCATTGCAGTGACTGAAGGTTGCGTGAAATTTATTGACGAAAATCTGGATATTATTTCATTTGTCATGATTTTAAGTAATGGGTCTGTTTTGATAGGTTTATGGGATGGGTCCTTGTTCTTTTGTTAAACACGTTTATCAGCTAATAATATATTATCATCACCTATTTAAGAATGAGCGAATTTCGATTGAATACCATCACCATCAGTAATTCGTCACTCATGACTTTTGAAATTGAGTGCCGCTTGCATGAGCGTGTCATGGGCGCCTTACAAGCATACATCATGATAGCCCATGTAAAGCTTAATCACTAATCGGTAAGTAGGTATCTATCTTATTTTCATACAATATCTGTCAGTTGGTGACGTCACGTGTTATGAAAAAATCCTTCGTCATAGTTCAACCAAACAATGCAATAAGGGTCACAATGGCATGCCAATAATACGAGCCTGAAACGGTCTCAAAGCTGGGCAAAGGCTTCTTCTCGTTCAGAGAAGGTTTTCTGGCAAAAGTAGAGCTTGAGAAATACCTCCTAAACATAAACAATGCTTAATTAGGTATCTATCAGTGCAGTTTCCCACAGAAGAATTAAAAAACAAAAATTACATTGTTTAATGTCAGCCCTATTGCGTAAAAGTATATTCTGTATGGCGCCAATTCTATATAATAAGTTGCCAAAATGTTGGAGGCAATACACAACGGAAAAATTAAGAAGTAGGTTAAAAAACATTCTTTTAGAAAAAGCCTACTACAGCACTGACGAATTTTTGAATGATAATTTAATCTAACTTCTGTATTTTTAATTACTTTGACATTTAATTGACTAGAATTAAATTAATTAAATTGAATTATTACTTTGATTACTTATTAATTTAATTTAATTATTACTTTGACATTTGATCGACTTTGAATTCAATTTATTGAATTGAATTATTACTGCTTGAATTATTTTAATTTCGCTAACTATGATGAGTTAATGACGCTGTTGTGTTGTATTTTGAACTGTTTAATGTTTATAATAGTGGACAAATTTGTAATGATTTCATGTATAAGTAATAAGTATAACCTACCTACTTACATTTGTACGCCGTTAAGGCAAAACATGACTGATATATTATGTAAATTAATTGTAACATCTTGCATGCCATGTGTGTGTATACTCATGTTTTGGACAAATAAATGATCTTATCTTATCTTATCTTATCTTAATAGGTGTTAAGTTTCTATCCGGGACTCAGATCGACCTCGGGCCCCATAAACACAAACAACGTTCAAGTCAGTCTATGGAAAACATAATAGCAAGTCCCCAAATAAAAATGATCCAGCTTGACATTTTCATGAGAAACAAATGAAAAACACTAAATGGAACACATCAGTTAGTAACATTCGCAGAAAATATAAACCCTTATCATTGTGGCTTAGTACCTTACAGGAATCCTAACTCCATACAGAGAATTTTTAATAATACCTCAAAGGGATCAACTTCAGCTGAACTAAGTACCGTATGTATTATCTTTTCAGGAAAATTTCCACTTTTCAAGTATTTATTTGTATATTTTTAATCTAGCCTGTATTCCACCTCAAGTCCTTGGATCAAAGGAAAAAGTATTTTTAGCTACTCACCAAAATAATGTACCTAGTCAATTTAAAAACTTATCAAACATCCCAACTTTTAATCAAGGAAAATCCTCGTACATTTTTAGCGTCAAGGCGAAACGATTTTGAAGGTATTGAGCCTATTTTTAACAAGCACGAATAAATAGCTAGAAATCAAATACGTCGCGCGTAAAACGTTAATTAACATCAAAGGGACGCCAAAAGTCCAAAATATAAACAAAACACTTCTGACAGCTGTGCTAAGGCACAAAAGTTTGATAATTACTTACTTGGCTCTCAGGGACAGTTGGCGATCGTTCGGACACACGTACTTGTTGGCTTTACTTTGAAAATTCATTGCACAAATTAAAAAAAACACAACGATAAAAAAAATATTTAAATCGTTCGGGAGGCGCGGGAAAGTGGCGCCGCGCGTTCGCGCCTGTTGATTCCGTTCAACTGTTGCTTCGCGCGTGGCGGCCCGTAATAATCGATATTTTAACAACGCTCTTGAAAACTAACAATATGTTGCGAGCAGCGACATCCTTTTATCTGTGTGATAAACATGACCATGTAAATATGATGCTCACATGTTGTAAGTTCTATTTTTCAATACTACAAGACAAGTACGTTAAAAATAGTTTTTGTGCAGTTTGGGAAAAAATGCTGTCTAATATACATAATGTTCCTTTTAAAAGTTATGTTAAATGCATTCAAGTTGAAGTTAATCCTACTAAAATATCTATCGTAAGTAAAAGAAGCTCAAAAATTGCATTAAATTACAAAAAAAGTATCATCAATAACATTTATCAGACAAACCAGACCATTTTCAAATTTGAACAAAGTTACGGATATGACGTCAATATAGAGCGAGTTCACACACTACACAGTGATACAAAGCATAATAAAATATATTTGCAATTTCATCCTTTAAAATAATCACAACAAAATGCCTTATCAGATCAGTCAAAAATGCTGTTTTGTTAAACTGGTTGTTATTCTGAAAGCGTTAAAAAAGAAACTATTTTCCAAACGTTTTGATTGAATTGGTTTCCACTGGTAAGTGTATCCGAACGTAGAAAGAGCACTTTATATAGCTCTGTCTCGTTCTCTCTTATGACACTAGTGATGTTCGAACGAAAAAGTAACTATGAATTCAATAACGATTAAAATGAAACGAATATCATTCGAAAATTCAGTTTCCTAAATGTTTGTTTTATTTTGCTGTGTTTTAAAAAGTCTTTTCGTTAATTTTTGTAAAATTACACAAACAAATATTATTAATAATTATTTATTTCATTACTAGTTCCATTTTTCTTGGGAATGGCACAGAGCGTAAGTTCCTAATTTGTACTGACTCCTCAGCCGCCAGGGCGCCCAACATGTAGCGCCTTATTTTTTAAAGCAAGGTCTTTTATATAGGTAAGTACTATTGTAGTCTTTTTCTTCTATTTTTGTTTTTTTCTTAATGGGCGCCTTATGTCACCCTATGAAATGTTTTCTTCATCTATCTTTTCTGTAACATATTTGGTGTACATAATAAAGAGTATTCTATTCTATTCCATTCTATTCTATTCTGTTTCTAAGGCAAGGTTGCGAAAGCAAGGTTTGCCGGATATTACCGTTTTAAGTGTACGGGGCCTGAGAGGAAGTGTACAATAACCGTTTTAAACATACCATTTCAAACGTTTCTATTAATTGTTTATCGAATAATTGTTAATCTAAATTATCAAACAATTCATCTGGCAAACAATTCTTGCATCAATAGCAAATAAATGTTATTTTATAAACTGGCAAAAGAAAACACTGTGCAGTAAATAATGAAAATATCGATAAAAATCGTTTTAAGATATCCAGTTGGAACATAACGTTAACGAACTAAAACCGTTGCAAACTTGTTGCACGGCCCTACACTAGTCAATTTGACATTTCACTTTTCAGTAATGATGGCGCACTTGCGAAAGGTGTTTAGTTTACTGTAACTTTTATTTTTATGAGTGCCGTGAAGTGAAAACCAAGTGATTTTAATGCCGTACCGCAGGCGCTTCTCCGCCAAGATGCCAGATTTCGACGACGAAGTCACCGTCGTCGATGTTTACGACCTGGCATCGGACATTGGCAAAGAATGCGAGATAATTATCGAAAAATACGGCCCTGACGCCGTTACAGCGCTGCTGCCGAAGGTGATTAACGCGCTAGAGCTGCTGGAGAATCTCGCGGTGAGGAACGAGAAGGAGAATCAAGCGCTGCAGGAGTTGACGGCGAAGATTTCTCAGTTGGAAAACGACAAGATTGAGAAGGCTGAATACAGGCAACGATTCGAGAAGGTAGGTGGTAGAGGTCACTGTTAGGCAAATAGGTGTTATTAGTTGCTTTAGTGCGTGTTGTGCACCGAATACACGAAACATTGATGTTTCGTCACTTGCGAGTGCATCGGTATTGTTGCAACAGAACCATTCGGGCGATGGTATTGCGCGACCGTGTCCACTGCGAAGTCACCGTTCACGTCTAAACGATAATTGGCCTATATTATACCCATTTTTTGTGAGTACACTTAGTTTTAAATTTCTTTTCATATTTAGAACCTCATTTGGTGTTTCACTGGCTTCTCACTGGCCAGTCTTGTTTCTTTTTAATATAATTGTTTTAAAAAGTTGTTAGGCATCCTGTTTGTTGGTTCACTGTGTAATACTTATTTTGAAGAAGAAGGAATTAGCGATGACCGAAGTGATGTAATACTCACCTTCTTTCTATTCAAATCGTGTAATGTTATCATTATGCAAATAAATTACAACTTATGTATATTTTTACTCCTAATTTTGCTCTGTAACATTCTTACATGCTCTAGCCAGAAACCCTACTCACGTAAAGTATATTTGCCTTACTATTGTTTATTTATCTACTAGACTATAAAAGTAAATTGGAACACAAAATCAGCAATACCATGTGGTGTTTTATATATGTACCTGTTACGTGTATTGATGCCGAAACTCAACCGGTAAGATTGGGTTTTGACCTGACATGTGGTGTTTTAAACCAGCACTATTTCTTACAACAGCCCAGTCGCAGTGTAGCAAACAAATTCCTTAACAGAAAGAGAGAGAATACCACAAGCTTTATTGAAATTGTAACAGCATTTTACAATATGTCTAATTTTAATTATTTGCGGTCTTATTGCTGTTTCTATTGCTCTTATTGCTGTATTTACCAGAGCAAATACTGTGTAGATCTGAAAAACTAGATAACTTAACAAAATTCATGCAGCCAAACTTGGTAGCCTGTCATCCTGCAACAAAGCTTCTTAGCTTAATTTTTATTATTTATTTATATATACTTTATTGTACACCAAATAAACAAACAAAACAAAAAAAAATCAAGTACTCGCACATGATACGGAACCCTAAAAACCATGGATGTGTACCAATACTGTCATTAACCTCTATCGGCCGGAGTGGAACCATTGGTTCCATCCGACACAACTGATTTAAAACTTTGTTTCATGTTCTTATGGTTTATTTTCTTTCAATCATTGGCATCAGGTGGAGCAAATGGCTCCACCACGGCCGCTAGAGGTTAAACCTCACATTGTTCCCAAGCAGATAAAGGGGTATCTTGTTCCATTAGGTTAGACTAGGACTCAGCTGCATCCGGTTAGACTGGAACCTGATCCTAACATAGTTTTGATAAGGCTAGCCAGATTCATTGATGTTGTTTGCCAAAGAAAATGGCCGATGTGTTATTTAAGGAATACCTTTCCTACTACATACTTGACGGCACAGTTGGCGCAGTGCTTGAGAGATTGACCACTGCGCTGCATGCCGAGGGTTTGATTCCTGCACAGAAAAAATATTTGTTTGGTCTACAGCTAGTTGTTCTTGATCTGGTTGTTGTTGTTGATCGCACCCTCAATTCAGGAGAAATCCCTAGTGTGGGATGCAGTGTTGCCAACTTTATTTTTTAAAGGATCGTACCATAGCCTAAAAAAAATAGTATTTTGTCTTGATATTCAAGGAAATAATAGTACGCGATGAAATTTCAATAAAACTACGTAAATCAATTTAAAACGGATGTAATTATAATTTTCAAGTAATATTAATCATCAATTAAATTAGGACATGTTGTCCTTTGAAAAAATAAAAATTTTTGATTGACTTAGTCACTATCTGAGTCAGGCACAGCAGCTGATGCGGGAGTCGAAGCACAATTTTTTTTGTACATGCTTAAGTTTAATTTGCTCAGCATTTCGTCAGATGGCTTGAAGTTTATACAAGATCCGTTTTCTTTAATGTGCTGTGCAGCCAACAAATTCCCATTCACTGTTTCTGTAAGCAATCTATTACGAACTTTTGTCTTCATTAAATTGACGTGACTGAACACTCGTTCGCACTGTGCATTAGAATGGGGTATGCACAAGGTATCTAATGCAAATTGTGATATTTCCTCCAAGGACAATAATTAAGAAATCTAATTCTATCAATAAAATTCTTTTACTTGTTATTATTTTCATAGCAAAAAATATGTTTTTATTGAAGATTTATTGTTTCGTAAGATTTCATTGAAAAGATCGTATATTTTGCGTACGATTTCGATAACTCGATCGTACATCGTACAAAAGCCAAAAAGGTCGTATAAATACTATTTAAATCGTATGGTTGGCAGCACTGGTGGGATGACGTTTTTATTTAAAAAATTAAAAATAATAGTAATTTTGTTCATGATTACCTGTGCAAAGTTTGTTTTTTTACTAGAGATGAGTTTGTTCTTGACTCTAGTAGTCTATGTTAGAGGTGACAGAGACAGCCGACAATGGAGTGAGCTTACCCAAAAGAAGACGGGTCACTCTAACTGTGATGAGATCAGCCCATTTATCTAGGCAGGTTATAGGCTATATAACATCATGCTACAATCAATAGGAGCAAAAAAAAAATAGAAAAATAAAAATAACTTTCATATTTACACCTAAAAAAAACGAACAAAATCATAATAGAAAAATTAAAAAAACAGCAACTTTGCTACCTACTTCCTGAGTCCACCAAACAGTAGGTAATAATCAAAAAATTAATCTAATATTATTACATAAGATGTAACTCAACAAGTTAATAGATAATTGTGTTTCAAATAGTTATTAAATAAGTGAAAGTAAACTGTGAAGCTCAAGCTAGTGAAAGCTCGGATGGCAGGTGATTACAAGTAAAAGTATTTGTAAGCTTCTTTCTTAAAGCCTCGTCCACATTGCGGTGATAGTCGCGAGACAAATACCTCGCCATTTGCTGGGCACAAATGCGTGAAACAATAATTTATGGGCCGACATTCAAAAGCATAAGGCCCTGTCCGCTCTGCGATATTTATTCGCGCTAGTTAAATTCCGTCATCGGGATTGTTTACCGCGCGATTTTTTTTCCGCCAGTGCGGTTATTGGCATAGGATTCAATGTGTTACAGAACTGCGGAAAAAATCGAGCGAATAAAAATCGCAGTGCGGACAGGGCCTAATAATATGCGGTCTATTTGAGTTGAAACCTCAATACGCATAAAAACCGGCCAATTGCGAATCGGACTCACACAAAGGGTTCCGTACCATAAACAAAAAAAAAAAACACGTTTTATGTGTGGTTAATTTTTCATTTGATTTAATTTTTATTCGGTATTTTTTGTTATAGCGTTAATAGAAATACAAACTGAAAATTTCTACTGACTACCAGGGTTCTTGAAATACAGCCTGCTGATAGACGGACGGACGGATGGGCAGCGAAGGCTTAGTTGGGTTTAGAGTTTTTTTAGGGTTCCGTTGGTAACGCTTCGGGTACGGAACCCTTAAAAGTGCGAAGTTACTTTCGAGAGAGAGGGAAGACATTTTCCCAGCAATGCGTTTAAAATTGGCTATTAAAAAAAAGGTATTTTTCGAATTTAAAGACGGTAGCTGTGTTTTGTTGTATTGTAACATGATAAGATGTGCTAACATAAAAAAAAATGATCTTCATTCAGACATGAGCTCAGTTTACATTTCTTAATAAAATAAAATAGCCATTTATTTCCTGCAAACTGTACATATTATTATCTTATTAATTTTTGCTTCAGTTCTTAGTTTAATAGATTGTGTTACTTCTGTTTATTAATTTTCTTTACACATAAATTATATTTTTAAATATTTCAATAAAAGTAAATAAAAAAAACATTTAAAAATATAAAAGTAGTAGCCCACCGGTATCGGGAACAGGGTCCAAGCTGGTCTCTGGTTCCTCTCTCCAGAGAGAGGAACCTCCTATCAATACGAGCCGCGTCCAGAAGTACCGCTTTCTGAATCAAGCCCTTGATCGAGTAGCCTAACGAAAGCCTCTTAAGGTGTTGGTCGAGGCTCGTTGCTATTAAGCCATTGGCTGATACGACTATCGGTACAATTATTGCGGAATCCACATCCCACATGTCGACAACCTCGCGAGCCAAGTGAATATACTTGATTTGTTTATTATTCCCGGCTTTCACGAGGTTATGTCTACAATCATTGCACGCCTCTCGATTCGGTCCACCACCACTATGTCAGGCTTATTGATTGGCAAGAATAGTCCTGTCAGTGATGATGGACCGATCTACTTACCGTGTTACTTCTTATTATTAATATTGTTAGTTTTAACCTAATGGTATGGAATTAGTATTGTAAGTATATAGATTTTATTTGTTGTGTGTTTAACTCCTGTACGAGTAAAGGCCTCCTGCAAAAATGCCCATGTTTCTCTGTCTTGTGCCACATTTCTTAATAATAATGGTCAATTTCTAATTACGATACTTAACATAATGTTTCCGATTACTCACTTAGCGCTAATATATACTCTATTCACTTTGGTACCTCATCACTTATTACATTGTGCAGCGAGGTTTCCATCGAAGGTGCAGTATAGTAGAATTGCAACCAATCACATAATTGCGAGTCTGAACGCTTTTTTGTAAGACCGCTTTCTCGGGAAGGAATATTATGGGCTCACCACACATTTTACAAGCTCAGACCAGAGTGCTGATTCTGATTAACCGACTTCAAAACAAGGAGGTGGTTCTCAATTCGGTTGTATGTTTGTTACCTCATAACTCTGTCAGTTATGAACGGATTAGAAAAAAACCATTGGTTAAGCTGCTATTCGTTTATTTAGATGACGGTTTTGTCATCCAACGTAAACGAAAATAACTTTAAGTAATTTCGGAAGTCGGTGTCAAAATACAAAGAAACTACCAAAAACACCGACTTCCGAAATTAAAGTTATTTACTACTTTTTTATTTGGAAGTCGGTTGTATTTTTTCGTAAAAAACAGTTTTTTTAAACAATGTTCGCATGCACATCTAATTTCAATCTGCTATAAATTTATGGAAATTTATTAATTTTTAGGGTTCCGTACCCAAAGGGTATCCAACGGAACCCTATTACTAAGCCTCTGCTGTCCGTCCGCCCGTCCGTCCGTCTGTCTGTCTCAAGAACCGTAATAAGTAGACAGTTGAAAATTTCACAAATTGTGTATTTCTATTGCCGCTATAACAACAATGAATAAATATTAAGGTTTATGGTACGGAACCCTTCGTGTGCGAGTCCAACTCACACTTGACCGCTTTTTTGACAGATTGCGCATGAGATGCGAATGCGACCGATGCTTAAAAGTTAGTAGAATTCGCCCTCAGATAGGTAATTGAACTATCAAAACTTGAGCCCTTATAATCCCCAAAGGAATAATGTAGGTACACTCTAATTAGCTAATGATAAGAAATAGGTTCATTATAACAGTACTGAAGTCCATTATCACAATTAACTAGGTACCCACGTACCTACCTAATTGGTAGCTTCCACGGAATTTGGACAAGCGTTCTGTGTTTGAATCAATTTGTGACGTTTAGGCGAATGAACTCCGCAACCTGAAACTTCCTTTGTGCTGTCAAATGCGCACAATGACCAAACAATAGAGCCTAAGTGTTTGATGCTACGTTCCGTGAAGAACTCATGTCACGACGAGGATACTTTTTTTTAACGTGACCACTCGCAGTTCACCTCTCTAAGGGAGGTTGCTGCTTAACCGAGCTAGCCTGTAGTGGCCTCAAATGAATTTAAGGCCCCCAGCCAAGGCAAGACGACGAGGACCACTGACTTCCTTTTAAAAAGGGCGGCCAATATCAGTACCGGCTTAAAAGGGGACTCGGGTCGGTAACTCTTGGGCCTTTCTCCATACAAACACATTCCGCTGTATTCTTCGTGGATAATGCTGTTAGAGCAATGATTTTATTCCAAAAAATCGAGATCTAATTAAGACGTGCCTCTATCATTTTCATTTTTCAAAAACATAATTAAGTACTTTAAAAATTATGATAATCCAAAAAACCGAAAAAACAGCCCGTTTTTACCGCCATGTTCAGACGACTGTCAGAGAATATTGATAAGTTTTTAACAAAATAGAAAATTTTGGAAGCATAGATAAAGTCTTCCTCTAAATTTTTATAAATTATTTTATTCGATCAGTCCAGCTTTGAAGAAGAAAACAGCGGAAACAAAACGTATTTTGGTCAATGTTTCTATATGTAAAATCAACCTGAGCTGCAGTAGGTTACTTCTAGGCAAGCGTGCTCCATCTTCGACCACATCATCGCTTACCATCAGGCGAGATAGTGGTCAAACGCGTGTATATCAATAGAAAAATACAATTTCGCACTTTACTCGGCGTAGCGCGAAGGGATCGGCAATAGTTTCTTTAAATACCTGTTTTACTGACTAGAGTCCCCTCTTAAGTTACCAGACAAGCGCCGTCTCTGAGGCACCAATGTCTTCTCACGAAAGAAACAAAATCTTACGAACGCTTTGCAAAAAAAAACGTATATAAATAAGGCAACGAAACTAATTTGTACATCACCAAAATCAACCTTATTGCTATTTATAATTTCCCTAGGTTGGTCACTGTTGTACCGTTCTGTCCTGGACTGGACAAGTCTTACCTTTGAGCCGTTCTGTGGCTTGCTTGATATGGACGCAACCAGAGATTATGTTTTTCCTTACTCCTCTCCTGTTCTTTTCCAATGTATTTATTTGTGGGATCCAAAAACAGCAGCTATTTTCTGCTGCTGTGGAAAGTCCACCATCATTGCCAAGAACGCCACTGTTGATTCTGGTCTTGTCTTCAGGAGTTGCTGTGTTTGGAATAGTCAAGCGAGCTTCAATTTCGCCGACAGTATCACAAATAAATTAATGTTCTATCATAACAACAAACGTCCATATCTAGTAGTTTTCTCATGGCCATATGCTAATGAAATCGAGTGAGATGTGCGAAGTATGCAAGCATGTCGTGTATGTAATCTATGTAATTTGTTCAAGGATTCGTATTACATGTTTGTTTATTACTGTTACGTTTTTAATCGTTTAATCCATCTTTGTTTAGAAATCTTTTAGTGTTTTGATTTCGTGTTTTTGACCTACAAGGGGCAGACCACCCAAATTCGAAGTATCTTTCTGTTCATTACAAAATTTTCATGTTGTCAGCCAAAAGAATTTCATGGCTGAATATAAGCCTTCCCAAACCAGTATGAGGTTTAGCCACTGCGGATTTTGGTCGTTAAGTACTTAATAGTTTTGTTTACTGCAAGTTGCTGCTGGATATAGGTCTCCCTAAACTGCTGCGTGATTTTGCCACAGTGGTTCATGATCATTTAGTAAGTGTTAGTTTTCCTTTTAGAGCACAGCCTAGGTCTTATCAGGGCGGCACTCTAAAATATCACTTTGCCAAACACTCATCCTTTTGCTTGATAATTCTGATGCTGCCCGAAATTGCACTTTACTGTGGTCACATTTAGTTCGCTTTTGTCACGGCTGTATACTATCTTTCACTGAATTACGCCGTCATGGTATATGTGATGCCGCTATTGTCCTCGCTTAGATTATCCTTCTGCATTCTTTCCCGCTGAATTCGATATGTCGTCAATCAACTGGAAATAATTAGTAAATTCCCTGAAAGTCAGAATTTCAATGACTCATGTAAGTATGAACTTTTTATAACTTTAAGTACCTACCTACCGGAAACATGCAGTTTGTTTTTCACAGTGTTGCATTTCGAAAAAAGCGCATTCATCATGCACAGAATATTTTAATTGAACCTTTTTTTACACCTTTGTATGAATGAGAAGTCGAGGAACCAGTTGGAGCGGCCGTTGGTCTGCGAGTTCAAATAAAAATAAAAGAGATCGGTTGCTATGCGAATGGAGAGGCAAGGGGTGACTTCTACATCGAAAGTTGTATCAAAAGAGCTAGAAATATGTAGCTTCATCAATACAACCTACTTTGTCATTACCAAAATTACATGGAAGTAAAATTATTTGTTTGTTTATAAACGGTAGGCTTTGGAAGTACAGATACAGTGATGAAATTTCTTAAACTGCTAGCTACTTTTTTATCCCGGAAAAATTGCTGGTTCTTGCGGAATAGGCCACGGTGCCTCGAATAAGAAATTAATTCATTGAATTTGTCAAGCTAGCCTAGCCTTTTCCCAACTATATTGGCGTCGGCTTCCAGTCAAACCAGATTCAGCTGAATACCAGTGTTTTACGTGGAGCGGCTGCCAGATCTCACGGTACTTCATGGCAAGACTGGAGTCAGATTTACTGGCTTCTGTCTATCCGTAACGACTGCCAAAGATCTACAAATGACAGCCGGGACCAACGGCTTAACGTGCTTTCCGAGGCACGGAAATACGGATGGTATGTTAAGATGGTCATCCATCCACAGACCAACCTTGGCAAGCGTTGCTTTACCTTGAAGATGACGTGCGGCTGTTATTACCAAGCCGCACGGGTCGACGAGCTCCTCAGGCTTATGAACACCCTCAGGATTATTTTTAAGCGGATTTATCTTCAGCTCCACGAAAGTATCAATCAATAGCAGCACCGTAATCATTTCAGCCGAAAGACGTCCGCTGCTGGATATAGATCTCTCGCAAGTGTCGTGACATCGACCGGTCCTGTGCGTCGTTCCGTTGATTCTCGCTGCCTTCACTAGGTCATCGCTCCATCTTGTGGGAGGCCTTCCAACCTGTGATTTCTGGTACACTGTCACCAGTCCAGAACTTTTCGACCCCTTCGACTAGACATACTTGAAAAAAATCTTCTTTCAAATAGCAATCGGAGACTCCGCTGCACTGCGAAGACGAATAGTAAAATTTGTCAGGTTTCTTTTTATATTTATAAACATTTTTAATAGACAGTAACGTACGCAAACAACTTAAACAATGCAACAAGAATTTATTAACCAGGTGTATTGTGTTGAATTGAATAATTACCGACTTAGTTTCCGGGCGGCATGCATGACTGGGCGCTTATTACATTCTATATTGTACTAGAGTCTGAAAATGACGATTATATTGAGTACAAATCATTGTTGACGGGTTTAGATCATTCTGTCACGGTCTTATTGTGTTGTATCGATCATAAGTGTAGTTACGATTGTTTTTGTAAGAGGTTTATTATGCTCTAGATTGCTAAGGCATAACACTTGGGAGAAGCTTCCAGCAGTTGTCTTTTAGCTGACGGCTAACAGCACTTGGTACTTTGGGTTTTTGTAACATCGTAACTTGTGCAATGCAGATGAGGCTATATCGATTATGAGGCTATATATTTGGACCACTTCTGTACGTTTTTTTATTATCAAGATTGTACCTTTACCTTTTTCTTTTTTTTTGGCTGGAAGTCATCAAATGTCTTCTTCCGCTCTGAGGAGAGCGGAAGGGAGTGTCAGATTCTTACTGACTCAAACCTACCCGAGTAAGAACACGGTTAGAAGACCAAATGCTCTTTGCGTCCCACAGCTACGGTAACTAATTCAAACTTGGCAAGCAACATTGCACCCATCACTGTAAGTCTCTGCATCACATCATCACATGACAATAAGTTCGTCGTACATTTGTGTTCGTAAAGTATCACTACATACATATTATAAAACAAAGTCCTCCGCCAAGTCTGTCTGTCTGTATGTTCGCGATACACTCAAAAAACTGCCTCACCGATTTTCATGCTTTCATGCAGTGCGGACGAAGTCGCGGGCGAAGTGCTAGTTAAAGGTAATAGTCAACTGTCCCAAAGAGGTCCACTTTTTCCGATTATTTCATTAGCAGTACCTAGGTCTAGGCAGCTATGGTCAGTGATGTTGGTCCTTTTTATCAACCTAAATTGTCCCACAGTTAGGCAAAGGTCTCCCCATAGCCTTCCACTCTTTCTGGTGGATTGCCCTCTCCGACCAATCGGTCATGAACGCCTCCAAGTGGTCATACCAGCGTTTCCTAGGCCTTCCTCAGCGACGTCTCTCGTCCTCTGGCTTCCATACCCATATCGACTCTGGCCCGTCTATCCTGATGCATCATTGTTAGTTGTTCTTAGCTGTTTTGAAAAGGTTTCCCTATTTCATTGTTGAGCGTTGGCCATGCGAACACAGACTTGGTTTGTAATATGAGAACGCAAAACATGCTCAAAGTAGATTTAAAAGCATTGTTTTAAAACTAAAAAACCGCATGGCATTCCCTCACACAGATGGATGCGGTTTCAAACCTCACAGTATGCGGAGATTTGGAGATAAAACTTCTGTTACATATTCAGTTTCTCGTTTAACGCTCGCTTAGCACAATAAATTGTTCTTTTGTCACGTAATTATACTATCTGTTGATCTAAAATGAAGTTCAGAAACATTCTTGAATGAGAAATGTGTCCAGAAATGTAATTATGAGCTGATACGAAGTTTCTAGCATTATTTTGCTATAGTTTGGTTAAAAATTTTGTGCAGAAATAAACAATGATTGAATTGACTGCTGGAGAGGAGTCTTGACAGACACTTGATCATTGTCTCCTTGCAGACTATATCGGACGCTCCTGTTCATCACCATTAGTTTTATCAATCTATACTCGCTAGCGACTGTAGTTAAAATAAAAATGAAAACTTTTGAAAAACTTGTTTCTAACTTTTTTTTTTTAGTTGTTAACTAAAGTTTTACTTGTAACTTGCTTGTTTGTTAGTTGACAACTATAAAGAATGTGTATAGATTGATAAAACTCATGGTACACGTACCTACTGGTCGTTTTTTAAGGATTCTATACTCGAATGGTAATATGGCTACAACGGAACCCTATGACTGAGCCTCTGCTGTATGTATGTCCATGCGACTGTCACTGGACTGTGCCGACGTATCTCATGAACCGTAAATGTCGGTAGTTGAAATTCTCAAAGATTTTATTAGTGTTAAAGCTATTATTTACAACAAATAATAAAAGTAAAGTAAAATTGGAGGACCCCGTACAAGAAACGTAAGTAATTATTTCGGCTGTGGATGTTTTCGGAAGACCGACTCGCATATGGCCGGTTTTTATATTTGTTCCATTTCTCAGCAGTTTTAACACCTATTAGTGATACCTACTGATTTATTACATAATATACAAAACACACACTTACAAAATATATTTACCTAAATATATTTTTATTAGTTATGGGTTTGCTCTTGACTCTAGTCTAGGTCAGAGATGGCTGAGACAAAGGAGACAAAGTCTACGATAGAGCGAGGTTTCCCAGAAGAAGCCTGTTCACTTTAACTTTGAAGAGATTAGGGTTGTATTACCTTCTGTGGCAGAACTACAGTATTGTGTTTCGACTACTTCTGCTTACCTCTTGAGGTCTTGTCATCAACCACGTCATAACATCTACCTTAAGTGTCTCCAGGCGTAACGAGACATTATGTAAAAACATTGCTTAACGCCTTATTGTACTTACTGTATGAAATGAAAAGTAAAGTGGTGGCCTTCGATATCGTTGCTGCTTACTCGTTGAACGTGTTAGAGCAGTAATTTTGGGTGTAACGGTTTCATTAATGTATCTACGTAATACGGCGCTGTTTACTGGCCCTTCGCTAACTGCCAGTTAACCTCTAACTAGATGGGTGTGCGTGGTTAATTAACTTGGTTAGTGGTGTTGATGAGGATTTTAACACCGTGAAATTATATGCATTATGATAAATATAGGTAGCTAGCTTCTTGCCTGCGATATCGCTTGCGTTAGTAAAGATTTTCGCAATAAAAAGTAGCCTATAACCGCTTCCAAGGTGTCATCTATCTCTGTACCAAAGTTCATCTAAATCGTTTCAGCGATTTAGGTGTGAAAGAATAACAAACATACTTTCGCATTAGCATTGTCTTGACGCTTAGTATCTAGTCTAGACTTAAGTGTCTTCAGCTTAGCCCAAGTCGTTTATGATAGCAAAAGATCTTTCCAAGATTAGTATTGTATTGACTCATTCTTCTTTTTCAATGGTAATGGTATGTCCTACACATATTTCAGGCCGTTGTAAAAAGATTACGATGTTTTAAGTTTATGAGCATTTTATGAATCGTTGGCGTTTGTCAGTGGGAGATCTTTAATTGCACCTCGAAAAGAAATGCTTACAACTTGAATTCTTTCAAGAACCTTAGAACCTAGACGGCTAAGCTAGACTTTTTTCGAGGCGAAAGAATATTTAATACAAGAGAAATAGAGTCGTGGAAAAGCGGTTCATCAAATAAAAGAGCCGTTGACCATGGTTAGTAGTAGCATTACTTAAGCAACAAATATACGAGGGTGGATTGAAAAGTTCGCGGCCTCAGCAAGAAAAAAATATTAAATATAAGCAAAAGTAATTTTATTTTTCCACGTAATCTCCACTTAACTCTACTCTATGCATTTCTTCCATCTGGTTTCCAACGCCTGTATGCCGGTCATAAAAAAAGTTTCTTCAAGGCCTTCAAAAAAGTCACCCACCGCAGCTTCGACCTCCTCATTTGATGAAAATTTTTGACCACCAAGGTGTTTTTTTAGGTTTGGGAATGAATGAAAGTCTATGGTGCCAAATCAGGGGAATAGGCGGGATGGGGCAGTAATTCAAAGCCACAATCACGAATTTGAGCCATAGATTCAACAGACGTGTGAACGCGTGCATTATCCTGATGGAACAACACTTTCTTGCTGAGTAATCGTGGCCTTTTCTCTTTGATTGTTTCACGCAAGCGACGTAAGAGAGTGCAGTAATAAACCGAGTTTATAGTTTTACCTTTTGCTAGGTAGTCCACCATGATGACACCCTTAGCATTCCAAAAAACTGACGCCATCACCTTGCCAGCTGACAAAATTATTTTGGCTTTTTTTGGAGTCGGTTCATCAGGTTTTTTCCACTGCTTGGATTGCTGTTTTGACTCTAGGGTGTAGTGGTGTACCCAAGTTTCATCCACTGTTACAAATCTGGCCAAAAAATCTTGTGGATCAGCCTCAAACATTTCCAAACAGTCGCGAGAAATCGTGAGGCGTATTCGTTTTTGTTCGACTGAAAGCAATCTGGGTACCCACCGCGCAGAAACCTTAGAAAATCCAAGTTTATTGACTATGATGTTATGTGTTCGTTCATACGAGATGCCAAATAGTGTCTGCAATCTCCCTGACGGTCAAATCTGTCAATATCAGATCACAGATTTTCCCGATGTTTTCTTCAGTCGTAGACGTCATAGGCCGGCCAGAGCGAGGGTCATCTTCAATACTCTCTCGTCCGCGTTTAAATTCAACAACCCACTTTTTCACAGTCGTATACGACGGAGCAGATTCCCCCAATGTCTTTGACATATCTTCGTGAATCTCTTTTGGAGTTAGTTTTTTTTAAACAGGTATTTGATGACCGCACGTTGCTCAATTTTCTCCATTCTTTAAAAACACTGCACAAAGGCTCACAAAATTCAGTCTAATTTAAATACAGTTAATGCTATTGCGATAGAATTTTACAATTTGACAACCAGAGAGTAAACTAATCGAATGAGGTCAGTTACATTAAAATAGTTTTAGTATTTATGTGTTAGGCCGCGAACTTTTCAATCCACCCTTACATCTCATGAATCTTCATCATCATCATCTGCCTAGCCTTTTGCCAACTATATTGGGGTCGGCTTCCAGTCAAGACACATTTAGCTGAATACTAGTATTTTACGTGGAGCGGCAGCCTACCAGACCTCCACAACCCATTTACTGGGTAACACGGTACTTAATGGCAAAACTGGAGTCAGATTTACTGGCTTATGACTATCTGTAACGACTGCCAAAAATCTACAAATGACAACCAACGGCTTAACGTGCTTTCCGTGGCACGGAGGAAACACGGTATGTAAAGATCCACCCATCCACAGACCAACCTTGGCAATCTTTGCTTAACCTTTAAGATCGACGCATGCGGTTGTTACTAGCTACGAGCTCCTCCAACATCTCGATCAAATAAAAAAAAATATATTGGGCTTGTGGGGGCAGCCATTTTGTTTAAAGGCTATTTCTGTTGTGATAATGTATTGTATCGACTGGTATCTAATGTTTATTTGCATTTTATTGTACTGCGATATCAGTGTCAGAATGTTGTCAGTTTTATCTCCAGTACCTACCTATCATTGATAAAAATTCTAATCGTGCTCTGTTTTGTGCTGAAATGTATGCAAACTTGTCTAACTTAGGTATAATATTTTTCATAGTATAGCATCATGCCTGCGTTGTTCGAAAGTTTATAAAAAACAACACTCAACTTAGTAGGGAAACTCTTATTTTGTAATTTATGTTAAAGCCGCAAATAGGGAGTGAGCCTAATGACTTAAATCCAAAAGCCCCCTGAGGTCCGGTCCCCCCGATGCCTCCGGAAGGCAGAAAAACTCCAGATGGAAAAATCCAACGACCCTCTCGACCCGACCACCCAGGATCACAGTTTCAGCAGTTGCTCCTGTAACCACTGAAATCAAATCAACCTGCTTACCGTTTTCCCAACTATGATGGGGTCGGCTTCCAATCACACGGAATGCAACTGAATACCAGTATTTACGTAGAGCGACAGCCTACCTAACCCCCACAGTCCAGTTAACTGGGTAACACGAAACCCCTTACCAAGTCTGTTGTCAAACCGAGTTTCTGACTATCCGCAACGACTGTCTTCAAAAATCTCCAAATGATAGCTGGGACCAACGGTTTAAGGGTTAAGCCGTTCTCATTAGAACGGGTTGCGAAATTTGTTCTCACCGCGGCCCTGGGGGGCTACTCTCTAAACCCGAAGTCCGTAGTTCAGAGCTTAGCTGCGGTCGTATTCTGCTCCGTATCACCTATCCAGTAAGAATTAATGACAACACGATTTGACAGTTACAGTCAAATCGTGTTGTCATTCATTCTCAGTTCAGGTTCGGGACTAGTCGTAAGTCCGTAGGTGAAGGCCGAACTCGTCGAGGCGATCGGCGGCGGCGATCTCTCGCGTCCGGCCCTGGTTCAAGCCATGGTCCGGAGCGAGGAGACATGGGAAGCGGTCACCTCCTTCTGCGAAGCAGTAATGCTAGCAAAGGAGGAAGCCGAACGTGTGAGAGAGAGGGAAACCTCACGCCCCACCCGCCGCAACAGAAGAAGACCCCCAGCCGCCGCAACAAAAGAAGACGCCCCGGTCGTCGGGAGTCGCAGGGCAATTCTCGGCCACCGTAGGCGCGGGCCTGCGGACGGCGAGCATTGGGTGGCTCGCCGTCTGATCAGAACCAGGCCCGGGTCGACGGCGCGCTGTATTCCACGCGCTCCTCAAAGAGCTGTCAGCGTAAAAGACGGGGCCCGCTAGGGCCAGTGCCTGCTGGGCCTGCGGACTTAGTTCGAAAGAGGCACCGTACCCTGGAACGCAAAGGGCACTAAGAGGAACGCGGATGGGTTTTAGTCAGTAAGAGTCTGACACTCCCTTCTGCTTCACCCAAAGCGGGAGGAGTCATTTGATGATTTCCCATCCTTAAAAAAAAAAAAAAAAGGTGAAGGCCGAAACTACTGACTTCGTGCTAAGGAGTAGCCATTAAAGCAAACTCCAGTTGCAAAGGGCATTAGGGAAAGGGCAAAAGGCATAAGGGACACGGATGGGATTTAGTCAGTAAGAGTCTGACACTCCCTTCCACTCCGCCCAGAGCGGAAGAAGTCATCTGATGATTTCAAGCCAATGAGAACGACCATTATTAAGACCATCGAGGCAGTAATATCATTTTCAACATAATAGAATTATGTTTAGCAACAAAATGAGATGACGTAGCAGATTCAGCTAGATGTGATTAACTGACTTAATTTTGAGCTGATCTAATTTGTTCGAGAGCGCTCTCGCCCTAATTGGCGCCTTCGTAGCTACCTTAATACTAAAGCACTTTAAGTCGTTAATTCTTAAAGGGGGAAGATTATTATAGAATACTTGCGAACTTACTCATAACGTACTGAGGAGCTCGTGGCTAGATAATAACAGCCGCACGGGTCGATCTTCAAGGTTAAGCAACGCTTGCCAAGGTTGGTCTGTGGATGGGTGACCATCTTAACATAGCGAGTTTCCTCCGTGCCTCGGAAAGCACGTTAAGCTGTTGGTCCCGGCTGTCATTTGTAGATATTTGGCAGTCGTTACGGATAGTCAGAAGCCAGTTAATCTGACTCCAGTCTTGCCATGATGTACCGGATTACCCAGTTAATGGGCTGTGGAGGTCTGGTCGGCAGCCGCTCCGCGTAAAATACTGGTATTCAGCTAAATCCGGCTTGACTGGAAGCCGACCCCAATAAAGTTGGGAAAAAGGCTAGACAGATGATGACTTGCGAACTTACTCATAACTGGATTCTGGTATAGCTCTTTAATTATTGGAGGAAACTTGGGTAGTTGTAAATTACTAGAAACTAACCAGTGTGAGTTAGTTGGTTACGCTTTCAAGCTTAAATTACTAAGCAGATTTTGATAAATTTTGGTACAACGGTAGATAGAACCCTGGAGACGGTTATAGGTTACTTTTGCGAAAGTAACTTGAAGGTGAAACCGCTGGCAAAAGCTAGACATATAAGTATACTGTAGTAAAATCTCTGATAGGCTACATTGTAGGTACTACTAGATTCTTCTTTTGAAAAAATAAATAAATGCCTACATTAATAAACTCAACGATGACATGAACCAGCATTTTTCATCCCAAACTGCTCGTTAAAGAACGAAACCCCGATTTAATCCCTTCCCTTTTTGTTATTTCAATCAATGTGCTCATAATGTCGACTATTTCTCTGAGAGTTTTTGCAAAAAACTGCAGATTAACCAAAACGTTCGTACATTCTTAGCATCAAATGTTCTCATCCTTATTCAATACTCCTCTCTGTTCCTCCACGTTTTTATATTTATCTTGAATACACGTGAGACGTTAAGGATGGGTCCCGTCGCTTACACTGACGTCCCCTTTTCCTTAAGTACCTACCTCGCCTTCCATTCATTTATCGCAACGTGACCAAACCATTGCGAGATTCTGCACGTCCAAGTTTTAACCACAACGATTAAATAATATGACGTCTTTACAATGAAATAGAAAGAGAAAAGATAAAAAAATACAGTAATTTCACAGCAAAATTTTCTACAGTTTGCTCGCCACAATAAAATCAGTTCGATTCTAACCGAATCAATAAATAAAGCGGATATCAGAGTGATTCTATTGGCTCGTCCGTCGGCTCCGCCCGATGATTGATGTTCACAACTGAAATACGATTAAAATTGATCACCTCGGAGCCTATCTGCCGCCGGATTTGCTGACGAGGAAAATATTATTGGGAATTCGAGATGATATTGAGATTATGGGAGAAAGAAATAATTATACAAGGTGGATTTGGACTGAGTTTAGTAAAACAGGGTAATCGCATTGAGCTCTTTCACAAAAAGTTCTTATCGTGTGGACCTTAGGTCTAACGACCACACACACCCTAGTGTCAGAATTTCTAAACCGCCTCAAGGGCCTCTGACATGGTTTATTTGACGACCGCCATTTGGCGGCCGGGACCACCGGCTTATACGTGCCTTCCGAAGTATGAAATTATCTTTTTATCAGAAAATCAGGTGATTCAAGCATGCAATGCCCCAGCCAAACTGGAAACAACTTTACAAAGTATGCTTCCCGTGGGAATCGAAACCACGACCACCGGGTCACAAGACAAACGCCTAAACCCCTCGATCACGGAGGCCACACAAAAAGTAAGATTAAGTTTTGCAGTAAGAACTAACGTTAGAATCTTCATACAATAGCCGGTCTAAGAAGTAAATATCTGACCGTGAACTTAAATTATATTAAATTAAATTTAAAATTAAGTGAAGTGATCTTGTCAGAAGCTGTCATTTAGTTCTTATTCACTTCACCTTAGTTTTAGAGTTGTGAATATAAATGTAGATGGATGGAGAGGAAGGCCAAGGAAAAGGTGGATGGATTGTGTGAAGAGTTATATGAAAGAAAAGGGAGTTAGTGATAGTGTGACGGTAGAAAGGACAGAATGAAAAAAAACAAAACGTGTTGCGCCGACCCCAAGTAACATGGGATAAGGTAGGAAGAAGACGAAGAAGAGTTTCCAAGGTGAGATTCTAAGTGATTAGCACTACTGGAAAGATTTCACAGCAACGATTGAGTAATAAAGTTCAAAACCCATGTGCTTTTGTGAAAGAAGAAAGTTAAATTTTAATGTATGTAGGCCACATAGCTGAGATTTTCACTAAATATCAAAATATGTGACATTATGCAGGCTTAACAACTGCCTGTTGTGAAATACTTATTCTTTCCAATATTTACCAAACAATCTCAGCAATATACCATTCAATTTTGTCCTACTAAGCTCGAGACAATGAAAGTTCGAAGAGTTTGATTTATTTTCCAAAGTGCTCCCACAAATTGTTTGCAAATTATTTTACAGACTGATAAGAAACTCCTTACTTATAATGAGGCTTAATACTGTCCGATTCAGAAACTTATTGGGAATACAACAATTATGCGGAAACCTTCAACTACCCATCTCAAACCGCCCTCTATATTTATTGCCTGGAGGATATTTTATTCCTTTCGATATCCGTCGTCGGACCTCGGCGAAATTCGTAAATTAAAAAGAGAAGGTCGAACCTTCCATGCCTATCCATATATTTGTCGAAGAAAATTTTGTCGCTACCCACCCATTTGCTAAAGAGAGCAGATCATTGCGGTACGTTGCGATAGTATGACACTTAAGTACAGTAGAATGATACATACTTGACAAAGCAGTTACTACATTTTATGTATTTTACGTAATGACTGATTGCAATCACTTTGCGGTAATTTTTAAGAGCTGTGTTTAAGAAATAAATGGCTTCTTGCCTGTTTGTGTAAAAACTATATCATTGTGCTTGAAATGCTCGGTTAGTTCTGTAATTGCCCAGTCAATATGTGTAATGACGTAGTCATTTTTATGATCGCTCGCGAGTTACCTTACTTATGTCATTTCTAATGCTGAGTTAGTGTATTTTCTAATAAAATCGTCATTTTAATTTCGGTCATTTTTAAAATAGTTGTCCTACGCTAGGATTTTTTCCTGTATCGTGGGTGCGTTCACTAACATTCAAATCATACCCACACAAACAGCAAGACCCGGAACAACTATCTGTACGCCGTACAAATATTTGTTCCGTGCGGGAATCGATCCCGCGGCACGCAGCTTAGCAGCCGATCGCTCAAACAATGCGTCAACTGTGTCGTTTTTATTTTACTCGCCGCTTCACTCCTTTGGCCTATCCTACTGACTCGGTGCATTTTTTGGGGATAAAAAGTAGCCAATGCTTTTTCGTTGGTTCTCTAAGTACGCTACCATCATCATCATCTGCCTAGCCTTTTCCCAACTATATTGGGGTCGGCTTCCAGTCAAAGCGGATTCAGCTGAATACCAGTGTTTTACGTGGAGCGGCTGCCTACCAGACCTCCGCAACCCATTAACTGGGTAACACTGTATTTCTTGGCAAGACTGGAGTCAGATTTACTGGCTTCTGACAATCCGTAACGACTGCCAAAGATCTACAAAACCTTTAAGATCGACCCATGCGGCTGTTATTATTTAGCCACGAGCTCCTCTCTCTAGGTATGCTACAATTGCTACAAATAGATTAAAAATACGAAGAGCTTTATAGCGTTCGTAATTCAGTACCTAAGTACTAAAATTGTAAAATAAAACCTTATAATAGTGAGGCAATGTACTAGCGATAGTGTAGTTGGCTATAAGTGGAAGAATTTTCGAAAACGAAACAGCACTTTCCGAGTCTACTTAACAAACAAGCGTATTTGATTGCTTAGGTATCGAAGTATTCAATTCACTGATTGTGGGTAGTCAGTAGACCGTCACGTCTTGTCCAGTCCCTTCGAAACAACTATCTCAGTCCTTGGAAATTACCGCTCTTAAATATTGCAAATTACAAATATTATTCAATTTCGTATTCAGTGGTATTTATGTAACATCAAGATAAACACATTAGCCGGTAAATGCCGTAAGTCCGTGCTCAGAACAAGTGCAACCATTGTAAAGGAAATACTTCATCGTAGCGACCTTGACCGGTGATATTGCAAGCTAGTGCTTAACGTTTGAAAATAAAATGTCAGGGTTTAGTTTATCCAAGAAATTGGTCATTATACTGATTAGATAGGGAGCTGGAGAAAGTAATAACTCAGATTCAGAACTTTATAACCACCACATATCCTTTCTACAGACCCTTTAAGCTAGTGTGTTTAAGGCTGCCCTTTAAGCTAGTGTGTTTAAGGCTGCACTTCATCATCCACAGCTGACTTCGTCCACTACTGAGCATAGGCCTCTCTTTTCTTGTGCCAATCCCGTGGATATTCCTGTGCCAGCCTCATCCAGGTTCTACATGCGATGGCAACAATTTCATCCGTCCTTCTCGCCGGCGGCCGACTTCTTCCAGTCTTCGGACGCCACTCGGTCACTGCCTTACTCCACCTATCATCACCGCGCCTTGCCAGGTGTCCTACCTAGCTTCATTTTAGTTCCGCAATTCATTTTCCGATGTCGTAAACCTTCGTACGTCTTCGGATATCTACGTCTGGAACTCGAGGCTGCATTTACGTAGCCTCGCTCAGCGCAATCGATTGTATTGGTTATTAACCAACACATCCCTCGCTTCGCATCCATGCACATCTGTGGTGGACACAGCCTAAGTTTTGCTTATCCAGTAGACTTGATCGATAGAGTCGTCTCGTATCATGTCTTATTCATACATCTCTACAGTTGTCATCTCATTGTTCTTACTTCCTTCCTAGTCATAACATCATTTTATACACAATCCATTGAACATGAATTCGCTCAGAATCTTTATTATTACAATAAATACTGTTTCTTGTCATATTCTTCTCATTCCTCCGCATCATCAATGAACATTCCTATAGCGTTATAATTGTCACCGGATTATATGAAAATACCGTAAGTACCTATATAATTAATCGAGTAAGATTGTAAACTCTCTTTTCTCAATGACATGTATTAGAAAACTTAGCAAGAGAGGTACCTAAATTCTTCGAACTCTTCATGTGACTACTTTATTTAACCGACTTCCAAAAAAGGAAGCGGTTCTCAATTCGGTTTTTCCAACTATAATACGGTTGGCTTTCATTCCAACCGAATGCAGCTAAATATTCTACTGACTGTCGCAATTTTTAGCGACCCCCGTAAAAAATATAGCTGCAAAACCTAACGAAGAGCAGAAACCATAACGGAAAAAATGGATAGCTAAACCCCCGCACGTGCCAACGAATATTCACGTGAGCTCTAATCGGCTTCCCGTGCACATTGAATATGGATTTCCAACGAATATAGGACAAAGGCAGCGCTTGAATCTTCCATACGTTTTCACTATGCTGATTTATTCAGATTGATCCCTCCTGTGGTCGGCTATGAATAGAGTCCTTATTCCTCAGGCGTGCTCTAAGAGTCGACTAAATTCAGTGGCGTAGCGAGTCTCGTGAGCCCTGAAACATCTTTGGGGGGCCCGTTTTTAGGGGTATTATTTTTTTAAACTGTGTCCCGCGTGGCTTCGTTCCCGTCAACTGGCTACCCCGCTTTTTATTATTTTATCGTTAATAAAAACCTTCTCCTGACAAAACAAACACAACAAAAAAGAATTAGTGAAATCGGTCCAGCCGTTCACGCATGATGCCGTGACCAAGGGAATTATATTATATTTAAGAAGATAGGACCAACTAGCTAAGGACTGTCTTTGCGGCCACGAAGGAGAAAAATTTAGTCCCGCTGTCTCTTTGGTCATTAGTTTTTAATCCACACGTCGGGGCTCTTTTAGTCCGGGGGCCCCGTACCTTTGGTACGACGGTAGCTACGTCCCTGACTAAATTGTTCTATGAAGATGGACAGGGGTTATAACTTTGTAATAATATTAGTCAGCGGTTGCTAACTGTTTGTTGAGGTCGGAGGGAACGATGTTCTATAGAATGAGCTCGTAATAATTGTGATTGTATGAGCAAACTCGGTATGAATAGAAGCTAAAGTGCCTAAGGATGATTCTGCGTAGGTGTTTGAAAAAGTAGTTCGTTCCACAAGGTGGACTGATGACCTGAGAAGGCGGGGGAATTTGGTGGATGCGAGACACAGGACGAGACGATGTGACGACAATATTTCCCAAGGCCTATGCCCAGCACAGGTTGTCTTTCGGCTGAAATGATGATTTGAAAAAGTAACAGATCTCTCCATAATGACAACCACGATTCGCTTGTCCTTAACCCAATTGATTTGGGATCGGCGCGTCTTCTTTTCATCGTTATTGAATTCATTTTAGATTCGTAATAAAAGTTTATCTTCGGGCACAGTTCCTCGCTTCAAAACAGGCTTTCAAAAATCAAACTAAGCGACCGATTTCTGTTAACCAATCTGGAAAAAGGGCAAGTCAGCGTTTGCATAACTTTTTTCATTACGTCATTTTTCCTCGGACTTTGTCCCAGAAATGTCCCAAAAATTAAGCCAACCGAATATTTATGTTGCTACTTCAATCGGTAGCCTGAACTTAATGAGAAGTGACGTCATTTAGATTTGCGAGCCTCGAGGGAGGGTCTGTCTGGGATAACATAGCTATATCTAGAGCTGTTTTATTATGACTGACATTTCGTTCATATTTTATGATGTTAACGCGACTTTGCTATCGCTTGAATTTGCTGAGCGTTCTGGGAATTCTATTACAGATCGTCATGTCTGTTGTTTTTGAACTCTGAGTAAATTGTTAGGATGTATTTTGTGTTTATCTCTCGTCTATTTAGTTACTTTCTTGTAATCAAAACACATTCATAGTGCGTACACCTAAGGAGTGGAATTCCCTGCCGGAGTCTGTGTTTCCTGATAGCTACAACCTCTTTCTCTCTGCAGAGTCTTAGTCTTAGTCAAGAGTGAATAGATTACTTCTAGGCAAGCGTGCTCCATCTTCGATCACATCATCACTTACCATCAGGTGAGATAGTGGTCAAGCGCGTGCCTATCAATAGTAAAAATAAAAAAAAAACAAATCTTTGGTGAGAAAGTCTGTAAGATAGATATTGTATACTCATTGTACATCAAAAATGTTACATAACAAGATATTGTCGATACCTATTGCTTTTCTACGTCCCCGTCTACGTTAAGACCTGTAAAAGAAAAATTATTAGAGTTCCTCTCTAGTTTCACCCTGATTCAAAATCAAGATGTTCAAACTCTTGATTACAGGCTTTAATGAAGAATTAAAAAGAAGAAACAACGTTGCCAATCTAACCGAATACAATTTTTTTTTTTAATAATCTGCACTGCTGATCCGATTAAAATTTTATTTCAGTGATAGAAAACTACACTATCGCTAGGTGCTAAAAACTAAACTCTTTATCCGCCAATAAAAAAAAAAAATATAATTTTTTTTTTTTTTTTGTCAGTTCCTTTAGGAGCGAAGCTACTCAAAAATCTATATCAAAATGAATACTCAGATGACATCTACACTAATATTATAAAGAGGAAAAAAATTGTATGTTTGTAATGAATAAACTCTAAAACTACTGGACCGATTTGAAAAATTCTATCAGCAATGGATAATTACATTAACAGGGAGTAACATAGGCTATATTTTATTCCCGAACTCCCACGGGAACGGGAACTACGCGGGTGAAACCGCGTGACATCCGCTAGTTTACAATAAAATACCTACGTCAAATCCGCCTAGATGTTTGCTTTGTGCCATAGTAGACCTATTCAAACAAGCTAGATATTAATTAACGGTCTGTGAGACTACGTCCAGTTGTAAACAGACTGTTATGTATTTGATTATGTATTCATTCATCAATCAGCACGCTCTGTTGGGCCATGACTAATTAACTGTAGTATTGTTTCGTCTTAAGGTATCCGCAGACAGATGTGACGCGTCAATGCTGCAAGGATGCTACGGTATATTATGACTAATGGTAGCTGAACTTTATTCTAACAGCTGATTACAAGGCCACTGGCCGCTGGTAGTGAAGGCCGTTCGATATTGGTACTCATCACGTCTGAGAAGTTTTGGTAGTTAGTACCTGTACAATATTTTCTATATGATGTTGGTACGAAATAACTTTAATGTACTCATTATGAACAACTTTTATTGTAGGACCAAAAGAAATCGAAAAAATCTGCTGATCTGTTGAGTTATATAAACGTACTAATAAATAGGCAAGAAAGACAGGAAATGAGTTTATTTGCGCGAAGACTTTTTTTACACTTTGTAAATGAATAAGTTGTTGCATTGTCGCGTCACGCCCATCTGCGGGGTGCCTTTATGCACAATGCACATCGTCAGTGAAACTGAGCATCTGTCACGAATGCATATTTTATTGTGTTTTTTCTTAGAAGCAAGTCTGTAAGAAATGATTCATTTGTAGTCATGATTCGCCAAGAATGATAGAACAACTCTGGGAGCAGTCGTGATTCTTATAAACTGTTGGAAAATCTACTAATCTTTTTATGGGACAAGCCCGCCACACATTCCCAACCACTGCAACTCCTGAAATCCAGCATAAACACTGGCGAGCACCAGAAAAACGCCGAGGCAAAGAGGTTTGATGAGTCCTGGAGAAACAACACGACTGTCTTAGATCCCGCAATGAAATGAATCAGAAAACTACAGCGGAGTATGAAAAATATAATATAATTTCCAAATCTACTACAGTTTACTGTTTATTTCCTTTTAACATCCATACGCATAAAACGTTTCGGGTATACATTCATTGTGTGTACAGCTTAGGAGTGGAATACCCTTCAGTACCCCTATTCTGTAACAATATTTTCTTATCTCGACAGCGGAATCCGAGTTGAGTATCAAATTGCGTCAAATGTCCATTCATTTGAGTTGAGGCTTTTTAGACCGATTGCGGCTGACATACGCATGCGAACGTTGCTTTAAAATTAGTAGAATCGCTCCTCTGGTTAATGATATATTGTTAAAAAAATCATTGAAAAAGGATCCAAACATTTTCAAAAATAAACCGGCATTGGCCGCAACACCAGTAATGACATTGACCATATTAAATTCTAAAATATGCAGGATTCACCTCTGCCTCATCTGAAAAACCATACAGGAGAATGTAAAGTTATTGAACTGTGAGCAATTTGCATACATAACTAACAGTTACGGTTTAACGTTGGACGACAATGGAAACCAGATGTGTCAGCAAGACTCGTTTTCAGGTTCATGTTTATGAATAAGTTTTCCAGCTGAGTCCTCAAAAAAATTGTCTAATGAAGAAACTCTCAATACCTAGTTCCCAATATTCATCATCAATTCGGCTGGAAGCTGGACATAGGCATTCGGCTGAAGAGATCATAAGGCACCTCGCCGTGGATTGCCGTAAGAATCTGCTGGATGTGAGACTATCTGCTAGATAGATTCCCACGGCGATCGGCAGGTTATCGGCCCACCTTGTGGTAGGCCTTCCAACACTGCGTCTTTCAGTACGCAGTCGCCACTCCAGGACCTTTAGACCCCATCGACTTATTTTTTCTGCGAGCAATGGGCACGCTTTTGGTGGTCTTCGATGTGAGACCAGAGGACGACATCCAGCAATATTTTTCGTCATTGCAGGAAGTCCAATAACCGTTTAATGAAATTGCAACGTTCGTGTCGCAATATTTGCTAAGTACCTAAGCACAAACGAATAGGGGTTTATTTTTTAACGGACGGTCTTGTTAACCGTGAGCTTGTTGGTTTACCGGCCAGTGTGGAGCGTAGTCGGTTTAATTAAACTCGGTAATATTTAGCGCTACAAGAGGCGGTAGATTTGAGGGTAGATGGAAATGGGGCGTGTTTGTTTAGGGAATTAGAATGTTTAAAGAGGACGAAGGATATAATTGATGTCCTGGTTTTAAAATTGAACATTCAATCTATTATTAAGTAGTGTACTCGCATGAAAGGTGTCATCAAATTTTAATTTAGGCTGATGCGAATAACCAATTACGTAGCCCAGAAAATTCGGCTGATCGAAATAAATTAATCACGCTATCAAAAATCATTCATCTCAAAATTTCTAGAACAGTGAATGATGTCCTTTTGTTGTACTAGCCTTCAGGATAACTGAGTAACTCTCTATTTTATTTCACAGGAAATAGAAGCGATCGAAGAGCAATGGCGGACGGAGTCAGCAGAGTTGGTGACAGCAGTTGCACGGCTACAGGACGAGAACAAACGTCTACGAAGGACTATCAATGCGCCTGCAGACGGTAAGGACTTTCGTACACATCTTTGTCATTGATATGTATCATCATCAATATCATCTTTTTTTTGCCATTGATAGGCACGCGTTTGACCACTATCTCACCTGATGGTAAGCGATGATGTGGTCGAAGATGGAGCACGCTTGCCTAGAAGTAACCTATTCACTCTTGACTTAAAGACTCCCAGGTTCTGCCCTTGTTTCTTGAGGTCAACGTCACAAGTTTTCATCTTTCTTCCCTGTCAGTCCATAAACCGGCCAAAGGCGTGTCGGGCCACGCACAGTGTAGTCGTAGCAATGTAGTGTAGTGGGTTCCGTAGTTGCCCGTCACAATTGTAACATTTTGTACTATTACTCGTGAACTTATAAAGTCAACTTAGCTGTGATACTTTTCCTTTTAAATTCGTTATACAGCTCGCGTCAGCGTGGTTTGCCCCTCGGAAGTTAGGTTTGAGTGAAGTCCGCGCAGGTGCAATCGCGTAAAAAAGTGTTACGTTCCTAAAATATTTTTTTGTTTATACGTATTATACTATAAACAAGCAACGAAGACTACCAGTGACAATAAAAATATCAAACGTAACACAAAAAAAATACACCACAAGAACACAAATCAAACTGTTCGCATTTCCCGCGTCCACGTCGTTTTTGATTAGTTTCGTTCGGGTTTTGGGCCTGGGAGTACTAGGCCCAAAACCTATGGAGGATGAGATCATAACTATCATAAAAATCATAGTCATCGGAACTGTACCAACATGTAGGTAGTCGTTTAACAGGGTTTTGAGCAAGTGATTCTGATTTAGCTTGCAAAGTTTGACCCAAACAAACTAACAAACAAACATTACAAGTTATCATTGTAAGAAAAGTTTATCTATACTAATAGATAGTACAGCTGAAGAGTTTGTTTGTTTGTTTACTTGAACGCGCTTATCTCAGGAACTACTGGTCCGATTTGAAAAATTATTTCAGTGTTAGATAGACCTTATCGAGGAAGGTTATAAGCTATAAATCATCACGATAAGAGCAACAGAAGCGGAGCTGACGAAGTTGCGCGGGTCTAATAAACGTTTTGGGAACACATTCATAATGCGTACAGCTAAGGAGTGGAATTCCCTGCCGGAGTCTGTGTTTCCTGATAGCTACAACTTGGGAGTCTTTAAATCAAGAGTGAAAAGGTTATTTCTAGGCAAGCGTGCTCCATCTTCGACCACATCATCGCTTATCATCAGGTGAGATAGTGGTCAAACGCGTGCCTATAAATAGTAAAAAGAAAAAAAAACTAGTAATATTATAAAGAGGTAAAGTTTGTGAGGTTTTAGGGGGTATTCTCTGGATCTACTGAACTGATTTTGAAATTTTTTTTACCAATAAACAGCCACATTATTTGTGAGTGTCATAGGCTATATATTCACCCGAAAATACCGACCAACAAAGTGGGCACGGGTCAGCTAGAAATAAAATAAAAGTAAGGCATATGTAATGTCGGCACAAGACCTAAATAAATAGCATTCGGAGATTCGAAACTCTACTTTATTTTGTGGCTTACCCGCAG
The DNA here is from genome assembly GCA_950371165.1 of Lacanobia oleracea. Lineage (NCBI taxonomy): Eukaryota > Metazoa > Arthropoda > Insecta > Lepidoptera > Noctuidae > Lacanobia > Lacanobia oleracea. The sequence continues at coordinate 3,122,484 of OX493406.1, read as the reverse complement.
TCTGTATTCCTTTTAATTTATTTTCAGTTCCTATTTCAATTCATATTGTCGTATCTGTTTTGGTCAACCAATCATAAAAGCAATGAGCAAAGCAAGCATCTCTCATGAGATTTATCAACGGATTAACAGATTAGTGGCTTGATTAAATCCAGAAATCGAGGGGTCGGCTTTGTGTTTTTGTAATGTTTCAATTTTCAACCAGCCATGCATTCTCGTTACATGTTTAAGCAAAGAGGTATACTCCACAGAGTAACCAGTCACAAAAACAAAAAAGTGGACCAGCCAGTATTTCCTCGTACATCGTTTCTGATTAGTTTTGCTTCCATGTGATTCCCGAGAGGCTCCCGAGCTTTATATGTCGGACTCGAAGTCAAAATGATTGACCTAAATCAAAGTATAAACAGACGGAAATAAAATTATATATTTTTATGTAGTAAACAGTCTCTTATTGAGCTCTTGGCTAAATAATAACAGCCGCACGGGTCGATCTTGAAGGTTAAACAACGCTTGCCAAGGTTGGTCTGTGGATGGGTCACCATCTTAACATAACGAGTTTCCTCCGTGCCTCGGAAAGCACGTTAAGCCGTTGGTCCCGGCTATCATTTGTAGATCTTTGGCAGTCGTTATGGATTGTCAGAAGCCAGTAAATCTGAATCCAGTCTTGCCAAGATGTACCGTGTTACACAAATACCCAGATAATGGGTTGTTGAGGTCTGGTAGGCAGCCGCTCTACGTAAAACACTGGTATTCAGCTGAATCCGGGTTAACTGGAAGCCGACCTCAATGTAGTTGGGAAAAGGCTAGGCAGATGATGATGAATCAGTCTCTTATTGGTCAGAGGTCATCACGATGGAGTTGCAGACTGGCAGCACTTGTAATATCATCATCCACAGCTCGCTTTCAGCCACTATTGGGCATAGGCCTCTATCCTGTGAAAATCCGTACGCTCCTGTGCTACTCTTATTCAGGTTCTATCCGCATGGCAACAAATACTTCCCATCTCGTAGTTGGACGACTAGCGTTCCTTCTACCAACACTTGGACGCCACTAAGTCACTGCTTTACCCCATCTGTCATCATCGCGGCTTGCCACCTATTTCCTCTTGCCACCTCTTTCTTTTCATCATCATCTGCCTAGCCTTTTCCCAACTATATTGGGGTCGGTTTCCAGTAAAACTGGATTCATCTGAATACCAGTATTTTAGGTGAAGCGGCTGCCTACCAGACCTCCACAACCCATTAAATGGGTAACACGGTATTTCTTGGGCAAGACTGGAGTCAGATTTACTGGCTTCTGACAATCCGTAACGACTGCCAAAATACTACAAATGACAGCCGGGACCAACAGCTTAACGAGCTTTCCGAGGCTCGGAGGAAACTCGGTATATTAAGATGGTCACCCATCCACAGACCAACCTTGGCAAGCGTTACTTAACCTTGAAGGTCGACCTGTGCGGCTGTTATTATTTAGCCTCGAGCACCTCAATTACCTTACCTGCCACCTCTTTTTTTTCAAACACAATAAAACTGGTAATTTATTTACCAGTGTATTGTCAACGTACGTGTATTCACCATTGTCGACGCCTGTTTTATAAATATACAACCAACAACTGTCTTACTGGTTGGTTATAGAAATATCAGCTGTCAGTATTGTTCCATTGGCTGTCAAAGACCTACTCTCGTATAGAAGCTGGACGATCTTTGATCACCATGCTGGCTCCCTTCATGTTCGCGGTTATTGAAGCATTCAAGTTTATATTCCCTAGTATATTTTCATTAACCATACGTGAGTTGTTTTTATTATTTTGTTCTTTGTTCTTTGAATATTCGACATGAGCGCACAGCATTTTATTCTTTTAGATGAAACTAAGAATGTTTGCGAGCATTCCCTCTGACTCGATTTCTCCGGAATTTGTATGTTAAAGGCATACGACTGAAATGGAATATTTTCTTGAGTTTCTGCAGAAAGTGTGTTCAAATTCTTACGTTCTTGCTCCCTGTGTGAGTTCTTGCTTTAACGTTTTACTTTAGAGAATTTATTCTGTCAGATATTTTTGAGATTTTATTTTGTCGGTTGTACTGAAACGTTCAAATTTCTCTCTCCTATACCTATGACAACAAACGAGAGGATCACTATCTTCTTCTTATCGTGTGGGCAGTAAGGTCTAACGACTCCACACACCCTGGTGTCAGAGTTTCCAAACCGCCTCAAGGGCCACTGACATGGTTTATTTGACGACCGCCATTTGGCGGCCGGGACCACCGGCTTCTATGTGCCTTCCGAAGCACGGAATCTGAATATAGTCTTGGATAAGTATGTGGTATGTAGCTGCATTATAATATACCCCACCCACACATGCAAGCCATTCCACCCAACGCACACAACGTTTTAGGAATGCATGAAGTGAACTGTCATTAAATACTAGATTCAAATCTGACTATAACCACCTGAACTTAGTCACCTTTGCTTCCCACCTATTGAAGAAGTCTAGTTACAAAACGTGCAGTCTACATCTAAAACTATTAATTTCCAACCACGATATACTATCTGATATTGAGCAATAAAAACAATGGTGGCTCTAAGGTCTTACATCAATCTGTGCCATTTTCCTCTCAGTTCCGTATGTGGCATCATGTCCTTTCGCCAACGAGTTATGCTAGCAAGCCATTGGCTGTTACGTCTAGCGCCTGAATTAGCGAGGACCGAGCTTCATTGACGCGTTTATGTGAACTCAGGCAGATCATTTCGCTAATTATCGCGCTAAGTACCTTTGTCAGCAGATAAGGCCGTCATTTGGACATGCTGTTAACGGTAGAACATAAAAACAAGCAGAAAGAAATATAAATAAATCATTAGGGGTCGCATTACCGGTCCTTCTCTCTGAAACTGGTATTCTCGGTATTGAGACCAGGAGAATACCGGGATTCAGTTATTTTCGACATTTAGCGAAATTATATATACCTATTTCATTAGTTTTTCTATCCGTTAAAATCATTATAGTAAAGTGAAATCTCTTATCTAAAAGGTATTATAAGTTTAAGTATAAAAAGTCAAACAATAAAATAGCATTTAAGAGAAAATCAACTTTTAATCAAAGAAAACGAGTATCTCCTATCGAAATTGTAATATTGCAACGGTTAGTTTACAACTTACATAAAAATATTAAAAAAGCCATTTTTAACAAAAAATGAATTAAGTAATCGACATTCTTGGTTTAATTAAAACTGTATAATCCAAAAGGGAAAGAGATCACTCAGATTATACACAATTCACAAATAATAACAATCATATTCTGTAGTTTCAAGTAATAATATGATCAACATTCTGCTTGCCTTAAATAATATTAGTTTTACCAAAAAGAGATTGCAAATAATCACAATAGTTTGTATTTATATTAATAAAAATATAATAAAATATTTAGTAATAAATCTTCATTCAACTTTAAAGAAGAAATGAAATACTATTTTAATTCTCAAACAAAATACATAAGTTTAAAATCTTAAACGCCTCAATTAGGATGATGTGAATCCAAATTGCAAAATAAACTGACTTTTTTCACTATTTGCTGTAAAAGTAAAAATACTATGTATTTTCAACAAGTGGCATTCAGCATTTGTTTAAAGACACTTAAAGCAATAATTTAAACCCAACCGTAGTTCTATGAGGCACCAAGATATTATGACTTCAAATATGGTCTATTGTTGAAAATGGTAAATTTTTTCACTTTTTAGCTCTAAAAGGCCAAAAAAGTGCATTTTCGACTATTGACATTCAGTAATAACATAAAGACATCTCAATTTGCAACAATCTAGGCCCAACCGCAGCTTTATGAACCTTATGGGGACCAAGATTTGGCCCTTCACAAATTGAAATTTTGTATCGAAAATTTTCAGTTTTAAGTTTTGCTCCCATCCGTAGCAAAATATTGGCAACTCGCTCGTCCTATGAATAATAATGCAGTCAGACCGAATAATAATGCAGTGAAATTCGGATTGGCTCCGTACTTAATGGCGTTATTTGATGAAGAGAGCATGTCAAAAGGGATCAAATCAAAGATTCAAAAAACTATCACCCCAGCCCCTGAAAACGTCTCCCTCAATGACAACACATATGTAGTGGTGGATGGGGGATACCTTCTGCATACTTTAGTCTAGCATCGAAAATCATCTATATAGGCAATTGTGGCAACCTACGTCACGTACACGATTTGCCAATATTTATAGGAGAAAAACTTAGATTTGTTACTTTGAAGGGCTATATTATGGTCCCCATCACCACTCGCATGGGAGCATTTGCGATTTGCATCGTTCTGTGATGAATACCGAAAATAATGTAAATCCCGGTATTCAAAATTTCAATACCGGTTGTGAAAGTTTTTTTTCCGTCCGGTATCCCGGTATTTTCGGCATCCGGTATCCCGTTTTGCGACCCCTAATCATCATTATCATTCACAGGCATTTTTCGTCATTCTTTCTCCTGAGCATGTTCCTTACTTATCGTATGTTATTGGCTTCCAATCTTACCAGGTCATATTTGTAAGTACCAAGCTGGACCTCCACTTCCCAATACATCATCATTATCAGTCACAAGCATTTTTCGTCGTTCTTTCTTCTGAGCATGTTCCTTACTACTCGTATGTTATTGGCTTCCAATCTTACCAGGTCATATTTGTAAGTACCAAGCTGGACCTCCACTTCCCAATACATCATCATTATCAGTCACAAGCATTTTTCGTCGTTCTTTCTTCTGAGCATGTTCCTTACTACTCGTATGTTATTGGCTTACAATCTTACCAGGTCATACTTGTAAGTAACGAGCTAGACCTCCGCTTCCCATGTATCCAAGGTAGGCATCCAATCTTACCAGGGGCTCTAATCTTATGACGTGCTAATGCCATCAATTAAGCTGTGCAAAAGGGATAGTGTTATGCGTCTTGTATAACTCCGTCTCCCTCCCACACCTTTATCATGATGGTTTTAAGATGTTATAATAGACCTACAGGTCATATTTGTAAGTACCGAGCTGGTCCTCCGCTTCTCAATACATCATCATTATTATTCAAAGGCATTTTCGTCTCATTTCGTCCCCTTGCATTTTATGGTTCCCTGTTCTTTACCAATCGTGTCCATACTAAATTCTCAGACCTTCGTATAACAAGATTTTTAATAGCGTAGATAAATTTGCAATAGCGATCACTGGCCGAGCTACATTTATTGACATTCTTAATTCCATAAACGGCAATTCACACATAAAGCAGTCCTGAATCGATATATATCGTGATTATGTAAGTATCTGTTCTATTTTTTTCCAGTTTGGTATGTAGCATCATGTCCTTTCGCCAGTTAGTTATGCTAACCGTTGGCTCAGTTACGTCCAGCCTGATTAGCGTAGACCGAGCTTCTATGACGCGTTAATGTAAACTTGGTCAGATTATTTCGCTAATTATCTTAATAAGTACCTTTGAGCAGATAAAGCCGTCATTTGGACATGCTGTTAACGTTACCACAAACAAAATAGTAGTTTTTTTATATGTTTTCCTAGGGTCCCGTTTGGCCACAATCTAACTTGATAGAAACCGATGATGTGGGCGACGTTGAAGCACGTTAACCTACTCGTAGAAGTAACCTATACACTCTTGGACTTTATTCATCAGGAGACTGACTCCGGCAGGGTCCTTAGTTCTACACGAAGGTATTCCTTGTAAAAACATAGATAACAAAATTGTTAAATGTGTAAGTGGCGCCATCTGTGTCATTTTATTTTATTTTATTGTAACAGGAAAACAAACAGTATTAACAACTACAAATTTAACAACAAATTATGCAACTAAAAACCAATTACATGTTAACGCATTTAAACAGCTAAATATGAAGAGCATGCTTGATGGAGAGAAAAAAAAAAAAAATAAAAAAAAACAAAAAAAAAATAAAAAAAAAAAAAGTAAATTACAATGACGCTGTACGTAAACAATATTATACAGTCAAAAATGATACGTACCTAGTTAATTAAGTGCTTAAGTAAATCGTACGATGAAAAAGTCATACGATGTCTAATATGCTTTAAAAAATAAAGTTATGTACATTATTCCGAAAAAGCAACGCGTTTTAATAGGTTATGGGCCCAAAACGTTTGTGCGTATGGGTGGGATGTCCACGCAGTTTCGTGCGTATTCTACTCCGTATCACCTACGGACATACGATTAGTCCCGAACCCGAACTAAGAGTGAATAAAAACACGATTTGACAGTAACTGACGAAATTCTGTTGCCATTAATTCTTAGTGGTTAGGTGATACGGAGTAGAATACGCCGTAACTAAACCCGAAACTACGGACTTGACTTAGAGAGTAGCCCTCTGGGTGGGAATATGTTCATTTATCATAACTCTTTCCATCCAGCTTCAAGTCATCATTTGCAGCAATTTTTCTAATACATATTTTATTCCTTTCGTTAAGTTTTACCGTAATATGAGTTTCTTGCACATTTATATCATAATCGTCGACTGAATTACTACCATTAGCTGGTTTTATGCAGCATATAACTATGTGCGTCAAACGTAATGGCTTTTGTTGCTAAATACTTTATATTTCTTTAGTTTATTACATAGCAGTATTTTGATACACACAAATGCAGATGGTTCATCTATGTATTTGTACAGGTGACATCATGTAGTGACTTATTCAGGTGTGTTATATTATGATTCATAGGTTATATTTGCCTTAAAATAAATAGCCAAATGTTATCCTGTATTATCCACGCAAGTAGGTTTCCAAACGACAAAGCTTTGCATTTTTAGTAAGGTCCTGCTATGACGTCTTAAAACCACCGTCTTTTTAGTGTGGAAAGGAGACGGAGCTTTGCAAGACGTATAGCGACTATCCCTTTTACACAAGTCACAACATAGTCGGCATTTTTTTTACTATAGAAAGGCACGCGATTGACCACTATTTCACCTGAAGGTAAGCGACGATGTGTCATTGGCACGTCTTAGCGGCCCCTGAACCGTGATTACTAATACTTAATTTGGGACTGAATCTCCAGACAATCTAGCAAGTTTTTTTTTTGACTGTCAATTTCAATTTCAAACTTTATTGCGAAACACAGTACATAGTTATACATTCCAGGTGTTAGGTGAATGCGCAGTTCACTGTGTTTTACCAATTTAGGCATGCACAATTATTATTTAAATTATAAATAACATTAATTATTGTAAAAATCATAGGTATCATATTGCAAATTAAACATTTCAAGTAGTACACAATTTCATAAATATCAAACAAAACCAATTACCAAACCAATTACTACCAATAACCAACCAACCAATTACAAACCAAACAAATGTCGTCAATTATCACTAAGATCATGCTGTCATAAATAAAAATTAAAACGTAGGTACACAATGTCATACATTTGTGTTTTTTTTTGTCAAATATATTACGGTTTGTAAAATACCTTTTACAGGCCCATTGGTCTAAAAATAAATTTTCAAATAATCACTACCATGTAGGTACTCCATAGAAATCAATTCACGAGTGGTACCTATTGCGTGATAACTTAGTCTACAAATAGACGAGACAATAGAGTTTCTATTTGATACTCGTAGCTTAACAATGTTACTAACAAATGGATGTTACGATTTATTGTAGTGGAGATAGGAAGAACGTGAGCTAAGATATTGGTTTACGTGCCCACTCTGTTTAAATAAAACAAATGCTTGGATAGATAAAAGAGTACACAATTTTGAGTGTTATTAAAGATCGTTTGACAACAGTCACACTCGATGATGTGGTTGACGATGAAGACTACTTGCCTAAAGGTAAACTTAACGTCCCCATTTTATAAAATGTAGCTATCAGCTTCATGCCTATCTTTCCTTCAGGTGAGAGTCCAGATTCTGGTCAAGTTCAATGCTGCTAGGACCCAAGCGTAACTTTTTTCCGCCAAAAGGAGCCAATTCCACCCAGCTCCATCGTTCCGAGGTGCAACCGTGCCGATAACCGACCAACTTGAGCTTCTTGGGGTTACTTAAGGGCCAAAATTGAGGGTAGATGTTAATACATCTACGCTCAAATTTCATAGAGGCAAAAGCTCAAGTGGCTGCAAGATCCTAGCAAAGATGAGACGGTACTTCACGCCGAAACAGCTGCTCAAACTCTATCATGCGCAAGTTCGGTCGTTTATGGAGTACTGCTCTCATCTATGGGACGGATCTGCTAGACACCAGCTTGATGCCAATGAGTCAATTAAGAAACGAGCCAAGAGGATCATCGGCAATGATAGGCTCGTCGAGTCGAAGCTCCAAAGTCTTTAGCATCGACGTCGAGTTGCTAGCCTGTCGGTTTTCTACCGGTTGCATTTTGGAGAATGTGCGACGGAATTGCATAATTTAATTCTGCCAATTCCGTTCCATCATCGGACCACAAGACGAACGGCGATGCGCAACCGGTACGTGGTGGACATCCCACCCACACGCACAAAACGTTTTGGGAACACATTTATAGTGCGTACTGCTAAGGAGTGGAATTCCCTGCCGGAGTCTGTATTTTCTGATAGCTAAAACCTGGGAGTTTTTAAGTCAAGAGTGAATAGGTTACTTCTAGGCAAGCGTTCTCCATCCACATCATCGCTTACCATCAGGTGAGATAGTGGTCAAACGCGTGTCTATGAAAAGTATTAAAAAAAGAAAAAAGAGGGCCAGATCTACTAATTTTTAAGCAACGTTCGCATTTGCATCGCAGTCGTAAACTGTCAGAAGTGTAGGGAATTTGAGGTGATGTTAACAGATTGTGACAAAAATATTGCTTAAAAGTTAGTAAAATTGGCGCTTTGGTAATGTTATGTTTTAGCAGATTTTCAGCCGTATTTATCATTGGATTTCGAAATCTTTAGCCTCATTCTTTTGAAGCAATTGCAGCTCTTGAATACCTTCCCAAAAACAATCAAGAGTTACCAGTAATGATAGCACATACATTTCCGAAATCCGAAACCAACTATTGCAATCAAAAATAAACCCTAACTCTCCAAACTAAAAGCCCAATATTCCACAGGATCAAGCGCGCCGCCGTCACCAGCCAGGGAACATGACCAAGAGGTCCTATCTCGACTCAGCAGCACGGCAGAGAAGCAACGAGCCACATTACGCCATCAAGAGTTGCAGTTACAGGAGAAGCAACAGCTGATCGATAGCGTGAGTATTTGATAAAGGTACCTTATTTGTTAACTGACCGACGTGGCTACTGTCATTTGTGGTTGTGACGTCATCCGGCAATATTGACCAGGTGGTAAAAAGAACGTGGGTTCCCTGAATCATAGTGTAGGATGTCTATTTTAGTGTTGCGGAATTTATTTGAACCGGTCACCGCGGCCCTGGAACGCAAAGGGCGTTAGGAGGAACACAGATGGGTTTTAGTCAGCAAGACTCTGACACGGTGACACCCCCTTCCGCTCAGAGCGAAAGGAGTCTTTTGATGATTTCTGTTTGTTAGTACAGTAAGCCCTACGACATTGTTAACACTTTACGTTGACCTATCGTAGAACGGGGTTTTAATAGATAGAACACTAGGCCAGCTTATACTAGTTTTGTCGGTACGGATGTTAGAAATAATTTTTCCTAACAGTATTGATTTTAATAATCTAAGGATGCAGATGGTTTTCATCAAAATCGGACCCGAGATTCCTTTGAGCATTTTTCGCTATTTCTCATAACTTCGTATTGGGCGTCCATACCGATTTGAAAAATTCACTGTTCAACTGTAGCTGTTTCGGCTTGTGAGGACTGGACTTTTTATTTGGTTCCTAAGGTCGGTAAGTAGTTAGTTTAGTCAGAGCGCTAGTGTTTCCCATATTTTTGTACGCCGCTGAGACCTGGACATTGAGAGAGAGTGAGAAAAAGAAAATAGATGCTCTAGAAATTTGGTGTTGGAGGAGAATACTCAAGATATCTTGGACCCAGCATAGAACCATCATGTCCATTTTACAGGATCTAGGTATCAAGCAGCGCCTATCTTCTATCGTACAAGTTCGAATTCTCACTTTCTTCGGGCACGTATCAAGACGTGGAGATGTCTCCATGGAGCGCCTTGTGGTACATGGAAACGTCGAGGGCAAACGAGCACGTGGTAGATCACCTATGCGCTGGACCGACCAAATTAAGGCAGCATTAGACAATGGTCCCTTTTATGAGTACACCAGAAAGGCAAAGGTGCGTGAAGAGTGGCGACTGATTGTCAAGCATGCTACACAATCTTAAAGACGACCACGACCACTCTGTCAAGAGTGAAACGACGAAGAAGTAGAAGATCGGTAAATTGTGCAAACCCTTGAACTTATTAGTCCAGTCAAATTAGCACAATAGGCACAATATATGGTTACCCATATATTGTGCTAATTTGACTCTCGGTATGAGAGATAATAAGCTGGAAACTCATATACACCTTCGTGTAGGCGTTCTAAATGTTGTGTCAAAATTCTCATAAAATCTCGTGTCTGCGTCGTAAGTTATTGAAGGTCAAATTTCAGTTTCTATAGCTTCAATGATGTTAATATCTATGATAAAAATTGTAGAACGTAAAATTTGTAACAATTTTTGTAACGCACCCTATTTCATGCGCTCAACCGTGACCTCTGTTAAAACATAAGGCATTACTTCCATTGACACTTTTACAAAACCAAAGAACGCAAGATAAGTCTGAAACGTCGTCTCCTTAGAATTCATAACGTGTAAAGTCTTCGTTTATGTAGCAGGCGTGTTAGTAATAGCCTTCTTTGTCATAAACTTCTCAAGCCATTGACGGATTCTGTTTTGTGAGGAAGAATTTCTTAGCAGTGTTCCTTTTTTCAAGCATCCCTGCATATATTATGGCATTTATGGCCAGATAAGTCAAGTGCCTGATAAGATTTTCCACTAGCAAAAGTTACCTATCTGTGTACGCAGTTTCATGGCCAGTTAAACCCCTTTAAGAGATTGAATTTTCAAAAATTCTCGCTCACTTTTGAACTTTCAATCATATAAACTTTGCAAAATTGTATGCTTCTTGACTGAGTAGTTAAGGCAATGCGTTGTCTGTGGAGTGTGGGATTTTTACCACAATAAACAACCGGTTTATTGTGGTATTTCATGCCCAGTTAAACCCCTTTAAAGGTTGAATTTTCAAAAAATTTCGCTCACTTTCGAACTTTCAATCATATAAACTTTGCAAAATTGTAAGCTTCTTGACTGAGTAGTTAAGGCAATGCGTTGTCTGTCAGTTAATAAACAATAAACAGCTGGTTTATTGTGGTAAAAATCCCACACACCCTGGTCTTTTCCCCGAGGCGCCTTTTGTATGCTTCCCCGCGATAGCACAAATAATGGTACTTATGGAATGCACTGTTGTAATGTTATGTGTGCTAACCCCTATGTTTACAACATAAAATGATGTTTATCAGTATCCATTTAGATATCAGCCTTCACCAATTTGATGTAATCTTCAAAATGTCTTCCAACGATACACAAGAGAACTATAGACTCATATACAAAGAAAAAATAACCCTGTAATAAGCTTTTTGACATGCCCCAAAGGACTTCAAAATGTCTTTTGACCCGCAACGAATTTGCTCAGAACAAAATTACTGTGTTTAACTTTTGTATTATAGTTTCAAGTGACAAAGCCTCTTTGTAATATTTCTTGTTCTTCTTTTAAAGGTGAACTTTTAAGCTGTAAATCTTTCAGGACTTGTGACGCTGTTGAATCTTTGCGACGAAACATTCAAAGGTACCTACTTTGAAGGTTTCGTCGCACCGTTTTGGTGTGCAAAAGTTCCAAGATATTTTTATGTCCTTCTCAATTTGTTTTATCTGTTTTCTGCGATAAATAATGAAGCTAAAAGTGTAAGAGCAAGTTATTTGAATGTTGTAACAGATATAACACAGACGTGACTTTGTAAAGTTTGCGTGTATAGCCAAATCCGAAGCTATGTAGATTAGTGAAAAAGACTGAAACGAGTCCCGACCCTGATTTTGATAAATAACTAAAATAGCATCACTGGAATTTTGAAAAATCGGTTTTTCTAGCCAGAAATCTTGATGTTCTAGAGTCTAGACACATGCTTAGATTCATCATTATCATTTATCTATCAACACTATAATGATTCTTCCATCTTCTTGCAAATTTCAATTAAATTTTGGTGCCTGAAGAACGCTTGTAAGTAACAGCAATTTCCCAAAAAAACCCGTCTTAAAACCCTCCCAAGTACACATCTTCAATCTATCACCTCGTCTAAATTTAGCCTGAAACCTTTTCATCAGTCTCCCCGCCTAACTTTAGCGCGACTATAAATCGTGCCATCCCCCATAAAACCCCAACGAGGTACTGTAAACATTATCTCAATTTAACAACCTAGTCTTTATATGTACAGCGATAAGGTTGAATGTCGCAGTAAAGTGAAACGAGGCAGTAAAGACTGTATTTAATGGGGTTGATAGCAAAAAGTCTATTGCGTCGTGTAGTTTAGTGCTTGAATGCTGAAATAGGTGTTTATATGAAGAGGATCAGCTTAGAACAAGAATGTAATACGTACCTATACCTTTTTCGGTAATGTTAGACGCTTTTTAAGGTTCCGTACCTAAAGGGTAACCAACGGAATCCTATTACTTAGCCTCTGCTATCCGTCCGTCCGACTGTCTGTCAGCGGGCTGTATCTCAAGAACCGTAATAGGTAGAGAGATGAAATTTTCACGGATTGTATATTTCTTTTATATATTAAGTTTAAGGTGATCCTTCGTGTGCGATTCCGACTCGCACATGGCCGGTTTTGATTCAACAGAGGTGTTTGAAAATGAGAAGAGCTCTAAGTTGGAATGAGGTGCGTTTCCACCAAAGATGTGCGAGGATGCATAGCGAAGAATGTTTTTGTAAACACCCCCGTCCTCGCACGCTTAAAACGGCCACATCATAAGAGACCTTGGATTAGTGTAATAATAGAGACTAAAACCGCGCGAGCGCACCGACCCACATGTGGGACCCGGTACCGGACGGGTTAAGAACCAATAGAATCGCTTTATTTACCTAGCCTCACTCAGCGCAATCGATTCGAGATCGAAATGATCTTCCATATCAAGTTATCATCAGCTGATCTTTAAATGGGAGGCACAATTTTTTTGGGAATTATCGATTATTTACTTGAAGAAAGTTTATCATCGACATGGGCAAAAGTAGTTTTTAAAATATGAATAATTTTTTTACCTTGTAGTCATAACCTATCTTTAAAAATGTGTAGAATCGGTCCAGTGGATCCGTAGAAAACTGGCTGTGACAGACGGACAGACAGACAGACATCACAGTGTTCCTATAAGGGTTCCGTTTCTTACGGATGTTCGGAACCCTAAAAAACAGGCAAGTGTTCTCCACCGTTGCCTACATCATCTTTCATTAGATGAGTTTGTGCTCAAACGTGTGCTTATCAATATTTTTTTTTTACTATTGATAGGCACGCGTTTGACCACTATCTCACCTGTTGGTAAGCGATGATGTGGTCTAAGATGTAGCACGCCTGCCTAGAAGTAACCTATTCACTCTTGACTTAAAGACTCCCAGGTTGTAGCTATCTGGAAACAGACTCCGGCAGGGAATAATAATAAAAAATACTTTTATAACTTCTTCAATAATAAGTGAAATTCAATTCGCGCGTAGCATCCGCCGATGGCATCCGACTGTTAGTGATAGATTGGTTCAATAAGCTCCGTCGCGTCGTCGCGTGGTTCACATCCCTTTCCTTTTATTGAAATATCTGTCTTTTATTAAAAATCTCTGGAATATTTTCAAACGCTGCGAGTCTGTCAGTTTTCTGTGTTATTCTTCACATTATGACACAATCTTTTTCGAGATGAGATTGTTTTGTTGATACCTACTTGGTTGATTTGTTTTGCAAATATTGTTGTTATGAAAAATGAATTTGCAATTATGATGTGATTTTTTCTCGAATTGGCGCAAACTAGTTAAAAATAATGTTCATCCTGTTGGTTGAATAAAACAGTTAACAATTTGTCGCAGAGTGCCGCGCTGCTGCCGCGCAGCTCTCTGCGACAAATTTGAAGGCGCCCTTAACCAAGTCAGCGTGGCCAATTGACCACAATGCGCCAAGCGTACTTTTAGCCACTACCTGATACTTCTAAAACGTACCCCAGATGTGACGATTGGCCAGTTGTTGTAGGCATTTAGTGCAGATTAATTTTAATTCATTGTAGACTAAGTAGAACCTTACTTTTGGCAAATCATTTAGGGATGTGTTGACTTGGCCAAGTATCAGATTAAGAGTATTATATGCTACTTTTTTTGCGAAGATTTATATAAATGCGAGAGAACTAGATGGCTATATTTCCAAACTGCAATTGCTTAATTCCCCAGATAGTCAATTACTTACAGAACAAGAAAATTTCATCCATCCATCATTCTCTTCTACTCGAAATCACGAAGATTAACAAGATAATAGCATTACATAAACAGTTTCAGTCTAATGGGAAGCCCTCGTCATAATTGGTAATCGAAAGAAAATCAGACCGTTGTGTAAGCTGCCGGTACTACAGCGGATGGCAGACGGAACTGCGTCATTATTAGGCTCGTCTGATAGTGCGTTATAGAATTGTGTAGCTATATCGTTGATGTTATCGAATAGTTTGTAAGGGTGATGATCAGGGTCATGGTGGTAAATCGTTTATAGTACTGTGATTTTCGCAGTAATTTTGATAAATTCTCTGTGTCAAATCTCTTAGATAAATAATTGACGTAGAATGCCTTTGGCAATCATTAAGTCGGTCTCATATTACCTTTGTAATAGTAATAGTATGGAGCATAGTTTGCCTGGTGGACCGATGACCTGGTGAGGATCGAGGGTAGCCGATGGATGCGAGACGCACAGGACGCTTGTTATGGCGACGCTTGGGGAAGGCCTATGTCTAGCAGTGCACGTCGAAAGAAGAGAACTTCTCGAGTCGAAAGTTGTCTTTCTAGATAAGTAAGGTGGCCAAGACAATAGTAGCGTCAGTTATATGGACCCTCCGATGTGCATGTACATGCGCACTTGGGACACTCAACATGTGGGTCTTATTCTGGACAGGAGGCAACGCACTCTCACTGTTTACAGCGGACTATTTATTTGCATAAAATTCTGCTGTTCACCCACATCTTGTGTCCGATATCAGTAGGTAGCTAGAAATCGGTGAAACAGATGATAAATCAGTCGCACTGGTCCTTATTCCTCATAGTTTGATCCTTGCAGGTTCATTTTGCCTTGACAATCTATTGTTTACTAAGCTTTCTAGAAACACTCAAACAAATCACCTTATCACCTACCACAGCCATGTATTCCGGTGTTTACATACAAATAACTACGCACAAGGCTACGCGGGTAACACCAAGGCTGCACCTGGGGACCACTCGTTATCAGTTGTTGTCACATACTGTAGTTCACTTGTTGAAATATCGTTAACCTTGCCATGATAGGAAGCGGCTTGTTTGAAGTTATCTGGAGAAGTTCAGCGATAGATAAAACTGCATGGTTTTCTTGGAGATGGGTAACTTGCTCTGTTCAAATTTCAATTCAAATTTTCTTACGTTTTTTGCAATTTGTAAGTCAGTATTAGGTTTTATGTTGATAAAAGTATGATTCGCGGGCGTAAGAATTATGTATTTTCAGAATTATAACCATTTAAGTCAGCAATAAAACTCCATAGGGCCAGGTAACCCGAAAGAGTGACTATTTCATAAAATCTTGATATTTTAGGATTATACTGACTTTGGAGTTGTACTGATTTTAATGGTTATAATTCTGAAAATACATTATTCTTACGCCCGCGAATCATACTTTAATCAACATATAACCTAATACTAACTTGCAATTTGCAAAAAACGTAAGAAAATTTGAATTTCGCGGGCTACCCTGGCGCAACCAACTTAAGGTGGATGCTCCAGGGTAGCCCGCGAAATTTTAATATTTTTATGTTTTTTGCAATTTGCCGGTCAGTGTGAAGCTGTATGTGGACCAAATGCGATCCGCGACCGTAACGCGTATTTATCTAAAGAATTATAACCATTTTAATCATCAATATAGCCCTCTAAGTTCATGTAGTTCGAAAGAATGAATATTTCAGAAATAATCATTCTTGAAAAACATAAAAATATTTGAATTTCGCGGGCTACCCTGGAGCATTCACCTTAAGATGATATAATCTATAGCTAATGTAGATGTTTAATAACTAGATACTGTTTTAGACTTAAAATTATTTCGGGAGTTCATTTTCGGAGAATGCTTGTTAACATCCTGTCAGAAGCTGATTAGAACTCGGAAGTGTTGTATCTCGAAACCCGAATAATGACCCTTATGAATTAGAACTTACTTGCTGTTGTGAAACTTGAAATAAATATTAATGATAACATAATATACGCAAATGATGACCAACGTAATGGTAAATACCTTTTTGCCTCTTGTGACGTCCTATCTTCCACCTGGCGTTAATCCCGGCCATTGCCAGGGTCCGCCTAATTAGAGTAACCTCTTGTGTCGTCCTATATGGGCAAAAAATATTTTAGCTCATCCCACCATACCTTTCTGGGCCAGTCGCGTTGCCATCATTTTCTGCTGTTTGGCACCCATTTTACGGTTATAATAGCCCTTTAGAGGAAACGCTCCTACTGGGTAAGCTCGCTTCATCGTAGACTTTGTCTCTGTCATCTCTGACTGGACTAGAGTCAAGAGCAAACCCATTACAAATAAAAAAAAACTTTTTCGTAACTTCAAGAATCACAAGCTCCATTTATCTAAATTTCGGTTATTTTTTAAGTTCTTTCAATAGTTCACTAAAGTATTGAAAGAAAAATAGACTAAACTTTAGTTCATGCAAATTCTGCCCTTTTCAACAAAATGGCGCTCACGCAAACCCACCCCTAAAGGTCGGAGCGCAAAGGTCACAATATAAACAGCCAGTCGTAATGAAAAATTTAATATAACATTATGAAAATCTCGTTTCGCGTGACCTCCTTGCTTATTTACACCTTGACTTATTATGCTCGGGTCCTGATGAGATATATGATGAGTTTCATGTTTGAATTAGGAACTTCTTTCTTTTTTTCTTATTTATCTTTGGTAACTTTTACTTGTAAAAAGGTTAAAAATTCCTCGAATTTACAAGACATTATTAGTACGGCCCTTTGGTATTTTTGTAACTAGGTATCTAAAACACCTAATATGACGATTTAGCCCTGAGCCTGGATCTATGCCGTTTGTCTGTGTGATGGCTATCCTACCTATATGATATACTATCAGTCTTGACATACGTTGGCCTTCCCGACTGTTGGCTTCTTTATTAAGAAAAACAAAATCTAGAACTAGATTGCAACGCCACCGGTTCAATTGTGGAACTAAACCATCTAGGGTCCCACGCAAACACACACAAACAATCTTCAAAAGCGGTCCACTCGTTCAGAAGCAGTTGAGTGATATACACACGTAGTTATAGAAAAAAATATTGCATAAAGAATTGTACTGAAAAAATTGACGAAGTATATAACTTTTGTACACCTCTGCTCAAACCTTTGGGGATTTCAGGCGTAATGTTTTGTGTAAATAAAATATTGGCAAGAATTTAGAAGGGACCAAACCAGTAGATTTTTCGGACAATTTGTGGCTTGGCTGTTCATAAATGAATTGATTATGAGCTGATGAAAAGTTGAAAACCTTCGCGTTCTCTGTTGCGTAGGAAAACCTAGCCTTTTTTTATGGATGGCAAATCATAAAATGACTCCTCCCGCTCTGGGTGAAGCAGAAGGGAGTGTCAGACTCTTACTGACTAAAACCCATCCGTGTTCCTCCTAGTGCCCTTTTGTGTCCCAGGGCCGCGGTAACTCTTTCGAACAAATTCCGCAAAGGAATTTGTTTAGTCTAGCCTGCAAGCATGGCGTGGTTCGAAGTTTATAAATAAAGAATATGAACTTCTTTATCATTATAATATTTTAGGCATTTTGTTTCCGCCTAACGTAATGGATGATTTCTTTGCGTGTAAAATAGTTTTAGCACGCAAGCTCAAAACACAAGTCCTTTTAAACACGTGTCAAAATACAATTGTTATAATAACAGGGTTTTCATGAATTAATTACTTGTTTTACTTTATTAATTATTTTACTTTTTGGCCTGTCTCGTTGGTCTAGTAGTTGCAAGCGTTACTGCTGAGCATGATGTTCTGTATTCGATTCCTCGTTTGAGCAAAGAGTTTTTGGGTTTCTTCAAATACATTTCGTCAGTGGCAGTCAGATTTGTGACAGCTT
The DNA here is from genome assembly GCA_950371165.1 of Lacanobia oleracea. Lineage (NCBI taxonomy): Eukaryota > Metazoa > Arthropoda > Insecta > Lepidoptera > Noctuidae > Lacanobia > Lacanobia oleracea. Next base: position 3,104,190 of record OX493406.1, on the reverse strand, counting down.
CATGGCAGTAGGATAGGTTGGCCTTCTCTTAGACGTGACTGAAGAAAAGTGGATGTACTATCTGCCAAATCCAAGATGAGTAATTCTTTAAAAGACCCATTTGGCGGCGTCATCGCAACCAGGCAACCTGGAATGGACAGAGATAGCCTGGCCACGAAATACTGTGGCAGTTGGTGCGAACATGAATTTAAAATTCCGATATACAGAAATATAGTATTAAAAACAATATAATAAGAGATACCTAAATACATACATACACTTGATAAGTGACGTCTATTGAATTTTGAAACGAGAATAAAAATACAGCGACAAGACCGTAACGTCCCCTTACAAGTCTTATGTTATGTAATTTTTCGTACATAAACATTGATCTTCCTACATTGTAGACTAAAGGATTTTTTCAGGACATAAGCACTGGGCAGAAGGCCAATATTGAACATCTGTGATCACCGAAACGCTTGCCAAAAGTAGTTGTTATGCCTTTTATTCCGTAAATATCTTCAATTTTATTGGTGGATTCTAAGTTCTAAATATCGAGCGGTTTCCAAGAGCGTGAACTTACGCATCTATTCTGCCACATATAAACTACGAAAAGATCTGACATGAAACATATCCTGCATCGCGCTATCAAAGTTCTTCGCGCGATTGGGACTTCAGCCATCCGGGCAGTTGCCCACCAAACATAACACCCGGCTGGTGGGAGGATTTTCCCTTTTCAATAGAAACCTCTATACGGGACTTTACACCCTGTTCCTTACACCTCTTTTTTAGAATGGTTGAGAGACTAGAACATGTTTGAAAGGGGATCGGGTTATTGCCAAAAATCCAGACATTAATATTTTTAGGGTTTCGTACCCAAAGGCTGGTACCAAGGGAATCCTATTACCAAGTCCGTCCGTCTGTCTGTTTGTCTGTTATATACTGAATTTGATTCTACAATCAACTGAATTGTTCAATACTGTTATCATAATACCCGAAATAAATCATGACATGAAGACTTACAATTTCATTCACACAGATTGCATCAAATACTAACATATTGTCAAAATTCTGCAAAACAAAATGCATCACTTTATCGCTGATAAAATTAAGTCGACAACTGATTGATATATTAAACATTTTAATCAATTTAGGTCAGATTTATATTGAGCCTAGCTTAGCCCGAACTAATAAATCACTTCTAATAAATCACCCGCCAGGGACAGGTCTGAGCGAAAAAACAGATGCAGAACTTCTGGAACATTCGAAATTGCTTCTCTAGGTAACAATATTGAGATTCGACCACTCTGAAATCACAGTAGGTACCAACAGCAACTCTTGGAGTCCATAACCTAAGACCCCGTAGTAAATAATATATACCGGACCGTTACTTTCGCGATGGTTTTTCGAAAAATGGAAAGAATTTCCAATATATTTAGGTACAAGGTGTAACAGAATAAACGAAAAAATTCTGAAAAAACTGTTCACTGTTCTACGTACGCGCATATCCTGTTCTTTCCCGTTACCGTGGAAATTTAGTGAAATCCTCTTTAAGTGTACCTTTACGGAGTGTAGAGAAGCTACATGCCAAATTTCAGCTCTCTACGACCAGCAGTTTCGGCTAAGCGCTGTCTATCAGTCGGTCATTAACGGACGAGTGTCATAACGATAAGTACTCCTTTTTAGCAATTATGTGGATTTTATAATACTCTATGTAGAGATACCAATATCAAATGGTCACCCACGAATGGACATCCAAAGATTGATCTGAAACAGCCAAGGTATAAAATTTCTCTCGTCAGAAAAGATTTCCCTCCATATCTACATGTAAAATTAGCCCCTCGCGGCATTTACGGTAACAAAGAGCTCATTATGGCAGCGTTTTACGTGTCACGCATAATAAACGTGAATGTTGCTACCTGCGTAAAAAGTTATTATTTTCCGAGATCAAAAGGATCTGTTTCATAATACTATAATACCATGCTGAAGCTTTTATCCGTTCTATACGACGTGTTTGAATTGCAAATAGTCTTGTAAAACTACTCGTAAAGTTTTTAGAACCTTTGGAATGTTTGCCTTTCCGAGGGATCGTATATCGAACCTCTTTTATTCTTGCCTAGACTTATCTGCTTAGCCTTTTCCCAACCACGATCGAATCGGCTTCCAGCCGAACCAGATACAGCTAAAAACCAGAATTTTACGTGGTGCGATTGCCTATTTGATCGCCGTAAATAACTGGGTAACACCGAACACGACTGATGTCAAATACTTTGGCTTCTGAAAATCCGTGACGCCTTTTTTTTATTGGTACAAGCCCGCCACACATTCCCAACCACTGCAACTCCTGAAAGCCAGAATCACCAGTGGCGACCACCAGAAAAACGCCGAGCCAATGAAGCCCGACGAGTCCCAGAGAAACGATTCAACTGTCTTGGATCCTGCAACGAAATTACCTAATCAGAAAAGTACAGCTGAGGAGTAGGAAAAAAAATATATAGGTATATAATTTCCACTTCCCTCCGTATCAAGCAGGAAACAGAATAGAACTAGGCCAATAGGAACGAAGGGACATATACAACTGGGTTAAGCCCAGTTGCCAAGCACCACGGATTAGACACGACTGTCAAAGATATTCAAATGGCAGCCATGGTAACAACGGCTTAACGTGTAGGTAATAAGTATTCTACATGAATTGCCGACTGCGTATCTGACCTGACCTCTGCAACTCAGAAACTGGTAACGACTGAAAGATGTTCAAATTTTTCAGTCGTTACCATGTTTCCGTGCGATTTGATTATATACAACAGTCTGAATATCAACTATCGAACAGTTGCCCACCAGACACAACAACCGTCTGATCGGAGGACTCTCCCTTTTTAATGGAGGTTTGCGGGACTTAACTCTCTGTTCCGCATACCTCTGTACTTGCTAGCTCAAGTCTCAGGATCCAGCATCTATAAACACAATCAATCACCATATCCGCAAATGAAACCAAATCTTAACCGACCAGCACTAAGGTTCATTTCAGCTTTAAACATAATGTTAAGTGCTTTGATCCCGCTGCAGTTTTAGGGTCAAGAGTTTGAAATAGGTTAATGTAGTACTCCGCTACTTGTTTTGCATTGAGTCGGCGGGCTGCATTCGTTGCATAAATTAGAGACTTGCAGGTTTCTGGTCAGCTTTTAAAGTGAATAGTGGGTGGACGGTGGATATGTTATTTTATTTATGCTCTAAGAGGAGTAATGACTACCCTTCAAAGAAATGTCTGTATAAGTCGGAATACTTTACAACTTTAGGGGCTTTTAGTGTTCGGAGTTTTGTATTGATCGAAGGAATTTTCGAATCTGTTCTCTAGGACTCTTCCCGTTTAATTACGTCAACGCTTTTCTGTCAATCCTTGATTTTGACTTTCAGGAGTTGCAGTGGTTGAAAATGATGTGAAAAGACAAAGCTGGACTGTCTAGTCGTTTGCCTTTCAATAACATAAAAAACCGGCCAAGTGCCAGTCGGACTCTCACTGAAGGGATCCGTACCATAAACCAAAAAAAAAACACGTTTCTTGAAATGCACATTTTGAGAAAATCTCAACTCTACCTATTCCGGTTCTTGAGATACAGCGTGCTGACAGACAGATGGACGGACAGCGGAAGCTTATTAATACGATTCCGTTCGTTAACCTTCGGGTACGTAACCCTAAAAATCACTTAACTTTATATACTTTATTGTACATCTCATAACAAGCACAGTAAAAACGCTTATAAAAACTAGTGTACAATGGACGGTCTACCTTTAATTCACTTAAACTGAGCACGAAAATAAATTCTATTTCAATACCCTGAATGTGTCTGGAACGACCTCGTAAAGCTTTATTAGTCTCGTACTAGTATACGTAAGTAATCACTATCTGCTAGGCTTTGTTGGCTGTAAATCTGGGCTAGGTGTGGTCCGAGCCCAATTTAATACCTGTGTGAGGTGTATCTTCGCAGAGTGCAATAAATTGAATACGTTAGGTGTTAATATTGCAGCAAGGTTCCGGATTCCGATAACTTACTGACTGATGTTCTGTGAAAATAAAATGAAGAGAAGAAGTCTCTTTAAAAGGAAATGCTGGCGGCAAGACTTTGTATGGAAAAAGTCATAATTCGAGGTTTGGCTCTCGACTGTTTTCTCCTCCAAACGGGTTTTATCGGTTCAAAACCGATATAAGTATTATTTCACAAACTGAATATAAAGGATGTATACTAAGTCTGTACGTTTTTCTTTTTTGATTAATAGTACCTAGTCACATTTGTACACTAGGGCTCTGTTTACCCCAGCGCTGGGCACGCCACAATCCAGCCGATTAGTCCCCTCTTTAAGGAGTGGCTGGAGCGGCGTCAAGGCGTCCGATCAGAACCAGGCCCGGGTCGGCGGCGCGCTGTGTTCCACGCGCGCCTCAAGGAGCTGTCAGCATGGGAGACGGGGCCCGCTAGGGCCAGTGCCTGAAGGGGTGCGGAATCCGTTCGAAAGACGCCGCGGCCCTGGAACGCAAAGGGCATTAGGAGGAACACGGATGGGTTTTAGTCAGTAAGAGTCTCACACTTCCTTCCGCTCCGCCGAGAGCGGAAGGCGTCATTTGATGATTTCCATCCTTAAAAAAAAAGTGCTCTGTTTACCGGACAATTTTGAGGATTTGGTGTGAGTTCTAGTGTTTAATAAATCATCAAAAAGGAAAAAATAGGTAAACAGTATATATCCTTCTTATTCAGTGTGTGAAATATCTCTTAAATTGGTCCAATATTGGAGGCTAAAACACTCGAGAGCCAAACCTCGAATTATGACTTTTTACGTACAAAGTCTCGCCGCCAGCATTTCCTCTTAATCGTTCAGAACACGCGTCTTCTTTTGACAGTGCAAATCGCGTTAAAACCGACCAAGTTCCATGTCAAGTTAATTTTAAACATACCTGGACTTCAAAATGTTTATTTACTTTATACCAACCATTGAAAAGCTTGAAAAGTGACTTGTTTCGAACATTCGGTCGGGTTTTTTAAAAAGTAATTTTTTATTTCCTACATTTTAGTGAGTTACATTTTTGGAATCGTCTCCTCGAGCCCTTAACCTTGATGCCCCACTTGATAGATTTTAAAAATTATTTTTTTTAAGGCATAATTTGTCGTCAAAAATCCGCTATTTTGTTTTTTTTTTTTATTTTGATGTACCCAGACTAACGACACCTCTCAAGCTAAAATCCATCCAGCCGTTCAGACTCTAGAACGTGCCAAAGAAATAAACATACATACACTCGAAAAGCATAACCCTCCTTCTTTCGCTGTCGGGTAATTACAACTGATTCGGTCTATGAGAGATCGAATTCTATAATGGTATCGATTTTTCATCCGGATGTTCGAAACTCAAAAAATCTGCTTACTTCATTTCGTCGAGCTATGCGAATAAAATCATATATTCACCTCATAAAAGATAACCACTAGAAGTTAAAGTTGACAGACTGATATACAGTCATCGAAAATTCTGACGAAATATCCATCTTCATCTTCCCTAACAAATTAACCTTTAGAAATCCTACACTTCCAATGGCGTGCAATTTGTTTTCATTAAATCTCACCTAAGGCTTCATCTATTTTAATCAATTACTTTGCAATATCTTTGAGTGTAGGCGTTGTGGGACGATTTGGGCGAACACTCAAGGAATGAAATGATTGAGCAACCGGTCGATTCTGAAATCTTGGCGAAGTGTGCTGTCATTCCATCTTGATTACATGGATTGACAGTTCACTTCGTAATCACTTCACCCAAGCCGTCACTCCGACATGTTTACAGAATCGCAGTGCAGCTTGAGGACATATTGATATTGGTTTAACTATGTACAGTCGACGAATTGTAGGGGTAATATCGAGCCCCTTAAGGTTTTCTTTTTTTACAATTGATAGGCACAGGTTTGACCACTATGTCACTTGATGGTAAGCGATGAGCACGCTTGCCTAGAAGTTCTTGTTTTGCATACATCAACTCATACACATAATTTTGAATTAAATTAAAATGTGAGTTCAGCGACTTTAGGACTAAAGGCCATGCCAAGTAGCCATAGTAATTTGGTCCCATTGTTCACACATATAAAAGTCATGATAAATAATAGAAGGCAATTCCAATAATTAATTAGTAAAATAAATTATTTACAAAAAACTTGGCATTTTAAAGTTATCACAATTTTCTTCCTCAATAAAGGAAGAAATTTGCCGGTCAGTGTGAGCTTCACACTGACCGGCAAATTGCGAAAAACATAAAAATATTTGAATTTCGCGGGCTACCCTGGAGCAACCTTAACTGTTTCGTTCGGCGATTGTACGTACTCGTGTCGGATATTTGGCTTCCTTGCTACGTCCCCTAACGATCGAACGTAGGCATTCTTAGCTAGCTATAACGTATGTGAGTCATGCTAACAAGGGGAGACATCCAAACATTTGCATAAATCCATACTGAAGGAATGAGTAAGTTGAAAAGGGCTGGAATTTTGGTAATGCGGTTGATAAAGTATTTCATAGGTATACGAGTATTTGGCTAAGTAACAGTAGGTAAGCACCCATTGTTTTTGGCATTTTTGGCCTAAGAAGTGGTTATGTCTGTACTCTGTAGCATAGATAATTGTTGCTAGTCACGGTTTCAATAAGTACTTAAATAGTTATTGGACTATGTTTATTTTGTTCTTGAACCTCGACCAAAAAATTTTTTCATTTTTAGAAACAAACTTGTGAGTATCGTCTAGGTCAGGAAATAACGATTCCAAAGACGGCGTGTAATTCGATTAATGCGAAACTTTGCAGACATGATATGCAGGCAGGTACATGAAATTTCTATAAAACAAAAATAATATGCTTTTCATTTTAAGTAATTCGACTTGTGGCCGATGGCCTCGTAGTCCACTGTAGCTACTTGAAATTGTACATGCTTTTGGCTAAAACAGTAATTTTTCAAAAAAAAGAACGACCAAGTGTGAGTGCGACTCTCGCACAAAGGTTCCGTACGAATCACAAAATTGTTCTTTCCATACAACTGAATCGATCAAATAGATTCGGAGCAAATGACTTGTGGCAGACGGATAGACAGACATTGTGGTGATCCTATAAGTGTTCCATTTTTTATTCCGATATCTTAAGACTAAAAATACACAGCCAAAACCACGTCCTTCTATATGACTACAACCAAATTTACCCAAACTGCGGTACGAATACACAACGCATATTAGTTTTCGCTCAAGCATTCACTGGAAAACGATGTCTGCTCGTAACGACCGTAGGCTGGTCGTGACGCGGCACGGTCCGATATTTGCCGCACCGATAGTCTAGAATTAATACGCAGGATGTAGAATTTTCAATATCAGCTGGCTTTTATATAGATATATTTTATTCGATAGAAAAGAAAAGGCGTTCTAAGCGGATTTTTGACATTTGGGAAAGCACTGTTTGAAGAATAAGATAGTTGGAAAAATCTGATTTATTATAAGTTCAAACTTACGTAGCATACTTTCGGAAGTACTAGTACGGCCGGAAAACACGTTAAGCCGTAGGTTCCGACCATTATTTGAAGCCAGAAATCCAGCCTAGGGGTATTGTGTCACCCAGCTACTTACGGATTTGGAGGACAGTTTCACAATTACTCCATTTGCATCCGGTTAGACTAAAAGTCGACCACGTCAAGGCTGGGATAGATAGATGAGAAGATTTTAGAAATTGAGAAAGCCTTTGATTATACGGCTTAGTTGTCCTCTGCTAGTGGAATTCCTGGCTGTGGATGACTAGTGAGTGAGGGAATACAGCCTTTCCCACTCTACAGTCCTACTCTAATCGGATACAACTGCCCGTACGTCTCTTATTGATTTCTCCAATTAAAGAACGAAAACCACCCAAGTCAAACGTAATTCTGTAACACGAGGAACCAATCACGACTCCCCAGTGACTGCCTAGTAGTTAAGTGCGTGCCATCGAATCTGTAGCTACCTATGTAAGGATACGTAGATACAGCAGTTGTAGCTAACTTGGCTAGCGCAGCCGCAATTTGGCCGTCTCCGCCAATACAATTAGGCTATACCGGCCTGTCTTATTCCACGTCTATATTTATGGCGGCAGAGACAACTTTTTCCTTTAAAAATTGAGTGGCGATACGATTTTTTCGTAATTAGGACTTTTTCTTTTTAATATTGGAAGTGCAACCGGCCTGTTTGATTCCGTGTCTATATATATGGTGACAAGAGAAGTTGTTCCTTTTAAAATTGAGTGCGAGCTTCGATTTTTTGTAATTAGGATTTTTAATTTTTAATATTGAAGTGGTATACCAGCCTGTCTTATTCCGCTTCTATATTTATGGTAACAGAGACAACTTTTTCTTTTTAAAATTGAGTGGAGCTTCGATTTTGCCGTTATAAGGATGTGGAATTTTTCCGGACAATAGCTGCGGTTTATTTTCTTCGTGAAGATTGTCAACGAGAAATGTAAGCTTGACGTGTCTATATTTATTTTATGATATCTAATGGATTGTTCGAGTATAAAGTGAGGCGTAGTATGGTGACTTATGTATGACAACTTGAGAGAAATACCTGGCCTTTGTTTTTAATAGGTTATTGCCCGGTATCTGACTGGATAGTTAGTTAAGTATTTGTCAAACTCTATTCTAGCCTCAAAACCTCTCAAGCTTTCTTTATAATTAAATTATGGTGTGACATGTTTATTACTTGTAACTCAAAATTCTCAATTAAAGTTACAAGGTTAGTGTATGATTGATTGTCCTACCTCACATAAGTCTTTGTAGCAGAGTTGAATCCAAACAGCCTTAGATTTGTGAACTCAGTTTGTCACTGTCTGCTCCAATCCGCACAGATTATGGACCTTCCAGTGTTATTACCTGAATAAGCCCGAGCTTCTAGAAAAGTTAATCATTTCAAATCTACTTTGGATACTGGAGTTTTAGTCAATCACAACAACATTTCGACTGAATTAATTAAGCTTAAAAATTCGTTTCTTTTGAAAATAAAATATAATGTTTGGATCCTTGAAAAGCAGGAGATTTTTGTAGTAGATAGATTAGGGACTCCAATTTCCGCACTTAGACTCTCATTCAGTCCGTTGTGCGTTGATGTCCTGGCTAAGTTAGCCAGCTTTTTTTTTTTTTTTGTTTTCGGGGGGAACCTTAAAAAGGCGCCTGGACTTTTGGGGTAAAGACCAGGGAGTGTGGGATTTTACCTCACTAAAACCACCCCGGTGATCACCATCAGCAGAAAGAAGGAGCCCCGTTACCTCTTAAAAGACCACTCCGGAACCCCCTCTGCAACGCCTGTTAGGGCACATCCCTGGGGAGACTGTAAAGGGGTCTCCCCTTAGCCTCGCTATGCACGGCAGCACGTGATCATTGTGCCACCGCCTTTCCTAGGGATCACTGAGTTGGCGGACAGAGACCCCACTCTGAGCGCCAGCGACCCTGGAGACCCACCTGCCTTAAATAACGCAGGCGGGGTTTCGGCTTTTAGGCGTCGAGGAGGTTGCCTCCCTGACGCCTCCGAGCAGGATCAGCCCTCTCACGATCCCGCTCGGCGGCCTCCTTCTGGACCATCACGACCTCTCAGAAAGCAGCCATTTCCCTCCAGTTTTCATTATCTGCCAGCATAGCACTCACTACGGCTGGCAGAGTCAGGTCTCGACCAATCTTGGCGACCAAAACCCGCCGCTCAGAGGACCACGCAGGGCACTTCTCGAGCGTGTGTTCCGCAGAGTCCAGGTCGCCTCCGCAATGGTGGCAATTTGCCGTGGCTTCTCGCCCAATCCTGTTCAGGTACTCACCAAAGCACAACCATGCCCGGTCAGCACTTGAGTGAGCCTGTAGGAGATACGCGCTCCTCTCTTTTTAGCCAGGCTTCGAAGCGGGGCAAGACAGCTTCGACAACACGCTTGCGCGAAAATTGCGGTTGCTGTAGCCGTTCGCGCCACCGTTCGAGCGCAAGTCGCCGTTCCTGCCGCCTTAGCCTTACAAAAGCGATTCCTGGCACGCTTATGCCACTTTGGCGTATGGCCCGGATCCGGTTATAAACCCTCGCATCCATATCCGCCAGGATGTCTAACGGTGGAGCGAAGTTAGCCAGCCTAGCTGGCTAACTTCCTGGGAGCTTCACAGGCTTCGTGGAGCGACCTCATCGTTCCGAGGATTTGTTGACGTTTTGTAGCCACGGCCTCGCATTCCAGGATGACGTGGGCGCCGATGTTAAAGAGATGTATATTTAGGGGCCAATGGCCCGTAATTGTTCCTATTATTGTTCTAAGGTTATTCCTTTTTGAGATGTTTGTAGTAATGATAAGCTCGCGTTTGACCACAATCTCACCTGATGGAAAGCGATGATGTGGTCGACAATGCAGCATGTTTGCCTAGAAGTTAACTAATAACTCTTGAATTAAACAGTGACTGACAGACCCTAGGTTGTAGCTATCAGGAAAGACAGGCTCCGGTAGGGAATTCCACTCCTTAGCTGTACGCACCCAATCCGATTCCTTGCTGGACAAAAGCCTCCCTTGACTTCCAGCTGTTTCGGTTGAGGGCCAGTATGGACAATAAGGATGATTCCTGTGTTAAATAAAATATGATCCTATAAATCCGCGTACCGGAAGACGCAACGTTGGAAGGCCTCCCACAAGGTGGACCGATGACCTGGTGAAGGTCGCGGGTAGCCGATGGATGCGAGACGCGCAGGACCGGTCGTTGTGGCGATACTTGGGGGAGGCCTATGTCCAGCAGTGGACGTCTTTCGGCTGATATGATGATGATGAATCCGCCAGTTACATTATCAAAAAATATTGGACACGTAGTTTTTGCTTCAACAAATCAATTAAAATTTACAAAGATGAAATGCATCAAAATTCAGGAGTGGCGCTTGTGGCGTCACGTCTACGTTAAAAGGGCACCAAGCCGTGACGTCACGCGAAAATTCACGTAAATTATTTAAAAGATAAAAGTGTTTAATGGTTCTACCGCATTGGTTGTTAATTATGTCTAGCTCGTTTGCAATCTTTTTCGTAATTAAATTAAACCTTAACTGCTCCATAATAAGCCTCTAAAACAATCAGTAGTCTATAAAAGAAAAGCCTTTACAAATATACTTACACCTCTATAAATAAAACAGGCTGAGTAGAACGTGGTCCCCTTAAAGGTTATCTTAGTAATTTGCGCGGTGGGTGGGCGGCCTTTGTACTGACCGCCCACTGGCCACCCAATCTATATTCTATAGAGTGGCGTAACAATTTGAAAGGAATCTTTAAGGCATTTTGCTTGAGGAAAAATGTGTTAATCGAAAGCCTAAAATAAACATTTTCATACGTTTTTTTAGGGTCTTGAATGCGTAGGTTTGGTTTTCTCAGGATAATGGTTTCAAATGCAAACCAGCGCTGATCAACAAGGATGTGTTTCATAGTCATCATAGAATAGAAAAACATTTATCCAGCACAGACAGACAAACGCATAGCGACAAAGAAAACATCATATCATCAGCCAAAAGACGTCGACTGCTGGACATAGGCCTCCCCAAGCGTCGCCACAACGACCAGTCCTGCGCGTCTCGCATCCATCGGCTAGCCGCGACCTTTACCAGGTCATCGGTCCGCCTGTTAGGAGGCTTTCCAACGTTGCCGTTGCGTTTTCCGGTACGCGGTCGCCACTCCAGAACTTTTCGGCCGTATCGACCATCTGTTTTGCGAACAATGTGCTGTCTACTACCACTTTAGTTTGGCGATCCTTCGGGCTATGTCCGTAACCTTGGGATGTATTTGTTAATAATGTAATAGAATTGCTTGCGCTGAGCGAGGCTAGGTAAATGAGGCGCAATTCTATTGATTCATAACAACTCGCTACGCATCCTCGCACATCTATGGTGGAAAACGTAGCCTAAAGATGGGGGGGGGGGGCTAAGCATGAATGCTGGTATTTAAACCTTTTGATTCCGGTTCAAAAGACAGTCACATTTTTCCTACATATTCTTTTTTCGAAAAATATTACCCGTAATTTTCAATTAAGAAATCTTGGAAAAAGGAACGACTTTCCGGCCATGTGTGACGATAATATTGTACATAGTTATTTCAAGCAATAAAATCAAACGTTTAACAATAATACACAGAGTGTAAGTCCTTGTTCTTGGTGAGTTTGTGTTTCTTGAAAAAGTTCAGTTACAAAAAATCCTACCGAATTGAGAATTCCTCTGTTTTGGACCTCTTCTAAAAAATATGTAGAATCAATACGTTTCCACGAAAATGTTTCGCGTTATTACAGCATAACAACAAATGGAATACCTCCAATCTTAAAATAGGCCAGTCGATATAAACCCCCCGAATCTTGTCACAGTGACAGTATCTTATCACCGAACAGAAATCAATTACACTGACGCCCAAATATTTTTATCTTTCCATTTCTGTCAAATGATAAAATCCTTACGATATACTTTACGATTTACTATACATAATACAAAGTGAAATCACGTGTTTTAGAAGAAATTGTCTTCAACTTGTGTTTTTTTTTTTGAGTGTGTAACTAAAAATGGCAATTTTGGATACTTTGCAGTTGTCGAATCAAGTGGAGAAGTTGGCGCAAGTCAGTCGGGACCTCCGGCGGAAGCATAAGCAGATACAGAATCAGGTATGTCCAGTTTAGTATTTTTAGAGACGTAATTTGTTTGTGCAAGCTCGTGATTGATGTTGACAGGAATTTGACGTAAGACGTCAGAGGAAATGTCAACGTGACATTTCTTTTTTTTTTTTGCGATTAGCATGCCTTTTATTATAAATACCAGTAAATGTTGTGGCAAAATTTGTTGCCTTGTAATTTTCCTTTGATTCGGGCCTCTGTTCAAATAAGTTTCGTCTCTTTAGCGACGAATTCTATCCTACTTTCTTAATAAGTTGAAAGCTTTTGCTCTTAAAACGGTTGAAAGAAACTTAAGAGGGACTTTGAAGTTCAACCCTAATTGAAGATTACATTTTAATCGAAGCATTCTGAATTACAATTTGAATAAAGTATTATGTTGTTGAATATAATTTTTGTTTGATTCGTAAGATTTATGCACCTATTCACTAGAATGCTTCCGAAAACACTAAATAGTTTTTAGTATGGCAATATTACTGACTAAAAATTCCTTTTCATCCTTTTTTGCTTTTAAACATTTTATTGATGCTATTACTTTTATTAACTGTTTTAATTTTAACAAATTCTTATTTATTTTCATAATTCACTTTTTCAAAAATCTACATAAAAGATACTCTTTAATGATTACTATTAAAGACTATTTTTAAATAGATTTTTAAAAATAATTAAATATTTGTTCTACCGTTGCCGTTGTTGACACGCAAAACGTCGGTTGTACCTACTGGATGGCGATAATTCACCATGGCGTGACTTGCGAGTGATGTCACACGCAAAACAGAGCTGTTTTTGGTTTTAAAACGCTCACAAATCCATTTTTTTATGTGTTTTGTTGAGAAATTCCAGTGAAATACCTTATTGCCTTGCTAAAACGAAACACCTATACAATGCTTCCAACTAGATAGATGCTATATACCTAGCAATGTTTACCACCAGATTGATAAAAGCTTGTTTTGTGTATTTTCGCATGTTTCCCTATTTACCCCTTTCTTTACCTCAAACAAATGACAAAAGTTTCTCCCCTCGCTTCATACTTTTCTTCTGAAGATTAACCACGCACAAATACACCTGTCAGAAACACAAACATTTTGTACCAACTAGGGAGCAGTTGCATCGCATTATCTCGTGTTTAAAACGAGCTATTTATTTTTTTTGCAATTGATAGGCACGCGTTTGACCACTATCTCACCCTGATGTCAAGCGATGATGTGGTCGAAGATGGAGCACGGTTGCCTAGAAGTAACCTATTCACTCTTGACTTAAAGACTCCCAGGTTGTAGCTATCAGGAAACACATACTATGGCAGATAGCTCCACTCCTTAGCTGTACGCACTATGAATGTGTTCCTAAAACGTTTTGTGCGTGTGGGTGGGATGTCTTGTGTTCCGGTGGTGGAATGGCCTCGACAACACTTAAATTATGCAATTCCCTCGCATATTATCCAAAATTTGAAAGGCACGCGTTTGACTATTATCTCACCTGATGTCAAGCGATGATGTGGTCGAAGATGGAGCACGCTTGCCTAGAAGTAACCTATTCACTCTTGAATTAAAGACTCCCAGGATGTAGCTTGTAGGGAATTCCACTCCTAAGCTGTACGCACAATGAATGTGTTTTGTGCGTGTGTTTTGCTCTATCTCCCTTAAAACGTTGCTTGAAATTAAATAATAATTAACGATTTCCTCAAGCATTGCCCATACACCTGTACTTTGGGGGATTTAATATGTGCAAACAATTAACGTAGCCACCTACTAGGCACAAAAAATCTATAGAGTTAACTATCGAATCGAAAAGAAGAAGTATTAAGAAGTATTTATGTAAGTAATAGCGTAGTGCTAAGCTTACTTTGTAAATTCTGGGTAGGTAATTAATTGTCTAGAAAATTGACAGAGGGAGTTAATTTTCTCAGCAATTAATTGCCCGGACTTGATTTGAATTGGGTATTTTACTGAAAAAATCTGATTAGTCCGTCTGATAGATTTTCAAAAAAATATTGGACACGAATTTTTTCTTTTTTCACGTAAACAAAAAATGACAATACGCGTTGAAGACTCGCGTGACGTCATGTCGCTGGTAAAAATCGTACCGTTATAGTGACGTCACGCGTGATTTCAACGCACTATATTGTTTTCATCGTTTGTTTCCATGAACAAAGTAAAAATACGTGTCCAATATTGTTAGGAAATCTATCTGGCGGACTATTGAATCTTTTTAAATACCCTATTAATTTTCTAATAAGTCTGAGAAAAGACTGATGCTTCACTACACTTCAGCAACTAACAACCTACGACAACAACCAGGGCTAGCATGCTCTAGCATAAATCAAACTTCACAAAGCCCCTGGAAATGCAACATGTAAGACCATGTCTGCACATAAATTTTTCAGACATGCGTGGGTAGAATTTTAAGCAATGACACCTGCTTTAGTTTTTAATATCTGTCGGAAAAATAGGAAAGTTCGGTCTAAAATACTCTCAGTCTATTTATCTGCTTACTTGATATATACCACGCAACGGATCATAAAACGGTTTTCACTTTTTGTAAATATTGTGTACAAAATGGCTGAAACCTGTAATCACCCGCACAAAGCCGGGGTGGGTCGCAGGAACCCTTGTCCTGAATATAAAGAACTTATAGAGAACTTTGTACTTAAGTATTTGTTCTTTAAAGTCGACATTAACGCGGATTAATAGTCCAAGCAAAATAGTCAATATTAGGTAAGAATCTCGGAATGACAGATAGTTGGATATAAACATTTATTTTGACACCCTAAAAAAAAACCTACTTATCGTAGGGTGTCCGCGACTACAGATATTCCAAGGGACAAAGATCAAATAATCGATTTTTACACATTTTTTGCAAATATTTCGTTTCCTATGGGTTTTTCGCTATGATTCGCCCTACGATAAGTTGATTTTGAGACAAGTTTAAGGGTACCTACATAAAGGTTTATACAACTTTATAGCCGACTATCACTCATTCCGAGATGAAACCCCGAATTTGCCTGGACTGGGTAAGAGAATACACCGTGAAGACATAAACAAACTGAAATGAACACAACTACACTAATCCACTTAGTCACGCAGTCGATAAATGGCGGTGCCTATATTTGACACACATTTGGAATTACGAGGGTGCGTTTTTGAGTTCGCGGAATGGGAGGGTAGATGATAAAAATACGTCATTATCGAGGTGACCACGACTTCAGCCACTCAATATTAGTATAAATACCAGGTTTTGTCTTAATTGGGTCATTAGTCTTTGAATCTATCGTCAAGCAAACAACTCAATCGGGAAGAAAGTGTGCATTATGGAAAAAATCGAGTACCGTGCCGTAATAAAGTTCCTTACCAAGCAAGGAAAATCAGTTCAAAACATACTAATAGGAAGAGATGGAATCCGTTTACGGGGACTCTTGCCCGGGTAAAACCATGGTTTACAAGTGGCATTGTCTTTTTAAACAAGGCAGGACCTCACTTGAAGACGACCCGCGGCCCGGACGGGCGATCGAGGTGTCTACTCCGGAAATCATTAAAAATGTCGAAAAAATTATATTGGAAGATGTCAGACTAAAGAAGAAACAGCTTGCAGAAATGGTTGGAGTATCGGATACAACAATTTTCAAAATTCTACACGATCATCTTGGCATGACAAAGGTCAGTGCAAGATGGGTGCCAAGAATGCTCACGCCGCCTCAGAAACAACGCCGCGTGGAGTGTTCTCGCACGCTTTTGGACCTCTGTAACGAAGATAAGTATGGACTATTGAGTCGAATTGTTACTGGAGATGAAACTTGGGTTTATCATTATGAGCCTGAGTCAAAACAGGACTCTATGCAGTGGCACAAAAAACGTACACCACCACCCAAGAAGTTTAAAGTGTCACAATCGGCTGGGAAAATCATGGCAACAGTGTTTTGGGATTCGGAAGAGATCCTGTTGACCGATTATAAAGATAAAGGCGTTTCTATAACCGGAGAATACTATGCTTCTATCCTCGAGAGGTTGAAAGAAAGTATTAAAGAAAAAAGGAGGGGAAAATTTACCAAAGGTGTCCTTCTTCTTCACGACAACGCGCCTGTTCACAAGAGCCGTGTTGCGTTGGCTGCCCTGCATAAGGTGGGCTTCGATATTTTAGACCATCCACACTACAGCCCAGACCTGGCTCCCAGTGATTATTACCTCTTTCCAAATCTGAAAAAAGAACTTCGTGGAAAGAAATTTTCAACTGATGAAGAAGTGAAGGACGCGGTTTCAGCTTATTTTTCGGACAAAGACAAAACATTTTTTTATGTAGGTATACATAAGCTAATTGAAAGATCTGAAAAATGTATTAGGGTAGCAGTTGAATATATTGAAAATGAAAAATAATTAAATATTTTTATTTTCACTCCTTGCCCTCCATTCCGCGAACTTAAAAACGCCCCCTCGTAGCTACTGTATCGATTTGTTATTGTTTCACTTTGACAGTGAAAAGGAGGGTACCGTGTTTTTGTGTGTACTTGAGTGAAGGAAATAGGAAGTCGTGTTTGTAAACAAGTAGAGTAGTTAACTGCCTAACATGAATTATTTGCTTTTCATTTTGAAGTTACAAAAAAAAAAAACAGAACATCCTAATTTATATATGTAAATCTATCTATACTAATATACAAACCTGAAGAGTTTGTTTGTTTGTTTGAACGCGCTAATCTCAGGAACTACTGGTCCGATTTGATAAATTCTTTCAGTGTTAGCCCATTCATCCAGGAAGGCAATAGGTTATATGTCATCACGCTTAGACCAATAGGAGCGGAGCAGACGAAGTTGCGCGGGTCAACTAGTATGGAACATAATTAATTATAAAATTATTGGAACATATAACATTGGGTTAGCTCGCCGTCCGATCAGAACCAGGCCCGGGTCGGCGGCGCGCTGTGTTCCACGCGCGCCTCAAGGAGATGTCAGCATGGGAGAGGGGGCCCGCTAGGGGCAGTGCCTGCCGGGGTGCGGAATCCGTTCGAAAGAGACGCCGCAGCCCTGGAACGCAAAGGGCATTGGGAGGAGCACGGATGGGTTTTAGTCAGTAAGAGTCTGACACTCCCTTCCGCCTCGCCCAGAGCGGGAGGAGTCATTTGATGATTCCCATCCTTAAAAAAAAGGCCTAAGTCCGCCATAAGTGCGCGATAAGGCCGCCGATTGTATGTTGTTTTAGTTTAAGATATTCTTTGTTTTCTTTTTTTTTTGGTGTACAATAAAGCATATATAAATAAATAAATAAATAAGTCCCCCTAAATCTAAAGTTAAGCTCGCTCCATCGTAGACTTTGTCTGTGTCATCACTGACGTAGACTAGAGTCAACAGCAAACCCATCACAAATATAAAAAGTTATATATTAGGACTTTATACTAATTCGTCTTATCTTGATGTCGCGATCTGTTCTTTAACATCAAATAAGTAAAACGTACAGTTTAGAGCTATACTTGGCCGTTAACCCGCATTCAAGTATCCGAATAACTGTTCCACGAATTTGGTTGGTTAATTAAACTGGCAGGCTTGACGAATTCAGGTATCTAATTTCTATGAAATTCGGCGACAAAGTTGGACGAACTCATCAAGTTGGAAGCAAGCAAAAAGTTCTGTGTTTGGTGTGAATCCCAATTCGGGTGCATGGCAAATTGGTTCTATAACGAATTTGATGTTCGTTCCTTGAATATGCCGTAGGAGAACTATTTTTTATTTTCAACCTAGAGCTAGAACATTTGAATAATTATGACATCTACCAATGCGCGCTGGGCTCGCGTGGTCCATGACAGTCCATAGTCCGTGATAACAGCAGCCACAAGAAAATCCAACGAAGCAAATCTACATCGCAACAAAAAAAACCGCAACACTATCTATCCAACTAGCAGCGAACTATTACGTCAAAATCCTGCATAGCGGTATCAGAGTTTACCGTGCGAGTTGAACATACACATCAGCCCGAATATCAACTTTCGGGCAGTTGCCCACAACGGACAATAACCGTCCGGTTGGAGGATCCTCCCTTTTCAATGGAGGTTTGCGGGACTTACCCACTGCTGGGCTAATGTCTCCCGAGTCCATTGGAACTCGGGAGACATTGAAGCAAAACCGAGACTGCAGTGTATTGCTTCTTCAGCCAATCTCCCGTAAACTCTACCATTTCGTTGGGTTCGTCTCGAAATCCTATAGTTGAATCACTGCATATTAAAGAAAGTCTCGCGACGTGTCTGTAGGTACGCGTTAATCTCAAAAACTAGGAAACGGGTCTAACACGGTTTTCACAAATTGAAGAAGTGATTCATTCAAGGTTTTGTGGAAATATGGCGATGATTGTTGAAAATGTCTGAAAAATAATGCCGACTGGGTGCTTGTTATGCTTTGCTACCCATGTAAAGCCGGCGTGGGTTGCTAATAAAATAGAAATAAAATTGTATAAAGGTTGAGATATTATTCGTGTTAAAATAATAAAAAAGATATTATGACACAAATACAAAGCTTTTTGAAAGTATTCATAAGCGGTGGCTGGAATCAATTTAACGTAAAATCTGTCTTTAGTTTGTATGTCTGTATGTTCCAGCTACATCTCAATAATACTGAACGGATATTGACGGGGTGTACCTTGTATGAAAGCTTTATGTACAACTTAAAACCTGAGGTATGTACCATTGCGCTATCTCAAATGGGAGGCTGGCAGGATCATCAAATATGAACATTGGAAATCGTGAGCGAATTAGAAAAAAAATGCGGAAAACTGGAATCATACACATGCAGTAACAGTACACATTTGTACATATACATACATACATACATATTTCATCCTTGTGTCATGCGAAGTTAGTATAAAAAATGACTTCTGTCCATTTGTTTATAAGCTTTATACATAAGCTTGTTTTTCCAAACGCATGATTTTCTAGCGCCATATTTTTATATTTTTAACGTTGGTAACCTTGCGCCATATTTTTATATTTTTAACGTTGGTAACCTTCCTTCGTACGGGTTTCTGCTCAGACGCTACATTATTTTATTTATTTAGTTTCATCAACTGTATAAAATCTAAAATGGTAGTTGTTAAGGTGTTTGATATTTTAAGTTAGATGCACGATTATTTCTCATGCAGGCCGTATGAAAGGATTAAGACTCAAACGATGCCAAAAACGTCCCTAGCTCCTTCGTTTATTCCAATTACAATGAATTCTGTTCAAGTATAGGCGTTCGGGGAAGTTTTTGGCACCGAATCTTAAGCGAGTACATTACTGCTAGCTGCACTATATTAAGTTAGACCGTGTTTGTCTAATGCCCGGTTTCTGATGTAATTTATCTGTCGTTTATCTGTATTTCCACTAATCATCCAACAGCGTTATGACAAATAGCGTTAACGGAACATAAACGATTGATAAAAACCTAGGAAACCGGACAAATCGAAATATCTATACTCTATACTAATATATAAAGCTGAAGAGTTTGTTTGTTTGCTTGAACGCGCTAATCTCAGGAACTACTGGTCTGATTTGGAAAATTCTGTCAGTATTAGATAGCCCATTTATCGAGGAAGGCTATATATCATTATGCTAAGACCAATAGGAGCGCAGCAGTAATGAAAATTGTGATGCAAACGAAGTTGCGCGGGTCAACTAGTTGATGAATAAGTGTGTAGCGTCTAACGTGATAATTCATAATCATATCAGCCAATTGCTGTCCACTGCCAACCATCCCGGTTGTGTCAACATGGCACTTCGTCCGCGCTGCAATACTCTTAAGGATCCCTAATGTTTTCTAGTAGTAATAAATATAGCCTATGCTACTCAGAGATAATGTAACATTCTAATGATGAAAGAATTTTTTAAATTGGTCTAGTAGTTTTTGAGTTTATTCGACACAAACATACAAATTTTTCCTCTTTATAATATTATTATGTCATCATCTGTCCTAGCCATATTCCTATGTCATTTAGGGTCGGCTCTCTGTATCTTGTTGCGCCATTCTACTCTATTATGGATCATATCAGGGGTTTCACACATCGTCTTTAAATCTGTCGTGGTAGTACTGGACCAAGTCGTGGAAGGGCGGCCTCTGCCCCTTCGCCCTTCGGGTATATTAAGAACCATCTTTGTCATGTGCTCTCCGTCTCTACGCATCACGTGTCCGTACCATCTCGTTCTACTCTCTCGCATCTTGTCTGGAATGTTAGCTATTTTAAAAGTTCCGCGAACATGGCCATTTCTGACTTTATCCAGTAATGTGTGTGAGCACAGTTTATCATATAAAAATATCGTGTCATGTCATCATGCTCTGGCTATCTTCTTTTGTCTTCATAAAATAGGATTTCATTCCCTCATTCCATTATGAGCCTTATTAACATGCATTTTCACTGACTTTGTCTCAACACTGTCTATCATGAAACTAAGCAAGTGTAACTCTCATGTCACCTTGATCTGGCTTTCATACCTCTTCACAAAGAGTTTTATTAACGATCATAAACCTTATTAACACGCCTATTTTCCATTGCTTCCAGATGCGCTTGGTATGCGAGGAGCGTTCGGAGCTGACCGCCATAGTACAGTCACAGCAGAGGGACATCGCCGCGCTACAGCAAGACAGCGCACAGAACAAAGTAAATAAATAATAACGATTAGACCCCAAATACTGCTACAGCCTAATTAAATTCTGTACGGGATATCTGAAGTTCTGTACTTTTGGTACAGCCACTCTAACAAGGGTTTTCACCTAAAAAAAATACCGTAAAATATTGAACTAAGTTCAATATACATTGTTGATGATCAATGTCACTGAAAATCTGTTGTATTCGTTTGACAGAAGTGCCCAACATGCGGCGTGGTGACTCCCGACGGCACTGACGATGACGACCAGTCATCCAAACCGACGTTCAGCGTGCGAGAGCTGCGCGCCATCCTCCATGAGCGAAACGAGCTCAAACTGAAGCTCAGCCGCGCCGAAGAGCAGCTGCACGCGCTGCAGACCGACCAGCAACATGACAGGTAACACACAGTACTCTAGCATGAGCTGCCATCCTCCATGAGCGAAACGAGCTCAAACTGAAGCTCAGCTGCGCCGAGCAGCTGCACGCGCTGCAGACCGACCAGCAACATGACAGGTAACACACAGTACTCTAGCATGAGCTGCCATCCTCCATGAGCGAAACGAGCTCAAACTGAAGCTCAGCTGCGCCGAGCAGCTGCACGCGCTGCAGACCGACCAGCAACATGACAGGTAACACACAGTACTCTAGCATGAGCTGCCATCCTCCATGAGCGAAACGAGCTCAAACTGAAGCTCAGCTGCGCCGAGCAGCTGCACGCGCTGCAGACCGACCAGCAACATGACAGGTAACACACAGTACTCTAGCATGAGCTGCCATCCTCCGTGAGCGAAACGAGCTCAAACTGAAGCTCAGTTGTCATCCTGCTCATGCTGCATAGATGACAGACATAAACCAAAAAAAATGTCCTCAAATGGCTTGAACTCCACGACATAAAATTTAGGAGATGTATTTCAGTCTGTCCAAACTACAAATACTAATAAATTAAACATACACAAAACCGTCAACTGCTCTTCCAAGCTTCTTCACAAAAATTAACCCTCTTTTATTTGTATTCCATCAAAAGATTGTTAATGCTTATTTGAGGTTAACACTCAAAAGCTGGCATGGCGGAGTCCCACAATTCATAATGAAATAATATTTAAATAATAAACATGCTATATTATTCCTGCGATTTTTTTTGTTCTGGCCACAATTTTTAATCCGGTCGCAATTTTCAACCGGCCTACCTGATATTACTACTCTGTCAAGAAAGTACCGGGAAAAGATCAATAATACACAAAATGTCTGTTATTCATCCAAATTTATTATATCACCTTCAAAGTATGCTCCTTTAGAAACGATACACTTGCGCCAACGAATAATCCGTTCATCAAATCATTTTTTAAACGCTGCTTCCGGAATTGAGTTCAGTTCTCGCCGCGAATTCTCCTTTATGTCTTCTATCGATTGAAAACGGGTGCCACGAAGTGGTAATTTGAGTTTAGGAAAAAAAAAAGTCAGCAGGAACCATATCTGGTGAATATGGTGGTTGCTGGATGGTATTTGTTGAGTGTTTGGTTAAAAATTCGTTCACAATGATAGCCTTGTGCGAAGCCACTCCGAAGCTTGTTGACTAGTTTGCATGTCAAACTCGTAAACCCACGTCTCGCCACCAGTAACAATGCGTTTCATGAATGCTGGGTCTGAACTGACTCGTTCTAGCATGTCCTCAGCGACTTTCATGCGATTGAGTTTTTGGAGAAAATTCAGATCTTTTGGGACTAGCCGAGCAGCAACATGTTTCATACCCAAATGATTAGTTAAAATGGTACGGATGGACTCGTGAGATACAGAAAGTTCGACGGCTATCTCTCTCAGAGTTGAATGGGGATTTTCAGTCACTATTTCCTTCACTTTTGCGATGTTAACTTCAGTTGCAGACGTTGACGGCCTACCAGAGCGAGGCAAATCTTCCATCACATCTCGACCGCTTTTGAACGCTTTGAACCACTCATAAGCACGAGTTTTTGATAAAGTCGATTCACCGTAAGCCTCCTGTAACATTTTCAGTGACTCCGAACACGAAATTCCATTGGCGATGCAAAATTTAAGACAAACTCTTTGTTCGATATTTTTGTCCATTATGAAATTTACTAAAACCATTATGAAATTTACTAAAACCAGCACTGTATTTAATATAAATAACAGATGCAACTCAAACTCCGCGCCAAAATGGAAAACAGTTGTGCCAATCTATCAACTACAAAAAAACAAAAATTTGAATTTGGAACCATAAACAAATCATCCATTCCCGATACTGTTTTGACTGAATGTATATTATTTACTAGCTGACCCGCGCGGCTTCGCTCCCGTCAACTAGCTACCCTATCTTACTTACCCTACCCGACCTACCCTACCCGACCTACCCTACCCGACCTACCCTACCCTATCCTACCTACCCTACCCTACCCTACCCTACCTATCCTATTCTATCTACCCTACCCTAAAAACCTACCTGCCCTAAAAAAAATATATAAAATAGATAGTAGGCGCTTCTCAGACCTACCCGATATGCACACAAAATTTCATAAGAATCGCTCAATCCGTTTCGCAGAAGTACGGTAACTAACACTGTGACATGAAAATTTTATATATTTAATAAGATATTTTTTCGGACACTTGATCTATATAATTTCCAGAAATTATATAGGAAAATTAATTAAAAAAAAATCTTAAACTACTACCTACTTTCCTGCAGCATCAGACCCGCAGTTATGCATAGGGGTCCAGTACTCCAGGAAAACTCCATCTGGCCTATTAACTCCAGAATATTCTGACCATTGGCATCCTTATTCCAGCGGCTCCGACACGTCTCCGTCCGTGAGCACGGCGGCCCCCTCGCAGGAAGAGGCCCCGGTGCAGGGCCCGCTGCCCGCCGAGCCCGACGACGCGCCCTGGAAGCGGAACAGTGGCATCAGGAAGTTGTACGTATGCACTTACGTGTTGAACCTCAGCGGCCTCCTGACTAACGCTAAGTCGTCTGCCGGGGTAACGGACTTGTTCCAAAGAGTCGCCGCGGGCCCGGAACACAAAGCGTTGCTGTGCTTACAAATATCCCTTTGTGTTTTAAACGTATTTATAGGAAACACATTAAAGTAGTTTAATCGTTAAATTTTATTAATTTGGAAGTTATCACTAGACAGTTAACTGTGCAACTATTGAAGTAACGATAAAAAGCGAATAAAAAAAAAAAAACAAAGTGATTTTGTAGCCACAACGACGAAAGGGCATTTGATTTGAGTCGTTTGATGATTTCTCGTCCAAATAAAGGGGTCTACTAAAAAGTGAATACGCAATCGTCGCGTTCATTTGTTCGGTAAAACCGTAAAGCGCCCTTTGTCGGCACGACGATGCGATCTAGTTGCCCAAACAAATGAATGCGACGATCGCTTATTCTCGCGATGTTGGCTTTTAGGACGAAGCCTAAGGGTCTTGGACTTGGGAAGTGTGAGCTAGTTCTATCATCTTACTGATTAAAAATGTGGTGTTGCGGAACTTAATAGATAAAAGTAATATTTCACCCTGATTTTTGAAACCCTGTTTTGTTAAATGTTACCGTCAGTTTTGGTAGTAAAGTCGCCAAAATCTAAGAAGTCCGATTTGACAGCTAAGTAGAGGGATAGAAGATTGCTTAAAATCTAAGAAGTCCGATTTGACAGCTAAGTAGAGGGATAGAAGATTGCTTAAAATCTAAGAAGTCCGATTTGACAGCTAAGTAGAGGGATAGAAGATTGCTTTGCCACTAAGTGCGAAAGAGATTTCATACTTTTTTATTTACTTTGTTGTCCATGGTTTGTCTATGATGTGACCGCGACAGTTATGACTTTTTTTCTAATGCCCGTCCCTGACACATGCAGTAGTTTTTACTGAAGAATTTTTTAGCTCATTTCGTTTTATAGCTGTTTTCATTTGTGTATTTTAAAATAATATAATGTTAATGTGCGTCTGTTTGGGTGGAATAAAGCGTTTTTCTTTCTTTCCTCTTCTTTATACTTACTAGTAAGGTAATGTTGTATCCTGCTATCAAATCGGACTTCTGAGATTTTGGTGACTTTAGAACGGTTTATCAGAAATCAGGGTTTAATGTTATTAAATAACCACACCAAGTTGAAATGCACCTCTTAGCTGTATGAATCCTAGTATAATCCTTAATCCGCACACAAGTACTATTTATTTTCCTAAGGCATGCACTGTATAAATAATATGAATTGGTGACGGTATAAATTACTTGGTTGTGTCGAATATTTATGCAGCTTGGATTCAGTTTTGAGGAAAAGGGTGCAAAATAAGTATGCCATGTTTTTCGGCATGCTATAGAGATCAGGGGAATTATCGTTCAGACAAATTATCTTTTAAGTCTTATCAAACTCAATTCCTAAGAGCTGTTTTTTTAGTAGTCACACATTTTTAACTGAACACGTTACGTCGTTGGTTCCGGCTGTCATTTGTAGATCTTTGGCAGTCGTTACGGATTGTCAGAAGCCAGTAAATCTAACTGCAGTCTTGCCATGATGTACCTGGTTACCCAGTTAATGGATTCACGCCGCTCCACGTAAAACACTGTTATTCAGCTGAATCCGGTTTGACTGGAAGCCGACCCCAATGTAGTTGGAAAAAGGCTAGGCAGATGATGACACATTTTTAACTGAAGAATAAATATGACTGTTTCACATATTTCTTTTCAATAGCTGCCAAACCTTCTTTTAATCCTCAGTTAAATTTATTTGACCATTAAAAAATCGGCTTAACCAGTCAGTCTGCGTAAATCCTTTTCGGGACAACTATCTATTGTCTTATTATCGTCTTTTAATTTTGCGGAGCATGATTGGTTGTCAAAATATACACGACCAACTGTTTAACTAGAAGTACCATGTGTATTGCTTGTGACCTATAGAGCCTCTAAAGGTGGGTACTGACCAGAGTTACGGGCCGTAATCTGCTATTCGCAGCGAGCATTTCACGATACACCGTATCTTAAAATCCGAGTTACATGCGCGTTTTCGTGCTCGTTTTCACGTACTGACTGCACGAAAGCTCGTTGTGTAACATGTTACATTACGTGTTACGTTACATATTATACTACAAGTTACATTACACCCCGTAATACTCGTCAGTACCCAGTTTAATATATCCAAAGCATGTTTGAAGCCCAGATTTATATAAAGTTCGTATAGTATGTTTGTTCGTCGTGTGCTCTTCTTTTGCTAATTGTCGTATATTGTGGTGGTATTGTAATAAATTGTACTAAAAAATCACAACTCGTCTATAATACATTTTTCATCATTAATACTAACTCTTCATTTGTACATTAATAAGCGCCTCTCAGAAGCATTGAGTGGATTTTTTCTCTCTATTTTTTAAAAACAAGTGATTTTCTATTTTGTTAGTAAAGACTGTAGTCTGTTTTTTTAATCTCGGAGACTAAATTGACAAGTGCAAATGGCAAGCTGACATAGATTTGAATAGCATTTAAGTCAGTTTTGACATTTGCAGCTGTCAATTTAGTCTCCGAGATTAAAAAACAGACATTACATCCCATTTTTTTATGCCTCTATCTTCTGTCTGACGCGCACTTGTCTATGGGAAATCTATCCGGATTGTATCGTCCAACTCCTAACCTACACTCCAGCTTATATTTGGTTCTGGTACATTTTTTCCTTATTTTTTTTCTATAAGATGGCATGAAAATTTAGCCCTAAGAAACTCGGTTGTTTTATTCAAAATTTCTTTGTTTTTAGGTGTTTTTGTGTAGTTGATAAATAATATGGAAAATGCAACCAGGGCCGAAAGAGACGGCGCACGATACGACAATTTGCTGCACTGTGTTGCATGTTTACATACGACATACGACACTATACTACACTGTCATGAACGCTTCACGCTTGACCACAATCCCCGATCCTATTCCTTTTTTGTTTAACCCACTCACATGTTTTATGTCCAGCACTTTTTCATTTATTTTTCTGTTTATTTCATTTTATTCTTGCTAAATAAATGTACGGTCAGCAAGATCATTTTTGCACATTTTTTTCATACTCTTCTGAATAAAAAAGTTTTTAGATATTTTTTTCCAGTACTCTTTGAATGTGCTGTAGATCAATGCTAATATTTGTAAAATAAAAAAAAAATATTTATTCATAATTTTCAAAATTTTTTTCAATAATTAGGTAGGAAATAAACGATTTTTCTTTGACCTATATTCGAAGATTTTGACTCTGGATCGCCACAAATAATAATTTTGTGAACGAACCAAATCGAAAAAACGACTGAAAACATCGACCTTGGAAAACATATTTTACTAAAGAATCCAGTCGAACACAAAACATTTTTTTCTGAATCTGAGTGTATTTTTAAATTTGCATAAATTTTATAGAAAAAAACTGACCGTTTATTATTTTCCCCCTTCCCCCATTTTATTTTTCCCCCTATTTTGTTGACGTTTGTTTGTTCCCCGCGCGAAGGTTCCGCCTCGTGTCATCGCGCGCCGAGAGTCGTCGCTCGCCGCCGCCAAGAATCTCTTTCGGCCCTTGGTATTGAAGATGTGTTGCTCTGCGGTACGTTTGGGGGAAATGGGGGACGCTTTGAAGGGCTGACGATTGGGGGATGAGTCAAGAGATTTGGCAGTCTGATCGACTATGTTTGGCCAGGGCTGATGATTGGGGGATTAGTAAAGGAAGTCTACAGGAACAGGAACAGGAAGGATAACAGGCTAAGTTAAAGCATCGAGCGAATCCAGAAGAATAGACAAGGCCGTAACGAGGGAGTTCTTAAAAATGGTGCTGTCGAAGCGTCATGCTAAAGTAAACGGTCTCCCGATAGATTGCATGAGTTGTTGACAAATTAGCCAGCCCAATAGTTGGTTGGTGATTCTTTCCACTGAAGTCTAACGGGGCGTGTGCTAGTTGTCTTCGTCTCCTCGAGGAATGGAGAAGTTAATTTCGAAATAACACAAAGAAAATTGCAAGTTTTAGCAGCATAAACTTTCAATTATCTTTTAATATTGCAAAAAGGGCACACCTTAAGTGGTACACACTGCGTGAACAGGTTAATATTCGATAAGAACTAGGCAAAACTGGAATTCAGGGTTACTAATTCCTCGGAAAAACATGACAGCTCATTAGCATTCACTTTTATTAATTACTAGTTGACCCGCGCAACTTCGTCTGCGTCACAATTTTCATTACTGCTCCGCTCCTATTGGTCTTAGCGTGATGATATAAAGCCTATCTAACAATGAAATAATTTTTCAAATCGGACCAGTAGTTCCTGAGATTAGCGCGTTCAAGTAAACAATCAAACAAACTCTTCAGCTTTACATATTAGTATAGATTTTAGTTGTTATATTCATTTATTTTTATATACAAAGGATCAATCGTCAGCACTTTTATTTCAGAGCGTCCCTTAGTTCGAGAAGCAGTTTTAAAAGACTGCGTATTATATTTATTACACAGCTTTCACATTCACATAATGCAGTAGATAGATACTCATATTAAATAAGATTACTTAGGTAAGAACTACTAAAATATTTACATAGGAAAATGAATTTGCTTTAAAACAGCGTTATATTATGTTTACAGGAATAGAATTTGATACATGTAACACTTTTATATATTATAACTAGCTGACCCACGCGGCTTCGCTCCCGTCAACTGGCTACTACCCTACCTACCCTACCTACCCTACCTACCCTACCTACCCTACCTACCCTACCTACCCTACCTACCCTACCTACCCTACCTACCCTACCTACCCTACCTACCCTACCTACCCTACCTACCCTACCTACCCTACCTACCCTACCTACCCTACCTACCCTACCTACCCTACCTACCCTACCTACCCTACCTACCCTACCTACCCTACCTACCCTACCTACCCTACCTACCCTACCTACCCTACCTACCCTACCTACTATAATTTGAGATTTAAACTATCCTATCTCTCAAGTTGGATCGAACTGCACATGGTGTGCGAATTTTATTATAATCGGTTAAGTGGTTTAGGAGTCCATTGAGGACAAACATTGTGACACGAGATTTATATATATTAAGATTATTTCTTTGGGTCTACATATTTACAATATTCTGGTTAGACAATCTCCGCTGTTATACAATTTTGAATTAATTATTTTAAGAAGACGTTCTCATAAAAGTGTAGTCTTTTTAACCCATAGGTCGAATGGTAGAGAACGCCTTGTTGCCAAAGTCCGCCTAAATACCTTAAATTTTCATAAATAAATAGAAATCTTACCCGACATTAACCAGAATATAGTGATGCAGACCCTCAAAAACTGACGTCAATTTACTTATTCAATTTTTTTTTGTGTCCACAGTTTTCGCAAGCTCTTTGTTGAGTCTGATCTCGCCGTGGGCGGCTTCCAGCGCCGCTCGCTCTCCTCGCTGGCTCGCAGCTCCCCCGCCCCCCCTCCCGCGCCCTCCCCGCACCCCGCAGGTGCCCCCTCCGCCCCCTCGTAGGCACAGCATCCCCCCCGCGCCCGCGCGCCCGCACCCCTCGCCCGCACCGCGGACACATCGACGATACTCCGACATCAGACACCCTCCCGCATCTAAACTTGACCTCAGACAAGAACTACTCTCTCTCAACCTCGGCACTCAAGAGTTTGACAGCTGGCTCGGTGACAAGTTCGAAGAGAATGATGAATACGAAAATGAGTGTTACGACGAAAGGTTTGAGCACGATATTCCTTTGCAGCGGTCTGTCTCCCTCGATCGGGGTATAGACATCTTCAATCACTTGCAGGCTATAGGGTCGGACACCTCAGAAAGCGTTGATTCTTTGTGGACAGTAGATTCGGAAGGTAGAGACAGTATGGCAGATAGGTACAGGAGTTTCGAAGATATCCCCGCTTCTCCGTATAAAGCGAGAAGCAGGCGTGCATCTTTTGGTGTGGAAACGTTCTCAGAACGAGATCTAGCGTTGGCGGTGTTGAACGAGAGCTATAAGGGTCTGGGGGCCACAAGCGGTAGTGTGTCCCCGCAAGTAAGGAAACTGCAAAGATGTTTCACTTTCGCCGGGACTTTTGACAGTATTAAGGACAGATCCGTAGAGAATTTGGTCTCAAAAGAAAGACCGAAACTGAGATTGAAGATCCCGAATAGGAGGAATAGTAACAGCTGTCCCGTTTCACCAGAAATCAACAGAGTGAGGAACTACTTCCGAAGTTCTGCTGATAATGTTGAAACGGACGTGTCTGATGATGAGGACCAAGAGTTTGAAGTACAGAAGCCGTTCTATAGGAGCATATCTGTTGAGTGGAACCAAGGGGAGGGAAGCAAAGTGCGGCAGAGAAGGTCAGGTGTGCAAGATATGATGACCGACTTGAGAAGGAAAGTTCTAATAAAACAAGAGTTCAAAAGTAGCGAAAACCTCGAAAGAGTTCGAAGTTCGCCAGAACCATCTCAATCATCCAATCTTCTAAAAGGCAGCTACAAAGACCGATACTCAAACTTCGTAAAATTAAAAAGAAATATTCCATTACCGGGCAACACTGACTTAAACGTCATCTTGCCCACTATAATCATATCCCGCGCGGAATCCCGCAGTGTTGCCAAAATATCAAATACTTCCAATTACGTAGAAATAAGTAGGAATTGTGATTGTCGAATATGTAAGGAGGGTGACGGAAGATACTTCGTACGGAGTGTGCTAAGTAAGTTGTTCGTTAAAATTGTTTCTTGTAATAGTAGAAA
Organism: Lacanobia oleracea; assembly: GCA_950371165.1. Classification (NCBI taxonomy): domain Eukaryota; kingdom Metazoa; phylum Arthropoda; class Insecta; order Lepidoptera; family Noctuidae; genus Lacanobia; species Lacanobia oleracea. Next base: position 3,073,240 of record OX493406.1, on the reverse strand, counting down.
ATTGTATTGGGACGAGAATAATAATCTGAATGATAGTGAGATGTACAAGTGTGTTATGCATGTACTGAAGTTAATGCTAGGGTTATGGTTGAGACATCTCGATCATAATTAGTAGGATAATGACATCCAATTTTAATTAAACTGGGAAATAGTTTTCTTTAATTTCTTTAACAGCTATTTTTCAACCGTCTGACAACTTTTATTGGAGAAATAAATATGGCGGTTTGACTGCTTTTGTAAGGAAAATATGTCAAACGGCTCTTCAAAGTAGCTGACTATTGAAAAATCATGTCAAAATAGTTTGAAATTAAAAAGAAACTAGTTTCCAGTCTAAAATAGGAATCAGTTTAATATTGTGTCTATGACGAAAATGTGTTGTTATATTTATCTAAACATAATCTTCGATATACCTATCTCTTACTCACAGATGCAAAAAAAGAGATAGTGAACATTAGAGCTGTCAAATTAGATTTATTGCCATGGTAACACCGTTATAGTTTGACAGCTCAGAATATCTCTTGTCTCTTTTTAATGTCATTTACTAGTAAGAGACAGAAATATTTTAGTAAAACAGTATTTTAAGAATTGGATGATATTGACCTATCGGGTTTAGAAATATAATATGTTCTAGTGTTGTTCGATGTTACTATGTATTAGCAGCTTTTAACTTTTTACTATACGAAACAGCAATTTCAATGTAAAGAAGTTCTTTTCTAATTTCTTGTACGTCTTGGGGATTTTAATATTTGGTTTGCGAAAAGCAAAATGTATGTTACTGTGATTTTTATTTATTTTCTGTTTTATTGTTTATTTTATGTTGGGTAACGTATGAGGCTGTTTTGCTGTCTGTACTGTATCTTTGATTTGCAGCTGTGATTACATTATTCAGTCATTGTTTTATGTTTGTAAAAGACTGCATAAATGCACTGTGCTTTATCTGATTTTTTATCTTATTAAGAGCTATATTCTGTGTTAAGTTTCCATGCCCGCATGCGGTTGGCCCGCATAGACAGTGCTGCTATGCGAGAACCCAATTCAATATCGCGATTCTATGTGGCTTTCTTACCCCTTCTTTTATATCAAATACTACCCGCTTACATCGAGACAAAAAAACATCTACAGTAGCTTCTGGGTTACTCTATAAGCCCGAAGTCCGTAGTTTCGGGCTTCGTTGCGGGCGTATTCTACTCCGTATCACGTAACCACACAGAATTAATAACAACACGGTTTGTTGCTGTCAAATCGTGTTGTGTTCTTAGTTCGGGTTCGGGACTAATCGTCAGACCGTAGACCCCCTGATGTCCGACATGAGTGCTTATGTAAAATATTTTTTAATTGACAGTATGACAGTCTAATGCGATTCCCAACAAATTTCTCGCCTCTTGCGTAGCAACATTAAAATAATATGAATATTCTAGAGTATTGTAAGTACAGTCATAAGATTGTCATGAGTGTTAGCGCCTTATTCTTCTATGTACTGCACCCTTGTCAATTTCCAATGACTCTGTAACACGGCTGATTCCTGAGTAATTTTTTTTTTTTTTCTATTTAGTCCGTCAGTTAGATTATCGAAAAATATTGAACACGTAGTTTTTGCTCTATCAAATCAATAAAAATTTACGAAGACAAAACGCATCAAAGATCAGGAGTGGGGGCTTGTGACGTCACTATTTTGTAAAAAGTGTACTTACATATTTTTTTGTTTACGTTTTAAAAGGAACAAATACGTTTGAGAAGCTCGTGGCTAAATAATAACAGCCGCACTGGTCGATCTTAAAGGTTAAGCAACGCTTGCCAAGGTTGGTCTGTGGATGAGTGACTATCTCAACATAACGAGTTTCCTCCGTGCCTCGGAAAGCACGTTAAGCCGTTGGTCCCGGCTGTCATTTGTAGATCTTTGGTAGTCGTAACGGATTGTCAGAAGCCAGTAAATCTGTTCCAGTCTTGCCAAGTATTGGTATTTCAGCTGAACCCTAATGTAGTTGGGAAAAGGCTAGGCAGATGATGATGAAATACGTGTCCAATATTTTTTGAAAATCTATCTGACGGACTACAAATTAGTTTTTTTTAGTCATCTACCCTTTTGTATGGAGAAGTCAATGTTTTTGTATTGTGTATTATAGGCCCGTTTGCACCAGTCAGAATTCTCTGATTATCTCCGAGTTGGTTGTTAATACAGGTATATTATTTATCCTTGTGTTAGCAACTAATTATGGGGTAAGTTTTTGGCGCAATTGGGCCAAAAGAGATTACAGGTCGGGACAAAAAAAAAGACCTAACTTCTGAATCAACGGATTTGTTTTTCCTGCATGTTTGGTTTGAATTGTGATCCTTTATTTATATTTCAATCTCAGTTATTCGCAATACTTATGTGTAGATTAAAATTGACATTGTCATGCTGTGACTACCAATTTATAACATTCGGCGATAACTTGAACTGACGTTTAAATTTCACTTGTAGGATTTACAGAAAGCAAGTTTTACGTAAATGTTTGTTCCGTAATGTAATCTCGTATTGTAATGACTGTTATACGAAACTGAAAACATGAAAACCGTTTATATGTTTTAAATGTCGCTGAAAATATTTAAGTAACAGCGAATGACGATAATGCGTAGTTGTATAGATATTTGTCGAACGTTGAAGTAAATATCCAGTTACCGATTTTCTTTATATCAGTTTCGTAAAGCAATATTGACACATAAATGTTACTCGTAGAAGAGTGACTATTATCGAGTTTCACTTGATTTTAAACTGTGTGTATGAAGTATACTAAACTTTGTATGTGATATCGCAGCGAATGTTAATGTTCTTCCATTTTAATTAAAGAAACTATAGTTCTATCATAGATGTACCTTGTCTTAGTATAATATAAACATACTCAAAAAATATTCGAATGTTTTCCATGTGCGATAGAACTATAGATTCCAAATAATCATGTACCATTTTAAAATGGCGTCTTTTCTACACCTCTTGTTCGAGTAAGAGGAGTAAGAGTGAGTGCCATGAGTGTTGGTCGAAATTAAGGCCAAACAACATATCCCCTTCGGTCTCGATATGTAGGTTACGATCATTTTTTATTCGCTTAATTGTACACTTTCGGCCAAATATATATACACTTTTCATCGTGCACTGCTGGCCAAAGAAATGGTTAAATGTTTCATTAAAATATACATAATGCGGTTTTATATTTGTGGACCATCAGTATTTTTCGCTCTTGGCCTAAATATACTTTAACGTATTGACATGATTGATATTAATACCTATTAGTTTTATTCCTTTCATATTTAAAGTATTAAGTTACCAAATAAAAATAGCCTAAATCTTTCATAGTTTTGGTGTTTTCAAGTAAAGCAGTAGTAGATGTGAAAAAAAAGGAAAATGAATGTCTCTGGTGCTTACAAATGCTATTTTAATAAACTGCTATCGCAAATACGTTGCTGCTATAGTTTTTATGGTGCTGAAATAGCGTCGCTTCATCTCGAAAAACCCAGAAAAAAAAATGCAGTCATCTGAAACTTGTGACAACAAGGATACTACTGCTTGCTTAAAAACAGCAAACATATTTATTTCACTAGATAATACAAATTGTAGCACATCGACAATAAGAAGACACGTTTTTGAAATAAATTTGAGAAAATTTTAGAAATGACTAGATTAGAAACCCAGTTGAAGTTTGACAGGAATAGACAGCAGTTTTTAGGAGTAATAGACCAAACGATAGTGTTATGGTTGAGGACTTTTTCGGATTTACACAAATAGGGTACTCTTTCCAATTTCATGCGTCGGTATTGTGGTTGGGAAGGCATTCGACTGAGAAAAAGACTGGTGTATTTCTCAAAAGTACAAAATTTGAAGAAGGATTTGAAAAGTGCTTGTTTTCCTATTTAGTTTGACTGAAGAAACGGATTCCATCTGAAATTGTTGACATGGCCACTGTTGATTTTTTTTAAAGAAATATTTTGTATCTTTACTTTTGCATTTTTAAAGGAAAAAACGCAATTAAAAATATACATTCCTAAAACCAAGGTATTTTTCCCCGATAAGTCCTTTTCTCAGTCGGGCCTCTAGTTTTTCTAACTCGTTAACAAAATAGTGGTAACTGACTGATAATTTGAAATATTCTTGCCATTTCCCAAACATGATAACGATGCAACTTTAACTATGATGTGAAGTGCCTACAGCTCATCACAATAACCACATCTTATAAAATATTTATATTATTATAGCAGTTTCTTAGTAGTTTTAAACAGTTATTTATATGAATAAAAAATAAAATATATTGTGCTATCTGTATCGTGGGCAAATTTTTATGTCCTCAAGTGTAGGTTTAGATGATCATTCCGTATTTTTAAGCTATCGTTGTTTTTCTTAATTTTTATTTTTAATTCTAGTCACAGTGCTGCTGGGTACTAGATTTTAGGGGTTGATTACTGTGATTTAGAAGTATTTTTGGCGGGAATTGTAAACACAGTGCATTGATTTTTGCTTTTAAAATACAAAAAAAAAAATCTAGAAATATTTTATTGTTAAACTTTTTTGTGTGTTGGTTTTTTGAAGTTTAAATTAAGTTGTACTCGTACACTATTTATAATTATTATAATTTAATTTAAAAAAAAACGATTTGCGCCAAAAATATTTCCTTTTTAAAATTCAAAACACATTTCCAATGGGTTATCGGGAACACTGGCACTATAGTTTGATACCATTGCCTATTCAAACTGACTAATTTCTTTTAAAAAGTTATCACGTAGTGATTATATGTTGTAAAGACATTGGTACCTAAATGTATAATTATTGTAATATTTATAAGTTGACAGTGTCAAAATAATTATATCATCTGTTTATATTGTAATTTTGCTGTTTTTTTTTTTTATTTGAAACCCGTTATTTTATGTGTCTGTACTGCCCCATTGCAAGGTAAAGGACTCTTATCCCTTCTGCCATTTCCCCTGTACTGCTCCCATACCCAATATTTTAAGGCGCGTTTAAAATGGCCACTAGTAGAATTATAAACTATCTGTCTGATTTCATTTTTATCGCTAACGCATTAGGTTCAAGGTTGATTGGGAAAATTTGGTCGTGATGTGCTTTCTAATTCTACTAGTGTCCTTTTAAGACCTCCGAGTCGTCCTACCATTTCTTTTTGGGTCTGCAAGATAGTCGTTTATTCGGGATCTAAAAAGAAGCTGCTCTTGCTTATTGCTCCTCCGACAAACGGCAGATGTGGCCAGCACAATTTAGGTTTTTGACAAAAAATAAATTTGATACTTGTGAAAAACCATCATACCAGCATATCGAACTCCTCCGAAACGGCTTTTCCGATTTTTGTCTTTTTTTTTGGTATATTTGATAGATCTACAAATAGGTCGTATGCTATTTTTTTAGGGTTCCGTACCCGAAGGGTAACCAACGGAACCCTATTACTAAGCCTCCGTCCGTCCGTCCGTCTGTCTGTCAGAGCGGGCTGTATCTCAAGAACCGTAATAGGTAGAGAGTTGAAATTTTAACAGATTGTGTATTTCTATTGCCGCTATAACATCAAATAATAAAAATTAAGGTTTGGAACCCTTCGTGTGAGAGTGCGACTCGCACTTAGCTGGTTTTTTTATATGGTTAAACAACGTTTGAAGGATCAGCTAGTATGTTAAAAAAAAACTGTTACTGGTGACTGTGTGAGTGGACTGACTGACAGACAACACAACCGAAGCTACTGGTCGCAAAAAGCTGAAATTTGGCGTGAAGGTTCTATGGGTAGGGGAGCACTAAGCGAGGATACCTATCCCGAAATTCCTACAGGAACGAAAAAAAAACAGGATATGCGCGTACAAAATCGCGAGCAAGTATTATAAAGCTTTTTGTACCTACCTACTCGAAATCCGGTACCAACTAACAGACTCAAAAGCTTTTTACAGCGGCATGAACTCAATATTATTAAGTAGCTAGTAGAATTGCAAACTCATGCCAACGCTATCCATAGAGAAGTGGGAAAATTCGATTAAAGTAATAATGTTTTGCATCTCCATAAGTTGTGTGAAATGTGCTTACAGTCCGGTCTAGTGAACCGATTGTACAAAAGAGGTGTCAATCGATTCGTCTTAGTAACGCGCGTGAGCCTATTATTAGAGGTAATGCTGTTTTACATTCTAATACTCTCAATATAGTAGGAAGTATAGAGGAGCTCGTGGCTAAATAATTTATTTAATTAAGGTTCACCAACAGTTGTTACAGATATTACACAGATAGGAACATATATGTAATTGTCTTAAATCTAACTGCACAACCAATTACAGGCAAACACACCATGCAAAATGCTCTTTGTAATTATTAATTTAATTTTAAAGACTTATTGTACAATACTTAGATAACTAAATTAAATACTAATACTAATTACATTTGACAATTGAGTCTGCGTGGACGTCAACCAGGTCGCTGCGTTCGTTTGAGTTTGCACATGTGGGGTATAGGCGAATTAGCACCAAACACTGTACGGCTGATAATAACAGCTGCACGGGTCGATCTTTAAGCAACGCTTGCCAAGGTTGGTCTGTGGATGTGGATGTCTGACCATCTTATTATACCTAGTATCCTCAGTATCTCTGAAAGCACGTTAAGCCGTTGGTTACGGCTGTCATTTTTAGATCTTTGGCAGTCATTACGGATTGTCAGAAGCCAGTAAATCTGACTCCAGTCTTGCCGTGAAGTACCTACCGCGTTATCCAGTTAATGGGTTGGGGCCGCTCCACGTAAAACACTGGTATTCAGCTGAATACGGTTTGACTGGAAGCCGACCCCAATATCGTTGGGAAAAGGCAAGGCAGATATGGAGTACACTCGATAGATATAGTTGACAGTTGTCCAGTCCAGAGTACCTCAAGTATACGTTTGGCTCAGTCAATTAGCCCAGCTATGTTGCGGTCGGCTTTTAGGTAGTGTAACCGGATGCAGCTGATTGGCAGTATTTATCATGAAGCGACTTCTGCAGTCCAACCATGGCTTGTTTCAGATTTTCTGGCTTCTGATCACCAGTAACAACTCAAAGATCTAGACTGCATACCTATGACAGGCGAGACTACTCCGAGACATGGAGGAGTTACGTGTTCCTCTATGCCCAAGTGGTGCATCCTCACAAGAAACGTTTCTTTTTTCGGTTTGTGGTACGGAACCCTTCGTGTATCTGTTGTTTGTTGTTATTGTTTTGTTCTATTGTATTTCTGGCTGTTGTTTATTTTGTTCCTAGCATTGTAAACGTGCTGCGGAATCTGTTCGAAAGGGGTGCCGTAGCCTTGGAACACAAAGGGCACCAGGAGGAACACGGATGGGTTTTAGTCAGTAAGAGTCTGACACTCCCTCTTGCTTTACCCAGAGCGGGAGGAGTCATTTGATGATTTCCCATCCTTAAAAAAAAAAAAGCATTGTAAACGTCTTTAAGCGGCGATGACCACTTACCATCAGATGGATCGTCTGTCTGTCTCTCTGTTTGTCTATGGTTTAGAAAAAAAAAAAAACGTATTAACCACTGATAGTCGCATAGTCAGTAAGTCGAATGTCAAGATAGTTATCTCTCATCGGTCATACATGGTTAAAGTGGCAGTTATTACTCACGAATGGGATCTGTTAGAAAAAACAAACTTGATGAGCAGGTTCATTACTGAGTGATGGAACTTTGTATTTTTATGTCCGTCGGCCACTATCGTTCTTTTTAGTGTTCGCAGTCGCAATGTATCAAAAACAAATTTTAACACATTCCGACAAGTTTTGGATATTGATTGACATTGAGATGACATTGCGACTTGAATTCGAAGGCTTTTTAAATACCAACTGTACCTAGTGGAGAAACAGCGGGTGTTTCCGTTTTCATCCCAAGTTTTCATCCCACGAATATTTTATTCCGTTTTCTACCCAAATCTTAGTCCGTGTTCTACCCACAATCATAATAATAGTTGTTTTTTCCGTATTCTACCTAAAATATATTCCGGTTTCTACCCACTGCAGTTTATAATTGTTTTTTTGTACAGACAGAAAAATAATCTTAAACTATTTGAAAACTCAGGACGGCCTCCTTCAGAATCCATCTTGCAACGTGGGTAGTCCAATTAGGGTTATTTAAATTAAACGAACTGTCTTCCAAACTTATGCGATTTTACTTCTACGATTAAAATAATTCTACAATTGCGTAAATGGTAATCACTAATATTCTTATCAACACTAATCACTTTAAAATACACTAGGATTAACGCGATGGATAGCGATTCGTCGAAAACGTGGTGCGCTGGCGACCGCTCTCAAAAAAGTGAATCTTAAGATGGCCGCCCCGCTACCATAGACTCGACGCTCCGCTAGAGTGACGTTGACAACCTGTCACTCTTGACAACGACATTTTAATGCGCCGACACGGCCAGACTGACATACGACCGTCCTCGGGCGTTATCGTATTCCTGGAACAAACAATGTCTAATCACCAAGACATCCGCTCGTACATCCTGCTACATTCAGGACTTGACGTGGATTTTCGATTGTAGCGTTAAACACAGAGTCAATCATATTAAGACATTGAAATGAGCAAGTGCATCCCTTCAACCAGCCCGTAATGGATCTGGCCCGGACGACACTGCCCCCATCAACTTGTCAACCAACAGCAGCACATCTGGACCGGACGAGTGCATCCCTTCAACCAACCCTATTGGGTGTGGCCCGGACGACACTGTCCCTCCGACCAGGATAGACTATAAGCATATTACTTCTAGATCGGGGGAGTGCATCCCTTCAACCAACCCCACTGGGTATGGCCCGGACGACACTGTCCCTCCGACTAGGATAGACTATAAGGATATTACTTCTGGATCGGGCTAGTGCATCCCTTCAACCAACCCCACTGGGTATGGCCCGGACGACACTGTCCCTCCGACCAGGATAGACTATAAGAATATTACTTCTAGAGTGCATCCCTTCAACCAACCCCACTGGGTGTGGCCCGGATGACACTCTCCTTTTGGCCGGAAAATTCTGGATTGCACAGAGCTTACAATAACCAACAGACTCATGCATGACATAAAACATACTGACGACATACCTATGATTGCGGAATATTCTGTTCATCCCATATTTCGATTTCGTTATCTACATCCCATGTCTCAAGCTCAGGATCAGAGTGTGCACTGACAGTGTCTGAATTGCCGGTAATAGTAGAAGAGCCGGCGGATATAGTATCAGAGCATGCAGTCAAGGTGTCACTATCGTTTGTGGATAACAAGTCATTCCCAGCATCCACATCTTCTGGCGCCGACTCGGCCTCATCATAATTTAAAAGGTTAGAAGCGATTTCAAGCAAACCTTCGTGTCCGTGAGGTACTGAGCGTAAATTCTCGTGGGCGTACTTATAAATTCGATGAGAACTACCTAACCTCTTTAATTCGTATCGATCGTTACTTAGTACCGACGTTATAACAAATGGACCCTTAAACTTTCTATCCAATTTTGTTTGGTTTCGTTCACTATTTTTGAGGAAAACGTAATCACCTTTTGAAAAAGCTTTTATTTTTGCTCGACCCTGATTAAATCGTTTAATTTCGCTTTCTGCTGCCCTTTGGACATTAGCAGACGCGTCATTCCGCACAACATCGAGGTTTAGACGTTCTGGTTGACCATGAACTTCTGAGGTTAACTTAGACATACCTAAGGACTGTGCACGAATACCTAACATAAGTTCAGTAGGGGAATACTTTGTTACGGATGATTGGGTGCTGTTAAGCGCGAGTTGAATATTTCCTAGTTCGTCTCGCCACGTCTTATTGGGGTCGTTTTCGACAATGGTTAAAAGGCTTTTGAGGGTCCGCATAACCCTCTCGACCTGGCCATTAGCCCTGCTAGAGCCAGTCGCAATTAAATGTAGATCTATCTTATGTTCGCCACAAAAATTCTTAAAATCAGAGCTAACGTAGCAACGACCCTGGTCAGCAATTATCCGTTTAGGCGCACCAAAAAGGTGGACTGCTTTTTGCAACGCGTGTACCGCACTCCTAGCATCGAGAGAAGAAGTATGCTCTAGTAAAACGTATTTGGTAAAACCATCGATAATCACCGAACAGTATTCTTTTCGATCACTCTTCCCGCTAAGCTTTCCCGTAAAATCAATATGTATTGTATGCCATGGTACCGGGGCTTTGGGGATTGGGTGAAGCTGAACGGGTTGAGCTCCAGATGGACCCTTTGACGCTTTGCAAATAATACACGAGTCGATAAATTTACGCACGCATTTTGACATTCCGGGGAACCAATACTGCTCGAAGAGTTTATCTAAAGTTTTATCCTTTCCTAAGTGTTGTAACTCATTATGAACGTGATTTATTAACGTCCAAATTAAAGAACGGGGAACTACCGGCAACCAGGAGACTATTTTATTGCGAACGATCTTTCTATATAGGATACCATCCCTTACATCATATGTTTGAGCTACAGTATCGGGGAAACTATTACTATCGTGCTTCGAGATAAGATCTTGTATTTCGCTATCACGTTTTTGTTCAACCGAAAGCCAATCCTGATGTAATTCGACATACTGAACTTGCTGTGTCAGCTGCTTTCTATGGACTGTACCAGCGTCATTAACTTCAGGAAGAGGATTTCGCGAGAAATAATCCGCGTGCTCCATTCCGCGACCTTCACGGTAGATAATGTTGAAGTCGTAAGCTTGTAAGACAGCCCACCACCTGTGGACGCGAGGAGTGAGATCTTTTTTTGATTTGGATGCCTTGAGAGAATTGCAATCCGTGTAGACTTCGAAATGACGACCGTAAAGATAATGGCGAAAGTGCTCAACCGCTCGTACAACTGCCAACGTCTCCAGTTCGTACGAGTGGTATCGCGACTCAACATCCGTAGTTCGACGACTATAATACTCCACGACGTGCGGTGTATTGTCTATCTGTTGTATGAGAATCGCCCCGTATCCATCAGAGCTAGCATCAGTGTGCAACTCTACTGCCAGTTCCGGGTCAAAAATAGTTAAAACGGGCTCAGATGTAAGTATGCGTATTATGTCATTTCGTATTTCTTCATGCTTTTGAGTCCACGTAATAGGTCCTCTTAGCTTTGTTAGAGGGTATAATGGTCCCACGATTCGTGTGAAATTAGGAATGAACTTTCTAAAATATGAGGCTAAACCAAGGAACTGCCGGACCTGAGTAGCAGTTTTTGGTTGTGGGGCATCTACTAATGCTTGTATTTTTCGAGAGTTTGGTCTTACCTCACCAGATTGAAGGGAATATCCTAGATACTCTATTCTTTGGGTCATAAATGTACATTTTTGGAGGTTGAATGTGAATCCAGCTTCCGTTAAGGCACTTAAACTAACATCTAGACGCTGCAAACCTTCAGTGATGCCATTTGAGTAGCATAAAACGTCATCCATATATATGAGTGGTTTGTCTTTTAAGTGATTCAGAGCCCTAGTTATGCATCTCTGGTATACTGATGGAGCATTCCGCAACCCGAAGGGCATAGCAAGATACTCGTATTGCCCCTCAGGGGTAACAAATGCGGTCTTTTCTATGGAGTCAGGGTGCATCAAAATTTGGTGGAACCCTGACGCCATATCTAAGGAGGAAAAATAGTTAGCCCCCGCGAGCTGATCTATTTGCTCCTCGATACGAGGCAGAGGGTAGTGTTCGGGTCGCGTATTAGAATTTAATTCCCGGTAGTCTACGCACATCCTATACGAGTTGTCCTTTTTCTCAACTAATAGTATTGGACTAGCAAAAGGGGACGAGCTTTCACGAATGACCCCAGCGTCAAGTAATTCCTGAACCTTTTCCCTGACTATAAGTTTTTCCGCCGGCGCTAGACGATAAGGGCATCGTTGTACGGTTTTGTGAGGATCTATTAAATTAATTTGACATTCGCCTGTCGTTACTCTACGGGAGGGAACACCTTCGGTAAAATAATCAGAATATTTGTTTAAAATCAATATTAGCACTTCCCTATCCTCTCCTAGCAAATCCGTGTTGATCTTAGTAAAATCCGGCTTATTTGGTTTTAAATTACAAAAGTGGCTCGTTTTCTTCGAAAAGAACATAAGATTATCATTGTCGATTTTAACACACAAACCTTGATCAAAAATATCCCTCCCGACTATGATCGGATCGGAAATAAGCCTCTCAGGAACTACGTGAAACGTCAAATTTACTGAGAGTTTATTAATGACTACATCGCTTTGAATTTGAGTGGTACATTGAATATCTTCACCGCCTATGCCACTTAGGTAAACGAGATTTCTACGCACAGTACCCGCAAGTTTGTCACAAAAGCTTTCTTTTAAAAGAGAACATGATGACCCACTGTCAAATAAAAAAGGGACTCGCTCACCAGAAGATGTCTCCAAGATGCTCCTGGAGGGGCGGTGCTCACACTGATGGACCTCCTTGACTGCAGCTCCACTGCCGTTCTTCTTGTCTGGACATACAGTCGCCACGTGCCCAGGCTGACCACACGTGTAGCAGGTCGGGGTTGTCCTTTTCTCCACGGCTCGTGATGAACTCGAAGTATCCTGCGACTTCGTTCCAATTTCGTCTCGACGTTTCCTACAATCGGCGATACGATGTCCAACTAACCCACAATGGTGACATTTGCCTGTGAATTTCTCCATTACACGGGCACGTTTTGCTTCAGGTTCTTGGACTTCGGTATCCGTGCGTCGCTTAAGTGATACTCCACCAAGTATTCGAAATAACTGAGCTCGAGTCGTTATTGTTTGTGAGTTTAACTCGCGGCGTATCAAGCTGTCCTTCTGACACAACACGGATATCGCAAATCCAGTAATTACGTTCTCAGGCATCGCACTTTCAGGTATTCGTTCGATGAGATTCCATAACCGAAGAGCAGATTCGGACGCAGTCTCTTTAGCGCCTATTTGGAACCGTAGTACATCATCGAAATAGTCTTGCAGAAGTTTAGGTTTTGAAAATCTTGCAATTAGGATTTCTTTAACTGAATCCCATGTAATAGTGTCTAAATTAAGCTTCGTTAAACACGTTGCTGCAGAACCTTTCAACGCCTCCGTCAGCGCCATCAGTAAATTAACACCTTCCAGATTTTTATTTTTCACAATGAAATCTGTCAGTTTACACCATCCATCAATGTCCGAGTCGGGCTCATCCGGGTCAAACTTTAAAAGAATTGTACGATTTGTACTCACAGGCGGTGTTTGTTGGGCTGTTAAAACTCGAGAAAGCAACGCTTCCATGCTGCTCAATAGCTTCTCGGCAGTTCCAGAATCCGGTTGCTTTGCTTCATTCTGCACTCCATTCGATCCCACTTCTGATGAAAACTCAGGACGGCCTCCTTCAGAATCCATCTTGCAACGTGGGTAGTCCAATTAGGGTTATTTAAATTAAACGAACTGTCTTCCAAACTTATGCGATTTTACTTCTACGATTAAAATAATTCTACAATTGCGTAAATGGTAATCACTAATATTCTTATCAACACTAATCACTTTAAAATACACTAGGATTAACGCGATGGATAGCGATTCGTCGAAAACGTGGTGCGCTGGCGACCGCTCTCAAAAAAGTGAATCTTAAGATGGCCGCCCCGCTACCATAGACTCGACGCTCCGCTAGAGTGACGTTGACAACCTGTCACTCTTGACAACGACATTTTAATGCGCCGACATATTTAAACTTTGTATATTTATAATTTGATGAATAGGTACTTATTTACGACGTCACTTCCTTGGCACAGACGCGCATACACACACACACAGGCACAGACACTATGTCTATTTCATTCAGCCGGAGAGGGAGTGAAAGAGAAAGCAATATTTCTAAAGAATATTGCTAATCTGTTATACCCTTTGTTTCTCTTATCTGTTAGTTAGTCGTAAGTGATCGACAGGAGCATAGTTGCTGTGAAAGTGATATTAAAGCAGTTAAAATGCAAAATCCAGGTCCAAGTACCAGTAAAAACATTGATTCCGAAGTTTATTTTACCCTGTCAAAAAGAAACAAGCCAGTGTTAGTGTGTGGTGGTAGAGAATTCCATAAAAAAAGAGTGAATAAGGACAATTCCATAATATGGCGATGTGCGAAAGCGCCTTCTTGCTTTGGCATTATAAAAACAATGGACAGTGAAATTATTAATAGAAGTGGACACAATAGTAATTAACAGATCTACGAAGATGAAGTTTTATTAATAAAAGAACAAGGGTTAGATTTAGTAGAAGAAATCCCCAAGTTCTCAAGTGTGAAAACAGCATTTTTCGATGCCCGAAACAGAAGTCAAAATGTTTCTAAATTAGTATTTAAGAACAAAAGTGAAGTAGAAATACCGAACACCTTCGAAGATTTTTTACTGTTTGATTACGAAGATAGCAATAATAGAATAATTGCGTTCGCTACACATGAAGCTAGAGATCGAATGAGTAAACTTGCAATGTTTTTTGGAGACGGAACATTTAAATGTTGCATACGACCATTTATGCAGCTATATGTCATTCATGGTGACATGGGCAGCACAGACACTACAACAGGTATCACACCACTTGTTTACTGTCTTCTTTTAAACAAAAAGAAATCAACATATGTAACACTCTTCCAACTTATCAAATCGCAAATACCAACCTGGAAACCTTTAGAGTTTCTGACAGATTTTGAGCCGGCAGCCATAAACGCTTTAAAAATTGTTTCGCCAGAAACGAAGACAAGAGTTTGTTATTTTCACTTTTGTCAATCAATACACAAAAAAGCCAAAAAGCTTGATCTAACAAAAAAAAACTATTTGAAAAAACATGTGGGTTTAATACTTACGTTACCTTTAATACCTCAGGAAATGATTGATGATGCCTTCCTATATATTATGGAAGACTGTCCCACCTTAAACAATATTGTTAAATTTAATGACTATGTTGTCCAAACATATATGAATGGTGGTAAATATCCCCCAACATTGTGGTCCGCAAATAATAGAAGACACCGAACTACAAATGCACTAGAAAGCTGGCATGCAACCCTAAACCGCTATGTGGCAAAAAAGAAGACTCTCAATATGCTCCAATTCCTCACAATTATAAATAAAGATGCCAAGTTACAAAACACGCGTTTTACTGGACAAGTTTCATCATCAAGGCCACGTAACAATGATGTTTTGGAGAGAGAGAAAATAATTAATTCAGCATTAAGTGATCTTTCTTGTGGTAAAATTAGCATCGGACACTGTCTGGAGAAATTAGTACCATTTACTTTTTAATTTATTGTAAATTATTTGATAATTTTCATATGTAAATCATAAAGCTATAATTTAAATCTGTGATTTTATATGCACAATTTGGTAATAGTTACGATCTGTGATTTTTAGATGTATAATTTGTAATAGTTACGATCTGTGAATTTTAGATGTATAATTTGTAATAGTTACGGTCTGTGATTTTTAAATACATAAGTAATTGGTAATAGTTACGATCAGTGATTTTTAGATGTATATGTAATTGGTAATAGTTACAATCTGTTATTTTTTTAGAAGTAGAATTTATTGATAATAGTTTGTGATTTTTTAGATGTAGGATGAATAATACTTACAATCTGTGATTTTTTTAGACGTAGAATTGATAATAATTACCATTTGTGATTTTTTAGATGTAGGATGAATAATACTTACAATCTGTGATTTTTTTAAAATGTAGAATTGATAATAGTACGAATCTGTGATTTTCTAGATATCAATATTCTAAAGACTTAGTTGTGTTATTTGTGATTTTTTAGATGTAGGATGAATAATACTTACAATCTGTGATTTTTTTAAAATGTAGAATTGATAATAGTACGAATCTGTGATTTTCTAGATATCAATATTCTAAAGACTTAGTTGTGTTAATTATGAATAAAGATTTTTCTAACAAAGTTTGTTTGTCTGCTAACGTTACTTACATAAGTTACTAAACAGTTATGTACTATGCCGTGGGTTGAAAACGGAGTCCATTTTTGTTGCGGGTTGAAAGCGGAATAATTATTATTATTTTTAACTCCTGGGATGAAAACGTGGGATGAAAACGGAAACACCCGAAACAGCGAGTTTACATTTCAAACGAGAAAATTGGTATTATCATCCCGTAGCATTTTCGAGGTGATTAATGGATTTCTTGGTTTTGAGCGATTGCGGGATCAGTTATTGTCCAAAGTTGTGGTTGGAAAGCCCCTGTGTTGGGGTCGTAGATAATGAGTCTTGCGTCATTTTTACCCGACTGCGAAAGAAGGAGGGTTATGTTTTTCGTGTGTATGTATGTATGTATATTTCATTGGCACGTCCTATAGCCTAAACAGCTCGATGGAATTTCGCTTAAGAGGTGTTGTTAGAATGGTATTTACTGTGAGAGTGACACTGGTTATAACAAAATGAAAAACAAAAAACAAAATGGCGGATTTTTGGCGCCAAATTATGCCTTCAAAACAATTTTTTTTTTCGAAACCTATCGAACCCCTTTGAAAGGTTTCCAAACTTGTCAAAAACCCGACCGCTAAAAACGACTAAAAAGTTCGAAACCAGTCGCTTTTCAAGCAGTCTGATGCAGTTCAATCACTGATCCAATGCCATAACTTTTTTGACACAGTCAATTTTTTAAATTGGCGAAACAGAGGTCCAGGGAGGTGATGAGACGACCTGGGCCCCTAGTCTGCTAATTTTTATAAATTCGTCATTCCAACACGATGCCATTGTCATTTTGCTAAAAGTTCGTAATCTGCTAAATTCATAATGGTCCTTCACTGATCGGTCAGTGACATGTCAGTGGTCCTGGGCGCAGTGACTGGAAAAGCAATGACTACACAATTACGTTCTAATGGTAGGTCACTGATCGATGCAACTGTCAAAATTTTAGCAGATTACCGCATACGTCTGTCATTCATTTGTCATTATGTACAAGATTACCATTTTATGCCATTTCGTTCAGTGGAGTGTCAGTGATTGATCATTGGAAAGCCATAATGACACTATTATGTTAGTAGATTACCAAACTTGTCAAAATCAACAATTATGAGATCAGTGATCGACCATTCTGACACTATTGTAATAGCAGACTTGAGGCCCTGGACGCATGCCGCGAAGGTTAGCTTGTGGAAATGCTAGATGCTATGAATGTGAAAAAAGAAATTGCTAATCTCCTATTCTGATGGCCCCAGAGATTTGAGGATTACACAAGACGAATGAAGCTCACAAACCATATCCCTCAAAATGACAAGGTTCCATCACACACCTGCTAAAATTAATGCAGTTCTCTTACAACTTAATTATATTGATGTATGACTTGTTTCGACTTGCTTTCATTTCACTTGCCTCGAAAGTTAATGGTAGGGTGTGATCGCTTGAGGCTCGGTGATTTGTTATAGTTTTAAGTGGTTCTTTCTTTGTATGTGCCATAGATTGATGGACTTGTTTGTCTGTGGAAGATTCAATAAGGAACTCATTTACAAATAGGTACATAAACTCACGGGGGTAGGTAGAAAATACGGAACACACCTGTAACGACCCTTATGTTATGTAGGGATTGTAAGTTCTGCATTTTTTGCTACATTGGAGAAAGCCATAAGTTCAAATCATGCATATTCTTGGTGCTAAACATTGCCTACATAAACGAATAAGCAACTTGCATTTCTTCAAAAGTCAAAAGGAAATTTAAATCTAACGCAAAGTTACAAGAACCCCGTTCTCAGCCGGATAAACTGTGCTCCAAAGTAGATAGCGCAGTTACTCTGAGACAGCGAGACGAGGTCACACACTCCCACCAAGTCTCAACATAACACGAAGAAGGTGACGGGCCGAAGGAGACAGATTCCGCCAAAACTGGAAGGAGGGAGGCAAAATGTGTAAGGACTAAGGAGTGGAAGAAGGCCTTGCTCAGGAATGGTACAGAATAGGCTACATAACTTCAAGTAAGTACCTATTAATTAACTGCTCCTTTGGCTTTCGTGAGCGCGACTGCCAAGATCGGACAAGATTGGGTTTTTTTCATTAGGGACTTCCTAGTGACAACCCGGAGGTTTAGAAGTCAGTCCTGCACCAGTCGGTTTATTCTGACAACGTCTCATCGTTTAAGCTTATGTGGTCTGAGCATGAAGTAAACTCAATCCTTATTTGTATAGATTGAAATTTCACTTCACCTGAGCTGCTTGTAATCAGATGTTTACAAAATCGCAGTGCTGATCTCTCTCCGGTCGTCTAGATTACCGTCCCACAGGGCTGTGAGAGTGATGGAGAGGGAGTGCATCTGCATCTGCGTTTGCGTTCCCAAAATCGGCGTGGAGAATTATTAATATGTACCTAATATAAATGCAAAAAACCCTTCCTCTTAAAGCAGTACCTCTACAAAAACCGCGGTCAAATCAACCCTGACCAGTTAACAAGAATCACAAACTTAAACAATCAGAAAAAAAATGCCTGAGGCGCAAGACACCTTCCCTTCCATTGTGTGCAAAGTAATATCTACAGTCATTTGTCAAGTGAGGTCCCATTCAAAGAGTTTTTGCGACAACGGTAAACTACCTGTCGGCTGTCTGTAGGTGAGCTACCGATAACTGTTCGTTGTACCTACGTAAGGAGTGTTGCCAGATTGGGCGATTTATAATTAGTAGATAATTATGTATTTTTAAGCGGGATTGATTTGTTTTATCTAGGTAGGTATTACTACAATTACAATATTTTCCAATATTTTAATTACAGGGCTACATGTATTTAAAATATTGGAAAAAAATCCGCGGAATTTTTCAATTTCTCTACCAAATCCTCGTATTTTGAAACCCGATACCTATGTTAAAAAAAAAATGAGATCAACTTTAGAATAATTACTATCTTTTGCCTTTTTTCGGGAAATCCTAAATTGGTAAAACACAGTGAACTGCGCATTCACCTAACACCTGGAATGTATAACTATGTACTGTGTTTCGCAATAAAGTTTGAAAATGAAATTTTCCTCTCTTAGTGCTCCCCTACACTCCCTAGGGAACCTACATGTCAAATTTCAGCTTTCTACGACCAGTAGTTTCGGCTTTACGTCGTCTGTCAACCAGTCAGTAACGGAAGCTTTTGCCCGCGACTTCGTTCGCGCATGTGGCGTTTTTCCCCGTTCTCGTAGGAATGTCGGGAAATCCTCTCTTAGTGCTCCCCTGCTCTCCCCAAGGAACGTAGTTCGACTGTGCGTTGTCTGGCAGTCACTCACTCAGTCACGGAAGAATTTTATATCTATACTAATATATAAAGCTGAAGAGTTTGTTTGTTTGTTTACTTGAACGCGCTAATCTCAGGAAATACTGGTCCGATTTGAAAAATTCTTTCAGTGTTAGATAGCCCATTTATCGAGGAAGGCTAGGTTATATACCAATAGGAGCGGAGCAGTGATGAAAATTGTGACGCAAACGAAGTTGCGTGGGTCAGCTAGTAATATATAAATCTATACTAATATATAAAGCTGAAGAGTTTGTTTGTTTGATTGTTTGTTTGTTTACTTGAACGCGCTAATCTCAGGAACTACTGGTCTGATTTGAAAAATCATTTCAATGATAGATAGCCCATTTATCGAGGAAGGCTATAGGCTATATAATATAAGGTGAATTGGTGCTTGACACATCTGGCAACACTATACGTAAGTACTGAGCGAGTGGTAAGCTTGGTAACTGGTTTGAAAAAATTATCGTGGATGACATTAATAATTATGAATCTGGGTGGGTGAATTAGTGTGTGTGAGTGACGTGCAGGTTAACATTTTATTATTTTGGCTTGTTGTAGGTACCGTCCACAGAAGTAGTCGGGCGTTACAGTGGTTGGAAAACATGTAGCGGGCTTGTCCCAAAATCTGATAATGATGATTAGAAGATTCCTGCCAGCTAGAGTGGGAGGAGTGTCAGACTCTTACTGACTAAAAACCACCCATGTTCCTTTGCGTTCCAGGGCCGGGAATCACCCTGCGACTCCCGTACGTCTTTTCTCCTGCGTCCCGCCTCCTTCGCTTGCATTACTGCTTTGCAGGAGGAGGTGACTGCTTCCCATGCCCTCTCGCTCTAGGCCATAAGTTGAACCAGGGTCGGCCGCGAGAGGTCGCTACTGCCGATCGCCGCTACAAGGACTCGGCGGTGCTCCGCTCAAGCAGGGTATATCTCCACCGTATTCTGCACCGTGTCCTCCGGGCGATCCACACAGTAGCGTCACTCTGGGTACTCTTCTGCCGAATCTTAAGAGGAAATGCTGGCGGCGAGACTTTGTAAAGTCATAATTCGAGGTTTGGCACTCGACTGTTTTCTCCTCCAATATTGGACCGATTTAAGAGATTTTTTTTTTTTTTTTTTAATTCGCTAATCTTTTGTACAATCACACACGCAAAAAATAAACCACAAAATAACATAAATATAATTGATAGATAAGAATCCGACATGCACATTCAATGTAAATCACTGATTATTTACAACAGTTCATAAATGATAGCAACAACAGTTCGGTTCATACGAGTAGATATAGGTAAATGGTATTATGGATATTTCACAAACTGAATAAGAAGGATATCTATTGTGTACTTTTTACATACAAAGTCTCGCCGCCATCATTTCCTCTTAAACAGAATTCTGTTGTTTTAACCCAACCCTGGCAGGACGATTATTACTGTTTGATCGATTGACTAGAAATAAGTACCAATATAGTTGGTTTTCCACAACTTTCAGAAGCACTCCGGAACCTGTAAATTTGATCAATGTCTATTCAATAAGAGTATATCATACCGGCGTAAATATATGGATGTAATAAAGGCACTTCTACTACCGATATCTGTACCTAGACGACCTAGTCATAGTCGTGATTTTATGTTTAACTAACGCTTCGCCCGCGACTTCGTCCGCGTTGCAATTTTCTTAAGGATCCCAATTTTTCAAACTTCAACCTTCCTCGAGATCCATTGGTGATAACAGCGTGAAAATCGATTCAGTAGTTTCTGAGTTTATCAGACAGACAGACGCAGCGGAGGACTTTGTTTTTTAATATTTAGTGATTCATATGTACATAGTCAAACTGGGGTGTATGGGGTCCGTTGCCATCTTAAAGACCCAAGCCAACCTCACCTGCTAGCGGTGCACCCTGCTGTCCAACGGACGAGGCTCTGGCGAACCTGGTTTCCCTCTTGTAGGGTTGTGGGGGTCAGACGGCTGGTCGCCCCACGTAAAACCAACTTCAGTCATATATGTATGGAGAGAAACAAGTTAGGTAAGGGTACTCGGTCTAGGGCGTCGCCGCATAACGACGCGCAGGCACATCGCCCTAAACCTGCGATAAGTGGGCTAGGGCTACCGTGTCAAGTACGGGCACGGCTAAAGAGGATAGTACCCAAGAAGAAGTTCCGCTTTGCCACCTGGAACATTGGCTCCCTAACCGGACGTTGCCAAGAACTCGCAGACGTACTTGCGAAGCGTCGGGTCCAGTGCGCCTTCCTTCAGGAGACGCGCTGGAAGGGAAATAAGTCACGTGACATCGGGCAGGGGTACCGGCTAGTGTACACCGGATCACCAGCGGGTAGGAGCGGAGTGGCCGTGGTGCTGTCTAAGGACCTTCAGGATGGACTCCTTGAAGTAGACCGATGCAGCGACCGGTTGATGCGAGTTAGGGTGCTGTTCGAAGGGTCGGTAATGAACCTAATCAGCGCCTATGCTCCTCAGACTGGTTGCTGTGAGTCTGAAAAGGAGGCCTTCTGGGATGAGTTCGAGGACGTATTACGCGCTATCCCGAATTCCGAAGGTGTTTTGGTTGGGGGGGATCTCAACGGTCACGTAGGTCAGTTTGCTGGAGAGTATGGACGTGTTCACGGTGGTTTTGGTTATGGCCAGCTAAACGCAGAGGGAGTCAATATACTTAGCACCTGCGCTGTGTCGGACCTAGCCATCGCGAACACATTCTTTCAGAAGAAGCCCCAGCATCTTATTACGTACCGTAGTGGTGCCTACTCAACCCAAATAGATTACCTGCTGGTGCGACGGTGCCACATTGGCAAGGTTACCAACTGCAAAGTCATCCCAGGCGAAAGCCTAACGGCTCAACACCGCCTCCTTGTCCTGGACTTTGCGGTTGTACCGAAGAAGAGAGTGACCGAGAAACGCAAACCCCGCACTAAGTGGTGGTTGCTTGATGGTCCTAGGCAGTCGGACTTCATCGCGGAGGTCGAGCATCTCAAGATCAGTGCTCCGCATGAGTCCGCTCAAGAGATCTGGAGTAGGATCCATTCAGCAATCACCGGTGCGGGTAAGCGCGTCCTTGGCACTTCTCGTGGTGGCCGCACCATAGGAAAGGAGACGTGGTGGTGGGATGACGGGGTGCAGGAGGCGACTCGGAAGAAGAAGGTTTTATTTAAACAGTGGCAAGGGTCCAACTCTCCGGATGACAGGGAGGCATATGGAGCGGCTAAGCGCGCTTGCAAAAAAGCTGTAGCCAGAGCCCGCAGCAAAAGTCTGGCGCCCTTATACGACAAGCTGGAAACTGCGGAGGGGCAAAAGCTTATTTTTAAGCTGGCGCGTGGCCGGGAGAAAGCTACACGGGACATTAGCAAATGTCTTTGTGTAAGGGACGCCCAGGGTAAGCTGCTCTACGATGCCCCCTCTGTTAAGGAGAGATGGTGTACATACTTCGCGGAGCTGTCTAACAAACAGCATCCCCATAACCTTCCTCCGGAACCGCCTCCTAACCTTGGGCTTATTTCCCCTATTTCCCCCGACGAAACCCGCATTGCTCTTCGCCACATGAAGAACCGGAAAGCGGTCGGGCCTGACAATGTGCCAATTGAGGTGTGGAAGGCGATGGGCCCACATGGTGTGGACCTTCTGACGGATCTTTTTAACCGCATCCTGATCACCAAGGAAATGCCGAACCAGTGGCGATTTAGCCTGATTATCCCTGTTTACAAAGGCAAAGGTAGCGTACAGGATTGTGGTAGCTACCGCGGTATCAAGATCATGTGCCACACCATGAAGCTCTTCGAGCGCATCATTGACACACGGCTCCGTAGCGAGTGTACTGTCTCTGAGCGTCAATATGGCTTCCGGGCGGGTAACAGCACCATGGACGCAGTGTTCGCCTTACGGAATCTGGCTGAGGCTTACAGAGAGAGAAGGAGAGCTTTGCATATGGCCTTTTTAGACCTGCAGAAGGCCTTCGACTGTATACCTCGGCAGTCCATCTGGTGGGCACTGCGCTTCAAGGGCGTTCCCGAGGCCTATATTGACATTATCAGAGACATGTACCGCGATTCCGTGTCCTCTGTCCAGACCGCTGTTGGCGAATCGAATGGCTTCCCAATATCTGTTGGCGTTCACCAAGGCTCGGCTCTTAGCCCGTTCTTGTTTAACGTAGTGCTCGATGTAGTTACGGCAAACATCCAAGATCAGCCTCCATGGCTAATGATGTATGCCGATGACATCGCCCTCGTTAATCAGAACAAAGCCCATCTTGAGCGCAAAGTCAACATTTGGAAGGACACGCTTGAAAACGGTGGTCTGAGACTAAATGTGGCGAAGACTGAGTACATGTCCTGTGGCAGCACGGATACAAACACCATCCGAATAGGTTCGGACCTGATCAGAAAGTCCGATACGTTCAGGTACCTTGGATCCGTGCTGCACGAGTCTGGCAACGTGGACGACGATGTCCAAGCACGTATTGGCGCGGCTTGGGCGAAGTGGCGCGAGGTGACGGGCGTTGTATGCGACCGCAAAATGCCTCCGAAGCTCAAGGGGCAGATATATAAATGCATCATTCGACCTGTCCTACTGTACGGGGGCGAGTGTTGGCCAGCACTAAGCAGACACACCCAGGAGCTTCGCGTCACGGAGATGAAGATGCTGAGGTGGATGAGTGGCGTAACGCGATCCGATCGCATGCGCAACTCTTACATCCGAGGTAGTCTTGGTGTCCGTGACGTGGTGGAAAAACTGCAAGAGTGTCGTCTGCGATGGTATGGCCACATCATGCGCCGCCCTATAGGTAGAGTACGTTGGTCGGAGATGCATGAATATGGCTGTTCTTGGGGCTAGGCCCCGTGGTCGCCCTCGCAAGCGCTGGCTGGACGTCGTCAAGTCCGACATGAGAGCCAATGACCTGACTGAGAAGGATGTTGAAGATCGGGCAAAGTGGAGGAAGCTTAGTAGGAAGGCGGACCCTGGCAATAGCCGGGATTAACGCCAGGTGGAAGATGTACATAGTCAAACAAAAACCAGGAACATTATTATCAAAATAACAATGACATCATACCTCTGGCACTCATAATAATGTACCTATAAATTAATTTAAGGCTACGCTACACTGAGGGAGATAAAATCAAGGTTCTATACTTAACCGAGTGAATTATGTAGGTACCTGGAAATTATAGGCGTGCTAATATCATACTTTATTCTGTAAACAGAGGAAAATCATTTCAAGCATCGTTTGATAAACGTACCTAACAATGTTACATTAAGCAATATCGACATCTGCAAGGAATAACATCGTAACTCAACTTTAGGCAGTTCAAGTTACAATCATATTCGTGCTGTATAAAAAATTAAGATTTTTTTTGCACTCACCCCAGTGTCTAAATTCCTTTGCGTTAAGATTTTCACATTGTAAGTGAGAAACAACTGCAGTTAATAAAAGGGTATATTTAGTTACACGTAATCGTTAGTATAACATTGTAATACAAGATACAATTTTGTTTTTGGTAAAGTTTATTCCTTATTAAATAAGCTGTAACTCACTTTATGCGATTGTATGTCTGAGTTACAATTCACAATGTAATTTTATACAGTATACCTTGTGAAATATCATTGTAACTCATAGAAAGAAATTAAATATACATAGACATAATAATATAATCTTATGAAAGTGAAGCTATTCCTTCGTTAATTAAAATTTTCAAAGTTGGCTGACATTTTGACTTAACCGGAATCTGAGAGAATTTTTTGAATCTTTGACGCGCTCTCTTCGAAAGTTGCAAAATATGAGTTACAATGTTATTCCTTGCAGGTGTCGTTATGGAAAAACCTAAAAACACTTTTCTCGAACCGAGAATTGAACCAATGACCTCGTGCTCAGTTAGCGTATTGCGCTTTTAGTGTGCCATTTGCGCGGAGCGGAGAAACGGAGAAAATAAAATGTCAGTGACTCACGTGGTGCGGAGATCATATACAATTATACAATTCCATTGGTAAAAAAAATTTTCGCTACTCCACTCCGCTGCCTCGCTCCGCTGTAATGTACAGGCACCCCCAACGAGACAGCCTTGTTCTTTGCAGTACGAGTACAAGATAAAAAACTTTTTTACAAAAAATACATCCGACTTCCGGTGTTTTTGGTTATTTTTTCGTTTTTTGACACCGACTTCCGAAATTAAAGTTCTTTCTTCCGAAGTTATTTTGTACCTTGTAGTGTTTTGTTTTTGGAAGTCGGTTGTATTTTTTGTAAAAAAGTTTTTTATTTTTCACTTTTTAGTGGTACCTAGGTACCTGCGTACCCCGGCGGCGGGGATCTCTCGCGTCCGGCCCTGGTTCAAGCCATAGTCCGAAGCGACGAGACATGGGAAGCGGTCACCTCCTTCTGCGAAGCAGTAATGCTAACAAAGGAGGAAGCCGAACGCGTGAGAGAGAGGGAAACCTCACGCCCCAGCCGCCGAAACAGAAGAAGACGCCCCGGGCGTCGGGAGTCGCAGGACGATTCTCGGCCACCGTAGGCGTGGGACTGCGGACGGCGAGCATTGGGTGGCTCGCCGTCTGATCAGAACCAGGCCCGGGTCGGCGGCGCGCTGCGATCCCAACGCGCCTCAAGGACATGTCAGCACAGAAGACGGGGCCCGCTAGGGCCAGTGCCTGCTGGGGCTGCGGACTTCGTTCGAAAGAGGCACCGTACCCTGGAACGCAAAGGGCACTAGGAGAAACACGGATGGGTTTTAGTCAGTAAGAGTCTGACACTCCCTCCTGCTGTACCCAGAGCGGGAGAAGTCATTTGATGATTTCCCATCCTAAAAAAAAAAAAAAGGTACCTGCGTACCCCATTAACAGCGTACCAGCGCAATGTTATGTTAAGAACTGATGTAAACACTAAAAAAACATGCGATTTCAGCAATCCCGATCCCGTTGCTATCATTTATTGTAGAGTTCCGTTGCCTACCTCCGAAGTTCTTCGTCAGATCTTCACCAAATTGAAACGAGACCAGTCCAGGAAAATACTCTTTCAAACAAAAAAATAATCATCCAAATCGGCTGACAATTGGCGAAAGTATCGCTGAACAAACATTTTTCATGGGATCTTATCATCAGATCCTAATTTATACCTTTCATCATCAGCTCAGCAACATGAAATGATGATTACCAGGCACAAATATCTGAATTGCGTTAGAAAGTTCATGAAAAACATTGTATGTGCCTATAAAATTTGAGGGTTGCCCTCGATTTTCGTGAGATCCCATCATCAGATTCTGACATGGTGACAATGGGACCAATCGAGAAGTATACCCTTTCAGATGAAATAAAAAAAAATCAAATCGGTTCATAAATGACGGAGTTATGAGGTAACAAACATAAAAAAAAAAAAAAAAAAAACACAACCGAATTGAGAACCTCCTCTTTTTTTTTAAGTCGGTTAAAAAGTGATTTTATTGGCTTTTTCTTTTCGTTTTTAATTATTATTCTTAATAATCGTTGTTATATCGAGTACCTCGTGGCTAAAGAACAACAGCCGCACAGGTCGGTCTTCAAGGTTAAGCAACGCTTGCCAAGGTTGGTCTGTAGATGAGTGACCACCTTAACATATTTTGTTCCCTCCGTGCCTCGGAAAGCTCGTTAAGTTGTTGGTCCTGACTGTCATTTGTAGAACTTTGGCAGTCGTTACGGATAGTTAGAAGCCAGTAAATCTGACTACAGTATTGCCAAGGTATACCGTGTTACCCATTTAATGGGTTGTGGAGGTCTGGTAGGCAGCCGCTTCACGTAAAATACTGGTATTCAGCTGAATCCGGTTTGACTGGAAGCCGACCCCAATATAGATGGGAAAAGGCTAGGCAGATGATGATGTTGTTATATCGACAATAGAAACACACTCTGTGAAAATTTCAACTATCTATCTATTAAGGTTCTTGAGATACAGCCCGCTGACAGACACACGGAAAGACGGACAGCGGAGGCTTAGAATAGGCTTCCGTTGGTTACCCTTCGGATACAGAACCCTAAAAGCTAACATTTTATCAGCCTAGGGTAACTTAAGAACAGTCACATTCTAACTTAAATATAGTGTGCATCATAATTTCAATTTACTACGGTCCCACATACAAAAACCAAATCCTGGTCCACAGTCAACTATCGACATAATTTTCCCCATAATAACCTCCGCTAGTGCAGCACTTATTATTATCGACACAAATATGTAGGAACAGCACTATAATAACGTCGGTATGTCTACGGGGACCGGCATATAATTTGCTGAATACGTGTTGATCCGACGGTCAACGCAGCGGTACAGTCAATAAGGTATGGATTAGAAAACCTTGCTGGATAAGACAGACCACAAATTATAAAAGTGTAGTACTTTCAGTTTCATAGATAGGCAAGCAAACGAATAATAGTGGCCTAGTGCTAACGGGCCCCTTTTTTGTAACTACATACAAATGGGTTCGAATTGGAACCCATTTTTCGACAGCAAACTAAGTCTCCTCCAAGGATTGCAGAGGTGCTTCTCGAGTCCAGTTGACTTCCACGACCTGAACTTGGCCATCGATCCACCTTGTGAGAATCTAATACACTCTACGCTACACATTGTCGACACTAGAACCTTTCTTTCTATTCTTCGAGCACTGTGCCCATATTGTTGATTTACGTTAGTAAATAAATCAAACTCGTTTATTTCTAGATACGCCTAGAATGTTTATTAGCATAAGTATTATGGAATTTGTATGGTAAAACCGTGCCACAAGCGTGACATTAGCCAATAACTTATACCTCTTTTGGAAGTGTCGGCTATTCTCTAAGAACTTGTTCTGAAGGTGTGATTTTCGGCAATTATTATTTTTAGCTTAAGAATTAATTTCAGACATCTACCATTTTTGGTTTCTGGACAAACAGCATAAGTAATGCACTACAACTTTTACTCGAAGATAGAATAGGTATGCATTACCAACTTCTTTCTAATTTGGATTTTTCAGCTGTCCATAACCGGTTTTCACTTTCCACCAAATGGGTGGCCGAAAAGCGAAAACTTATCAAGCAGACACCATCAACATTCTCTTAAAAACCCATCAAAAAGATCACAAAATAAACAGTTAAAAGATAAGATATCCAAATCGATTTGTATCCATCGGATAGTGTGCCAGCAGCCTATAATTTGACCATATCAGTCGACCGGCTCATAAGACGTACCGGACCGGTTCGGGACAGGTTGTGACATACATACAAACTTTCTTCGGTTCACAAAAATCGGCCCACGCTGGTGACAGATCTACCGAATACAATTAAATGTAGATTTTTTATTCTTTGAAGTATTTTTTTTTTGCGATGTTTTTTGTTAGGTTAATTTTGGCTGTCAAATATGTTACTACTGAATTGTTTATTTGTTCTCGTGTTTTTTTTGTGGTTATTTTTTGCAGTCATATCTATCTATACTAATATATAAAGCTGAAGAGTTTGTTTGTTTGTTTACTTGAACGTGATAATCTCAGGAACTACTGACTGGTCCGATTTTTTCTTTCAGTGTTAGATAGCCCATTTATCGAGGAAGGCTATAGGCTATAGCCTACCTATCATAAATCATCATGAAAATTGTGACGCAGACGAAGTTGCGCGGGTCAGCTAGTATACATAAACTAGCTGACCCGCGCAACGGCGTCTGATGATATATAGCCTATAGCCTTCCTCGATAAACGGGCTATCTAACACAGAAAGAATATTTCAAATCGGACCAGTAGTTCCTGAGATTAGCGCGTTCAAGCCAACAAACAAACTCTTCAGCTTTATATATGAAGTATAGAAGTATAGATGTTATCTGCCGCCTAACTGTCTAACGAGCACATGATGAAGCCTTAATTAAATTTTGTCTTGATTGACTATTTGGTCAGTCAAGTGGTCAAGTGATCCCCAGGTTCGATGTCCGGATCAGGCAATAGTTCTAGGCTTTGCTATTGGGTAAATTGGGGTATGTGAACAACACAAACCGCAACATCACATCACATCACATCACAATATGACGCGAACAAATTGAATTAATAAATCTGACAATTATTTTCCCACCTATGTTGGTTTTCTTAAACTCTAATATTTTGCATAGAGCTTGGTACTGCCTATGTTACCTCGGCCACCCTGTAACTGGTTAACACAATACCTACCCCCAGGGCCATCTTTTAACCATTGGAGGCCCTGGGCACATTAGAATAATGGTCCCTTTTATACATGTTGATTGAAGAGATACCCTTCTAGATTTGAGATAAGCAAAAGTTAGAGTGACCTGGCTTCTGGGAAAGCTCACTCCATCGTCGACTTTTTCTCTTTCATCTCTGACCAAAACTAGAGTCAAGAGTAAACCCATCTCATTTTTTTTTAACGTCAGACACTCGTTCAGTCTGTCTTTCAGCTTATCACACGATGTATGTCAGCGTTTTCGCTAATATTCGTTTTATATTTATAAGTTATCGGTAGGTGAGCTGGCAGGATCTAGGGGGCCCATCGATTGCGGGGAGGGGACCCGGGCAAGTGCCCACAGTGCCCAGTGGTAAACCTGGCTGGCCTGGCTACCCCTTGCCAATAGTAGTACCTATAATTTTCGGCCAGGAAACCACTTGATAAATAAAAAACCAAATTATACAATTAAAACGACGACCCAAAATATATTAATTAATATCGTTTAGCTTGCAGGTAATACTTCAACGTAATTCTTTGCTAATTGCCGTTCGCTGCATTCCTGTCAATTGAGCAACTTCTCGGTCGGTTGTTTATTAAAGTTATATAAAAGCTGTCAGAGGACGGAAATATAATATGATTGCAGTGTGTGTCAAGTTATTGATGGATACCGCGTTGTGATGCAATTGATTTATCTTGAAAGGTGATCTGTGAGACTTTCGGGTCGAAATGAAGAGGATTTTATTTTTATACTAGGTCAAATCAACTTAAACAAAAGGATAATTTTAAACATCTTTCCATTTTATCATCGAATAGATAGTCGCATCGAAGTGACATTTCGCCTAGTCTTTTTCCAACTATATTTGGGTGGACCAGTCGGTCCAGTCACAGCTCACAATGGGCCTCATAAGAAGGCTTACAGTCACTCAAAGGGCAGCGGAGAGGGCAATGCTTAGAGTTTCCTTGCGTGATCGAATCAAGAATGAGGATATCCGCAAGAGAACCACGGTAACCAGCATAGCTCGAAGGATCGCCAAACTTAGGGCGCCTTCAAATTTGGCGCAAAGTGCCGCGCGGCAGCAGCGCGTCTGAAGCGCTACTGCCACGCTGCTGTGTTAATCCATACAAATGATAAAGACGCGGCCGCAGCGCGGCTCTAGTGCTGCCGCCGCGCGGCACTTGGTCTTTATTATTGTTAAATTGCGCCCTAAAGTGGCAGTAGGCAGGGCACATTGCTCGCAGAACAGGTGGTCGATTGGGCCGAAAAGTTCTGGAGTGGCGACCGCGTACCAGAAGACGCGACGTAGGAAGGCCGATGACCTGGTGAAGGTCGCGGATAGCCGATG
The DNA here is from genome assembly GCA_950371165.1 of Lacanobia oleracea. Classification (NCBI taxonomy): domain Eukaryota; kingdom Metazoa; phylum Arthropoda; class Insecta; order Lepidoptera; family Noctuidae; genus Lacanobia; species Lacanobia oleracea. The sequence continues at coordinate 3,042,536 of OX493406.1, read as the reverse complement.
GATGCGAGACGCACAGGACCGGTCGGGGAGGCCTATGTCCAGCAGTGGACGTTTTTCGGTACTGAGGTCCTCCGCAGTCTCAGCCATGACGTCTATATGGTCGGCAAATCGAAGGTGGGTGAAGTACTCGCCACTGACATCCTTCTCCAGTCCAAAACCTTGAAGACATTCTCCGCTGCGGCCGTAAACAGTTTCGGAGAAATGACGTTTCCCTGCCTCACACCCCGCTGCAGGAGGTTTCGAGGTCTGATCCTGAAGTTCGACTGACATGGTGGAATATTTCAGCACCTCGATGTGCCGATAGTCGATCTGGCACCGTTGGAGAGACTGAAGCACAGCCCAAGTATGGATCGAATCAAAGGCTTTCTCGTAGTCCACAAACGCTAAGCAGAGGGCAGATTATACTCTTCGGTCTTCTGTATAACCTGACGGAGCATATGTATAAGGTCTATGGTGCTGAAGCCTTTTTGGAATCCGGCTTGATAGGGACGGTTTTTTTCTTTTTTTTGCGCTGGGAAAAAATGCATCACGCATACCCTCCCATCGGGGGAAAAAGAGGGGTATGTGGGACTCCCCGGGCCGACCCGGTATACCCACTAAAATAACCCAGCGGCATTCCCGCATCGTCCGAGTGGAGGGGGACTGGGAGATCGGCGCAGCCTTGGCGTCCAGTCCTCCTCCGACGACCGACGATACTCCGACGATCGGGAGGCCTGACATAGAAAACAACAACTGTACCACAGCCCCAATAACGTTAGCAAGTTGCTTTAAATTAATAAAATAAAACCATAAAACTATTAGTTCATATAAAGTTAGCCACAAGCTCTTATAACTGTTGTAAACTATATTATATAAATTAGTTGTAAATTATATTTTATGGTTATATACCGTTTAGTTTGGTTGAATACTGAACGTGATTTATACGGAATTCGAGTGACCCGCTTGAGTGAATTTGATCAAATATTAATGTTGAATATTTTAGACTGCTTTTTAGTACGTTCGCACCGGTGATGGCCTTAGGATGATGAGATTTTAACAATAGATATTAAATTAGCTTTTCCCTTCAGCTTCAGTTATCACTCAAAAACCGGTTCATATGATATTCAGGAATAGCGAAGCTCTCTGGTTACTGTACCGAAAGGTAACACGGTCCGTATTGGTACCATTTCGTACCAATACGGACCGGATGTTATGTTACCAATCGTGTTACTAACTGCAGTAAGCCGTATTTATCCGACTTGAAAAAGGGGGTTCTCAATACGATTGTTTTTTTTTTCTATTTTAAAGTCTAACAGCAATAACAGTTTGCTATTTTTTTAAGGATTATGTGCTGAAGGGGTCTGGGGAGGCCTTTTTCAAGCAGGGGAGAGAAGAGAGATAGAGCAGATTAGCAAAAAGGAAAATTTTATTTTTCATTAAGGAACCCTTGCAGCACCGGTCAGACTCCCGCTTTATATGTGAATTGAAAAAATATTAAAAATTTGAAACTAACATCTCAGCTCAGAATAGAATAGCTCATCCACATCTCTTTTGAGCCTCTAACGATGATCGAAAATATTCGACTTTCACACCATCGCTGCCTCTAATATCTGATTCATACCAATTAAGAAACCATAAGCTCCGCACCAGTTTTTTACCTCCCCACTAAATACCATAGACACTAAAATCACAGTTGCAAATCATAGAGAAATCTCTAATTGACGCCATAAAAATAGTTTTGTATCCGAAAATTGGTGTTTAGGAGCTAAAGTATTCGTGGAATTTTGCAACTAGGCAACCAGTTTTGAAGAGGCCGCGGACATGTATATTTCTGGTATGTTTTTACTACGAATACTTCAATAGGTCGAATTTGCAGGTGAGTGTGAATTAAATAGGCAGGTTTACACTTCCTAGATGACCTAAAAGTTATGAACACTATGTTAATTAACTATTTATTAGCATTTTTAGATTTAGAAACAGGAGTTTTGTTAAATAATTTAAGGAATCTTATATTTCGTTATTTAATCTTATATTTATAAAGACGTCCACTGCTGGACATAGGCCTCTCCCAAAATGGGGGGGTTTGCTATAATCGCCACGCTTGGCAGGCGGGTTGACGTTCGCAGTATATGGTGTTGCGTTTTACAGAGAACGCTGCTGCCCATTCTCTGGCGAGTCCCTTAGTCACCTCTTACGAAACCCACGGGAAGTGATGGGATGGTATTATTCTTTTACGGTACCCGACAGCACCGGCCGTCACCATACGGCTAAAATAGCCATTTGATTAGTTTGAATGGTCATAGCAGAGTAAATCCTATTTACAGGGCTGTAGTAAACTTCAAACAGTTTATCAATTATTTTACTTATTTTATTCTCTCTTCACTTTTCCTATAAATTAGTAGCGTCTTTTTCCACACTTGATTTAAGTTCTAGGGTTCCACATATTTGGCAATGGCAAGCTAAGAAACATTAACAGTAAAAAAAGTTTATAAAAGTGTATCTACAAATGATTCAGTACTGTAGTATCTTATGTTAATGTATGCCTAAGACAAGTTCAAACTCTGTGTGATGAGATCGCACCAGCAAATCCCCCCCCCCCTCCCCAAAACACCGAGAAATCTTTAATGCTGTGATTTGGTAGTCTACAACCGAATTATAAACAAAAAGTCATCCAAAGCGGCTTGTTATTTTTTTTTACTATTGATAGGCACGCGTTTGACCACTATCTCACCTGATGGTAAGCGATGATGTGGTCGAAGATGGAGCACGCTTGCCTAGAAGTAACCTATTCACTCTTGACTTAAAGACTCCCAGGCTGTAGCTATAACGAGACATTGACAGGGAATTTCTCTCCCTAGCTGTACGCACAATGAATAAATGTTATACGAATCGATTTTTTTTGCGCTCTTTGGCCTCTCTGCCTACCCCGCGTTTCTAAGCACATACGTATAGATTTGGTGTGTTAACGTTTGGCAAACGTTCGGCACGCATGAATGTGGAATAGCTAGGTGGAGCGTAGAGAGGTGTTCTGTGCGAGTTGCGACTGCGAGTAACGAGGACAAGGGATGTTGAGTACGCAGAGCGAGCGGACTTGATACTTTGAGATGCTGTTTGTTGAGTATAGGGATAAATTGGCCAGTTATTTATTTATTTTACCTCCATGTAAATGTATTCAAAGTAAAATATAATATTATACATACCTACATGTTATGTAATGTATAACACAGAGGAACAGAGTAATAATTCGAACAGTGTAATAAATTTTATATCATTATTATTTTGTTTATTCATTTTTATATACATATATGTTACATTTTTAAATATGTCTTAAAAAAAATAATTAAAAATATAAAAAATAGTGGTTAAAATACCGGTGGTTAGGGCTCCAGAGAAAGAAACTTCCTCGCAATACGAGCCGTATCGAGGAGTACTGCCTTCTGTATCAGGCCCTTTACCTAACCGCCTAACGCCAGCTTCGATAGATGGTCGTCGAAGCTTTTGGCCATCAGGCCATTGGCCGAAACGTATTATTATTATTAAATTACATTATTTTTAAAATGAAAACAAAGTAACTGCTAATTTGTAAAGATTTTCTTCCAGCAGACCGGTGAAAGGAGCAATGAAAAAAAGTGTAGACAATATGTAATTTATATATTACCTAGCCATTGTAATTTGGAGTGATTAATTATCATAAAACATGTTGCTATCAAGTAAAATATAATATAACCGGTATATGGTGGACATCCCAACCATACGCAGAAAACGTTTTGGAAACACATTCATTGTGCGTACAGCTAAGGAGTGGAATTCCCTGTCGGAGTCTGTATTTCCTGATAGCTGCAACCTGGCAGTCTTTAAGTCAAGAGTGAATAGGTTACTTCTAGGCAGGCGTGCTCCATCTTCGACCACATCATCGCTTACCAACAGGTGAGATAGTGGCCAAACGCGTGCTTATAAATAGTAAAAAAAAAATTACAGTCTGTTTTTGAGACAAGAATTTGATTTAATTTTATCTGTATCTAACACCCCACTTTACCTGCAAAACGGTTCAAATTTGTCATTAAATTGGAGAATCTGAGTGATAAGGTTTATCACGAATACAGGTGAATGAAAATAAAATAAAATTAATTTTGAATCATTTGCGTTATCATTTATCTAAAGCATGGTAAATAAACGTACTTTGTATAGTCTTTACCAGATTATATTTGACTTTGGCTTGCTGATAGATTAAAAAAGTACGGTGATTTTATTGAATTCGATTGCAAGAACGTTTCGAAGAAAATTCTTAGATTGAAAAGGGAGATAGTAAAACTAAATTAACAAAACAATTTAGATTAAGCCACTATAACAACAAATAATAAAAATAAGATGGTACAGAACCCTTCATGCGCGAGTCAGACTCGCACTTAGCCTGTTTTTCTGGGTTTTTCCAAATATAATTTCCAGTAGCTATCTGGAGCTTGAATTTATGCCTGCTTGATGGCTATAGGCATGAGGCTTTAACATAACTCGTGAAATGTGGTACATTTCTGCCTAATTCAATAAAAACAGTGGTAATATTGATAAGCTTTTCAAAATATTTCGTACATATAACTATTTCGAGTGTTGTAATAACTTAATCCTGAAATCGTTTTATGCATTGAAGCATGAAATGAACACACGTACCTAAGTCATAATGGTAAGAATCCGAGTTTCTCCACTCTAATAACTTTAATTTCGCCAATATTTCCAACAATCGTAAATCAAGCAACTATTTAATGACTCGAATACATCGCGGTTTTTTTATCCCTTTTTAGAATGAAAAATATTTGCTGTTCCTTACTTATTCGGGTTATAACGAAAAAACCGGCCAAGTGAGAGTCGTACTCGCACACTAAGGGTTCCGTACCATAAACCTACATTTTTATTATTTGTTGTTATAGCGGCAATAGAAATACACAATATGTGAAAATTTCAACTCTCTACCTATTACGGTTTTTGAGGTACAGCCCGCTGACAGACAGACGGACGGACATCAGAGGCTTAGTAATAGGGTTCCGTTGGTCACCCTTCGGGTGCGAAACCCTAAGAAGATAAAATGATGACTTCAAAGAGTTAATAATATAGGTTAATTGCATTAGCCCTTCAGATTAACACAGGTTAATTAAAGGTACTCACCGTACCTAATAAAAATAAGTAGGCGCCTACTTAAATATAGAGCCAAACTTATACGTTTTCTTAATATAATTATTGTTTTAAGTATTAAAGAAGCCTCACTCGGCAAGTTCAAGGAGAAAAATTCACAAAACAATGAAACAGGTTTGAGTTTCCTTAATTAACTACGTTTAGTTTGTACAACAAGCCGGTAAAGTTAGCTTCCTAACAGTAATAAATCACTTCTATTGTTACGAGGCGGTGATTTTAAACGTTTAACACATTTTCGGTAATGTTCCTTAATTTTAAATTTATGATATTGTTTAAAACCTTAATTATGAGAGTAATTAGGATATTTTTTTAACATACACGTATGTGTTAAAGAATTTCTTATTGTACTGTATTTTTATATAAAAAATTTTATTATTTCACTGTATTGTAAAAAATAAATGGTCCAGTATTCCAAGTATCAAGATCGTTAAGTTCATCTAAAAATAAGTAAAGGTGAGGTGCTCAGACGCAGCGAGTGACGTGTCTTCTCACTTCTCTTCCTCAGTCAGCCGCGAGCCGCCGCGCCTTACGGACGTGTGTACTTGACAGTTCTCCATGAAACAATTTATTAATTGGTGCCGCTAACTAACTGTGTTTGTTCTACAAAACATTTTTAAACACATTCTAACGTTACAAAATCTAACTTTTCGGTAAGTTTTGTGTAAAAAATTACAGTTTTCAAGGATAGTGTTACAACAGATTTGTAAGAATATTTCAAGTGTTTTTTTGGTAACAATTTCTGTACGATTCCGGGATTGCCATTGTGGATTGAAAAGGTTAGTTACAAAAACGTTTTAATCTTATTGATTCGTTAAGGTTTTTTGTTAGTTTAAGTTCGTAGTTAAAATGTGTGGTGAACTTAGCAACTTAGTACAGTTAGCTTAGACGGAACTTAACTATTTCAATGTGTGTGTGCTGTGTGTTGTAAAGCCATTTTCTCTGAGGAGAATTGTGTTTTAAGTTAGCTCGAAGGTCAATGAATAAAACACCAAGAAAAAAGGTTTTACAGATGGTTCTTTGAAGAAGGTTATTAACCCTATTATTGTGGTGATTGTAAGCTTACTGCCTTAACGACTTAAAACTCAGAAAGTGAACTTAATTCACAGACTCGAAATCGTACGTTTTCTCAAGGATAATGTACAGAAACTGGGCCAAGTTTTAATTGAAGTCAGAATTTTAACTTTCACACGAGTAAAAGTGAAGAAATTGTCGTTTGCGAATGTCAATACGAGTTTTGGGGCCGTTTAGGTGTTGTTTGGCAAATTGAGGCGATGGCCTATCGGATGGGTCGGTTTTCAAGTTAGCGGATTAAGATTCTTCGGTCGTAGTATAATGAGTTTTTGACAACGGTGGAATTTTTAGGGTTAATCGAATTTGAAAGATGAATAATATTGTGTTTTGATTCACCTGTTAGACTTGTGCAGTGAGAAGGGGTTTAGAAATACATGGCCTTAGATATTTTCAGAGCTAGTGGTAAATTCTGTTCGAGTAGCCGTTGCAAAATTCCTAATAATTTTTGCATTGAAGTAGATTTCACGATCTGTCTAGCTGAGTCGACAGAGAGTTACTACATCAATCTTGCCTAGATGTTATGACATGGGCCGCTGGAATTTTATAATTTAACTTGAAACGAAAGACAATTACTTACTTCCATACAAAGAAATCTTTCTTAGAAGCATGATTTCCACATAAAAACCCATTTTCAGGAAAGAAAATAATGAAGTTTGGTGACAAATTGCCAAACGCAACTTAAAAAAATACTTACTGTGATAAAATGAATTTATTTTTAAGAAACAGTCACACTTCTTGAGTTGCGTTTAAATTGGTATAAATTGAGATGCTTCGATAAGTTCTTCTCAGAAACCAGGTACCTACTATCAAAACTTGTTGTTTACACTTTCAAGCCACAAAATTGTAATTTCTCGTTTAACATGTGAACTTGACTAAATAGGAAACTTGTAATTTACTATTTATTGACTTTCAAGTGTGTAAATTGTAAATTCTCGTCCTCTTCTAAAGACTAGTACCGTGTGAACACAGCCTTCTTAAGTAAATTCTCATGAAATACGGAAGAGTAAAGGTTTTCTCTTCGGCGACAGCTAATAGGAAATGGTTACAATAACCGTACCCGATGGGATTAGCATACTTGCACAGAAACTGGTCGTCGAACGAATCAACCGCTCAGGGTTGGTATGTGTGACTGTAAATACAGCGTTTTGTTGCTGAGTTGGTTGGTTAGCAACCTGGCACTGCTTTCTTTGAAGTTAATTCAAGAAATAACATTATGAAGAAGTCTGCATGCCCTGGAAGCAAGCCGTGTTGGGTTTGCGTGATGGATTACAGCTCATTCCCTCTCATAGAAGAGGAGGCCGGTGTTCAGCTGTGGGAACAATATAGGCGTGATATTCGAAAATTATCGCAAAGAAATAGGTACATTTCCGGGATCAAAAGTAAGAGGTTCCTACACAGACAGACAGAGTTACTTTCGGATTTATAATATTTATATGGAGTTATAGATATTATGGATTATATTTATGCTTCAATTTCGATGAAGAAGCTTACTGAGATAAAAACGTGTTAAGCTACGTTACCAACAGATGTTGTTAGATTAGTCTTGATTGTGAGAGAGACACTGGGTATATATAATTTAAAATGGGCTATTTTTGGCGCGATGTTATTATAAATAAAGTAGCGGTATATTTCAATTACCGTAGCTGAATACACATATCTAGAAAAGATATGTGTATTCAGCTACGGTCATTAATTGTAACATAATTATGTTACAATTAATGACTGTTACATTACTTATTCGCAGTAACTTTCAGTCGTATCAAAAAACGATCTCTAGTATATAGATTGGTTAGTTACCAGCAAAATATACCCAGAGATTACATTGTTTCCGTATACCGCATAAGTGAATCTTAACGAGTGATAATGAAGTAATTAGCGCCTCTTAAATATACATACTTACGTTTTCTTGTAAATAAGTACAAGAACATAAATCACAGCTTCTATTTTAATTGCTAAGTGCGATATGGAGTGTCTATGGCTTCGCTAGACCGTGAATGTACATAAAAGTGGAGATATAAAATGTACGAAAGTGAATCTTCTAGCTGTCTGGTAGGTTTTATAGAAAAGAAGATGGAACTTTACGTTCAGATATTTTAAAAGTGTCTTCGTTATCGCTAAAATCAGTATTAATCTATACTTTGTTTTATTTCTGAAATAAAGGCGCATTTTAATTTCATCACCAATCCTTATTGAGGAATGGGCTTGCTCTTGACTTGACCTCGATCACCTGCGGCCTGATTTAAAACGATGCATGAGGTCTATGATGGGGCGAGCGTGCCCAGAAGATGCCTGTTCACTCTTGCTTTGTAGGCAGACGGGTTATATGTGGAAGGGAACACAAACAACGTTTTCTAGTACATCGGCACCTTTATCAGTTCAGCTAGTCTATTCTGTAAGTAACCATTTTGATACCGAGCTTCACCTGAGTGACAAAACTCACAAAGTGAACTTTATTACACACAACATAAAGGTCTTTTGTTTATACTCACCTCGGATTCCGCTGTCGAGACACGAAAATGTTGTTACAGAATAACACTACAGGTGCTTATAAGAGGCAATAACCACTTTCCATCAACTTGACTATCGCCGTCTTACAATAAAAAACTTAGTTCAGTTTTTCTTCTCTTTTATAATCTATTCCTAATCTTTCATTCTTTCACTTTCCGATCTTTTGGACTTTCTCTATCAAGTCTACGGCTCATATAGTATGCATATACATAATATTACTCATTATGTCTAGCCCCCTTTAGACATAGCGTGATAACTTGGCATTAATAAGACTTAGGCGAAGGATTTCAATAGTGAAAGTTACATTTGGAATTGATCTAGTGTTTTCTTCGAGTTATATAGACGAATGGTTATTAAATTGGTTGGAGTGATATGAAGTGACGTTTTTTAATCAGAATTCGTCTATATGATAACTTATGCGACGATTCCTTGACTATTCTCCAAAAATACCGGGTCAGTGTGAGTCAAGACTCGCTCAAGAAGGGTCTATACCATAAACCGAACATATGTACCAAAAAAAACATGTTTCTTGTATGTGGCCAAGTAAATAGGGTTCATTTGGTACCGCGCGGGAACGGAACTTAAAAATGTCGGCTTCGGCTTGGATTGGACCATTTTCTATAGTTTCTCAGCCTAATATCATGACAAATATTTTTTTAAACAAAGGCGTTCTTTCAGATCACTAAAACTGTCTAAAAATTAAAGAACAAATTACAGTATAAAAATAACTTATTACCCTACTAAAAACTAAAATGTAGAAGAGCACATTTCTACATACTAAAATGGATTTCCCCTATTGTTTCATAATCATCTTCATATCAGCCAAAAGATGTCCACTGCTGGACATAGGCCTCCCCCAAGCGTCGCCACAACGACCGGTCCCCTATTGTGTTCTATTAACTACTAATGCAGATAGTAAGGAGTTATTCTAAAAAAACTAAACTCACAAAATAAATATGACGCACTCCAAACAGCAATAATTCAAACCGTGTAACTTCATTAAAATTGCAGTGTTTGTGTTATTAACTGATCGTTCACGCCTCTCTGTGCATTACTTCAACTATTTGTGTGTAATACTAAGTTATTTGTACGGTCAACAAACTAATTTGGTATAACGGCAAGAAATAAAAAAATAATTGCGACTCTGCATTACGTTGAACGGAATGCAAAGTTGACACGATTTATTCTAATTGCCTATTTTTGTTTAATAAGTAAGCAATGACCAAATATTGTAGCATTATTTTTGAATTTTCAAGTTTAACGCCCGATTTCAACCTTAAGCATTAAAGATTTTAGCACGTTCTTGACTTCACTAAAAAAAAACTAAACTAAACTAAACTTCTAAACTTTTTTGTAAACATTTTTATTTGAATAAATTTATTATTATTATGTTTTTGACATTCTCGGGTCCCTAGAGACCCGGTCCTTTGGTAGGCGTACGAGGGGCCGATGCCAACTCGCAGAGGCCTCTTTAGACATTTCATATGGAATGGGACACCAACCGACGATTATCCCTGTATGCACTGTTAAAGTATACCCAAGGACAATCCCCGGTTGGAGCAAAACTATTGCAAAATATGGAAACAAAAGATGAAAAACGCTATGGGTTTGGCTGGTTTAGTGGACTAATAACTACAACTACACTACTGAAGAACTATTGGCCCCTGCCTGACCATTGACAATTAAAACGGCTTTAAAATAGCAGGGGCTGACTTGCACACTCAATAAATGGGCCCCCCGAAAAGGGTCGCTAGCACAAAGTGACGTAGCGCCAAGGGGGCAACATATCCTGAGGTACTAGAGGAGTGGAGAGGTATACCACTTATTATTATTATTATTATTATTACTTCAAATTCTTAATGAATGAATTTAGAATTTTGTGCCCGAAAACGGGTGTAAGTAATATTATGTTCAAGACTTTATATTCAAGGAATATTTTATGAATAGAAACACTTAATAGTGTCTTTGATTGAAAAACCCATTAATTAACTTATCTGTGGTTAAACAACACTAACCTACCAATATGTCTTTTGTTACAAGTAATCTGTTTTGTTGACCGTACGTTTAGATTTTGTAACTGCAAGTACATTGTATTGATCGATTGCTCGTAGGCCGAGGCATTGACTGGTGATAGCAAGGTCGCGGGTTCAAATTAAAAGTGTTTATTTACGCTGGCTATGGCGAACGAAAGGTTGACGCAATCCTACTCCTGAAATACTTTACTCTGTTCATCTTAAGGTTAAAAAACCAGCCAAGTGCAAGTCAGACTCGCACACGAAGGGTTGCGTATCACGAAGCGTAATTTTTATTATTTGTTGTTTTAGCGGTAATTGAAATATACAATCTGTGAAAATTTCAACTGCCTACCTAAAACAGTTCTTGAGATACAGCCCGCTGACAGACAGAGGGACGGATGGACGGACAGCGGAGGCTTAGTAATAGGGTTCCGTTGGTTATCCTTTGGGTACGGAACCTTAAAAACTGACGATATAAAATGATGAAGATATTATTGTTTTAATACTAGCTAGCTTCCTCGGCTTGTCATGGGCAGCAGAGCATATCATATTCCTATCCATGTATAATAAGCTGCCAGCAGTCGGCATGATTCTTTACGATATCTTCAATATCACAAACAAACACATATTTCACAATTTACACATGAGCTTGATGAATTATACACCTAAATCTTCGTAATGAATTACTTCGTTAATTTGTTGAAGCCGTATGAAAATTATTTTTTTGATATTTTCAAGTTGTGCCTTTCATTTCATTTTCAAGCTGTGTCTGTGTCTGTACGTGATAACGTACAGACACAGACACAGCAATGTTTCTTTGTTTTATTTTAATATTACGATAGTAGTGATTTTCCTTTCTAGTCTAAAGTCAAAGCGTTTTTATTTTTTTTCAAATAATCATTAATGCCTGGGTCTCAGGCATCCTATTTGTAGGAGTTGAGAGTACACCGTACGAGTTTGGTGAAATAAAATACATTTATTAAGCACAAACATAAAGACACACAACACAACACGTTAACAGGATAAACAAAATAAAATGGCAGTGCAAGTTAATGAATTTATAAATGTCAGCAAAAATAAATAGTTGCTATACCAGCTTTAACATTTTAGACTCACGAAAGTATTGTTTTAAATTAAATGATAATTATTCTGCTCCACTTTTAATTTTTTATTAATATGCATTCCGTAACAAATTAAGTTCAGTTTGGCAGTTGATCTTGAACTCAAAAATATTAAGTGACAGTTAAATACTCTTTAGTTCAAGAACGTCTAGCTCGGTTAGAATGTCAGCAGGTGAACCAAATGTTGTGGGTTCAAATCTTGTCTGATGAACTTTGTGGTGAACTATTGTTTAAAAGTTCAAGTTATTTGGCAACGATAGATTCGGATCGATAAAATATATATTTATTTTGAGGAAAATGTTTCTGTAAAAAAAGTCCATCATTTTATTTTTGTAACTCAACAGAAATTTATAGTGCAGTACAACTGACAGCCGGGACCACCGGGTTAACGTATTTTACGTGGCACAGAGGAATCTAACAAGGTTGGTCTGTGGATGGCTAACCATCTTAACATAGCGAGTTTCCTCCGTGCCTCGGAAAGCACGGTAAGCCGTTGGTCCCGGCTGTCATTTGTAGATTTTTGGCAGTTGTTACGGATAGTCAGAAGCCAGTTAATCTGACTCCAGTCTTGCCATGACGTACCGTGTTACCCAGTTTTTGGGTTGTGGAGGTCTAGTAGGCAGCCGCTCCGCGTAAAATACTGGTATTCAGCTAAATCCGGTTTGACTGGAAGCCGACCCTAATATAGTTGGGAAAAAACTAGGCAGATGAGAGGAATCTAACAGAGATCACCCATCTATGCTCCGACGTCGGCAAGCTTTGCTTAACTTTGACGATCGACTCGTGTGACTGTTATCAGTTAGCCGCTATCTCCTAAACAAATAGCTTGAATAAGGGTTTAAATTGTGGATTGGTACAAAATGGTCACCTATAGCCCCTCAGCCGTTACTTCATCTCTTGGAGATAATATTAAAATATCGCACGTCCGGTAGTTCGCTCCTGGAGATTTCTTAGTTCGGGTCGGATTTAATGTCAAATATTGCATGTCTTAGTATACCTTTCGTATTCTGACTTATATAAAGTGTAGGAAAAAGAATAGGAAAGGCATATAACATCACATGCTAAACATCCGACAGCAATTTGTTACGGAATGTTGTATTAAATTTAGTCTGTGGAGACGCCTTCATTTGTTTTTGCAAGCGGTTAGTTGAGCAGTTATTTAATAACTCTACACTTTACACTTAAAGGAAATTAAATAAACATCCATGGACAAGTAAGTACTAAACAGTTTTTAATTGCTGCATTAGGTATTGGACAAAGATTTTGGACACAATTTGTTATTTTACCAAAGATAATTTCGAAGTTTGCACGCCATGCCGGTATATTTCTACTTGTTTTGAGTAGAAAATACAGTAGTGGTGGCAAAATTTTGTTATAAATATTATTTAGATACGTTACTTCATATATATTAGGCATTTTAATAGTGAAATTCGATAAAATATAGTGTAAATATTGAACTGTAAAAATGTAGCCGAAAATCGAATCTCCAAGAGATTCTGTAACAGACAGGCATTTCGCATGTGTATGACATGCAAGCCGCCATGTTTTTTGTGTTTCGTACACAGTATCGGATAATGGTCAGTAAACCAATAGGTTTTGATCGACTTAGAAAAAAGCGAGGTTAAATTATTTAATTTTTTTATCGGTTCCACGAGGCGGCAACAGCACTCGACGAGTGCGTGTATGAGTATTTAATTTTTCATAAAAAAATTACATTAAAAAAAAACAAATTAAAAAAAAAACATAAAAAAACAAATTAAAAATTATCAAATTTTTATATTAATAATATTAGTCCTATCCCGGTTTAAAAAATGCTTCATTTTCTTTTTTTTAATTTTGTTGGTCAGATGTGACCTACTGGTTGTATTCTTTATTGTGTACTTGGAATTGGTCTACTGACATTGCGTATTTTTTGTTTTTTATTTGTTGATTTTGTTAATGTTTTTGCTAAGCAACATACCCTTATGTTGTGTTTTTCCATTAGTAAATATCATTATTATTTGGATTGTAATATAAGATTTCTAAGAAATGCAATAGTACTTGCTCTTTGACAAAAAATATGAAAGCGTCTTTTTATCGCTCTTTTTTTAATGTTTGTATAGTGACTTATTGTTCGTAAACTAAACAATTCTAACTGCTAAAACTTTGTATGCAATAAGATTGTGTACCAAACTATATAATAAGATACTATAATTAGCCACTTGGCTTACAGAGTTCCCAGAATGAATGTGTAAACATACCCTTTTTTTGTTTGGCGTACGAGTCGACTGGCTTAAGCCGAATTTTTGTTTAGCTTGCAGTATGTAAAATATGTATGGAGGTGTCTGTTATTTATCTTGATTATTGTAAAATAATGTTTTAGTATGCCAATGAAATAATAACATTGGAAAAAAGCGCTTTTATTCTATTAATATGACGATTTTTGTACGAAAAACTGGGAAAAAGTCGCTTACCTTACTTTCAACTTCGAATTAACAATAGATTTTATGACAAAACTAAACAAAACTATAAATAAGTAGATAGTTTATTTTACACCAATTTGAATGACATATAATTTGTAGAGCTGCGATGCGTAATTTTAGAGATATCGTAGTTTTAGTGAACGCGGGGAAATCGCAAGATTTCGGCCGGGCGCGTAGTAACAGAACTGCGGAGTGACGTTATAGAGGCGTAGCGGCTGAAGGGCTATCCACAATCCTTCTAATATAATAAATGAGAAAGTTTGTGAGGACGGGTGGATGGATATTTGTTACTCTTTCACGTCAGAACGCCTGACAGAATCTTCATGAAATTTGGCACAGAGATTCTAGACGTATAGTCTAGAACCTCTGTGCCATAGGCTACTTTTTTCCAGAGAGTATGCTCCCTAGGGATCACGTGGGCGAAGCCGCTGGCAGAAGCTAATTCTTAGGTACATGCGTTGTAACTGCAACTACTAGGCGATAATCCCTCTACAAAACACTTTCACTCCACATAATCACAATACAACCAGCTCATTATAAACCCGTATAAAAAGCCTCACAAATGAAAAGAACATCGATTAAAGGCACAGACAAGCACGACGCAACGACATAAATAGGTACTTCTTATTGCTTAAAAACTGCTTTGACAACTTGATGCTGAAACGAATATGTAGGTATCTAACAAATATAAAACCTAAAACTATTAGCAAAGCCAAACTAGTCTTACCAAAGAGTGTAAACACATTAACTGGGTTTTGGAGTTCAGATATATAAATACAGGTACCGTAAAACAATAGAGAAAAAAGGTAGTCGCATTGTTGTCGCATTGTCGTTCGCGACCATGCGACAGACAGTCTGTGGCAGCCTTAAACCTCTCAATTCAAAACGATTCATTGTTACACTTGAACAACATATTAATAACAATAACAACAAACACAGGAATGTTGTTTGTTTGTCTGTTTGTTTGTTTATGAAACTGAATGAATGAGAGTTTGTTGACATACTGAAAGTGTCAATGTTGACAGATGGGGGCATACATTAAACTTGTCATCGAGTTGGTATGAGTTGTCTACCGGTGTTCTGCGCTTCATCCAAATGCGTTCAGCCATTGCGGTGTAATAAAATAACCAGCAAAGTAAGATAAATAAAAATCTACCTGGTTCAGGTAGTTGTATAGTAAAAATTATGCCCAGCCGTGTACATTTAATGGACTTATTTTTGTATTCTGAATTCGAGATAATTGACAAATTTTAGAACAGTAAACTCTATTTTGTACAAAACAAAGTTCTAATTCCATTGCAAGTTGCAACCCTTTTACATTTAAATGGTGACTTAAAAACAACTGAAAACACACCAAGCTAAATTCGATACTTGATTTGGTTGCGATGGATGAAAATTATTTTGATTTATAAATACAAGTGTAGGTATACTTCTAAAAAGCTACATAATATTTTAATTTAACGAATGACATTGCTCGCAGAACCGATGGCCAATTCTACTAACTTTTAAGCAATTTTCATATTCGCATCTTATTTGTAATCGGTCAAAAAAGCCTCAATTTCCTTTCATCTTTGACAGTTAGCGACTGACGTGCAAATGCAAATGTTAAAAAAAAAATACATACTGAATTGAGAACCACCTCCTTTTTTTGAAGTCGGTTAAAAATTAGTAATTCTACTAGTTTTAACTCAGGCACTCAGATAGTCGATGGGGTCGAGAAATTATGGGGTGTTGACCGAGTACCGGAAGACGCAGCATTGGAAGGCCTCCCACAAGGCTGTCTTGTTTTTACCTCAAGGAACAAAAATAAACGAATATGAATAAGATGGACCGATGACCTGGTGAAGGCCGCTGAAGACTCACAGGACCGGTCAATGTGGCGACTCTTTGGGGAGGCCTCTGTCCAGGTGTGGACATCTTTCGGTTGAAGTGATGGTGGTGATGACGAATATAAACTAATAAAATCAAAAAGTCTGTAATGTTAATCAAGTTTACGATCAATTTTGTGGTAATATTAGTTTTGACGAACAAAAGACATCAACGCGAGATCATTATTTAAATGTAAACCAATTATTTTAATCAAATATTTTTAAATCAAGCGTTAATTTCACTGGTTGTCTCTAATTAAATAAATGTTAGTCGCAAGGGGATAGTTTTTCATATAAAATGAAGAGTCCAGATATCAAAATGCTTTGTATACGTTGCGTTTGCGTACGTGGGACCATTTTGTCTCTACTCGTACCTTTACTCTTCCCTCTTAACAAAAGCTGAACGGATTGGGATGAAACTTGTCCCACGCGTAGAACATTTAACCAGCTTTCGACCACGGTTATTATCCCGAGATACGTTCCCTTGGGATAATTACCGCGGGAAACACCGCTGGCAGAAGCTAGTACAGTAATATTTACCACCCTTTCCACTTACAATCCTGTAAACTACTCAAGCACAGCTAGTCTATTCTATAAATCACCATTTCGATATCGAGCCTACGATCGAGCTCTGCACACAACATAAAGATCTTACGTTTGACGTAATTTGATACTCACCTCGGCTTCCGCTGTCGAGACACGAAATGTTGTTTCGGAATAGGGGTACAGGTGAGCAATACTCTAAGCAATAAACAACCATTGCTCAAGAGTGCAAGATCATAATTATTTATAATTAAGTCTTAGTTATAGCCTAACAGTACATAATACAGTACATAGTGCGCGTGCGACGCGTGACAGAAAGGGCACGAACTGCTGTGTTTAATATACGGGGTGTTTGCGAGTTTGTAGAGGGACTGATCATTCTTGATACTTGATATTTTATTTAAATCCGCCACTCTTCACATGGATACGAAAACATTGGTAAATCACTAAGGTGGTTGCGATAGAGATGTCATATATATGTGTAAACAAATATCGTATATTGCACCTAGTATTTATAGCATGATACTTGACATGATACATACTTAATAGGAAAGAAGAAGCGCAGGTTCGCGAAAGGTGGAAAGAATGGCAGGCGGTCGATGTCCAGAAGTGAAAAAGACAAAGCTAGCAACAAAACAGAATATGCTTGTAAACAGAAAAACAGAATGGCCTGGCAAAAAAACCCTAGATTAGTAAAAAACCGGCCAACTGCGAGTCGGACTCGCACACGAAGGGTTCCGTACCATAAAACCTTAGTTTTTATTATGTGTCGTTATAGCGGCAATAGATATACACAATCTGTGGAAATTTCAACTGTCTATCTATTACGGTTCTTGAGATACTGCCCGCTGACAGACAGACGGACGGACGGAGAGCGGAGGCTTAGTAATAGGGTTCCGTTGGTCACCCTTGGGGTACGGAACCCTAAAAAACAAAATAGACTAGTAAAAACTACAGAATAGGCTATCGAGATTCCGGTTCGACAAAGGGAATATGCTATCGGTCATATAATAACTTGTTGGTACCAAACATTACACCATTCGAAATTTGTCATACGTTAAAAAGAGAAAATGAGAATATGGAAAGCAAAAATCTATAAAATATAAAGACGTGATTTAAACAATAAAGATGAAACAAGAAACCAGACACCGTTTCGATCCTAAAGATACCTAGGCTAGCACAACTTTCCTAAAACTATAACATTCCTAGACTTTCCTAAAACCATAAAGTTGTATCATAATTTCGCGAGTCGCAATCTGCCGATCAGTTTCGTTGAAAGTTGTAGAACATGCAACATTACGCCCACTCGCTCTTGAAGCCACTTTCTTTCACACGACATGGTATCACTTGGACATCTTGTTAAATATTTAAAATATCTGTTTTTGTAAAATAATATAGCTTTTCTTCTGGATTATTTACAACTTAATTTAAAAGCGTTTTCTCGTCGTGTCGTGGTGTTTCATACAATCTCGCGAGTGCTTGTTCGAGGAAATTTAGGAATTAAATTTGACTACATAACTTAAAAAATAAAATGATAATTAATTTTATTTATGCAAAGCTACATCGGAGACAATGCGCAAATAAACGTAGCAAGATTATTAATAATGAATGGACAGGTTTTTTTGTTACATTTTCTTTGAATGGTACTGATTATGGCAGAAAAATGCGGAGTTTCCGTAGTAGACCTGTATAAAGCTGCGTTTACACCAAAGATACACGAGAATGCGTAGCGAAAGATGTGAAAGAAAGAAAAGAAAGAAAGAAAAAAATGTTCATTTGGGACTCGCACAAAACAGACAGATGTAAATTTAATTAAATTAACAGAATTACTTAGTCTATAAACATTTTAGTCTGTGCGAGGCCAAAAAGGTCCCTATCTCAGCATAGGTTGCGAAATTTAAGAATAAATAACACAGCGCTGGTTAAGAACCAAAATAATAGCTTCATTACCTAGCTAGTCTCGCTAAGGGATTCTATTGATTCTTAAAAAAACACATCCCTCGGTACGCAAATGCAGCCTAAATCAGGGTCTCCATTCAATTATCTTTTGTAGATCTCTCGCCATCAAAATACAACCGACTTACAAAAACAAAACACTTCTTCTTCCACCTGGCGTTAATCCCGGCTATTGCCAGGGTCCGCCTTCCTACTTTGCATGGCGTGTCCAAAAACAAAACACTACAAGGTACAAAATAACCTCGAAAGAAAGAAAAGAACTTTAATTTCGGAAGTCGGAGTTATGAGGTAACAAACATAAAAAAAAATTTAATCGAATTGAGAACCTCCTCCTCTTTTTGAAGTCGGTTAAAAAGATATAACTTCCTTTGTTAATCCATGGTTCAAGTGATGTTTTCTACCATTTTTTTTTTCACAAATTATTTTGCGTTTCCAAGCAATTCTTTACCATTAGAAAATTAATGACTACAAATAAATAAACTGTAATTGACATTTCGACCACCCCCGAGCCACATAAAAATGTTCCATTCGAATCTCTATAAGCTTAACTAGTCTCAAATTACTACAAGCGAAAGTGGACTCTATCTCAACTGATCAAAGTTACAATTCAGTTGCAGATGTTAGATTGTGAACCCACTATAAAAATATCATGAGCATAAAATATGAAGTTGTAGTTTTGTTTTTATTATCATGTTGTAGGTACTGGATTTGAAACCTTGTTTATTGTGGGATTAGGTTTAGTTTTCTTTGAGGTTCTCCTAGACAATAAGCAGTTAGTAATATGTAGTAAAATTATTCAAGTTATAAGAACGCTGTGTCTGTCTGTACATGTACTAAAACTAATTTAACTATAGTTATGTTGCATTGTCTGTAAATCTTAATAGAGATTGCTAAGTACTAAAAATACGTAACATAATGTTGTAAATCCACTAAGGTTCCCTCAAACAGGCGTGACGCGACAATGCGACAAGACGCTGTCGTAAAAAAAATCTACAGATTTTTTTATAACGCTTTGTCATAACACGCCTGTCTGCAGGAGCTTAAAACATTAAGCTTCCTGAGGTAGTCGGGAAAGGCAAAAGTATAAAGACTGTTTGCAAACGGAGGGTTCTATTTAAACAAGATAAGAATCACACAAACTATAAAACATTTAGAATGATAATTTGGTTATTTAACAAGTAAATATTGATAGAGTAAGAGAAACAAAGTAATTTCTTCACAAATGTTTGTAGAAACTTTTAACACATTTCACTGTAATCAAACTAACTTACGAGTAAATAACGAATAAACAATAAAATATTAAGTAGTTATGTTATGCGGATTCTCACCTTATTAATATTTCTTCGGAAGAACCAAAGTCAAAGTCAAAAACGTTTATTTCAATTAGGCCATTAAACGGCACTTTTGAACGTCATCATTACATTTAAAATAACATAGTGACTCTACTGTCCATTCGGAAGGGTAGATTCTTATGGAGAAGAACGGACAAGAAACTCCATAGTTACTCTTTTCAAATCAATGTTTTACATGTTGGTATACAAAACTTCTGTTAATATATGTGAGGACCATGAACCTAGAGTATGCAGAGAAAGAAAATTATGTAACGTTTTCAGTAGTAAACAATAATGGATGTGGATTGATAGTTTTGTCTTACAACTATCTTCTGCCGGCGGAATCGTCCGTGTACAATTCGGAATTAATACCAAAGGAAGGTACTCGTATTTCAAGGTCCAATCTATCACAAAACCATAATTCTTCAAAATTCGTTTCAGCGGCTTACGAGTGAAACCTTACAAATAAAGTTATCATAAGGAGTATGATACTAGTCTAATTTCTGTTTCATAAATTAAGTCTACCTACACAAAAGTAAAGGTTCAAATAAGATATGTCATTGCTAAATAATAACAGCCGCACGGGTCGATCTTGAAGGTTAAGCAACGCTTGCCAAGGTTGGTCTGTGGATGGGTGACCGTCTTAACATAACGAGTTTCCTCCGTGCCTCGGAAAGCACGCTAAGCCGTTGGTCCAGGCTGTCATTTGTAGATCTTTGGCAGTCGTTACCAGCCAGTAAATCTGACTCCAGTCTTGCCAAGATGTACCGTGTTACCCAGTTAATGGGTTGTGGAGGTCTGGTAGGTAGCCGCTCCACGTAAAACACGTGTATTCAGCTGAATCCGGTTTGACTGGAAGCCGACCCCAATGTAGTTGGGAAAAGGCTAGGCAGATTAATATTGACCGCCACTGCCATGCTAAAACGCAACAGCTATACCTTCTTACTCACTAATGATGAGGTAAACTAAACTCTTTCTAATTAATTACACAAAAACTAAAAGAATCCGTGTAACATGTAAACTTAACGCACTAGTATGTAATGTGCACATTATCGCACGATCTCCGCACACACGCCATGCTAATATTTTACAACGACACAAAATTGACGCTTACAAGCAAAGTCGATTAATAACACGCAGGTGATCGCATGCAATTATAACACTTTCTATGAAATTGGTAATTGAAATCGTTGATCTGAATCTTTCAGTTAAATTCAGTTGTTTTCTTAACGATGTTGATTCTGAAACACTTGTGTTTCTTAGCCTTCCTTAAGTTCCTTAAATTCCTGTTCCTTAAGTTTTAGCGTTTCTTAAGTTGTTAGGCAGATCTCTATTTAAACTCAAACTTATTTCACAAACAATATTTATTTCAAATAAACCATTTACAGGCACTTTTTTAAATTGTCAAGGTCCAAAATAGATATATAGAATAGAATTCTTTATACGATAGGTGAGAAATATTACATAGGGTGACACAGTGACCGCCTTATCGCTAAAAACAATGCCATGCAAACAACACTAAAATAGGCAAATTGATTAAAATATTGAAAATTTTGTTTGACTAACCATAGACTGCATAGACATAGACTGGATCATTGGCAATGAGAGGCTCGTCGCGACGAAGCTCCAAAGTCTTGAGCATCGACGACGAGTTGCTAGCCTGTCGGTTTTCTACCGGTTGCATTTTGGGGAATGTGCGACGGAATTGCATAATTTAATTCCGCCAAGCCCGTTCCATCATCGGACCACAAGACGAACGGCGATGCGCCACCGGTACATGGTGGACATCCCACCCACACGCACAAAACGTTTTGGGAACACATTCATAATGCGTACAGCTAAGGAGTGGAATTCCCTGCCGGAGTCTGTGTTTCCCGATAGCTACAACCTGGGAGTCTTTAAGTCAAGAGTGAATAGGTTGCTTCTAGGCAGGCGTGCTCCATCTTCGACCACATCATCGCTTACCATCAGGTGAGATGGTGGTCAAGCGCGTGCCTATTATTAGCTAAAAAAAAAAAAAACAACAGAGAGCCAATTCTACTAACTTTGTAATAACGTTTGCATTCGCATCTCATTTGTAGTCTGTCATAAAAGCCTTATTTTTCATACACTGTAATAAATCTGTATTAGATTACTAGCTTCTGCCGACGGCTTTGTCCCTAGGGACCATATTCCCGGGATAAAAAGTAGCCTATGTCGTTTCTCAGGCTCTAGAATTTCTGTGTAAAATTTTTATTTAAATTGGTTAAGGAGTTTTCGCGTGACAGTGCGATAGACAGACAGACAGAGTTTCGCATTTATAATATCAGCAAGGATAATTTCTCGATTTATTATGAAAAGATCGTTATGTTTACAATAAATCCCATACAAATTCAATGGTTTCTAATATATCCGTGCCTTATATATATCTATACTAATATATAAAGCTGAAGAGTTTGTTTGTTTGTTTGCTTGAACGCGCTAATCTCAGAAATTGCTGGTCCGATTTAAAAATTATTTCAGTGTTAGATAGCCCATTTATCGAGGAAGCCTATAGGCTATATCATCACGCTAAGACCAATAAGAGCGGAGCAGATGAAGTTGCGGGTCAACAAATTAAGAAATAATAGTTGATAATTTCATGCGATATTTTACCATCTTAAGACGTTTGCAATTTTTCGGTGACATAAAAATTATACCAACTAGAATAGCGGCGGTAACGTTTTTCAATAAGTTAATGTTGTTTACACAAGCCTAAGTGTTGACCTCTATTAACACACCAAAATTCGAAACTTCACCAAAATATAATTATGTACAATATAGTGCTCAGTTATATACACAAGCAGGTATTTTAAGGTTAATTGAATCTTCAAAAAACACCGCCAAATATATGAAATGAAATCAGATAAGATTTTACGTGAATTGATAACTTGAGGACATAAAGTCGGACTGTTTACTTTCTATTTTTTTTTCATTGAGAGCTTTTTGGGTAAACCAGTATTTTGTGCGACGGCTTAGGGCGGTCTCTCGAAAAAGCATAAAATTAGCGTGCAGATGAAGCAGTTTTTCGTCGGCATTTACTGAAAAATTACATCTGAAAAAAAATAGGTAGCAAAGAAAGAGAGAAGAAAATAAAGAAAATACGTTTATTTTGCCAGAAATGACGCACAAAAACACAAAATTAAAATAAACTAATTACTAACTTAAATCTACTATACCATAAATCTCCAACTCTGTCAGGACCGGACATTAGCCTACTGCGATGCTCTGGTCACTCCACAGACAAAACAGAACACTGCAATATTGGTCTAGATGATATTGCACGTAATTTGGTTTAGCGAGAATTTATGTATCGGTATCACATAATAGGAAAAAAAAATCACCAAATCACCTCCAAATCGTTGAGATGAAATCATTTTACTCCTGATTATTTTTACAAAAGACAAAAAAATCTACTGCTGTGCAATACAAACGAAAATAATTTGGTTTTGTTACTTTTTTTAAATATATGTATTTATTTTATTATAAAAAAATAAAAACACGGGTGCACAAGCTCATTGGCATATGCACAAGCTCATTAGCATATTTACAAGCCTCAACGTGCTTTCCGGCACGGGGGAAACTCGGTATGTTAGTTAAGATGGTCACCCATCAACAGAACAACCTTGGCAAGCGTTACTTAACCGTGAAGATTGACCCGTGCGGCTGTTATCATCTAGCCACAGTACTGCTTGATATAATATTATAAAGAAAAAATGGTATTAGCAAACTTGAGCTCCTTTATCGAGAAAGCTATGTATTTGAGTTTGTGTCAGAAAGTGCTTGAATCTTAGCTTTTTTAATTAAGAGTTTGTGTGCTCAGGTTTTTATTTGAAATGTGAATTTAGCTTAAGTTTGAATGTTTTACTATTTTTGTTTTTCTTATTTTGGAGACTGTTTTGTTGTTCACACCCGCTCTTTCTAATCTGTTTTTTAGAAGTAATGATTTTTAATTGGCTTCCAGTCTCACATGCCATTATTTATTTTGTTCGTATTAGCTGTAAGTCATCCATAGTGATAAATAAATAAATAAACTGGTTGTCTAATCACTAAAACACTATAATTTACAAATTCAATCCACCAATTTCCAACAAGCCGAAAGCACGTGCCTACCTAGTTATTGGAAAGTAACTCCACACTCGGAGCCACACGGACCGCGTTACGTAACACTTTCAAAGTGTTTGTGTCGACTCGTTACGTCTATACGGACAAGTTCGAATCGTTCGGATCAAATAGTTACGAAGATATGTTGTACCTTTTTATACGGTTGTTATTTTGATGTGACTATGTGTGATTCTTTTGTGATTTTTCTTCTTTGAGAACCGGTTTTTTGATTGTTTTGTTTGGAGTCGCTTTGGGATGGATTCTAGGAGATAGGAGGATTAAATAATGCATCGGTGTTAAAAATTTTGAGATTGATATCTGATTTGAAAAATCAATGTAAATAAAACTTCCGTTACTGAGTGATTGACAGACAAGGCACAGCTGATCTGCTGGTCGCAGAAAGCTGAAAGTTGGCATGTAGGTTCCATGGGGAGTGTAGGGGAGCACTAAGCGAGGATTTCCGGAAATTCCCACGGGAATGGAAAATACGGGATATGCGCGTACGAAGTCGCGGGCAACAGCTAGTTTAATAATAACCAGATACGGGTGCTGTTGAAGTTTTAAGGCCTAGACATAATGGGCACTTTTATGCTCAGGTTAAATCTTGGACCGATGTGCTAATACACTGTTCCGAGTTCCAAACAAAGTTACAAACGCCTCGTTGACACTCCGCGTGACCAAGTGCTGGTTTTTATCCTGATCTTAGATTAAGCATTGCCATTGCTCTTACAGACCTCAGGATAAATTGATTTTGTTCAAAACTTTTTGAGAATTCTGGGCAAAGTCGAAAATCATCTTTCCAAGTTTTTAAGGGCATAATTATGTACTGTGGGACACCACATGAGAGTTTCTATGATCATATCCAAACCGGGATCTTCTTCTTATCGTGTGGGCAGTATGGTCTAGCGACCCCACACGTCAAAGTTTCTAAACCGCCTCAAGGGCCTCTGACATGGTTTATTAGACGACCGCCACTTGGCGGCCGGGACCACCGGCTTATACGTGCCTTCCGAAGCACGGAATCATCTTTTTATCAGACAATCAGGTGATTCAAGCCTGCAATGTCCTAACTAAACTGGAAACAACTTTACAAAGTATGCTTCCCGTGGGAATCGAACCCACGACCACCGGGTCACAAGGCAAACGCCTAAACCATTCGACCACAGAGGCAGTAAACCGGGATGTAAACTAAGATAACTTGAACCTCTTAAACTCGTTTGCACATATCCATCTATGCATAATTAGCAAATATAATTACCAATACTAATAGCCGGTTTCTCTAGCCAATCACGGAAATGGTTCAGACAACAAGTAGGTATTTTTTTTTACTGTGATAGGCACGCGTTTGGCCACTATCCTACCTGTTGGTAAGCGATGATGTGGTCGAATATGTAGCACGCCTGCCTAGAGAGGTATTATGTATTGAAGCTTTTTTGGATGGGATATCGTCAAATGACTCCTCTCGCTCTGAGCGAAGTTGAATGGAGTGTCAGACTTATGGCTAAAACCTATTCGTATTCCTTTTAATGCCCTTTGCGTTCCAGGACCGCGGTGACTCCTTTTTTTATTTGTAATGGGTTTGCTCTTGGTTTGCTATTGGTCTATGTCAGAGATGACAGATACAAAGTCTACGATGGAGCGAGCCTACCAGAAGGAGCCTGTTCACTCTAACTTTGAAGATATTAGGGTTGTAAGCTTTTGGAAACACAGACGCAGGCAGAGAGTTCCACTCCTTTGCTGTGCGCATTATAAAAGACGTTTGAAAACGCTTAGTGCGAATTGGTGGAATAGCTACAAGGTAGGGATGGCAAGATGACTGCATCTTGCACTGGCGTCTGGATGTCCGATGGTAAAAGGGGGCCGGTGGGATTTTCGAACAATTTGGCAATATGTATTCCAGCTATTATAAACACACTTAATATTTTAAGTGCATTATCACCGCAAAACCACGTTAAGCTGTTGGTCTCGGCTGTCATTTGTAGAACTTTGGCAGTCGTTACGGATTGTCAGAAGCCAGTTAATCTGACTCAAGTCTTGTCATGAAGCCCCGTGTTACCCAGTTAATGGGTTGTGGAGGTCTGGTAGTCGCTCCACGTAATATACTGGTATTCAGCTGAATCCGGTTTGACTGGAAGCCGACCCCAATATAATTGGGAAAAGGCTAGGCAGATGATGATGATCTAACTAATCCTTCTAATATTATAAATTGGGTTTGTGAGGATGGACGGATGGATGTTTGTTACTCTTTCACGTCAGAACGCCTGAAAGGATCTTCTTGAATTTTGGCACAGAGGTAGATTATAGTCTACATATATCCCGGGAGTATGTTCCCCAGCGATCACACGGGCGAAGCCGCTGGCGGAAGCTAGTTCTATTATAAATGCGAAAGTATGGATGTTTGTTACTCGATCACGCCAGAATAGCTAAACAGATCTGGGTGAAATTTGATATAGAGTTAGATTATAGTCACATAGGCTACTTTTTATTCCTGTTGCATGTTCCCTTGGGATAAAATCCGAAATACACGCGGGCGAAACCGCTGTTAGAAGCTAGTTATGTTTATGTATATTAATAGCCAATTTCACTAACCAATCAAGGAAATGATCCAAACATGTTTGTATCATGTATGCAAGTGGCACGCACTTAATAACTTAAGTGCATAATAATTAATAATTATGTACTCTTTGGTGTGATTCATGTACGCGGTACGTTTCCTTGTGTCGTCGTCCGGTGTCTGATATGTTGATAGGAGGCGCGTGCGCATCCGTTCATAAAGCTGTTGTTTTATTATCGATTGTTTAAGGCTTTTGTTGTAATTTGGTTGGTGGAATATGAAGGATCAGTTATCTATAGTAATATTACAAAGACGAAAGATTTGTATTCTGTATATTTGTAACGACTAAACTTAAAAACTACTGGACTGATTTCAACAATTATTTCACCATTAGAATGATCCCTACAAAAATTGTAATACTAAACTCACGCGAACGAAGTCGCGGGCGAAACGCTATTTTGGGAAGTAAATAAGTTTTTGCTTAAGGTGAATGCTCCAGGGTAGCCCGCGAAATTCAAATATTTTTATGTTTTTTGCAATTTGCCGGTCAGTGTGAAGCTGTATGTGGACCAAATGCGATCCGCGACCGTAACGCGTATTTATCTAAAGAATTATAACCATTTTAATCATCAATATAGGCCTCTAAGTTCATGTAGTTCGAAAGAATGATTATTTCTGAAATATTTCGCGGGCTACCCTGGAGCATCCACCTTAAGCTTTGAACTGTAATGATAAAAACTCAATTGAACTCTGAATATTTTTCGGTGAAAATTTAAACTAATATTACCATAACTCTTAAGATTGAATTAGCATACAATCGTTTCTCGAAAAAAGATATTACTTCTTACAAAAAAGTATGAAACAACACAGTATTTCTCCAAGATATTCAATATGGCGATGCAATTCCAGTTTTCGTATTTTACTAAAACAAAAAAGTAGGTATAATCATCAAAATCGGTTAAAATTGATAAAGATATCTCTGAACAAACATACAAAAAAAAAACAATGGAATTGATCCTTTTTTTAAGTCAGTTAAAATTTGCTGCAATTTTCCCCCTTACCCACTTGACATGATACTCTATTTACCTCTCAACCATGTAAACTTAAAACAAGCAGAAACGACAGTTAACCTTCCAGCTGTCACAGCCTACATCACACGATGATTCGAATTGAATTACGAGCGCCATCTTGAAATTGTTGGCCCCTGTTGTCTGAGATCGTTGGCGGAGACAAACGACAAATTACTGGCGCTTATCTTATCTGCGTTGGAGGTAAGCGGTGAGATGGGTCAATGACATTGGACAGAGGTGTAGGTCACACGTAAAAGATTAAGAGCAAATTTCAGCAATGAACGCGATCAGTTCATCTGAACTGCGTTCAAGAGCTGCAATGTCAATATTCCACAGCAAATAACGACACTGACAGCTCGTAAACGTGGTTTGTATGCTGATCGCAATCAGTTTCATTGGTGAAATTTGCCCTAAGAAACGAAATAAAATGGACTGGGAAAATTAGGAAAAGCAAAGACCAGTTGTCAAAAGTAATCTTTCAAAACGATTTTTATTTTTTATTTGTAATGGTTTTGCTCTTGACTCTAGTCTATGTCAGAGATGACAGAGACAATATTTGGAGTTTCCTTGCATGATCGAATGAGTAATGATGATATCCGCAAAAGGCTACCGACATAGCCCGAAGGATCGCCAAAGTAAAGTGGCAGTGGGCAGGGCACATTGATCACAGAACAAATTGTCGATGGGGCCGAAAAGTTCTGAAGTGGCGACCGCGTACCGGAAGACGCAACGTTGGAAGGAGACCTAGAGATAGTCGCGGGTAGCCGATGGATGCGAGACGCACAGGAGCGGTTGTTGAGGCGACACTCGGGGGAGGCCTATGTCCAGCAGTGGACATCTTTCGGCTGATATGATATTTATGATGATGGACCAAATTGCGGTCACGGTAGCTAATCATGCGGTCATGGCAGATAAGCCACGCAGGAGATATTAGAGGTATATAGTGCACAAATGGTGTGTATTGTATGCAAATGCAGGTCTCTGTTCATTTAATTTGACCGACCCTGGTCTCTAGACATTATCGGGGAGAGGTCCGGCGCAAGAAAAACGACTTTACGTGCTTTCTATTTGTTACTTAGCGCACAAACAACTTCCAAACTTCGGACTGGTACCGAGAAATTCGCAATGAAAAATACCGACGTAAGAACCTAGGACCCCATTTATAATATTAAGCTAGGATAATAAAAATAATTATTCCCATCTATTGGATAACTGCCTCCGTGGTCAAGTGGTTTAGGCGTTTGCCTTGTGACCCGATGGTCGTGCGTTCGATTCCCATGGGAAGCATACTTCGTAAAGTTGTTTTCCAGTTTGGCTAGGACATTGCAGGCTTGAATCACTTGATTGTCTTATAAAAAAGATGATTCCGTGCTTCGGAAGGCACGTATAAGCCGCTGGTCCGGCCGCCAAACGGCGGTCGTCAATTAAACCATGTCCTTGAAGCGGTTAAGAAACTCTAACGCTAGGGTGTGTGAGGCCGTTAGATCTTACTACCCACACGATAAGAAGAAGAATTGGACAAGTTTTCCAAATAAATACACTGTCAACTACATTATTAACCTCACTTAAATGTCAGCCATATAAAAGTGATTAACAGAAGAAAGCAACACTTCGCACTTCGAAATTACCTGCGATTGAATATGGTCGTAAAGCCGAGACTCGCGAAACAAGTTTGTGTTTGTAATATATTATTTATTTATGCACTACGGCCTTAAGACAACATTCCACATTGATAGTGTAATGCTTTAAACTGGGATGTAGTTGGCATTTTTATTTTACGGTGGGTATTTAATGGTGAAGGAAACACGAGTTAAATTAGGCAACTAATTTAAGTTTATCGTATTATTTGTGACTAAATTTAATTTTATTCATTGTAGTTGCGATGATTAGGGTTGGCGCCACCCCGCAGTGTACAGCGAACTGAAGTGGGGGCAATAAGTTTTTTGGGATCCATGTGGGGGCGGACTGGGAATATTCGAAATTTTCGCAAAATGATTGTAACAAGGAGTTCACCATTATAATATGGGAACACATAATAGTATGTACACACACATGCACAATAGCGTGTATGTGTGTGTGTGTATTTGTAGATCTTTGGCAGTCGTTACGGATTGTCAGAAGCCACATATCTGACTCCAGTCTTGCCAAGAACTGCCGTGTTACCCAGTTAACGGGTTGTGGAGGTCTGGTAGACAGCCGCTCCACGTAAAATACTGGTATTCAGCTGAAGCCGGTTTGACTGGGAGCCTACCCCAATATAATTGGGAATAAGCTAGGCAGATGATGATTGTGACAACTTAATCTTAGAATCCGCCCCCATCGTATTGATTTTTAGGGTTCCGAACATCCGTAAGAAATGGAACCCTTAACTACAGGATCACTCTGGTATCTGTCTGTCTGACTATCTGTCCGTCTGTCACAGACAATTTTCTCCGAATCTACAAGACCGATTCGGTTGAAATTTACCTTGCCAGTAATAATTTGTTGTCCTAAGTTCTGTCCATCTTTTCTCGCGATATGACTTAGGATGTTCAGTTACCCTACAATATTCCTTGGTTTCTAAGTGGTTTGTATACTAACCAATTAATGGTCTTTGTCTGCATTAAAAGATATTTTTATTCACTAAATTCCGGAAAGTAGGTCCGTTTCCGGTCATATCCAATGCCAGGTGGATAATTTTAGATTTACCATGGTAGGTAATAAAAATCTAAACAGGGTTATCAAGTTTTTGTTAGTAAATACACAAATAAGAGTAATAAACCTTGATTGGTTAATTAGGAAATAAAGAATAAAACGCAATTACGGATAAACTTGAAAATATTTGAAAAAAATTACGGATTACCATTAATTTTTTCGTTCGACTCTCGTCATCATCATCGTCATATCATCTGAAAGACGTCCACTGCTGGACATAGGCCTCCCCCAAGCATCGCCACAACGACCGGTTCTACGTCTCTCGCATGCATCGGCTACCCACGACCTTCACCAGGTCATCGGCCCACCTTGTAGGAGGCCTTCCAAAGTTGCGTCTTCCAGTACGCGGTCGCACCTCCAGAACTTTTCGGCCCCATCGACCACCTGTACCATGTACGACTGTATTTAGTTGAAATCCTTGATGGGAAATCAGCAAATGACTCCTCCTGATCTGGGCGGCGCAGAAGGGATTGTCAGCCTCTTACTGACTAAAACTGATCCGTGTTCTTCCTAATGCCCTTCGCAATCCAGAGTCGCGGTGATTCTATCGAACAAGTTCCGCAAACCTAGGGGAATTAGTGACAATCCTAGCGCTGATGTAACTCTATATCCACGACTTCTCCATGAAAACTAACTAAGATTTTAAATGACAGTAATCTGACTTGTCATTTTATTTAGACCAACTTGACAATTGTCTTGCCAGAGGGCTTGCCAAGGTATCACCTATTTACTGGATTTTTAGACCCTCCGACGGGTCTAAAAAGGCCACTTTAGCAACCTTGAACCTAATGCATTAGCGATAAAGATGAAAATAAAATTCGACAGATTGTCGTGTGATTAACAATATGATTCATCGAAAGTAGCCTTTTTAGGCCCGCTGAGAGGCAGTTGTTCCTTATATATTGCTGGTATGCAGCTTATCCGTCTTTACTGGAAGCCGGGTGTGTATTTTATTTAAGAAACATTACAATCGCTGCATTTACCTCGCCTCGTCCAGCGCAAGCTCATCACACGCGCACATCTCTGGTAGAAATACAGCGTAATGGTGGTGATACATTCTGACCCCAAAAGTTAGAAAAAGGCTAGGCAGAATCTAAATTACTTATCTAAACTGTCTTAACTATTTTATTAACGAATTAACGACTTTTGAATTTTGAGTGCTAGTCTAGGATAAGTGAGCAGAACCACCAGTAATGTGTCCTACATTACCTGTTGTTTAAGTCTCTCATTCAGTCGCCTACCTGCCAATCCAACTTTGAACACAACACATTATGCCGGCTCCAAACATACTCTCAAGCCTGCGGCGATCCACGAATGGACGCAAAATGTACGCTTTCACCTGCGCCTGCGCAGCGATGACTCGCTTCTTTCAATACATTATATTATTATTGCTTTAGTTTAAGCCTCATTTTCACTAACCTGAGAGTTTTTATGGGTTTGACAATTTATAGTTACTTACGTTATACTGATGTAACCTAATGATAACACGGTGCTTTTTGGAAAGACTGTTGTCAGATTTGGCCAACCCGTATTTTACGACTAAAACCACCGTCGGCGGTCTTAAAGTACTTTTCGACGCATGGAGAAGTCTCAGAATTTTAATTTTGGTCACCCATCCACAGACCGACCACGGCAAGCGTTGCTTAACCGTGAAAATCGATTCGTCCGACTGTGATTATTTAGCCATCATGAGGCAGTTAATTTGTAAATCTCAATTAAAAGACGCAAGATAATTGCAAAGACCGGTTTAATGTGGAATGGTTAAACACAGCAGACTTGCTCGCCATTCTTGATATCGTACAACTCTCTACGCTAAACGATTATAATGTCAATCGAATTATGTTGTCATTGTCCAAATGACAGTTTAATGACAAAGCGGTATAAAGGGCGCGAATTGGCATTTGTAGACGGCCATTTTAACATAGAGTAAAATGTTTTTTTTTTGTATTTTAATCCTCTTTACATACACAGCGCAGTCTTATTAACTACATCCTTGTAAAGGATTTTAGCTAACTAATTGTTGGAATTTCACATTCGTTATGGGTCATACATATGTGATAGAACACAAGCAAAAAACCAGCCAAGTGTGAGTCGGATGCGCCGTGGTTTCCGTACCATAAACAGAAAGAACAGATCTCGTTTCTTGGATGAGACCCTTTATCTGTTCTATTGTTATTGCGTTGGTATGTCTGAGGTGGCCATTTGAGAAAAGCACGACGCAGATTTGAATGGACCTAGCCAGTCAATACCAGCGTATTTTTTTTATTTGAGTTGGTTTTGCTCTTGACTCTAGTCCAGGTCAGAGATGAAAGAGACAAGTCAGTCTACGATGCGATTTACCCAGAACGAGCCTGTTCACTCTAACTTTGCAGAGATACGGTTGTAAGCGTTCGAAAACAGAGACGCAGGCAGAGAGTTCCACGCCTTTGCTGTGCGCATTATAAAAGACGTTACCTAACGTTACTTTAACGATGTTAACGAAACGCTTACAGCGAACATTCCGTGCATTTGTCAGTACTAACATATTATGCACATTGGGACCCGTTATTCACCCTGTTTTCAATGCGACAAAATAGGACATACAAACATCTAAGTACTTAAAAAATAAAGTACGTATTGTACCTATAAAGATTACAATGTGTCATTCATATTGAAGTTATGTTTTTATTCGTGAGTTGAATTTGTAATGTAACGTGACATAGGCTTACCTATTGGGTTACTTTAAGTTTAAGCCCACTAAGCCTTAAAGCCTTAAACTAGAGGAGTTCGTGGCTAAAAATAACAGCCGCATGGGTCGATCTTCAAGGTTAAGCAACGCCGAGGTGAGTCTGTGGATGGGTGACCATCTTGACATACCGAGATTCCTACGTGCCTCAGAAAGCACGGCTGTAGTTTGTAGATCTTTGGAAGTCGTTATGGATTGTTTGAAGCCAGAAAATCTTACTCCAGTCTTACGAAGCACTACGTGTTACCCTGCAGTTTATGGTGTGTGGAGGTCTGGTAGGCAACCGCTCCGCGTATAATTTTGGCATTCAGCTGAATCCGGTTTGACTGGAAGCAATAAAGTTGGAAATAGGCTAGGTAGATGATAGTTTAGCTTAAACTGAATTCATCATCCTCTCGACGGAATTTCGGTCGGTGGGTCGGTGGTCTATGGGGCCCGCTAGGGCCAGTGTTTTCATCAATAACTGAACTTTTATAATTATTACTGGACCGCGTTTTACTAAAATTTTATATTTAAATTTAAATTTAAATTTCACTAAAAAAACTCCTTATTAAATTTTAATGCAAAATAGGTGGTAGACATAGACTAGAGTCAAGAGCAAACTCATTACAAATAAATAATAAATAATAATGCAAAATAGGTACACGAAGAAGGATTTAATATGAAAATAAAGTTTAAAAAAATATGTAATACTAAATTCTTTTGTATTTGAAAACTAGAAGTATTCAAATTCTAAATGTCAAACAAGTCAAGGATAAAACTATCCGGTAAATGTGTCTAGTAGTAAAAATTAGCATAGTATATGTAAGTAATGACATAAAACTTGCGATTTTTATCTGATTTATTTACGAGTATAATGAAGTCAGAATATTATCTAATTTACATTAATGTATGGACAGGTGATAGGAATCTATTGTGCTTTGATGTTTGTAAGTGCGCAGTTTTATTTTACAAATAAGGAACACTTTTTTTCTACATAATTATATTGCTTGTATTTAAATTTACGTTAGATTACTTTTGTCATGTTTTGATTTTGCATCTTCCGCCTTTCTAAAATAAAAATAGATATTTCTGCCAAAAATAGTTTTCTAGATCTACCTGCATAAATATGTGTAAGTATTTCATAAGTTCAGGTATTCTTTATGAAACTTATTTCTATTTTCATATTATTTGTTTGTTGTACACAATGTACACCTAGCACATTAAATTTTAACCAAAAAGGTTGACTTATAGATTATAGATGTTGCATTAAGACTACCCATGTACCGTACTATCACTGTATCATCATCTCAGCCGAAAGACGCCCACTACTGGACACAAGCCTCCCCCATGATTGGGGGGAGGTCGCCATAATCGCCACGCTTGGCAGGCGGGTTGGCGATCGCAGTGTATGGTGTTGAGTTTTGCAGAGAACGCTGCTACCCATTCTCTGAAACCCCTTAGTCGCCTCTTACGACACCCACGAGAAATGATGGGATCATGGGACTATCACTATCACTGTATATAAAGTATCAATAAATAAATAATTGTAAACTAATGAAGTGTACTTTTTTAATTTGACAATGTATCTGGTTTTTAAAATATTATTACAGATATTTAATTTTATTTTCTCCACAAATCCGTTATCATGTCCAATTTATTAACCACTTTTTCTTCTGTTTTACAGATTTGGTGAATTTCCCCGTTTGATTCGTAAGTAAGACCTACCTATCTTTACGACTTGACTCAAAATACAATTATTTGTGTTCCTAGCACTTAGTCCTCAAGTTGAATGCCCTGCCAATAGTGATAAAATCGAGAACATGTCACGAGGGACATGCAACATGCGGATGTATGGAGTGCTAACTATACTTCGACTTGAATATTGACACTGTTATAAATTGTGTGTCTATTTAATTTGTTGTATAAAACAGTGACGTAGGCTATTGTTTGTCGTGTAGTGGCGGCGCTGGCATAGCAAGTAGTTTAACGTATTTGAATTGGCGACTGTAGATAACTTTCCAAGTTGACAATGTGAATTGCCAACTTGGCCACGTTGAGAATCACGACCCACAAGGCTTTCAATTTCTTATCAGCACTCGATCATGATGGGACCTAAGTACTGGTGCCATCATGATCACCAGTACTTAGGTGTCTATGTTGGTTTGGTCAGACATCTTTGAATCCGATTTAATAAACCTTAAAAGAAAACAGACAGCCCGTAACACACAAACAAACGAACAAATGAATCTCAAAGATTACAAGTGTTTTTCTCATTTTGATAAGGGTTCGTGTAGAGGTGGCGCCATCTGAGATCAGCTTTCACTTGCCAACCCCTTTCAATTAAAAATATCAGTAATTGTTGCTGTCCCGTATCTTCTATCTAAATGTATAAATAAAATAATTCTCCAAAGTGTATTAGGCGTATACCAGCAGGCAATACACACTTTACTTTTCTAATTTACTTTAGAACTTGGCCAAATAGTCGACATCGGCTCTGCTTGCTATTAAAAAAAAACGGCCAAGTGCGAGTCGGACTCACACACGAAGGGTTCCGTACTATAAACCTTAATTTACATTATTTGTTGTTATAGCGGCAATAGAAATACACAATCTGTAAAAATTTTAGCTTTTTACCTATTACGGTTCTTGAGATACAGATCTTCATTTCAGCGAGTATGAGACAAAACAGTAACAATACAGCGTATCTAGTGTCAAAAATGAATTATTTTCGAGACGTAATAAAAGAGCAAATGTCATTTGTCGTCTGCCAGTTATTTTAACATTTAAGACCCCAGGCCATATTGGAAGAAGGCCGTTTTTCAAGGATGGGAAATCATCAAATGACTCTTCTCGCTCTGGGTGAAGCAGAAGGGAGTGTCAGACTCTTACTGACTAAAACCCATCCGTGTTCCCTCAATGCCGTTTGCGTTTCAGGACTCTTTCAAACAAATTTAACAACCCTGGCAAAGCCGTAAGTATGAGAGAACCTCCTTCCATTTCTAAGCAGTAATTCTCGAAATATTCCGTTAGTAAATCTTTATTTACTAAACTATGTATTTACCACTCACCACACATTACCGCAAAGTACATAACAGCATGTCTAAAGGAGTACAGACAGCACATTCATCAGAGCAGTTATGTTCACTTTACGTTATAATGTGATTACAAATTACGCTGCCGACGGTACGGCGATGTGATGAAAATAATGAGGAATTGCGCTGTCTACACATTGGTTTAAGTATATGATGAGAGATTTGACTGATTATTTGTTGATTTAATGATTATTTCGGGGAAAAATGGTCAGTAATATTCATTTTTAGGGTTCCATACCCAAAGGGTAAACAACGGAACCCTATTACTAAGCCTCCGCTGTCCGTCCGTCCGTCCGTCTGTCTGTCAGCAGACTGTATCTCAAGAACCGTAATAGGTATACAGTTGAAATTTTCACAGATCGTGTATTTCTATTGCCTGCATATTAAAAACAGCAGAATAAAAAAAAATGAAAAGTGTTTATTCATGAAAAAATGCATTCAACAATTTATTCTTACTTCTGCCAAACTGCAAAGCAGTTAGTTGGCAGATGTACTCGTAGCTTCTTTTATCTATCACATGCACAGTAGTAAGTACAAGTTTATATTTTCTCCACAGTGAGGCTCTGACAATACATAGTATATTGAATAGGTTCTTGTTCTTTAGGTTTTTGTTGTTGTCAAGGTGACGCTAAAACTTAGATCTCGATAAAACGAACGACGAACTTCAATACGTAGTTTTACCATCACCTTGATTCTGCAATTTATCTAAAAACAAACATACTTTGCTAAGACTGTCATTAAGCTACACTTTGTGATAAGCGAGTATAAATTCCATTAATTCAAGGTGTGGCTTAATCTTCAGCCAATTTTAAAGAATGGCCTTGTTTAGTTACCCTAACCTAACTACGTTACATTCATGTGTACAAATCATCATCATCATCATTTCAGCCGAAAGAAGTCCACTGCTGGACAAAGGCCTTCCCAAATTTTCGCCACAAAAACCGGTCTTGTGCGTCCTGCATCCATCAGCTACCCGCTACCCTCACCAGGGCATCTGTCAACCTTGAGGGAGGCCCTTCCATCGCTGCGTTTTCCATACACAAATACGTTTACAAACAAAATATAGTTAGGCGACGAAATGCTCTTTCACATTGCTATCATCGGGAAATGTGTCTAGAAGACTGGCAGATTTGCCGCGTTGAATGGCATTGCTAATGTTTTGGGCAAAGAACGAACCAGCCCTCTGGTCACGCAGCGTCGCGACGATCAGTCGGCGAGATATATCCTTGAAAAGGAGACGCGCACTCGGACCCAATGACCCATGTTCATACTTACGTTGTGATGTACATGGTTACCTACTTCTCTATGTATACATATAACTAGCTACTCATTACATTCTACAAGACATGCTCATCAGTCCATCATCATTCCTTACATTCAAGTACAATCATTAATTTTGTAAAGCTGAGTACTCACTCGGCAAGATATGTACGCTTTGTTGCTTGTAACATCGTGGTATTTATAAGACGAGGCGAGCTTTTAAAAACAAAATTATACAGGAGATACATATTTATTTAATCGTTTAATCGTTCCTCTGGCAGTCAGAATGACCAAAAGTATGAAGACAAGTTATTTTGTAAAGCTATTTATTTTGTTTGGAATATTTGGAATAAGGTTTCGAGACGATAAATCACAGCCAATTCAAAACATTGTCAATAATTTTGTCTTTATTTACGTAGCCTATGTCTCTGGTAACATTATACCCAACATAATAAGGTTCCCGCAGATAGACGAGACGCAACATTAAGACAACACCGCAGCAACGAGGTTTAATAAAGATTAAAAAAAAAGTCTTTGAAAACGCGTTGTCGTATCGTTGCGCTTGTGTATGGGTGCCTCTACTGACCATTGGATACTCAGCTTAACGATAACTTTTATATAATTACATAGCCTGGTTAATGAATATCACGCAATCACTGCGATGATTGGAGATGAATCATTTTGTTCATAATCATGGGCTTTCATCGTTTTGTTATTGAATAGTAGCAGCGTTACCCATTACATTTTATGTAGCGATCAGAATGAAACTTTTCTTTTTATTATTGTAAGGAATTTTTATGTTGAAGTTATTCGTTTTGATGTAGAAGGCATTTGGATTGATGTAACTAAGTATTCTCAATGAATACTTTACGTAATTGTCAACTACCTGTGGCGTTTAAAAGATTGTGGAAATGAAATTACAAAAGACATGCAACTATCTAGATAGTAATGTTGGAAGCTTCGAAAACGAAATATAATTTGGTAAACTGCCTTTAGGAATTTTGAAAAAAAAATAAATAACCTTGCGATACAAACTTTCAACTCAACCACCGAAGTTAAAAAGTTTTCTATGAACATTGAGAGCAAGGCTATATAGGTTCAACCACTCTTGCTTACAATATGTAATTGAACAAAAAAAGCCTAGTAACTAAACGGTTCCCACACAATTTATTATTATATCACCTCACCATGCACTGCAAATACACACTTACGTTCGAAAACGTGTGAAACATAAATTCGTGAAAGCTGACCAACCAAAGAGTTTCAAGCAAATAGTTTTACACGTAAAACTCTACTTTCATTTCCTGACGTATCGTGTTTTGGCGCGCATTTTGACAGCTGTCAAATTAAAGTTCTTTATGTCGCGTTCGAATTAAGGTTTTGTGATTACGGTTTTTGTAGTTACGTTTTTCAATTATAGTGATACGTTTCATTTAATTAAATTAGTGTGAATGTGAAAAGAAAGTTCTGAGTTGTAATTATGTTGCCATGTCCACTTTTACGTTGTGTTTGACCTTCAGTTCTAAAACATTTTTATTAAAATTCCGACCAAATGTTATAGTTCTACATAATTAAATTTTGTGTCAAGTGTGAACCAGTATAATTAGAATCTTAATTATCTAATTTAGTAAAATTAAGATTCATTTTGTTTTATCTATTTCTCATTCTAATTTGGAACATATTAATTATTATTCCACTTTTCTTCAAAAAAGAAACGTGATGGAATCGCCTATCTAGGTACAATAAGCTCCATTTTGTACTCGCTAAACCTTATCAAAACAGTAATCTACATATAACTGTTCTCACGAAATAAACCCTTTACCAGCCAAAGTTAAAACTTAACCCAAATTCGCAACATTAACATTCTCACAAATTAACTACGTTTTATTAAATCAAAGTTAACTACACACCTGTTACGAAGAATGTTGATAAAAACCCGTTCAACTTGAACCAAGCATTAACCTAAGTAGTTACAGCCTGGTATAATTGCTATGATGATCAAACGATGTCCTTGTGAAGATTTAAAGTCGTGGTTAAAAAGTTAGTGAATTATCTGATAAGGGTTGTAAATAAATTTTGTTATCTGTAGAGGTTAGCACTGTTTTATGAATATACGACTGTAGGTTAAAAATAGTGGCAATTTTCCGGTGTGGGATACTTAATCCACTATCTGTGATCTATCGCGGTTCGGTAATATTTATAAGGTAAAATCCACTGTCCAGCAGGTTTTAAAAGGCCTTTTTAGTAGAATTATAATATAAATCTATTAAAAATTTAATTTTTAATCTATTTTATAATTTTTAATCTAGGTAATGCTTTAGCATTAGATATTAATTAGGTTCAAGGTTGATTGGGAAAATTGACATTTTGGATGGCTTGATGTGATGCCTGATTCTACTAAAGTGGATTTTTACTTTATGTAAAGGGTTAAGTAATTTCATAAAAAAATATACTACGGGGAAGCGCTAGAACAATCAATTAAAAAAAAGTTTTTGCAACGTGATCATCGAATTGTGGTATAGCGCCTGTCTGCGCGAGTCTATATACATCTTTGACCACTTACCATAAAGATGGACACGTCATTGTTTGGCGCTTAAAGTAATACAAAATGCAAATTGCAAATGTCAGGAACTAAAAATATATCAAAATAAAATAATGGGCGAGAAATATCAGTAGAAAAGAAAGAAGAAACAGTCATAATTAATTACTTATTACGACAAAAAGACAGTTCGTAAGAATAAATAATAACATAAAAAGACTGTCACAAACCATCTTACATTAAAAAACAAAATGACAGCAGGTGATTATTTTTTTTAATTACTAGCAAAGGCCACAATGACATACAGCCATAACAGATCATAATGCCAAGATTATTAATGACGCCATCTTGATAAGCAAAGAGGTTAGTCAACGTAAAAGCGTTTTATCTAGATTTGCACAGTTTACAGTTGTTGTTAGTACCTACTAACAGCTTATCTCTTCCTTAACTGTTCGTTAAATATATGATTTTAATATTATTATGTTGGTTGATTGTCATTCTGATTATTTCTTTGTGGCAACAATCATGTCGACACAGATTCTGTGTGATATTCTTATGGACTAAACAAGTTGTGCAGAACTGCAAAAAGAAAATAAATGCAACATGTTTTGCTTAAAAAATCGGCCAAATGCGAGTCGGACTCTCACACGACGGGTTTCGTACCATACATTGAAAAAAATAAATCTTTCTTTTGTTGGAGCATTTTTAATTTAATTAAATACACACTCTGTGAAAATTTCAACTGCCTAAATTTCACTCATATCACACTGTTCTTAAGAAACAGCCCGTTGACAGACGGACGGAAGAACAGCGGAGGCTTAACAACAGGATTCCATCCTGTTATTAAGCCTCTGTTATTAAGACTAGGAACCCTAAAAAATTACGTGTTTTTTAAAAATGGACTTTCTTAAAGCTCAAACTAAATAGCGCTTTTGAAAATTGTCACATTAATTTGTGAGATAATCTCTTGTGACAAACTGGTAGTTAATCTTTTGACTTCGTTTGGTGCATGGACATCATAATTATTTCAGACAAACTTAAGTCAACATTTCGTAATTTTAACTTACCATTTAAATTCTTAATTGTAACTGGCTGTTTGTGTTATTATGTGACTTTGTATGTAAACGCACCCACAATGCAGGAGAAATCCTAGTGTGAGGCAAAGGCATCGTTCTATAAAAGAAAATAATTATTTATTGCGAAAGAATAAGATTTTTTAATTAACTAAAAAAAAGAAGAGGTTCTATGTACGTATGTATTTTTTCCTATTTTTACAGCAAAACATCGTTGTACGAGCAGGAACCGATTTTTTAACAATACGACATTTAAATTCTATTCGCGTAGTGTAACTCAATTGTCTCGCATAATAAATCAGCTTCACACTATAAAAGAATTAAAACAGAGAGTTGCATCCACATAATCAATATGTATAGAAGGAAATTTTATCGTCAGGAACTCAACAGTCAGGAAGAAAGAGTATGCAAATCAAATCACTTGTACAGTTGTTCATGCATTAAAGAAAATAATAAGGAATTTGTGCGTAACATCTTAATTATGTCCGTATGCAAATTTTACTCGTAATTAGTGTTATGTAATACTGGCTAAATAATAATGGATCGATCTTGAAGGTTAAGCAGCGCTTGACAAGATTGGTCTATGGATGGGTGACAATCTTATCATAACGAGTTTCCTCCGTGCCTCGGAAAGCACGTTAAGCCGTTGGTCCCGGCTGTCATTTGTAGATCTTTGGCAGTCGTTACGGATTGTCAGAAGCCAGTAAATCTGACTCCAGTCTTGCTAAGATGTACCGTGTTACCCAGTTAATGGGTTGTGGAGGTCTGGTAGGCAGCCGCTCCACGTAAAACACTGGTATTCAGCTGAATCCGGTTTGACTGGAAGCCGACCCCAATGTCGTTGGGAAAAGGCTAGGCAGATGATGATAATATTATGTAATACTGGAGAAAGAAAGAAAATAAAACGTTCGTTTATATTTATGACTAGCTTCTGCTTACGACTTCGTCTGCATGAAATTCGGAATAAATAGGTAGTAATCCTGTGTGCATAAATTTCATCCAAATTTGTTAATTTGTTTTTTTTTTGCGTGAAAATTTAACAAACATCCATTCATCCTCACAAAGTTTTGTATTAATAATATTTTTCATTAATATTAAACTAAAAATAGTAGTATTTATAATCCTAACTTTTAATTATTCTCCTGCATTTTTAATTTGTCATAATAAAAATAATACATGTTTATAAAAAGTAATAAAACCAAATCATTTTCATTAGTATTGCAAAACGTATGTATTTTTTATACTCTTTTGATAAAAATGGAGAAGTAAAATGGCTGCATATCAACGATTTGGAGTTAGTTTTTTTTCTTATACCGATTGTTGAGTATGTTGCGGGAGGCAAGTGAAACTGCGGGCTGCTGTTAGCACACTGTTTAT
The DNA here is from genome assembly GCA_950371165.1 of Lacanobia oleracea. Classification (NCBI taxonomy): domain Eukaryota; kingdom Metazoa; phylum Arthropoda; class Insecta; order Lepidoptera; family Noctuidae; genus Lacanobia; species Lacanobia oleracea. The sequence goes on along the minus strand of OX493406.1, from coordinate 3,000,010 downwards.
TTATTGTACATACATACATGCAGGCGGTCGGCCGGTCGCGCGCGTACATACATACTTATGCGCGCACACATACATAACACCGATAGATAATTTCTGGTTGAACTATTTTATTCAGATGTAATTTCTCTGTTAGTGCCGACGAGCAGCTGCTTCATCTGCACGCTTTTTTAAAGCTTTTTTCGAGAGAGCAGTCTTAATTAGTAAAGATGAAAATTTCCTTCCATAAAATTACTCAACGGGACTGGATCCACACCGGAGGCTACTCGATCACTCTTACTATACATTCAAGTCAAAAAAGTATCGGGAATGGATGATTTGTTTACGGTTCCAAATTCAAATTTTTGTTTTTTTGTAGTTGTTAGATTGGCACAACTGTTTTCCATTTTGGCGCGGAGTTTGAGTTGCATCTGTTATTTATATTAAATACAGTGCTGGTTTTAGTAATATCATAATAGTGTGTATTGGGAATTTCATAATGAACAAAAATATCGAACAAAGAGTTTGTCTTAAATTTTGCATCGCCAATGGAATTTCGTGTTCGGAGTCACTGAAAATGTTACAGAAGGCTTACGGTGAATCGACTTTACCAAAAACTCGTGCTTATGAGTAGTTCAAAGCGTTAAAAAGCGGTCGAGATGTGATGGAAGATTTGCCTCGCTCTGGTAGGCCGTCAACGTCTGCAACTGAAGTTAACATCGCAAAAGTGAAGGAAATAGTGACTGAAAATCCCCATTCAACTCTGAGAGAGATAGCCGCCGAACTTTCTGTATCTCACGAGTCAATCCGTACCATTTTAACTAATCATTTGGGTATGAAACATGTTGCTGCTCGGCTAGTCCCAAAAGATCTGAATTTTCTCCAAAAACTCAATCGCATGAAAGTCGCTGAGGACATGCTAGAACGAGTCAGTTCGCACCCAACATTCATGAAACGCATTGTTACTGGTGACGAGACGTGGGTTTACGAGTTTGACATGCAAACTAGTCAACAAGTTTCGGAGTGGCGCCTTCCAACTGAACCGAAACCGAAAAAACCACGCCAAAGTCGATTAAAAGTCAAAGTCATGTTGACTGTTTTCTTTGACTATCGCGGTGTTGTGAACTCTGAATTCTTACCGGAAGGTCTAACGGTAAATAAATAATATTATTTGAGCGTTATGCGGCGTTTAAGAGAGCAAATTCGACGAAAAAGGCCAGATTTGTGGAAAGAAAATTCTGGGATTTTGCACCACGACAATGCGCCTTCGCACAAGGCTATCATTGTGAACGAATTTTTAACCAAACACTCAACAAATACCATCCAGCAACCACCATATTCACCAGATATGGCTCCTGCTGACTTTTTTCTTTTTCCTAAACTCAAATTACCACTTCGTGGCACCCGTTTTCAATCGATAGAAGACATAAAGGAGAATTCGCGGCGAGAACTGAACTCAATTCCGGAAGCAGCGTTTAAAAAATGTTTTGATGAATGGATTATTCGTTGGCGCAAGTGTATCGTTTCTAAAGGAGCATACTTTGAAGGTGATAAAATAAATTTGGATGAATAACAGACATTTTGTGTATTATTGATCTTTTCCCGATACTTTCTTGACAGAGTAGTATACCATTAACATGCACGCGATGGAGTGAAAACAATTGCTCCATGTATTATGTATGTACTTTCTACACAACGTTTCATTACATTCTTGACCTCGCGTCGAATCCTGTTCTCTGCTAAACTGCCGGCAGTTTGCGAATTTCACTTGTTTTTGGCAGAGGAATTGCGAGTTATGAGTCATTTTATCACGAAATAGCATTTCGCCCGCGACTTCGTCCGCGCTGCAGTTTCCTTAAGGATCCCTATTTTTTTTGTAGAGAATTCAAGTATATGATTTCTCTACAAAAACCTTCCTGAAGAACCATTCTAACTATTGGTGCAAACAGCAAAATCGGTGCAGTAGTTTTTGAGTTTATCGCGAACAGATAGACAGAAACACGCGGCGGAGGACTTTTTTTATAGTACGTAGTGAAATAGCGTGAGGCAGCAATAGCTAGTTGACCCGCGCTATTTCGTCTGCGTCTCAATTTTCATTAATGCTCCTCTCCTTTACGTCGTTGTATGATGGTATGTTGCTTACTAGCTTATGTTCGCGACTTTGTACGCGCATATCCCGTATTTTTCGGTTCCCGCTCCTTTACACTCCCCAAGCAACCCACATGCCAAATTTCAGCTTTCTACGACCAGAAGTTTCGGTTGTGCGTTGTCTGTCACTCAATCACTCAGTAACGGTAGAATCTATATCTATTTCTATACTAATCTGTACTAATATATATAGCTGAAGAGTTTGTTTACTTGAACGCGCTAATCTCAGGAACTGATGGTCCGATTTGAAAAATTCTTTCAGTGTTAGATAGCTCATTTATCGAGGAAGGCTATAGGCTATATATCATCACGCTAAGACCAATAGGAGCGGAGCAGTAATGAAAATTGTGACGCAAACGAAGTTGCGCGGGTCAACTAGTACTAATATATAAAGCTGAAGAGTTTGTTTACTTGAACGCGCTAATCTCAGGAACTACTGGTCCGATTTGAAAAATTCTTTCAGTGTTAGAAATCTCATTTATCGAGGAAGGCTATAGGCATATATCATCACGCTAAGACCAATAGGAGCGGAGCAGTAATGAAAATTGTGACGCAAACGAAGTTGCGCGAGTCATATATATAAGGATAGTGTTAGCTCATTTATCGAGAATGCCTATATATAGGCCCTATAGCCTTCCTCGATACATAATCCATCCAACACTGAAATAATGTTTCCATTCGAACTGCCATGTGACACCCTAGTTAAAGAAACCAGTACATAATTTTATAGCTTTTCCGTATACCGTTAGGAATACTACTCGCCCTATAAGGATGCCACCGTAACGATATATTTGACGTCGTCGTTGACCAGTTTAGTGTGACATATAGTGGAACGTCAAGTAATAATAAAAGTTGTATCTAGGAGAGCTCATAGTGCCTAGTAAACTTAAAGGGCTACCAGTTTTTTTTTGGATGGAAAAACCTCAAAATAATTATGATTCCTGAATGAAGGGAGTGTCACTCTTACTGACTAGAACCCAGCCATGTTCCTCCATGTGACTCTTTCAGACAATTCCGCAATTTAAAGGGTAACCTATTGTGACGTGGTAAAACCATCCATGATAAAGGTGTGGGAGCCGGACGCAGTTACACTATCCCTTTTTCATAGGTTAATCATGTTGGCATTGGCACGTCTTAATAGGGTTCCTGATAGCTACAACCTGGGAGTCTTTAAGTCAAGAGTGAATACTTTTGTAAGCGTGTTCCATCGTCGATGACGTCATCGCTTACCATCAGGTGAGATAGTTGTTAAACACTCGCCTATTAATAATGTAAAGGGATCTTTCGTGCTGGTGTACTTAGCGTTATCTCCGGGAAATTCACAAATTCGTGATGCTTCGGGTACTACTCGTACAAATGTCCGTAGATAGTGGTGACTTTATTTATTTAATACTTCATGCACACAAATGTACAGAGGCGGACTTAATGCCTAAGGCTTTTTCTACCAGTCAACCCTTGGGTGATGCAAGTAGTGGTAGGTGCAATTTTTAGCAAGAAGCGCGATTAAATATATTTAATAAATACAAAGATATATATATATGAACTATACATACAATAGGTACTATAATAGATATACTCAATGAACAAACAAATACACGAATATACTATAACGTCTATGCAAACAAACAATGACTAAAACAGCGTATTTAAAAAAAAGTTTTTTTTTTGTTGGTGAATCATCTAATGACTCCTCTGAACTCCTTTTTTTTCCTACTCCTCCGCTGTACTTTTCTGATTAATTTCGTTGCGGGAGGGATCCAAGACAGTTGAATCGTTTCTCCGGGACTCGTCGGGTTTCATTGGCTCGGCGTTTTTCTGGTGGTCGCCACTGTTGATTCTGGCTTTCAGGAGTTGCAGTGGTTGGGAATATGTGGCGGGCTTGTCCCAAAAAAAAATTTACGCCACTGGAGTTCTGGGCCGAGTGGAAGGGAGTGTCAGATTCTTACTGACTAAAACCCATCCTTGTTCCTCCTAATGCCATTTGCGTTCCAGGGCTGCGGTGTCTCTTTCGAAGATTTCTCAGCAAGTAGTGCCACATTTATAAATGTCAAGTTATATTGGTGGCGGTATTTTTACGCGTCGTATTTAGTATGCGGTAGGTGCGACGATATGTCATCAGCGTATAAGTTTCCTTTTTGGGTACGATTTATATCCTGTATTTTTATACTTTTGGTCGATAGTAGGTGTATAGTGAAGCTTGACAAAATAAATTATTACAGTGAATCTGAGCGAATAAATCTCTGTGTCTTCGTCTCTTATTTTGCCCGACCAGTATCTTATGTCCTTTAATAAAGAAGAACTAGCATTCTCCCGCGGCTTTTCTTTCGTGGTTTATTGCACAGGAACCGGTAATTTTTCAGGGTTTAACAAGTATCCTACGACACTGAGTGAGCTTTTTGTCTGAGAAAGTAGCTTTCAATAGCATTTGTATTTTAAGACATTACAAAACAAAGACTTTATCTCTTTACCCTGGGGCGGATCTAGGTTTATCGTTTGGAGGGGGAGGTGGCTTGACCCCTCTCAGGAGAAGTTTTACTAAAGTAAACACCACACAAAACAATTTTTTTCTAAACGCATAGCAAGAGCCACTTTGAATTACATTTTGTAAATTCCTCAATGACCTTCTCCCCCCCCCCCGGTTTTTTATATTGATAGTTTGTCATTATCTCACTCTCTCTCCCCATTTGTCCACTATCTCACTTGATAGGAAGCGAGATGATGTAGTCAAAGATGGAGCACGCTTACCTAGAAGTAACCTATTCACTCTTGACTTAAAGACTCCCAGGTTTTAGCTATCAGGAAACACACATTCGTTTAGACTTCATCTGAAACAGAAACACTGAATGGACGTGACACTGCAATACTTTTTAAGTGTATCACTATAATTGTCCATTTCAACTCGTAACTATTTAGTCACGCAGTTATGTAAGTAACCTTCTTATTAACCTTCTAACACTCGGTTAACTTGTCAAAGACATGATCGACCTTATTGACGCAAAAACCTATGTCATGTGGAACTCTGAAGGTTTTAAGTTATACTATTGATCGTATCGGTGGAAGTATAAAAGAATTCACAAAAAAATAATTTATTATTTCTTGGGAATTTCATTGAGAACGCCTTTTCCCATGGGATTGGGCAGAACGACATCCTTATCCATCATCATCATCGTCAACATAACAGCTGAAAGACGTTCACTGCTGGACATAGGCCTCTCCCAAAGGATGGGTTTGCCATAATCGCCATGCTTGGCAGGCGGGTTAGCGATTGCAGTGTTGCGTTTTACAGAGAACGCTGCTGCCCATTCTCTGGGTGAGTCTTTTAGTCGCCTCTTATTCCTTATCCATACAAAGTGCATATTCTAAGTGGTAGTGGTTAGCCAAATCCAAGACTATTTAAGCGGAATAGCGAAAAACACTCAAAGGCATCTCGCACCCGATTTTGATCAAAACTAAAATAGTACCATTCGATTTTTGAAACAAAAAAAAAAAACAAGTTGTTGGCTGTTGTTGAGTTTTGATGTTTAAAGTTAATGAGCTCTTTCTTTTAGTTTGCCGTTGTTTCCCAGAATATCATCCTTTGCGACGTTTTCTTGCGAAAGTTCATTTCAGACGGCTTTTCGCGACTCCTCAACTAATAGCTTCACATGAATTTCATCTAAGAAATTATCAAGTTTTTTTCGATGTCCCAGTTACCATAAATATCTTCAAGCTAATCTATGAATCTGCGGGTCTAAAAGTGCCACATTAGTAGTAATTAAATTAGGATCATTATATTATTCATACAGAAATCCGTCAAATTTCGAGTTTCCTCCGTGCCTCGGAAAGCACGTTAAGCCGTTGGTCCCGGCTATCATTTGTAAATCTTTGGCAGTGGTTACGGATAGTCAGAAGCCAGTAAATCTGACTCCAGTCTTGCCATGAAGTACCGTGTTACCCAGTTAATGGGTTCTGGAGGCTGCCTACTAGAAAGCCGCTTCACGTAAAATACTGGTATTCAACTAAATCCGGCTTGACTGGAAGCCAACCCCAATATAGTTGGGAAGATGCTAGGCAAATGATGATGAATCTGTTAAATTTCATTTTCATCGTTTAAGCACTAGGTTCAAGGTTGATTGGGAAAATTTGAGTTTCGGGAAACTTGGTGGTGCAGATACTATAAAAGTGGCATTTTTAGACCCGCTGGTCATGTAGACTTTGTAGGTATGTATCACAACTCTATTTCATCACCGCATCCAATCCTTCCGCATCCGTCCAGCATAACTTGGTTAGAACAAATCTTTTTCAATTTATTTTTCACGTCTTAAATCTAGCACATAGTTGCGGTTACATAAACGTTGATATTACGTTGTGTTCTACATATTCAAAGCCAAACGAATTGAAGGTTCCATTGTAAGTTTGTGTGTCATTGCATGCTATGACGCTATCAAATCTTAACATGGTGGGCAGTACTGTTCAGTTAAATCGAGCGGGAAATCGGGGATATGAGGTTTTTAGTCTTGACTGTTATTCATATTGCAAACAGGAATTTCAATATTATTTGTTTACTAGTTGACCCACGCAACTTCGTTTGCGTCACAATTTTCATTACTGCTCCGCTCCTATTGGTCTTAGCGTGATGATATATGCCTATAGTTATAGGCATATATCCTCAATAAATGGGCTATCTAACACTGAAAGAATTTTTCAAATCGGACAAGTAGTACCTGAGATTAGCGCGTTCAAGTAAACAAACAAACAAACAAACTCTTCAGCTTTATATATTAGTATAGATGTATGTATGTATTTATAGATGTATAGATATAGAAGTGCGCATTGAGGCACTGTAAGGCGAGATAATTCAAAGACCAAACTCGTTTAGACCATATTTTGGTACAGATGACTACAATGGTATTTTGTGCTGTGTAATTTTATATGAAGAATGGTAGCGTTCATGAAAAATTGCATTTCTCAACTAAGAGTTACAGTAAATAGGATAATGATATAATAAATGTACTTTACTGTAGTACACCAGAAATATTTACACAACTTTTAGAGACAGTTGATAAAATCTTGATTGAGTTGAAATGACAATTTATTATCAAGAAGTTTGGAACGGAAAAACCCAAAAAATAATGTCCTCTCATTTTATACTCTGACCCTTAACTCCAAAATAAATGGCTAACCCTTAATATAAAATAAAAATATCGAAGTAAAAACTTAACAATTTATCAGATAAGAAAACCTTGAACCCTTAATCACTAAAACACGATAATCTGCGTTCCTTTACACCCAAAAACATTATAAATAAAAACAAAAGCCGATCAACCTGTTTACAAACAAAATTCTTCATACAATCCACTTGTGTGCTCGCTCATACATTTCGGGTCACCTTTTTGTGTGGGTAGGCGTGTCCTGCACGATAATGGTACAGGTTTGATTCCCGATCGCGTGCCGTCTTAAGGAATTTTAATACTTTTATTTTTTCGTTTCCAGTTTTTTGTCGAATAATTTTGAGTATCTGGTGTCGGAATTTAAGCTTAAAATGGATTATTTAAAGCCGTTTTCGGGTCATGGTTTTATTTCACTTTTTATTGTAATTTTTCGTTGTTTTTTATTGAAGATATATTTAGTGCGTTTGGGTGTCTTTGGGTACACTCTCACTGAATTGATTTTGCCTTATAAGTGTTTTTACTTTCGGCTGGATTTTAGAATACCATTTTTTATTAGATTGTTGACCGTTGGCACATAATTAATATCAAACAGACATTATGATATTAGAGTGGGATAGTAAACGAGGAATTAGGATCAGCTAGTCTATTCTGTAAGCAACCATTTCGATATCGAGCTTCACCTGTGTGACAAACCACATAAAGTGAGCTTTATTGAACACACCATAAAGGCCGTTTGACGTAATTTGATACTCACCTCGGATTCCGCACTCGAGACACGAAAATGTTGTTACAGAATAGGGGTACAGTTCTTTGCGCTAATACAGAATCCTAACTAATAAAATAAATGCGTAAGTAAGTTCTTTTTGTTACACTTTCACGCCTAAATCCTAATTTTATTTTTTTACTACTTACCTATTTATAGGCACGCGTTTGACCACTATCTCACCTGCTGGTAAACTGTGATGATGTGGTCGAAGATGGAGCACGCTTGCCTAGAAGTAACCTATTCACTAAGACTCTCAGGTTGTAGCTATCTGGAAACAGACTCTGGCAGGGAATTACACTCCTTAGCTGTGCGCACTATGAATGTGTTCCTAAAACGATTTGTGCGTGTGGGTGGGATGTCCACCATGTACCGGTGGCGCATCGCCGTTCGTCTTGTGGTCCGATGATGGAACGGGCTTGGCGGAATTAAATTAAGCAATTCCGTCGCACACTCTCCAAAATGCAACCGGTAGAAAATCGACGGGTCAAGACTCTGTTCAAGACTAATAATCTCTGAGCCAAATATGATAAATTTGGTACAGATATAGCCGGGACCCTGAATACGCTTTTTTAAACTAGTTTAGTAACAACTCTCTTTTTCTATTTCCAGGTCTGGCGATTGTTCCCGTTTCTTTTGTAAGTAGTGATTTATAAATCGATATTTCAAATCATTAATAGAATAGAAAGCTTTTTATTCCATGCAAATCACAATCTATAAGAACAATTATATACTAAGTTTATTTAGAAACTTTGGTAATCTGTACGGACTCCCTTTGGGTAAAAGCCTCCTCCAAGGAGTGCCAGTGAGCTTTGTCGCTGGCAACGTGTAGCCAGCTTTGACCCACCATCTCTACTATCTTCCAATCATTACTGTCATTTATTCTTATGTAAAATAGGGTATTTTACTAAAAAAATCTAATTAGTCCGTCTGATAGATTTTTAAAAAATATTGGACAAGTATTTTTGTTTTTTCACGTAAACAAAAAATAAAGGAGATACAGCGAGTTAAAGACACGCGTGACGTTAGCTGGCTTGGTAAATGTGGTACATTTTTACAAAGCCATATGACGTCACGCGTTTTTTTAGATTTTTTTAGTAAAATACCCTATTGACAGTGACATTTAAAAATATGAATTCGCTGTTTGCGAATCCATAAAACATAGTAAACGATGAACTTTTTGCCGCGTTAGAAGTCGAGACTCGAGAGGCGTGAGAAATGTCATCATTATGCAGCTCTTAATTAGATTAGTGGAACATACTTGCGACTCGGTTAATTAGCGGTTATTTTTAACTTTATTTATCGTTTAATGTACACTACTTTAAAATAAACTATTAACCGATATTAATTTAACATCTAATTTAAAGTAATTTAATCAACAAACTGCTTTATTTGTTGATTAAATTATCTACCGCAATTTTTAGGTTGGTAAATCAGGAGAACCAAGTTTATCGATTTAAATGCTTATTACGTTATACGATTTTTCGGGTACGGTCTACAGGAACACCGTGGTGTACCTAATAGGAAACAGGGAGTAAGGTTCCTGCCGCCGAGCGATCGGGGGATCCGATCTCCCTGCGTCCCGGCCGTGGTGTCGATCGCCTAGTGAAATCAGAGCCTGAGTGAAACTTAAGTGCCAATGGGCAGACAACGAATTAAAATTTTAAAAAATGAATTACCGTTGGGCTCGAACAAATCAGCAGTGCGATTCTGTAAAAAATACACCGTGTAAACTTAGGTGGAGTGAGGAGCTCGTGGCTAAATAACAACAGCCGCACGGGTCGATCTTTAAGGTTAAGCAACCCTTGCCAAGGTTGGTCTGTGGATGGGTGACCATCTTAACATACCGAGTTTCCTCAATGCCTCGGAAAGCACGTTAAGCCGTTGGTTCCGACTATCATTTGTAGATCTTTGGCAGTCGTTACGGTTAGTCAGAAGCCAGTAAATCTGACTCCAGTCTTGCCATGAAGTACCGTGTTACCCAGGTAATGGGTTGTGGAGGTCTGGTAAGCAGCCGCTCCACGTATAATACTGGTATTCAGCTGAATCCGGTTTGACTGGAAGCCGACCCCAATATAGTTGGGAAAAGGCTAGGCAGATGATGATGATGAAACTTAGGTGGAGTTAAAAGAAAGTGAGCTACGAATCCATGCACACAAGATGGAATGACAGTTCACTTCTCGCTCACTCCGCCTGTGTACACAGTGCGATGTTGACAGAATAGACCGCCGTTTTTTAAGAATGGGAAATCATAAAATAACTGAGTCCGCTCTGGGTGAATCAAAAGTGAGTGTCAGATTCTTACTGACTAAAACCCATCCCTGTTCCTCCTAATGCCCTTTGCGTTCCAGGCGCGCGGTGACTCTTTCGAACAAATTTCGCAATCAGAACAGACTGGCTGGAGTGGTGACTGCGTACCGGAAGATGCAGCGTTTTAAGGCCTCCCTCAAGGCGGACATCATGATGACCTGGTGAACGTCGCGGGCATCACTGGATGCGAGACGCACTATGTGGTACCTATTGAGTGTTTTCATTTGAAATTCTCAGTGGTAGCTCTGACTTTAGATCACAGCTACCTAAAGTCATGTAAATGAAACCTAGGTATAGAAAGAGAACATGTTTATCTGTCAAACAGAAAGTCACAATGTAGGAACAAATATAAAGAAACTTAATTTTTAACGTATCCGTAATTATGTACCCAAAGGGTAACCAACGGAACCTTTCTTTTCGGTTTATGGTCCGAAACCCTTTGTGTGAGAGTCAGACTCGCACTTAGCCGGTTTTAAATAATAACGTAGTGTGCTATATAGGTCACGGTAGCGCCTAATAGGTCTAGTTCAGCGAAATGCCTGACGCTGGTTTTTAACTGAACTAGGTCCAATAGGCCTAGGAAATGTAACTTCATGCGATACTACACATCTGCTCATTCCTTCAGTTTACAGAGGCGTGATGTCATGCTATAATCGCTACTAACCTATACTTCGCTAACTTTTGGACCAACGATCAAAGACCACAGATAAAAAAGCTATTTATTAAGACGCCATGTTTGTTGGCCATAGTGTCAGAGTATGAAGTTGATTGCCATGAGCTCATCGTGAATTCGTGATGTCATAGTAAACAATATTTCTTTTACCTGTAGTACCTATCTGCATACAATATGTATGGAGATTTGAATGTGAGATTAACAGAAATGTAGGTAGGTACGTAATATAGGTAGGAACTTCTGGAAACAAGTATAGGTAAATGTTAATCAAGATGAGCAATTGTAGGCTACTCTCTATGCACAAAGTCCGTAGTTTCCGCCTTAGTTCATATCACCTAATCATCAAGAGTTAATGACAACACGATTTGACAGTTACTGTCAAATCGTGTTGTTATTCATTCTTAGTTTGGGTTCGGGACTAGTCGAAAGTCTGTAGGTGTTACGGAGTAGAAAACCGACCGCAACTCAGGCCGAAACTAAGGACTTCGGGCTTAGAGAGAGAGTAGCTCCTCAGGTACTTAGTGTAAGATTTTTTGTGACGTTTAAAAATCTCTAGGTTTCCATACGATATCGATTATAAACAAATATTTTTCTATAGGTATTTAAGTATTTAATAGAACTATTTTTGCCCGCGACTTCGTACGCGCAAATATCGTTTTTTCCTCCTCTATTGTAGTGCTACACTCCCCAAGGATTCCAAATATCAGCTTTCTATGACCGAAACGTAGTTCCGGCTGTAGGTATGTTGTCTATGACTTCTGTCAGTCACTCGGTCAGTAACGGAAGAATTTTATAAATCCCTGTTTCGGTTGTGTGTCGACTGAATTGAGCATTGCAAGATAAGAATATTTCTATAGTTATTAAGGAAAAGTCGAGATTCTCAAGTCCTTTTATATTATTTTTTTTAATTAAAAAACTAGGATTCAGAAAGATTCCTGCCCAGTTTATCACGTCAAACAAAACAGCGTACCTGTTAAAATCATAAGAGATAACATAAAAATTATTTACTCAACCCATTCAGCAAATTCTTGGTCCGCTCCAAAATGCCCGGTAACCCAGTCGAACGGTCTCATCGGCCGATTTGTCAAGCGCATGGCCGACTTACGGTATCGAGTCGCCAATTACCGAGAATCGATTCTTCCGGAAAATCGATATACTCGGTTACGTAATCAATATCAAGTGCGGTTCAGGTTGCATCGATTTTAAGTGAATTCGTGATATTTTGGTGTCGTTGGCACCATTGTTGTAATTAAAATTAAGGAATAATATTGCACTGTTTAGTTATTTGTAAGTCTTTTGTTTTTAAGTTTCTTGGTAATTAATGAAAGGCATATTGAGTTGTATGTAATGATTTGTGAAATTCATTCGTACATATTTTTGGCGTTGGTCTGTAATTCTATGTTCGGATACTTTTGGTCACACCCAGAAAACTAAAATTAGAATTTGAGTCTACTTTTATTATCTCTCCATCTGATTTCATGTAAACTTTCTGTAGCTTGCGTAAAAAAATAAAGAATTCGCTATTGTACTTCCAATTTAATTACAATCAAAGATGTTGTTCGAATCGTTGCTATGACAACAATTCCAACTTCTAATTGAAATTAAGTCTAGGTAGACATTAACTGCCAGTGTCACGGAATGTGGCAGGGTTTCGGAATTTGTTCGAAACAGTCACTGCAGTCCTGGAACTCAAAGAGCATTAGGAGGAACACGGAAGAGTTTTAGTCAGTAAGAGACTGAAACTCCCTTCCGCTCCGCCCAGAGCGGGAGGAGTCATTTGATGATTTCCCATCCTTAAAAAGAAAGGTAAAAATAAAAACACGATCTTCACTTAAATCACAATACTATTCACTTGTCCATAAGTCCGTCAGTTACATTATCAAAAATTATTAGACCCGTTCTTTTCTCCTGTAACGAAAACCAAAATTGACGAAGATACGACGCTTTTAAAACTCTCAATACGTCACGCTGTGGTATCATTTTTATTGCGATCTGACGTCACGAGCTCCCACTTCCGAGTTTTGATGGGTTTCATCTTTGTCAATATTCATTAATATATAATTATCCCAAGGGAAATATTAATATTAATTATTATTGTCAATATTCATTGATTTACAAAAACTAAAAATACATGTCCATTATTTTTCAATACTCTAAGTGACAGACTAAATAGATTTGCAATTTATTGATGGTGGAAACCAGCCTATTAATTCATTAAACCTCTAAAACTCTCACCCCTCACGCACTAACATTTCCCATACAAAACAACACACACTCAACAATCCAGCCCAGAGAAATGCATAGAGCCGCTTATAACTAGTAATTTGCTGCCTTTCCCCCGTGCTGACCTCTTGTGGCGAAAGCCGCAAGGTCACAATTGATAAGTTAGCCGCACTGTGTTTATGCCCAGGCTGGGCATTTATAATCCTGGCCTTACTAGCTATTTGTTTATGATGTGTTAATAAGTTTCCATGGTGTTAGAAAGGTATTTGAGAGAAAATTGTAATTCCTTACCCAAAGGGTAACCATCGGAACCCAATACTAAGCCACCGCTGTCCGTCCGTCTGTTTGTCAGTGGGCTGTATGTCATGAACCGTAATAGGTAGAGACTTGAAATTTTCATAAGAGTTTGTATTTCTATTGCCGCTATATCAACAAAGGGACGGGACCCTTCGTGTGCGAGTTCGACTCGCACTTGGTCAGTTTTTTTTTTTTTTTTTTTTTGTTTTTGATGGCATATATAATTAGGCAAACTAGATTAGGGTGCATAACTCGAGACGGATGTACTTTAGAGCTGAGCTGCCATACTAACTGTTGTTCGAATGGAAATTCTCTATACAAGTGACAAGGTGGCGTTAGTATGCCATAAAGGCACCATTTTTGGGCATAAGTCCGGGCCTCAAGTCTGCTATTACAATAGTGTCAGAATGGCATTGATTTCATAATTGTTGATTTTGACAAGTTTGGTAGTCTACTAATATAAAGCTTCATTATGACTTTCCAATGGTCAACCACTGACACTTCATTGAAAGAAATAGCGTAGAATGGTAATCTTGTACATAATGACACATGAATAAATAATATGTAAAAAATATATAAAAGAAATCTGGCATAACTTAATGTTCAAATTTAGTAGGAGTTTTTCGAAAATCATGTCTACTAACGGGTTTTATAATAATGTCAATACGAAAATGTATTTCTACCACGATTCTATTACGAGACCATTGAACGACCAGTGATCGACCATTATAAATTAGCAGATTACGAACTTTTAGCAAAATTACAATGGGATCGTCGAAAATTTAGTAGTGTCATAAATTACTGACCTGGGAAATTCAGACATTTTCTTGGAGATTTGCACTACAAATTTTTTTTAAGGATGACATGAGCAGGAGGAGTCATTTTACGAAAATTACTCCTCCTGCTCTGGGCGGAGCAGAAGGGAGTGTCAGACTCTTACTGACTAAAACGTATCCGTGTTCCTCCTAAAGCCCTTAGCGTTCCAGGGCCGCGGTGAGTCTTTAGAACAAATTCGAAAGTTAGTCTACGTATCACGAGTCCACGATTTTGATACTATTCCATGCGACTGTTGAAATGCCAAAATATAAGTGACTAGTTGACCCGCGCAACTTCGTCTGCGTCACAATTTTCATTACTGCTCCGCTCCTATTGGTCTTAGCGTGATGATATATGAGGTTGTGGGTTCAATTCCCACCCAGGACAAATGTTTGTGTGATGAGCATGATCATTTGTTCTGTGTCTGGGTGTAGTTTATCTATAATATGTATGTATTTAGAAATATATAAGTATGTGTATCAGTTGTCTAGTACCCATAACACAAGCTCTGCTTAGCTTGAGACTAGAAGGCGTTGTGTGATAGTTGTGTGGAATATATATATATATAGCCTATAGCCTTTCTCGATAAATGGACTATCTAACACTGAAATAATTTTTCAAATCGGACCAGTAGTTCCTGAGATTAGCGCGTTCAAGCAAGCAAACAACCAAACTCTTCAGTTTTATATATTAAGTATAGATTAATCAGGTGAAATTGTTGGTTTCAAATTTCTAGAATTGCCTCTCAAATAAAAGTCATCCAACGGTTGACCATGCGTTGCGTCAAACACATCACTGCCCCATATCCTCTCATAACCCACCAGGACACAGCCTAACCAAAACAGCACAACCAGTCGTACTGCTAACCCCAACTACCGTAACAAACTAGGCTGTGTAAAAAACAAACGCGCGAGCTAAAAGGAATGTGACCGGTTGAGCTAGCCTTGGTTGGAGGGCAACCACTAGTGGACAATGTTGGTGGAGACTAGCTCGGAGTGAACACAGGTTGCGTATTATTCGGACTTGTATTTTAAGCTGGTTGGCAAGGGTAAGGTTGTTTTGGGTACGTTGGGTTGGTGAATGAAAGAGGGGAAAACCTGGCCATTTCATTCCTTAGGTGAAATTGTCTGTATCAGTCAACTGAGCTGCCTTAGCGTATGGCCAGATGGAATTAGACCTTGTTTGTTCTATTAAATGAAATACTTTTTAAATAGACTATCGCGTAAAATTGTGTAGTTTTTAACATCATGTTATAATGTTTACTCGTCAAGTCAGTAAATCATAGTAATAAGTTCAATTCCTCTCAAATTCCATTAGTAAAGATTCAATTGAACTTACAAACAACAACAACAGAGAGAGTAAATAACTATTTCGATATCGAGCTTCATCTGAGTGACAAAACTCACAAAGTGAGCTTTATTACACACAACATAAAGGTCTTATGTTTATACGAATTTAATACTCACCTCGGATTCCGCTGTCGAGACACGAAAATGTTACAGAATAACACTTCAGCTTGTGCTTAATTCGCGACCATGAAGCTCACTCAATGGACTGATGCAACCGATGACGCCACATCCGCCAAATTAACACCTTAGCTGAGGTGAGCACCGTTCAGTCTCGGACTGTCTTTGTTTCGTACGGTAGGAGCAATCGTTTTTGCACAAAAAACATAACCCTTTTTTCGCTATAGCTTATAAAGTTTATTATATACTGAATCTAGAGTAAAGTTAGACCATACTGTCCTAAATGATTGATATTTTGTTAGTGGGTTACAAATTAACACGTTAATCTTGTTGCCAATATTAACGAGAAGAGGCCGGTTTTTCCTAGCTACCCAGTAATGAAACAGCAAAACAAACTTTTAGACTAAAGTCGCTATTGACGTCTAGTGAATTTGTACGGATCAAATCTCATTTGAATCGGTTTTTTCTTTTTGTAACGTTTCCCCACACTAGGAATTATTATTACTGTATCGTGGGTGCGTTTACAAACATACAAAGTCACAAACACAAACAGCCAGATTCGGAACATCTATCTGTAGGCCATACAAATATTTGTTCCGTGCGGGAATCGAACCCACGGTACGCGGCGCAGGAGACAATCGCTTAACCACGGCACCAACCGTGCCGTCGCTGTTAAACTAACCTAACCTAGAACTAAAAAAAATCTTTACTGTACTAAAGCCTAAATAACTATAACAATGGTATAGTTGAAGAATATACATTGATAGGCTTACGCTAGGTACTCGTAGTAATACATTGAAACCCTCACCTCTAAACTAGGTCAATACCTGTATCTGTGGAACAGCTGCTCAAACTCTATCAAGCGCAAGTTCGATCGTATTTGGAATACTGCTCTCATCTTTGGGAGGGATCTGCCAGATACCAGCTTGATGCCCTTGAGTCAATTGCGAAACGAGCCAAGAGGATCATCGGCAATGAGAGGCTCGTCGCGACAAAGCTCCAAAGTCTTGAGCATCGACGACGAGTTGCTAGCCTGTCGGTTTTCTACCGGTTGCATTTTGGAATTGCATAATTTAATTCTGCCAAGCCCGTTCCATCATCGGACCACAAGACGAATGGCGATGCGCCACCGGTACATGGTGAACATCCCACCCACACGCACAAAACCTTTTGGGAACACATTCATAGTACGTATAGCCAAGGAGTAGAATTCCCTGCCGGAGTCTTGTGTTTCCTGATAGCTACAACCTGGGAGTCTTTAAGTCAAGAGTGAATAAGTTACGCGTGTCTATCAATAGTAAAAAAAAACCATAGAAGATCAGTGTCCCTCCGTAATAATGTTACAAGCTAGAACTTTTTACAGCTCTTGGACAACAGTACTAAAACTGAATCTTTGAATTTATCTGGAGATTATAGCTACTTACCAGTTGCACTTTCATTCCGCTTTTATTAAGGGGATATATGTTTATCGTGCAAGTACTCTTAACAAGGTGTAATAAACAAAAAAACGTTTTATTTTACCCAATATTAGTGAAAATACTTTTGAAATATTTTAGCGCTAAGTCGCTAAAATATTAACGTGACTGATTTTTTGCATACACGTGTTAAAATGCATATAAATATTACTTTTAAGAAACTATGTATTATGTTGTAACTTGTGAGAACTACACATTATTTTAAGCATACCTACCCTTTTATATCGTCTTGTTATGTCTGTTTAAAAGTATTTATTTATACTTTATGTTAAATTGTGGTACATGGGCATACTTAATGCAACTACGCATTCTCTACCAGTCAACATTTGGGTTAAAAAGACTCCTGGGTTAATTTTTAATGTGTATTATTGATGATCGATTGCTCTGATGGGTTTCATGTTCCCTTAGTCACCTCCTACAACACCCATGGGTTGAAAAGGGATGGCCGGAGCCACTTTCTAAATATGGGGTCACTCGAACAAGAAATGCTCAATTTTCTAGATAACTACTATACTTCGCTTCTTCGCTTTTTATACAAGTTTTAACTGACGTTGTAAATAGTTGTATTTTCGACAAAGAGCATCAGTCAAAAGTACTTGTGACCAACCTAGACAACCAAAACTACTTGTGCCAGGTTTTTCAGCTAAAAGTACGTTTGACTGATGAAGAGTTGTGAATGCATCTAACATCGTATGTATACCTACCTAGATGTCGGGCCATTGCCCCCTAAACAAACATCTCTTTAACATTGGCGCCACGGACAGCCCACTCTGCAGGGGTTGTTTTGACGCCGAAGAATCTGCCGCCCACGTCATCCTGGAATGCGAGGCCGTGGCTACAAAACGTCAACAAATCCTCGGAACGGTGAGGTCGCTCCGCGAAGCCTGTGAAGCTCCAAGGACACTTCTATGCTTCTGTGCAGAGCTAGGCTGGCTAACTTAGCCAGGGCACCTACGCAGAATGGACTGAATGGGAGTCTAAGAGCGGAAAATGGAGTACCTACTCTACACTGCTCTACCTTGATATCGTAGGTGCGTAATAGGGTATTTTACTAAAAAAAAATCTAATTAGTCCGTCTGATAGAATTTCAAAAAATATTGGTCACGTATTTTTTTTTCACGTAAACAAAAAAAAAAGAAGATACAGTGAGTTGAAGACACGCGTGTATCGCATGTGTTCGCGTGTGTTTGTGTGTGTGTGTGTGTATCTGGCGCGGTAAAATTGTAGCAAATTTACCATTTTATTTTTTGTTTACTGTTAGTGTGTTATGCTTTAATTGAGTTCCATTCTCACAACCTTTATCCATATAAAACATACGACTCCATACATCACCTTCACAATGTCAATACTAATACATATTCATTCGAGTGTAACATTGAGTGCAAGATAATGGCACCTCGCAGTTTTCTCTCACGACCGCTAGAGGTCGCGGGTGACGCATGTGTTAATGTGGGTAGGGCTAGCAATCAATGTTTGATTGGTAATTAGTATATCAATCAGAGTCTGTTAACGATACTAAAGGTTGATGTCTTTAGAGGTTTGTTTATAAAAAAAGTCTACCCGTTCAGGTTTATGAATCAAGAAACATTAAAAAATGCTTGAGGCATTAAGTCCGTCCTTGTAAAGTGTTTTTTACTTTTGCATAAAGTTTTAATAAATAAAAAACATTGGTGTAAGGATTTCAGCAAAAAGCAGGATAGGACAAGAGCTAGGCTACCTAGCAACATAAATAAAGAGATAGGCTACCATGTATTCGTATAAATCAGGTAAGAACCACCGGCCTTATCTAGTTTAATTTGGCCAAAAAAATCAAAAAGAGACGTAGAAAAGAGTATAAATAAAAAAAAGTAATACTATTATTGATTTTGTTCCAAATTCAATTTGCTGTCTTACGGCAGCAATGGCGGCAACTGGGAATTATATTCCCGATTGCCACCTGTTGGCAATCCATTTAGGGCGACTAGGAATATTCGATTTTTTTTGGTTCTATAACCAAACATGTCCCGTAACAGTATTATTCTCGCGTGTCACACAGACAATCGATCTCTCAGAAACACTCTCCAGTAAAACACCCGCAAACGCGACCTCACAATGCGACAGCGACTCTTGTTTTCATAAAAGTTCTACGAGAATCTGTAGAAATTTTAAAATCATTTCTTAGAAAACTGTTTTGTCTCATTTTCCTTGCCTTAACTTTTGCAACACCACAAATAGTCTGTATTTCTAAGCATCATCATAATAACTTACATAAAATTATTGTGAGTGGATAATCTTTTCATTGATATAATAACTTCTTTCATTACAAAAACTCAAGTAAAGTCGCAGCGAATGGCTAGACTCCTAACAATGTGTGCAATTGCGTTTTTCCTTGATTTTTATTATACAATAAAAAAACGTTTCACTACGTCCATAACGAGATGAAACGAATCAATTTTATATTAAGTTATTATTAAATATATAAACGCAATGGTAAAAGAGAAGTTTTTGCAGATTTCACGAATTCTAAACATGATTTCGTGTGAATTTAAAAGCATTAGTTTTTGTCCTCCTGGGTCATAGAAGGTTATTATAGATTAAAATGACACAAAATATCTCTTTTAAAATAATATTTTGATGACCATTTTATTTTGGCCTTTTGTGTAAGGTTAAGCTAAAGGATTCGTTTTAGGGAAAATTTACTGGTGAGTACGTTATTGACGTTATTATATAGTGTTATAAGCTAACTACTAGTTCATCATCTGCCTAGCCTTTTCCCAACTACATTGGGGTCGGCTTCCAGTCAAACCGGATTCAGCTGAATACCAGTATTTTACGTGGAGCGGCTGCCTACCAGACCTCCACAACCCATTAAATGGGTAACACGGTACATCTTGGCAAGACTGGAGTCAGATTTATTAGCTTCTGACACAATCCGTAACGACTGCCAAAGATCTACAAATGACAGCCGGGAGCAACGGCTTAACGTGCTTTCCGAGGTACGGAGGAAACTCGGTATGTTAAGATGGTCACCCATCCACAGACCAACCTTGGCAAGCATTGCTTAACCTTCAAGATCGACCCGAGCGGCTGTTATTATTTAGCCACGAACTCCTCCATAACCTATTTACTAGTTAACCATCACTATTATCAATTGACCGTCATGAATTTCTAAATCACTGATCGACAGATAGATATCCTTTAAGTACAGCTTATCCTTAAACGTGGAGGAAGCGTGAAGAATAACTAATTCAATACTCAAACAAGGCCCTAACATAGGACGTTAATCATGTCAATAGGTCAAACAAAAATAGAAACTTATAAAACTGTTTTGTTACTGACTGACTGACTGACAAGCAACGTAAGGCCTAACCACTACTAAATTATAGCCTCAGCCGCGGCGGCGGGCGTTCTAACACCTGCTCCTCAGCTCGCGGGCCGCCTCGCCCCTCCGCGCCTACGCGGTCTTAAATTACACTCTAGGGATAGAGCAGACAAGACTACGTGGAGTCGGTTTTACAGCGATTCGTTTCTGTTTCTGTCACTTTTGTAGCAAAACTTATTGACTGTTTAAGACAATATAATGGAAAACAAAGAAGTCATTAATTTAAATTAGGCAGAGAACCAGCACTTTAATTAGGCAGGTAACGTTAAAGTTACCTGCCTAATTAACAAAAAAAAAAAAAACTTTTAATTTCTTTTAATTAAAGTTAGACTGTAACGTTAAAGTTAGTTAGTGTTCGGGGAAGAAAGGCAGTTCCCCGAATAACCCGCCCGTCGCCACTTCCAAAACAGGGATAACAACAAAAACGGGATCTTAAGTTTGCATGCAGCTAAATTCGCAGGCATACACCTACTTTAATAAGCGCTACAATACACCGTTACGATTTAAAATATTCACTACTGTATACGTTTATATTATAACGGTCGCTTGCCATTATAACTTTTGTGTAGCCAAATAGCCTGTCACGTAAACACGTGACACGTATGTTTGAACTACTTACAGACAGGTATCACCCAGTTGTATTACTATAAATACTGTATAATAAAGCCAGTTTTATGGCTCGTGGCTAAATAATAACAGCCGCACGGGTCGATCTTCAAGGTTAAGCAACGCTTGCCAAGGTTGGTCTGTGGATGGGTGATCATCTTAACATAACGAGTTTCCTCCGTGCCTCGGAAAGCACGTTAAGCCGTTGGTCCCGGCTGTCATTTGTAGATCTTTGGCAGTCGTTACGGATAGTCAGAAGCCAGTAAATCTGACTCCAGTCTTGCCATGAAGTACCGTGTTACCCAGTTACTGGGTTGTGGAGGTCTGGTAGGCAGCCGCTCCGCGTAAAATACTGGTATTCAACTAAATCCGGTTTGACTGGAAGCCGACCCCAATATAGTTGGGAAAAGGCTAGGCAGATGATGATGAATAAAGCCAGTTTTATCGGTCGATGAAGATGCTGTCCGCGATTCAATATTCAACCGTTAGAACCAAAACCAAGTAGACTTTGGGTATCCAAAAACTGCCTTCGATAAAATAGTTGTAGGCACATCTAAATTCACTAATTGTTTTTATACAGGCTGACTGAGAAACCATTGCCAATATTTCAGCAGGAAAAATACCAATTAATTTGGTGTCTTGTGTAACTTCTATTCCGTTTGAGACACATTGATTCCGCACTAGAAATGATGTAACAGTTATAAAAATGGCAATGTTACAAAAAAAAATAACCTTACTCCCAAATTAATAACTGATTTAGAAAGAGAAATAATATTCTTCAATATACACACAGTTCACAGATTAAAATGACCCATTTAATCGAGCAGCAAGATAGATAAAATACTCTTTATTCAACAAAACTCCTAGTCTCTAAATTCACAAAGTTTCTCTAATTCGTGAATGCATCGTCTGATCGATTCGCCAATAAAATATTTTTAATCGCTTGTATTTTACTACAGAATTAGAGAAATAAATAGGAACCAAGCATTTACAATGTACCTGTCAATTCTATCCAGAATGCCGACACTACTTGTTCATGTCTATACGTTGAATCAATCAATCAATCAATTATTTGACGCGTTGATTGATTGAGTGACCCGTTACGTTCGCGCTCCGATGGATTCATTGGAACTAATTCTGAATTATGACGCTGTCGGAATTGAATTGATAAAATGTGAACCTGTATATTTTGTAGTATTTGAAAAGTGCGCCTCAGAGATGGCTGATAGAGATTACGAAATGGGGTATAGGTGCGTATGTAGGTATAAAAGAGTTTAATTGTTTGTTTATTTATAAAGGCTACTTTTTCGTATATAATGGTTCACGATTTCTGAAGAATTTACAAGACCATAGTACCTACATCTACAAAACACTACAAGCTTTAAAGCAGATATGAGTGGTGGATGTTAGTAAACTAATATAGAAACACGACATAGATTTAAGGCTTCCCGGGCGTTCTAATCCTGGGCTGAGGCATCTGTTCGAAAGAGGTACCGCAGCCCTAGAACACAAAGGGCACTAGGAGGAACACGGATGGGTTTTAGTCAGTGAGAGTCTGACACTCCCTCCTGCTTCACCCAGAGCGGGAGGAGTCATTTGATGATTTACTATCCATAAAAAAGGGGTTCTAACCCTGATTGAATTGACAAAAAATACTTATATAAAAATGAATGATCGAATAAAGGTACGGTAGGATCGTTACTGCGTCGGGTTTCAAAAATCCCGGGAATAAAAAAGTAACCGAGACCGAAAAACTTACAGAAACCCTTCTTAGAAAACATTTTCGTTCGCTCGAATGAACGAACAAAAAGGTTAGATTAACACAATAATTAACGACTAAATTATGAACTTGTTTATCTATTCCATTGACATAGAAAACAAACAGATTATCTTCCTACGCACTAATGGTAACGACTTTGGAATCTTCCCAAATATAGCTTCAATTAGTTGGAGATTAATTCGTTCAGCATTGATTCGACAATATTGACGGATCTAACATTATTCTATTGTGTTGCTGGGATTTTTTTACGCCACATCTTCTTCCCAGCTGTAATCTTGCTAGGTCTCATTACTTCATCTCGAACGACAATGAGGAACTTTTTAGGGTTCCGGAACCCTATTACTGAGTCTCCGCTGTCCGTCCGTCCGTCTATCTGTCAGCGAGCTGATCTCAAGAACTGTAATAGGTATAGGTAGACAGTTGACATTTTCACAGATTGTGTATTTCTATTGCCACTATAACAATAAAAAAATAAGGTTTATGGTACGGAACCCTTCGTGTGCGAGTCCGATTCGCACTTGGCCGGGTTTTTGGGTCCGTCCCTGAAGGGTAACCAACGGACCCCTATTACTAAGCCTCCGCTGTCCGTCCGTCAGTCCGTCTGTCTGTCAGCGGGCTGTATCTCAAGAACCGTAATAGGTAGAGAGTTGAAATTTTCACAGATGGTGTATTTCTATTGCCGCTGTGATAACAAATTAAGGGTTATGGTACGGAACCCTTCGTGTGCGAGTCCGATTCGCACTTGGCCGGTTTTTTTTTAGTAATAATGTTAATGTTGCGCGCCTGCTGGCAACATTGTGCGTTGTTGTGCATGTTGCTGAATAGGTTAGCCTTCACGTGTTGCGCGTCACATGTTGCCTAGTGAATACGAGTTTTAACATTCGAAGTGGTGACGGGGGGTCGTTTTGAGGGATGGTTTTCATGTAAATTTTGACGTACAAGAAGACAAGTGCTAGATCTAGACCTAGTTTTAATAAATGTGTTTTGATTCTACTTTTAGTTAACAATCTTAGTTAACCAAATTAAATTGCCTTCAATCTCTTTTGCTTGTCAGTTAGAAAACTAATATTTCACGTTCAATTTTATTATGAAGAGCGGCCTGCGCAGTTTCAATTTATTTCCAAACTCGCTGAACGAATTCTATTCAATGAAGTGTAGGTACTTTTTTTCATTTAATATTACACGCTTAGAAGTTGTTACAAAAAATCAGTTATACAATTTTCATGCCTCAATGTTTTCTTGTCATAGCGCGAAATATTGATTTTAATTTTTGAGTAAACACCATCACTGCTTATATTCAAACTGTATCTGTGATGTTATGGTTATTTAAATAATCTAATAGATCTACCACCAAATAATTAACAGGCATAGCAGCTCTACGGTTTGGTTATTCGAACTGGAAACCAACCATTTTGTGAATTTGTAAAGTATACCTACTCGTTTTTGCCAGTGGTTTCGCGTGGTCCATAGGGAGCATACTCCCGGGATAAAAAGTAGACTATGCCCTTTCTCAAGCTCGTAGAATGTGTACCAAATTTCATTTAAGGTTTGTAAAACTGCTAACTACACCTCTACGCGCCACTCCGCTACCCGTGTTTTTATTTTTTTATAATAAAAATAATATATATTTTTAAAAGTAACAAAACTAATTTAGTGTCGTTTGTATTGCAACGCAGTAGATTTTTTTTTTAGTCTTTGGTTGAAAAATGAAGGAATAAAATGATTTTTTCTCAACGATTTGGAGGTGACTTCGTGTTTTTTTTTTCTTATTATGTGATACCGATACATACATTCTGGCTAAACCAAATTACGAACCATATCATGTACATTACTACCTATTTTTATCAAAAGTAATTTCTCAGTAAATGGCGACGAAGAGCGGCCTTAAATCGGTTCTGTTTAGACGACGATCTTTTTGCGTTAAAATATAATTAGGGTTCCGTACCCGAAGGGTAGCTAACGGAACCCTATTACTAAGCCTCCGCTGTCCGTCCGTCCGTTCGTCTGTCTGTCAGCGGGCTGTATCTCAAGAACCGTAATAGGTAGACAGTTGAAATTTTCACAGATTGTGTATTTCTATTGCCGCTATAACAACATCATCTGCCTAGCCTTTTCCCAACTATATTGGGGTCGGCTTCCAGTCAAGCCGGATTCAGCTGAACACCAGTGTTTTACGTGGAGCGGCTGCCTACTAGACCTCCGCAACCCATTAACTGGGTAACACGGTATTTAATTTATTGGCAAGACTGGAGTCAGATTTACTGGCTTCTGACTATCCGTAACGACTGCCAAAGATCTACAAATGACAGCCGGGACCAACGGCTTAACGTGCTTTCCGAGGCACGGAGGAAACTCGGTATGTTAAGATGGTCACCCATTCACAGACCAACCTTGGCAAGCTTTGCTTAACCTTTAAGATCGACCCGTGCGGCTGTTATTATTTAGCCACGAGCTCCTCAATTTCCGCTATAACAACAAATAATAAAATTTAAGGTTTATGGTACGGACCCTCGTGTGCGACTCCGACTCGCACTTGGCCGGTTTTTTTCTCATGTTATTGAACAATAGCAAAATCTTGTAAAAAAAAAATTCTTTAAACTTATACTTTTAAAAACTTTAAAAAAAATCTATACCTTAACTTAGCAAGCCTTAGTTTAAAGTTTAAATTCTAATCGATCAAATCCTCACCGATGAACTATTGTTTAACAGCACGAACTCCAATAATAATCACTATACCTAGTATAAAACAAAGTCGCTTCCGCTGTCTGTCTGTCCCTATGTATGCTTAGATCTTTACAACTATGCAACAGATTTTGATGCGGTATTTTTTAATGGATAGATTCTCGAGGAAGGTTTTAGTACCTTTATAAATTGCATCCGTGCGAAGCCGGGGCGGGTCGCTAAAGGAGTAATATAAGTTATCCGATGCACACGTCAGCGACTAGATATTGTTGTGTGCTTCTCCGAGGTCGATAACATTTTAATAAATTCTAATTGTAATATTATTTATTCCTGATTCTTTGTTTCCTTTGTTTGAGGAATGTGCAGTGAATGTAATGTTTTCCTGCACATTTAGGTACACTAGCTTTTGCCTCCATGAACGTGGTGGCTATCAAATACAAAAAGAACTTTCCAGATCTGACTGGCAGTTCCAGAGATTTGAGCGTTCAAACAAACAAAAAAACTTTAAAGCTTTATTATATTTGTATACTAGTTGAACCGCGCAACTTCGTCTGCGTCACAATTTTCATTACTTACGTACATATCATTACTCACAATGTTCATTTACTTAGCGTGATGATATTGGTCGTAGCGCAACTTCGTCTGCTCCGCTCCTGTTGGTTTTCGCGTAATAATATATAGCCTATAGCCTTCCTCAATAAATGGGCTATCTAACACTGAAAAAAATCTTCAAATCGGACTAGTAGGTCCTGAGATTAGCGCGTTCAAGTAAATAAACAAACTCATCAGCTTTATACATAGGTTAGTATAGATGTACCTAGATAAAGGAGTTAATAGAATGGCATACTGCCAGGGTAGCAGAATTAGTTCGAAAGAGGCACCGTACCCTGGAACGCAAAGGGCACTAGGAGGAACACGGATGGGTTTTAGTCAGTAAGAGTCTGACACTCCCTTCTGCTCCGGCCAGAGCGGAAGGAGTCATTTGATTTGGCAAAATGGCCGAAGGTAGGCTTCTTTTTTTTTACTATTGAGAGGCACGCGCTTGACCAGCATCTCACCTGATGGTAAGCGATGATGTGGTCGAAGATGGAGCACGCTTGCCTTTATGGAAAGTAGTCAACAGTCTGTCAGTCTGTTTAATTGCCATAAGTCGGTAAAAGTTGGTTGTAAATAAGTAATTTCGTTCACAATCAGTGTGAATTCGGCGAGAAAATTCTTTAAGGTGGATGCTCCAGGGTAGCCCGCGAAATTCAAATATTTGTATGTTTTTAAAGAATGATTATTTCTGAAATAATCATTCTGTCGAGCTACATAAACTTAGAGGGCTATATTGATGATTAAAATGGTTATAATTCTTTAGATAAATACGCGTTACGGTCGCGGATCGTATTTGGTCCACACACAGCTTCACACTGACCGGCAAATTGCAAAAAACATAAAAATATTTGAATTTCGCGGGCTACCCTGGAGCATTCACCTTAAGTAGCAAGTATTTATGTAACTAAATAATTCTTAGTCTAATTTAAGCGGTTTGTTTTTATATTGTGCTTACACCATAATTTACATTATGTTTCTATAAGTGAGGATTTATCTATAAGTTCTATAAGTGAGGCTTGCTGGTGACTACGGTTTACTAATTTGTCTGTCTTTATTAGCTGTAAGTCCTCCACGAACTAAATAAA
This sequence comes from Lacanobia oleracea, assembly GCA_950371165.1. Taxonomy (NCBI): domain Eukaryota; kingdom Metazoa; phylum Arthropoda; class Insecta; order Lepidoptera; family Noctuidae; genus Lacanobia; species Lacanobia oleracea. Next base: position 2,972,602 of record OX493406.1, on the reverse strand, counting down.
TATTTTTTTTGCATGCTGTAAATAACCATCGAAGCCATTCCTTAGTACCTATCTTATCTTTTAAAGACATTTCCGGTCACAAATCTTGAAAAGAATTCCTCAAATTCCTTGTTTATCTTTTACTCAGATATTTCGAAATAAGTAGGTAAAGAAATGGGTTATCGGAGTTATCTAATACTTAAAGTGAGGAATTCCCAATCTGTCACTTTTTCATATTATGAGATAATTTTATAATCAACTTGTGTCTTGCAATCGTTATATACGGTGTTTGAACTAAGGCGGTCATTGGGATCAAAACTAGAACATAATCAAATATTTTTGTGTTTTTTTTATGGGTTTGCTCTTGACTCTAGTCTATGTCAGAGATGGCAGAGACAAAGTCTACGATGGATTTATGATATTTATGTTTGAACGCAGAATAAATTGAATTGAATCATCAAGTTGTGATTATTACAAGCAAAGTTTTAAGGGGGGTAAAAACAGATCGAAATGTTTCGTGTAATACGCACACACTGCGTGCGTTAGGCCGGAACTTGGCCTGGAAATTTACTACACAAAATATAAAATTGTAAAGGATCTCGTAGATAGGTGCAAAACGATAGTGACAGCGAGGCAATTATGCATTTTCATAGCAATGTTTGTCTGTAGAGCCATTTTACAACACTTCGCCTCATCATTGTCTCGTCGCTTCTATCTGCGAAAGCCTTAAAAAACTACATACCTAGATAATTTTGTAAAATCAACAGTTAAACTATAAATAAATCATTAGAACCTCAGCTGGATTTCGTTTTGTTGCTCCATTTAACTTATCGCCAACACTGCTGATACTGAAACGGAACTATCTTGCAGATAAACAAAACATGTATGGGGACTTAGCTGAGAATTCCGCTATTTCTACTAAACATGCTCTATTTTAACTTTAAACCTTAACCTTTACAAAATAAAGTTCATTTCATCCTGTATACAAAATTGCCAGCAAACAACAGTAATATATTTTAAGCTTTAACTAAAGTAAATAGAGTTCAGTTTCCCTTGTCAGTCGTGTTGAAAACAAAGTTGTAAGTTGTGCTGGGTACAAAAACTTTAGGAATGATATCACGGCTAAATTTTCTCGCTCTTACCGTTTACGGTGTAGGCAGAGTTTGTGGCTATTAAGGTGTGTATCGACACCGCTCCATGTTGTACTCTAACAGTCTATCATACTGTAGTGGAGAATTAATTGTATAGTTCTTAGGTAGTCAAGTGCTGGATGTGGTCCACCGCTAATCTATACTAATATATAAAGCTGAAGAGTTTGTTTGTTTGTTTGCTTGAACGCGCTAATCTCAGGAACTGCTGGTCCGATGTGAAAAATTTATTCAGTGTTAGATAGCCCATTTATCGAGGAAGGCTATATATTATTACACGAAAACCAACAGGAGCGGAGCAGACGAAGTTGCGCGGGTTAACTAGTAAGTAAAAAAACAAAAAAAAAACAATTTTTGTGTGCTTAAAAGTTTGTGGTTACCATATCAGAGAACTACGTATAAAAATAAATCTTATGACTAAGTTGCAATCTTATGAAAACCTAAAATCATGGATCAGAAAGCACAGATATCCTCTCTCCGAGAGGGAGTGATACAAGATGGCGGAATAGTTGTGAAGACCCGCAACCTCCATTGAAAAGGGACTATCCTCCGAACAGACGGGTATGTCTGGTGGGCAAATGCTTGTTGGTTGTTGACGGGCTGTTGTATCTTTTGAAATTGGGGTCAAGTTCGATAAAGTTCTATTTCTATATTTTAATATGGCAAGCAAAGCCGATGTCGACTATTCTGCCAATGTCTAAAGTAGATTGGAGAAGCAAGTGTGTGTGATAGATGAACGGTTAAAAAGGACTTGATTCTTTGATTGGTCTGTACATTGCGTGCTCCATCTTCGACCACATCATCGCTTACCAGCAGGTGAGATAGTGGTCAAACGCGTGCCTATCAATAGTAAAAAAAAACTTGCTGGATTAGTAAGGGACTGAAACAAACAAAAAAATAGAGATACATAAATATTATAAATATCATAAATATTGTTAAATATTAAATTGTTAGAACATTAAAATTATGTACAAATAAAGGATAGTTTGATAAAGTTAATTAGTTTGTTAGTTGGATACGTCACAGGTTCTATACAAGTGACATTCTGTCAGCGGAACTTTGCCACACAAGAAGGCGATTATCAAAACTTCAGAATGTATGGGGTTGATTGACATTGTCGAAGTGCCAAGAGATCAATTCCTTGTATTTCGCATTCGCTAATAGAATAGTTCGTTGTCTAGCCTCCAAAGTCTTTATAATCTATATCAATATGTAAAGCTGAATTGTTTGTTTGTTTGCTTGATTGCGTTAATCTCAAGAACTACTGGTCCGATTTGAAAAATTATTTCAGTGTTACATAGCCCATTTATCGAGGAAGGCTATTTGCTATATATCATCACGTTAAGATCAAGACGAAGTTGCGCGGGTCAACTAGTATATCATATAATATTTTATACATAAAAGACAACTTTTGGTCCACAGTAGTGTTGGTTACGTTATAATAATAATAATAGCCTTTTATTCCTAAACATAGGGTTACAAGAGGTCCCTAAGTTCGGTGTGCCTTTTGGCATAGGCCTCCTCCAATTCCTTCCAATGGGTCCTGTCCCTTGCTACTCTCAGCCAGAATGCGCCCGCTGTCTGTTTCAAGTCATCTTCCCATTTCCTGACTTGACGAGCCCTACCTCGTTTGCCGTCTCTTGGTTGCCAGAGGGTGACTTGCTTGCTCCATTTGTTAATGGGGTGGCGTAGCATATGTCCAGCCCATCTACATTTTTGGGCGTCTATCCGGGTGAGAATGTCTGTGAGTTTTGTTCTTATTCTTATGTCTAAGTTCCGTTAGTATGTTAGTAAATATACTTTTATAAATACGACATGAAGACCCCTTATTGTGTTACTTGACATAGGATATAAAATTAAGTTAAAATCAAGATTAAATAAAATTAAGTTATTAAAAAGTAATTAAAGCTTAACTTACCTACAGCTTAGCGTTGTTGTGGTCGTATGTGTGGTGTGGATGACGCTTTGATCACATGTCTTCAAATGTTTGGTTCTAGGACATGCTTGGAATGTTTCGATATTCCCATTCACAGTTTTGAGAGTTAAGGACCAGGGCCTCAAGTCTGCTATTACAATAGTGTCAGAATCGTCTATCATTGATTTCATAATTGTTGATTTTGACAAATTTGGTAATCTACTAATATAAAATCGTCATTATGACTTTCCAATGGTCAACCACTGACACTCCTCGAAAAAAATGGTATAGAATGGTAATTTGGTACATAATGACAAATGAATAAATAATATGTAAAAATATATATATGTATAAAAGAAATCTGGCATAATTTAATGTTCAAATTTAGTAGTCGTTTTTCGAAAATCATTTCTACTAACAGGTTTTATAATAATATGGCAATACGAAAATGTCTTTCTACCACGATTCCATTGACCGACCAGTGATCGACCATTAAGAGTTAGCAGATTACGAACTCTGGAATCGAACCCACGTGAATCACCACTAATTACCATTATTTACTTCTAGTCACTCACTGTACAGCACAAACCGCGCGCGTGGCATCGATTGGGTGCGCGAGCGCCGGTCGTTGACAGCACCCCGGCGCGCCGCTTGCCTTTTTATTTAGCAACCTTTGATAAAGTTTGCTTTGTTAGGTAATGGGTAACTAAGTGAACTGAACTTATTATAATGAAGTATAAAATATGAGTAGGTTTACGATTTTTGGTAAAAACTAACAAATTTTCCAAGCTTAAAAATACTTGTATCATACTTTACGTACCTGGGATAGCCTAAAATGGCAAGAGAAATCCTTGTGTTCGACACTCGGTCTTTTCATCCTTCCTCATTCATGAAGTGCTTAAAATGCAGGTGTGTGGGCACTTTTACTACAGTAGGTTTGTGGATATCGTTTTGCTAGGATCATAGCACCATTAGGGTATCAGACCATAGATATCAATTATGAAATAAGAACTAGCAGAGAATGCCAAAGACGGCATTAAGTCCGTTTTTTTCCGTTTTTGTCCGTTTTTCGCTGACAGACAGACAGACGGATGGACGGACGTACGGACGGACAGACAGCGGAGGTTTAGTAATAGGGTTCCGTTGGTTACCCGTTAGGTTCGAACCCTTAAAATCTAAATACCATGTCGTCAACTTGAGTCGGTCTATGATGGATCCTCAGTTAAGTTAGATCTAAGCACTCACATATAGCTACCAAAAAAAACTCTACAATACCACTAAATTAGTATCTATCTGCCACACTAAACATACCACCACGGACTTTACATACAAAACAGCGCCAGAAAAAGTGCTCAGAACTTTTTGCAAGACCATACAATACTTATAAAAATATAAAAAACAGATACAATATAATTTTTTGTGCAGTTTCCAGATCTTTAGAGTGTAATGACTGGTTCATTTGGGTTCTTTATAGAACCAATAGTGTTATTTTTTTTTGTTTTGAGTTCGTTAGTGCTTTGAATTAACTGCGTTTTAAAATTAGGAAGGAATTCTGCGGTGTGTTTGTGTATGTTGATTTTTGTAAAAAGGTTGATATACTTATAATCTTATTTATCACTTAGATGTCGATGCAAATAAACTAAGATAGATAATGTATTTGCATTGAGAGGAGCTCGTGGCTAAATAATAACAGCCGCACGGGTCAATCTTTTAGGTTAAGCAACGCTTGCCAAGGTTGGTCTGTGGATGGGTGACCATCTTAACATACCGAGTTTCCTCCGTGCCTCGGAAAGCAAGTTAAGCCGTTGGTCCCGGCTGTCATTTGTGGATCTTTGGCAGTCGTTACGGATTGTCAGAAGCCAGTAAATCTGATTCCAGTCTTGCCAAGAAGTACCGTGTTACCCAGTTAATGGGTTGTGGAGGTCTGGTAAGCAGCCACTCCACGTAAAACACTGGTATTCAGCTGAATCCGGTTTGACTGGAAGCCGACCCCAATATAATTGGGAAAAGGCTAGGCAGATGATGATGAGATTTATTGCATTATGATATAGCGGAACTTCCATATGTCGATAACTGGTGAAATTCTTGTCCAAAAAAAATCCAAAATAAATAAGATAACGGACTTCAGAAGTTGATGACCTGTGAATGTTAAAAGTAAATGCTTATACGTTAAGCTGACTGACTGACCAAATAAGCATTGACACAGGTCAATACTTATTTGGTCAGTAAATAGTATATATTTAACTAGCTTCTGCCCGTGTTTTCGTCTGTGCGGTCTTCAGATCGGAATCAAAAGTTTTTTACGCTTTCAACTTTAGTACAAAGATGTGGGTCCGTGGCTTAGGCCCCCAGTGGTCGACGCACCTGTGGCTGACGCCCCCGATTCGATTAATTTATTTCAAAGTAATTTTTGATCAAATGTACTGTCAGGCACAAAAATTGATTTACAAAAATATTAAATGTACTTATATTGATTGTAACTATATATGTATAACATTAAATCGTAATTATATTTATAACATAGAATTGCTTTTATATTAGAGGTATGTTTTGAAAAATTAAAGTCTTAGTTATTTTTCAATATTTATTTATATATCTCGATAAGAAACCTAGTATTTTTTTTTAATTTAAATCACAGTTTTCATCATTATAATAATCAGTCTCAAATGTAATAAAATAAGATAGTAATTTTAAATAATCTGTCTTAAAAATTACTGCAGAGCAACTAACTTTTTACATAATGAAATGTTCTTTTATCTTTGTAACAATAATAATTTAACATATTCAACTGTGACATAAACAAATGAGAATCATTTTACCTAATTATATCAGTCAGTTTCAATAGCAATAACACAACAAAATAATCAGGCTTAAAAAACAAACGTACTCGTAGAGTAACAAATTTCTTACATGTGAAATGTTATTAAATTTTGCTAGCATAGAAATAATCAACTGTAAAAACTTAAACAAATATAAAAATTAAAATTCCAAAATTTAAAACTTAAAAATAGTATACAAACAAAATCATCTCTTTTCATTATGTAAGTTAAATTATTACTTTTTAGGACGAACTGCCACATATGGGCGGATTTGTTCTAAAAACATGATTGTGCTATTTTTTTTTTGTGTTCATACTGTTCAGGTAAATTGGCAATCATTTTTTCATTCTTTCTTGTGTTGTTTTTTCTTCTGCTCACAGACATGTTTTTGTTTTTCAGTCTGAAAGAAAAAACTAGGTAAATATCTTAATAAATTTCTTTTAAACTACTTTTTTTTGTAATATTTTAAATTGTTTTATATATAAGTAAAATAAATAATATTACCTCGCATGTGCTGTGCCGTAGGTAGAAATATCAATCCTAACCATTTCTAAAAACGACAATAAAGACTGATTCGTTCCCAGGTGGTTTTTTAAACGGTGATTCCAGGCCTCTACTAAATTCTATGTTTCTATGTTCTATGTTTTTCCTTATAACAACACCACTTTGCGATCATATCCGCAGGCTCAAGCCATTGTTCAACAAAATAATCATTGAACTTAGTTACTTGGTCGTCTGGAATACTGAAAAGAAAATAATCGATTGAATGATTGTGCAAAAGTAAAAATATAAGGAATAGACAAGCTTTAATAATGTGTAAAAAATACTTAACTACCTGTTTTCCATTATGGCAAGCCAGCCGTCTTCAATTTCTTCTTTCGTAAGTGGCGATATCTCTGCTATTTGATAGATAACTTTTGTTTAGCAAGGAAAAATACTTTATTAATAGGGTGAAACACTTTTCTCATTTACTGCACTAAATGAAAAAGCACAAAGAAATAATAATATTAAATTAATCGTATCGGGGGCGTCAGCCACAGGTGCGTCGACCACTGGGGGCCTAAGCCACGGACCCAAAGATGTACGGGACCCTGGAGACCGACTTCAAAAAAAGGAGGAGGTTCTCAATTCAGTTGTTTCTTTTTTTGGTTTTGAATTCTTCTTTCATATGAAAAGAGTTGAAAAGTATGCTTTCCAATTGGTCCCATTTAGATTTCGTTAAAATCGGTTTAGCCAAAGATCAAAATCCGTTGAGTACTTTTTGCTTGAAACATCCATCCATCCATCCTCACAAACATTCTCATTTATAGGATAGGATAGAAGGATTAATTCACGATGAAATATGTATAAACATACGTTTAAAATTCTTTCCATCAATAAAATTGTACATCCGAAAAGAGTATCCCATAGCTACATCCTAATCTATACTACGAGTAATATATAAAGCTGAAGAATTTGTTTGTTTGTTTGTTTGCTTGAACGCGGTAATCTCAGGAACTACTGATCCGATTTGAAAAATTATTTCAGTGTTAGATAACCCATTTATCGAGGAAGGCTATAGGCTATTATATCATCACGCTAAGACCAATAGGCGCGGAGCAGTAATGAAAATTGTGACGCAGACGAAGTTGCGCGGGACCACTAGTCTTATACTAATATATAAAGCTGAAGAATTTGTTTGTTTGTTTGTTTGCTTGAACGCGGTAATCTCAGGAACTGATCCGATTTGAAAAATTCTTTCAGTGTTAGATAGCCCATATATCGAGGAAGGCTATAGGCTATATATCATCACGCTAAGACCAATAGGAGCGGAGCAGTAATGGAAATTGTGACGCAGATGAAGTTGCGCGGGACCACTAGTCTTATACTAATATATAAAGCTGAAGAGTTTGTTTGTTTACTTGAACGCGCTAATCTCAGGAACTACTGATCTGATTTGAAAAATTATTTCAGTGTTAGACAGCCCGTTTATCGAGGAAGGCTATATATCATCACGTTAAGACCAATAGGAGCGGAGCAGTAATGAAAATTGTGACGCATACGAAGTTGCGCGGGTCAACTAGTATTATATAGAATTCTTCCGTTACCGCTGATTGAATGACTGACAGACAACACACAGCCGAAACTTGGGTCGTAGAAAGCTGTAATTTGGCGTGTAGGACCCTTGTAGGGAAGCACTAAGGGAGGATTTCCCGAAATTCCTACGAGAACTGTAAAAAACAAGATATGCGCGTACGAAGTCGCGGGCATCAGGTAGTCATACATATTTCTCTACATCAAGTTCTTCCATATCTCACAGACCACATAATCAATGCATACTAAAAACCTCTCCACACAGAATCCGCCCATCAACACATAAACGCTAGGAACTCTAGGTACTAGCTGCAAGCACTAAGTTCTAAGACCCGTTACCTTTCCTGTCCTGGCTCGAGAGGTACCTAGCTGTGCCTAGGTACGGCCAGCCAACTGACAGTTATCTTTACGCCTATTTCCTTAATGGGAAGATGAGGGGATATTGTGAAGGTAGAACCGATGATCAGAGTTTTTATAATGAGTTTAGCTGTGTTAAAATCCACGTAGGCCAAGTGTGAGGCTGACTCGCACACGAAAAGTTCTGAACCATAAACCTTATTTTTTTATTATTTGTTTTTATAGCGGCAAATACATAACCTGTGAAAATTCCAAAACTATCTACCTATTACGGTTCTTGAGATGCAGTCCGCTGACAGACAGGTGGACGGATGGCAGAGGCTTAGTAATAGGGTACCGTTGGTTACTCTTGGTACGGAACAAAAAACACGGACCACTCTTGTATTTGTCTGTCTGACCGTCTGTCACAGCCAATTTTCTCCAAATCTAAGGGACCGATTAAATTGAAATCTTAGTACACATTTGAACTTCTGTGACCCATATATGGCCGCATAATAATAAATTGAGTATTGAGTCAGTTTGCGGGGCAGATTAGACGATTAAAAACAATTTTTACACTCGAAAGTATTGATGTATTTTAGGAATAAGGGGATTATTGTAAATATACTAAGCATTAGATACGTATTCTTATTCTTAACAGTTCTATCTTTTGCCCACAACTTCGTACGCGCGTGTTCCTTTTTTCCCGTTCCCGTATAGCCCTTAGCCTTCTTCATGAACATGGCTATCATAAACAAACCGATTTTTTGAAATCCGACAGTTAGTTCCAGACAACCAAACAAACTCTTTGGTTTTATTTTAATAGCACGGTAATTATTGATACTGTGGTAATAGTATAGATAGATCTAGTGCTTTTCCCTAACCAAAGTAAAAAGTGTGAATTAAAAACTCGCCTTCTCACAAGGAAGTATTTGAGCCTTGAATTAGATAAGGTTTTTTCGTGCGTACCAGTTTACGTAAATTAAATTAATTCTAGCTCCGTGCGTGTTACTAGTGAATTGACATATTTCCAACATTTTTAGGTTGCTAAGCGGTTTTGCAACGTTTGAAAGCCGATGGTCAAGGAAACTTTTTATTTTATAGTCGATTTCCAAAAATATCACCTTGTTTTTCTGACTTCGTGTGTTACTAATTTATTCATTAATCCAATGCCAAGTGTAGTCGTTATAGCAATGAAAATTGGCAGAATTCTAAATTCTGTTTTATTTATATTTAATTCAAAATACATCCGTCTTGAACGTCATGTGGTTGACTGAGTAGATCTGTTGTCAGTCGTTACGGATCATCATCATCATATCAGCCGAAAGACGTCAACTGCTGGACATAGGCCTCCCCCAAGTGTCGTCACAACTACCGGTCCTGTGCGTCTCGCATCCATCGGCTACCAGCGACCTTCACCAGGACTTTAGTAACGGTTAATAAGAAGCAATTGGTACCTATCATCTTCTCCAGGGGGTTTTTGGAGGTCAGTTATATGCGAAGAATGAGGAGGTCGTGGCTAAATTATAACAGCCGCACGGGTCGATCTTGAAGGTTAAGCAACGCTTGCCAAGGTTGGTTTGTGGATGGGTGACCATCTTAACATAACGAGTTTCCTCTGTGCCTCGGAAAGCACGTTAAGCCGTTGGTCCCGGCTGTCATTTGTAGATCTTTGGCAGTCGTTACGGATAGTCAGAAGCCAGTAAATCTGACTCCAGTCTTGCCAAGATATACCTACCGTGTTACCCAGTTAATAGGTTGTGGAGGTCTGGTAGGCAGCCGCTCCACGTAAAACACTGGTATTCAGCTGAATCCGGTTTAGCTGGAAGCCGACCCCAATGTAGTTAGGAAAAGGCTAGGCAGATGATGATGATGAGTTATATATATGCAAAGAGTCGCTGCATTTAAATACTGGTATACAGCAATGAATTGAGACAAATAACGGGGACTAAACTGGCACAATACCGTGATACATGGGCTTTTTCAGAGAAGGGTTTACCCCGTACAGGGGTTCTTGCAGACCTTCTTGATTGTAATTTACAAATAAAAACTCGAATATAAATACTAATCATATCAATCAATTAATTTATATAAAATTCGTTCATTACTGACTAAGTCGATGAGTGATTCAGTGGCCCACAGACAACACACAGCCGAAACCACTGGTCTTAGAAAGCTGAAAATGGGCATGTTGGTTCCTTGGGGAGTGAAAAGAAGTATTAAGAGAGGATTTCCCGAAATTATTTATTTATTACTAGTTGACCCCGCAACTTCGTCTGCGTCACAATTTTCATTACTACTCCGCTCCTTTTGGTCTTAGCGTGATGACATATAGCCTATAGCCTTCCTCGATAAATAGGCTATCTAACACTAAAACAATTTTTCAAATCGGACCAGTAGTTCCTGAGATTAGCGCGTTCAAGTAAACAAACAAACAAACTCTTCAGCTTTATTATTAGTATAGAGTATAGATTTAAACACTTTCCTCACAAAAATGTACAGAAGCGGACTTAATGCCATAGGCATTCTCTACCAGTCAACCTTTGGGTAATGCAGAGAATAGTCGTAGGTGCAATAAAGATAATTTAAAGCGATTCAAATACAATAATGAACAATATACAAATAGAAACCATACATACAATAAAATATATAATAAATATACAAATCAACAAGATAAATATTCAAACGAAATACTAAAACAAGTTAAAAAAAAAAAGTTAAACATAAGTTAAATTAAATAAGTTAAATTCTTACGGGAACGGGAAAAACGGGATATGCGCGTACGAAATCGCGGGCAAAAGCTATTTAATAATAAGATACAACACTAAAATGAAGTACTGAACCATAATTAATAAGATAATGTACAGTTTGCAGAAAATAACTGGCTTTTTTATTACCCAACTGCGCCAGGAGGAAGATAATTTTACTATTTATCTACACTAATATTATAATGAGGTAAAGTCTGTGGGTTCATGAGGCTGTAGGGGGTAATCTCCGAATCTACTGAACCGATTTTGAAAATAATTTTAGCAATAGAAAGCTACGTTATTAGTGAGTGTCATAGGTGATATATTATCCCAAAAATAAACCATGTCAGAGGCCCTTGAGGTGGATTAGAAACTCTAACACTAGGGTGTGTGGTTAGAAGCAACTGCCCACACTGTAAGAAAAAGATCGAACGAAGTGGGCAAGGAGCAGCTAGTTTTATATACAGCAGTAAAGCAGGAAACTGCAACAAAACTGTGCTACATACTTTTACTTTTCCAACGAAGAGACCTGTTATCAATATCACCTAAAATATACTATGACACCAATATCCATAAAAGTTCTGCTACATTCAGCGACGAACAAAAACGACCGAGTGAACGAAACTTTCGCTCCCTCCACCAATACCAATTCTTCATTTAATTCATCATACATGTCTAGTTTTGTTAGCCTTAATGGCTACCTGTGCAGTTATAAGCGAGCATTGGATGGTAAAATTTTGTATCTCTCGTTCGTGAGATGGGTAGCTTCATTGCGTGGTAGGGCAGTGCTTTCACAGATATTTTTAATCGTGTCAGGTTGTTGCATAATATTTCTGCTTGTTTTTATTTTTGTAATGGTTTCATGGGTGTTTTAACAATTAATAATAACAGTTTTGATAGTTCAGTTCGATCCGATTTTGAGTTTAAAGCTCACACCACTTTTTAGGGTCCCACACCCAAAGGGTAAGCCCTATTACTAAGCCTCCACTGTTCGTCCGTCCGTCTGTCCGTCTGTTTGTTAGCTGTATCTCAAGAACCATAATAGGTAGACAGATGAAATTTTCACAGTGTGCATTTCTATTGCCGCAATAACGAAACTTAATAAAAATAAAATCAATTACAAATTAAAGGGGGCTTACAAATATATTGCATGTGATGATGTGGTCGAAGATGGAGCACGCTTGCCAAGAAGTTACCAATTCACTCTTGACTAAACCCCAGGTTGTAGCTACCAGGTAACAGAATAATAAAACCCTCAACTGTAGCTATAACTCGCCAATTCGAATATGGACACCTCTGCGTACCCCATTATACGAAACATCACCCTGAAGGGATAGTCGTAATACTTAATAAAATACATAATTACAGACCAGAGATAATAGCTACGTGTGAAGATCAATGGTCTGTGGTCGGAGCACTGACCTCAGCAGCCATAGACAAGATGTTAGCGCCTGAGGCCGTAGTGCAATTAGCGGCTTAGTCGATTTTGATAAGAAGATTATACCGAATATACGGTTAATGTTTGATTGAAGAGATTCGATTTTTAATCGATTTGTTTTTGTTTTTTGTCGCAGCTGTCGTTGGAGAATGGAGTGTTTAGTTCAGTATATTATTATACAAAACTGGCACTTTGCCCGCTTCTTCGTTTGCGCTGCAATTTTCTTAAAGATCCCTAATTAGTTCATGTAAAAAATATAGCCTAATATTTGACCCGCGCAACTTCGTCTGCTCCACTCCTATTGGTCTTAGCGTGATGATATATAGCCTATAGCCTTCCTCGATAAATGGGCTATCTAACACTGAAATATTTTTTCAAATGGAACCAGTAGTTCCTGAGATTAGCGCGTTCAAACAAACAAACAAACAAACTCTTCAGCTTTATAGATTAGTAATAGATAAAATAAATAGATATTAGTGTAGATAGCATCTAGTGTTTTTCCCTAATGATATGTTTGCATTTTTTTTTATTTCATTATTAGTATAAGAAAAATCTTATTTCTTTAATTAATTAAGTATACATATTTAACTCCATTTTGTAGAACATACAAATCTTAATAAGACAGTTAGGTTTCAAAATTCATTTCAGTTAATTTTGTGGAAAAAAGACACCCTCTTGGTTTGTTAAAAGCAAAAAGAGGTATAGAATACAAGTTTCCTGTTTTTTGTTAAGGTCTATTTTAAGACCTTCGCGGTTACAGGTACCATCGGGTGGTCGACCGACGACCACAAGAATACGTGGACAAAATAATTTAGGTATATGAAGCTATAAATTCAGTCTATGCACTAAATTTATCATGTAACATCTGTAACCTACCACATTATAAGGAAATACATGATGATTATAATTATTATAAAAAATCTTATCAGTCTGCTCTACAACATCGGTACTCCAATAAATTTGCAGGACTAAATCCAGCAGTGAACACGGTATGAATATTGTATCCTAGCTGAACCGTGTAACTTCGTCTGCGTAATATTTTTCATTAATGCTCCGCTCCTATTAGTCGTAGCGTGATGTAATATAGCCTGTAACCATCCTCGATCACTACGCACATCGACCGAATGAGAGTCTGTGCGGAGATTGGAGTCCCTAATCTATCTATCTAACCTTCCTCGATAAATGGGCTATACAACACTAAAATCTATACTAATACATAAAACTGAAGAGTTTGTTTGCTTGAACGCGCTAATCTCAGGAACTCCTGGTCCGATTTCAAAAATTCTTTTAGTGTTTGATAGCCCATCTATCGAGGAAGGCTATAGGCTATATCATCACATTAAGATTAAAAGGAGCGGAGCAGTAATGACAATTTTATTGTGACGCAGACGAAGTTGCGCGGTTCAACTAGTAATTATATAATTGGAACCAGCAGTTACTGAGATAAGCGCATTCAACCGAACAAACTCTCTAGCTTTATATTATATGGATAGGACTAACTTAGCACTTAGGATTGGATTTTCTGCACTTCCCTTCATTGCGTCCCTAAGTGTGTTTATAAGATTATATGCTAATAGTTCCTTATCTTCGGTCGTTGACCCTGCGATAAGGCAACCACTTAACAAGCGGCGTTCTACTGTCAAGCCAAATTGAATTTTAATCGAAATAGATAAGGGCTTGCGTTAGAAGGCATATAATATACTAGTTGACCCGCGCAACTTCGTTTGCGTCACAATTTTCATTACTGCTCCGCTCCTATTGGTCTTAGCGTGATGATATATAGCCTAGAGCCTTCCTCGATAAATGGGCTAACACTGAAATAATTTTTAAAATAGGACCAGTAGATCCTGAGATTTGCGCGTTCAAGTAAACAAACAAACAAACTCTTCAGCTTAAATATTAGTATAGATTAGTATTTTGGACCCTGAATTACTTATATTTAGGGGTTTTTTTTGGGATATTTTGTTTTCTTGGTGAAATAAAACTCTATCTTTACTTATCTAACTAGCAGTTTCCGTGATAACTGTAAACAAACAGTAAACATACCTACTGACTGTTTAAACAGCAAAATAAATTTAAACGAGTAAAGAGTAAAACATAAACGAGTTCCACAACTATTTACCATATAATTTTATGAACAGACCAACCGACAATTAAACTTTATAATTATACTTACAGATTATAAACAGTACCTACTTGTAAATAAATATTTATGTACAAGTTAATATGTAAAACTAATGTTTTTATTTTGTTTTTGTTGCAGATCTTCGAACAAGACGACCCTATTATATTGAAAGGTGAATATTGTCAATATTTTTAACAATCTAGTAACCAAGCACTAATACTTCCAATATGCCTTCTTCAATTTATAATAGAAAAACATATTTATCATCTATTCAGTTTATCTAAAAATACACAAAAATATAATACTAACAGTGAAAATAGAATCAAAATTACTCGAAAAACGAAGAAGATATAATTATTTTAAACAAATATATCTGTCCCTCTCGCGAAAACGCTGTTCTCTATGGCCGCTGTATAGGCGTCATAGACGATGAAGTCAAATTTTACAGCGATCTTCTCTTTCTAATTGTAATCTTTGAAGCTTTATAACTTCATCACTGATCAAGGTATTTAAAAAATAATTTCATGATTGTTTACTAGAGCTAATAAGTATTTTATTTTGCAAATAAAAAATCGCAGGCATATTCCCTATTTTATGTGCATTATGAATGGGAGAAGTCTCTTATAATATGTTAGTTTATCGAACCGCCCCGGCTTCGCAAGTTTGCAATTAATAACACTGTCATAGTAAAAACGACACAAAGAAAAAAAAATTAAAACTTTTCCACACCA
The DNA here is from genome assembly GCA_950371165.1 of Lacanobia oleracea. Lineage (NCBI taxonomy): Eukaryota > Metazoa > Arthropoda > Insecta > Lepidoptera > Noctuidae > Lacanobia > Lacanobia oleracea. Next base: position 2,957,291 of record OX493406.1, on the reverse strand, counting down.
TGTCTACATCTCTTTTTACTCTACTCTCCTTTCGCTGGTCTACTGAAAGAGATTTCTATAGAAATAAGCATCTATCAAGTACCTATTTTTCTGTTCTTAACTTCTTACTAGTTGTCCCTCGCAACTTCGTCTGCGTGACAATTTTCATTACTGCTCCGCTCCTATTGATCTTAGCGTGATGATATATAGCCTATAACCTTCCTCGATAAATGGGCTATCTAACACTGAAATAATGTTTCAAATCGGACAAGTAGTTCCTGAGATTAGCGCGTTCAATTACTTGAACGCGCTTGCTGAAGACTTTGTTTACACAAACAAACTCTTCAGCTTTAAATATTAGTATAGATTTAATGTGTGTACATAAATTGTTAAATAAATAAATAAGACATAAGAAAGAAACAGAACCGGCCATGTGTGAGTCGGACTCGCACACGAAGGGTTCCGTACCATAAACCTTAATTTTTATTATGTGCTACAGCCCGCTGACAGACAGACGGACGGACGGACAGTAGAGACTTAGTAATAGGTTCTGTTGGTTACCCTTTGGGAACGGAACTCTAAAAAAAGGAAGAAGAAAGTGTTATATTCTATTCTACAGTAGTAAAAAGGTATATCGTAGCCGGTAAATATATCGTAGCCGAATCGGTCGGGCATTTTAAATAGTGGTTGAAATATCCATGAAAAAAGCCCGATATTTTTATTTGCATTCATATTGTTACAGTTTTAATTCATAGTCACAAACATTTGTACCGTCTGTGACTAAAACTATCTAACCCACTTGACTATTAGCGAATAATAGTCAAGTGGGTCAGATAATGTTGGTCACAGACTGTACAATTTCTACAAAACCACCAAACGCTTTATTTACATAAGAAAGCTCACTCGTCAATAACTTAAGCTTTTAAGTCGAAAGCCCCGCAAAAGTGACGTCACACTTCCGGCACCGGAAGAGTCGCCATGACAGCTGTCAATTGAACATGCGCCATTAGATTATGTAATAACATTCTATTTGAGGTATTATTAATATAACTTAGTTCTTTTCCATGGCGTTCGTGAATCGTGACATGTTTCATAAGTTATGGCGCGAAGATGGGCGGCCATTTTTTTCCGACGCCATTTTATTTTTGGATTGCTATTATGTAATCTTTCCTGTAATTGAGTAGTTCCTTCCGATTATAGGTTTTGAATAAATAATGAGATTGTTTTACTCAGCTTTTGTTAACATACAAAAAAGTCGTGCCTACAAAAAATAAAGATGATTATGGTGTAAGATATATCGGCCCACAAATGAAAATAATGGATTCAGTTCATGATTCTGGACCAGTGTTGAAAACTTTTACTTCACCTACATTTTTACGGTGAAATTTTACAGAATACTCATGGCCAGCTGTTATCTTAATATATATAATTCTTCCGATACTGACTGATCGACTGATTCAGTGACTGCCGAAGCTACTGGTCGTAGAAAGCTGTAATTTGGTATGTAGGTTCCTTGAAGAGTGTAGGGTAGCACTAAGAGAGGAATTCCCGAAATTCCCACGGGAAGGAGAAAAATCGGGATACGCGCGTTACGTAGCCGCGGGCAAGTAATAACTAATTAATTGCATTGAAGCTTCAAAGCGCAGTGTACACCAGACAGACGTACAACTATCGCCACTCGATCAAAAATATGTACACTTCTCGATTCCCGCGCCAATCTCTCCATCTACACAGAGTTATACCGTGTCATAACCATTTATTTCCTTACTGCAGACAGTATTTCACTTCCTAACTATTGTTGGATAAAACTTTAACAGCTTACAGTTCCTTGTTGCTGTATTGAGGTAAGCAGGCTAATTAATCAGTTAACTATCTTATTACTATTCTCGTTATTCATCTTTTAAACTTGATCATTGCATTTAGAAATATGCAAAATTCTAAAAAAAACAAGAAATTTAAAAATATAATAAAACCGGCCAAGTGCAATACGGCGATACAGCACACGAAGGGTTCCATACCATAAACCTTAATTTTTATTATTTGTTGTTATAGCGGCATTAGAAATACACAATCTGTCAAAATTTCAAGTGTCTACCTATTACGTTTCTTGAGATACAAGCCGCTGACAGACAAACAGACGGACGGACAGCGAAGGCTTAGTAATAGGGTTCCTTTGGGTACGGAACCCTAAAAAATTGTATAATAACCGGCACGAGTCGTGAGCTACAGCTCTGACGCTTCACGTTATTGGTTCGTCAGTCAAAGCTCATCGACTATTGCACTTGCAAGTTTCGTTCGCCCACCGTACATTGGCGAGATCACCCTGCTGCATTCATCTGTGCTCACGACTTATGCTGGCTACTATAGCCTACCAGTATCGAGCACAGAGTCCAAGCTTTTGGCGGTCAGGGCTCCAGAGAGAGGAACCTCCTTGCAAATAGAGCCGTGTCCAGAAGTACTGCTGTTTTAATCAGCGCTTCATCTAGCTGCGTTACGATAGCCTCCTCAGGTGTTGTTCGAGACGTTTGGTTATTAAACCATTAATGGCTCTCACGACTATTGTCATTTTTTTTGGTATACGTTATGCTTGCCGAAAATAAACTCCTTTTCTTTCTTTCTTTCTCCTTCTATTGGTATACCTACAATTATTGCTGAGTCCACTTATTATAAACTAACAAAGCTTTCGTCCGCGACTAATAATAATAAATGCGATAGTTTGGACGGAAGGATGTATGTCACTCAATCACGCCAAAACGGCTGAACGGATTTAGATGAAATTTGGTACAGAGATAGACTACAGTCTGGAATAGAGAATAGGTTACTTTTTATCCCGGAAGTATCATCCCTTGGGATAATTTCCACTATACATGCGGGCGAATCCGCTGGCAGAAACTAGTAATTGGATAAAACTTTAACTGCTGACAGTTCGTAGTTAAATTGTATTGAGGTAAGCAGGCTAATGAGCTTACTATTCTACTTACTAACGAAGACATCAAGCGCTCGTTATCATTAGGTGAGCATTATCATTGACGCTTTTCAACCGTACAGTAGTAACCCTTTAGTGTGCCAGTACGGTCTCAATCTGTTTAGCCTTTTCGCAAATGTATTGGGAACTGAACGCAATAATATGTTAGATAGTATTCAGATTACATCTAGGGTAGTTAACTATATGGACCTTGTAGGCAAATTTCCGTGCGTTCAAGCTATTTTGTCATACCTATTACTGGAATCAAAAGTAGCTCACAATTTAGGACCCATTCGTTTTAGTGATAAGATATAATCCGTGGTGCTTGGCAACATAATTATACATAGTCTAATAAAATTCTGGGGATCGTGCTCCATGACTCCAGGGACATACGTCCCTTAGGATAATTTTATACTCGCGGCTAAAGCTGCTGGGAGAAAAAATCTATACTTAATATATAAAGCTGAAGAGTTTGTTTGTTTGTTTGCTTGAACACGCTAATCTCAGGAACTACTGGTCCGATTTGAAAAATTCTTTCAGTGTTAGATAGCCCATTTATCGAGGAAGGCTATATATCATCACGCTAAGACCAATAGGAGCGGAGCAGTAATGAAAATTGTGACGCAGACGAAGTTGCGCGGGACAACTAGTAACTCATAAAGACCCAACACGCAACTAAATTCCTTCTTAATCTAAGATCAGAAGACCAGCTAAATCATGCTCAAGAATCAACAAGCAGTAAAAACGTCTCTATTATTATCAGCAAGCAAGCATGAATAACCAAACGGAATTATTCCACGGAATGCTTGTTTCGTTGAAGTGTTGTTAGCAAAAACTCCAGTAGTTACTGCATGTCTGTATTAATTGATCGAACGCAGTTTCCGACTTTCATTTAGCGTTAAATGTATGAAAAACGAATGAGTAGGCGCCTTCAGTTGTATAGTGGAGTTACAGTAGGTTAAATTGGAAATGAAATTAATTTATTACCATTAGTCAGTTAGGGATAGGCACTTTGGATACACATTTGAGGAGCTCGTGGCTAAATAATAACAGTCGCACGGGTCGATCTTTAAGGTTAAGCAACGCTTGCAAAGGTTGGTCTGTGGATGGGTGACCATCTTAACATAACGAGTTTCCTCCGTGCCTCGACAAGCACGTTAAGCCATTGGTCCCGGCTGTCATTTGTAGATCTTTGGCAGTCGTTACGGGTTGTCAGAAGCCAGTAAATCTGACTCCAGTCTTGCCCTGAAGTACCGTGTTACCCTGTTAATGGGTTGTGGAGGTCTGGTAGGCAGCCGCTCCACGTAAAACACTGGTATTCAGCTGAATGGTTTGACTGGAAGCCGACCCCAATATAGTTGGGAAAAAGCTAGGCAGATGATGATGATGATAAGTTAGGGATAGGCACAGTTTTCCATCAATACCAGTGAACGAATTAGCGGAGATGAGAATGGTGAGATGGATGTGTGGATACGAGGATGGATAAAGTGAGAAATGAGTACATTAGAGGTAGCTTAAAAGTGGCGCCAGTGACGGAAAAGTTAAAAGAGAATTGCTTGTCTTGGTATGGTCATGTGAAGAGGAGTGATGAAACGGCATGTAACTACAGGGTAATGAATACAAATGTGGATGAAGTGGAGGAGGGCCAAAGAAAAGATGAATGGATTGTTGAGAAGCGATATGAAAGAAAAGGGTGTTAGAGATAGTTTGTCGCTTATAGGGAAGAATGGACGAAAAAAACGTGTTGCGCCGACCCCAAGTAACATAGAATAAGGGCAGGAAAGTGATGACCAGTGAACAAATTTTCATCATCTATACTAATATATAAGGTGTAACTATTCATACACTAAATATTTTAAGACAATCATCTAACGGTTATAACGAAGCCATTTCAAAGGTTTTTTTTTTTTATCTAAGTATATTTTATAAAAAAATTATAATTTAAAATCACTTGACCCACAAAATAAATACTGGCTCCTTATTTTTTCAACATCCATTACGCTCGCGCATGACGGGCATCGCCCGTCGCCGTGTCGTCGGCGCGATGCGTCTCATTCATAGAATAGGGAGTAAAGGTTTTATGCAAGATGACTCAAGAAAATGTAGAATTATTATAATTTCGTAAAAACAAAAACACTTACATAAAAATTTTTTTTTCGTTGAAATGGCTTCGTTATAACCGTTAGATGATTGTCTTAAAATATTTCGTGTATGAATAGTTACACCTTATATAAAGCTGAAGAGTTTGTTTGTTTGCTTGAACGCGCTAATCTCAGGAACTGCTGGTCCGATTAGAAAAAAAATTCAGTGTTAGATAGCCCATTTATCGAGGAAGGCTATAGGCTATATATCATCACGCTAAGACCAATAGGAGCGGAGCAGTAAAGAAAATTGTGACGTAGACGAAGTTGCGCGGGTCAACTAGTAATCAATATTATCAGAAATAACTAGTACAGACACCGAACTAGTAAATAAGTAGCGGACAGTGACACACATTTGCTTTTCGTATAGGTGAAACAGCAGGCATGAAAAATATCTTAGAACCTAATTGTAGCTCTCTTTACCGGGTATAGTTATGAATCTATACCATCTAGATGATTTTATCGGTCTTCAGCAGATAATTATGGTAGCGTCTACAACAGTAAAAAAAAATATAAATCTAACAGATTGACACAAAAAAAAATCTTCTTTGTTACTTCTTCAATGGCAAAACATAAGTAATAAATAATAATAAAAAAAACTTTACTATCAAAATCCAGATTACAATCATACCAGTAACCCAGATCCAAGTCAATGGCCCAATCTCTCTTATTCCAAACAAAAGCCGATCATATGGAACACAATTCCGATTTGAATTACTGTGCATTCTTATACTGTGGCATTGTTTAGTTTTTTCATTAACATAATAATTTATGCTCGTTTTATTGTATTTCTGATTGACTTTTATTGTTAAATGAAGTTGTATGATTATTTAAATGAGTTGTACTTTGAATGTAAACTATCTCTTTCATTGTTGTGGGTAAGGAGAAAGAGGAATTAAATAAGGAGCATATCGAGAGGAAAGTTTTTAACAAAATCAAAGCATTTATTTCAAATAAACCATTTACAGGTGACTTTGTGACTTTTGAATTATCATGGTCGTGTAGCGGCATCAATGCCGCCACAAGAGAAACCGTACCAAAAAGAAAAGCGAACTACTACAACAAAATCCTGCATCGCAGTATTAGAGTTAACCGTGCGATTTGAACATAATATACAATAGTCCGATTACCAACTATCGGGCAGTTGCCCACCAGACACAACATCCGTTTGGTCGGAGGATCCTTCCTTTTCAATGGAGGTTATGCGGGACTTTACCTACTCTCTGTTCCGTATACGCCCGCAACTAAGCCCGAAACAACGGACTTCGGGCTTAACAATTATCCCCCAGAGGTTTAGTAAAAACTGTGGGCTTAATCGTACACTTGAAGCCATAAAAACAAACCGTTTCAAAAAAATATTAATTTCTATTATTCCTTCATGCACAGTGAAGTTATAAGTAAAAGTATACCTGTCTTCCGACGAAGCTTAATGACCTATTGTTATTCGTTAGTAACGCTTTTAACACGGAGCGGGTGCGGTGCCCAATGTTTTGCTCGCGAGTGTAGTCGTACGTGACTCCGAATAGAAACGGTCGGTTTTCGTAGAATTATACAAATGCGAGCCTCTCGGGGTTTCGTATTGCTAAATGTTTTAAATATTTTGCTTTATTGAAATTTGTTGAAAATGGTGGAGCTTTTAAAACGAGCTGGCTTTTACCTAATGGCTTAGCTTGTATGTTGTTTATTTTTAGGGTTTCGTACATCAAAAGTCAAAAAACCGGCCAAGTGCGAGTCGGACTCGCAGACGAAGGGTTTCGTACCATAAACCTTATTTTTTATATTTGAGTTCATTCAATGAAAGGTAAATTGTGGTTTACGATTTATGACGTATTAAAAAAAACTACTTACTAGATCTCGTTCAAACTAATTTTCGGTGGAAGTTTGCATGGTAGGTAATGTACATCATATATATTTTTCTTAGTTTTATCATTCTCTTATTTTAGAAGTTACAGGGACACACACATTTTACCACTTCGGAAGTGTCTCTCGCGCAAACTGTTCAATTTAGAAAAAAATTATACTAGGAACCCCAATATAATTTTAAAGACCTATCCATAGATACCCGACACGTATGGGTTTGATGAAAAATAATTTTTGAGTTTCTGTTCTAAGTATGGGGAACCCCCAACATTTATTGTTTTTTTTTTCTATTTTTGTGTGAAAATCTTAACGCGTTTCACAGAATACATCTACTTATCAAGTTTCAACAGTATACTTCTTATAGTTTCGGAAAAAAGTGGCTATGACATACGGACGGACAGACGGACATGACAAATCCATAAGGGTTCCGTTTCTTGCCATTTGGCTACGAATCCCTAAAAACGGAACCCTTATAGGATCACTAGCTTTGATGTCCGTCCATCTGTCTGTCAAAACCCTTTATTTCGAGAACGCGTGGAGGTAACGAGTTGAAATTATACCACATACTCAGATCTATAGTCCCTTGAAGCTGTGATAAAACCAAACTTCTAAGTTAACGTAAAAAAATATACGGCCGTTTATCCCGCAAAAAATGTATATTTCAACATTTGCAAGAGAATCAAAATTTATAGGGTAGTTACCGTTGGTTGACCTAGAACTATGAAATTTGGCAAGTAATATCGTCTTATACTACGAGTATAGGGAAAAGTCTAAAAACTACACATTTGTGATTAAAACATAAAAAAATATAGTCTTAACTTAAAGTAATATGTATACAAATTTGTACGGTGTGCGAGTCCGACTCGCACTTGGCCGGTTTTTTATTATTTATTTGTTTGTGATGGGTTTGCTTTTGACTCTATTCTAGGTCAGAAATGACAGAGACAAAGTCTACGATGGAGCGAGCTTACCCAGAAGGAGCCTGTTTACTCTAACTTTGAAGAGATTAGGGTTGTAAGCTTTTGGAAACACAGACGCAGGCAGAGAGTTTCACTCCTTTGCTGGCCGGTTTTTTACTATTAATAAGCACACGTTTGACTTACAATAAACCCAAGCAAACGAAGTGCTTGTTTCAAATAAAGGAGCTAACGCACTGCCCCGAAGCACGACTTATGACCCAATCAACACTAGCTGTAGAAATATCAAATAAACATTAAAAAAAAACTCCTTTTGTGCGTGTCTGTCGGTTCCGTGCCGGCTTGTCGAAATATTACGTGTCTATGGACGCTTAGAATTTTGTCATACAGATTGAAAAGTTATTTAATAAGGTTTTGAGGTGATAATCGGTGACCGGAACCGCAAGGGTTCACTAAGTAACTATTGTAGTGCTGTTAAGGTGTCTTTCCTTTGCAATTTTTATTTAAGCTTCATAAAAAAGAAGCAAATCAATCTAAAACTGGTGTATAAAAGACCGCTTTAAGATTACTATTTTTTATTAAGCTTCTAATGAACAATTACAGTATGTCTATTCTATTCGATTCTATAAAGCCATTTTATTTGCAAACTAGCTTCTGCCCGCGACTTTGTATGCGCATATCCCATTTTTTCCCGTTCCAGTAGGAATTTCGGAAAATCCTCTTTAAATGCTCTTGTAAGGAGTGTAGGAAAGCTTCATGCCAAATTTCAGCTACCTCATCAAATGACTACCGCTCTGGGTACAGCAGGAGGGAGTGTCAGACTCTTACTGACTAAAACCCATCCGTGTTCCTCCTAGTGCCCTTTGCGTTCCAGGGTACGGTGCCTCTTTCGAACGAAGTCCGCAGCCCCAGCAAGCACTGGCCCTAGTGGGCCCCGTCTTCCGTGCTGACATCTCCTTGAGGCGCGTTGGGATCGCAGCGGCCCCCCGACCCGGGCCTGGTTCTGATCAGACGGCGAGCCACCCAAAGCTCGCCGTCCGCAAACCCGCGCCTACGGCGGCCGAGAATCGTTCTGCAACTCCCGGGCCGTCGCCCGGGGTGTTGTTGTTCTGTTGCGGCGGCTGGGGCGTGAGGTTTCCCTCTCTCTCACGCGTTTCAGCTACCTACGACTAGCAGTTTCGACTGTGTTTTGTCTGTCAGTCACTCAATCAGTCAGTAACGGAGGAATTTTATATATATTAATTGATGATTACCTACATAAGATTCGTAGACTAAGAACTTACAAACAATATAACGCCGTTTTTGAATTGAGAACTTGTCAAGATCTGCTTTTTAAAACGCCAAACAATAGTATTAGAGTAGAGTTGAGTCGTTCTAAACTTCATTTTCTCAATCCAAACACAGGGTAAAGAGACATTAATTTCACTAATATACAAACAAGTTATAAAAAGCTTTTATTATTAAATAATCATTTCTAAAACAAGAAACACCATCTTCTCTCTTCTAAATAATTAACTATACCTTATAATTGAACTAAAATCACCCCACTTAAAAGAATAAACAGCAAAATGATAATAGCACTAATTGTCAAACAATTAAGTATAAAGTTGACCGCCATTGCGTCACCGTTAGCGGTAACTGTGGCTGTAACGGCACGAGTGCGGTAATTTTAACATTATTAGTTGACGGATAAAGGTGTGTGCACACGACACTGGAATCTGGAATGTTTTTTATTTGGAAACTGGAATCATCGCTTGGAGATGTGTCGTTGTTGACGCTAATGACAGTGAATTGACATTTCATTGGGAAGTAGGGTACGTTTAGAGATGTTTTTATCATAGTCAAAGCTCGTGGCATCATATTTTTTTCTAGACCATCTGCCGCCCGCGGCTTTACCCGCTTGGAATTAGTACTTCCACCAAGATAAAATAAAAGCTTATATGAATTACTAGTTGACCCACGCAACTTCGTCTGCGTCACAATTATCATTACTGCTCCGCTCCTATTGGCCTTTCTCGATAAATGGGCTATCTAACAGTGAAATAATTTTTCAAATCGGACCAGTAGTTCCTGAGATTAGCGCGTTCAAGTAAACAAACAAACTCTTCAGCTTTATATAATTATGTATTAGTATAGATTCTGAAGTTTAATGGAAATTGGAAAGAAAAACAAACATCCATCCTCACAAACTTACCCGTTTATAATAGTGGCAGGACTTCTGATATTCGATGAAATCACCACAAATTATTTTAATATTGGTAAACTACCATTGACAACACAGTGTTGTTAAATTATGTACTAAAAAAAAACCCAGTTAAACTACAATATGCTTTTATAAAAGTACATATTATGTTCGTAGGTTTTTATAAAAGCACTAGTTGACCCGCGCAACTTCGTCTGCATCACAATTTTCAATACTGCTTCGCTCCTATTAGTCTTAGCGTAATGATAAATATATATATATATATAACCTATAGTCTTCCTCGATAAATGGGCTATCTAACACTAAAAGAATTTTTGAAATCGGACCAGTAGTTCCTGAGATAAGCGCGTTCAATCAAACAAAAAAACTCTTCAGCTTTATATATTAGTATAGATATTAATTAATATTGCTAATGTTAATTACTGGACCTCCAATTCTCACAATTCCCTTTATAACTCACAAGATGTGGTCCACAATCAATAAAGGGTTACTCAATAACATCGGAGATTCCAGTACCGTGTGCCCCTGGCTTTACCTTTGGTTACGTGTAACCGTTGACACCGTTGAGTTACACGCTCGCGTCGGAAAGAAAGAAAAAGTAGTTATACGTCGGATAATAATAATAATTATAGGGAGACTAAACGGGACTGACATTTAGTATGGTCATGTTGGTAATTGTTTTTTGTGTTGGTACCGGTAACACGAATGGGTTTTAGTCAGTAAGACTCTGACACTCCCTTCTGCTTCGCCCACAGCGGAATCCACCTGTGTTCCTTCAAAATGCTCTTTGCGTTGGCAACAAGGATGGCTATACTAGATAGACTCTTCTTCTTATTGTGTGGGTAGTAAGGTCTAATGGCCCCACACACCCTAGTGTCAGAGTTTCTAAACCGCCTCAAGGGCCTCTGACATGGTTTATTTGACGACCGCCATTTGGCGACCGGGACCACCGGCTTATACGTGCCTTCCGAAGCAAGGAAACATCTTTTTATCAGACAATCAGGTATCAAGCCAAACTAGAAAGAACTTTACAAAGTATACTATATAGGTTTAAGTACTTAAATGAAGGTGTCATGATGTGTATTTTTATTTAAAAACTCAGTTTAAAAATAATTTGCAACTAAAAACCAATTTAAATACAACAATAACGATTACTCAATCAATTGAACCATTCATTTAAGCAGAAGTTTATTTGTTTCATAAATGTTTGTGTGAAAAGTCATATCAAGATTGTTTAGCTTTATTTAACTACCTCAACCTTTCTAGTATAGTTTTAACTATTCCTAATTAGTAAGAGCTGGTAAGCCGCTGACCGAAAAAAGGCATCATCATCATCTGCCTAGCCTTTTCCCAACTATATTGGGGTCGGCTTCCAGTCAAACCGGATTCAGCTGAATACCATTATTTTACGCAGAGCGGCTGCCTACCATACCTCCACAACCCATTAATTGGGTAACACGGTACTTCATGGCAAGACTGGAGTCAGATTAACTGGCTTCTGACTATCCGTAACGACTGCCAAAGATCTACAAATGACAGCCAGGACCAACGGCTTAACGTGCTTTCCGAGGCACGGAGGAAACTCGGTATGTTAAGATGGTCAGGGATGTTCGCGGAAGCGTGCGTCGACGGGTTCGCCGCGATCATAAGAAAGCGATGCGCTTCCATGATGGCGCGCTTGCGCTCCTCCTCCTGTGGCATCCTGAATGTGTTTGCAGACCGGTGGGACTCTCCCCTCTTACGTAGGTGGGTAAATGTGCAGACACACTTATCCAAATAAACTGGTGTACCATTGAACGAACAGTTCAATGGCACACTAGTTGTTTATTATTGTAAATTTAATTTAATACTAACATTAGTCTAAGTTGTATTACTACTAATAATATATGGAAGAAATTCTGAAATAAATTTTTTGAATTTGAATTTGAATTTAACCTTGAAGATCGACCCGTGCGGCTGTTATTATCTAGCCACGAGCTCCGCTAACCGAAACTAGTACTGACTATAATTGAACTTTTCTCCTCCCTTCCTTTACCCATAAATTAAAAGACACTTAAAATTCCATAAATCTAAATGTATACTCAACAGAATGACACCAATACATCAGACATTCACGTTCAAAGCTCAAACAATGCACTGGAACAATGAAGCCGATCGAGGCAACTCGGTCGCTGCGTTCTCACTGTCAGTATCATGTCTTCATTATCTGGTGAAAACGTAGTGATTAGTACCTACTGCTTTTATGGTTGAGTGTGTGATCTTGGAGCATGTCAAAATAGTGATCCGGATATGGGTTTTTGGGTTGGAAGATCAAAAAAACCTCTTTGAAAACCTCAAATACTTATTTAAACGATATTTGAGGATTCTGTTATGATCGAAAATACGGAGAATGCTAGGCAAAGCAGATTGATAGAACCCAACGCCATGAACCGGTCATAAATACGCATTCCTGAGAAATCCATGAAAGAAAGTCAGCATTTAGTTGGAAAAGAGTTCCTAATACATACAATTCTTCCGTTACTGACAGAAAACGCACTGCCGAAACTAATGATCGTAGAAAGAGGAACGGCATGTAAGTGCCTTGGGGAGTGTAGGGGAACAATAAGAGAGGATTTCTTGAAATTCCTACGGGAACGGAAAAAAACGCATTAGTAGTCCGCCGGTGTCGGGAGCAGGGCCCAAGCTACCGGTGGTTAGGGCTCCAGAGAAAGGAACCTCCTCACAATACGAACCGTATCGAGGAGTACTGCCTTCTGTATCAGGCCCTTTATCCAACCGAGTAACGCTAGCTTCGACAGATGGTCGTCGAAACTTTTGGCCATCAGGCCATTGGCCGTAACGACTATCGGCACAATGACAGCTGATACGTGTACGAAATCGCGGGCAAAAGCTAGTTTCCTCTAAATTTATACGTCGGCGTCGCGTCAACATCTTCATGAAACCTCAAGTTCTCTTTCACATCCCGTTTCAATAACAATAATCTAATAAAGTAATAACACAGTGAATGTCAGTCAAAGTGAGAGTTTTTACAACATATTCTGCGGTCAGCCCGAGCGCCGTGTGTCACTTATATTATATTGCGATCATTTCCTATTGCGTAACGTTAACCGATAGTTATAGTTCATGCCGATGATATCCACTGAATATTTGAAGTGTAGGTGTATTAAATCATCGGCCAGGGTTACGAAATTAGCTCGAAAGAGTCACTGCGGCCCTGGAACGCAAAGGGTATTAGGAGGAACAAGGATGGGTTTTAGTCAGTAAGTGTCTGATACCCTCCTGCTTCGCCCAGAGCGGGAGGAGTCATCTGATGATTTTAAGGTGTATTAAGGCGAGGTTACCCCGATAAACGTCGTCAACAATAGCGTTTTACTCGTACATGGAACGGATTTAAATTTTGAAAAAAATGTATTACATAGTTGACTCTTTGATCATGATATGTCGGGCATGCGATACACGATTACTTACACTTCACTGCATCTAATTAAATCCCAAAGACATGTCCAAATGATGGCTAAATAATCGTTTTACTTGAGTTATATTAGGCTTTGAAAAATAAAACTTATATCATAATAAAGGTCGTAAAAAATGTGTATTATCTCGGGTCACATAATGTGCAATATGAAAATAAATGTATCACAAATTCCAAAACTAAGTGTATTTCACTAGTTTGCGCTCGCTCCGAGTCCTTTAGTCCCGAGCGGAACGTGTTCGAGGTCGGACGTGCGCCAATTTTTTCCGTCATCCCCCGATAAAAAAATGTTTTCGATAAATAGTAATACATATACATACTTTATCATCACTTTAATTTAGTTTTTTAAATAGTTGTAATATTTTTCGTTTTATTAGGTAGATTATTAAAATAAATTAATATTAGAATGAATAAACAAAAACGGTAAGAATACTTTGACGATATTTTTTATTTAGGTACCTAAATTATATTTTACCATACAACACAACAACTACCACAACACAACAAATAATATTATTATATTTTGTGTCTATGTTTGTGAAGGTCACGTACCACAGCACACTCGTACCACAGTGTAGCAAAGTACAGTATTACATTGCTCATTTCCTACAAGTATGTTTATTATTTTCGGTGACATTTATTTTTCGCTAATACGAAACTACGTTATGCCTGAGTTATATATAATGCCTGCGTTATATATAAACTACGTTATGCCTGCAATTATAATACTTCATTAAAAAAAATAGTTTCAGTTAATTTCGTTTTTTTTTTTTTTGTAAAAACGTATAGCGGTTCCCAAACCACATCCACCTACCAATTTCCAACTGTGTAGTTTCTTAATAAAATGGTTGTGACATACGGACAGACAGATATAAAGAATCTATAAGGTTTTAGTTTTTTGCCATTCGGCTTCCCTAAAACTAGAGGCATACATACGAAAAATCACGCGGGCGATGTCACGGGCAGCAACGGGTATATAACAATAAAAAAAGTAATTGGTATTACCAAGTGCAGGGTCAATTACATGTTACCCAAAGAGCCCAATGCATATTTGGAACATGGTCGGGCGAAAATCACCCACTATTAGTGGAATATATTCCAAGGGATGACGAATTTTGGAAGGTGAAAATAGAGAAAAAAATTGTAGACTTTTATTTGAAATGCGTATTGCCAGAAATAGTAGACCCGCGGCAAATTCGCGGTATGCCCATACGAGACATAACATTGCACAGTAGCAAAGAAAATGTTATTGATGAACATAATACTACTCTGTCAAGAAAGTACCGGGAAAAGATCAATAATACACAAAATGTCTGTTATTCATCCAAATTTATTGCCGCGAATTCTCCTTTATGTCTTCTATCGATTGAAAACGGGTGCCACGAAGTGGTAATTTGAGTTTAGGAAAAAGAAAAAAGTCAGCAGTAGCCATATCTGGTGAATATGGTGGTTGCTGGATGGTATTTGTTGAGTGTTTGGTTAAAAATTCGTTCACAATGATAGCCTTGTGCGAAGGCGCATTGTCGTGGTGCAAAATCCAAGAATTTTCTTTCCACAAATCTGGCCTTTTTCGTCGAATTTGCTCTCTTAAACGCCGCATAACGCTCAAATAATATTCTTTATTTACCGTTAGACCTTCCGGTAAGAATTCAGAGTGCACAACACCGCGATAGTCAAAGAAAACAGTCAACATGACTTTGACTTTTCATCGACTTTGGCGTGGTTTTTTCGGTTTCGGTTCAGTTGGAAGGCGCCAATCCGAAGCTTGTTGACTAGTTTGCATGTCAAACTCGTAAACCCACGTCTCGTCACCAGTAACAATGCGTTTCATGAATGTTGGGTCCGAACTGACTCGTTCTAGCATGTCCTCAGCGACTTTCATGCGATTGAGTTTTTGGAGAAAATTCAGATATTTTGGGACTAGCCGATCAGCAACATGTTTCATACCCAAATGATTAGTTAAAATGGTACGGATCGACTCGTGAGATACAGAAAGTTCGGCGGCTATCTCTCTCAGAGTTGAATGGGGATTTTCAGTCACTATTTCCTTCACTTTTGCGATGTTAACTTCAGTTGCAGACGTTGACGGCTTACCAGAGCGAGGCAAATCTTCCATCACATCTCGACCGCTTTTGAACGCTTTGAACCACTCATAAGCACGAGTTTTTGATAAAGTCGATTCACCGTAAGCCTTCTGTAACATTTTCAGTGACTCCGAACACGAAATTCCATAGCCATGCAAAATTTAAGACAAACTCTTTGTTCGATATTTTTTTCCATTATGAAATTCGCAATACACACTATATAATTATGATATTACTAAAACCAGCACTGTATTTAATATAAATAACAGATGCAACTCAAACTCCGCGCCAAAATGGAAAACAGTTGTGCCAATCTAACAACTACAAAAAAACAAAAATTTAAATTTGGAACCATAAACAAATCATCCATTCCCGATACTTTTTTGACTGAATGTATAATGGCAGGTCCAAGCAAACAAACTAAACAAAACCAAATCCCAAGTCAATCTGTTCTGGTAAGCCCATGCAAACCACGTCAACTACGTTTCGACGAATTGTAGCCAAATGTGCATAATTTACATATTTTTATTTTTATTACTTTTTTTTCTATACTTTTAATTGATTTTTCCTCTATTTTTACTTTTATCTGGCAATATTTTAGCTAATCTTAATTAAACTGTGTTTAACAAATCTAATATTTATTTATTTAACCCAATTTCCCTAAACCCATACTTTCCACGCATACTTATATTCTTATTATGTGGGATACTAAAATTAAATAACCATTCAATGCATCTAAGTATTTTTGAATTACAATATTGATATCGTAGTTCAATAATTCTATCATATCTAAATTAATAAATTGAAGTTGCTCTACGGCATTACTCTATTCTGTGACGCAACTGTGTACCTACTCGAGTTCGTGAAGTCATGAATGAGCGGTATGACGACAGCGCGCGGCGTTTCTCCGATGCATCGAAGTTTATTACGTAGCGCTATTGGTTGCGGGGCCTGAGGTAAGCGTTAAATGCCTACACGGCTGGGGTAACCTCGCCTTAAGCGCAGTTACTCCTGAATGTATTGCGAGGAGCTTGTGGCTAAATAATAACAGCCGCACGGGTCGATCTTCAAGGTTAAGCAACGCTTGCCAAGGTTGGTCTGTGGATGGTGACCATCTTAACATAACGAGTCCTCCGTGCCTCGGAAAGCACGTTAAGCCGTTGGTCCCGGCTGTCATTTGTACATCTTTGGCAGTCGTTACGGTTTGTTAGAAGCCAGTAAATCTGACTCCAGTCCTGCCAAGAAGAACCAGTTAATGGGTTGTGGGGGTCTGGTAGGCAGTCGCTCCACGCAAAATACGGGTATTTAGCTGAATCCGGTTTGACTGGAAGCCGACCCCTATATAGTTGGGAAAAGGCTAGGCAGATGATGATTCCTGAATGTAATTCATACAATTTATGAAGTTTTCCCACATTAGGCCTGCCACAAGTTGTGGCCGTGTCTTCTCGATTACTGCTCCAATCCTGTTCGTTTAAGTTCATGCATTTGATAATTCAGGCATGCCGAATGTATGCATCTGAGCTATCTTGGTGCTTGAAATAATATGTTTATCAAAGCTCCATTATAATGAAGCACTTAAGTATTTTTAGATAGGGTATCGTTTATAGGATTATATCAATCCTCCTCTTGAGTCATTTCGTTATTATCTATATCAAACTGCGTAGCATTTCTCTACTCGCACTATGTTAGGGCTTTTTTAAGGCACTATGTTAGGCTTCCAGTATAAAGTGCAGTACAGCTTTTTTATGGGTGGGAAACCATCAAATGAGTCCTTCCGCTCTGGAGAGGAGTGTCAGGTTCTTACTGATTAAAACTCATCCATGTTCCTTCAATTCAATGCGCCCTTTGCGTTGCAGAGCTGCGGCAACTCTTTCGAGCAAATTCCGCAACCAGTACAAGGTATTTTACACGGAGCGGCGAAACGATAAACCGGGCTTCTGACTTTTCTACAAAAGTCAGAAGCCCGGTTTATCGTTTTTGCTTTCGCGAAAAAAAGATTTTTCTTTGATTTGTCTTGCGGCATTCAGGTACAATCAAATTTTTAGTCACTTGGTTCAATTTGATACTGTTATCTACGACCTCAAACACCCGCAGGGCTGCCAATATGTAACATAATAAATTAAGAACGATAATGTCCGTATAACGTGATGCCCTCAAGGCTTTTCCGATCGAGATAATGAGAAAGCATCAAACTCTTTCTTATATCAGTTAATTGCACAATACAGGGCCATGACGTAACCAATCCAAGATAGCGGCCAATGGTTACGATGACAAAACAATGAACAGTGAATTTGAGAACTTTTTTTGATTTCTTTTTTTGGTCAAAAAGTTAATTAACTAATTTCTTGTACGATTTTTGTTAATTTGATTGTCGTTTCTGCTATTGCAATGTTGATTGATACATTTTTATTCGATTTCGAATAAGTTTCTTAATTTTTGACGCAGATTCTTTTTTCTTTTTTGTACGTTTCTTGGGCAGGCGTAGTAACAATCGGCGGAATTTGTTCGACAGTCACCGCGGCCTTGGAATGCAAAGGGCATTAAGGGCCTCTTATCCGAAATTTACGTTTCTAGATCGAGTTGTTTTCAGAGAAATCACCATATATAAATTCGTAAAAAAATATATAGTATAGATACATGTGAGATCTAGTGACTTTTTTGGTTAAAAACACGATATTTAACATTTTGATCGATAAAAAAAAAATCAGTAAGTAAAGTCGATTTTGAAAGTATTTTAAGTTGTATGAGACTTGTGGGAACGCAATTTTTATGAAAATTTAACATTTCATTTACTAATCGGGTTTGACAGGGATATTATTGGATAGATTTATTATATGGCACTTATTTTTTTTATATTAAATAAATACGTGAAAAACGGCTCGCGCGCACCGCGCTAGTGTCCTGCCGGGAAAAGGGAAAAGGTGCTGTCGGGAAAAGGGGCCCTTAAGTGCAACACGGATAAGTTTTAGTCAGGAAGAGTCTGACACTCCCTTCTGTTCCACCCAGAGCGGGAGAAGTCATTTGATGATTTAATATTGAAAGGGCTCAATGCATTTGGTTTATTGAACTTTGCGTGATGTACTTTTCTTTTTTTTTATTTGAGATGAGTTTGCTCTTGACTCTAGTCTAGGTCAGAGGTGACAGAGACAAATTCAATGTTGGAGTGAGGAGCCTGCTCACTCTTAACTTTGAAGAGATTAGGGTTGAATGTTATCAGAAACACAGACGCAGGTAGAGATTTTAGTTGGCTCGCCTTCCGATCAGAACCAGGCCCGTGTCGACGACGCGCTGTGTTCAACGAGCGCCTCAAGGAGCTGTCAGCATGGGAGACGGGGCCCGCTAGGGCCAGTGCCTGAAGGGGTGCGGAAACCGTTCGAAAGAGTCCCCGTACCCTGGAACGCAAAGGGCATTAGGAGGAACGCGGATGGGTTTTAGTCAGTAAGAGTCTGACACTCCCTTCCGCTCCACCCAGAGCGGAAGGATCATTTGATGATTTCCCATCCTTAAAAAAAAGGTAGAGATTTTCACTCCTTTGCTGTGCGCATTATGAAAGACGTTTGGAAAAGCTTAATGCGAATTGGTGGAATAGCAACAATGTAGGGATGGTAACTTGCAGTGGGTCTAGAAGTCTGGTGGTAGAAAAGGGCCGGTGGGATAAAGTCGTGGAGTTCTTGGGTACACTCACCGAAGTACAATCTGTAAAAGACTGACAGACAGGCAACCTTGCAGCGATGAGCCAGTACGAATTGTCTTTAAACGGTTCGTCCTGTGACATGACGATCTTTGTAATTTGTCGGAATGAAGTATTTATATTTCTTTAGAACTAAGTTCTAGGTAGACTTAGGCTAATTAGAAGTCATAAACGACTTTTAAGCGGTCAAAGCTACCGCCTAAAGCTAGTACTAAGATATATTTGTGAAGACTTCGTTAACCTTAATAATAATAATACCGTTTCTAATAACGTGTTAAATTTAACGGCTAATCAAGGCGCGGCGTTGGCGTTAGGCTGCCAATCTGTTATTATCCTCACAATCGCGTCATTTCAACCTACACGCCTTCGGTGATTGAGCTCTCAGATATAATAGCTGTACTGAAACCTTCGCAATAACTTAGGAATAGCTTTTTGTTTATTAAAATAGCTATTTTATTATAGGTAGTGATTTTAGATCATAACTAAAACAGGCCAAGTGCGAGTCGGACTCTCACGACGGATTTTGTATCACAAATGGAAAGAAAAGTTACTT
Organism: Lacanobia oleracea; assembly: GCA_950371165.1. Lineage (NCBI taxonomy): Eukaryota > Metazoa > Arthropoda > Insecta > Lepidoptera > Noctuidae > Lacanobia > Lacanobia oleracea. The sequence continues at coordinate 2,937,426 of OX493406.1, read as the reverse complement.
CTATGACTTCTACTGTTTCATTTTTAATATCAATATTGATATTAAAAATTAAACCAAAGAAGTTATAAAAGTAACTTTTCAATGTTTATTATTTTTTGTTATAGCGGCAATAGAAATACATACTAAAATGGCATCAGAGCGTGAAAATTGCATCTGTCGACCATTATGATGTAATTTATATTTGACACAATAAACTATTTTGTATTTATATTTTGTATTACGGTTCTTGAGACTACAGCCCGCTGACAGTCAGATGGACGTCGGACGGAATGACGGACGGACGGACGGACGAACGGATGGACGGACGGACAGCGGAGGCTTAGTAACAGGGTTACCCTTCGGGTGCGAAAACCTAAATCTGTCTGTTGTGTGCGAGTCCCAAATAAACATTTATTCTTTCTTTCTAAATAAGCTCGCACCGATTTTCGTGTCCTAAGTTTAAATATTTTTTCTTGTTTTATGTTTCAGTATTTTAATAGTCCATTTTCCTCTTGTAACATTGCGAGAAATTTCTAATAAAATGGGTCACCGATTCTTAAGCTTTTCCGCTTGAACCCTGTGCTTTCTCAGTATTGTTTTTTTCTTCCAACTGGTAGAGTTATCCAGCTCCCACTCCACTTATCTCTCAACGCTCTTGGTTGACTAGCAGAAAGTTACTAACCCTTGTAACTTAAATTTTTTTTGGGGTACACATATATGTGAAATTAATTCTTCACCCATGGATTTCCGCCTGTAACAGATAATTTAACTGATGATCAGGTCCCTTATTACATTGATGAAGATGATTTCACCCTAAAGTTGGCCATTACTAAGGGTCACTCACAATGAGCCTCATCAGAAGGCTTTAAGTCACCCAAAGGGTAATGGAGAGGGCAATGCTTGGAGTTTCCTTGCGTGGTCGAATCAGGAAAGTTGATATCCGCAAGAGAACCAAGGTTACCGACATAGCCCGAAGGATCGCCAAACTAAAGTGGCAGTGAGCAGGGCACATTGCTCGCAGAACAGATGGTCGATGGGTCTGAAAAGTTCTGGAGTGGAAACGCGTACTGAAAGACGCAGCGTTGGAACGCCTCCCACAGACGCATAGGACCGGTTGTTGTGGTGACCGGCTGATGTGTAGATGATGGTGTTGTCGAGGAGCTCGTGGCTAGATAATAACAGCCGCACGAGTCGATCTGCAAGGTTAAGCAACGCTTGCAAAGGTTCGTCTGTGGATGGGTGACCATCTTAACAAACCGAGTTTCCTCCGTGCCTAGGAAAGCCCGTTAAGCCGTTGGTCCCGGCTGCCATTTGTAGATCTTTGGCAGTCGTTACGGATATTCAGAAGCCAGTTAATCTGACTCCAGTCTTGCCATGAAGTACCGTGTTACCCAGTTAATAGGTTGTGGGGGTCTGGTAGGCAGCCGCTCCGCGTAAAGTACTTGTATTCAGCTAAATCCGGTTTGACTGGAAGCCGACCCAAATATAGTTGGGAAAAGGCTAGGCAGATGATGTAGATGATGGTGTTGGCCATTACCAAAATCCCGCAGAGAATGTGGATTACAGATCTTAAAACAACAAAAAAAAAAACTGGTGCTATTAACCTGCATTTCAACGGTCCATCGCCCGATACAGTAACCACGATTAGACGCCAGTAATTTGATGGAATTATTTCTATTATTACGGTACGTGATGGCCGCTATTACTTTTAATATCGTGTGTGTTTTAGCGGTAAATATATTAAATGGATAGACAGGTGGAGTGATGGATTAGAATGCTCCCTTCTGTTCTTGGTAAGTGTTAAAAACGGGGCCATGAGATGTTTTTTCAAGTGAGGCGGTGGAAGCTTTCATTTGGAATTTTCGATCAATTTTTAGCTTGGCCACAGGTCATAAACAAACTATTATTTAATAACTAACAATAGTCTAGTTTCCACCAGTTAGAGTACTGAAAAACTTGGGCACGCTCAGCGCAATTTGTGTACCTGCTACTTATTACTTCTGTTTTCTTGTTCGCTGTGCATTTGTGTCTGTGCTGAACAAATGTTTTTTCTATTCTATTCTATTCTAAAAATAATGGACACTTTTTTTTGTAAATCAATGAATATTGACAAAGATAAAACGTATCAAAGCACAGGAGAGGGGCTGGTGACGTCACGTCGCTAGTAAAAATTGTACTATCGTAGTGACGTTACGCGAGTTTTCAACGTAGGTACTCTATGTTCTTGTTCGTCACTTTTTGTTTACGTAAAAATAGAAAAAATAGATGTCCAATATTTTTTGGAAATCTACCTAACGGACTAATTCCTTTTTTTTTCAGTAAAATTGGTCGAAAATCGAATTTCAACGAACGCTTTTTTTTATCAATGGGAACATTATGATTGTTAAAATTTACTGTTACTTTTTAAATCTTGATAATGGAATGCCACCGGGAATGCCAAATTTTGCTGTCTCTATCGAAGTCAAACCGTCAAACGCGATGTTCAAATCGGTGCATCACCTAACGGTGTCCCAACCGGGTTTCCGTCAAATGCTAATACGGCAAAACTGTAGTGTACAATTTGATTTTATTTCCGTGATGCTCCATTGCGGTTGCTGGGTGATCGCCCGAAGAACAGCACCGGCGAAACGTTTCTTTTAAAATTTGGGGAGAGTTTTTTACATGCACGAATAAGGTAACCAGGATATTGTAGTGACTTGGTTTTGAGTGTCCATGTAGTTTCTTGTACGTTATTCGCAGTCGAATCTACGTTTTGTTTTTATTTTAAATGTTACTTTTGCTCGACTAGAGGTAGACCCCGACTCACATGGATAGCCGCTGTAAATAAGGATATGAAGGGCGCAAATGTCACATCTGCGACGACCCAGGACAGAACGTCTTGGCGAAGAATGACTAGGAGAGCCGACCGCAAATGATGGGACCAAGGCTAGTAGTAGTAGTTAGTTTTGTTCGAATCTTGTTCGACTCGCGTTTAACCACTATCTCGACCGATGGTAAGCGATGATGTGGTCAACGATAGAACACGCTTGCCTAGAAGTAACCTGTTCACTCTTGACTTAATGTACCCCAGGTTGCCAGTCTGAGTAGACTCTGACAGGGAGTTCCACTCCATGGATTTAATGCTCAGAGCAAATATAATAAGTTAATTGAGTGGGCAAGCTTTTTTTTGTCTTACTGACCTATTAGGAATTCAAAAATGCCTGTAAATGGTTTAGTCGGTATAAGTGCTTCGAGTTTGAGTTCAATTTCTTAATTTATAGATCTTCTATTTTTTGTAGAATGCCACTTTCCTAGATTTCATATACAAAGTAACTGAATAAATACAAACCAGCTGTTAGATTAACTTAAAAATAATATCAACAGGCGTGCAGACTCCCCGTTAACCTATGCGCATGCGCAATGCGAGGTGGATCGCCAGCAACCAGCAACCACGACACAACATTCAAATGATGAAGTAAAGACAATTACAGGTTGCCCAATTCACTTTATGTCATTACAAGAGTGTTGGTTGTTGGCAACCAATTATAATGAACCCAAGGCCGGTTGCCCAACCACGCGTGAGATATTTTTTATTAGCGTGATTTTCACCGTTCTTTTGGTTTTATCGCTGTTTAAATATTAGGTTTGAAGTGGGTTATTAAGATGGTAAATAACGCATCTTTGTTTTTCTGTGGAATGAAGGTTGTTTGTGAAAGAGTGGAATAATTAGGGTCATTATGACCTTTCTAGTGAGTGTGTTAAGTTCGTAATTCTATTGCGTAAGATGGGATGTTAACTAAGTTATTAATTTAATTTAATCCTTTCAGCCATAGTTAGAGCCCATGAAAAAAAATATATTAACATAAAACAAGTTACTATAAACAAATGTTAGTTTGTGAAATATCTCTTAAATCGGTCCAATATTGGAGGAGATAAAAATCTTGTAATTTATGTTAATTGTATTTTTTGTAAAAAAGATTTTTATTTTTCACTTTTTAGTGGTACCTAGGTACCTACCATTAACAGCGTACCGGTGCAATGTTATGTTAAGAACTGGTGTAAACACTAAAAAAACATGCGATTTCAGCAATCTCGATCCCTTTGCTATCATTTATTGAAGAGTTCCGTTGCCTACCTCTGAAGTTCTTCATCAGATCTTCACCAAATTGAAACGGGACCAGTCTAGGAAAATATTCTTTCAAACAAAACAAGAATCATCCAAATCGGCTGACAATTGGCTAAAGTATCGCTGAACAAACATTTTTCATGGGATCTCATCATCAGATCCGAATTTATACCTTTCATCATCAGGTCAGCAACATGAGGTGATGATTACCAGGTACAAATATGTAAATTGCGTTAGAAAGTTCATGAAAAACATTGTATGTGCCTATAAAATTTGAGGGTTGCCCTCGATTTTCATGGGATCCCATCATCAGATTCTGATATGGTGACAATGGAACCAATTGAGAAGTATCACCTTTCAGATGACACAAATTTTTTTCAAATCGGTTCATAAATGACGGAGTTATGAGGTAACAAACATAAAAAAAAAAATACAGACGAATTGAGTACCAGACTAACCAGTGTAGTGGTTATTATTTAGCCACGAGCGTGTCTAGTACACCTACTGAGAAAATCATATAAAAACTTGTGAAACAAAGGGCCCAACCTTGCGATCTATTAACATTTAAAACTGTTAAATACCACTATTTAACACTATTACAATAAGGCCAAAAGCAGCTGCTACGAACTATTAGGTAACACGTTGCGTCCACAAAATATTACGGTGGAATCTGCCAACTGTTGAACTTAGTAGTCGTTCAACGGATACTAATAACTACTTGAGCTGAATGCCAAACTTTTGATGGGCTTTGTTTAAACAGAGCAATCGGACCTGCATGGAGAGAATAATTTTAATATGGGTGTGTTTTGTACATTATAATTATTTTCGTAATTTAAAGCTGCTTTGTTTTTGGAACAGCTCGTAGCAATAAGCCGCACGGGCCAATCTTTAAGAAGGAACTCTATCAGGCCTTTCTCTATACAAACGTTTTCTACGTGGATAATGCTTCAAGAACAATGTTTTTTTACAAAAAAGTAGAGTTCTATTAATATGTGCCATTATTCCATTTTCTTTTTTCAAAAACTTAATTACTAAAAAAAATATGACAATCCAAAACCACAAAAAAACAGCCCATTTTTACCGACATGTTCAGACGACTACCAGACATTTTTTTTAAGAAAATAAAAGAAACAGAAATAGTCTTCCTCTAAATCTTGATGTTTGATTTTTAGATCAGTCCAGTTTTGAAGAAGTCTTTTGGTCGACGTTTTTATAGGTAAAGTAAGAGCGAGGCCCCATTAGTGCGTTGCGTCGTCGCAGCGGTGACGCTGCGTCGATTTCCATATATTTCGATTTATTTCTAGGCAGATGGATGGACAGACTGTCCGACCAAATCGTGTATGTATCGCGTCGTGAAACATGGACATTAGAGCTCTGCCTCATTGGCACACCACATCGCATCGCCGCAGCGGCGACGCAACGCAACGCAGCGCAACGCACTAATGGGGCCTCGCTCTTACCCTAAGCTGCAGTTGTCACTTTCGCACTTTACGTGGTAGGGCGCAGTGCGACGGCATCGGCAATAGTTTCTTCAAATACCTATTTTTCAAATTCTTTTAGACTAGAGTCCCTTCTTAACATACTGAGATTCTTCCTTGCTTCGAAAAATCGGAACGTATATTAAGCTGTGGCTGTCATTTGTTCATTTTCGTCACTCGTTAGGGGTAGACGGTAGCCCAGGAAACTGACACTAGTCTTGCCAAGTACCCAGTTTCTAGGTTTTATATTGGGAAAAGGCTAGCCCACAGATATAGATAGACATAGATAACGCAAGTATCACGATCTGTATGAAAACCAAGCGTGCCATTTTTTGACTACCTAATATGACGTCACAAGCACTATTTGGAAGGAAACGTTTACTTTATTTTTCTCCTCGCATTTGTACAGTTTTTACAATTTATAACAGCACAATTAACCATTTTTATATTTTAAACTGACGTCCAACTAGCGCTGCATACCGATGCAGACTGTGACCACTTACGATTTTTGTACGTAAGCTAGGCACGCGAAGTAGTTGCTCTTGCGTTATCTATGGGCTAGCCCAATTGACTACTGGGCTTCTTCTCTTTCAGCTATGATGTCACAACTATAAACTTATTTAAAATCTCGTTTCTATATACCACAGTTAATATATTAATCTAGTCCCATGATGCTTAGGTTGGGGTCAATGCTACGCGTTTTCTTCTTTAATGTTGTACTGTAAACCATCACACTATGAATGCTCCCAATTCAAACACCCATAATTCAATAACAGGGTTACCTACCACTTATTCGTTGTTAAATAGCAAGAAAAAGGTCGTGAAAATAAATTTTCTTTCATTATTCTTTTGAGTGTTTCTTATTTTTTTTCTCTGCAGTCTCATATCTCACATGGTCCTTCCATGGAATGTTTGTTCTGCTTATAATTCAGCTCAAGTTTCAAGAGTTGACTTAGAAATAAGAGGTCGTAAATGATCCGTTACCAAGTTATGTAAGAATTTAAAGCTACGTTATAGGAATCACAATATGTTTTATAGGTATTTTTATAACTTATCTGATGTATTCTTGAGTGGAAACCGCGAATTCGCTTCTGTCTATATCAATTTCAGGTCAATTTGTTGCGTCAAAAAGACGTGAAGAGGAGCTCGTGGCTAGATAATAACATCCGCACGGGTCGATCTTCAAGGTTAAGCAACGCTTGACAAGGTTGGTCTGTGGATGGGTGACCATCTTAACATACCGAGTTTCCTCCGTGCCTCGGAAAGCACGTTAAGCCGTTGGTCCCGGCTGTCATTTGTAGATCTTTGGCAGTCGTTACGGATAGTCAGAAACCAGTAAATCTGACTCCAGTCTTGCCATGAAGTACCGTGTTACCCAGTTAATGGTTGTGGAGGTCTGGTAGGCGGCCGCTCTTCGTAAAATACTGGTATTCAGCTAAATCCGGCTTGACTGGAAGCCAACCCCAATATAGTTGGGAAAAGGCTAGGCAGATGATGATGATGTTGAAAAAGACGTGCGTCCTGTCCTTACTATATAACGGCAATAGATTAGTTGGCTTCCAATCAGCGACAGATGTTTCATAATTACACCAATCTTCTCTTCTTTGTCCTGCCTTTTTCCCATTATTTGGGGTCGGGTCTCCTCACTCTTCTGGGCCAGGATACTCTATCCTGGGTTGTCTTTTCAGGCTAGTGGGCTTCCTTGAGTATCTGTGTATTTTAGACCACTAGGTTAATGGCGGGCGGCCTCTATATTTCTTTTGTTCAGGCAGATCTAGTGCTATCTGTACCACACGGTCCTCATTTCTTCTTCTGACATGTCCTTACCATCTGAGATGGTTTTCGGTGAGTTACTGGGTGATTGGTGCGACTTTAAAGCTGCCTCATATCATATATTGGTTTTGTTTTGATATTGTAAATTGTTTTCTGTAGAGTTCAAGAATTTAATGCGGGAAACTGTTATTATTCGTGTACTTATAATATAACTATTGCGTGTTACTATTTTAGTGGCACAAAAACAAGTTAATAGACTAATATTTGTATGCCATTAAATGGCAGAATGTGTCTTTGCACTAAATATATTATTGTAACATCTGTTTCTACCACATTTTATACAAATAAATGGAATTATTATTAAAAAAATTATTATCGTTTTGTCGAGTCACACCTCCCGCCCATCTCAACTACATCAATATTTCACATTTTGTAATTACATCAATACTTCACATTTTGTAATTAAATCAATATTTCACAGATAACCGCTAACCAAAAGCTTAATATGTTCATAAATTAAAGTAAAGTAAAGTGCCTACCTAACCCTTGGCAAGACTGGTGATAGATGTTCTGGCTTTTGACAATCCGTAACGACTGTCAAATATGTTCAAATGACAGCCGAGACCAACGGCTTAACGCGGTGTCCGAAGCACGGAGGAAATTCGGTGTGTATGGTCACCCATCTACGGAATAACCTTGGCAAGCGTTGCTTAACCTTGAAAATCGATCCGTACGGCTGTTATTATCTAGCCACGAGCTGCTCATTCAAGTTAAGGAGGTAAAGCTTGGCATCTTCGAGCTCCTCATTCAACTTCGAATATCGAATTCGCTCCTCCTTTAAAGTTAAATTAATTATTAGTAGCCTCACTTAGGTATTACGTGATATATTAGTGATAGGATGCCTGAGGAGCTCGTGGCTAATTAATAACAGCCGCAAGGGTCGATGTTTAAGGTTAAGCAACGCTTGCCAAGGTTGGTCTGTGGACCATCTTAACATACCGAGTTTCCTCCGTGCCTCGGAAAGCACGTTAAGCCGTTGGTCCCGGCTGTTATTTGTAGATCTTTGGCAGTCGTTACGGATTGTCAGAAGCCAGTAAATCTGACTCCAGTCTTGCCAAGAAGTACCGTGTTATCCAGTTAATGGGTTGTGGAGGTCTGGTAGGCAGCCGCTCCACGTAAAACACTGGTATTCAGCTGAATCCGGTTTGATTGGAAGCCGACCCCAATATAGTCGGGAAAAGGCTAGGCAGATGAGTGGCAGGATGCCTACTACTCAAACGTGTGATTCCACGAGATGTGGTTAGAATAATTTGGTACAAGCTTATGCAATAAAGATGCTTCTGCAGTAGAAGTGTAATTAATTAACGTTATAGATCTGTGTCAAAATCTCAGACAGTTATGAAACTATGATTTACAGCAGCATTCGTTAAAATTATAGGTTTGTAGGTTTCTTTTGGATTTGCTCTATTAATTAAGCAAGCAAGATTTAAAAAATATAAATGCGAAAGTAACACTACGTTTGTTTGCAACATCTTCGCGGCTGAACGGATTTTGATGAAACTTGGCGAATGGCTAACCATTTCCAGGAATAGGCCATATGATACTTTTTATCCCCGGAGTATTTTTCCTTAGGATGATTTCTGACTCTTAAGGTCACGGCACATTAAAACGGCACCGCAACGGCACAGCAGAAGCACGGCTAGCTAGCCGCCAGCGCGCTAACTACGCGCCAGCCGCGAGGTGTAAGCTCGCAGTTCGACGTTGTTTCGTAGGCGACTCGGTGTCGGCGCGCTGTAAGCACGCGGTCGGCTCGTTTACGGCGTGCTGACTGCCCGCTGTTGGCTTTTTCACATTAACATTATGAAATATATTTTACGACACATGATTTAATGCTCTAATTTGAATGACAAGTAAACTGCCGTGCTGCTGCTGTGCCGTTATAATGTGCAATGACCTTTACGCGGAAGAAGCCTCTGAGAGAAGCCTATTTGTAAATACTTAAACGTACCATGTCGTGTTTGTTCATATAGTTAACTATGCTTGATTTCTTTCTAAGCTATTTTTGTTGATTTTATTTTTCATGTTTTATGTACCAGTTATATACAGGTTTTTTTCACATTTAGCGGGTTCGATTCCCGGTTCAGACAAGCGACTATTTAAAATTGTTTGAATACAGTTCGTTTCGTTTTTAAACTAAAATGTATTCTTTATTATTTTTATAGCATAGTTGTTTTTATTTATTGTGCATGCTGTGATCTCCTGTGAGTGAAGAGGTGCACTAAATAAATATCTAAATACTGCTTGCTCCTGTTGAAAACTTCATGTGGTATACACAACGTTCCCAGTACCCATTGTTCGAGATCCTTACTAGTATTTTATAACCTAATTTGTGTCCCACTGCTGGGCAAATGCCTCGCCTTGCTCTTCCCATAGCTCTCTATCCTAAGCAATCTCTGGCCAACTTTGACCAGCAAATGTCATCAGATCGTCACAGCACTTCATAAATAAATAAATTCTCTTCTCCTTGTTACAGTCCCCCAACAATGACATAAGCCCACAAGATGGCGCTCCGCTTGAAGAAAGACATAAAGAAGGCATCGTACTACGTGTGGTTCCTGGGTGCGCAGGAGTCGCGAGGACTGCGCGGCGAGGAGTTTGCTCTGCCCGCCATCAGGATCTTGGAGGAGAGGGCTCGGGACTTGGAGCCTTTTAAAGTTACTCTGCAGGTTGGTGCAAAACCCATGGGTAACCTATGGGTATGGGTTAATCTATGGGTTTATCACGCGACATTTCGACAGCATTGGTCAATCCCATACATGTTTGACGTTTTGAAAATCGCTTTCTCCATGCTACCGCTGACAGATTGCTAGAACCACTTGTGGCGTTAGAACACACAGCACCTCCTTAGAACCCACTTTGTCGACGAGTCCACGTGGATTGACATTCGCTACCGAACTGAGCTGTTAACTTGCTCTTGGGGTCAAGAGTGTATTTCAAGTAGGTACGAAGCAAATATTTGGACACAACATTTCTAGCGATACCTAGTAGTTCCGGGTCCAAAGTCTTTGAGCATTTTATTTGATATCCACGATAAAGAACACATTCTCAGGTTGCATTTCCAACTCGAGCAATTGGCATTCAAGTTTATTTACATTGCCGAGCTCAAACGAGCAATTGATCTAATTATTCCTCACTAGCCCGCAATGTAATGAAACGCGGGTCGAGAGGCTTTCAGTACTGGGACCGCGGATTCCACCTATGTTATTTTTGGGTAGTACTTTGGGACCACAAGAAAAATCTGCGATCCCTGATCCGAAAGCCCCCTCGACCCTTGCATACGAGTTTCAATCAGTTAGTTCTCTTTTCAGATTGATTTCGTTGCTAGTTCTAAGACAGAAGAATCATTTTTTTTCTGAATTCATTCTCGGCGTTTTGTTAGTTAGTTGGTACAGTAAATTCTGGCTTACACGAGCGCGTGTGATATGTCTACCTCAATAACAAAATGGCGAAAAGATTTTTAAAAACGTGCATATTATTGGGTGCAACAGTTTATCAGATCCTGACTTTCTTCTTCTTCTTCTCTTCCACCTGGCGTTAATCCCGGCTATTGCCAGGGTCCGCCTTCCTACTTAGCTTCCTCCACTTTGCCCGGTCTTCAACATCCTTCTCAGTCAGGCCATTGGCTCTCATGTCAGACTTGACGACGTCCAGCCAGCGCTTGCGAGGGCGACCACGGGGCCTAGCCCCAAGAACAGCCATATTCATGCATCTCCGACCAACGTACTCCATAGGGCGGCGCATGATGTGGCCATACCATCGCAGACGACACTCTTGCAGTTTTTCCCCCACGTCACGGACACCAAGACTACCTCGGATGTAAGAGTTGCGCATGCGATCGGATCGCGTTACGCCACTCATCCACCTCAGCATCTTCATCTCCGTGACGCGAAGCTCCTGGGTGTGTCTGCTTAGTGCTGGCCAACACTCGCCCCCGTACAGTAGGACAGGCCGAATGATGCATTTATATATCTGCCCCTTGAGCTTCGGAGGCATTTTGCGGTCGCATACAACGCCCGTCACCTCGCGCCACTTCGCCCAAGCCGCGCCAATACGTGCTTGGACATCGTCGTCCACGTTGCCAGACTCGTGCAGCACGGATCCAAGGTACCTGAACGTATCGGACTTTCTGATCAGGTCCGAACCTATTCGGATGGTGTTTGTATCCGTGCTGCCACAGGACATGTACTCAGTCTTCGCCACATTTAGTCTCAGACCACCGTTTTCAAGCGTGTCCTTCCAAATGTTGACTTTGCGCTCAAGATGGGCTTTGTTCTGATTAACGAGGGCGATGTCATCGGCATACATCATTAGCCATGGAGGCTGATCTTGGATGTTTGCCGTAACTACATCGAGCACTACGTTAAACAAGAACGGGCTAAGAGCCGAGCCTTGGTGAACGCCAACAGATATTGGGAAGCCATTCGATTCGCCAACAGCGGTCTGGACAGAGGACACGGAATCGCGGTACATATCTCTGATAATGTCAATATAGGCCTCGGGAACGCCCTTGAAGCGCAGTGCCCACCAGATGGACTGCCGAGGTATACAGTCGAAGGCCTTCTGCAGGTCTAAAAAGGCCATATGCAAAGCTCTCCTTCTCTCTCTGTAAGCCTCAGCCAGATTCCGTAAGGCGAACACTGCGTCCATGGTGCTGTTACCCGCCCGGAAGCCATATTGACACTCAGAGACAGCACACTCGCTACGGAGCCGTGTGTCAATGATGCGCTCGAAGAGCTTCATGGTGTGGCACATGATCTTGATACCGCGGTAGCTACCACAATCCTGTACGCTACCTTTGCCTTTGTAAACAGGGATAATCAGGCTAAATCGCCACTGGTTCGGCATTTCCTTGGTGATCAGGATGCGGTTAAAAAGATCCGTCAGAAGGTCCACACCATGTGGGCCCATCGCCTTCCACACTTCAATTGGCACATTGTCAGGCCCGACCGCTTTCCGGTTCTTCATGTGGCGAAGAGCAATGCGGGTTTCGTCGGGGGAGATCCTGACTTTCTTATGTCTCTGAAATTCTCACGAAATGTCTTCGAATTTCGTCACATCTGGGTGTGTGATGGCAATAAGGAAAAATATTATGTTTATTATGTTTATTACGGCGGGGCGCGGCCAAGCTCACTTTTGTTGACATACATTCCGACGGAAATATTTCTGTTATTGCTATTTCATTTTACCTTTTTAGTGTAATTTACTCCAAAGAGTTTTCACACGGTTGACATTTTGTGACCTTCTCAGCTTATAAAGAAATTAAACGTAAAATCTGGGGCGTAGTACCTTTTTTTATTTGAGTTGGGATTGCTCTTGACTCTAGTCTAGGTTAGAGGTGACAGAGACAAAGTCTACGATGGAGCGAGCTTACATAGAAGAAGCCTGTTCTTGTACACCCTAACTTTGAAGAGATTAGGGTTGAATGTGTTCGGATACACAGACGCAGGTAGAGAGTTCCACTCCTTTGCTGTGCACATTATAAAAGACGTTTGGAAACGCTTAGTGCGAAATTATGATTATGATATCAGGTACTTCAATGAATTTGAACACAGACCTTCCCAAGTATGTTGGGTTTGCTTTCAGTCTAACCGAATGCATCTAGTACTAGTATTTTACATGGCGACTTAGCAACTACTGATCTGACTTCCTCAACTGATCGGTCAGACTGGGTGTCAAACTTCGGGCTTCTTTTGACCCATGACGACTTTTGATCTAAGAATGACAGCTATCACTAACGGCTTAACGTACTTTTCGAGATAAAAGGGGACTTGTTATTGTAATTTAAGGTACCCCATTTCCAACACTACATCGGTAAACGACGGTAAACTTAATATACCTTTCTTTAAGAGGAAACATGGGCGGCGAGGCTATGTACAAAGTTATAATACGAGGTTTGGCTCTCGCCTGTTTTCTCCTTCAATATTAGACCGATTTAAGAGATATTTCACAAACTAAATAAGAGGGATATAATATATCGGTTTGATGACTTAACAGTATAAGCACTAGAATCCTCAAAATATGCTCAAAATTGTCCGATAAATCGTTGTCAACAGAGCCTTACCATAAATCAAAAAGCAATATATAAGTATCTCAAAGTATATTTACAGACCTCCTTACCTTGTTTTTTATCATTCTACATTGTCTCACTGCTGTTGCCTTCTCCGAAGGTCAAAAGTCGTCACGCCACCGTTTCCTAGGCCTTCGGTAACGACGCCCTTCCTCTAGGTCCCACAGCGTCACGACTCTGGCACATGTGTCCTTATGTACGTAGTATGACTCGAATAATCCCACTTCAACCTTTTAAGCTCCCTCGCCCTATGGCAATCCTTGAATTTGGACTTTTGAGACTCGGTCAGGGACCAAGTTTGCGCACCAAAAGATGTATAGAATACAGGGATAACACCGTCCAAATCAAAGAATTTACTCAATTTACCAATCAATGTGTATTTATTGATCTATTACATTACATAACAGAACGCATTCCGTTCTTTAGTTCCGATCCAACAACAGCAATGGCAGCGAAAGTTTTACCATCATTCTAATAGATTTGTTTGTTCTCTTACGTTGGCAACTAACATGTTAGTCTGTTGCTAACACAGTTATGTAAGTTAAAGTTGAAGCTTCCTCTGTTCCGACTGGAGTAGATTGATTGTTCGTATTGAATGGAATTGTGTCCGCATTGTTGGGTTTAAAAGTCAAGTTAGGCGGTTTTCTTGGTGAACTTCGATCGAATAGGCAAGCGTGGTGACTAACAAGGCCCACTTTTAAATTTGGTATTGTATATAAAATAACTAAGCAATACAAAACTAGATCCTGATCTTACTCGTAAATCTCTTAGTTTATAGATTTTGCAATAAGTATTTTCCATCAAGAATTAAAAGACATCACCCTTTTGGCCCACCCCATGCGTCGAAATGTGTGTCTATTTGGAAGGAATAAACTATTTTTATTTCTTTCTTTCTTACTGTATGGAAAAACGTAATCCTTATAGGATCACTGTCTGTCCGTCTGTCACAGCCGATTTTCTCCGAATCGATCCAGTAGAGATCGATTCAATTGAAATTTGGTACATTTAAAATCTTCTGTGACTCAAACTCGGATGTAAAATAAATAAATAAATTAAAAGTAAAATAAATAAATTTGATATCTTCCCTCCCCAGGTATCGCACAAAGGCCTGAAGATAATCCAGAATGTGACAACGAAAGGCAAGCAGCAGACCATAAAGCACTTCATACCACACGGCAGCATCACCAGTGCCGTGGTACAGGCCGACGTGGTGGCGTGTGTACTGCTGCTATACAACCCTCTGACTGGCTGTCCCGTACATGTGCATGCTTACAGGTCAGTATGCCTACTATCTATACAAAAAACACTGAAAAGAAAAAAGAAAGAAAGAAGTATTTTGACATCCTATAAAATACACACTAGGGTGGATACTCGGAAGCGTATGTCCGAGAGTCCACCCTGAACCAGAATGGATAGATGGAATCTGTGTCGAATCGATATTCTGTTTTCCCACCCTAGGTAAAGTGGAGCAGCATACATCATCCGACTACAAAAACACCCAATTTACGAACAATAAATAGAATAGATAGATATAATAATAAAAAACAAAGAAAAGATTAGAATAGAATTGATTTGTTCATTTAGATAAATGATCACCACACTTGCTCATAACTTGGGTATTTTTGGTACAAAAAATTGTAGTATCCTGGCTCAGGGTGGATTCTATGACGTACGTTTCCAAGTATATACCCTGGGGTGGATTCTTTGGGGTGTCAAAATGGAAATGCCGATTTATTCCGCCAGAAATGACGCACAAAAACGCAAAAAAAAAACCACTTGCTAACTAAAAACTAAATTAATAAAACCTGTTACAATATATCAGGACCGGTCATTATCTACCACGAGGCTCTGGTCACACCACAGTCAAAACCAAACACAGATCAATAGTTGTCTATGGCGTGACGTCCGGCACTGACTGAAAGTGACAGTTGCTAACACAAAAAAAAAAGTAAACTATAAACAATCATAACAGAAATAGACGACTTAGGTACAAATGACCTCGATAATGTGCTCCAAGATACGGACAGGGTGGGATATATCAGCTGAAACATCGTCTCTAACGCTTATTCAGCAGGCTTATTAAGTTGATTCTTTAGATGACAGTGATTCAGCTATTATACAGCGCTTCTGTTCCGAGGCAACACTTAATTTTAGTTTTAAGTAAACAGTTCTAAACGTTTATCTACCTCTGCACAGACCGTTAAGTTTACTTTCATGCTTAAGTTTTTTCTAACAGTAAATATTTTACTAATATACCATACAGTTTTAAGTAAAATTTCAAAAACTCACCTTCGTTTAAACACCGTTAATTGACACGGAATAAATCTTTCCATTCGTCTTCTACGCTGGTAATTTACGCTGGTTGGCAGATTTATTTGACAAATTAAAGGCCTAATGTCTACCATTTGTTAAACCTAGGTTAAGTAGGTTTAAGCCTTTTAAGGCGCAGTTTAAGAAGCAATTTATAACACATTAGTGTTTATTTAGTGTCATGTACTGTTTGCCACGTAATATATCTACTAAACTTCACATCCTTTTTACCACCATACCTAACCGTTAAATAGTGATGTTGACTCTCAGGATTACGGCGTTCGAAAGAGTTACAGTCACTCAAGCAGCAATTTGCTCATTCACACTCTCCAGCTTCTCACATGCATTCTGAGATTCCTACACCATTTCGTATTTTTATTAGGTATGTTTATTTT
The DNA here is from genome assembly GCA_950371165.1 of Lacanobia oleracea. Lineage (NCBI taxonomy): Eukaryota > Metazoa > Arthropoda > Insecta > Lepidoptera > Noctuidae > Lacanobia > Lacanobia oleracea. Next base: position 2,921,259 of record OX493406.1, on the reverse strand, counting down.
TAATTTTGTGTCTTATGATACAACCTAACCTAGTTTCTTGCATGCTTATTGCTATCAAAATTAATAATAATAGCTGCGGGAGGGTCCTTGAACGCAAAGACCAATGGAAGGAACACGGGTGGGTTTCAGTCAGTAGGAGTCTGACACTCCCTCCTGCATCACCCAGAGCGAGAGGAGACATTTGATGATTACCAATCAATAAAGAAGTAGCGTTGATGTATTCTGAAGGTTGGCATAGGATATGAGACAATCCGGTTTTGGCTGCAAAAAATCAAACGCCGTCGTTTTCCTGAATTTGCGAAAAATCGCAACCAGAACCTCTTCGTATATTGGGGTCGACTTTCAGTCTCCCAGATTCATAAATTCTATAATTTTACATGGAGAGACTGTCAATCTCACCTGCAGAGCCCAGTAACTGAGTAACAAGGGTACCTCTCTTGCCAAAAACATAAAAATGAAATTCATCCTCACAGATTCTCGTATCTGTTAACAATATTAAAACATACTCATCTTTATCATCAATTGTAGGAAACGAATGACATTTTAGCACATTGTAAGGTCACACAGTTAATGTCAAGAGTGTATTTACAGACTGGTTTCAAATTGTAGTTCTGGGTGTGCGAATCCGCTAGATTTAGCGGTGACGATGTTGAAAAAGATGTATAAAATCTTATTAGAAAAATAAAATTAAGAATTAAATAAAACTTTACAATTTAGTTAGTATTTGGTGTTAGTAACAAATGAGGAGCTCGTGGCTAGATAATAACAGCCGCACGGGTCGATCTTCAAGGTTAAGCAACGCTTTCCAAGGTTGGTATGTGGATGGGTGACCATCTTAACATACCGAGTTTCCTCCGCGCCTCGGAAAGCACGTTAAGCCGTTGGTCCCAGCTGTCATTTGTAGATCTTTGGCAGTCGTTACGGATAGTCAGAAGCCAGTTAATCTAACTCCAGTCTTGCCATGAAGTACCGTGTGTTACCCAGTTAATGGGTTGTGGAGGTCTGCTAGGCAGCCGCTTCGCGTAAAATACTGGTATTCAGCTAAATCCGGTTTGACTGGAAGCCGACCCAAATATAGGTGGGAAAAGGCTAGGCAGATGATGATTTGGTGTTAGTAACAATGGTGCTTACGTAAGTAGGTTAGTATTGTTAGTTTATATAAAAGATTTACTTATTTAATTATACCTAGGACTGTCCCCACCCAGTGTTCCTGAAAAAGCCATGTTTAACATCATTACAGTCGTTACGGTATATAAGACTTGTATCTGTCACCGGAAAGTTGCAAACGCCGATCTACTGATCACATTTTACTCAATGAAATAATCTGCATTGCAGTGTTTTAGCTTTAGATGATGGGAGCTTAATTTATTCGCTTTGCTCGCTCACTTTAGCTCCCGTCATCCCATTCGATCCAAGCTGAGTGCCCTAAGTTCGGTTTGAGGGAGCTTTAAGCCGCATCTTATGACCAATTCTTCGATGTTGAGCAGTGTACTACTACGTTAACATAACATACAACTCATTCAGTTACTGACGGGTCCTACTAACCCCATAATAAAACCAAGCGTGATGATAAGAATAAACGTTTATGTATGGGCTGATGTAAAGTAAATTGGATTCTGCATACATTGTTGTTGATACGCCGATATTAGCTGATAACGGGAGCTAAGAAACAATAGATCGAGGTTTGTAGGTAAATAGCTGTTTAGGTATTAACAGTGTGCAATAATTTATAGATATTTAGAGTTGGTGACGTAATGTAACAGATATTTAAACTTCAATCGTCATTTCGACCCAGAATCACCCACTGCTGTGGATAAAGGGAACACATCCTGCATAGACTATGCAGGGCGTAGGACCAACGGCTTTATGTGCTTTCCGAAGCACGGGGCTGTCACACTACCAAATTCCAAGCTCCGGGTTTCTACTAAGAAATTTGTAACGGACAAACCCAATAACTATTTTTGCCTGACTTGGGAATCGAACCTAGGACCCTACGCTTGGTAGCCACGCTTGCGACCACGGGATAAACCACACAAACTCATAATAAACAAAGAAACAAACTTTCACACAATCCATGTCATCACACTTTAACTAAATATTTAGCACAAACCTTACACAAAGGGTGGCATCTTCATCTGACTTTTGACATTTAGTGTCGCAACTCCCGCGCATATCCTTGCGCAACTTTGTAAACTTAGCGTCCATTATTTGTGTTGCCAACAACAATATCGCAAAGGTTTTGCAGAGGAAATAATAATAATCATTATTATTTAAATGGAAATCGGCGATTTCTATTGAGTTTCGGAGGCTTAAGCTGAGTGTATACTAAACGGACTGGAGTAGAAGACAGGATAGCCAATTTATGAATATCTACACTAGTATTTGCCCGTAACTTCGTACGCGCATATCCAGTTTTTTCTCGCTCTCGTAGGAATTTAGGGAAATCCTCTCTTAGTGCTCCCCTACAATCCCTAAGGAAACTATATACCAAATTACAGCATTCTACTACAACTAGTTTGGGCTGTACGTTGTCTGTCAGTTCCGGAAGAATTTTATATAAATTGATTGATTGATGAATGATTTATAATAAATATTATTATTATTGATTTAATCATAACGTTTGAAATAAAGATTGGTTTTATAAGGAGACTCCTCTTTATTTTTGGATAGGAAATTATCAAATGACTTCTCCCGGCGAGCGGACGGGAGTGTCAGACTTACTGTCTAACAACCACCCGTGTTCTATAAAATGCTCTTTGTATTCCAGGGCTGAGGTACTGTTTTTAACAATTTCGTAACCTTGGTTATAAGCAGACCTGCAAGTGCTTATAAAACTGAATTAATCAGCAACATAAGAAGAAGACGCTTTAACGCCTAAATCGGCGATACGAACTTTAGGAATTTTGGTACAGAGATAAATAGGCCCCCGTTTAGGGTGGGAAAACATTAAATGACTTCCCTCGCTCAGTCAGACTCCTACTGACTAAATCCGCCCGGGTCTACCAAATGCCCCTTGCGTTCCAGGACCGTGGTAACTTTTTCGAACAAGTCCGCAACCCTGGAGATGGGTAAAGGCTACATTAACGCGAGTGAAGCAGAGAGCAAACCATAACTTTTTGACAATGTAGAAAAAATACAATTTATTTTACTAAAGAGTAGCATCATGAGAACCACTTGTCTTTATGAAGTTTTGCGTTTTTAAGATTTTATTACAACTTGGAAACAACAACGTTTTTATTTTCAAATAAAATATGAGGCTAAAGAAACAATTTACTATAAGATTATCCTTCAAAATAATGCTTGCATTACACGCACAAACCACTACTTTAGGATTTCCATCTCAATGTAGCAAGAGCTGACATATCACGTTTGTGCGCCGGCGCATCTAGAGGTCACAGCGACATCTAGCGGAGACCCGCGGAGAATTCGTTACGAGACCCACTTCTATAGTTTATGGTTATTGGTTTAGAAGTAGGTTTGATGGTGTCATTCATTCGTTTTAGAGGTTTTAATGACAGATGCTTAAGTCAAGGTCGAAAGGTTAAGTTTAAAAAGAATGTAAAATTAAATAATTGCTTATTTGTAAAATTACTTTCTTTTACTGTAATTATTGAAATAAGAAAAATTAAAAATGTTTCGTAGTTTTCATGTATGTATTAGTTTTATATTAAAAACTAGCTTTTGCCTACGACTTTGTGCGCGCATGTCCTGGTTTTTCCCGTTCCTGTAGGAATTTTGGGAAATCTATAATAATATGCAAAATTTCAGCTTTCTACGACCAGTAGTTTCGGCTGTGCGCTGTCTCACTCACTCACTCACTCAGTAACCGATGAATTTTATATATTAGAATAATTCTCGTTCACTCTAACCAGATTTCAATAATCAATTTAAAAAAAAGAAGTTTAATTACGATAAATTTCCACTTGTCTTTCCACATATAACATATAATTTATACACGCAAAAAGCATCCTACCTAAAGATGACAATTGACGCCCGAGGTCATCAACCCCTCTCATCATATTCAAACCGGCCACTTGATACGTAAATCTAATCTGTACCGCGATCCTTGTTAACGACATTCATCTAGGCGGGTTGGTATCGAACAGCAGCTGGGATTGTAAATTAAAAGACGCCTCGCTGTAATCGCTGCAAAAAGGTTTTTAAAACCGGTAGTACTGGCAATAACCTAGGATAGGGCTGTGCCGTGCTAAGGGATTATTTTAGGGTTTCTTTTTTTTACTTTTGATAGGCACGCGTTTGACCACTATCTCACCTGATGGTGAGTAATGATGCGCTTGCCTAGATATAACCTTTTCACTGTTGACTTAAAAATACTACCAGGTCTTAGCTATCAGGAAACATAGACTCCGGCACGGAATTCTACTCTTTAGCTGTACGCACTATGTATGTGGAGGGTTCTGAATATTAGTGATGTAAAAAATTTTTTTTTTCGCAAAATTTGAGTAAGGAATATGTGGTGGATATTGTACAATCGTGTAAAAGTTCTGGAGTACGTATTGGAAGACGTGACGTTGGCGCGGCCTCCCACAAGGTGGACCGATGACCTGGTGAATGACTATGTCCAGCAGTGGACGTCTTTCGGCTGATATGATGATAATGATGATGATGATCATGTAAGAATATCTAGTATACCTGTCATCATCATCTGCCAGCCTTTTTCCCAACTATATTGGGGTCGGCTTCCAGTCAAACCAGGTTTAGCTGAATACCAGTATTTTACGCGGAGCGGCTGCCTACCAGACCTCCACAACCCAGTAACTGGGTAACACGGTACTTCATGGCAAGACTGGTGTCAGATTTACTGGCTTTTGACTATCCGTAACGACTGCCAAAGATCTACAAATGACAGCCGGGACCAACGGCTTAACGTGCTTTCCGAGGCACGGAGGAAACTCGCTATGTTAAGATGGTCACCCATCCACAGACCAACCTTGGCAAGCGTTGCTTAACCTTGAAGATCGACCCGTGCGGCTGTTATTATGTAGCCACGAGCTCCTCAATATCTAGTACCTATACCCGTATTATAGTTTAAGTGACACCATATTTAATAGAAACCATATAATATAATAGAAACGTGATACAAATTAATAACACAGTTTTGTAAACTCTAGGAACGTAGAAATAATATTGGAAAATTAATGGAAAAACCTTTTTCAAGTAAATCATAATGACCTTTAAATCTGTCAAATAATTTACAGTTGAAATTTTAGTTCAAACTAATTTGACCTCATCGTTTTATCATGTCAAAATATAATTAATAATACTGGGCAATTTGTGTTTATGGCAGTTTTGCACGATTGTGAATATTATTATGACTTTGGATTTCTGCAGAAGATTCCGTAATTAATTCAATATCTACTTGCGATTGTCAAAATCTAGTAGGACACACATCTGCCATTCCTGCCATAGAAAACGAGGGTTTTGCGAGTGGGACATATATTTGACTAGCTTCTGCGAGCGGCTTCGCCCGCGTGATCCCTAGGGAACATACTCCCGGAATAAAAAGTAACCTATGTCCTTCCTCAGGCTCTGGACTATCTCTGTACCAAATTTCGTTTAAATCGGTTCAGTAGTTTTGGCGTGAAAGCGCGACAGACAGAGTTCCTTTCGCCAAAAACGTTAGTCCTTACTAATATTATAAATATTAGTAAGGACTAACGTTTTTATATCTCATTTCATTACTTTTTAGATCAATTTTGTTTTTACTATTAGTATTCTGTTTTTGTATATATATTTGTCGACTAGTTGACCCGCGCAACTTCGTCTGCGTCACAATTTTCATAACTGCTCCGCTCCTATTGGTCTTAGCGTGATGATATATACCCTATAGTCTTCCTCGATAAACGGGCTATCACTGACATAATTTTTCAAATCGGGCCAGTAGTTCTTGAGATTAGCGCGTTCAAGTACCTACAACAGATAGATACACTGGAGAAAGAAAACGATCATGTATTTTTCTTCATACATGTCATATTCTTTGCTAGTTCTTGTAAGCGTTTTCGCTCGCTTAATTTACGAAAAGTATTCCAAGGCAAGAAACTTCTGGGTTTGAAAGTATTCCGAAACCTAATCTACCCGAGTATTGAAGTGAGATTCTAATCCGTTCAGTTGCTACGGCGTGATTGTGTAACAAATATCCATCCATACGATTGTTAATTAGGAAAGAAAAAAATAATAAAAAAAAATAAAAATTATAAATAAATAAAATAAATTAAAAAATAATAATATTTCTAAAAGGCAGCCCTACAAACCAGCATCTTCCAGTTATCATCTAACGAGCCTGCGTTAGAAGCCTGTATAATAGAAGCAGTTCTGATTAGAATTTAAATGAAAATCATGAAACTTGTACTTGAACAGTAAAACTACATCCTACACTCCTCTTTAAGGCTATTTTATATGCGTGTTCTGGACATGAGTTGGTTTTTTAGAGAGTGAAAAAGGAGCTCGTGGCTAGATAATAACAGCCACACGGGTCGATCTTGAAGGTTAAGCAACACTTGTCAAGGTTGGTCTGTGGATGGGGGGTGACCATCTTAACATACCAAGTTTCCTCCCCGTGCCTTGGAAAGCACGTTAAGCCGTCATTTGTAAATCTTTGGCAGTCGTTACGGATAGTCAGAATCCAGTTAATCCGACTCTAGGCTTTGCTTGAAGTACCGTGTTACCCACTTAATGGGTTGTGGAGGTCTGGTAGGCAGCCGCTCCACGTAAAATACTGGTATTCAGCGACATCCGGTTTGACTGGAAGCTGACCCCAATATACATAGTTGGGAAAGTTAGTTTTTTCGTTATAAATGTTCTTGGCTGTACCGGGCTTGTCTTTGTCATTGATTCAGAATTCTCTAGGATTTGAAAAAGGAATCTGTCTTGGTTTCTAGATAAAATTGTATTCTATCAGACATTACGATTGTCTTCATTAATTACTACTTTTTGCCCGCGACTTTGTTGGCGCATATCCCGTATTTCCGTAGGACTATTGGAAAATCCTCTTAGTGCTCCCCTACACTCTCCAAGGAACCTACATGCCAAATTTTAGCTTCCTACGACCAGCAGTTTCGGCTGTGCGTTGTCTGTCAGTGATTCAGTAATAGAAGAGTTTTATACACATTGATTATGTACGGGATTGACATCCCTTATATTTTGGTATTTCGTCAGTCACTTTGGCTGATAGAATGTGAGTGCTGACAACAGTCAGCACTTTAACTAAAGCACTATAAAACATCGTGACGGAATTAGTATTGTTTCTTCTTTTGCCCGTAAAGTAGGTATGGCAATGCAAAATTGCATGGCTGGTTGGTAAGCATTCAAATCAAATGCCAATATGATGATGCCAATGAACTTCACGTTTCCTCAAACTCAACTTCAAGTTTCCTCAAAAGGTCAGACATTTTAAATGTCAATATAATACAGGTTAAAAGTATGTTGTGAAATTCACATGTTTCATTTAGGGAAGAGGAACAAACGTTTTTAATGATCAATGACATTTGCAAAGAATTTTTTACGTTTAGATAAATCACACCTGCAGATACGAGTACCACAAATCTTTAACCTCCATTTAGTTTTTAAAAACTCGTTTTTAATATGAAATTGATGATAAATTCATTAGGAACGGCCTAAGGTGTGGCAAAACACACTATTTCAAAATCAAGGATAGCGTATACTTTCTAATGAATAGAAATAAAAGTATTTCTAGCGCAAAGGTGAATAGGGCGACCTCTGACAAAGTCTGTTTCCATGTCTTTATACGACTAAACAAATCAAAAACATATCCATCGATCGCTGTCCTTACAACAAGTTTTTGTAATACCCTTTCACCGCATCAGTGTTCACGTACATACGCGAGTAATTCACGCCTTTTGACAGCTCGCGACTTTTGACAGCTGTTCCAATATGGCTGACTTAGATAAAAGAAATACTTTCACTTATATTTCGTCGCTACAAATAAGTTTGGCGGCAACAATAGACACGTTTGGGTGATATAAATAGAAGATAGTTTGTTAATGCTGCGTGAAGTGAAAATTAAAAATGGCAGCCGCGTTTTTTTTCCTTTTGGCACTAGCGGTGTTCCATTCTGTCTTGTATCAATATTTTTATTTATGAAATCGATTTTCTGTGGCACTCTCGATTATTGTAGACGTCGTTTTAAGTTATTACAAGAAATGACAGCGCACAAAAATGTCAAATTATGGCACAGATTATAAACTATGATTGGTCTCCGTAAGGTCATTATGAAATCATCATGACAAACATTTTGGTTACAAATATTAGCTTACCGGAACTGAGCAATCAGAGTTATCTAATGTTTACTTACGTGAAAAATGAAAAAGTGTCCAAAATATATTTTTGCCATAAACTAGTTTTCAATAAAATAACCTAAACTTAGACTAAAATAGAGACCAGTCGTGACGCGGCGACATGTTGCCTGCTGCTGCTGCTTGCAGTCCGCTACGAACCCTTAACACCTTCATTCAAATTATTCACTCTTTCAATCCTTTAGGGGAGGCCTATGTCCAGCAGTGGATGTCTTTCGGCTGTTATGATGACTACTCAATCATTAATAACCATCGAAGTCTAAAACGTTCTATCGACCATTCGTTTCAGAGCTAGAAGATCCAAATAAACACTCATTTCATCTGATTTCAATAGATTTACATTGACTCGTTCTAAAACATTTTAGCCTTTGGTAGAGCAAGTACTGTAAGTCAGTTACTATGCTGATTTATTATATGTTTTTAAAACCATCAGTGTGGTACTCACTAAAAAGACGATCTTGATTTGACCCTTCCTAGTTGCTTGGCATTTTTCTACATGTATTTCAGTATTAGAGGCGTTGATCCAGTCTTCCGGCATTTCCATTTTGACACGCCATAGAATCCACCATAGGGTGGACACCCTTGGGTGGGTTAGAACCCACCCGAGAATCCATGCCCGAGAATCCACCCTAGGGAGGATTCTATGGGGTGTCAAAATGGAAATGCCGCAGCCACCTAGGGTCTACTTAAGTAGACATTTGAGAAACTTCACTCAACAGCAAATTTGACATAGTCTGAACCGCACCGCGGTGGCACTAAGTGTTTGGCGGATCCATAATCCCCCATTTCCCCAAATTATATTTGCTGTGGCATACTTGAATACAGATTCGATTAAAAGCGGTCTTTATCAGGGGGCATTAAAGTTCACATTGCTAATATCATTTACCTATCACAACACCAATGTATTTTATCTATTAGACCGTAGAGTTAGACGAAGCATCTTCACCTTGACATTAACAGGAGAATGCCGGGTCATATGAATCAGACGGATTCGTCTGAGGTCACGCTAAGCAGGATGATAATATAAATAGTATAATTATCACATCATCAACCATTATAAACTGAGTTGCCCCTCATTTGCATACTCATGTTTTAATTGAAATAAAAAATCAATTAATTGCCTTGTTGATCCAGTCGTCGAACAGGCGGTTGATTAACATGAAGTCCTCAAGTACGTTGGCATTCCACCTTTGATCCTGTCCCACTGTTGGGCAAAAGCCTCTCGTCATCCCTTTCAATGGTCACGGTTACACGCCTCTTCTTTTTTTTTTCAATTATTCTCACGGCCATCCAGGTCGTTCCGCCATTTCTTTCGCGATCGGTCGCGGCCCGGTGTTCCTGTTTCAGGGATTTGGATTTTCAGTTGCGTAAATATGGATGAGCCTTTTCGGTTTTCCTGTTATTCCAAAAAACTCGTCCTCTCATATTAATTCTATAAAAAAATAATGAAGAGTTTATGGTAGTTTATCGAAACTAATAACCGATTTCACTAACACTACTGAAGAGATCTGATATAGAAAACTTTTTACAAAAAAAATACAACCGACTTCCAAATAAAAAAAAAACTACTTATTTTTAGTGGTACCCCACACCTAACAACACCACTGGGAAATCACAGGAAAACAAAATACCCAATTTCGTTTACTTAGATGACAAAAACCGTCATCTAAGTAAACGAATTCCAGCTATTTTGATTTAAAAGACAAACTTCCTAATCGATTTTGATAAAATGTCTATGGGACCAATCGGAAAAAATATCCTTTCAGATAAAATAAGAATTTCTCATAAATGACAGAGTTATGAGGTAACAAACATAAAAAATACAACCGAATTTATAATCTCCTCCTTTTGTTGAAGTTGTTTAAGAAACTTTCAATAATTCATTTATTCATTCAAACATTAGGTAAATACATTCCTAAACGATTCACACGTTACCATCAAAGTACCAAAGTAACAGTGCGTGGTTGTAGCTTGCATGTATCACTTGTTAATGGAGACCTTGAGGCTCTCTATTGTGCACAGCAGTGACAGGCGGCTGGGCAGCGCCTACGGCATCAGTTGTTTGTAACCTTCGAGTTGCTGTTAGATGTCTGTGCGTATATTTTTTTCCTATTCCGCCGCTGTACTTTTCTGATTAATTTCGTTGTAGGATCCTAGACAGTTGAATCGTTTCTCCGGGACTCGTCGGGCTTCGTTGGATCGGAGTTTTTCTGGTGGTCGCCACTGGTGATTCTGGCTTTCAGGAGTTGCAGTGGTTGGGAATGTGTGGCGGGCTTGTAGCAACCAAATAAAAAGGATGTCTGGGCGTGCTCTTATTTTTGCACAAAGGATGTTAGAGAAAAACACAATCTGTGAAAATTTTAACTGTCTACCTATTAAGGTTCTTGAGAAGCAGCCCGCTGACAGACAGACGGATAGACGGACGGACGGACAGCGAAGGCTTAGTAATAGGGTGCCGTTGGTTACCCTTTGGGTACGGAACCCTAAAAAATGAGATACCTACACTACACTTTCTATCAGGCGAGTTGTGAAGATAAAGAGGCCCGTTCTATAATAATAATTTACTCAAACAGACATATTACAGTCAAATATTAGCCAACTGTTAGCACTACTACTTTATTCTCAGTTATGTTCTACATCATTCATGAAGAGGAATCGGCGCTATAGATCTTTTTACAAACTTCTCTCTCTCAGATATAATCGCAGAAGTAACCAAACAAATCGAAACAAAGTAAGTAAATTAAAACAAATAAGTACTCTCGTCAAAGTAACTCGCGTCAAAGTCAAAGTCAAAGTCAAAAACGTTTATTTCAATTAGACCATTAAACGGCACTTTTGAACGTCATCATTACATTTAAAATAACATAGTGACTCTACTGTCCATTCGGAAGGGTAGATTCTTATGGAGAAGAACGGACAAGAAACTCCATAGTTACTCTTTTCAAATCAATGTTTTACATGTGCTGTGGTATACAAAACTTCTGTTAATATATGTGAGGACCATGTACCTAGAGTATGCAGAGGTAGACTTATTATTTTTTTAAATAAGTACATGGTACTCACATATTTACAAATATTGGAACCATTAATTAGCAGAGTGTGAGTGAACTGAAAAATAAAAACCCAAAAATGAAACAGTAGGTACAAAAGTAAATACATAAACCAACCAGTTTGATCTTGTCTCCACCATTGATTGTCCTATGGAGCAGGACCAGCATGTTTCCAAGCATTCTTATCCTGAATGTAATCTTCTAATTTGTAATATGCTTGTTTACAAAGTGTGCTTTTAATGTAGGTTTTAAATTTTCTTTCATTTAGTTCTAATATGTCACAAGGTATTTTATTGTAACATTTAACACAGTACCCCATGAAAGATGTGTGTACTTTAGCTTATCTATAAAATGGTTGATCTAATTTATCTTTATTTCTAGTATTAATATTATGTCTATCACTAACTTTACTACAAAGATGACGATTTTTCCGTACATACATAATATTTTCATATATGAATTGGCAAGGGACTGTCATAATATTAATCTTTTTTAAAAGTTCCCTTAGAGAATCGCGACGACGCAGATTATAAAGGGCTCTGACAGCTCTCTTTTGTAAAATAAATATGGATTCAATGTCAGCAGCCCGACCCCACAGCAAAATACCGTACGACATAATGCTGTGGAAGTAGCTAAAATAGACCAAACGTGCGGTTTACGTAAACGTCTGTTAGCTGTCTTATCTTCCTAACAGCATAAGCGGCTGAGCTTAATCGCCCCGTTAGAGATGTTATATGAGGTCCCCATTGTAATTTCTCGTCTAAAGTGATTCCCAGGAAAACCGTGTTTTTTTTTTTTTTTTTTTTACTATTGATAAATAAACTCCAGTTTTTCTTCATTCAATATTATTCGCTACTTCTCACATTTGGTAAAGTAAATCTAATACATTTGGTTTTTTTTTTCGTTTAGTACGAAGTTGTTTGCCGTAAACCAATTTTGGACCTGAAGAATAGAGTTATTGACGACGTCAAGATTTTGTGACCGTCGCTCTGTTTTAAATAACAATGATGTGTCATCCGCGAATAACACCATCTTTGGGTGATTTTGAAATAAACGTCGATAGCCAATTAACAGTGAAATTTGACAATGAAAACCTCACGCTACTCTAGCGGCGAATTCAAACGCGATAGCCCTCATTTCGTACGTTTATTTCATACATTCTCTGCTTTATAAAACAGCACCTGTCGCGAAATTGTGACAATTATGCAGTTTTTGGCAAATTTTGTTGCAGTGTCAGTTATATTAAACAGGGCCCAATATTGTCTGAAACACTTCTAATTAGTTTTGTTTACAAGTTTCTGAAATGAATTATCACTGAAATGATATTTCGTCTTCAATTTGAACACTTTTTATGACTCCATTGTCACCCAAAGGGTTACCCTTTGGGTGACAACGGAACCGTATTACTAAGCTTCCGCTGTCCGTCCGTCCGTCCGTCCGTCTATCAGCGGGCTGTATCTGAAGAACCGTAATAGGTAGACAGTTTAAATTATCACAGAGTGTGTACTTCTATTGCAATAATAATACACATAACAACAATGAAACTAAAAAAATAAAATCCGGCCAAGTGCGAGTCAGACCCGCACACGAAGGGTTCCGTACCATAAACCTTCATTATTATTATGTGTCGTTATAGCGGCAATAGAAATACACAATCAGTGAAAATTTCAACTGGCTACCTATTACGGTTCTTGAAATACAGCTCGCTGACAGACAGACGGACGGATGGACGGACAGCGGAGGCTTAGTAATAGGGTTCCGTTGGTTACCCTTTGTGTACAAAACCCTAAAAATGAAAGGGGCTCCCTACGGAACTCTTTATGTGAGAGTCGTGTAAAACTCGAGAATTCTAGTCGATAGTTTTTCAGATTTTATCTTTTATATATTTAATTCATGGTTTTATTGTCATTTTGTATATACTACAAAGAGTACAAAACCTAAGAATTTTACCCACTGATCGATTGCATCTGAGATCATTCGCCTATAAAAGCATCGATGTTCATTGAATAAACATTGCCCAATTGAAATTCTTATAACGCTTGTACCTGTATAAGCAAAATAAACAGATATATATATATTGCCTTTTTGCCAAAGGTCGAAGTTGCAACAGTATTGAGCACAATACTATATTGAGAGGCGCTTTGTGTGTCTTTTTTACTTCAAATTTATATTGAAATACAGTAACAATATTACTTTACCAACAATTCTTGAGAAACATGGACAGGACTATAATGTATGACATTTCGGTAGCGCATTTTTGACGTTTTGACTGCCTGTGATGTCAGTTTTGTAAAGCAAGTGGGTGCTTTGTAAAATTGACATCACAGGTTGTCTAAATGCAACGGAAATGTCAAGTGGTTAATCCAAAGCATTTTGGCATTTCGACGGTATAGTTGTTCGAATGCCACTTTATCTAGTGCCCAAGTTCAGGAAAACGATGGAATTTCTAAGACGTCCTTTTGGTCCCTGTTTAACAAAACAACTTCCCAGAATACTCGTTAGTTTAAATTGTTTACTATTGGTTTACAGAAAAAAGAAGTTTCAAGCCAAAAGAAACAGTTGAACAAAATTTTCTAAATGAAAATAAAAGTTGTTACTGAGTCTATAGAGTTCATTTCTCGCCAAAATAAAATTTCAGAGACGTCTATTTTCTCAAACATACAACAAACAGGAATGTGCAAGTTACAAGTGACAACTGACAACCTTGACATTAAAATGTCAACATTCCATTATCGAGCGAGTTTCGAACATCGGATCGAATCGTGTATCTTCGGGTATCTTCGTGTATCTTCGCTTTTGTTGCCCGCGCGCATGTCACCTGTCACACCGATGTTTTAAAGAGGATTAAAATTTATGGGATTAATTAATTATTCATTGAATAATTTAAATTAATGGCTGCATGTCAAAATGTTGATGGTTTTGTTTGTGAGGTAATTCAATGCGATGATCTGAGATTAAATCATATTTATCGAGTGTCCATGTCGATCTGTGTGGTCCTGGTCCTTGACAAATTGGAAACTAAACTATTAACATGTAAAACTATTTTCGTTCTCACTTTGTTCCATTAATTTAATTGATTCACTGTTTTTTGTAAAAGCCACATTAGATCAGTCTCTCCAATAAGTAGTAAGATCTATGACAAGAATTTCAAGACATTGATAGCGAGATCGACATGCACAGTTAAAAAAAAAAAAAAATCTGGAAGAAACATTTAACATGCCGAGATTCCTCCGTGCCTCGAAAAGCACGTTAAGCTGTTGACCCCGGCTATCATTTTCTGATCTTCGACAGACGTTACGGGTAGTCAGAAGTCTGGAAACCTGACACCAGTCTTGCCAAGGAGATCGTGCTACCCACTTACAGGGTTATGGAGATCAGAAAGGCAGCTGCTCCATTTAAAATACTGGTACTCAAGGCCCAAGTTTAGTACTGAAGTCTAACCGGATGCAGTTCCGGTTAGAATGGAAACCGACCCCCACATAGCTGAGAAAAGGCTAAGCAGTAACCTATATTGAATGAATGATATATTTATTTGCAAGAATATAGGTAGGTAGGTATTAGTTTCTAAAAAAAATACAAACCATTTAGCACACTAAATTTCTTTGTTACACGTCGGTGTGAGGCGCATCCATTGTAAGCGTTAATTAAGTCGCATGCTATCAATTTTCTCAATTATTTCCAACCTAGGTAGGTAGTAGGTAGGTATACTCATCAATTTAAAATAATAAAGCAGCAGGTGACGAGATGTCTCTTGAGGAATTTAACCTTTAAATGTCTTCTTATACAACCTAACTAGAATAATGTTGATCATCAAACTAGTTGACCCGCGCAACTTCGTCTGCTCCGCTCCTAACTATCTGACACTGAAATAATTTTTCAAATCGGACCAGCAGTTCCTGAAAACAGCGCGTTCAAGCAAACTAACAAACAAACAAACTCTTTAGCTTTATATATTAGTATAGATTTTAGAGGCACGATTAATCTCGCAGACTTTTTCTGACTTTTTTGGGGTTGGCCTTCAGTCGAACCTGATGCTGCTTAAAACCATTACTTTACTTGGAACAACTGCCTATTGCATACCAGAAGACGCAGCGTTGGAAGACCTCCCACAAGGTGGACCAATGACATGGTAAGGGTCGCGGGTAGCCGATAGATGCAACACTTGGGAGAGGTCTATGTCCAGCAGTGGACGTCTTTCAGCTGATATGATGATGATTGCTTATCCAATCTCCAGGTTGTGGAGGTTTGATTTGATGAAATTCGCACTAAGCGTTTCCAAACGTCTTTCATAATGCGCACAACAAAGGAATGGAACACTCTGCCAGTGTCTCTGTTTCCGAACGCTTACAACCCTAATTTCTTCAAAGTTAGAGTGAACAGACTCCTTCTGGGTAAGCTCCATCATAGATTTTCTAGACTAGTGTCGTAGAGTCAAGAGCAAAAGCATCATAAATAAACAAATAGGCAGTCGCTGTCAGTTACTGGGTAACACTGGGTCTGACTGTCAGACTTTCGGGCTTCTGCCTAACTGTAATGACCGATAAAGAACTTTCAGGAGCTACAGCCAAGTGTTTCCAGAGGAGTCTCGATATAAAATTAGGCACATATTTGGTTGCCCCCTAAACAAACATCTCTTTAACATCGGTACCACGGACAGCCCACTCTGCTGGGGCTGCTTTGACGCCGAAGAATCAGCCGCCCACGTCATCCTGGAATGCGAGGCCTTGGCTACCCAACGTCAACAAATCCTCGGAACGGTGAGGTCGCTCCGCGAAGCCTGTGAAGCTCCCAGGAAATTTCTGTGCTTCTGGGCGGAGCTAGGCTAACTGACCGAATGAGAGTCTTAAGTGCGGTAAATGGAGTCCCTAGTCAACTCTATTAGTTGGTTCCATCTTGCGAAATATACAACCAAAGAATCAAGTCGTAGTACAAGGTTACTCAAATACCAATGTACCAATACCAACCCACAACTAAGCGAGTCAGGTTGCTGCCTACCCACCAACCAATAACAGGTTTGATAGGCAATAGGCTTACAATAATATGACATTCATGTACAGACCACCGGTTGTCAAACGTGCATTAATCAAGGGCTTTAATATACATTATATTAAACTAGCTGCAGCCTGCAGCTCCGCCCGCGTGAATTTCGGAATTTATCCCAAGGGAACATACACCGGAAATAAAAAGCCAATGTGCTATTTATTCCAGACTCTTATCTGTCTCTGTGCCAAATTTCATCCAGTTCCGTTCAGCCTTTCTAGCGTGATTGAGTTACAGACATCCATCCATCTAGACTTTCGCATTTTTATTAAAAGTGAGAAGCAAAATAAAACTAAACAATATTACAAAGTGATTTTGTTTGTTTATTAGGTACACTTTAACGCCTAAACGGCTGAACGGATTTTGGCATAAAAATAGATGGCACTCTGGAGGCGGTTATCTTTTGTTTTTACGAAAATCAAAATTAATCCGAGAGAGCCTCGTTCAAAAGCTAGTACAATAATATTATATGACATTCATGTACGGACCACCGGTTGTCAAACGTGCATTAATCAGCGGCATTAAATATTTAATGAATTATACATTCGAATTGCTGCCATGCTGTGTGGCATTTGGACAGAATGTGGTTTCTGTAACGCGATCGACCAGTTGTGAAACTGTAGGAGCGCTGGTGAAAAACTACTTAACCAAAATCTTTAATTCTCTGACTGATTGATTGGGAGAACACGATGACTGCGTTAAAATGCACAACATTTTTGACATCTATCTATCTTGTATAACTTGATACTACACGCTTTGGAAAATTGAAGTTAAGTATGTACTTAATAAATCAGTCAACTTTCGTACTTACAAAGAGTTCAAATTCAAATCGCAATATTATTGTAGTGATATTCAATGTCAAAACCCAGTCTGGACCTGCCTGATTTATAGCAAATCCCCTCGTATTGCTTACTACCTACTTTAATAACGATTTTTTATTTCTTACATATAGATACCGACTGAGAATTGATAGTTTCCAAAATCTGAAGTTATCATGTGATTTGACAGATTTATCTACTGACCAGAGCCGCCATATTAGAAAATGAAGGAAAGATTCCCGTCATCAACCAAGCTTAAAATCGACTATCAAACTTTTATTACCTTCTAAATCACGAGCCCTATCTCAAGCCAACATCTGTCACTTCGCTCTCGTTCTCACATAGACAAAGTTGTATAACCAGCCAGTTATCCGATGACATAAGTCTATGCATAATGCTCTATAGTTTATGGTAATCGCAGGGCCCGCCTATGCGTGGTCCTTCTTGCAACACATCCGTTCTGAGTAGATACCGGTGGGTTGCGTAGATAGAGGTGGACGACCGTAATCTGATTAGCCGTGACACCTGTGAACTCTGAGGTTTTAAGACTAGGCTGTATGTTGCTGACGTCTTATGTTTTGTGGAGTTGATATTGGGCTCTAGACAAAGTGTGTGTCTCTAGATAAGTGGCTTTCTACTAGCGGAAACGATTGACAAAGGTTCAAATTGTTTGAGATTGATCAAGTGATATTTTGGTAGAGTTTCGGTAGTATTTTGGACTTTGTGAAAATCTTTATAGCTTGTTCCTTTGTGTCGGCCCTAATAATAATATCCTTAGAATAAGGCACGCAGATAAACTTAGCTTCATTTTTGTATGTTGATATTTTAGAACACAAAAAAATTGAGTTTTGACTGTCATTAGTTAAGTAATTTAAAAAAAACAGACCCAAAGAAAGCGCAAACAATTACGAAACCTATATCACAACTCAAAATTTTTCAAAGATGTCACTCTCTATCAATCCTCCTTTTGCAAATATAACCGAACTTTACCACCTATTGTCCCAACTGTCAATTTTGACAGATGAGGCCGCGGCCATATCGTAATCAACTTTGACATTACCACGGCATTCGGGGGCGCTCGGCTTTCATTCGGGTGCTCTCGGAATGCACATGCGTGACTAAACTTGTGCAACGCATACTTTGACATAGAGCGATCGTGTTTGAGAGACACGAACGATGATGGATGTTGAAAATCGTTTTATATTGTAATATTAATCTTGACGTTTTGCATGAAAATTGGACATCTTGCTGTTAAACAATAGCTTTGTGCAATAGTATTTAGTTTGTGGCACGACTGTGGATTGTGAAGTCGCTCGTTTTATTACACTTGCTTGTTAATAACATACTTCTAGATATAATGGTATTATGGCAACATAACATAACCCTTAGGTACTATTGCTTACTAAATCAAAATGATTTTGGGACTTAATAACGTTCTATCCTGGTATTCAGCATTGCGGTTAGACTCGAATCGACCCAAACATAGCGAAACGAGTATTTTAGCTGTAGTAAAATTTTACGTTACTTTACCAGACGTCAAAAATATTCATGCTACTCCCTCAGGTATTTGAAACCAAATCGTGACAATAAACGTCTCACTTGCTGACGTACCTGTACACTAAAAGTAGTACACTAAAAGTACTAAATTAATCGTATTTCAAGCGGTCTGGTGCAGATGATGTATGTTTTTGTTCAATGACAAATTTGATGCCACAAACAGCCCCAGACTGCTTGAAAAGTAAATTGTAACTTTTTAGACATTTTTCGCGCTCGAGTATGTTTCATAAAAATTGTTGTTTTTTTACTGTATCGCCATTACATATACACATCTCACGATCCCCTCTTTGTCAACAGATGCGACTCGGACCACACAGCAGAAATGCTGTACACGCACCTCCAAGCGCTCATAGAGCGACCAGAAAACCAGAAGAAATTCGCGGACATCGAGCGCAAACTACAAATGCGAGGGGCCTTACCATCGTCGAAGAAACCCCCGGATTCGTCCCTGGGCAGTGAGGTCTCCAGAGAGTCAGACTCAGGGAGCAATGAAGAACGATGTGTGGCAAACCTATATGACAGTCTGGCTGCTGAATTGAAACAAAAGCTATCGACAGGTAAAAGGGGTCTAGGTCAGTCGGTTTTTTTTTTTCGTAGGTAGATGATGTGGCTTGCTTCTCCATGCATTGTGCGCAGGTATGGTATGGTTTTGGTATGTAGTTTGAAGCTTTTTTGTGTATGCTGATTAATGCAGTGCTGGAAATTTATTTATTTATTCAAAAAATGTTTATCAACAGCCTGTATTAAGTATTTTTTAGGATAAGTAATACAAGCCTCGTTCTTACACGGTCGCCAATTACAGGTCAACCATCATTGACACAATTAGCAATAACATATACCATTAATACTAAACTAGAATAAAATTACAACATATAATTAAAAATCATATGCAAATGGAGTTAATGAAGGCAAATAGATATGTTAATCAAGAACAGTAAACTAGATAAACGCTGAGTTGACACTAGCGTGTCCCAAGGGCTGGCTTTTACCTCGGACAGAGGATAAGCATGGCCATACAATACGAGTATGTCAATTCCGCCTGTCTTTCGGGCTCACTTCCAGTCGACAGCGATGCGGAAGAACTTTTTGACAACATAGTTTAGTTAGTTTTTTGAGACCATATTTTAGTTAGCTCGTGGCTAAAGAATAACAGCCGGACAGGTCGATCTTTAAAGATTAAGCAACGCTTGCCAAGGTTGGTCTGTGGATGGGTGACCATCTTAACATACCGAGTTTCCTCCGTACCTCGGAAAGAACGTTAAGTTGTTGGTCCCGGCTGTCATTTGTAGAACTTTGGCAGTCGTTACGGATTGTCAGAAGCCAGTAAATCTGACTCCAGTCTTGCCAAGAAGTACCGTGTTACCCAGTTAATGGGTTGTGGAGGTCTGGTAGGCAGCCGCTCCACGTAAAACGCTGGTATTCAGCTGAATCCGGTTTGACTGGAAGCCGACCCCAATATATAGTTGGGAAAAGGCTAGGCAGATGATTTTAGTTAGCTCGTGGCTAAAGAATAACAGCCGGACAGGTCGATCTTTAAAGATTAAGCAACGCTTGCCAAGGTTGGTCTGTGAATGGGTGACCATCTTAACATACCGAGTTTCCTCCGTACCTCGGAAAGTACGTTAAGTTGTTGGTCCCGGCTGTCATTTGTAGATCTTCGGCAGTCGTTACGGATTGTCAGAAGCCAGTAAATCTGACTCCAGTCTTGCCAAGATGTACCGTGTTACCCAATTAATGGGTTGTGGAGGTCTGGTAGGCAGCCGCTCCACGTAAAATACTGGTATTCAGCTGAATCCAGTTTGACTGGAAGCCCGACCCAGATGATGATTTTAGTTAGTTTTATTTTTTATTTTAAGTGTTTAATAGATTGTTATTAAAATAAAGGGATTGCTAAAAAAAACAATTATCGTGTTTTTAAGGAGCAATTGCAATCGCATCGCATTCGCTTAGTGTCACAAACACTTCTAATTTTTCTACATAATTGTTGTTGAGATAATATTCCGACTTGAATTTGTACGTTTTCTTGGAAGTACTAGTCTGAATAAATAAATAGATTGACGTGCATATTTTATATTTAAAAATAAAAAATAAATGTTTGGTCGTACTTGATAAAATTTGTTGTATTCCTTGCTTAATTTTTTTCAAAGAAGTCTTACCATTCGGGGATTTGAATCTATAGAGTCACTTCGGTTGGGACAAAAGAGACCGCTTTTTTTTTAAGTTTAACCAACTAAAAGTTTTAAAATCATAGCTAAGTTAGTAACTTTATAAGTATGCTATCTTTATTATATTTATGTATGTTGGCCAATTTAAGCTTTGCGGTCGCAGAAGACTACAGTTATATGTTTGCCTCACCCACACGCTTCCAGCCCTTTATATTTACTGTGGATTTTTTTGTGTATCCAAATCAGTGTTTGTGTTCCATAAACTGTCAATTTTACTGTCATAAAATTATTTCACAAAAGATTATATTAATAAAAACAAATACTCACTCACTCAATCACCCCCAAAACTTCACCAAGCTTACTTCACCCCCAAAATTTCACCAGCTCACTCCACCCCCAAAACTTCCAGGCAAGAGCCCCATCTTACTACCACCCCGAGACTACGACACGGTGCACCGGCAGAAAGGCAACCTCTCCAACATCGACACGAGGCGCTGCCTCAACCAGAACATCGTGGGAGTGAATGCGAGGCGCAAGCTGGAGTCTTCTGGGGGCAGTTCTGGCATAGGCAGTGACCTCGCCCCATCGCCGGAGAGGAATGAGTACAGGCAGCATGATAACCATAGTACCAGTGGTGAGTGGCATTCATGATTTTTTTATAGTTTTATAGGTAAGAATTTTTAAAACCTTTGGTATTGATCGGAATGTAGCATCGATGCATTCAACGTAGATCTCATACATGTACCCCAGTATACTTAGGCGTCCTCCTAAATGAAAGCGAGCATCACGCGAATACGCAATCGTCGCGTTTATTTATACGGTAAAACTGGAAACACCATCTGTCAGCGACGACATGTTCGGCTTTTACTTTATATAGATGAACGCGACAATCGCATTTTCTCGTGATAACACCTTTCTTAGAACAGGTGCCATAATGATAGTCTTAAATTCAAGGAGTAACCACCCTATCCTTAGTAAGGGGATTCTACGAAAATCTATATTACACTAATATAAGAAGTAAAGTTTGTGAGTTTGTGATATTGTGAGTTTGCGATATTGTGAGTTTGTGATGTTGTGAGTTTGTGAGGTTTTAGGGGTAATCTCTGGATCAACTGAACCGATTTTGAAAATTCTTTTACCAATAGACAGCCTCGTTATTTGTGAGTGTCATCTATACTAATATACTAGTTGACCCGCGCAACTTTGTCTGCGTCACAATTTTCATTACTGCCTGCCTTCCTCGATAAATGGGCTATCTAACACTGAAAGAATTTTTCAAATTAGACCAGAAGTTCCTGAGATTAGCGCGTTCAAGCAAACAAACAAACCAAACAAACAATTCCGCCCAACGAAGTGGGCACGGGTCAGCTAGTTTACTTATAAAATAAAGGGAATATAGAATTCGTTTTCTTAAAAATAAGGATAGGTATTTTCGTGTCGCCAAAAAAGTTTTTAAAAAAGACGGTTCAAATAAAAAAGGCCAGTAAACTGTAAACTACAAAACATTACATTAAATATTTCTACCACTAACTCCGCAGATATCAATATGTTTTTTTTAAATGCACAAAGTAAATTCATAGGTCACATCCTTTTTCGTAGCCCGTCAAGTAAATAAAGCTATTTCAACAAGCTAAATAACTACTGTAATAGCAAAAAAACTAAGATGTTTGTACGATTGGGCAGTTGCGTGTATCATCATTGTAATGAGTGTCGAATGTTTTTTGTTCCATAATTTCAAGATGAGACTGAACCCATGGTTGAAGCAAAAAATATACTTCCGCGTTCTTCAGTGTGAATAGTAAAATAGTTAAAAAAGAGTACAGTGGTAATATTTGCGTCTGTGTTACCAAAAGCTTACAACCCTAACCTCTTCAAAGTTGGAGTGAACAGGCTCCTTCTGGGTGCGTCGCTCCATCGTAGACTTTGTCTCTGTCATCTCTGACATAGACTAGAGTCAAGAGCAAACCCATCATAAAAAAAAAAAATTGATTGAAGCTTAAATGATGATTTGATTTATAAAAATGGTTAGAATTTTCAATAACAGGAAAAAAAAGGTTGTCTAAAAGAGAGAATGAAGATATTATTTTGACAAGCAACATTCTGAGAGCGGTAGTTTAGCGAAATCGATTTTCAAAACGTCAAAAATGCAGGGACTGACTGACTGACTAACGCTGTTGAAATGTCAGGTGATCAAAGCTTACATTTAGGCATTTCGACAATAGGGAAGATGCAAATACAGAATTTATAAGAATGTTGTCAGTAAAATGATAAAAAAAGTATAAAATAAAGGCCATTACAAAGTTTTTATATTGGTTAATATCGATTTTTAACAAATATAATGAATTAAAGTAACGTGAAACGGCTGTTATGCCAACGAAAAGGCAACTTTATCTCTTTAAGTTGGGACAGTTCTTGACCAGCGATAGACACGAGTGACGTCATCGTCCGTTTTCGCGCGAACCGCGAACTGTCGGTTTAAAAACGCATTTTTGGCAATAAATTAAAGCGTTTTAATTTTTTATGTATGTGGTGGTCTATTCTAGATGGAGTTCTTTAAAATTAAAGCAAAAATGGAAATATTGCATGTTCCCTATTGTAATCTCTAACAGAATGTCAGTTTTTCAAGCCTCCTTGCGACTTCAGGATGACCTGTGCATAATATTTTTAAACTTCCACTAAAAGCCAAAAAAATACACTATTTGACTAGGCATCTTTAGGCAAAAAATATTGCCAAAAACCCAAGTAGCGCAGTTATTTGCAAATGCGGTCATTTGTCGTGACCACCCAGTTTGCATCACCGACCGTTTCGTACCAAAACCGCTGGTTTATGAATAACTTATAAAATCTATTACGTAGCGTTTTGTTATTTATTATTGACTCATATACATGTAATATTGGCGGTAATATGTATGTCTGTTGATTTATGTGCTTAAATAAACTGTTTACAAAGAAAACTACTTACTTTTTGTGGTTAAAATCAATTATATAAAATTCTTCCGTTATTGACTGACTGATTGAGTGACTGACAGACAACGCACAGCCGAAACTACTGTTTGTAGAAAGCTGAAATTTGGCATGTAGGTTCCTTGGGGAGTGTAGGGGAGCACTAATAGAGGGTTTCCCAAAATTCCTACAGGAGCGAGAAAAAACGGGATATGCGCGTACGAAGTCGCGAGTACCTACATATATTATAAAATCGATAGTGGTTTTCCCTGCACATCTCACAATAACACATCTCATAATTTGAAACCCTTTGTTTGAGGATAGAAAATCGAAAATTATTTAAACAAAACAAGATTCCTTCTGACTCTTCCTCTTTCTCGATAGACTCCTCCCGCGCTGGGCGGAGCGGTGTCAGACGCCTGATTAAAAGCCATCCGTGTTCCTCTCAAATGCTTTGCGTTCCAGGGTCGCGGTAACTATTTCGGACAATTCCACAACCCGGGCAGACCCTAGTTAACCCCGCCTACTATTTACTCATTTTTGTTTGGGATATGTTAATTAAAGTGGAGAAAATAATCCCCTCAAATCTATTTACTAATATATCTATACTATCCGGTCATCCGGTCCGATTTGAAAAATTATTTCAGTGTTGATAGCCCATTTATCGAGGAAGGCTATATATAATCACGCTAAGACCAATAGGAGCGGAGCAGTAATGAAAATTGTGACGCAGACGAAGTTGCAAGGGTCAACTAGTATTCACTAAAATTGGGCAAGCCGATTAGGAATTCAGTGACGTACAGCAGAATTATTTAAACTATTGCTTACCCAGTGGTCGTAATTCGACCATAATTATTTAATCATTTTAATATATTTAGCATTATTATTAAAAATCTTAATGCAATGGTTGCCAGGGGATGGACGGCGTCCCCGAGGCCGACCTAGAAAGCGGTGGCGGGATGATTAAAAAAAGAAACATGATTCTGAAAATAGTAGCTTTCTCCACAGCTCTATTTTATAATTTTTTACTGTGCCGAATGTCGTACTCCTCCGTCCCCGTTATTTTCGTAAAAAGGGGCACAAAGTTTTATATACAGATCTCAAAAAATTCGAATAATCCCTTGGAGAGTGAAAGTACACATCATTATAAAAATCTAAAGTTTCGGGAACACATTCATAATGCGTACAGCTAAGGAGTGGAATTCCCTGCCGGAGTCTGTGTTTCCTGATAGCTACAATCTGGCAGTCTTTAAGTCAAGAGTGAATAGGTTACTTCTAGGCAGGCGTGCTCCATCTTCGACCACATCATCGCTTACCATCAGGTGAGATGGTGGTCAAGCGCGTGCCTATCAATAGTAAAAAAAAAATCTTTAACTTTGAGATCAACCCTGAAAACTCGAAAAAATGTTTAACTGTAAATGTAAAATTTTGGCGATGATTATGTATGAAACAGTTGATATTATTTACAAATAACCCTGTAGATAGCCTAATATCTACAAACAAACACACGGTCAACAGATAGTCTAATATAATCCAATTCCCATTCATATTTCGATAGCTTTCATGTAATGAATACGAATGCACTCAAATGTCAGGAAAAGTTGCGCGCGCGCAGCTTACGACATATTGGCCAACATTCACTGGAATATTGGTTTCTTAAGAGTTTTTTTATTACTCTAGTTAAGTTATCATTTCCTGGCTGGAATGGTGAATTTATTAGGTTAACTAGCGGTTGTTATCGACTTCATCTGCATCTGTTACTTACCAATTTAATGGATAAAAAATAAATATTTTCCTTAAATAAAAATAGCCGTTGTTACTCCTTACATCATCAGCTATTTTTTTTTTCAGTTGAACAGTTTTGTTGTTAGGTTAAAAACAGGGAAAATTTAACCGTTTCTTTTTTTTTACTCGTACTTGCTGCACATTGTTGGAACATACTGGGAAAATAAATACCCATCCAAAGGTTGTCCTGAAAAGGTCGCTTTTAGCGATAAGGCCGCCTGGAACACACGACACAGGGAATCCTAGTGTGAGTTCCAGGAATCAGCGACTACAATCACTCGAATGTAATTTCCCAACAATAAACTATTCTATTCTATTGTGTCACCCTATGTAATGTTTTCTTCATATATCTTTTCTGTAACTTATATGTTGTACATAATAAAGAGTATTCTATTCTATAAAAGCGATACTTTGACAAGCTACATCTGCAGGATACCTACCCTGAAATCGCAAAAAAAGCTGAGTAATACAAACATACGTATTTGGAATTTGTTATTATTTTCGCGGTTTCAGAATTGATATCGTACTAAAAGTGGTTCATTATCATGAGTACAATGACCCCTTTACAGGTATTGCGTTTCTTTTATTACACGTTGTATAAGAGAAGAACTACACACATTCAATGCCCTTAACACATAAGATTGGTAATTCACGATGACATCAAGATAAATGACGCTTAAAGAAACTGGTGAAGGTAATATTTATTATTAGCTCCTTGCCTTCGATAGGCAAAAGATACTTATCAAATATATTTTTTGTTGTTGTTATAGATATAGGTACACAAAAACATATTTTAATTATTGTTAAGATTTTGTGTTGATTTTTATCATTTTTAATAAATAACTTGTACGACTACAACGTAATATACTACTTTGTGGAGAAAGATCCCCATAGGATTCAATCTCATTTAATGACCAGTTTCCGTGTTTAATCTACTACGCATGTAATAGCTTCAATATAAAACCTAACATATTATTAATATCCAATTAACGTATGGGAGTCGTTTTCTATAGGAAGTGACGTCATAAAACTGTTATTACTGCTAAGAACATGGTACAAAGGCTTTGTTTGTATTCTTGATTGTACTCGTAGTTTGATAAAAAATGGATTGGATCAGTGATGGAAGGAAGGTTTGGGAATGTTTTAAGTATCCGTATTTTAATGATAGGGAGTTGCTCTTAGGTTTCAAAAAGTGTTCATAGTAGTTCTGCTTATCCCCTCAGTGGTTACATGCTTCCCTTTTGTATGTATTTACTGATTAACATTATGTTTTATAGAACAACTAGCTTTTGTTCGCGACCTCGGTCGCGTATATCCTGTTTTTCCCCGATCCCGTAGGTAGGAATTTCGGGAATACTCTCTTAGTACCTACTCCCTACGAAGAAAAGGAAAGCTTCCTGCCTAATTTCAGCTTTCTGCGACCAGTAGTTTCGGCCGTACGTTGTCTGCCAGTCACTCACTCACTCACTCAGTACCTAACGCAAGATATATTAGGATAGCTTAATTTAGCGGCTAAATTAAGCGGCAGAAGATATGGATGATCTGTTTACCAAGGCTGTCCTGATAATCAACTTAAAAGATTTTAACGAAAATCCAACTCATAATGCGCTCTAAGACGCACCTAAAGCTCAAGTTGAATACCATTGTCAAAAAAAGGCAAAAGTTATTTATTCAAAATAGGCTGAGCGCCAGCACTTTTATTGTTCCGTACCCAAAAGGTCACCAACGGTTTAATTACTAAGCGTCCGCTATCTGTCCGTCCGTGTGTTTGTCACCGGGCCGTATCTCACGAACCGTAATATATAGACAGTTGAAATTCTCACAGATTATGTATTTCTATTGCCGCTATAACAACATACGGACGTACGGATCCCTCCATGTCTACGTTTACAAAAAGACAGTCCACTTAAACGCCCGCCCGTTAAACCTTATAACTTCGACTGCAATAAGCAATCCGGTCCTTGAATTGTTTTTGTTATATTTATTTTATATTATTAACATACAAATCACCACGCTTTTCAAACACCCTATAATAAAAAGAAACATTAAAACTACATTCATACTAGTACATTGCCATTATTAAGAATCTACATTTGCTCTCAAATAGTTCAAGATCACAACCTTCAACGTATCAAAGCAATAACACACCTAATGACTTGTGAAACATGTTCACACCTCGCTCCATAACCGACCTACTTGATTCAAATAAGACAAGGGAATTAAAACTCTATTGAAAAGAAATAAAGTGGAAAGGTGCAATCTAGACATGGTTTATTTTGAGGTTGTACCAGATGAAAATGAACAAAGCGTTCCCTTTCAAAAAAAATTCACGGTTTGGGGCGCTTGCAGCAACTATAGCTGGCAGCACAGAAAGGTCACTGTCAAGTATTTTTCAAGTAAAAAATCGAAATAGCTACGCTAGATGGCAAAGTCTTCTTCGCGCACGTTCTCCTAAACTGAGCGTGCAGGAACCACAGGTGGCAGCACAGAAGCGTCAATGGCAAGTATTCTGACCCTTAAAACTTCGAATATGCGACACTAGATGGCATAGTCAACGCCGTGCACGGTCCCTTTACTGAGAGTCGCAATTTTTGAAAAAGAGAATAAAAGAAACATATCTCGGTGATTCCATCAGTATTGCAGATAGCGGGTCGTCGTGGTCGTTTTGATTAGTAGTCCGACTGTTTGTACTGACTGAACCGATTTAGACGGGACTTTTACTGGTAGATAGGTGATGTAATTAGGAGTAACTTAGGCTACTTCTATTTTAGGAAAAAAGAGGGCTTCGTGCATAAAAAAACATCGTTTTCACGCGGTATCTCAGAAATGGCTCGACCTATTTTGGCGGAATTTTCACTGGCAGATAGCTGACATTACTTATTTTAGTAAACAGATTATTTATTTTCCTTGCAGAAAAATTCATAACCATGAAAATCTATATATCTATTATTATTAATATATAAAGCTGAAGAGTTTGTTTGCTTGCTTGAATGTGCTAATCTCAGGAACTACTAGTCCGATTTAAAAAAAATCTTTCAGTGTTAGATAGCCCATTTATCGAGAAAGGCTATAGGCTAAATATCATCACGCCAAGACCAATAGGAACGGAGCAGACGAAGTTGCGCGGGTCAACTAGTAAGTAATATTCACGCGTGCATTAGCAGAAACCAGTGAAGACTAAAATCAAGATAGTCGTTGCAAGTACATAACAGTAATCAGAAGTGACACAGCTACCTCCCAACAATTAGTAGAAGAAGAAGCCCTTCCCACAAAAAAAACTATCAAACCTAACTAACCTCAAAAGCGAAGAATACGCAAGTTTTTCACATGCACAAACATCAAGTAGGCAGTATAGAGTCTCCCACGCCTCATGCTTTAAAAACAATACTACACGAAAGAGACAGAAGATGGTTTTCCATTATGCACACAGGTTTTCCCAAAGGGGAAAAAATGGCGATTGTTGGCAAAGGTTTTCAATGAGCGACCTTCCTACTCTGTGTGGTGATTCTTTTGTTTATAGTGTTTGTTTTTTTTTATAATGAGCGTTATGGCGGTAACTTTGAGCAAGCATAGGTACTTCATCATTATTTCTTTGCCCTTAGGCTTTGACAGAGATTGTCAAATGGGGAACAAAACAAAACGCAAAGTTAATTGCAGATGTCGCTGCGCTCGCTTGACTCAAGTAAATATCTGTCACTTTTCAGTTGGTTTAGTTTTTCGCTAAATTAGCACAAAACCTCGTGTTGTGGCAAATTGTGAATAACTATGTATTCAACATGGTCTGTGTCTCAGATGAAAGCTGAGTTTAAGACTCGAAGAGTCTCTGTAATAGGAAGAATGGCAGATCTCGTCAGCAGGTGGAACACAGAGGAATTTTTCAGTTTACACATTTCTTACATCGAATCCATGAGCTTTTATAAGTTTTATACCATAATTTGGTCGAGACCAAATGCTATCCAAGCATATCTGCCAATCAAACGAGTTTGATTGGCTTTATTATGTACAACAAACCATTTATTCACATTTCTTATATTTAAATTATATTTATGTAAAATATATTTATTGATCGTAACTAAAATTTTCACAGCTAGGTACTTACATGAAACTGTTGATGTTAAAAATAGACCTACCATCGCTTGATATCTACCGAGACTTCAACGCCTTATCTTCTCATTCGCGAATTCTTAGGAAAATAATGGTTACTATTATTATTGCACCCAATTGCAGCACTACGAGGCATTTAAAATAAAATACATTTTTCGCGTTTGCGATATTTAAAAGAATCCACACATTGAT
This sequence comes from Lacanobia oleracea, assembly GCA_950371165.1. NCBI lineage: Eukaryota > Metazoa > Arthropoda > Insecta > Lepidoptera > Noctuidae > Lacanobia > Lacanobia oleracea. The sequence goes on along the minus strand of OX493406.1, from coordinate 2,891,272 downwards.
TGCAAAATTTTGCAGATTAGTCACGTTAATTATCATCAAGCTAATACTTAAATCAATCTCACTTTTTAGGTTATACACTAAATACTTCGATAATTACAAAATTACAAACATTTGAAAGCAATCAGCACCTCAACCAATTTCTTGAGCAATACATTATGTCATTAGCAAATTGAATTTTAACGACTAAAGTATAGGTAAACATAAAATACACGTTCAAAAAATCTTTAAAAAAAAAGGTTATATGTCGTAATTTCACGTCGTTGTGCCTGTCAACAGGCCCCTCTTTATCTCTGGGCATTCAGGGCACGTACCCAGGGCCCCACGATCGATGGGGGATGGGGGATCGGGATTTCTGCCAGGTTACCTACTATTGACAGTTGACTGATAAAAATATTCATCTTAAGAAAAACAATTGAAAAAAATATTTGTTCACAATAAATTTTAAGCAGCCACACAGCATTGACAAGATGCTTAAAGAGTTTCTTTTTTCTGGCGCAGTCGGGTAAAAAAGAGTTTCAACAGTTCAATAAACAAAGTTATGTGTTTTTTGGCTGTTTTAGTGAAATAACCTATCCTGTGCTCAAATGTTTTAAAAGTCTGTTCTACAAAAAATGAGAGTTGTCTAATACTATAGTTGCTTAAGTGTAAATTAAATGAAAGTAATTTGATGTGAAAGTTATTGTTCTCATGTTGAGGTCACAGTTTAACACATTTGTTAAATTTTTGGTTAACTTTTTGAAGAGTTTCACACTTGCTACGAAAGTAGTTCAAAAATGTCAATTTGGTACGCACAGACAATTTCTTTTGCAACAGCCGCACGGGTCGATCTTCAAGGTTAAGCAACGCTTGCCAAGGTTGGTCTGTGGATGCGGATGGGTGACCATATTAACATACCGAGTTTCCTCCGTGCCTCGGAAAGCACGTTAAGCCGTTGGTCCCGGCTGTCATTTGTAGATCTTTGGCAGTCATTACGGATAGTCAGAAGCCAGTAAATCTGACTCCAGTCTTGCCATGGAGTACCGTGTCAACCAGTTAATGGGTTGTGGAGGTCTGGTAGGCAGCTACTCCTCGTAAAGTTTTTTTTTTTTTTTTACTATTAATAGGCACGCGCTTGACCACCATCTCACCTGATGGTAAGCGATGATGTGGTCGAAGATGGAGCACGCTTGCCTAGAAGTAACCTATTCACTCTTGACTTAAAGACTCCCAGGTTGTAGCTATCGGGAAACACAGACCCCGGCAGGGAATTCCACTCCTTAGCTGTACGCATTATGAATGTGTTCCCAAAACGTTTTGTGCGTGTGGGATGTCCACCATGTACCGGTGGCGCATCGCCGTTCGTCTTGTGGTCCGACAAAGTACTGGTATTTAGCTATATCCGGCTTGACTGGAAGCCGACCCCAATATAGTTGGGAAAAGGCTAGGCAGATGAGACAATTTCTTTTACACGTTAAATACTTATTGCAATAATTAAATTTATTACCAACGTTAGGTTATAAAAATAAGTAAAACAATCCTGCTTTTATGTTTTCCAGCATAAATAAATTTCCAGAAGCAAACATTTTCAGTAGGTAAATAACAATGTTTGAGTGTGAGTTTTATAAAGTTCTCGATCGCGTTGGCGCAAACTTCAGTGTATTAAAACTGAATAAGCACCGTCTGGTGACAATAATGAAAAACCATTTTTTTTTCATACAATTTGATAATGCGAACATTTGCACTAATGCTATCGTGTAGGTCTGGAGAAGATCGCGGGTAGCCGATGGACGCGAGACGCGCAGGACCGGTCGTTGTGGACGTCTTTCGGCTGATATGATGACGATGGTGATGTTGATGATCGTGAGATACGTTTAAAAACTCGCACCAAGGCCTTTGTTTGTCATTCACTAGTGTAGCAATTCCAAGCATAAAGACTTGTTTGTAATCTTCAAAACTGTTGGTAGCTTGCAAATTGCAAACAAACGCAATATAAACCATTTCGAAGTACAAAAGTTTATTAAACTCCTCACACAATGCTATGAAAATCATTATAATAATATTTTCCCATAAAGCACAGGGTAATCAGAACAATATACTTTAAACAATGAAACGAAACTGAGCACTTCGCCCGAATCACATGTAATTGGCGCGCTTTTACACAAAATGGCGCCGTGGGAATATTTTATGGTTGTCAAACGGTTTATTTTTTAATTTTTATAGATTAGGTACCGAGATGAGAGTTTATGCGCAATAAATAATTGAAATAATCGTTATTTTATGTGCTGATTATGAAAATGTTGGTCAAAACAAGATTATGTTGTTGTGGGTTGTTGTTATTGGTTTTTGTAATGTTGTTTGTATTCGCCTCAATTCCATTTCGGCATTTCGTAAGGCATTTTGCATTTTTTTACAGCGCCGTCACTGATAGAAAGTCACGTTATTTCGAGCATAAGGGTAGAAAATAATGATGATAGTATAATATTTTTTTTTATTCTCTTAAGAGATCTTTGCCTCGCACGCACACACGCGTGGTACCTATGTTTAATTTCAGACCAAACATTCATAAAATGTTTATTTCATGAACTTACTTAAGTATGTAAAAATTTAACCGCTAATTACTTCGAGATTTCTTCTTTTTCGAACCTAGGCGCTTCCTGTGTTACTGTAATATTCAGTACTATTATTCTTCTCTTCAACTCTGTGTTTGTTGCTGTTGTGTTGAATCTGTATCGAATGCCTGCCTAGCTTTTCCCCAATTATATCGAGGTCGGCTTCCAGTCTAACCACATGCAGCTGAATACCAGTAGTTGACATCGAACGACTGCCTGTCTGACCTTCTCAAACCAGAACCTGGATAATACGTTACTCCTTGACTTCACTAGTGTCAGATTTTCTGGCTTCGGGCTATCCGTACGACTTTTTTTTTTTTGTAATGGGTTTGCTCTTGACTCTAGACTATGACAGAGACAAAGTCTACGATGGAGCGAGCCTACCCAGAAGGAGCCTGTTCACTCTAACTTTGAAGAGATTAGGGTTGTAAGATTTCGGAAACACAGACGCAGGCAGAGAGTTCCACTTCTTTGCTGTGCGCATTATAAAAGACCTTTGAAAACGCTTAGTGCGAATTGGTGGAATAGCTACAAGGTAGGGATGGTAAGATGCAGTGCGTCTGGATGTCCGATGGTAGAAGGGGGCCGGTGGGATGAGCCTGCCAAAGTTGTACAAATAACAACCAGGAATAACGGCTTAGCGTGCTTTCCGAGGCACGGTGGAAACTCAATACGGTCACCCATCCACGGACTGACCTCGGCAAGCGTAGCTTAACCTCAAAGTTAATGGCATGGTATTAATGGTTTTCTATTCTATTCAGTTTGATGCACTGTGGATAGAGAGCACACATACTAGCTGACCAGAAGAACTTCGTCCGCGTTACATTTTCCATTAATGCTCCGCTCCTATTGGTCGCAGCGTGATGTTATATAGCCTTCCTCCACAGGCCCGCCGTAAGCGGGCGTGCAAGGCGTGCACCGCACGCGGGCGGCACGACCTAGGGGGCGGCAAATCGAGCGACTTATCACGTAATATTAAAAAAAAAACCGACTGGCGCGTGGCGCAATCTTTACGTTAACATCGCCATCTATTGGCAACCGTTAAGACTAAGATGCAATAGCCAATACATCGCCGCTTGGTAGCGCCCCAAATTCGATAGAAGTATCCATTCATAGTGACTAGTGTCACTTAACTCTATGAAAGACAGGACTGGTAAAGTTAGGGGAATCCCCTGAAAACTTATTTCTCAGTTGGTAGGTTAGTAAGGTACTAGTACGTAATTCGCATGCTGGATAAACAGTCACGATCGCAAATTAAATTGCAAGTTGTTAATAGTCCTTCTGAGGTGTGTCTAGGAATAATTAATGATAATTAAACTTTTTAAGTGTGAGAATAATAAAAAGTATCACCTGTCAGCGCAAAACAGACGTGCAAAGGAATTGTCATCATGGTAAGTACTTTTTTACGTTTATTTATTGACTAATCTCAATAGTTACTATTACTAACAAGATATGTGCGCAAAGAGTTTGCCGCAAAGTACATATTTTAATAATATTCGTCGGTCAAAACACGAAGGGGCGTAACTCAGTTTTTTTATATTTTACAGTAGAGTGAATTGAAAAAAATATGTGGTTTGACTGATGATGCTAGTAACTACCCATTTATTATTATTTTAAGTACCTACTATGAAAGTTTCTATTATAAGTACTTTTAAATAAATTGTAATTATTACATATCCATTACCTACCTATTAATTAAATTAAAATGTAACAAATATTTAAGGGGGACGCCCAATGCTCCCATACAATAGACATTATTTTTTTGCCGTTTTTATAGATAATGGTATGGAACCCTTCGTGCACGAGTCGGACTCGCAGTTAGCCATTTTTTTATATTGTTAAGTTTCATACTTAAACTACCGGATTAGGCAGTAACTAAGTGTAGAAAATGTTAAGTGTGTTCAAATCCAATTTGACTGAGCTTTTCTATTATTTTTCAGGGTTCCGTACCCAAAGGGTAAAACGGGACCCTATTACTAAGCCTCCGCTGTCTGTCTGTCTGTCTCATCTGTCTGTCTGTCTGTCTCCAGGCTGTATCTCATAAACCGTGAAAGCTAGAAAGCTGAAATTTTCACAATTAATTATGTATTTCCGTTGCCGCTATAACAACAAATACTAAAAATTAAAAAATATATATATTTAGGGGGGCGTCCCCATACAATAAACTTGTTTTTTTCGTATTTTTTTTGTTCAATATTAAATAGATAATAGTACGGAACCCTTCGTGCGCGAGTCCGACTCGCACTTGGCCGGTTTTTTTTTTTTGTCTAATATTATTGTAACAAAAAAACTTAAATTAAAAATAATTTGTAAAATGTATATAATTTCAGAAAGCGCAGAAAAGGAAAAAACTTTCAGGAGCGCAATTTCGACAGCAAAAACGAGAAAAAGAGGAACAGAAAGAAAAATTGGCGGGTTCTTTAATTACATTTTTAAGTAAACCAGAAAATAAGGAAACGGAATGTCAAGAAAATGTTGACGTAGCTTTAACAAGCACAGATTTAAATCAAGAAGCTATGGACGTATCTGAACAAACAGATGTATGTTCTTCAGAAGGAGAGTCCAGTAAAAAAGCAAAAGTACTACTGAAGAACCTGTAAGCAGTTTATTATCGTCATCATCAGTAATATGTAGCAATTTAGATTGTGGTGATGATCCCGGTTTGTGGCCTGCCAGTATGACTAATGATCTTGTTAATATTTTGGTTAGTCGTGGTTCCATACAGGTGTCAAACTGTAACTTTCCTATAAATGACGATGGAAGAAAATTTACAGACAATTATTATTATAGAAATCTTCCCAATGGAGAAAAATTTAAAAGAGAATTGCTTGTTTACTCCACTTCAAAAGATTCAGTCTATTGTTTTTGTTGTAAAATATTTGGTAAATCTGTTAGTAGTTTGTCTGCTTTGAACGGTTTCTCCGATTGGCAGCTTTTATCATTAACCTTGAAAAGACATGAAATAAGCGCTTACCACAGTGAAAATGTGAAATCGTGGGTACAGTTGAATAATATGTTAAAAAATAAGACTACTGTAAATCAAATGCAACTGTGACTATTAGAATCGGAAAAAAAGCAATGGTGTGATGTACTAGAAAGAATCTTAGCTGTTATCAAGTTTTTATTTAGTCTGTGTCTGGCATTCCGGGGGTCGTCAAAAATATTATATGACATGCTCGGTACAACTATAAAAAAAAATATATTGAACAAAGTGAGAGAATCAAAATATTTCTCCATAATATTGGATTGCACACCAGATGTAAGTCACACAGAACAAATTACAGTTGTACTCAGGCATGTTCTTTTAAATAAGAAAAGCAATAATGTTGAGATATGTGAAAATTTTGTTGGTTTCTGTCCGATCACCAGCTCTACAGGTGAAGGTCTATTAAATTTTGTTTTAGATTTATTTTCACAATTAAATCTCAACATTCAAAACTTACGCGTTCAAGGTTATGATAACGGTTCTAATATGCGTGGAAAACACAATGGACTACAAAAAAAAATTTTGGACATCAATAACCGCGCATTTTACGTTCCATGCTCGGCTCATAGTCTTAATTTGGTAGTGAACGATGCAGAAAATATTACGCACGAAACTGTAAATTTCTTTAATATAATTCAAGAAATTTACGTTTTCTTTTCATCATCGACAAAAAGGTGGTCTATAATTTGCAAACATTTGCCAGATTTAAAATTAAAAGCTTTAAGTGCTACGCGATGGTCTAGCAGAATCGATGCAGTTAAGCCATTACGATATCACCTCGAAAAAATATTTGACGCTTTGCTGGAAATATCTGGTAATTCGTCGGAATGGGATTGTACTACATCTCACAAAGCTCATTCGCTTGCTTTGAATATTCAAAATTTTAGATTTATTTGCTCGGTAGTCATTTGGTTCGATATTTTAAACGAAATTAATGCTTTGAGCAAAATGATGCAGAGCCCCACGATGAATACTCAAATCTGCATAAATTTAATAAATAAATTGATCGAAAAGTTCACAGAATATCGCATGGATGAAACTTTGAAATTGTGACAGCAGAAGCTTCCAAAGTGGCTCACGAAGTCAATGTTGAAACAAATTTCCCAACAATAAATACCATTCGTCCAAGAAAAAAACCAACTCAATTTCAATATGAACACCATGATGAAGTTGTAGTAGACCCCAAAATCAAATATAGAGTAGAGTTTTATTTTAGAATTTTAGATCAGACAATAACTTCTTTAAAGGATAGATTCGAAGAGTTACAAACATTTACCGACGTACTTTTTAGGGATAATTTATTTAATTACTCTAATGATGAGTTAATGAAACACTGTAAAGATTTAAATCTGAAGCTTAAAGATGATTCAAGTAGTGATTCAGACATTGACGGTATTGATTTGTTTAATGAAATCATTGCATTAAAGTTGCATTTTTCAGAAAACCAGTCTAATGATCCACGAACCATATTACAATATCTTTTTACCAATGCTTAATTTCAACATTTCCGAACACAGCAATAGCGTTAAGAATATTACTTACACTGCCGGTTTCAGTTGCATCTGGTGAAAGATCATTTTCAAAATTAAAAATTATTAAAAACTATTTAAGATCAACAATGCTCCAGCAGAGACTAAGTAATTTAGCTATAGTTTCAATTGAACATGAAATTTTAGACAGCTTGGATACAAGAAAGTTGATAGAAGATTTTGCAAATATAAAGGCAAGAAGAGTTAAGTTTTTATAATGATTGTATGGCTTAGTTTTATACTTCAGTAAACAAATATAATTAATGTACCTAATTAAAATAAATCTTTTATAATCATTACGAATTTTTCTTTTACTTTCCATGATGAAAAAGCCTTTTTTTGACAAAACCCAGCATAATATGTAGTCGTAGGGCGGCATAATCGGTTTTGCACGCGGGCGAACAAACATCTAGCGGCGGGCCTGTTCCTCCATAAATGGGCTATCCAACACTGAAATAATTTTTCAAATCGAACTATATTAGTATAGATATAGATTAACAGTACAGTTTGAACGCCTCAAGCTTTAATCAAAAACAGAGTAACTGTTTAATGAACCGCTATTTAAAAATAAAATGATGACAGGTGCGTGTCGGAAGACTCACGCTATAAAGTTTGGCCATCATCTGCCTAGCCTTTGATCAAACTTTATTGGGGTCGGCTTCCAGTCAAACCGGATTTAGCTGAATACTAGTATTTTACGCAGAGCGGCTGCCTACCAGACCTCCACAACCCATTAATTCAGATTAACTGGCTTCTGACTATCCGTAACGACTGCCAAAGATCTACAAATGACAGCCGGGAGCAACGGTTTAACGTGCTTTCCAAGGCATGGAGGAACGGTATGTTAAGATGGTCACCCATCCACAGACCAACCTTGGCAAGCGTTGCTTAACCTTGAAGATCGACCCATGCGGCTGTTATTATCTAGTCACGAGCTCCTCACGGTATAAAGTTTGGTAATCATCTCAAGTGGCCTATACCATCGCCTCCGACTAAGTGTCTTGTAACTTTTCTGATCGATTATTTAAAAAAAAACTGTAACTTGAATGTTTTATTTTATCTCCTTGATATGCTTTAAAAAAATCGGCCAATTGCAAGTCAACTTTCATTTCTCACGATATACATGCCATAAACTGAAAGAAACAGGAGCCCCCTTTATTTTTATTTTTTTTTAATATTTGTTTGGTATAGCCGCAATAAAAATACACACTGTGAAAATATCATCTGTCTACCTATTCCGTAATAGGTAGACAGATGATATTTTCTTGAGATACAGCCCGTTGACAGACGGACAGACAGCGAAGGCTTAGTAATAGGGTTCCGTAAAAAATTAAACTGGGCTCTCGTAAATGTTACTTTCATTTTCATTTTTGACAACCCTACGTCAAGAGCGACCGTCCAAAACACTACAGGTTATTATCTATGTCAATTCTTTATTTAAAAACATGTTAGCAAGTGTGTCTGAGATGGGATCCCGTTACACGCAAAAGTGAGGCTACTATAAGACATTCCAAACGTGTCGGGCGCATATAATTATAAATGTAGGCTAGTGTGTATTTCAGAAATATTTTTATGGGTTTTTAGTCGATGGTGCTAAATACTATACATAGTAATTTGTGGTGGTTCGGCAGTTGAAAAATAAAAGCTTTGGTTTGTAATGCCGTTACGAACATTTTATTTCATGCGTAGGTAAAAATGGTGTGTCTGTAGCCCATGGGAACATTTTTAGTAACTTAGCAATCAAATGTCGATCAACTGAGAAATTCAGCCTGTACTGTATAATAGAATACTGTCAATATGCGATATGTTTCACAAATCTACTAAATATTATAAAGAGGAGAGATTTGATTTTTTCTTTGTTTGTTTGTTACGATTTAACTCAAAAACTTCTTGACCGATTTTAAAAATTCAATCACCATGAGAAAGTTGCATCCTTACCAAGTAACATAGGCTATATTTTATCCCCGCATTCTCACGGGAACGGGAACTACGTGGGTAAAACCACGGGTTGATGCTAGTTTCTAATATTCATGTTCCCCCTTCCTCAAAGCCACTAAGTTTATGTTAGAAGGGTTCGTCACAATAGTTCGGATGGGAATCGAATACAAATCGCGAAATAAACAATCGACTGCCCATCATTAACGTGCACATTACTCCACAAAATGTACTGAACAGTCGTTTTTTTTTTTCGTGATTTTGAGGTTTGTCTTATAGTAAAATTTATTCATAATGATGAGTACAATGACCCCTTAAGTAAGAGGGAGTGCCTTTATTCTGTAACATGTTTTATATTGTTGAGTAACGTACGACCAGCAGTTTCGACTGTGCATTGTGTCATTCACTCACTCAGTCAGTCAGTAACGGTAAAATCTATATCTATCTTAATATATATAAATCTCGTGTCACAATGTTTGTCCTCAATGGACTCCTAAACCACTTAACCGATTATAATAAAATTCGCACACCATGTGCAGTTCGATCCAACTTGAGAGATAGGATAGTTTAAATCTCAAATTATAGTAGGTAGGGTAGGTAGGGTAGGTAGGGTAGGTAGGGTAGGTAGGGTAGGTAGGGTAGGTAGGGTAGGTAGGGTAGGTAGGGTAGGTAGGGTAGGTAGGGTAGGTAGGGTAGGTAGGGTAGGTAGGGTAGGTAGGGTAGGTAGGGTAGGTAGGGTAGGTAGGGTAGGTAGGGTAGGTAGGGTAGGTAGGGTAGGTAGGGTAGGTAGGGTAGGTAGGGTAGGTAGGGTAGGTAGGGTAGGTAGGGTAGGTAGGGTAGGTAGGGTAGGTAGGGTAGGTAGGGTAGGTAGGGTAGGTAGGGTAGGTAGGGTAGGTAGGGTAGGTAGGGTAGGTAGGGTAGGTAGGGTAGGTAGGGTAGGTAGGGTAGGTAGGGTAGGTAGGGTAGGTAGGGTAGGTAGGGTAGGTAGGGTAGGTAGGGTAGTAGCCAGTTGACGGGAGCGAAGCCGCGTGGGTCAGCTAGTACTAATATATAAAGCTGAAGAGTTTGTTTGTTTGTTTACTTGAACGCGCTAATCTCAGGAACTACTGGTCCGATTTGAAAAATTCTTTCAGTGTTAGATAGCCTATTTATCGAGGCAGGCTATAGGCTATAATATAATCACGCTAGGATCAATACGAGCGGAGCAGTAATGAAAATTGTGACGCAAACGAAATTGCGCGGGTCAACTAGTATTATATATTAGTACTAGCTTTTGCCCGCGACTTTTCCCGTTACCGTAAAACTTCCGGAAAATCCTCTCTTAGTGCTCCCCTACACTCCCCAAGGAACCACCATGCCAAGTTTCAGCTTTCTACGTCCAGTAGTTTCGGCTGTGAGTTGTCTGTCTGTCAGTGCCTCAATCACTCAGTAACGGATTTTTTTTTATATATTAGGATTAAAGTTATACTTACAGCGGCTGGGAGCCTTAAATCATTTGAGGCCCACACAGGCAAGTCCGGTTTAGTAGTTGCAACCCCCAGAGGTCGAAACTGCGAGTGGCCATCGACAAAAAAAAAGTAAAAAAAAAAAAACAGCCACATATATATTTTATATTCGTATAATAATGAAAACAACTTTACTCTAACTTGCAGTTTTTGGCACAACTAACTGCAGTTGGTTCGTGCGATAATGCGGAACACATTTTATCTCTAAAGACCTGAATATTATTCTACGTTTGAACTTGGTTTACCGTTTGGTTAGCTCGTGGCTGCACCTGGGTCTGTGTGCAATATTGTTGTTCGTTTTAATATTTTACTGAGAGATAATGTGGATTTTATCAGCGTGAGGAGCTCGTGGCTAAATAATAACAGCCGCACGGGGCGATCTTGAAGGTTAAGCAACGCTTGCCAAGGTTGGTCTGTGGATGGGTGATCTTAATACAACGAGTTTCCTCCGTGCCTCGGAAAACACGCTAAGCCGTTGGTCCCGGCTGTCATTTGTAGATCTTTGGCTTTCGTTACGGATTGTCAGAAGCCAGAAAATCTGACTCCAGTCTTGCCAAGATGTACCGTGTTACCCAGTTATGGGTTGTGGAGGTCTGGTAGGCAGCCGCTCCTCGTAAAACACTGGTATCCAGCTGAATCCGATTTGACTGGAAGCCGACCCCAATGTAGTTGGGAAAAGGCTAGGCAGATGATGATGAATGCGGATTTTATCTTTTTATTGCACAGCATTATTTTCTTGTTATTCTTGGATATACTTTATGCAACTGTTTCTTATCTGTAGGAGTGATTTGAGTATAGTGAATTGAATAGCGACTAGCGACATCTTTAATATCACGTGATCAATCCTTTACATTTTTCATTCAGACAATCACTGTCGCTAATAGAATGGAAGACACTCTCTAGGGGCTCCTTACAATTTACTCCCATTGTATTAATAACTATTTTCCATCAACACTTACCAACTTGTTTCTCTCTTTCCAGAAGAGGACTGGGCCGAGAGCACGGCGTACATGATGCATGAGGCGTTTGACGCGTCCCCCCCGCGCCGCGCGCCCTCTCCCCGTCGCGCTTCGCCCCCGCGCCGCGCCCTCTCCCCGCGCGCCTACGACCGCACCTACCCCGATGACTTCTCTGACCAGTTCCGCGACCAGCTCGCGCCCTTCCGCGACCAGACTTTCGAGCGAAGGTTCCGCCACGAATCACTCGAACGCGTCAAACCGGTAGAAAAACCAGTAGAAAAGTTCCAAGATGACACAATCAACTACAGACGACGTTACGTCGCCGAAACCAAACCTTCCAACAGAAGCATCGACAGGGTCGAAGACCGGAGGTTCGGCAAACTACAAAGGGGCGCCAGCGAAGGCAGCCTCAAAGTCGCTGAAGCGTCTCCGAAGGACAGGTTCAACGTAGCTAAAGAAAAGTTCATGAATCTAGAGCGGGAGAGGTTCAACAGAGAGCTCGAAGCGCACATGGCGATGAGGAGGAGCATGCTGGAGCGGAACAGTCGCTCGACTTCTTCCCCCGAAGAGGAAAGGAGGGACGAGCGGCAGGAGCGGCACAGAGACATGAGCTCCCGCAGAGAGCCCGAGCGCTCTCACCGCGAGCTGGAGCGCCTCCGCGAGCCCGAGCGCCGCAAGGAGGAACGAGTGCGCGACGCGGAGCCGCGCGAGCCACACCGCGAGATGGAGAGACTTCCGCGCATCGGCAGGAAGCGCGACGACGTCAAGCGATACGAGTACGGCGCCGAGGAGTACCTGAACAGGATCGAGCCGAAGCCGCACCGGGATGAGTTCGACAGCTTCGACCGGCGCGGCCGCCGGGAGCTGGACCGGCGCATCGACGAGGACGAGATCATCGAGCCGGTGATCGAGGACAGGCGGCGGGACTGGAGCGACCGCCAGAGGGCGTTCAGTCGCTCGCGCCTGCTGGACGACCAGCGCCAGTCGTACGTGGAGGGCGACAGGGAGCGCTACTACGACAGAGACTACCGGGACTTCCGCGACCTCGCCGAACGCCAGCAGAGCAAGTTCCGCCACAGCTACGCGGAACCCATCCCGCGCGGACGCCTCGGGACCGTCAGACCGTACTGAATGCCATAATAGATTCGTAGATGATAATTTTGGAATATTGAAACTGTAGAACCAAAAACCACATGTTTTGTTGAAGCTGGACGAAGGCGGAAGCCTGCTAGATTGTTGACAATACCTGATTTATTCGTAAATATATTAATGGACACGAAAGTTAACATGCTTCTGGTTTATAAAATAGCGGCAGAATTTAGAATAACATCTGCGGGGTCGGACTGAAGTCAGCAGTGTGTTATTGTTAGAATTAAGTAACAAATCATGTAAGTGCCTCTATGAAATAGATTTGTATTTATAAATACTCATAAGTGCGGTAAATGTCACAGATATAATAATACTTTACTATTGTAAATATTAATCAAGTACCTTTTGTTAATTTATAGGTAGAACACAAAATCAATACATTGTTATTTTATACAATATTGTTATAAATAATGTTATTTTTTATCGAAGAAATATCAATTATCACGTTATTGAAGTAAGAGAATTAACATTGAAATGAATCGGTTTCGTTTTTGTTAAAAATTTCAAAATTTATGTCTTTCAAAAAATATTTCAATTTAGTTTTTGGATCGTTTCACTGAGGCAATAATTTTTTTTATGAAAGTAATTTTATGAAATTTATTTAATCCTGGAATCTTATTTTTTGCTTGTTTCTGGTTACAAACAAATATTTTTTTAGCTTAATTATTCTATAAACTACAATTTTTCGCAGAAACTCATTGGGTAATAAAAAACAGTGGAACATCTCTTACGTTTGTAATTTATTTGTAAGTTAATGTAGACTGTAAATGAATATATCATGTTTTATGAAAGGATTTTCAACAATAAAAAATTAAACTTATTCATATTTATTTATTTCATTCTACAGTCTTCACCCTAGTGTCAGAGTTTCTAAACCACCTCAAGGGCCTCTGACAGGGTTTGTTTGACGACCGCCATTTGGCGGCCGGGACCACCGGCTTATACGAGCCTTCCGAAGCACGGAATCATCTTTTCATCAGACAATTAGGTGATTCAAGCCTGCAATGCCAAACTGGACACAACTTTACAAAGTATGCTTCCCATGGGAATCGAACCCACAACCACCGGGTCACAAGGCAAACGCCTAAACCACTCGACCACGGTGTTATTTTAGATGCCTGGTGAAAGTCGCTGCGTCCCCGCAAGAGGACGCGGCAGGCGATATCGGGGCGAAGTTCCCTGTCCGCGGTAGGAACATTGGATTGCAATTACTTTGCGGCAAGAATGTTGGCGTGCGCCTGCCACTGTTCCACTGTTTTCATAGCCACAAGTCACACGCCTGTAATTGGGTCGCTGACGCTACAGGGGCGTCGCAACCGTTTGTCGCTTCTTCACGAACACCTTCGGCGGTCAGTCTGGGCCGGATGAGACCCCCAGTGACCTGGGGGAGGCCAAGCGAGAACGACCAGCGACGAAGGTGCCGACTTTGGTGACGCACCTGCAGCAAGGAGTGAGTGGCTCTCATCCGCACCGACCTCAGATCTAGCCGAGCAGGGCCCGGACCGCAGAGCCTCGTATTATGTGTGTGTGGGGCGGCCGTGTATTGTGAGTACTGCCACCCAGTGCGTATACACCGAATAAGCCTATATTAACCTAGGAAACATATTCGGTCGGTGAATGTATGAATTTCGGAACGCAACCTCCCTATATTAACTTAGGACAGGTCGCGCGCCGGGATGCGAGTTGGGTGTGAGTGTCACTGTTTGAGGAGGCCACGTGTAGCGGGATGCGGCCTACTCAGGCGTCAATCCGGTGAAGTGCGACGGGGTCGTCCACGTCCCCGACCAGGTCGCGGGGGAGACGCTTCGCGTCAGTCGGGCGCGCGCGCCAGGGCGCATTTTCTAGACGTGGGGCCAAGCGGATGCGTCGGCGCGCGCGAACATACCTTTCGCGAGGCGCTGCACAAACTCATCCAGGCTCTCGATCCCGAGATCTCGCTGGATAACGTCATTCCTCACTGTGTAAGGGGCATGCACAATGGTCCGCAGTGCGATATGTTGTTGCGCGCGGAGCTTCGCGCGGTTCCTCTCACACGTGAGGGCGAACCAAGCGGGGGCGGCGTACCTCACAATCGGGCGTATGTATGTCTTGTACACACCCAACTTGACGCGCGCCGGCAGCTGGGACGAGAGCACCGGGCGGAGCCGTGCGCGGGCGACCTTCGTCTGGGCGGCGACCTTCGTCTGGGCGGCGACCCGGTGGACGTGCGGCCCCATCGTGTGCCGATGGTCGATGGTCACACCGAGGTACTTTGCCTGGGGGACCACTCGACGTCGACTCCTTGCAGCTTAAGGGGGGGTGGGATTTGCGCTGAACCTATAGCGATCGCTTGCATCTTACTCACGTTAACCGACAGCCGCCACTTGGCGAGCCAGGTGGGAAGTTCGTCGAGCGCGCGCTGCATCTTAGACGCCGCGTGTTTGGTGTTGAGCGATGTTGCGATGTATGCGGTGTCGTCGGCAAACAGCGTCATTAGGGAGGGGGCGGGGATGTCGTCAGTGTAACGTGAGTAACACGCTGGCGACACGCAGCTGCCCTGCGGCACGCCCGCCCGGACGGGGCGTGGGGTGGACAGCGCCCAGGCGAAGGTCGCCCGCGCACGGCTCCATCCAGTGCTCTCGTCCCAGCTGCCGGCACGCGTCCAGGGCGGCCAAGAAAAGGCAGAGGAGGCGGCAGCGTAAAGCGCGAAGCGTCGCGGATAAGCCACGCGCCCCGAAGACCGCAGCTGTAGTGGTCACGCTACAGCAGGACGCGGAGAAGAGGGGCGTGCCTTACCGCGATGTCATCACTAAGGCAAAGGAATCAGTGGACCTTCAGGAGCTCGGTATTAGGGGGGGCCTCCGGCTCAGGTTGACCATGACTGGGGCCCGGATGCTGGAAATCCCCGGTGCAGCCAGTGACCCGACCGCTGACGCTCTGGCCGAAAAGCTCGGAGCGTCCTTAAATGCGGACGAGGTCCGAGTGTCCAGGCCGACTAAGTGCGTGGACATGCGCATCCTGGGCCTGGACGACTCTGTCACGGAAGAGGAGGTCGTGGCCGCCGTCGTCAGGACTGGGGGGTGCTCTGCCGAGCAGGTGAAGGCGGGCACCATATGTCCTGACTACACGGGCATGACCGCAGCGGTCTTTGTTTCCGCTGTGGTCGGCTCGGTCACAAGGCCGGCTCTTGTAACGCCACTACGCCGCACTGCGTTGTATGTGCGGCAGCTGGCAAGCCGGCCGATCACTGGGCTGCGCTCCACCCACCAAGGCCAGAGGCAAAAAGAATTTATTTATTTTATTTATTTATTCATTCATTATTATTATAACACTTTTACAGACACATTTAAGGCGATGTTACAACATACACAACATATAAAACAATACATCAAACGTCACAAAAACATTACATTACCAACAATCATTATTTAAACGGTTAGACCTCTTTCCATTAAACTTTGCGCTACTTTAATGAATCTCGGCAGGTTTTGACAAAATATGTCTTCCGATACCGAAGATTTATTAAACGTATGGCTCGTGTCATAGGGGTAAACTTTAGCAAGTTAGTCGTTGCCAACGGTACTTCTAACAGAGCGGGGCGACGGCGCGCGCCCACGCACCCGTCCGGCGCGCGCAGCCGCAGCGCCTCCAGCACGTCTGAGTGGTGCAGCAAACCTAGCAGTACGCTGGCCACATACTTGACCAGCGCCACGTCTCTTCTAATTGCCAGTCTGGTATATCCGACCATGCCCAGGACGAACAAACTCGGGTACATGAGAGGATAAAAAGGGTAAACCCCATATTCCTTCAAGTACAGAAACCTGGCAAATTTGTTTTGTATTTTTTCCAACATGAGGCTGTACTTGCCTCATGAGGATTCCAAATAATGCCACTGGTTTCCAGGTGGTACCTGTGCATTATACAAAACTTTCACAGCCGCCGTATCGCTAAAATCCTTACATTGTCTCAAGATAAAACCGTGATTTCTGAAAGCCCTGCCGCACACCTCAACTATATGTTTGCGGAACGTCAACTCTGGCACCATCTGCACGCCCAGGTCCTGCACCTGTGTGACGCGTGGTATTACCTCCGTGTCCATCTCGTATTGATGCTGTAATGCACGCACATGGCTGTAACTCATCACACAGCACTTCTTATAATTAAAATGAAGTTTGTTGCTCTTGCTCCATCGGACTACATTATTAATGTCTGCCTGAAGCCGATTACAATCTGACTCATCTTTAACAGCCAAAACTAACTTTAAGTCATCAGCAAACAGTAGACACTTCGCCTCCTTGACTCCTTGGCTATTACTTCCTTGACTCACCCCCGAGAACGTGTAGTAAGGGTTGGAGTCATGTCCTGCATACTCGACGTACTGACGACGTCCGCCAAGGTAACTAGCAAAGAATTTAAGCAAGTGCGGCGTGAACCCCACAGCAGCGAGCTTGCATAAGCGTACATCGTTGTCCACAGTATCGAAAGCTTTCCGGAAGTCAAAATATGCCACATCCACCTGCCCCCCGGCGTCAATAGCGGATGACAAGTAGCCAACAAAAGACAGCAAGTTGCCCCCCGTACTGCGACCCGGTCGAAAACCGTGTTGTGCGTCCGTTAATCGAGAGCTCACTTGTGTATAAATACTTTTATGCTATATTGACTCAAATACCTTGGCGAAGGCCGACAGCACCGCCACCGGTCGGTATCCACTTACGTCAGAGCCTGCACCTCCTTTAGGAACTGGGATAACTCGCGTAATCTTCCACTCGTCCGGGTAGTGACCCTCCTGCAAACACAAGTTGAAGATATGCAACAAAGGCTCCTCAAAAACCCTACGACAATCTTTGACAATGTAAGGTGGTATGCCGTCCGGGCCTACTGAGCGCTTGGGCTTGAGGCGACGCGACGGAGCGCCACGCGCAGGTCTCGTGCGCTGACGCGGTCGACATGCACGCGCGCCGCCCCTGCCACCCCGCCGCCCGCGATCTCGCGGCCCGGGGGTCCAGCGCCGGCTGCTGCGGGCTGTATACCGAGTGGAAATATGAGGCGAAACATCCGCACACTCCTCATCCCTCAACAATAATCCGTCCTTCGTGACTTTAGGTTTATTGCGACCAGCTTTTTTAGTCCTTATCATGCTCCAGAACGACTTCGGATCAGCTTTAAGGTTTTCTTGAAGTCTGTTTTGGTATGCTTCATATGCTGAAGCGATCTTAACTTTGACTCGTGCTCGATAGCGAGAAAACACGTCATAATCGCTCTGGGAACCAGTTTTTTTAAACAATTTGTGATAACGCCACTTAGTTTTGATATCACTTATCAAATCTGACGTGTACCACGTTGGATAATTAAACCTAGACCCTTGCTTAACGACCTTAAGTTTCTTCTCAGGAACACCCTTGTCCAGGACTTCATTTACTATTTTATAAAAATAATTTAAAGCCGCCTCTGAGTTCTGACCTGTCACGATTCGTATAGGTATAGCTTTTTTAACCAACTTCGAAAAAAAAGGAAAGAATTAAGAATATTTTAAGTAATGCACCCGTGTACGTATGTTGACAATCATCATTTTCAATGGAATAACTCACAATGAAGTGGGGGAGAGCGAACGCCGGCGTTCGCTTGGGGTTTTACCGAGGTGCGATAAGGTAACGCGCGAACGCCGGCGTTCGCTTGGGGATTAGCAGGACAACAATTGCCAATCTAATAGCATAAAAGAAAATGATACAATCTTAAAAAATCTGCTTTATTGAAATTCCATCTGTTTTTATTAAATACTGAGACACTATCCCTGTCATTCCTAGAACGCCCCCTGCTACCCTCTGGTTCCCGATCAGAAAGCTTGGCCCTAATGACCAGCGGCGGCGCACACACGATCTCAAATAAGGCATTGTCCACGTTGTCAATAGAAACGCAATTTAAGGCAAAACGCGGGGAAGCCGCTAAACATACTCCTCCTTGTTTTCGCCCGTCCGCTCGATCGCATCGTAATATGTTGTAATCCATTGGAATTAGTTCTCCGTCATATATTCCATTATTAAGACCAGATTCCGTAATTGCAAAAAGGTCATAAGTCTATGCCAATACATTCTTAA
Organism: Lacanobia oleracea; assembly: GCA_950371165.1. Lineage (NCBI taxonomy): Eukaryota > Metazoa > Arthropoda > Insecta > Lepidoptera > Noctuidae > Lacanobia > Lacanobia oleracea. The sequence goes on along the minus strand of OX493406.1, from coordinate 2,872,547 downwards.
GGAACGTTTTTGTTTTCGTCCGCAGACCTCTTACGTTCTGATAGTACACTTGGATGTACTCATTTCTGGCTTTGACTGGCTTTTGATGGCTTGCGGGGGTTTCGAAACCACACCCATTAATTAAACTGCGCATTTACTGGCCAACTATCAACATTGTTTATTTTATCAAAAAGAGATTCTGTTACTCCAACCATAAATGACGCATAGTCCATAGGAGATTTCGGGACTATTTTCTCAATTTTGACATCATTTGATCCACAAATCTCTATAACGTGATCGCTTATTGCCTGTACAGTAGTGTCTGGATGCAAGGACCAGACATGCAGGAACTTCTTCTTCTGAATTGCTTGAAGCGTGGATATTTGCGAATTCCCTCCTTTTCTTACAACAATCATTTTGCTAGTTCGCTTTTTGTTATAATTAACAATTTTCCATTCTTCAGATGAAACATTTTCTTCTAAGGATAGCTCCGCGGCTTCGGACACGCGCTTGCTCGTCTTATGCGTTAAGGACGCAGCCTTAGCCTTAGCCCGCTCGCGCTCACTGGCTCGGCGCGCACGTTCCGTCTCCTTCTTTTGTGGCTCCTTGGCTTCACTCGCAACTTTTGTCTCCCTTGCCCGCTGTGTATCTGCTACCACGATGGGTTTATCCATCTCGCTCTTGGAAGATTCTATTGACACTTGAACCTCGAGTTTCTCAATTTTGGTGCACAAATCTGCTAGTACCCTCGTTGGTTCGGTAATAGTGACGAAGTAATTATCGATCTTACGCTGATGATCTTCAATTATCTTGTTTTGCGACTCAATCACAGCTGTTTGAGTCACAATTTTTGCTGTCAACGCTGTTACTTTCTTTGATAAATCATTAAAAGCGGTTTCGACGTTTAATTTCGACATTTTACCGGTAAAATCGGAACAAAGTCACGGATAGTTAGTTCGCGTGTCAAGGAGACAGAGACAACTTGTCTCACTGCTGGCGAGGAAGCGAGAGAGAAGGCCTCCACCACCGCCGTCCCTGCTGCTGCCACCGCTACTGTTGCTGCCGCTGCTGCCTTCACCACCGCCGTCACCGCCGCCGCCGCCGCCACTGCGGTTGCCACGAGAGAGCCCTCACAGGGGACTAAGGAGGTGGCTGAAATGGAGTACCAATAACGGCTCCATTACGCCTCCTCCAGGCGAACATCAACCACTGCGCCGTTGCTCAGGACCTGTTGGTCCAGAGCATGGCACAGTGGTTGATTAACATCGCCGTGGTCGCTAAGCCGTACTTTGTCCCGCCCAGGGATGACTGGGTGGAGGACCTGAACGGCCCAGTAGCCCTGGTTTCGTCAGTCGCCGCCGGTACCCTGTCCCTCGAGAACGTCAAGCGAGGACAGGGGTGCGTAGCAGCACGGTTCGGGGAGATTGGCGTGGTAGGGGTTTACTTCTCCCCGAACCGAACTCTAGCCGAGTTCCAAAACTCCCTGACGGAGTTGGGCGACGTCGTCGCCGGGTATCGTTCCTGTCCCGTGCTTATTCTCGGGGAGTTCAATGCCAAGCACTTGGTTTGAGGTCCCCGTTGTATATCCCGAAGGATCGCCAAACTAAAGTGAATAAATACCTCGTTTATCACTTAAAATAAACAATAGACG